>CM022391.1:43556881-45031272 GCA_011833715.1 Carcinoscorpius rotundicauda | reverse complement strand
AAATTGTTCAATTAACCTAAATTGTCATCACATTGTTTTATCACAGAGTTAACTTCTCAAAGGAGTTGATAGCAGCACTTATTACAACATAGATAGTTCATCTCCATTCACAAATGTAATTGCCCACAGTAGCATAGCGTTAAGTCAGCATATTTACAACGCTAAACATCGGGTTTCGATACCTGTGGTGGGCAGAGCACAGATAACCCTTTGTGTAGCTTAGTGCTTAATTACAAACAACAGTAAATGTAATTTTCATCAAAATATTTTAAAGTTTACAGCATTTTCTGTAAAGAATATGTGCCCTCGTATATACATATATATTATGAATTCACATGCAAGCATACACAAATATTTGCAATACTTGTACGGTTTGATAGAATTCAAATACTTGAAGTACAGTATACATAAAATACTCCTATCATTAAGATAAAATATTTTTTACTGTTTATGGGTTTACGAACAGTGTTAAAGTGTGACTTTTTTTTTTTTACTGACTGTATGTAAACGTAAATTTATAAATGTTTCGCAGTCGTTGACTCGACAGGTTGCTAAGGTATAACAAATTCAATTATGTGTTTTATTTTACCTAGTTCTTCAACAGTGATCAAGATTCGATCATCCAAAATATTACAAAAAATATAAAAACTGTCATATAACAACTGGTAATCAGTCTGTAAATTTCTTATTTTAAACTCATGAAGGAAGTCATGGCTTCACTTATGTTAAAAACACAAAACAAACTGTATTAGATATTACAATACTTGAAATTTGTGGTTTTATAATTTAAGTTTTACCTTTGGTCAAAAAACCAAGAAAACCCTTCGAATTATTTTACTACAACACTACTCTCTTACTAAATAGCTCATCTATATATGCAAATGCCCGGCATGGCCAGTCTAAGGGTTCGAATCCCCCTCTCACCAAACATGCTCGCTCTTTCAGCCATGGAGGCATTATAATGTAATTGTCAAACCCACTATTCGTTAGTAAAAGAGAAGTTCAAGTGTTGGCGGTGGGTGGTGATAACTTGCGGCCTTCCCTATAGTCTTACACTGGTAAATTAGGGACGGCTAACGCAAATAATCCTCGATTAGCTTTGCACGAAATTTAAAAATACTAAAAAATAAAGGCAAAGACGAATTCGATGAAAACCCACGTACTATTATCAAAAAAGGGCCTTTAAAATATTATATATGTTAAATCTTAGAGTCTGAGGTATGATTAAATGTTATCATGCTAGTTAGCTGAATTTGAAAGTTGAGTCTTTTAAATGATACACACCAATGTAAGTCATCTTTTATATCTGGTTGTGTCTCAAAAGTAAGCTTATTTGTGATGTAAATAGGCTGATTTATGTCTTAATGTTATCATACTAGTTGAAATATAGTTTAACTAACTTGAGTATGTCTTGAAAGTTATTACGTCAGTTCAGAGCCTTGCACTGGTAATCCGAGGGTTGCGTCACACCAAACATGCTCGCCTTTTCAGTCGTGGGAGCGTTATAATGTGACAGTCAATCCCACTTTTCTTTGGTAAAAGAGTAGCCCAAGAGTTGGCGATGGGCTGTAATGACTAGTTGCCTTCCCTCTGGTCTTACACTGCTAAATCAGGAACAGCTAGCGCAGATAGCCCTTGAATAGTTTTGCGCGAAATTCAAAAGCAAACAAACAGAAGAACCCTTCCCACCAGAGAGAAAAAAATGTCGTTACTATAAAACGAAATAATAAAATATGATTGGATATGAGCCACATAGTGGTAATACTCTCAGTGAATCTAACGTTAGAAATAAACAAAACATGAACACCTATGCCGCCTTTGAAACTATTCAAATAGCTCTTTAAAATCTTAATGGGTGAGATATAAGATGAATGGATGGACGCCAGTTTCTGTCTGAAGGAGATTGAGTATTGAATTATCCTGACCAATAACATGACGCATTTCTTCTCAGCACTTCCTTGATAATGATAGTAGATTAGTAACAGAAACGAAAAAAAAACGTTTGTAATTAATAGTCCTACATTTAAGTAGGCATATGGAGAGCGAAATATATATTCAATTTAAAATAGGAACAATCACTACTAATATTGTATACTAACAGAAAAGCAGCCCTATGAGTAACTGTTTGGTCAGAATCTTGGCGAGATGAGCGGCGTGTTTCTCTGTCACGAAATTAATTCTAATTTTTTCTAACTCCTTCTTGCCGAACAGTCTGATGTATTTATGTATTGTTCCTGGTTTCTTTAGACTGTATCTTGCCTCTTAATTTGACCACCAAGTCTATCTTTTTCGTGTCATTACTTTCTCTAAATTGCACCTTACGTTTCATCTTATTTCTGAGACTTTTAGATTTTCACTATGATAGGTCACTTTTCATTTGAAGAAGTATTGGCTTCGTGATTTTCAATGTCTTTCATCACTTTATACCCATATAAAAGTAAAAAGCCAGTATTTGAGTAACAATAAATTTTCCTGCAATTTTGTATGCAAAGATATCTGTGCTAAGAGCAATTCAATTCATTGAGTATGAATTGTATGTTTATTATTATCAACAGAATTATTGTATATTATTAAAAAGGAAAGAGGTACCATTAAGAAATTTGTGTTTCTTTTTGGATTTCTCTTAAAGCTACACGAGGGCTATCTTCGCTAGACGTCCCTAATTTTGTACTGTAAGACTAGAAGGAAGGCAACTAGTTATCACCACCCACCGACATCTCTTGGGCTACTCTTTTACCAACGAATAGTGGGATTGATCGTAACATTATAATGCTCTCACGGCTGGAAGGGTGAGCATGTTTGATGTGACGGGTATTCGAACCCGTGACCCTCAGATTTCGAGTCGAGTTCCTTAACCACCTGGCCATGCAGGGCCCAACTTACAAAATAGAAGAAAAAAGACTTTAACATTATAAAATCTAAAAATTCAAGGCGGTTAAAATAACCATACAGATAAAAAAATCTATGGTTAACATTTCTTTAAAACAACGTTCATTGGAAAAAGTATAGAATTACCAACAGAAGCCACATTTCCAGTATATTTTTGAAACTGGACAGTCTGCATCAGACTAAAAATTAAATTTTATGTATGTAAAAAATTATAAAGATAATTAATACATATGTTATCTGAAAAACACAAACAAAAAATATATTTTGATTTAGCTCATGCTTTACTTCATGATCATTCTCAGATATTTTCGGTTTTTTTCTTAGAAATTTTTATGTAACAAATAAATAACATTTGAATACATTTGTTATTTTTAGCATGCGAAAATATTTTTGCAGCATTCCTTTAGTTGTTAGATGAGAAAAATGTTTGATTCAGAATACACTTCCTAAATTTATTATAATCCTTATTACTTAAAAAATTCCATTATTGTTCACAATTTCTATTGCTGTTTTATTATTAATAATAACTACAAAAATGTTTTGTATTACAAGATAATGCGTAAAGACATCAAAGATCTTTTATTTTGAAGATAACAGCACAAATACATGTAGTAGCAATGATACATTTGAGGTTTTAGTATAACGAACGTGTGAAAATGAAGTATATTGTTTTGTGAGCACAATGATATAGATCTGGCGACTAACTTTTGAAAAACCGAAAACTAGCTTCTGTGTTTCTCATTATATCCTTATTCACTATTCAGGTATCCTGCTTTATAAACATGTGAACTTCTGGCTTTTTTTTACCTCAATTTCCACTGTTTATTATTTTTACATTTATTATTGACTCGTTTATAGAACAACCGGATGCTGTAATTTTTATTTATTCTGGCTGTGTTTGGTGAGATTGAAAGTTAAGTTCTAACTCTTATTTTAATATTTAGTACACCCAATGAGATTAAACTTGATTATTTTCTATATCTTGAGTACCTTTTTGTGAATTTTAGTCTATGCAGCTTATTTGGGCAATATCTGGAAAGTTCTTTATTAATATTAGTGTATCCCGCTGTGACATTGATAAGTTTTCTTATTTATAACGTTAGAATTAGCGGTTCGATTCTCCTCGGTGGACACAGCAGATAGCCCGGCATAACATTGCTATAAGAGAACGCTCACATATATATTAATATTAGCACTAAAGTAAATAGAATTTCTGAACTATTATTATTTGAATAACTAGAACTAAGATTACCAGTTTCTCAAATTAAATAAGGATGAATTTTACTTTTGAAATATTAGTAGAAATTATGACATTGTGGCAACTGAATCTGATAAAGGGAAGAACATTATTATTTAAGACAAAGTGGAACATTTTAGTAAAGTAAAGTAAAGCGTAATGAGTGATTCAATTAGTTTTGTCAGTTTTGATAATATTCTTACTAGCACACAAAGGAAAATAAATTATAAAGACGTTTACTGAAATTAAAAGAAGATAATCCTCTCACTCAGACACGATAGTCTTAACTACGTCCATTGAGAAGTGATTCGGTGATTCTTAATGGACTTCCTAAAGTGTATAAATAAGGATGTTCATTCTCCATACGAGTAATATACATTAGCAGATTTTTAGTTAATGTTTTTGAAATAATATATTAATAATAAACACACTTTGAAAGTTATTTTGGATATATTAATTAAAATTTTATAGTAAGTTATCATGCTAGTTTTGACGTTGAAACCATGTATACTCATATCCGTTTGGAATAAAGAAAATAGTTAATTGTAAAATGAGTATCTAATGAGAGATTAAGTGAGTTATATATTCCATATTTTGAGTATTCTTATATTAATGCACATAACCAACAGAAATTATATTTTTTGTTTGATGGTAGTCTTTGTGATGAAACTAATAGTTATAGGGTGGATTTAAGATAAGCTACTTCTTTGTCCAGTCTCTTTGTTTGTTATCATAAAAAACATTATATTATCACAAACTCTTGGGGTACTCTTTCACTAACAAAGAGTGAGATTGACCGTCACTTATAATGACTCCACGGCTGAAAGGGTGATCATGTTTGGTGTGACAGAGATTCGAACCCTCGACCCCCGAATTACGAGCGGAGTACCCTAACCACCTAGTTATGCTGGGCTACCATTAAGGAAACGATTTAGGAAAAAACGTTAAAGAATAGGGTCATTAAAAACAATTACCCAGACTCTATTTTATAATATTTTTCATATTAAGCTGTTATTGAATTATTTCTTTAAAATAAAGTGGAAAAATGCATTAAATAATATTTTTATAAGAGGCCTAATTCTAATAAAACTTTATTAGGATCTTATAATGTTAAAAAGTCTTGCAAAGTGTCATCCAAATAAAATTTAAATTGTGGAAGGAGTTTTACTGACAGACCGACATTAGCATCTTATGTATACAGACAAAGAAAGTTATAATACATTAACTTCAACTTCTTATTATAAAAATGCTGAGTAAAGGCTATCTAATCAGTCACAACAATATTATCAACTAATGACTCTTCATATAGATGTTTTATTAAAACCACATTGGACTATATGCACCATGGAGTATCGAACTCCGAATTTTAATGTTGTAAGTCTCTTATCTTAGACTTGCCACTTTCTCATGGGGTTACACTGGTATACATACCAAAATGTTTTAAAAAACTCTGTTTAAATATAAAAGTGGAACTTAGAAAACATTATTTTATTAAAACCCATCTAATCATAAAGAAATCAGTATTTCTTCATTTAAAAGGCAATTAAAGTTTTTATTGAAATGTGAATATTATTAACAAAATTTACAGTATAAAAATGATAACATTCTCCCTAATCCGCGCAAAATGCAAAATTAAAAAAATATTTAGGATATTTTGTGATGTTTATTTGCTTATTAATATCTTACTTAAGCGTTGTAATTAATAGCTATTTAATTTTTTAAAGCTTTTAAAGCTTTGTTGGACATTAAAAATCATTCAAATTTCTTATTCTATTTGATTATTTGTAACCTTAGGTTTATGAAGACGTGTTGAAAACTAGTTAATGTTTTTATAATTGTACTGACGTGTTTTTTCTTTCTTTTTAATAAAGTGCATTCTTTTAACTTCCTTCCGATAAAATCACAGTTTCTTGTTATTCACACATATTTTATGGTATTGTATATTTTAAATCTAAAATAGCGGCCCGGCATGGCCAGGTGGGTTAAGGCATTCGACTCAAAATTTTAGGTTCGCGGGTCGAATCCTAGTCGCATCAAACATGCTCACCCTTTCAGCCGTAGGAGCGTTATATTGTGATCTTCTATCCTATTATCTGTTGTTAAAATAGTAGGCCAACAGTTGGTGGTAGGTGGTGATGACAAGCTGCCTTCCCTCTAGCCTTACACTACTAAATTAGGGACGGCTAGAGCAAATAGTCCTCAAGTAGTTTTGCTATAAATTCAAAAACAAACAAACAAAAAATCCGAAAAATAACATAAATAATACAATAATTGTTTTTTTATTTGAAGATCGTAAAATTTCTTGCATGCCATGTGACAACTTCTTTAGCTTTTTATTGTGTGTGTTTCATTATAGCAAAGCCACAGCGAGCTATTCCCTGTATCCACCGAGGGGCATCAAACACCTGGTTCTAAATCTGGAGACTTAACTTAATGTCATTGGGTAACATCTGTAGCTTTTGATGATTTGCTCTGCTACTGATTATGTCCTCTGTGCACTTTTAAGACATATTTTGCACTAAAATATGTTATAAGAAACCAACTATGTAGAAATATCTGTTATAAATGTAGTAAGAAACAATAAAACTTTGTCATAGAGAAAGAACTTACATTTGTAACAATGTATAATTTGCAAAGCTAAAGCTACAAATTCATAAGAATTGATATAAAAGATATCAACTTTTACCACAAGTTATGAAAGTATTAAATCTTCTTCAGTTGTTTTTTGGATATTTGCGCAAATATTCTCAATTTATTATTTCGTAAAAATGGAAATTATGTTTCGGAAAAATACATTGCTACGGTGTATGAACACCACATTTCAGCTTGCATAAGTATAATCAGTTAATTGCATTTGTTGTAGCTGTCCGATATAATTTATGATACACCTATAATAAGAGGAGAAAAAAACTTAAAGAACCTTGCACGCTCGATATTGCTGTCATAACCTTCATAAAAAAATACACGTGTTCAAAACTTATAATTCAATATGTCCCATATTAAACTAGGGCTGTGACCTAAAAAGTGGATGTTACGTTATTTTTTTTTCTTTCTCATTGCGTCGAAACGACCTTCTAGTAAGGTGTTTCAAGGACTTCTTTTCTATGTTAATTAGTTGGAATAACAAGTTGTCTGTAGTTTCTACGTGAATATAAACTTACCCAAACATCCAAATCCTATGTTTTGGGTCACACTGACCCATTTTAAGCTTTAACAGTGTGGTTCTTTAGAGATAGGCATACACATTTTAAATTATATATATATACATATATACATTAAATCTAAAAAAGTAAACAACTTTATGAAATTAATAAAAAAAAAGCCAAAACGTAGCACGCCAAAGACACAGAATGCAGTCTTAAATTTGTTGGCTGTTATTGTTTTGAATTAAGCACAAAGCTACACAATGGGCTATCTGTGCTCTGCCCACCACGGGTATCGAAACCCGGATTTTAGGGTCTAAGTCCGCAGACATACCGTTGAGCCACGGGGGGGGGGCGTAAATTTGTTGGATTTATACACACATAATATCAAAACTTTAACAATTATTTTTGAAACAGTTTTCAGCTTTTATGTATGGTATAAACATGTTTGTTTGTTTCATGTTCTTCTTTAGCAACATATTTACAAGAAAGGCCATATATTACGGGACCATCTTGACAGATATAATTATATTAAGGGCAGTGTCCATGTTTCTTTCATATGTTCTTATTTCTTTCTCACAACTGTTTCAAGCGTGGCATGACCAGACGGGTAGGGCACTTGACTCGTAATCTGCGGGTTGCGGCTTCTAATCCCCGTCCCACTAAACATGTTTGCCCTTTTAGCTGTGGGGGCGGTATAACGTTACGATCAATCCCACTATTCGTTGGTAAAAGAGTAGCCCCAGAGTTTGAATTCCGTGTATGGTGATGACTAGGTGCCTTATTTAGTCTACACTGCTAAATTAAGAACGACTAACGCAGTTATCCTCGTACAGCTTTGGGCGAAATTCAAAACAACCGAACACAATTGTTTCTTCTATCGAAAATGAGAGTAAATGAGCTGTTATGCTCATTTAAGGCACTTTTATCATGCATTAAAGGACTCAGTGTACATTAATCATCAGTGTTCCAGGACTATGGATAAAGAATTATTCTTTAGAGTCCCGTTGTCGGAAAAATACACGCTGTGAGTGTGTTATAAGAGTGGCAGTTAAATTTCACTGTTCAGTCAGACAAGAGTTGACGGTGGCGCTGTTAACTGACTGTCTTCCTTGCGTCGGTCAGTTCACAGTTACGGGTGGCTACACTCAAACAGTCCTTATTTGTCGCCCCTAATTGCTCGGAAGGCTTATAACGCAAGGAACCAAATTTCAATATCGCAAGGGGTAGAGTCCAGGCAACTCATTGTGTAGACTTGCATCGTACAAAAGACTAATCCTTGTGCAGCTTTCCGTACATTTTTAGAAAAACAAATGTAAATTTTATATTAATTAAAAAAAACAAAAAGAAAAATCACATTAACGTAACTGATTTAACTGAAAATATAAACTACAGTTCAGTGGTAAGTCATAGTATTAACACCTGATACTGAGCAGAATGGATTGGTTTGATAAGCATCAAGTTTTAATGTTTGTTTGTTGTAATAACTGTAAATGCAGTATGTCCTCTAATTACGTTTATCATCCAATGACATTTGTTTCTCATTCTGAACTCATGAGGTTTGATACTACAAAAATGATATATAGATTAGTGAAAAGAAGATGCCACATTTAAAGTGATTATATCTTTACAACTACTTGTGACAGGTTAGCAAAAAATCCATCGAAAGCAATATTTAAAATAATAAGCTTTATCTAGGGAGGTTCAAAGTGATTTATTGTGATTCAAAACTTTTTATAATGCTTATATAAATCGCTTTTCTCGCAAACAATCAATGCTTTTATTTTGGTGCTTTTTTCTATTTCCAAAAATTTATGTGACAAGTGATTTTAATAACATGCGTGTCTGTGAGGATTAGTGAACACTGTCTAGAACAGATGACGTCAATAGCTTTGTTTGTGAATTGGTTTGACGTGCTGATTGAAAATGACGGGGAATGAACGCACTGTGATAATTCTTAGAGCGCTTTGTATTATATCCTATCTTTCTTAAACGGAACTTTGATATAATTATGATGGAACTGAATTTCACACCAGAGAACAAGAAGTTTTTGATGTATAATAAATTTAGATATGTGATTTTTTTTCTATAATCTTCCTGTGGTTACTTATTAATGATGAGCATACAGAAAATCTGTTTTCCCCTGCCTCAAAATCCATTTTATTTATATTCACTGGAATTTTGGTAGCGTCATTTTTACACAGATTAATAGTGCTTTTACACGATTTTTCAAAGCTGTGCAAATATACATCATACCTGCAATAAAGATAGATATGGTGCAGGAAATACTTCGAAGAATGTATAAAGTTGGTGCACGATTAGTCCTACTATTACATGCATGTTATGTATATGTGTAAATATTTTGTAAACGACAACATGTCGTGTTGTGTTTGAATTTTCATTTGTATTATTCATTTTTTTTTCCATATTGATATTATTGTTTCGAAGTTTAAACTAAAATATGTTATTTATTTAGGGTAACGTTTTAGAACTTTCTCGAATTAAGTAGACCAATCACATGTTTGTAAATGAGTGCTGGTGACTTCCTGTCTAGAAGTGTAGTCTCGTGCAAGAACGGATATGCGTGGATAGCTCTGGAGTTGTATGGAAATTGGGAGATTGTTCGAGAAATAGGCCTATCGGTATAAAAAAGACGGTGATGTGAGAGATATTCAATCATTAGTCATCAGTTTTATTCGAGGGCGAGAGATTCAGTCATTAATTTTATTCGAAGACAAAGAGTGAGATTCAGACACCAGTTTCATTTCAAAAGAAGAGAGTTAGTTATTTGAGAAAGATTAAGTGTTTGCTGTGAATATTCAACTTGGATTTGTGATTGAAATTAGATCTACGGAAGCCGTGATTTTATTTCGTCAATCTCTACGATACTTCTGAATTACCGCTTGTGCTGAGAAACGGCGATTTCACTGAACTGTGAACTGTTTCGGAATCTCTTCGTGGGACCAAATTCACACCCTAGACTGGAATTTGAGACTTTAATTTTAGATCATTACGTTAGATACAGGCCAGTACCGTTTTGTGTTGTGATTTATTTTGAAGTTTGAAACTAATTATTTTGTTTTGTAATTAATTTCGAATGTTATAACTTAATATCTGTCTGTCACTGTTATTATATATAATTTGTGTTATATCTGTTATATTTGTTAGTAGTCTAGTGTAATAAATTATACAAGCTGTTATCTGCGTTTTTCTGTTGCGTTTAATCTACGAAGAACTTAAAACATCAAAAAAACGTAATAATGCATTTTTACATTCTCATGACGTATTCAGTCTCCTATGATCTATTAAGAAGCAAAAATGAAAACAAATTTTTCTATGCGTTTTCAAGAAAAGAAGTACAAAAAGCTGGGTGAACGTGTGTGAAAACTGTTTTGGTGAGTGTGTGTATTTTTCTTACAGCAAAGCCTTCTCGTACTATCTGCTGTGCTCACCGAGGGGTATTGAACCTTTGATATTAGCGTTTCATAAATCTGAAGACTTACCGTTGTCCCAGTGGGGGAGTTGTTTTTATTATTATTATCATTATTACAACGTGTTTTATGACGTTTGTGCCATGAAACTGATCTTTAACATCACACTACTTGATAGTAACATCGTTCGCGTTCTTTAAACAGTTATGTTCACTATTCAACATTCTTCATTGAAACACTGTGTAGATATTTAAAGTTTTCGCTTCACTAGTTGTCGAGAGATAAAACGCATAATCAACTCCAAGAACGAATAAAAACCAAAACATTAACCACGAAATAAAATACTAATCCTCTAACGTGATCTTGATTTATTTCAATAAGATGTTCGTAATGGTAGTGTATGAATAAATTGCAAGGGACTTGTTGTTTGTTTAAACACTGTTTTTAAAAATGGGCGTATGTGGATCGCTCACCGTTCGTGATTTGAATATAAATAGTTATTCAGCTCTCTGAGCTCATACATACATATATATAAAGAAAACACGAAAAAGATACACTAAACAGGCTTTCTGATGAACTAGCTGGTAATATAAAGTGAAAAAATATTCTGTGTTAATTACCTGTATAAACAGCCTTGAACAATACCTTACACCTTACATGATATATTCTGATAAAATGCCAGAAAGGGTATCATAAGTCATACAAATAGCTGGCCTCCATAACAAATATCAGAAGGAAAAATAGTTTGCTTGTTTTCATTTTTGTTCTTCCCTTGATTACAGGTTTTTCGTCAACACAGCATTTGCTACCTGGATCAAAGTGTTGTGTTATTTTGTACAGTTTTCAAGTCTTTGATATCATTTCAAAAATTATATGATATTTTATTTATTTATTCTCACTTCCATATAATTCGATGATACGTGATTGTCGAGAAAATAAGGTTGTTGTTTTTTTATTTTGTGCAGAGCTACACGAGGGCTATCTGTGCTAATCGTCCCTAATTTAGCAGTGTAAGATTAGAGGGGCGGCAGCGAGTCATCACCACCTTCCGTCAACTCTTGGGTTACTCTTTTACCAACGAATAGTGGGATTGGGCTCACGACTAAAAGGGCAGGAATGTTTGGTGTGAAAATAAGCCAAAACACAAAAACCAAAATCAATAACATATTATAAGATAGACAGATATGTGGTTGTCATTGGAACTGCAGGATATGAATATAAATTTTACAATCACAAAATATATAGATGTTTAATATTACGTATTTTAATTTAAAGCGAAAAAAAGGTTTTAGCTTGAAAGCTTACCCCTTGCACAAGCCAACAATTTTATTTTGAATGATCTGGCTTATTTCCTACATGTTGTACATCATTTCTAAAACAAAGTGCAAATGAAATTCTTTTCATTTGGAACAAAAACAATAAATCATTTACATAAAACTATCCAAAAGGGAAAACAAAATCCTTCCATGTACTTAAAAATCTCACTATACTAATATATCAAATGATGCATTCTTTCAGGAAGAAAATCAAACATTATCATTTTCAGTGTAACTCTTCAGATAGTTAAGTGGATACGATATTACAAGTAGATTAGTTACTGTGCACGTTTTTAGTTGAATAAAAGAGTATTTTTATAAAACATTTAAAGAAAAGAATATTATATCCTATTCTTTGAATTACAAGCACAAGCTTTATTTAGGTATTATATCTTATAAACACTGGTTTAGTTATCATGTCTTACAAGCAAAGTCTCTGGTTTAGTTATCATATGTTATTATATAACTTAGAAGCACAGGCTCTATTTAGATATTATATCTTACAAATACTGGTTTAGTTATCCTATCTTACTATATGTCTTACAAGTACAGTCTCTAGTTTAGTCGTGCCCGGCATAGCCAAGCGTGTGTGCAACTCGTAATCTGAGGGTCGCGGGTTCGCATCCCCGTTGCGCCAAACATGCTCGCCCTTTCAGCCGTGGGGGCGTTATAATGTGACTGTCAATCCCACTATTCGTTGGTAAAAGAGTAGCCTAAGAGTTGGCAGTGGGTGATGATGACTAGGTCCCTTCCCTCTAGTCTTACACTACTAAATTAGGGACGGCTAGCACAAATAGTCCTTCAAAAACAAACAAACAAACTCTAGTTTAGTTATCATATGTTATTATATAACTTAGAAACACAAGTTCTATTTAGGTATTATATCTTACAAACACTGGTTTAGTTATCATATCTTACTATATGTCTTACAGGCACAGTTTCTAGCTTAGTTATCATATCTTATTATATGAATTAGAAGCACGAGCTCTATATCTAGTTATTTAGATATAGAATATTTAGATATAAACTTGTGTCACTCACAAGTTTACATACGAACTAAAAAGTGCTTTAAAATTCAAAAATAAAGATAAAAATACTAAGCTTGAATTAATTTATCACTAATTAATTATCATATTTTTATTAATCCAGAAGCCCCCCAGTGGCTCAGCGGTATGTCTGCGGACTTACACGCTAAAATCCGGGTTTCGATACCCGTGGTGGGCAGAGCACAGATAGCCCATTGTGTAGCTTTGTGCTTAATTCAAAACAACAACAACAATTAATCCAGAACGATTCGGTATGAACCATACATCACCTAGTGAAGTGTATCAATTGTATCAATAATCATTTCGTGATATATACATTTATATGTGTATAATATGTTGTCTTTGTACTGAACTTTATCTTAAAATATATGAGTTTGGGTTGGGTTTATAAGATACTTATGTATATATATATATGCATGTATGTTTAACTTCGACAACTTCTAGCATTTTTAACATCATATAGTTCCACTGACGAACTTGCTAACTGTTTATCTTTTCCATTTGTTACAAATGGATTTAATAGACATCCCTCGAATTACCTGTTTAGTGAATGATATAGAATGAAGCTTAATACATCTTTAAGAAGGAGGAGCTTTCAAAACACAGTTTGGGCTGCCGCTGTTAGCCGGTCATGAACAGTTTAAATTATCTTGATTGAGCTGATACGTTTAGAGGATAGAACTCGCACCACTGGAGCTGACTTTCGTTTCTCTCGGTGTGCTTATGTGCGAAAATTGCACTTGGAGTTTCTTAGCCGTGAAAACATCACAGCATTTTTCACTGTACTCAGATCATCATGTATACACCATTTTTACACGTATGAGTCATGTACCTCGTAATGAGCCACACTTACAAGTCCGTTTAAACCCTATTTAACTTATATTTATCTACCTGCTAAGTGACATGTAACTACTTAAGACGCTACTTTTTTTTGGCTTTGCCCTTTTAGTTTCAGGCCAAATCTTCAACACAAAGTCGGAGTAAGACGACGTTCACCCTTTAATGCGTCTACAGAGAGTTAACGGCTTAAAGGGCGGGTATGTTTGGTGTGACAGGAATTCGAACTCGCGACCATCAGATTACTAGTCGAGTGCCTTAACCACTTGACCATGCTGAGCCTGGAAGGTTATTAGGGATTTACATGCCAGAGTGATATTTCTCACATATGTTTATTTCGTCTTACTCATCTAAGTTTTGGTGATTAGAACTTTTTCGGAATAAAATCGCTGTCATTATACGTACAAAAATGTACTTTAAAATGTGTGATGATTTTTTTTATTTTGTAAAAAAGGAAATTTTAGTTACCAATTCACTAAAATTATCAAATTTAATTACTAAAGGCAAGAGATGCCTCTGGACACAGGAAGAACATATAATAAAAATTACCTTCATACCAGGTAAACTTTCTGTGTCTTATGTGTTTAAAAGTCATGAAGAAAGTTCAGAATACAGTAGTGAAATAGATAATAATGAAATTAATTTCATATTTGACAACCATTTACAGCTGGATATTAAGGTGTTTAACGCATTAAGGGTAAAGTAAAAACATTCTACCGTCAATACAAGTTACGAAAAAATGATAAAATACAGGCTTCAATCTATAATAATTGATAGGAGTGACGATATGTGTATGATCGTCATAGCTCCCAAAGGATAGAACTTAGAACGTTTGGACCAGTACTAAGTGGGCTCTGTCGCTGTACTCTCGGATACGGTCAATCCTACTATTCGTTGGTAAAAGAGTAGTCCAAGAGTTGGCGGTGGATGGTGATAACTAGCTGCATTCCATCTAGTCTTACACTGCAAAATTAGGGACGGCTAGTGCAGATAACCCTCGTGAAGCTTTGCGCGAAATTTAAACAATAACCTTTCACACGTTTCCGCTTCGTCCCCCAATGGCTCAGCGGTATGTCTGCGGACTTAATACTAAAATCCGGGTTTTGATACCCGTGGTGAGCAGAGCACAGATAGCCCATTGTGTAGTTTTATGCTTAATTCAAAACAACAACAACGTTTCTGCTTCTCCAGGTGAATGGACGTTGACTGCTATAATTACGAACATACTGAACGATGAGTTCTGCAATTTACTTCCTGTATACACAGAATTAACAGTAGGTTTGTATAAACGATTCATAAAATAAAAATAGAAATACTTCAACAGCCTGTAATATATTGTAGGTTTGTTAAAAACATATAACCGAAAGTAATGCTTAAATGTTTACTGCTAATAAAATAGCCCATTTTAAAATGTCAGAAGTAACATTTCTATTTCTAGAGAAACTATTCATGAAAAAAATAAAAATATAAAACGAATAAATAAATAAAAATAAAATATCACTAGCCAAAATAATTTGATTGAATTTCTTAGAATTCTTATAACTTATAACTGAATGTAAAGAAGAATGCATAATAACAGTGTTGATGTGAAATCCAAGTAAAACGAGCCTGTGTTTGCAATGACACAAACTTGTAATCTTTTGTTACAGAGTTAACATTTTGGTAACGTTGGTCATTTTTTTCTTTCCTTTTTCGTCCAAAATCCTCATGAATCATATCTTGCATAATGACTGTGTGCTCATTTTATTTTGCCTTTCCTGAGTTAATGGTTAAAAACGAAAACATGACCACAAATTAGAGATATCCTTTTTTTTTTCAATACCTGCAATTTCGACTTTCGCATCTTTTAATGGTTAAGTGTCGACAGTTTCCATAATTGCAATGCAAATAATACATTATAGAAAACATCGTAATAAAACAACAAAGCTAGAATAAACAATAAACGTAGAACAGCAGTATATATGCGGACTTACAACACCAGAAACCGCGTTTCGATACCTGTGGTAAGCAGAGCGCAGGTAACCCATTTGGGAAATTTGTGCCGTAACTTCAAACAAATAGGAGAAGAAATAACTTGGAAAATACTCATATAAAATATACTGAGAAATTTAGTAAAATTAAAGATTAAAACGAAACTTTAAAATTCTATAACAATATACATAATACATATTAATTAACAAAGAAGTTTATTAAACTATGTTATAATGATTTTGGAACCTCAATATATCGTCACAGTTCATTTTAAAAACACACTGTAGTTTCCATTGTAAAAGCCCTTCTCCGTAATTATTCTAAATGTTCAAGGACAGTGGTTCTTCAGCACCTGTTTCAACAGTCAAATCGCGACTTTACGTCGTATGAAATAGCATGATATTCGTTTTATCCTCCAGTTTATTTAGATATGCAGTGGTTGAGCCGAAAATATGACTGGAAATCTTATCTGTAGGTCTCGTCTCCAAGCGAGATCCTACTTCATTATGTTACTTGGTGTTTGTTGTCTGTGTCGCTTAAGGTGACTCTTACCGCTGACTTATGTATTCGTGGATTGTCCTTCTGTTAGAAGACTTCGCACTTTGTATACTAACTGTTTCTAGCTCTCTAAGTTGACTTATATTCTTTTGTTTTCCAATGCCATTATCTAAAAGGGATATCTCTGTCTTCGAAATTCGAGTACCTTAATTAAACACTTTTAACGATCTGAAAGAATGAATATTTTACGCGGTTATTACACAGCCTTCGAAAAAAACAATTTTAGTACATACGCAATGTCAGACATTTTTAAAACGTGGCCGTAATACGTGCCATTCTATCAAAACATTAAATTCGCTATTTTTGTCATGCGACTCGCTGATTTGGATATTCAAAAACATTTTGCTTTAATTTACTCAGCCCTTTATATGGTGTACTCACAAGTAGACTCATCCTGATAATGTATCTTTAAAGTATAGTAAATTAATAATATGTTTTCCAGAAAGATCAAAATCAAGAGGTGTGACTAAGTTGCAAAAGCCCACAACGTTCGAGTCCAACTATATATCCATCATCCCTGACAGTAGTGTTTCAACATGTTAGTTGTGAAATATTAATATAGTCCATTATACTTAATATAATATATTTGTTGTAATACAATTGTATCAGTTTAATGCTTATCATTAATTTAATATTATTTCAGTTATTGATATAACTATATTACAACAAATATATCAATAAGTATAATTAATTATATTAATCATTCAGAATTAATATTAACCCTTTCTGAACTTTTGAGTTATATTTGCTTTAGCACGTGTATTTTGTGTTGGACTGCTGTTATATAGCTGAGGAAACAACCTGAATATCCTTTTTTACTTCATTTTAATATATCTTGACTAAAACCTCTTTAAAATATATTTTGATACGAATAAATAACATCTTATCACAGCAATTAACTACTTTCTTTCAGAACTGGACGATTAAAACTCTGATTTTAAGATGTTCTTGGATGTATGATTTTATCTTACAATGTTTTCACAAACAACTGCTGGGTTACATAACCCAAGAACAATACTTTTGGGGATATGTTTGCCATATATTCAAGTTTCAGAATCCGAGCGTAGGAATTTTTCTTTTAAATAGAGAAAGAATTCCATATTCAGTCTATATCGTAAAACAGAAACTACACAAATACGAACACAAAAGTAGTACTAAAGGGCTAAGGATCATATGCTGAAACAGGCGTAGGCATTAAAATAAACGTATAACGTTAATTCACTTAAAACTTTAAACACAAACTTTACACATACATATATATATATTTAATATTTAATGGTTCTAGTGCATGATGCTAGGAAAACGCGTAGGTTCAAAACTCAGTTAAAAACAAAATACGAAACCCTGTAACTCGAGTGCTTTAGAAAGATGGACATTTTTTTCATCACAGAAAAACTGTTTGCTCTTGAGTAAAATATTTTCCTCTTTAGTAATACTAGATAATACTATCCTTATTAATTTGCTATAGATTTATAAAATACACTGTATATATGCTACACACACATATAATTCAGTCGCAGATACTTCTGAAAGTCTCCTTCTATGTCTTTAGTTACAAATTTTGATTGATACCAATTTTCTGGCTGGAAGAAACCACCATCCTGTGAATCATCGAAATACTTTAAGTCTGTGTGAAAACTCGTTACTGCTGGCGTACGTGCCAGTGAAAGTGACTTTTACTTTTTGTTTGTCAATGTTATTGTACAAGTGTATAATGTAATGAATTTCACAAAGCTGAAAGGGGGGTCACTTCTCTGTTCTATTCAGGTGTGACACTGTCCTTGGCCCAAATAAGTAATACTATTCTATTAAGCACGCCTTT
Source organism: Carcinoscorpius rotundicauda (assembly GCA_011833715.1). Classification (NCBI taxonomy): domain Eukaryota; kingdom Metazoa; phylum Arthropoda; class Merostomata; order Xiphosura; family Limulidae; genus Carcinoscorpius; species Carcinoscorpius rotundicauda. The sequence continues at coordinate 45,013,022 of CM022391.1, read as the reverse complement.
AACTTTACCCTAATAGGTAACTGATGAAATTTGTTTCCATTATCGTTTATTAAGTTCAATCTATGACTTATTATTTAGAACTAACTACTCAAGATGATCTTAGGTTGGTTTATAGGATTTAGTTCTGAGCTCTAGATAGATTTTTGTATTCAGCAGAAACACTGTTTTTCAACATGACTCGTATGTACTTTGTAGTGGAAGTCATTATTCTGATGGAATAACACATGATCCTTTTGTCCAGCAAAATTCTGCTATGGCTGCTGGAATCAACGAAAAGTTGGTATTCATGAACATATAGTCACACAAATCAAAGAGATAATATCACCTCACCGGTTAATGTGCAGAAAGTATCTCACACCAGATTCCTATCATTGTTTTTCAGGTTCACACTGTGTTTCATCTGCCTGTAACGTACTGTTATAATTTTAAGACAGACTGAATCCACTTTCATCACTTCACAAAAATTCTTTGTTTCAATGCTAGTTATTTCTGTTAGTGACGTAAGGCTATATCTTGTATTTTCTAGATTTCATGCAAAGCTACACGAGGGCTATCTGCGCTATCTGTCCCTAATTTAGCAGTGTATGACTAAGGGGAAGGAAAGTAGTCATCATCACCCACTGCTAACTCTTGAGCTACTTTTTACCAACGAATAGTGAGATTGACCGTCATACTATAACGCCCCACGGCTGAAAAGGCGAGCATGTTTGATGTGACGGGAATTCGAACCCATGACTCTCACATTACGAGTCAGGTGGCCTAAACCACCTGCCCATGCCGGGCCTAGTTATTCGTATTTAAATTGTGTTTAAAATATCCTTTCAAATTTTGTCCTTTCACATGTAACCAACCTGGATGAAATTTCTCTTCTGAGAATTAGTTGCAGAAATGAACCATTTCAAGAGCATGATAAATGAAAGATTTTTAAACATGTCAGCGCTTTCATCTGACCTTAACATGTTTAATAGGCTGTACTATTAAAATCTTATATCGTCGATAAGAAAACTCACGACCAAGAACATTGACAGTTTCGTTTATCGATTTTTAATAATATATATATATATATATATATATACATATATTTATTTATGAAATTCAATCTGTTGACGACTCTTTTGATGTCATAAAATCATACACGTACACAAACACTACAAATATACCGGTCTGCATCTGTGTTTTTATTTGGCAAGCTCTTTCAGAAACGGCCCGGTATAGCCAGGTGATTAAGACGATCAACTCATAAGCTGAGGGTCGCGGTTTTGAATCCCCGTCACATGAAACATACTAGCCCCTTCAGCCTTGGGGACATTATAATGTTGTAGTCAATCCCACTATTCGTTGGTAAAAGAGTAGCTCAAAAGTTAGCGGTGGGAAGTGATGACTAATTGTTTTTCCTGTAGTCTTACAGTAGCGACATCTAGCACAGATAGTTCTTGAATAGCTTAGTGTGAAATTGTTGTAGAGTTGTGTACAATTAAGATTTGATTTGATTTTTTAGACGATAGTTTAAAATTGTTCATAATTCTATCAAAATTATATACATATTATTTGCGTTATATATCTACTTACAACGATAGAAACTAAATTTCGATATTTCTGGTTAGCAGAATACAAATAACCCATTGTATAGCTCTGTGCTTAATTACATACAAGTCTTATCTATTTTGAGCAAGTCAATGAACTCAAAGACTTTTCAGTTTGTAAGGTTGTCGTCTCATGAAACGCCACTTGAAAATTATTGGGAAATCTTGAGTAAGATTTTAAAACTTTTCATTATTTTTGGACGAAACTTAACTGCATTTATGTTATAAAAAATGAAAGATTGGTAGATGGTCAGAAATAAAAAAAGTCATGATACTAATGCTTACACGTGCACAGTAACTTTATTTGTATATTGTTCAAAACTTGCTCTACATGTTGTCCATCATTGAGTATATTTAAAGATCAACACTGATTTATGTGTCAGTAAAATGATTATTTTCGTAGTTGTAAAGAGCGCCATTGTACAATACTCTAAATGTACGTCTCCATTTACTGGAGTACATTTACAACTATAAAAAATAATCATTCTACTGACACATAAATCAGTTTTGAATTACACTGCTTTATTGACTATTATTAGGAATATATCAATAATTATACTAGACAAACAGGTGTGCTTGTTTTCATTTTGTATGAAAGACCACTTCTACTTCATTATATATCTTATAAAGTAAATTAAGAAGCTCTGACTTATTTTGTACCTGTGTAAATATAAGGTTAAAGAAGCTACAGCAGTAAGTCAACTTTGAAACGTGTTCGCTATCTTGACCACAGTCTTGTTGTACTTACGTGCCTAGACTTAAAAACAACAACAAAGTATTACCTGTTGTGACACATGCCCAGAACAAATATTATATACGTGTGTGTGTGTGTGTGAAAGTTGTAGAATGGATATTTCACTTTTTGTGATCAATCTTGAACCACCATTACAGTTCTAGAAATAAGAAAATAGAATGCTATTCAATGCCGCTTTGTAGAATACTTCCTTATTAATGCCGTAATGGTTAGTTTTGTGTATGTGTATTACAATGGATTTTTTCTTTAGTTTTAACCATAGCTTTGTAAAATAATGATAAGATTGTTGCTTTTGTTTTTTCTGTCGACTCATAAATATCATTAGGTTAAAGCAGCTAATCCTCGAAAGAGCCTCCATAATGAATTCGTTTTTGTTATTTTAATGATAACTGAAGAAAAAGATAATGTATAAGGAAAACATCAGGAATTGTAATCTTATGTAATATTTTACTTGACATACCAGTTCAGCACATGAGAAGATACAAGCTCCCCAGGAAGTGACATGGGGCAGATTAAAACCCTTAGGCTACTTGGCGTGCTTTTGAAATTTGGCAGAGATAAAAAGAACATCACGTGGATCAGGTCCGAAGCCCATCTTCAGTATCACTCAGCAAATGACCTTATAAGTATACGCTAGGTTTTCTTAAGAACAGTCAAAAACTGTTGGCATAAAAGGCGGATATATAGAGACAGACACTGACCACGAGGAGTAAGATGGGGGAGGGTCAGGCATGAACAATGACATATCATATGTCACTCTTTGGTAATTCCTAAGGCTACATGCTAGGCTGGTTGGTCATCGGTCTAGCGTTTACTAGTTATAAACAGATCTACACGCACACATTCGAATTTTAGACAATTAATTTTCTGTAGAACACTTTTAATCTTTATCTCCATATAGAGGACTGGAACGAGAGTAATTTTTTCTGTAAATATTATATGTCAATACACTATCTCTGAGCACTTGATCACTTTTCAGTGGGTTTTTGATATCAGTTAAAACCGAGTACGTTATTATGTATTTTTAATAGCAGCTTGAAGGTTTAGCCAAATTAATGACAGCAAAGAAAAAAGGTGTTAAAAATGTAATAAACCGTGTATATGTTACACTAGCGTCATCTGTTGAATAATTTGTACATATTCATTGGCACGTTATATGACAAGAGCGAAAGTTAGTTTATTTCTTTACTGAAATTCTCTTTACGATTTGTTAAATATATACATGTAAATATTATTAACAATAGTAAAAATAAGAGTATAATTATTAAGTAAAGGACAGAATTAAGCTATTAATATTAAATATTATGGAAATTTAATCATACTTGCACTTAAACATTACATTGTATTATTAAGGGCTAAAACTAAATGAATTTTGATTATTGATAAGCAAAATAAAAATTCAGAAACTGTGTTTAGTTCATAACCTGTATCTTATAGACTATATTTAAATGTATGAGTTCATAAACCACACTTTTTGTCTAAAATTGTTAATAGATGGCGATAGGTGTTGTAGAGCAAAATAACAGGTTTTTACTATTATAGTAGGAACGTAAAAGTCGGGCGAAATATTAGAAAACCAATATATTTAAATATTGTTATAAAATAAAATTAACTGCAGCTGTTTTAAGAGGAATATATAAAAATAACAACAAGAAACTGCAGTGGATTTGTTTTTATAACAATTGTTTATTCGCTCTTCTTTTGCAAACTTGTAATAAAGACGGTTGATTCTTGTTCTAAAGAACACACTGTTTACCGAGGGGAATCGAACACCAGATTTTATTGTTGTAAGTCCGTAAATTTATCGCTGACCCCTCAAATGGAGTCGTCGATTCTGTAATAGGACATACCTAATATAATGTATCAGTCATATAAGATCTGATTCAACTCCGCTACGTGGAACGGGTTTTATAACAGGCGATGACGCGTACCCAATAACACATTCCAGTTAAGATCCCCAATTCCATAAAAAGTCTAGAATCTAAACGTGTTTTCCTGTTTGTTTGTTTTTAGTTTATCTTTGTTATTGTTTGTAAAACTGCAAACCCTTAACCGTTTTCACAATATAAAGACCTGAGTAACAGAGGAAAGTTATTTGGAGAGATAAACATTGTGTTTGTGTTAATATATGCCACTAAATCTATAGTGTTTGTTGTTTATTTCTGTGTTCTTCTTGATGTAATTATGGATGCATTGGTACAATGAATTAAAAATACTCATGTCGCACTTGGCCTCAGCTATTAATAACCTTAGCCTAGTACGCGCCGAAAAGAAAAGTGATCAAATACGACATGCAATATCATTCATAAACCTGTATGCCATGTGGACATAAGTACTCACATTCGAACAACACTCTAAATGTCCTCCTTCCTTATGGCTTTGTGGTAAATTTTCGGGCTTACTCACTTTGAGCACTGCACACACAGCCCATTTTGTAAGAAACAAATAAAATTATTTTATCCCTTATTAAGACTTAAATTATTTTGAAAATTAAATATGAATAGTAATTTTTAGTACTCTTTTCAGAGAATCGGACACAGGATTTTTGCGCTGCAAGTCTTTAACTTATCCCTGTCCCATCGGAAAAGGACCTTGTATGGTCAGAAGGATTAAGGCGTTTGACTCAGAGGGGACGGGTTGCAGGATCGAATATGCTCCCCTCTTAAGCTCTAAGGGCCTTGTAGGGGCACTTAGTGCAGGCAGCCCTTGAAGAGCCTTACACAAAATTCAGCATACAAATCTAAGATGCTGTACACCGCTAGTCCAGCGCCAAGTCTAGAGATTTACAACGCTAAAATTAAGGGTTTGATTCTCCTAGGTGAACTCTATAGATAGCTAATGTGGTTTTGCTATAAGAAAAATACACATACACACACCTACCACCCTAAAGAAATGTAAGATACAGTAACTTAACAATTGAAAGAAGTGTTTTGCATTTAATCGAAAATTTTATTCCTAATAACTTTAGGCAAAGTATTTATAAAAAATACATTAAATTCAACTTACGCAAACATCTCACTGAAAATGGTAAAAATACATTTTAATATTAATTTAAAAAGTAAATCGTATTGAAACCCATTTCAAATTTTGTTATATATTTGAAAACTAATATTACCTATGTCTCGGCTGGATGGATCTGTAAGGTATAAAATATAAGAGGGTATCAGTAATAAAGAACATAGTTATAAATTAAAATAGGGAATAAGTCATCATTCGTTGATATTTGTTTTAGAGATAAGCGTGTGTGTGTGTGTTTTTATTTAATAGCAAAACCACGTGGGGCTATCTGTTGTGTTCACCGAGGGAAATCGAAACCCTAATTTCAGTGTTATAAATCCGTAAACTTACCGCTGTACCAGCGGGGAATGAGAACTAACTCTTATTTGACTATTTGTTGAATCGAGGGTAGGGTTTTAGCTTTCTAAGTTCGTAAACTTCCTGCTATCCCACCGGGTGACATCATCAGAAAACACACCTGTAAATTAGCATAAGAGATCAGTCACATACGAATATACCTATATATTCCCGTAAGCTATATAAGGAATAAGAAAAAAGTTGATATCTAACAACAACGGCATTGGATATAGTAAATGTAGTGTGGGGGACAATATCATAAAATATTCTACTCTGCTTTCAAGTAAAATAAAAAGTGCCGATTGCCAACTTAATACACTGGATAACATTATATGTTATAGTCTTAAATTCGCCATTATACATCTATATATGTCTGTATGTATAATTTAAAGTTTATGGTTTAAACGCTAATAGTTGACGTTCTATTAGAAACTAAGAGGTCTAAAAATGTTATCAAAATCAAATTAACACCTCTGATTTGAGCAGCAATAGACAAACTAAAAGTCATGTGAAAAAAATCTTGCAGTTAACAGTTTTTATAACATTGCTTATTCCGTTAATAAATTCTGTCGAAAAAATTTGGTATCGTCGAATTCCTTTATGTTATTTGTGACCTCTTTTTAATTTTTATTTCATACTTAACAGTTTATCGAAGGTGCCACTGCAGAGATATAGAATTTTGAAAATATTTTCGCCTATTTACTTTGTGAGTTAACTTATATTTATAAGTAAATGCCTAAGATGTATATGTTATCAAACTTTATAAATCGACGTACGGAGGTGAAGCTTAATATTGTTGTTCGTTCGCTACAGTGTGTGTGTTTTTCGTATAGCAAAGCCACAAAGGGCTATCTGCTCTGCCCACCGAGAGGAATCGAACCCCTGATTTTAGCGTTGTAAATCCGGATACATACCGCTGTAGTAGCGGGGTGGCCGTTCGCTACAGTCATTACTCTGTAAACCTCGGTAGTTGTTATAACTTTGATAAACTCTTATTAATCAGGAAATTACACATATTCGACCAAAAATGCATATGGATTTCAAACATTACAAATCGTTTAACTTCAGCGAATTAACTTCGAATTCAGTATTTGTACGAGGACGGTAGATACTCTAGTAAAAAAAAATACTCACGTGTGAAGGGATAGGTAGATTACCTTCCCGTTAAGGGAATTGTACCTATATCCTCTCGAAAGTAATTTGCTCATAACGAATCGTCGATAAAATATCATTTCAAACCAGATATAAGATTCAGTATTGTTTGAAAGTTTATAAAACTTTTGCATAGAAATTATTATTTGTAATAAACGTTGTTACAAATTGTATTGTTGTTTGTATATTGAAATAAAATTGTGTTAAGAAAGAAAATCGTGTATTTGTGTTGTGTCATTCTTGCTAGTAAATATCATAAATGTGATACATATCGACATTCAATTAACTTTTATGTTAAAATCAAAATTTCTAAATATTTAAAATGGTAATACGTATCATAACAAATCGGAGACTTGTCCGGGTTAAGTTATAATTCGTAACAAGTAGTGGTAATAATATAGCATATACATGTGTTCTCAATGATGTGTGCCTAAAACTTTTCAGATTTTTTTGTTTGTTTGTTTGTTTTTGAATTTTGCACAAGGCTACTTCAGGGCTATCTGTGTTAACCGTTCCTAATTTAGCAGTGTAAGACTAGAGGGAAGGCAGCTAGTCATCACCACCCACCGCCAACTCTTGGGCTACTCTTTTACCAACGAATAGTGGGATTGACAGTCACATTATAACGCCCCCACGGCTGAAAGGACGAGCATGTTTGGCGCGACCTGGATGCGAACATGCGACCCTCAGATTACGAGTCGCATGCCTTAACACGCTTGGCCATGCCGGGCCCGAGATTACTCAGAGCCGTTAAGGGGATTTCAACTAATATTATCATGATAGCCATGCGTTTAGAGATTGCTAAGTTTTTTAACTTGCAAAAACATGCCTCGTAGTTTGAAAGTTTGAGTGCGTTATGAGAGTGACATTTAAATCTCACATTTTGGTCATACAAAAGGAATATAAGAGTTGGCGGTGGGTGCAATCTTCCGTCTAGTCTAATACTTCAATATTAGAAAAAAATGTATACTAGCTTAGAACGAGAACTCTGTGTGTGTGACAATTTCAACGAAAAGCTATGGAATCATTTCTGAGACCAGCTTTCACATACTTGTGTTCTCCACAATGTGGAATGTCTGCTAGAATACGGCAGAACACAGATAGCCCATTGTGTTACTTTGTGTTTAATTTCAAAGCAAACAAAAGCAAGCTCATGTTGATGTTGTTTTGTTGTTTTGAATTAAGCACAAAGCTACACAATGGGCTATCTGTGCTCTGCCCACCACGGGTATCAAAACCCAGATTTTAGCGTGCAAGTCCGCAGACATACCACTGAGCCACTGGGGGGCTATTAAATGTTGAATAAATGCAACAATATTAATTCATATTTTGAGGAATATATTGTATATGTAATAGACTATACAGCTGAATTTTTTTTATTTTTAACTATAGGCAATTATAAAATTGCTAATGCACAAGTAGAGTCATTAAAATAATCACTGGGGAAATTAAGGTGTAAGAGGTGCTAAAGTGCAAAGGTGACTGACTAAATAAACATACATATATATATATATATATGCATAATTTTTAAATGTTTATCTGTCATATCCACTAGTAGATACGTGATGAAAGCGGTAAATCGTATTATAATTTTTATTTTTTTTAATGTTAGCCGCAGTCCTTAAACCGATCATAATAACACACAAATAATATTTAGTATGCACAAATGTTAGGACTTCCCCTATTCTGGATGCGCTCTACTTCAAAAGAAGATAATAATCTTAAACAAGTAAACGTTTCTCTTGGACTTAAAGACCTCCACATCAGAGCTGATGCCCGTAACAACATACGGCTTCAGTACATTTTGGGATTTCCCGTTAGTGAACTTGACATTTCTCTCAACCTCGCCCATGTTGTTAAGGAAGGTAAAGCCTGAAAGCATGTTTATGTATGTCTTATTACTGTTTAAAAGCTATTGCACTAAAAACTTATATCAGTGTTATGAACAATGAACAAAAGGTTTTAACTGACTGATTGTTAGGAATTAAGCACAAAGCTACACAATGGGCTATCTGTGCTCTGCCCATCACTGGTATTGCACTAAAAACTTAAATCAGTGTTATGAACAATGAACAAAAGGTTTTAATTGACTAATTGTTAGGAATTAAGCACAAAGCTACACAATGGGCTATCTATGCTCTGCCCATCACTGGTATCGAAACCCGGTTTTTAGCGATGCGAGTCCACAGACATAACGCTGTGTTACTGGAGGGGGGTCATATGCGAAAGAAAATGGACAAAGGTGAGTTTTGGCCGTCGAGTTATTAAATCACTGACGCAGATAATAAATAGAGTAGTTTTAATTTCAATTTCAATAAATTAAATGAACTAGAATAAAGAGCAGAGACCAAAATTATAAAACGTTTTGTAATTAAAAACAGTAAACGAATATCAAAGTTTGTCTGTTTAAAGTTAAGCACAGAGCTACACAATGGAGTATCTGTTTCTGCTCACCCCGGCTATCGAAACCCGGATTCTGGTGTTGTAAAACCGCAGTCATATCGATGTACCTACCAATGAAGAAGTTCTACACTGGTACAGCGGTAAGTCTACGGATTTACAACGCTAAAATCAGTTGTGCAATTCCCCTCAGTGGACTCAGCAGATAGCCCGATGTGGCTTTGCTCTTAGAAAACACAAACACCAATGAAGGGGGGGAGCAAATATTAAAATAAACTTTTATATCCTAAAAATACGTAGAAATTATTTTATTTCTTCAAGGAACTTGTTTTATGGTTTGTAATATGGCTTTATAGCTCTAAAGAAACGATTTTCCCATTTTACAGAAATAACTTACATTTCTAAAAGAGAAAATTACTAAATATTATAATTCATAAATATATATATATATACATTAATAGTGTGATTTCAATTGTATAATGTATATAAAATTTATTCGCTAAAAGTAACATGCTCCGATTCGAGCTGGGAAAATTGTTATAATTGTTACATAGAATTATATAGAATTAACTATATGTGCACCTGCTGATGATCCAAATAATTCACTTAATTAAAGAAGCTTTAAATTTCCTAATAAACAACGAAATCTATAAACAATTTTCCAAAATGATTTCTTTAGTTACATGTTAATGTGGACAAACCTAATTAAAACACAATGCCTTTTAATTTCACAATGTTCATTATTACAGTGAGATACGGCATTGCTTCGAATTAGAGTTTCAGTTAGAAGAAGAGGTAATTTAAACAAAAAAGGAAAACACGGTTTTAAAGTGGGACTGAGAGAAAAATTAGTAGTAACATCTGATTCATGAATAGATAAAAGTTTGCTGTAAAATGTTCCGAAACTGTGTGAACTAGATCAATGGGCAGACAACATGTTTCATATGCGAATGAAAAGTGAACGAAAATAATTTCATGAAGTTAGGTGGTTTTAATTCACATTTTGGTTGCCTACAGTGAGTGAATTTTATCAGCATTAACGTTAATCTATAGTTTATTTTATGTCAGAGTTACGTTCTAGAGTTGTAATTATTTCGTTTTGGTGGAAAGTATTTTCAGACGTTAGAAACAGGAATTCAAGATGACTAACTCGACAGATGGCTATTTTAATGATCTGACCATCATCGATGACATTATAGCACCCTTGCTTTAACTGACCCACTGCATTAACAAATGAATTTGCGTAACACGTTTGCTAGAGAGTAATCAGTCGTCCTTGGTTATATAAAATGTTAAAGGATAGCATTAAAATTTACAGAACACAACTAAGAAAAAGAGTGGGTGTCGAGTTACTACTAAGATCCGGTTTTAGCTATTTATTCTCACACTGTCGTAATGGCATGATTGTAAGAAAAGTGTATATTATGCAATCACACATTCATTATGCAGCGGTGACGTTTTATTTATTTATTTTTTACAGCAAGAAAGGTTGGGAAAAAATACTTGATTAAATAAAATAACGTCTTTATGAAAAAGAGTTAACTTTGATATTTTTTTTTTAGTTCTATTTGCTGATAGAGTGTTAAATGTTAAATTTCTTCACTGTAATTTATTATACGATGAAAACAAAAACCAAAGAAAATTGACAATAAAAGTTTCCGATCTTAGTTTGTTTTGACGAAATCAAATAAAGAATTCCAGATACTTTGCGTTTTATGTTTTTACCACGTCGGCTTTTATTGACAATTAAATAAATGAATATCGCTTAAATTTTGTATATTTTCATTCTGTCAACTAATTGAAGTAATTAAAAAATAATTACATACAAATGAGCCACTCCAATCACAAGACTGTGAGTAGTGATCAGAACAAGTCATATTCTGAGAAATATTTTAAGTACACCTACAAAATAAACGTTTTAGTTCACGTACCATTTTAAAATTTCACATTAATTTCAAAAGTGACAATTATTCACTTAGCAGCGTGTTTTACATTAACACGAGAAGCAGTGGTTCTTTCTAAACTTAATGATTCTACGCGTTTCCATGTGACGGGCTACAAGCTAATTATATAACAACAAAAAAAGAGTATAGACTTTGAAGGTCACACATCTAAAACCAACAGGAACGTTTTCGCTTATTGTATAGAACTTACGAGTACGTAAAAACACTTGACTTTCGTTACGGAAAAATTGTTTGTTTTTTTTAAATTTCGCACAAAGTTACTCGAGGTCTTTCTGTGCTAACCGTCCCTAATTTAGTGTAAGACTAGAGGGAGGCACACCACCCACCGCCAACTGTTGGCGCTATTCTTTTACCAACGAATAGTTGAATTGACCGGAACATTATAACGCCCCGCTGAAAGAGCGAGCGAGATGCGAACCCGCGACCCTTGGATTACGAGTCGCACATCTTAACACGCTTGGCCATGTCGGGCCTCAGGAAAATGGAACAACACTTTGTCAGCTTTTCATTCCTTCGTACTAGTATGTATAACAGATACAGAAGACATTGGAGATAGTAAACTTCATACCAAAAACTACGTTGTTTTTATATTTTTGAGTAATTCCTCGGCCAACTGAGATAGTAAAATGCTTGATAGTAATAATTTTTTTGAAAAAAATATATAGTTATTAACCAATCTATAACAATAAAATGGCGTGTTTATGTATATGTGACACTCAAGAGGAAAGAACCTAGAAACCTGACATTTTGTTCACATAAAAAGTAGATTCTAAGGGTGTGCAATTGAATATTTTTATTTATCTACGTGCATGCGCAATTTTTTTGTCTGGCAAGGTAGCGAAAAACCACGTAGAAAATAATAAGTAACCGTCACAGCTCCAAGAGAAAGGAACCTACTAACCTGTACACCCATACCAAGTGGATCCTGAGATATGCACCTGGACATTACTTATCTCATGTATTTGTGTGCACATTTTTTTAATGACGCATACTAGCGACAAACCACATGGAACAAATGTGGTTCCTTATATAACAACTTCTAATATATATATAAAAGCAATTTTTTGGGGATAAACGTGCATTTCAACGGCCTGGCATGGCCAAGCGCGTAAGGCGTGCGACTCGTAATCCAAGGGTCGCGCTAAACATGCTCGCCCTCCCAGCCGTGGGGGTGTATAATGTGAGGGTCAATCCCACTATTAGTTGGTAAAAGAGTAGCCCAAGAGTTGGCGGTGGCTCGTGATGACTAGCTGCCTTCCCTCTAGTCTTACACTGCTAAGTTAGGGACGGCTAGCACAGATAGCCCTCGAGTAGCTTTGTGCGAAATTCCAAAACAAACAAGCATTCCAACAGTGGCTTTTATGTCATATTGCTTAGCAACAAAAGTATGTAAAGAATACTTTTATTCTAAAATATGTTCAGAATATATACACACACCATCCAACTAGTAACAGAGCGAAGCCGGGTACTTTGGCTGGTTAGTAAATGATTATAATACCTATAATATTTCAATTTATTTTTTAAAATAGTCTAAAAGTTACATTCTGAAAATACTGTCCTTCAGACATAGGCCTGGCATGGCCAGCTGGTTAAGGCACTCGACTCGTAATCTGTGAGTCGCAGGTTCAAATCCCCATCATACCAAATATGGTCTTTCTTTTAGCCGTGGGAGCGTTATAATGTGACGGTCAATCCCACTATTTGTTGGTAAAAGAGTAGCCCATGAGTTGGCTGTTGGTGGTGATAACTAGCTGCCTTCCCTCTAGTCTTACACTGTTAAATTAGGGACGGTTAAAGCTGATAACTCTCGTGTAGCTTTACGCAAAATTTAATCCGTCAAACATTATTGTAAGGTTACTTAATTTTCTTCCTTGAACTAAACTCTTTGTTCTTTAAAGCGCTTTTAGAACAGATCTAAACGCACTTTTTGTTTTTAAAAAAACAAACAAGTTAGTCCCAAGAATTGATATTTTTTCTTCTGTTAGGCCTAGCGTGGCCCAGTATTTATCGTTCCCGGCTCTGAATTTGACGTCCAATGGTTCCTGTCCCATTACCACCAAGGAATAAAAATGCACTTAGCACTTTTTGGCCGTGGGTGCGCGAATTTACTTAAAAAGAGAAAAGAACATGTACTTATTTGTACAAAATAAAACTTTCAATGCTTTTCTATAGTTGCTTGTTCCGGTCCATTAAATTTACAACGGTAACAACGGACTGGAGATTAACTGGATACTTTTTAAGTCTGAAACTTATGAGTAAAAGCAAATATTGATATGTCAACCAAGAAATATCTTCTGAATGTTAGACTATAAAAATAGTACTGGAATTAGAATTTTTAACAATAAAAATATATTTTTTAATTCCACTTAACGTGATTTAAACCATGTTAAACTCTCATTTTCTATTTATAATACTGATAGACCATCTATTTATAATACTGATAGACCAATTGGTAATTTTAAATTTCGAATTCGAACATCTAATCTGAACAGAAGCGATACATTAGCTTAATGATCAGGTTAGAGTTTTTTAAAAGTTAGCGTATTAGAAACTACAGATTTAGTGGAATAAAAATACTTTTTTAGCAATACTGAATTTTGAAACAACGAATATACAGATGAGAGCTAGACAGCAGCACTCTGCTTGACTGTGACTTTTATAATGCGAGCACAACTAAAGGGAAGAAATTGTTCAGAGTATCATGACTCGAACCTTGATCCTTTGCAAAGTGTAAGAAACCCTAACTACCAGGACATGTCCAGGTTTGCATGATTTCAAATTGGCCTATCTCAAGCCAGATTTGGTACTTTCAATGATATGAATTATAAGTTACTTATGAAATAAGAATATAATCTTAAGTCGTTGTCGTTGTTTTTGGATTAAGCACAAACCTACACAAGTATAGAAACTCGGTTTTTAGTGTTGTGACTCCGCAGACAGACCGCTGAGCCACTGGGGGGCAAATGAGCTTAAGAAATTATGCGAGCAAAATATTAATAATTTAATAGAAATGCAATAAATAAAACTTCGTGTGTTGTCCTGTGCAAAGTTAGAAAAATCGAACGTCTTTGGTAGTTTGAGTAAGTAGTTTCAAAAGTACCTTGCGAACAGAAGCTCGTCGTGAGAGGTTTCAGGCTCGATGTATGGAACAAAACATGTTAAAATAAGCATTATTAGCTCCATTAACAGCATAATTTGGCTTAATTGAACAGTGATATAACTGTAAATTAGCTCCTAGGATAGATTATACTTCTAGAAGAACGAATACTCTAATTTAGAAATTGTAACTAAAAACAATCACTTCCAAAACCGATAAATAAAAGAAGCAAATGAATCCAGATGTGGAATTATAATAAGAGACAGTGGGCGAGCTCCTTGTGATATAATAATATTCAACTTTTACAGAAAACACATATATTTAGTTCGTTGATGAACTATATATACATATTAAATACTTTGTATTTCTTTATACCAGTTATCTATCTTTTGTAGTGTCTAATCTATGTTATTGACATTCATTAACAATCTTTGCTATACCATGTATTTTACTCATGTATTTGTTCTTCTTTGTTTTTGATATCTGGAACTTTTAAAGCTAGTTTTTGTTTTGTAATTTTTTACCTAATTTTATATGTTTGTAATATTTTATAATTTTTAGGCCTGTTACATTATAGAGTCTGTGGATTTTGCATCAGTTCATTGTTTAACTTACACTGATGTGATCCTTTTGCGCTGTGTGTCAATAATTTATTTAAATACCATTTTACCCGAAGTTTTTCTTTGAATTTTAGTTATTTTATCTCATTCATTTTAGATGTTAATAAAACAAACTTTTAGATTTTTGCATCATAACCTCGAGAACAGGGAAAACTAACTACACAGGAACGTTTTTGATATATAAAACATTTGCCTCGAAAACGATAGAGCATTAATCTTACACACATTGCATCCAGATTTATTCTCAAACAGCTCTATAGTTGTTTAATTCGTTTACAATGTTAGAATTTGATATTGTAAGATGCACTGATTAATGATAAGGTCCGAATAGTAACTGTTATAACAGGATAAACTGCAAGAAATGTTGCATACAATTATATCCGAATTTTAAGCTCTGGATGAGTATTAAAAAAAAGACCACAGACAGTATGAAAATAAAAATAAAGTGAAGAGCTATCTGTGCATAACCGCTCTAGTTTTGAACCAGAGAGAAAAAAAGCTATTTAACAATATACATCTGCTATTTCTTACGTTTATCTTGTTTGATCGAAAGGTCACAGCCTGGCATGGTCTAATGGTTAGCACACTCGATTTACAATGTGCGAGTTCGAATCTTGTTACCGAACAAGATTACCCTTTCAGCTGTAGGGCTTTATTATGTGAGGCCAATTTAACTTTTCGTTGGCAAAAGTGCAGACGAAAAGCTGACGGTAGGTGGTATTTACTAGCTGCTTTCCCTGTAGTTTCTATCTTCTATATTAAGGACGGCTTGTGTAAGTAGCTTTGTGCGACATTGAACAAACAGCTTGTACAGGCTAGTAACTTGTTAACGTTCTGCTTGGAGAAAATCATTACCACGTGATAAGCAATAATTGAACTTACAGTAGATAAAAACTGAAAATACATTATAACAACAATTTGGTATTTTAGAAAGAAAATATATTCCTTGATGATAATAAATTTAGTCATTATTTCAAATTAAGGGTGAAACAGTGATTTTTGCATTCATTTTAAAATTTAACACGTGTGTCAAGATTTTGTACTTTTCTTATGTATTAAAGGTTATTATAAAATGATTTTATAATACTCAGGCTACAATATGTATTCTTTAAAAATCTAAATCCAATGTCAGGAGCAAAAATAACTAGTTTCTACTAAAGACAATATTATAATATGATTTTTCCTTTGAAACAAAGTCGTGAAAGATAGAATCCACTACAACATAAAATAAAGTTCTTAAACGTTAGTAAGTTTTGACACACCACGCTGTTTCCACCATTCTACTAAGTCAATTTCAGAACAAGATATTAACCATTTCTTAAAAACAAAAACCCAAAACGTGAAATATTTATTTCGTATTCTTTTAGTAATAAATACTGATTACATTTTAACATTATTTTACACCAGTTTTATTGCTCTATTATGTTCTTACATTTTAAACAGAAAATACTACTTAGTAAATGAATCATATAAAAATAGCAGAGAGCATGGACGAAAGATCGTGTTTTATACCTTGTTTTCGAAAATACTACCGTTACTTTAAGTGTTTTAGTGGCAATGGACAAATGTCAATACCATCTGTGAGGAAAGACTAATTTTACTGATCTGGTGTGAAAAAAAGAAACGTTGTCAGTATCCGGTGTTATAATACTTATTGTGCAGCTTCTAACGTGTTTTCAAGGTTATTCGTTATGTTTGTTTGATCTTAATGCTAAGACAACATTTGTTGCACAATGTAGCTTCCCTCTGGCAAGGGCGAATGTGTCATAATGGTGAGTGCCTTGGGCTGTAATCGAAAGGTCAGAGTTCGAAGTTTAACGATATCCTCTTATTGTATCTTACTGTAAAACAATTTATTTACTTTGAACACGAAAATATTAACTTATTATTATTTTCAATTTGAATTACATGATATTCGAAAATTTTAGGTCCTTTTTATGGGGTTCTTAACACTTTTCTATTTTGCAGTATTTTTGTGTAAATATAGTGTTCTAAACATTGACATTATTTGTTTTAGAAAAGTACAATTATGATAACTTAATTGTAAAGAAACCATATGTAAACACAATGATTCAGTCCAGACGCTGCTTCTTTAAAGCAAGACGTAGTTTATCTTTCTTTGACAATGAGTAATTTTTTTATGTTGAATTCGTAGGTTCGCAGTCAGGCATTTCTTAAGTGTCCATGTTATAACTGGAAAATATAGAAAAAAATCTTCTCCTATACGTATGAATTGAACAGTTCTTGAAAATATGTCTGCTAAAAACATTGTGCCACCACAAGTATAGCACTCGGGCTACGTTCTGTTATATTTTTCCACCATGATGAAGATGAGTACTGTTATTTATATGTGATCTACTTTACCAGATTGTATTGTATCTAGAATAAAAAGGTAAAATAGCAAAAAACTGTAAATAGGTAAGAAAGTATTTACTGAGGATTGGATTACACATAATTTGAAAAAATAAATATTATTATTTCAGATTCTAGTACAATTAACTAATTCATAACTCCTAACTTTATAAGTGTTCCAAAAATATGCATTAAAATAATTGTTTAAAACAACAGTTTTTATTTAAATTTATACTGGACTTTTATCAGCAAACTTGCTTTGCTGTTTAAACAGCCCCCCAGTGGCTCAGCGGTATGTCTGCGGACTTACATGCTAAAATCTGGGTTTCGATACCCGTGGTGGGCAGAGCACAGATAGCCCTTTGTGTAGCTTTGTGCTTAAAACAACAACAACATGCTGTTTAAACAAACAACAAGGAACTAGTTAAACAATAAATGTTTTAGACTAGTATATCTAATATTTAGAGGTGAGTCTTAATGTAAAGAAAATCACGTCAATCTTTCCATATCGTATGTTTATTTTTACTCAATAATATATATTTTCAATGATTATACTATATATATATATATATATAAATCTATAGTAAACTTCCCCAAATTAATGTGTTTTTCTTTATATCTCAATAGTAAATCCAGTGATATCAGGCAAAAATTAATAGTTATTTTGTTTCAGACTACTTTTACAGATAACAAACATAAGATTTTGTTACAATGTGACATTATACTAAGTTTTAAAAAGTTGAATACGGAGTTGAATTAAAATGGTTATCTCCTTTATCCCATCTGTAAACTTCTTTACATGTATCTCATCATTTCGACAATTATCTGTTTGAATAAATAAACCACTAATTATCATTCACATATTTAGCTTTATAGCTCACCAGCCACTTAAAACTACCACCACATGCACACGTGTCATCTAATCTTACTTTTTTTTTTTGCAAGAAAATGATTAATTTCTGACTAACACATTTTAAACCCACCATACCTCAATGATCTGCATAGAATGGGAACTAAATATGACAGAAAAAGCATTGCTCATTCTATGTATTCTCACCTGAAACAAAATTAAATTAAAGGAGAAAATATAAAGAAGTTCATGCAATTTTATGTTCAGTGGTTGTTTTTTTGTTTTTTATTGAATAATGTAATTTACTATTATACCCTTTTAGTTATTTATAATAACAGATGTCTTGGCTGCTGCGTATAACAATATATCAAAATGACATAATTTGAGTATCTGCCGGGGATATATGCATAAGGGAGATCACGTGCTTGAGAGAAAAAAACAACTAATTTTATTATAGCTCTCCAAATAAACTTACTCAAAAATATATTCTGATACCCTGTTTTGGGGGTATGATCAAATGATTTTATATACTAAAAAAATTGTAATAATTATCTTAAAAATAAACAACTGTACTTGGTAACGCGTGATTACGGTGACATGTTATTTTTGGTAACGCGTGATTACGGTGACATGTTATTTTTGGTAACGCGTGATTACGGTGACATGTTATTTTTGGTAACGCGTGATTAGGGTGACATGTTATTTTTGGTATTTTTATATGTGAAAATGTAAATAAACAACCAGCAAACAACAATTTTTCAAAACATAAATGTTTACTAATTAATTAAAATAAAGGCTTAAGTTATGCTTACAATTTTTGTTTTTGTGTTATTGCTTCTAAATTATTTTTTTCTGCTAACGACTTTCTACTCTTAACACCCTACCATTATTTATTTCCTTGGTTTGGTGGAAAAATATAAAACAAACTCAACATATTATGTATATATTTGGAGCGTCCTGTCCATTACCCTTTATTCAGAAATAGCTACATGATTGTGTAACGTACTTATCAGGAGTAATTTGTCCCAAAACACAGGTGATGTCAAATTGAACACTTAAGAAATTCTACCCGTAGTAGCACATTTATAGAAAAAAATGCAAATTCAAAACATTTTAATAAATGTAAAACGGGGGTACGAATTTCCATTACACCAAACATGCTAGCTTTTTCAGCTGTGGGGGATGGGTTAATAACGTTAGTCAATCCCACTATTCGTTGGTAAAAGAGTAGCCCAAGAGTTGGAGGTGGGTGGTGATAACTAGCTGTCTTCTCTCTAGTCTTGCATTGAAAAGTCAGCGACGGCTAACGCAGATAACCCTCGTGTAGCTTTGCGCGAAATTCAGAACAAACAAACAAACCGATGTCAATTCAATAAAGATCGAATTTTTTTGTTGTGACATCTCTCTTTTTTCTAGTTTTTATGTCATGTAAATGCTAGAGATATTTTTGTAGCATGGTTATCTCTTTCTCGAAATAAGTATATGTGTTATACGTTGTTAGTTGGAAGTACTTGAACTCGTCTCTGGCAGATGAATGCATGAATAATTTGCTTGCATTATATATATTTTGTCTTTATATTGGGTGATGTTTAAAAGTACTAAAGTACTGTTCAGTCCCTGTTATGAATATAAAGTATGTTATTGTCTGGTCTGTAAATATGAATGAAGCCATCATCTCATTATAAATCTTTTTGTTTGTCTTACATAAAAGTTAATGGTGATTTTAAATTATTTCCATCTCGCTATATATGATAAACAGACAAGCCCAGCTAATTGAAGTTGTTTTCTCTCTACTCTTTGGATATTTCTTTACTTGTTCATAACTTCAGAAATAGAAGAGGCCTTCAGATGTGTTTGGAATGCCACCATTACATTTAAATAAAAGTAAAATAAAAAAGTTTAGCAGTTCATCATTACAACTTTAGTCCATCACGACTACATACATTCGAACAACATACAATGTTTGTTGTGCGTTCTTGCCTCCTAGGAATGCATGTGTGAAAAACAACAAGAAACTTAAGTTTTTGTCTATTTGCTTTACCGACAAAGCGTCATCGTTTTATAATTACAGGAAGTTACGAATACACTGAGAAATATGAAGTCGTATATCATGCAGTGATTAGATGCCGAGTGGTGTATGGTAAAATTACCTTTTCTCTGTGCAGTCTTGCACGGCTTTCTATTTACTTGCAACAGACTTTTAGATTTATGATATCTTACAGGTTTACGCCTTGAGCTATTTTTTATTTTACTATTAGTTTCTGACTCATGTATGATAAGTGAATGTTGCAAGTAAATACCACAATCTAAATACGCATTTCTGCACAATATACTTCAGCAATCTGAAGTAGTAATTGCGCTTTACAACCATTTTTATGGTATGCATGATTTTTTATCAGTTTAAATTATTAACATATTTTACTCGTTCGATGCAAGTTGTTTTTATCCTCTAATTTCAACAAATACATTCTCAATTAAACAAATTGTTTTGCATTGTTACAACTACATATGTTGCAAATTTTGAATATAAGTATTTTCATTTGAAATCACAACAGATAAATATTTTCTTTTATTTTCTTGTTTTTGTTAGTGGCATTAAACATGTAAATTTATCTTCACGTAAAAATATTGTTCTAGTTGCTGTTATTATATTGTGTGTATAACTTGAATTAAAGTAATGTATTTTCTACAGATATAATATGTGTCTGTGGACCATGATAATCTAGCACGGAGAGGATAGACGCTTTTGCTCGTTAGTGATATGTAACAAGTTGACTTTCTCTGAATAGAAATATTTTGGACTTTCTAAAATAAGTTTTAATACGAAGATTTAATTAAGAGAACTAAACTTTTCGTTATCATTTTCAACTCATACATACGTCTAAGAAAACTCTCATTTGTGTTCAAATTGTCATTTTCTAGCTTTATTGGGGAAAACATACGTAGATGGAAATCTAGTAAGTGTATCAGTAATTTATTTGCAAATAAATAAATAAATTGAGAAAAATAATATTTTGACTTCTGATGTATATGTTTATACGTTTGTTTGAACGCTTACAAATGCTACTTATAAAAGACAAATACAACAATAGCAAGATTATAACTTAATTATATTAAATTTTTGATTACATTCACATATGTGCCTAGAACCTATGATAAATTTACTATCATATATTTATTTTAATATTGATGTTTGAACATTATGTTTAGAAATGTACGTAAATATATTGTTAAATATGTATTCCAAAAATACCACCTATTCACTAAAATTGTGGAATACTTTCGAGTGTAAAAATCAATAATACGTGTGTGTTCGTAAACACTTGTATATGGTTTATATTGTTGTGTAGGCTAAGAGTTTTAGTTCTCCTTACGCCTAAAAATATAACCAATGTACCATGTTAAGAGACAATATGTTTTATTGGTATACTATAATCCTGGGAAGCTATAACAGAGTTTAACGCCTATTAATTGGGAACCTCAAATGTTTGACGTTTGCAAATTTCAAACGAATATAATTTCAGCGCAATCACATCAGACATTAGTATTTTTATGAAGACATTATTTTACTCCAGAATTTCTTCCAGATCAACTTCATTTATTTTTCAAAAAAGTTATTTCATTTAGCAGTTTCTGAATACATTCGTGGGATTTTTATGACAGGTCAAAGTATATAACCTTCAGTGGTGGTTTAAATACCGTACCCTTCCTTTAGAGCGCTCGATTCGTAATCTGAAGCTGGCGGACTCGAGTTACTACTACAATTTACAAGAATATTAGTGATTTTTACTGATGCCTTTCAGTTAACAATTTCGAAGTTATTTTCTGTTTCTGGTTCATTATACTACATTATGCTGCATAAGGAAATTTTTGAGGAAGATGCAGACTATTGACTTTCCTGTAACTGAATACTTGTCGCCATTTACTGTTATAATAGTTTTCTCTGTAGCTTTGTATAGGAAGACAGTATGTTATCATCCTCGTATATGAGGGGGGAATGTATCAAACTGAAAGATGACTTACTACCAAAATATAAGAGCTATAAATTTGGGGCTAACGAGGATATCACATGGCATCTGTGGATTGGTGTTATCAACCTTTAAGTGGGTATCATTAAATTATTTTTGTAGTTTTCTGAAGGGTATAGTTTTCAAAGGATGCTAACTGCACAGGAAGTTCTTCTTCTACATTGTTCTATTCTAGAAAAATAAAAAAGAATTTGTGTTTATATTTTCACGCATAATTGAGATTAGAGGAAATCCACAAATTTCGGTCAGGTTCAGTCACTGCGTGAAAGCACGTGAACTGAAATAAAGTTTAATTATATACAGTAGAAGTAACCTTCTTTCTGTTCTTACAATTAAAAATTACCTTAAAATTACATTCGCATTCAAATGTTTTTATTTTTAGTACCACTGATGAGCTAAATATATGTCAAGAATTCATGTTTCTCAGGCCCGCGTTGCGCCAAACATGCTCGCCCTCCTAGCCGTGGGGGCACATAATGTTACGGTCAATCCCACTTTTCGTTGGTAAAAGAGTAGCCCAAGAGTTGGCGGTGGGTGGTGATGACAAGCTGCCTTTCCTCTAGTCTTACACTGCTAAATTAGAGACGGCTAGCACAGATAGCCCTCTAGTAGCTTTGTGCGAAATTCCAAAACAAACAAGCATTCCAACAGTGGCTTTTATGTCATATTGCTTAGCAACAAAAGTATGTAAAGAATACTTTTATTCTAAAATATGTTCAGAATATATACACACACCATCCAACTAGTAACAGAGCGAAGCCGGGTACTTTGGCTGGTTAGTAAATGATTATAATACCTATAATATTTCAATTTATTTTTTAAAATAGTCTAAAAGTTACATTCTGAAAATACTGTCCTTCAGACATAGGCCTGGCATGGCCAGCTGGTTAAGGCACTCGACTCGTAATCTGTGAGTCGCAGGTTCAAATCCCCATCATACCAAATATGGTCTTTCTTTTAGCCGTGGGAGCGTTATAATGTGACGGTCAATCCCACTATTTGTTGGTAAAAGAGTAGCCCATGAGTTGGCTGTTGGTGGTGATAACTAGCTGCCTTCCCTCTAGTCTTACACTGTTAAATTAGGGACGGTTAAAGCTGATAACTCTCGTGTAGCTTTACGCAAAATTTAATCCGTCAAACATTATTGTAAGGTTACTTAATTTTCTTCCTTGAACTAAACTCTTTGTTCTTTAAAGCGCTTTTAGAACAGATCTAAACGCACTTTTTGTTTTTAAAAAAACAAACAAGTTAGTCCCAAGAATTGATATTTTTTCTTCTGTTAGGCCTAGCGTGGCCCAGTATTTATCGTTCCCGGCTCTGAATTTGACGTCCAATGGTTCCTGTCCCATTACCACCAAGGAATAAAAATGCACTTAGCACTTTTTGGCCGTGGGTGCGCGAATTTACTTAAAAAGAGAAAAGAACATGTACTTATTTGTACAAAATAAAACTTTCAATGCTTTTCTATAGTTGCTTGTTCCGGTCCATTAAATTTACAACGGTAACAACGGACTGGAGATTAACTGGATACTTTTTAAGTCTGAAACTTATGAGTAAAAGCAAATATTGATATGTCAACCAAGAAATATCTTCTGAATGTTAGACTATAAAAATAGTACTGGAATTAGAATTTTTAACAATAAAAATATATTTTTTAATTCCACTTAACGTGATTTAAACCATGTTAAACTCTCATTTTCTATTTATAATACTGATAGACCATCTATTTATAATACTGATAGACCAATTGGTAATTTTAAATTTCGAATTCGAACATCTAATCTGAACAGAAGCGATACATTAGCTTAATGATCAGGTTAGAGTTTTTTAAAAGTTAGCGTATTAGAAACTACAGATTTAGTGGAATAAAAATACTTTTTTAGCAATACTGAATTTTGAAACAACGAATATACAGATGAGAGCTAGACAGCAGCACTCTGCTTGACTGTGACTTTTATAATGCGAGCACAACTAAAGGGAAGAAATTGTTCAGAGTATCATGACTCGAACCTTGATCCTTTGCAAAGTGTAAGAAACCCTAACTACCAGGACATGTCCAGGTTTGCATGATTTCAAATTGGCCTATCTCAAGCCAGATTTGGTACTTTCAATGATATGAATTATAAGTTACTTATGAAATAAGAATATAATCTTAAGTCGTTGTCGTTGTTTTTGGATTAAGCACAAACCTACACAAGTATAGAAACTCGGTTTTTAGTGTTGTGACTCCGCAGACAGACCGCTGAGCCACTGGGGGGCAAATGAGCTTAAGAAATTATGCGAGCAAAATATTAATAATTTAATAGAAATGCAATAAATAAAACTTCGTGTGTTGTCCTGTGCAAAGTTAGAAAAATCGAACGTCTTTGGTAGTTTGAGTAAGTAGTTTCAAAAGTACCTTGCGAACAGAAGCTCGTCGTGAGAGGTTTCAGGCTCGATGTATGGAACAAAACATGTTAAAATAAGCATTATTAGCTCCATTAACAGCATAATTTGGCTTAATTGAACAGTGATATAACTGTAAATTAGCTCCTAGGATAGATTATACTTCTAGAAGAACGAATACTCTAATTTAGAAATTGTAACTAAAAACAATCACTTCCAAAACCGATAAATAAAAGAAGCAAATGAATCCAGATGTGGAATTATAATAAGAGACAGTGGGCGAGCTCCTTGTGATATAATAATATTCAACTTTTACAGAAAACACATATATTTAGTTCGTTGATGAACTATATATACATATTAAATACTTTGTATTTCTTTATACCAGTTATCTATCTTTTGTAGTGTCTAATCTATGTTATTGACATTCATTAACAATCTTTGCTATACCATGTATTTTACTCATGTATTTGTTCTTCTTTGTTTTTGATATCTGGAACTTTTAAAGCTAGTTTTTGTTTTGTAATTTTTTACCTAATTTTATATGTTTGTAATATTTTATAATTTTTAGGCCTGTTACATTATAGAGTCTGTGGATTTTGCATCAGTTCATTGTTTAACTTACACTGATGTGATCCTTTTGCGCTGTGTGTCAATAATTTATTTAAATACCATTTTACCCGAAGTTTTTCTTTGAATTTTAGTTATTTTATCTCATTCATTTTAGATGTTAATAAAACAAACTTTTAGATTTTTGCATCATAACCTCGAGAACAGGGAAAACTAACTACACAGGAACGTTTTTGATATATAAAACATTTGCCTCGAAAACGATAGAGCATTAATCTTACACACATTGCATCCAGATTTATTCTCAAACAGCTCTATAGTTGTTTAATTCGTTTACAATGTTAGAATTTGATATTGTAAGATGCACTGATTAATGATAAGGTCCGAATAGTAACTGTTATAACAGGATAAACTGCAAGAAATGTTGCATACAATTATATCCGAATTTTAAGCTCTGGATGAGTATTAAAAAAAAGACCACAGACAGTATGAAAATAAAAATAAAGTGAAGAGCTATCTGTGCATAACCGCTCTAGTTTTGAACCAGAGAGAAAAAAAGCTATTTAACAATATACATCTGCTATTTCTTACGTTTATCTTGTTTGATCGAAAGGTCACAGCCTGGCATGGTCTAATGGTTAGCACACTCGATTTACAATGTGCGAGTTCGAATCTTGTTACCGAACAAGATTACCCTTTCAGCTGTAGGGCTTTATTATGTGAGGCCAATTTAACTTTTCGTTGGCAAAAGTGCAGACGAAAAGCTGACGGTAGGTGGTATTTACTAGCTGCTTTCCCTGTAGTTTCTATCTTCTATATTAAGGACGGCTTGTGTAAGTAGCTTTGTGCGACATTGAACAAACAGCTTGTACAGGCTAGTAACTTGTTAACGTTCTGCTTGGAGAAAATCATTACCACGTGATAAGCAATAATTGAACTTACAGTAGATAAAAACTGAAAATACATTATAACAACAATTTGGTATTTTAGAAAGAAAATATATTCCTTGATGATAATAAATTTAGTCATTATTTCAAATTAAGGGTGAAACAGTGATTTTTGCATTCATTTTAAAATTTAACACGTGTGTCAAGATTTTGTACTTTTCTTATGTATTAAAGGTTATTATAAAATGATTTTATAATACTCAGGCTACAATATGTATTCTTTAAAAATCTAAATCCAATGTCAGGAGCAAAAATAACTAGTTTCTACTAAAGACAATATTATAATATGATTTTTCCTTTGAAACAAAGTCGTGAAAGATAGAATCCACTACAACATAAAATAAAGTTCTTAAACGTTAGTAAGTTTTGACACACCACGCTGTTTCCACCATTCTACTAAGTCAATTTCAGAACAAGATATTAACCATTTCTTAAAAACAAAAACCCAAAACGTGAAATATTTATTTCGTATTCTTTTAGTAATAAATACTGATTACATTTTAACATTATTTTACACCAGTTTTATTGCTCTATTATGTTCTTACATTTTAAACAGAAAATACTACTTAGTAAATGAATCATATAAAAATAGCAGAGAGCATGGACGAAAGATCGTGTTTTATACCTTGTTTTCGAAAATACTACCGTTACTTTAAGTGTTTTAGTGGCAATGGACAAATGTCAATACCATCTGTGAGGAAAGACTAATTTTACTGATCTGGTGTGAAAAAAAGAAACGTTGTCAGTATCCGGTGTTATAATACTTATTGTGCAGCTTCTAACGTGTTTTCAAGGTTATTCGTTATGTTTGTTTGATCTTAATGCTAAGACAACATTTGTTGCACAATGTAGCTTCCCTCTGGCAAGGGCGAATGTGTCATAATGGTGAGTGCCTTGGGCTGTAATCGAAAGGTCAGAGTTCGAAGTTTAACGATATCCTCTTATTGTATCTTACTGTAAAACAATTTATTTACTTTGAACACGAAAATATTAACTTATTATTATTTTCAATTTGAATTACATGATATTCGAAAATTTTAGGTCCTTTTTATGGGGTTCTTAACACTTTTCTATTTTGCAGTATTTTTGTGTAAATATAGTGTTCTAAACATTGACATTATTTGTTTTAGAAAAGTACAATTATGATAACTTAATTGTAAAGAAACCATATGTAAACACAATGATTCAGTCCAGACGCTGCTTCTTTAAAGCAAGACGTAGTTTATCTTTCTTTGACAATGAGTAATTTTTTTATGTTGAATTCGTAGGTTCGCAGTCAGGCATTTCTTAAGTGTCCATGTTATAACTGGAAAATATAGAAAAAAATCTTCTCCTATACGTATGAATTGAACAGTTCTTGAAAATATGTCTGCTAAAAACATTGTGCCACCACAAGTATAGCACTCGGGCTACGTTCTGTTATATTTTTCCACCATGATGAAGATGAGTACTGTTATTTATATGTGATCTACTTTACCAGATTGTATTGTATCTAGAATAAAAAGGTAAAATAGCAAAAAACTGTAAATAGGTAAGAAAGTATTTACTGAGGATTGGATTACACATAATTTGAAAAAATAAATATTATTATTTCAGATTCTAGTACAATTAACTAATTCATAACTCCTAACTTTATAAGTGTTCCAAAAATATGCATTAAAATAATTGTTTAAAACAACAGTTTTTATTTAAATTTATACTGGACTTTTATCAGCAAACTTGCTTTGCTGTTTAAACAGCCCCCCAGTGGCTCAGCGGTATGTCTGCGGACTTACATGCTAAAATCTGGGTTTCGATACCCGTGGTGGGCAGAGCACAGATAGCCCTTTGTGTAGCTTTGTGCTTAAAACAACAACAACATGCTGTTTAAACAAACAACAAGGAACTAGTTAAACAATAAATGTTTTAGACTAGTATATCTAATATTTAGAGGTGAGTCTTAATGTAAAGAAAATCACGTCAATCTTTCCATATCGTATGTTTATTTTTACTCAATAATATATATTTTCAATGATTATACTATATATATATATATATATAAATCTATAGTAAACTTCCCCAAATTAATGTGTTTTTCTTTATATCTCAATAGTAAATCCAGTGATATCAGGCAAAAATTAATAGTTATTTTGTTTCAGACTACTTTTACAGATAACAAACATAAGATTTTATTACAATGTGACATTATACTAAGTTTTAAAAAGTTGAATACGGAGTTGAATTAAAATGGTTATCTCCTTTATCCCATCTGTAAACTTCTTTACATGTATCTCATCATTTCGACAATTATCTGTTTGAATAAATAAACCACTAATTATCATTCACATATTTAGCTTTATAGCTCACCAGCCACTTAAAACTACCACCACATGCACACGTGTCATCTAATCTTACTTTTTTTTTTTGCAAGAAAATGATTAATTTCTGACTAACACATTTTAAACCCACCATACCTCAATGATCTGCATAGAATGGGAACTAAATATGACAGAAAAAGCATTGCTCATTCTATGTATTCTCACCTGAAACAAAATTAAATTAAAGGAGAAAATATAAAGAAGTTCATGCAATTTTATGTTCAGTGGTTGTTTTTTTGTTTTTTATTGAATAATGTAATTTACTATTATACCCTTTTAGTTATTTATAATAACAGATGTCTTGGCTGCTGCGTATAACAATATATCAAAATGACATAATTTGAGTATCTGCCGGGGATATATGCATAAGGGAGATCACGTGCTTGAGAGAAAAAAACAACTAATTTTATTATAGCTCTCCAAATAAACTTACTCAAAAATATATTCTGATACCCTGTTTTGGGGGTATGATCAAATGATTTTATATACTAAAAAAATTGTAATAATTATCTTAAAAATAAACAACTGTACTTGGTAACGCGTGATTACGGTGACATGTTATTTTTGGTAACGCGTGATTACGGTGACATGTTATTTTTGGTAACGCGTGATTACGGTGACATGTTATTTTTGGTAACGCGTGATTAGGGTGACATGTTATTTTTGGTATTTTTATATGTGAAAATGTAAATAAACAACCAGCAAACAACAATTTTTCAAAACATAAATGTTTACTAATTAATTAAAATAAAGGCTTAAGTTATGCTTACAATTTTTGTTTTTGTGTTATTGCTTCTAAATTATTTTTTTCTGCTAACGACTTTCTACTCTTAACACCCTACCATTATTTATTTCCTTGGTTTGGTGGAAAAATATAAAACAAACTCAACATATTATGTATATATTTGGAGCGTCCTGTCCATTACCCTTTATTCAGAAATAGCTACATGATTGTGTAACGTACTTATCAGGAGTAATTTGTCCCAAAACACAGGTGATGTCAAATTGAACACTTAAGAAATTCTACCCGTAGTAGCACATTTATAGAAAAAAATGCAAATTCAAAACATTTTAATAAATGTAAAACGGGGGTACGAATTTCCATTACACCAAACATGCTAGCTTTTTCAGCTGTGGGGGATGGGTTAATAACGTTAGTCAATCCCACTATTCGTTGGTAAAAGAGTAGCCCAAGAGTTGGAGGTGGGTGGTGATAACTAGCTGTCTTCTCTCTAGTCTTGCATTGAAAAGTCAGCGACGGCTAACGCAGATAACCCTCGTGTAGCTTTGCGCGAAATTCAGAACAAACAAACAAACCGATGTCAATTCAATAAAGATCGAATTTTTTTGTTGTGACATCTCTCTTTTTTCTAGTTTTTATGTCATGTAAATGCTAGAGATATTTTTGTAGCATGGTTATCTCTTTCTCGAAATAAGTATATGTGTTATACGTTGTTAGTTGGAAGTACTTGAACTCGTCTCTGGCAGATGAATGCATGAATAATTTGCTTGCATTATATATATTTTGTCTTTATATTGGGTGATGTTTAAAAGTACTAAAGTACTGTTCAGTCCCTGTTATGAATATAAAGTATGTTATTGTCTGGTCTGTAAATATGAATGAAGCCATCATCTCATTATAAATCTTTTTGTTTGTCTTACATAAAAGTTAATGGTGATTTTAAATTATTTCCATCTCGCTATATATGATAAACAGACAAGCCCAGCTAATTGAAGTTGTTTTCTCTCTACTCTTTGGATATTTCTTTACTTGTTCATAACTTCAGAAATAGAAGAGGCCTTCAGATGTGTTTGGAATGCCACCATTACATTTAAATAAAAGTAAAATAAAAAAGTTTAGCAGTTCATCATTACAACTTTAGTCCATCACGACTACATACATTCGAACAACATACAATGTTTGTTGTGCGTTCTTGCCTCCTAGGAATGCATGTGTGAAAAACAACAAGAAACTTAAGTTTTTGTCTATTTGCTTTACCGACAAAGCGTCATCGTTTTATAATTACAGGAAGTTACGAATACACTGAGAAATATGAAGTCGTATATCATGCAGTGATTAGATGCCGAGTGGTGTATGGTAAAATTACCTTTTCTCTGTGCAGTCTTGCACGGCTTTCTATTTACTTGCAACAGACTTTTAGATTTATGATATCTTACAGGTTTACGCCTTGAGCTATTTTTTATTTTACTATTAGTTTCTGACTCATGTATGATAAGTGAATGTTGCAAGTAAATACCACAATCTAAATACGCATTTCTGCACAATATACTTCAGCAATCTGAAGTAGTAATTGCGCTTTACAACCATTTTTATGGTATGCATGATTTTTTATCAGTTTAAATTATTAACATATTTTACTCGTTCGATGCAAGTTGTTTTTATCCTCTAATTTCAACAAATACATTCTCAATTAAACAAATTGTTTTGCATTGTTACAACTACATATGTTGCAAATTTTGAATATAAGTATTTTCATTTGAAATCACAACAGATAAATATTTTCTTTTATTTTCTTGTTTTTGTTAGTGGCATTAAACATGTAAATTTATCTTCACGTAAAAATATTGTTCTAGTTGCTGTTATTATATTGTGTGTATAACTTGAATTAAAGTAATGTATTTTCTACAGATATAATATGTGTCTGTGGACCATGATAATCTAGCACGGAGAGGATAGACGCTTTTGCTCGTTAGTGATATGTAACAAGTTGACTTTCTCTGAATAGAAATATTTTGGACTTTCTAAAATAAGTTTTAATACGAAGATTTAATTAAGAGAACTAAACTTTTCGTTATCATTTTCAACTCATACATACGTCTAAGAAAACTCTCATTTGTGTTCAAATTGTCATTTTCTAGCTTTATTGGGGAAAACATACGTAGATGGAAATCTAGTAAGTGTATCAGTAATTTATTTGCAAATAAATAAATAAATTGAGAAAAATAATATTTTGACTTCTGATGTATATGTTTATACGTTTGTTTGAACGCTTACAAATGCTACTTATAAAAGACAAATACAACAATAGCAAGATTATAACTTAATTATATTAAATTTTTGATTACATTCACATATGTGCCTAGAACCTATGATAAATTTACTATCATATATTTATTTTAATATTGATGTTTGAACATTATGTTTAGAAATGTACGTAAATATATTGTTAAATATGTATTCCAAAAATACCACCTATTCACTAAAATTGTGGAATACTTTCGAGTGTAAAAATCAATAATACGTGTGTGTTCGTAAACACTTGTATATGGTTTATATTGTTGTGTAGGCTAAGAGTTTTAGTTCTCCTTACGCCTAAAAATATAACCAATGTACCATGTTAAGAGACAATATGTTTTATTGGTATACTATAATCCTGGGAAGCTATAACAGAGTTTAACGCCTATTAATTGGGAACCTCAAATGTTTGACGTTTGCAAATTTCAAACGAATATAATTTCAGCGCAATCACATCAGACATTAGTATTTTTATGAAGACATTATTTTACTCCAGAATTTCTTCCAGATCAACTTCATTTATTTTTCAAAAAAGTTATTTCATTTAGCAGTTTCTGAATACATTCGTGGGATTTTTATGACAGGTCAAAGTATATAACCTTCAGTGGTGGTTTAAATACCGTACCCTTCCTTTAGAGCGCTCGATTCGTAATCTGAAGCTGGCGGACTCGAGTTACTACTACAATTTACAAGAATATTAGTGATTTTTACTGATGCCTTTCAGTTAACAATTTCGAAGTTATTTTCTGTTTCTGGTTCATTATACTACATTATGCTGCATAAGGAAATTTTTGAGGAAGATGCAGACTATTGACTTTCCTGTAACTGAATACTTGTCGCCATTTACTGTTATAATAGTTTTCTCTGTAGCTTTGTATAGGAAGACAGTATGTTATCATCCTCGTATATGAGGGGGGAATGTATCAAACTGAAAGATGACTTACTACCAAAATATAAGAGCTATAAATTTGGGGCTAACGAGGATATCACATGGCATCTGTGGATTGGTGTTATCAACCTTTAAGTGGGTATCATTAAATTATTTTTGTAGTTTTCTGAAGGGTATAGTTTTCAAAGGATGCTAACTGCACAGGAAGTTCTTCTTCTACATTGTTCTATTCTAGAAAAATAAAAAAGAATTTGTGTTTATATTTTCACGCATAATTGAGATTAGAGGAAATCCACAAATTTCGGTCAGGTTCAGTCACTGCGTGAAAGCACGTGAACTGAAATAAAGTTTAATTATATACAGTAGAAGTAACCTTCTTTCTGTTCTTACAATTAAAAATTACCTTAAAATTACATTCGCATTCAAATGTTTTTATTTTTAGTACCACTGATGAGCTAAATATATGTCAAGAATTCATGTTTCTCAGGCCCGCGTTGCGCCAAACATGCTCGCCCTCCTAGCCGTGGGGGCACATAATGTTACGGTCAATCCCACTTTTCGTTGGTAAAAGAGTAGCCCAAGAGTTGGCGGTGGGTGGTGATGACAAGCTGCCTTTCCTCTAGTCTTACACTGCTAAATTAGAGACGGCTAGCACAGATAGCCCTCTAGTAGCTTTGTGCGAAATTCCAAAACAAACAAGCATTCCAACAGTGGCTTTTATGTCATATTGCTTAGCAACAAAAGTATGTAAAGAATACTTTTATTCTAAAATATGTTCAGAATATATACACACACCATCCAACTAGTAACAGAGCGAAGCCGGGTACTTTGGCTGGTTAGTAAATGATTATAATACCTATAATATTTCAATTTATTTTTTAAAATAGTCTAAAAGTTACATTCTGAAAATACTGTCCTTCAGACATAGGCCTGGCATGGCCAGCTGGTTAAGGCACTCGACTCGTAATCTGTGAGTCGCAGGTTCAAATCCCCATCATACCAAATATGGTCTTTCTTTTAGCCGTGGGAGCGTTATAATGTGACGGTCAATCCCACTATTTGTTGGTAAAAGAGTAGCCCATGAGTTGGCTGTTGGTGGTGATAACTAGCTGCCTTCCCTCTAGTCTTACACTGTTAAATTAGGGACGGTTAAAGCTGATAACTCTCGTGTAGCTTTACGCAAAATTTAATCCGTCAAACATTATTGTAAGGTTACTTAATTTTCTTCCTTGAACTAAACTCTTTGTTCTTTAAAGCGCTTTTAGAACAGATCTAAACGCACTTTTTGTTTTTAAAAAAACAAACAAGTTAGTCCCAAGAATTGATATTTTTTCTTCTGTTAGGCCTAGCGTGGCCCAGTATTTATCGTTCCCGGCTCTGAATTTGACGTCCAATGGTTCCTGTCCCATTACCACCAAGGAATAAAAATGCACTTAGCACTTTTTGGCCGTGGGTGCGCGAATTTACTTAAAAAGAGAAAAGAACATGTACTTATTTGTACAAAATAAAACTTTCAATGCTTTTCTATAGTTGCTTGTTCCGGTCCATTAAATTTACAACGGTAACAACGGACTGGAGATTAACTGGATACTTTTTAAGTCTGAAACTTATGAGTAAAAGCAAATATTGATATGTCAACCAAGAAATATCTTCTTAACGATATCCTCTTATTGTATCTTACTGTAAAACAATTTATTTACTTTGAACACGAAAATATTAACTTATTATTATTTTCAATTTGAATTACATGATATTCGAAAATTTTAGGTCCTTTTTATGGGGTTCTTAACACTTTTCTATTTTGCAGTATTTTTGTGTAAATATAGTGTTCTAAACATTGACATTATTTGTTTTAGAAAAGTACAATTATGATAACTTAATTGTAAAGAAACCATATGTAAACACAATGATTCAGTCCAGACGCTGCTTCTTTAAAGCAAGACGTAGTTTATCTTTCTTTGACAATGAGTAATTTTTTTATGTTGAATTCGTAGGTTCGCAGTCAGGCATTTCTTAAGTGTCCATGTTATAACTGGAAAATATAGAAAAAAATCTTCTCCTATACGTATGAATTGAACAGTTCTTGAAAATATGTCTGCTAAAAACATTGTGCCACCACAAGTATAGCACTCGGGCTACGTTCTGTTATATTTTTCCACCATGATGAAGATGAGTACTGTTATTTATATGTGATCTACTTTACCAGATTGTATTGTATCTAGAATAAAAAGGTAAAATAGCAAAAAACTGTAAATAGGTAAGAAAGTATTTACTGAGGATTGGATTACACATAATTTGAAAAAATAAATATTATTATTTCAGATTCTAGTACAATTAACTAATTCATAACTCCTAACTTTATAAGTGTTCCAAAAATATGCATTAAAATAATTGTTTAAAACAACAGTTTTTATTTAAATTTATACTGGACTTTTATCAGCAAACTTGCTTTGCTGTTTAAACAGCCCCCCAGTGGCTCAGCGGTATGTCTGCGGACTTACATGCTAAAATCTGGGTTTCGATACCCGTGGTGGGCAGAGCACAGATAGCCCTTTGTGTAGCTTTGTGCTTAAAACAACAACAACATGCTGTTTAAACAAACAACAAGGAACTAGTTAAACAATAAATGTTTTAGACTAGTATATCTAATATTTAGAGGTGAGTCTTAATGTAAAGAAAATCACGTCAATCTTTCCATATCGTATGTTTATTTTTACTCAATAATATATATTTTCAATGATTATACTATATATATATATATATATAAATCTATAGTAAACTTCCCCAAATTAATGTGTTTTTCTTTATATCTCAATAGTAAATCCAGTGATATCAGGCAAAAATTAATAGTTATTTTGTTTCAAACTACTTTTACAGATAACAAACATAAGATTTTATTACAATGTGACATTGTACTAAGTTTTAAAAAGTTGAATACGGAGTTGAATTAAAATGGTTATCTCCTTTATCCCATCTGTAAACTTCTTTACATGTATCTCATCATTTCGACAATTATCTGTTTGAATAAATAAACCACTAATTATCATTCACATATTTAGCTTTATAGCTCACCAGCCACTTAAAACTACCACCACATGCACACGTGTCATCTAATCTTACTTTTTTTTTGCAAGAAAATGATTAATTTCTGACTAACACATTTTAAACCCACCATACCTTAATGATCTGCATAGAATGGGAACTAAATATGACAGAAAAAGCATTGCTCATTCTATGTATTCTCACCTGAAACAAAATTAAATTAAAGGATAAAATATAAAGAAGTTCATGCAATTTTATGTTCAGTGGTTGTTTTTTTTGTTTTTTATTGAATAATGTAATTTACTATTATACCCTTTTAGTTATTTATAATAACAGATGTCTTGGCTGCTGCGTATAACAATATATCAAAATGACATAATTTGAGTATCTGCCGGGGATATATGCATAAGGGAGATCACGTGCTTGAGAGAAAAAAACAACTAATTTTATTATAGCTCTCCAAATAAACTTACTCAAAAATATATTCTGATACCCTGTTTTGGGGGTATGATCAAATGATTTTATATACTAAAAAAATTGTAATAATTATCTTAAAAATAAACAACTGTACTTGGTAACGCGTGATTACGGTGACATGTTATTTTTGGTAACGCGTGATTACGGTGACATGTTATTTTTGGTAACGCGTGATTACGGTGACATGTTATTTTTGGTAACGCGTGATTAGGGTGACATGTTATTTTTGGTATTTTTATATGTGAAAATGTAAATAAACAACCAGCAAACAACAATTTTTCAAAACATAAATGTTTACTAATTAATTAAAATAAAGGCTTAAGTTATGCTTACAATTTTTGTTTTTGTGTTATTGCTTCTAAATTATTTTTTTCTGCTAACGACTTTCTACTCTTAACACCCTACCATTATTTATTTCCTTGGTTTGGTGGAAAAATATAAAACAAACTCAACATATTATGTATATATTTGGAGCGTCCTGTCCATTACCCTTTATTCAGAAATAGCTACATGATTGTGTAACGTACTTATCAGGAGTAATTTGTCCCAAAACACAGGTGATGTCAAATTGAACACTTAAGAAATTCTACCCGTAGTAGCACATTTATAGAAAAAAATGCAAATTCAAAACATTTTAATAAATGTAAAACGGGGGTACGAATTTCCATTACACCAAACATGCTAGCTTTTTCAGCTGTGGGGGATGGGTTAATAACGTTAGTCAATCCCACTATTCGTTGGTAAAAGAGTAGCCCAAGAGTTGGAGGTGGGTGGTGATAACTAGCTGTCTTCTCTCTAGTCTTGCATTGAAAAGTCAGCGACGGCTAACGCAGATAACCCTCGTGTAGCTTTGCGCGAAATTCAGAACAAACAAACAAACCGATGTCAATTCAATAAAGATCGAATTTTTTTGTTGTGACATCTCTCTTTTTTCTAGTTTTTATGTCATGTAAATGCTAGAGATATTTTTGTAGCATGGTTATCTCTTTCTCGAAATAAGTATATGTGTTATACGTTGTTAGTTGGAAGTACTTGAACTCGTCTCTGGCAGATGAATGCATGAATAATTTGCTTGCATTATATATATTTTGTCTTTATATTGGGTGATGTTTAAAAGTACTAAAGTACTGTTCAGTCCCTGTTATGAATATAAAGTATGTTATTGTCTGGTCTGTAAATATGAATGAAGCCATCATCTCATTATAAATCTTTTTGTTTGTCTTACATAAAAGTTAATGGTGATTTTAAATTATTTCCATCTCGCTATATATGATAAACAGACAAGCCCAGCTAATTGAAGTTGTTTTCTCTCTACTCTTTGGATATTTCTTTACTTGTTCATAACTTCAGAAATAGAAGAGGCCTTCAGATGTGTTTGGAATGCCACCATTACATTTAAATAAAAGTAAAATAAAAAAGTTTAGCAGTTCATCATTACAACTTTAGTCCATCACGACTACATACATTCGAACAACATACAATGTTTGTTGTGCGTTCTTGCCTCCTAGGAATGCATGTGTGAAAAACAACAAGAAACTTAAGTTTTTGTCTATTTGCTTTACCGACAAAGCGTCATCGTTTTATAATTACAGGAAGTTACGAATACACTGAGAAATATGAAGTCGTATATCATGCAGTGATTAGATGCCGAGTGGTGTATGGTAAAATTACCTTTTCTCTGTGCAGTCTTGCACGGCTTTCTATTTACTTGCAACAGACTTTTAGATTTATGATATCTTACAGGTTTACGCCTTGAGCTATTTTTTATTTTACTATTAGTTTCTGACTCATGTATGATAAGTGAATGTTGCAAGTAAATACCACAATCTAAATACGCATTTCTGCACAATATACTTCAGCAATCTGAAGTAGTAATTGCGCTTTACAACCATTTTTATGGTATGCATGATTTTTTATCAGTTTAAATTATTAACATATTTTACTCGTTCGATGCAAGTTGTTTTTATCCTCTAATTTCAACAAATACATTCTCAATTAAACAAATTGTTTTGCATTGTTACAACTACATATGTTGCAAATTTTGAATATAAGTATTTTCATTTGAAATCACAACAGATAAATATTTTCTTTTATTTTCTTGTTTTTGTTAGTGGCATTAAACATGTAAATTTATCTTCACGTAAAAATATTGTTCTAGTTGCTGTTATTATATTGTGTGTATAACTTGAATTAAAGTAATGTATTTTCTACAGATATAATATGTGTCTGTGGACCATGATAATCTAGCACGGAGAGGATAGACGCTTTTGCTCGTTAGTGATATGTAACAAGTTGACTTTCTCTGAATAGAAATATTTTGGACTTTCTAAAATAAGTTTTAATACGAAGATTTAATTAAGAGAACTAAACTTTTCGTTATCATTTTCAACTCATACATACGTCTAAGAAAACTCTCATTTGTGTTCAAATTGTCATTTTCTAGCTTTATTGGGGAAAACATACGTAGATGGAAATCTAGTAAGTGTATCAGTAATTTATTTGCAAATAAATAAATAAATTGAGAAAAATAATATTTTGACTTCTGATGTATATGTTTATACGTTTGTTTGAACGCTTACAAATGCTACTTATAAAAGACAAATACAACAATAGCAAGATTATAACTTAATTATATTAAATTTTTGATTACATTCACATATGTGCCTAGAACCTATGATAAATTTACTATCATATATTTATTTTAATATTGATGTTTGAACATTATGTTTAGAAATGTACGTAAATATATTGTTAAATATGTATTCCAAAAATACCACCTATTCACTAAAATTGTGGAATACTTTCGAGTGTAAAAATCAATAATACGTGTGTGTTCGTAAACACTTGTATATGGTTTATATTGTTGTGTAGGCTAAGAGTTTTAGTTCTCCTTACGCCTAAAAATATAACCAATGTACCATGTTAAGAGACAATATGTTTTATTGGTATACTATAA
Organism: Carcinoscorpius rotundicauda; assembly: GCA_011833715.1. NCBI lineage: Eukaryota > Metazoa > Arthropoda > Merostomata > Xiphosura > Limulidae > Carcinoscorpius > Carcinoscorpius rotundicauda. The sequence goes on along the minus strand of CM022391.1, from coordinate 44,974,208 downwards.
TCCTGGGAAGCTATAACAGAGTTTAACGCCTATTAATTGGGAACCTCAAATGTTTGACGTTTGCAAATTTCAAACGAATATAATTTCAGCGCAATCACATCAGACATTAGTATTTTTATGAAGACATTATTTTACTCCAGAATTTCTTCCAGATCAACTTCATTTATTTTTCAAAAAAGTTATTTCATTTAGCAGTTTCTGAATACATTCGTGGGATTTTTATGACAGGTCAAAGTATATAACCTTCAGTGGTGGTTTAAATACCGTACCCTTCCTTTAGAGCGCTCGATTCGTAATCTGAAGCTGGCGGACTCGAGTTACTACTACAATTTACAAGAATATTAGTGATTTTTACTGATGCCTTTCAGTTAACAATTTCGAAGTTATTTTCTGTTTCTGGTTCATTATACTACATTATGCTGCATAAGGAAATTTTTGAGGAAGATGCAGACTATTGACTTTCCTGTAACTGAATACTTGTCGCCATTTACTGTTATAATAGTTTTCTCTGTAGCTTTGTATAGGAAGACAGTATGTTATCATCCTCGTATATGAGGGGGGAATGTATCAAACTGAAAGATGACTTACTACCAAAATATAAGAGCTATAAATTTGGGGCTAACGAGGATATCACATGGCATCTGTGGATTGGTGTTATCAACCTTTAAGTGGGTATCATTAAATTATTTTTGTAGTTTTCTGAAGGGTATAGTTTTCAAAGGATGCTAACTGCACAGGAAGTTCTTCTTCTACATTGTTCTATTCTAGAAAAATAAAAAAGAATTTGTGTTTATATTTTCACGCATAATTGAGATTAGAGGAAATCCACAAATTTCGGTCAGGTTCAGTCACTGCGTGAAAGCACGTGAACTGAAATAAAGTTTAATTATATACAGTAGAAGTAACCTTCTTTCTGTTCTTACAATTAAAAATTACCTTAAAATTACATTCGCATTCAAATGTTTTTATTTTTAGTACCACTGATGAGCTAAATATATGTCAAGAATTCATGTTTCTCAGGCCCGCGTTGCGCCAAACATGCTCGCCCTCCTAGCCGTGGGGGCACATAATGTTACGGTCAATCCCACTTTTCGTTGGTAAAAGAGTAGCCCAAGAGTTGGCGGTGGGTGGTGATGACAAGCTGCCTTTCCTCTAGTCTTACACTGCTAAATTAGAGACGGCTAGCACAGATAGCCCTCTAGTAGCTTTGTGCGAAATTCCAAAACAAACAAACAAACATGTTTCTCAAAATATTCTGGGTAGGAAAAATATATGGTATATTCCACATCTTCAGCAAATTCTGAGAAACTTTTCATTTTTTTCACTCAACTCCTGAGAATGGCTAGCTTAATATTCTTTTTAAATATTCAATTGGAACTGATAACGTATCAATAACTAATACTTATTTGAGCTTTTGCGTGACATGTCATGTTACTTAATGCTGTTAAGGCTGAGCCTCTCACGTTGGCAGCAAGCATAGATTACTTGCTGTATACAAATTCATTCCAGTTACTTAAGATATAAACTTAAACTGGACCTGATATGTCATTCGTGGACCCCAGACACAGTTGCTATCATGGAAGGCATTGCTAGATGATAGCAGGGTGGGTATCGTTAGTCACTGACGTGTGCTATCCAGTAAAGTATATTTGTATTGAAACAAATATTATGAACGAATATGTGTGTTATTAATTCTAGGCATCCTATATTCATCATACTATTATCTTTCAAGAAAACAATACCCATTGGTTCCATTAGCGGTTTTCCAAGTTGCTCTCTGATTATTAAAATATGGTGAAAATAAAATATATATATATCGTTTTGTGTTTGTAACAGAATATTTGTTAACTACAAAGTCTGAACACTGTTAATTTTCTTGCCTTCTTATCACTATTAAGTACGTGTGCACGTGTATATAATTTTTGATTTGATATCAGTGATATGCATTACTTTAATAGATAAAAAGTTGGATACCTCTATAACACATAGACAAACTCATTCGGTGATAAAACACGTCACGGTATTTACTATCTTCAAATAGTACTGTGAATTCTTAAAAAGTAGAAAACAATAGAGTGGACACTTTACACTCTGTGAAATGATCGTTTTAATTATATTTTTAATGAGTTGAAATTAAAACACACATTTAATATATCAATAACCTTACTTTAAAAAGCATTCTTTTGACGTTATCTCAATAACAATGTGTTTATGTTATGCAGGTCCTGTCATTTAGTTCTACTATATGAGACCAATGTTTCATTTGATACGAAATGTATGCATATGTTTCGCATGCCAGATTGATTCCATGAACTTGTATGTTGATGATCTAGTTTGTGTGTGTGTGGTATAAAAATTACTCAGGCATGTGAAAAAGAAGCAAAACCAAGCGAAAGGTCTAAGACCGTAGACTAGAAACCAAGCATAAGATGCAAAATATAAAATACTTCGTAGAATATTATCTAATGCGATGCTACCTCTACGGTGTGAATAACTGGAATGGTAATGATGATGCCTTTATATAATTGTAATGACCGATATAATTGTATTGTTTGTGAAATTGAAGTTTCTTTGAGAGTTGAACAATTATACTATGCTTCCTAGCTCTCTGTGTGTCTCATAACTACTTATTATGTATAGTATCAAAGCACAAAAGAGCACATACTTGAATCGATTATTACTGACAATTTGTCGTCACACTTGGCAAAACTTTACTTACAAGCTTGTTGCTTTAGACGGTGTTTCGTTAACCTTGACTGATGGAAAGACAAATCTTTTACCGTATGTTGTTGTTTTTCTGTGTGCTGTAAAGCCATCCTTTCCATAATGAGTTTTAAATTTTCTCCGGTTAATGAAACAAGGTGATAACAGAAGTGTGTTTGTGAAACTCAGAAAATTATACTTTGTTTAAATGTTTGAATATTTTACAGTACACTTTAGAAGAACATTTTAGTTACTTAGAACAATGTAAATACCCCCATTTCATTCTTTTGGAAGATTCCTCTTCCCCTCCTTTGGTTCAGCCGTGAGCTTGATGTTTTCTAATGATAAAATCGAAGTTTGATCCCTGTGGTGGGCACAGTGAATATAGCACATTGTGTAGTTTTTATGCTCAAACAAACATACAACTCCTATTTTTATCAGTGAAAAACAAAGAAACTATAGAACAACCACTTTTTACCACCAAAAATTGGGATTGATTGTACTTTATAACGTCCTCGTGACTAAGAAGACAAGCATATTTAATAACATGATTCGATTCCACAGCCCACAGATTGCACGTCGAAAGCCATATCCACCACACCACACGAAGCCACACTTATAGGGTCACTGTTGATACAAACGAGAGTCTCAGGACTCACACAGCTAGAAACCGAGTTTTGATATTCGTAGTGGGCAGAGCACGAATAGCCCATTGTGCAGCTTTGTGCTTAATTCCAAACAAACGTATTCGTGATTGTGTTATTCTGACAAAGCGGTATTTTAACTGAAGAAAATCAACGATTTTGTGTTAAAAGTAGGATGTCTATTTTTCATTATTTACAATAAAAACGGTAGTTCAAGTTATTTCTGCAATACAAAAGTAATATTTAAAATATGAAGCTGCAAAACAAAATTTACTGGTAAATTCATGTATTTGCCTAACACTTGAATTTCTTTTGTGTTTCCTTACTTTCCTACAATTTCGCTTTTCAAGGTAAAAACTTTTTTCAGTGTGTGCTGTGAAACACTCAAAAACAAGCATAATATATAGTGCTTTAACATTGTAAATACGATTAATACCAACAAGTCTTTTAGCCCAAAACATTTTTACACTGTCATTTCTTAAACCGTAAACACACTCTGTTAAATAGAGAAAAAAACCAACAACATCGAACGATTCAGGGCTGATAAGCTTCGTAAGCATGTAGCTGTAATTACTTTACTGAGAAAGCTACCTTGAAACGTAGCCTCAGGCGGTTATCCCTGCGTACCACCATTGTAAGTTGTAAGGATTTTCCTTCAGAGGCTGAAGGTATATTAAAAATCTACAATGAGTCCGAGTTTCCTTAGGCCTTAAAAAATGAAAGGATTAATTTCTGAATCGTTAATCAATCTTCGGTTTTCTAGTTATATTTCTCTCTACCTATTTTTTCTTGTTTTAAACCCGTCTTTGTGCATACCACAAGTAATTAATAAATTCCTCAAGTGACTTACAGTTAAAAAAGTTGGAAAGACAAACAAATCTATATTTTTTGTTTTTTTGTTTCTCTAGAGGAAGACATTTCTGTCCCACGGTCCTAAAGATGATTCTAAAAATGTGAGTTTGATTCCACCCCCAGTCAAACATACGTTTCTTTGTTGTTGTTTTGTTTTTTGGGTTCGCAGCAACCAGTTTCTAAAAATCAACCAAAGTTTTAGGTGTCCATTGTCATGGAAATTATTTAATCTTGTTTATCTCACCAACGAAAAACACTTAATTAAATTAAATTATTTTTAATATGTCAAGTTATTCTTCAAACAATTTTAAAACATAGCACGCTTGATAACCGCACAATAATTAAGCAGTAGATACACCAGAATGGTTTCCTGTGTTAAATTGTTAATGCGTTTAAATGTAAAAAAAATAGGCTTTTAAAATCATTTTTATATAGTTATTTTAATTATATACATTTAAAAACCTTTAAATAAATGTCACTTATCTCAGATTGAAAAAATAGGATCAAAAAAGAGATATGTTGAATCACCATTTAAAATTACTTGGATTAAAATCAAAAATAAGTCCTGTAAAATAAAATGTCTGTACAAAAGTATAATCTGTGTTCACAGACAATGTTCAACCAAGAATCAGTCATTCGATATCTGAATCATCATTTGACACCAGCTGATCTTCAGTTACAGAATTATTTAATTTTCCACATTCTTATCCGCAATTACATGTTCTTGTGCATGCCAGTTTGCTGCTTTTGCAAGAGCACCAAACAGTTGACCATACACAATACTTGAAGTTTCCACATAAAAGGACTGTCTCTTTTGCTCAAGGAATGTATCGTCAATAAAAACACACAACTGATTCATTATCAGTCTATCAATTGCCATTTGGAGAAGGTGTTACTGGTCTTACTTCAAGACCATATCGCCAAATTGTAGCTTATCAAGTTGGCTCATTTTATATTATCTCTACAAGGATATTTACACAGTGGCAGTTTAGATGGATCCGTTGTTCCTGATCCAGACTTTGCCAGATGATGTGTGTTGATATTTGTTATCACACTTTTATAAAAAATGCAGACTGTTGCTTTCCAAATTGCTCAACAAATATTTATCAGTTACAAATGATTGCCCAAATTGAGCCATTGTACTTCTAAAGAAGATGTCGTTTTTGAATAACTGCAATCCCTTTTTTTTACGACATCCAACAAAAGCACTGGTAGAGTAACATCCACTAAAAGCGAGGTAGCCAATCAAGACATCATAAACAATCTTTCCTAAAGAAGCCAATAGAAGAGAGATATATGTAACACTTCCGTTGTTTCATTTTTGCTTAAATAAAAGAGACATTGCAAATTCATGGCTCTTCCGAATTCTCATTATGGCAACATATGTGCAAGGTGATTTCCAGATTAGTTTTCTGGACTCATGCCGGGAAGCAATGATGTAGCAACAAAATTCGGCTATCAGCTTCTTTATAGCTGTAAGTGACTTCATGTTTTGATTGACAATAAATATATGTAACTTATTTCAGCCCCAATGGCTTGAAGGCGCTTACATGAAGCAGTTTATTACCTAGTTTTCTTGCGTAAACTAAATTTGCCATTTTTTCATTAAAAATTGTCAATCTTTTTCTTTAAAAATGTAAACTTTTGAGCATCTTTTTAAACTGACGATCAACTTCCTGGTAAACTTATTTAATTTTAGTTTCTAATGATCCTGTTGTTGTTATATAACGTTCACCTTCAGCACTCTTGATTGATGTATCTGGATATGTATCAACAACCCAGTCAACTCTTGTAGATACTTTAGATCCATGAAGAATTAGATCAAGCATCAATTAAGCAATTTGACCGTACGTTATGACAGTGGTGTTCATTTTAGTTCTTTGTAACACTGGCATGACATCAACAATTTATATGCTATTAGGTGGCGCCACGTCTACTGATTCTGCATAGTTTTACAATTCATTCAACAGTGTTTCTACTGCTTAATTATTATGTAGTAATCAGTTCATAAGTATTTGAATAATCAGTTGACAATAGATTATTAATAATTTACTAAAATTGAACGTTTTTTGCTGGTACAAAAACAAAATTAAGAGGTTTTTATGGCAACAGTTAACAAAAAACTTTGATTAATGTTATGAAAGTCGTTGTTAAGGGACCAACGAATTAAAAATATCAAGAGACACGTATTTGACTGGGAGTTGAGCTAAGTTATTTTTAAGGTACTTTTGGACATCATCCTGAGATCTGCCAGCAAGTCACCAAACTATGATCAATTATATAAAACTTCTGCCTTTGTCTCAACAAATATCAATTTCTGAAAAGTTTTTATGCCTAGTAGTAGGTGCATTGTGTTCATATTGCAAATGAAATGGAACTTACGGGAGTGTTATCATGAAGACGAAAATGTACGATATTCAACAGAGACTTGATCCATACTGTAATAAGGTATGATGTACAAATGGTGTGTGAATCCAGTATCGTTGGGATTCATATTGTAAAGAAGGCAGTAAGGAATACAGATAGTGTGTGTGTGTTCCATAGAAATATGATTCACTCCTATTCTAATCAGAAAAAGTATACAAATAGTATACATATGCCCAATAGACATGTGATTCATGTTACAACTAGATAAGTTGTTGTTGTTGTTTTGAATTACGCACAGAGCTACACAATGGGCTATCTGTGCTCTGCCCTCCACGGGTATCGAAACCCGGATTTTAGCGTGTAAGTCCGCAGACATACCGCTGAGCCACTGGGGGGCAACTAGATAAGATTTACAAATTGTGTGTGTGTGTTCAATACAGATGTGATTCATATTGTAACCGGGTAAGATATATAAAGGGTAAGTATGTCCAGTGGAAATGTGATTGGGATTGTAAATGAAGTGATAAGTTGTACAAATGGTGTGTATGTGTATAACTATAGTCAGGAAAAACGAATGTTAAAGTCATTATTTTCTGTCCATGTGTTATTGCTAGTGGGAGAAATACTCGCCAACACTGGAACGGATGAATCAGCTTTAACACTTTCCATTTGTACTTGATCTAAATATGTACCTAAATATTACAGACATTATTTTTTATTAAGAATCGCCTTTGTAATTTCTATTCAATATCTTGATTTTAACTTTTAGACTCTTGATCATGAAATTTACAATGACAGTAATATTTATATTTTTGGAAAACAAATTATGCAAGATATTAAAGTTATATGTGGTACTGAGAGATGGTTGGACAAAGCATGAAATGAGTGGCGTCGTAGGAGCCAGCGAAGAAAAATATCAAGAGGATGGATGTTGTCCACTCACTTTTAATGCCTTGAACTCTTGCAAACTACTTGTTTATTCAACGATATAAAAGAGAATATGGCAAAAAGAAAAGGTATTGACAATTCTTAAACACCTCTGTGATATAAAACTCAAATTTTTCTTATGACATTACCAGCCTGGTTTAAGATGAGATGATATTTGGCAAGTCTTGGTTGCATAGGCCCGGCATGGTCAGGTGGTTAGGGTGGTCGACTCATAATCGGAAGGTTGGGGTTTCGAATTCCCATCACATCAAACATAATCGCCATTTCATCTATGGGGCGTTATAACGCGATGGCCAATCCCACTATCTTTGGTAAAAGAGTTGGCGGTGAGTGATGATGACTAGCTGCCTTCCCTCTAGTTTTACATTGCTAAACTAGGGACGGTTATTGCAGATAGCCCCTGTGCGGCTCCATACTAAAATGGAATCGAAAGAAGCCGAAACAAATATTACAACGCTAAAATCAGGGGTTCGATTCTCCTCGTTGGATTCAGCAGATAGCTCAATGTGGCTTTTCTGTAAGGAAGCACACCCGAAACAAATCACATAATGACCAGGATAACACTAACAAATATAAGTATTGTACAAAGTTATATGTCTTGTAATAAACTAGAAAATATACAGCAATTGGTAATTAATTATTTATGATTCATTTGAGCTAAATATAAACCTAAAGGAAAAAATGAATGTATGCAGCATAATTTAGGTATCTGAAACATTTATAGCTAGAGTTTAATGTTACCACGAATTTGTTTATTTGTTCTGGTTTGGTTTGTTTTAAATTTTGCGCAAAGCTACAGGAGGGCTACATGCACTAGTCATCTCTAATTTAGCAATGCAAGACTAGAGGGAAGGCAGCACTACCCACGACCAACTCTTGGACTACTCTTTTACTAACGAATAATGAAATTGATCGTCACATTACAACATCTCCACGGCTGATAGTGCAAGCATGTTTGGTGTGACGGGGGATTCGAACCCGCGACCTTCGGATTATGAGTCGAGTGCCTTAACTACCTGGCCATGCCGCGTCTTATTTGTTTTAGCCGAAAGCTATATAATGGGCTATCCACGCTTTGTTTACCGCAAGGATTTGAATTCTGGAGTTTATATATGCAAGTTTGTAAACTTCCCGCTGACTCACCAGGAGACCGATCAGCGTCTGATATTTGTGAGAATAATAAAAGAGTAACTAACACTTATATCACTTTTTAAAAGAGTGTTTTTTACGCAATAACTTTATAGCATTCTCATGAAGCATGTTATTGAAAATGTATTTGAAACTGAGATATATAAGCTGACTAAATGAATAAATTTAATTTTCAAAGAAATAATTAAATTTAAGTGCCAGAATTTAAGTTTTTAAAGTTTCATATTTCTCAATATAAGAAAAAAGCGTGTAAGTGCAATCGAAATGGCCGGCCTGGCATGGCCAAGCGCGTTAAGGCGTGCGACTCATAATGTGAGGGTCACGGGTTCGCATCCCCGTTGCGCTAAACATGGTTTAATGAGTTGTTTGTGATAACTAGTACAATATCAACGTCTCTTAACAGCCGACCGTCGAACCCAATCGATAATTCTCAATAAGAAAAAGTGTAACAAGTGGGTATTATCTAAGAAGACGAATCCACTGACTCAGGGTCCAATGAAAAAGAAATAAAACAACGTCACGGCTGCTTGTGCACATGACTTTATTCATTTCCAAACGACATCCACCAAAAGTCAAAGAACATTTCCAAAAATATACTTAATAAAATAACACTGAAAAGTTACCTACTAGTCTTCAAGAAATTAACAAATTTTATAACCAACTATTTAGGCCGCTAACGCTCCGTCAGTCCCCAAGTATAAGAGCACACTCTGTCACTTAATCCAGTTTTTTTTTTCTAATATGTATGTTTCTTTCCAGTTGTGATCCCAAGTTAGAGCACTGGTTATAAAGAATTTTAATGGCTGATTAGTGAAACTGTGTTTTTCTCAGGATACCTCTCTACTAAATTTTCAACTATTAGATATCTTAATTTCTTTCCTATTTCTTTGGATCTTGTGATCCACTTTTATTTTATTCATTGTTTTATCTTATTTTAATTTATGTATGTTCTTCTTTCTTACCTATTTGCTCTTTTGATTATTTTATTTTATTTATTGTTTTATCTTGTTTTAAATTATGTATGTTCTTATTTCTTACCCATTTGCTCCTTTGATTATTTTATTTTATTTATTCATTTAATTTATTAAATGAGGTTAAAATTTGCTTAAAGTTAAGATGACCAAGATGCTTCCCAAGAAGCAGGAGGAATGGGCGGCTAATGTTTTGTGCTTTTTCGGTTTTCTTTGTGGCAATTATTTGGGTGGAGAAGAGTTCAACAGTTCAAAAGATTAACAAAAGTTTGTTATTTTTTTGTCACGAAGTCTTCAGTTCACATTCTTTAGCCACGATCTTAAAGAAAAGAATTTATACATTTATAAACGCCTCTGGTTTCTTTTTTAGCTAAATACCTACCATGAATAACCCACCAAACAAGAATTAGTACAACAAGAATGAGTAAGATGACTTTAATTTCATCAACGTTTGAAAGTCCAACAAAAATATAAATATATAAGAGAATTTTCCTGGTCTTCACCTTACGTGCGTTTCGCAATACGTGGATAATATATTGTAATTTGTATTTTTTGATGAAACTCTTGCTTAGCCACTTTGAAACTTCAAAAATAACTCAATCAAGTAACTAAATGATGCAATCCTTGGGTGTAATTCTAAATGCAACGAAAATCCAAACAATAAAATTTTATTGAAATAATCTGAGGCTAGAATTTTACATATTCACAGATTCATTTCTCAGAAACCATGAAATTTCTCGAACTAACTATAAAGAAAACATGGATTTTGCAACTAGATGTACCTATCCTCTTATCTTAGAAAAGTACACCAATAATTTTGATCCACACAACACAACACTAATCTATAAAATGAACATCAGACCTATATTAAAAAAAAGTAGTATGACTGAGAGAACATGTAAAACACTAGAATTAGAATCACTCACCAACTCCCGACATACACTTCAAAAGCCTATTTACACAAAATCAGCAATTTACAATCAATCAAAGAACTGATTCAAAGTCTGGCCACTGCATTCTGAAAAAAATAAAAATCAGAAATGAGAACTTCACTCTTAGAGAAGCTTCTGAAACCAACAAGATACATATTTCTATACAATTTTTACAGTACCTTTCAGGCCTCATAATTACCTAGTATATATATATATATAAAATTCTCAACAAGTGGGTTTTTCGACATCACTGACTGTACCTTTTTAACCTTCTTCGGACAAGAACACGTTAATGGACATTTTGTTATGTATAGTTTTGTATTACTTGACAAGAGCAACTTGTTTCTTGCAAACGAATTGCTTTACTTTTGTTTTCATGTGTAATATTGAATACCGTCCACACCAGACTATTCAGATTATCCTGTAAAAAGTCTTCAGAAATGTTTTGTTATAAATTATTGTATTTACCAGTTAGCATACCATTCTTACTGAAGTTTATCTGAAGGATCCTCTTTCAGTCATTGTAATACATTACTGTCAGTGGTTAGTTTACGGACTTGCAATGCTAAAATCTTGGTTTAGATTCCTCCTAGTCAGGCCTGGCATGGCCAAGCGCGTAATTAATGTCTGCATTAATTCGGTCATATTCTGATTTCAGCCACTTGTGTAATACAAATATTTAATAATATTATCACTTGTAAAAAGTTATAGTTTACAAATATACACTTTTATCCATATGCAGCAGAGTAAATTACTAATGGAGTTTATTGATACAGTTATTTTATTTTAGCTTCCCAAATGAAGATTTCTGAGGAATTTGTTATAGTTTAATATGTTTGTATAAATATGTTAATTTATACCACACATACAAATAAATCTGGCATCGTGACTTTGATTCACATTTAAGTGTTCTTGTACCTTAAACTGATCAGGAGTTAAAATTAAACAAAACGTAAACAATTTTATATTAAAGAAACACATTCTAAACATTTATTGAGTCTTAACATTAGGTGTTATTATAGCACAAACATGATAATTTAATTCTGTATAGCTGCAACTCATATTTTAGACTAAAACTATTAACATTCTGAACAAAATACAATATGTTTGAGCGTCGTATGTTATAAAATTAGAGATTTAATTCCTAAGTATTATGACGTTTCTCAGTGATCACATTAATATATTTAAAAGGTGTGCAGGTAAGACTAAAGAGTATTTTCCTCAATTTATGGAACATATGCATATTGAAGACAATTAACCAATTGTCGTGGTTTTGAATATAGTAAAGTTTAATACAACTGAATATCCTATCAGCTTATACATCTTTGCCTGAATGTTTTATTATAAAATTTGAAATATTTTTAACAGCTTAACTTTTAAGTTGTATGTGATTTAGAAATGGTCGGATTTAGAAATGTGGAAAAAAACGAAATATACTAAAAGTAGTTTCAATACGGCCATGAATATTTTAGTTCCATTTAGTTTAGCAAACCTGTCTGATAATTCTGATAATCTACCCTGGCAATATAAAAAAGTAAATATAATAAAACACAAACATTGATCTAATTCCTAAAGTTTTAAAGAATATTCAAGAACTTATTGAAAAAAAGGGTAACTCTGTTGAAAAAAATGTACTATTACGATATTATATTAGATATTATAATATTAAACACCCTACAACTTTAAGTGTGGTTCACAGACTGTATTTTGTTGCAAATAAAGAAATTCGATGTATTGCTTCTTTCAATAATGAAGAAAATATTCATAATTTTTGTGTTCCGATTTTGCTTCTCTCCATTCAGCTAGTTCGCCAATAATTAAGCTTTATCTTTCCTTTTTGTCTACATGTTTATGATGTTTTCAACTTTTGATATTTTTAACCTCAATTACTCACAATTTTTACTGAAAGTTGTGACAAATTGTATATATCAAGTACGAAGTTAAGAGTTTGAATAGAAAGAATCATTTTGAAGAAAGTAAATGTTTTAAATTTATTATAATAAAATTGTTTAACAATAAACTCAAGATAAAAAATCATGTCACCCTATTATTAAAAACAAAATGCCAGATTGGTTAAAGTACAAGGCATTGTTTAAAGATGTAATATGCTAAAGAGGAATTCGTCAAAACTATTGAATAGAACAGGAATCCTTCTGTGATTAAGAATCTTTTACAGAGAATAATTGTTTCAATGTACTGAAAATTTTACATATTAAATACGGCTTTGTGGCCATTATAAATCATCAGCCATTTATTTGTGCGAGAAATAAGCTATTAACATATTATATGGACTCTCATTGTAGAATACTGTTTGTTTTTAATGACCAATGATTTTAAAAATCTCTTCTGTCATTCATATACGGCTCGAAATGGCCGCATGGTGAGAGTGCTTGATTTATAATGTGAGGGTCAACTGTTCGAATCCCAGTCCAATCAAACGCACCAGCTCCTTTAAGCTAAAGGGTTGTTATAATGTAACGATCAATCTCCCTATTCGTTGACAAAAGATTAGACAGTAGGTAGTGATGACTAACGGCCTTCATTCTATTGTTTTCACTGCTATATCATGGACAGCTAACGCAGATAACCCTTGTTTAGCTTTGCGCGAAATCCAAACAATTCCAGCAGAACACATTTGTTTGTATGGTTAAGAACAAAAGACAAAAAAACGACTAAAAATGTGTTTATTTGTAGATGATACAATTGAGATTTTTTCAAACCATTATACTATAAATAAATTTGAAAGTGAAATCCAATAAACGTTATTTCTTGCTCTTTGGGACATCTAAAATTCCACATACAATAATTTAAAAACAATGAACTTTACAATGATACCGCTAGTCTATTGAAGTGAGTTAAGACTTCGGTATAATTCATATTTTGAAGTAGCCCCAGATATTCAATTATTTCAGGGAAAATATTAGAGATCAATGCTATTTTGCTTGAATTGAGAGCCGGAATAAATTGAGTGACTTTTCATGTAATCAGTTCCTCATGAGAATTTGTAGTTATATTTTATTAGTTCCATCGCTGAATACTCACAGGATTAAAATAATATATGTGCTTTTACTCCTTATTTTTTGTTATTGTTAGCTGGAATGTATAAATCATATTTAATGATGTGTTGCGTGTTCTCTGATTATTTATCTTTCACAATGTTGTCTTTTTAATGCCTTGTTACTGATACTTATATCAATACTAATTAAAGATTTGCTGTTCCAGCCTTTTTTATTTTTGTTCTCTGTGTTTTTTGTTTGTTTGTTTATTTTTTGAATGACATTTCAAATGATTTTAAGTTAGGAGACCACAAAACATAAAATAAAAAACCCTCAAAAGTACAGCTCCTGTGGCTTAGCTATAAGTCTAAAACTCAACTCACATCACTAAAAGCCGGGCCTTGATACTTGTTTATTTGTAGATGATACATTTGAGATTTTTTTCAAACCATTATGCTATAAATAAAAGAGGCAGCCTATTGTGTAGCTTTTCCTTAACAACAAACAAACAAAATAACGGCAACAGATTTGTGAATACTTTGCAAAAGCGAAAAAAGTTAACACTGTACAAACAAATAACTACTCAGAATATCATATGCCTAACCATCTTTAAGATGGCAAAACAATAATAAAGTCTTAGAATATGTGCAGAAGAAATGTATGCTTTCTCGCACTGAGTCTCTATTTAGATAATACGCTATAGCCTAACGTAGACTGAAATGTTACGGTTTAAATAATCCATTTCACTGTGGCAATCTCAGACGTACCGTTATTGCGCTAATTGAAAGATGTTTCCCATAAACCAGTGTCCTATATAGCAGGTTAGTGAGTTATGGCATCAGGAAATAAAATTACTAGTTGTCTACATTAGCAAATTAACTTTTCCATGTCATTTCTTCTGCAGATTCTTCAGAATTGACTGGTAATATGTTACCATTAAAACATTTATTACAAAAATCAAAATCAAAAATTTACAAAATAAATGTACGTGAGCAGGTATAAAGGTTTTGCTTTAATTTAACAGGCAATAATATATATGTACTATTCAAAGTTCAATAGTAGTATTCCAACAGCTTCCGCTAGAAACAGAATAAGCAAACTAGAGTTTTCTTTACCAACATGTTATACCCAAATTAATATTTTTTTACCATCAAGAGTGATGGACAATTTGTATTAAGAATTAACTGGTTAACTGATGATATATAAATTGCTCTCTCAAGTCATTACAAGACATAGGGATAGAAAAATACATTAATAATAATATCTTTAGACTTTTTTAGCGACAGTTTTCGATTCAATTAACTTTAATTTTAGTTTTTTAAATTAATATAAGATTATCCACGCATTTCATAAATAATTGCTCAAAACTCTTGTGAATAATATAAATGAATGTAACATTTGAAAGTATCACAATACGTGTCAATAAAGTGGCATGGTGCCATTAGTTATATGTATTACACATGCGTACGTATATATATGTATATATTTCGTTCATGGCTATAAGACATTGCAATAAAAACCCTGGATAATTCCAAGGCTTTAGGATATGCTAAAACGTTTTCTATATGGCGAGACTGTTAAACAGTGTAGAGCCAAAGAACACATTTCAAAGGAGGTAGTCTCCTGTGTTCCTCGTCAAGTGTCTTGTCTTTAGATATATCAAAGGCACATTCTTCTCTTCCATGGACGTCTGTCTTTCTTCACCTGCTCTCTTCACGTTTCCTAAAGTCCTTCCTTGTTAGGCATCGTCTACAATCTTCATCCTTTTCCTTCCTCTCCATCGTTATCCAGGGAATTATCCTCATAAGGTCATTATTTCTCAACGCATGCCCAATACGGATTTTCTGCCTCTTCATGACTGATAACAAGTCAACGTTATCCTCTCACCTTACTTCGAATCTCTTCATTTGTTTTACCTTCAGTTTGATTTATTTACATTATCACATCATCAAATTCACATTTCTTTCCAGTTTCTTTATGTCTTCCTTATTTGTTGCCGATGTCTTGCATAATACGTTGCCACACTTCAGAAGTGATTCTTTATTATTCTTTTTTCCAGTTTCCACTCAAAGTGCTTAGTAAGTAGTTTCTTTTTCTTTCTGAAGGCTTGTTTAGACGTTCCAGTTCTATTTCTGATTTATTTAATACATAGACCATCTGATATGTGAGGTGGATCTAAGTAACGAAACTCTTTCACTTCTTCCAGCGTTTTATCTTTGACAATAATGTTCAGTTTTCTACCTTCTCTCATTAATAATCTCAACGTTTATCTCTTTATCATGTCTATTCCTGTTGTTAACAATGTTGCTGCCTCGTTTAGTTTCCTAATTGAAAATTGTTACTCTTCTATTAGCCGTTGCTGCTTTGTAATCTGCAAATTTTTGAGATTTCACTATTTGACCTCCAATCATTATTCTACCAGTCTGCTTTTCCCATGCTTATTTTATCATTGTCTTATAGCAGAAATTAAAAACGGTTGATGATAATATGTACCCTATTCCGATTATTGCGTCATCTGATTCAGCTCCAGCTATTCTCTGTCCTATATACAAAGCTGCAATCACCTATCCATCTTTTCAGTCCACTACAGTCCAAGTATAATTAACGAGGTATTTTGATTTACTCTATCAAACAATTTCTCAAAATCACTGAAACAGATAAGTACCTCTTGGCTAAATTTTATCCTCCTTTCACATATAGCCCATCATGGTCAAGTGGTTAAAGTGCTCGACTCGTAATCTGAGGGTCGGTTTGCAACAAACATGCTCTCCCTTTTAGCTGTGATGGCGTTATAAAGTTACAGTCAAGCCTACTATTCGTTGGTAAAAGAGTAGCTCAAGAGTTGGTGGTGGGCGTTGATGACTAGCTGCCTTCCCTCTAATTCTACACAGCTAACTTATGAGATGCTACAGTAAATAACCCTCGTGTAGCTTTACTCGTATGTCAAAACAAACATACATTTGCTTTTCCGTTTCACATCCTTTCCGACATCCAAATAAAACTGTAAAGCTTATGACCTTGTGATATTCTTTAAAGATGACATAACATTATTTTTGTTATGGCTATAAAGATGTTATTTTACTATTATGCTATTAATCACATTCTTAAAGATAAATTAAAAACGCAAATAAGCTGTTACAAGTTAAACTCACTAAACCAGATTGTTCAGCCATTATGAAACTTTTAGAAGATTACTTGCAAAAAATTTGACAAAGGGGTTTTTCAATAAGAAAAAGAAAGATTGAAAGGCTAAATAATTCTACATGAGAAATCCTCGCAGTTGAAGTAAGAAATGGAGACTGTAGTCAAAAGCATTAATACCCACAGAACGAATAAAAATGTCAGAACTGACCAAAAACTACAGCCATAAGTTTATAAATATGAAAATTAAAGAGCTTTCAATCAAATGGCAAATTATAAAAATTTCTTAAAGTCAGTCAATGTAATCAGATCATCTCTGTGTTTTTTCATGTTTTTCAATTTTCATAAGAATTAATGTCATTACAATAATAGCTGTTCCTAAATTGGAACTTTACAGAGAAGAATATCTACTGTTCTGTTTGTTAGTCTGTGCTTCTTTCTAAAGAGTCATAGCTATTGTGCAATTTGATTCAAGGTCATAGGTAAATCCCCTTTCAAAAAAAGGTTAAGTAAGTTTATCATTTGTTCACGTGAGCTGATATATTTCTTATCCTGATTAATTATTGAACATTACAAAGAGACCCTCAGATTACGAGTTGCACGCTTTAACACGTTTATCCATGCCGGGCCCATCAAACACACAACTGAAAGTGGAAGTAAACATGAAAAATAATGAAGAGGAACCAAAGTTATCAGAGTTATGGAGGAATCAAAAAGATGAGAAAAAAAAGGAATTAATTGAAAAAAAAATCTTAAAAAGCAAAAATGTGATGATAGAAATTAGTTTAATGCGTGTTTTCTCTTCGTGACTGATATTTTATTACTGACTTATTTCATAAAATATATTAAATCCGCTTAGAAAAAAATTTAAAGTACACAATACATAAAAGTTTTAGTATCATTGTTTTTATAAGATTCGTCGGGTGAAATTTTCAGAACGTTTTTAAAAATGATTTATGTGTTGAAGATTAATACCTGAAACAAAGATTGGACAATAACGACGAGTTACGACCGAATGTACGTTTATAAAAATTCTGAGCATCAGATTTACACATGCACATATTTCTAAATTCTAGACCAATGACTGATGCATCTAACTGTTCCACGCGATATTAGGTAAAAGCGTCATTTTAATGCAAACGATATGTCTTTAGCTGCAATCTCACAAGCGTCTGAGCCATGTAGTTTACTGCCGATCAAGAAGTGGTTTCCAAACTGCAAGGAAATGACACTTCCTGTCAAACGTCATTTTTTTACTCACTGTGAGGGTTGGTGACCGCCAACCGCGAAATTGTTGAGTTAAACACAGGAAGCCGTTACGCCAATAACATTCATTTCTAATATTCATTGCGACTGGAGTTTCTGAAAATGCGTAAGTTAATTTATGGGTGTGTAACGATGAATTTAGCGAAACACGAAACCTTTCACGTTGAAAATATGTGATGAAATATGACTCGAAGATTCGGGCATGTTAAAAGATTTAATACGTATTTCAAAGATTCATACAAAACTTTATTTGTTATAAATGTATTTCACGTACATATATAACTTTATACACGCAGTGTTTGCCTCCATTGTATACCGCAGTGGTACAATGGTATGTTTGTAGTCTCACACCGCTAGAAACTGGTTTTCGATATCCATGGTGGGCAGACCACAGGTAACCTACTGTATAACTTGGTGCTTAATTCCAAACAAACAAGCAAAAACTTCTGGGTGAGTTTAACTTGTAACTATTTCAAAATGTCTGTCTTCACAGTTTATTAAATTAATTTAATTGGGTGTCTATTACAGAGTATTCAAAAACTGCAACTTCTAATAAAATTCATATAAAATACAGCAAGTCAATAAAGAGCATGACTCCAAACAATGAAGTTAAATCTAACAAACAATGGCATAATTTAAACAAATATCAAGATTCCTTTATTAAAAGCTAAATTAAACTGTTCTAAATAGTAGAAGTGGTATTATAAAAGATGGTTTCCTAATATTACATTTAACACATAAAAAGAAGCTTGAAAGAGATCAGTAGAGACTAAAACACTTAAATATCGCATGTAAATCCAGACGACGAATGATTAGTACCTTATACATATCAAATTAGGGTTGATATTCGTGTGTGTTTGATTGTGCTCCCTTTTTACAAATGTAAGTAGGAAATTTAAAAGTTAAAGCTCAATAACTTTTGAAAAAGCATGCAAATGATCATTCCATTGAAAATAATTGTGTAAAGATATGTGTATGGTAACTGTGCGTTCTTAGAATTATGGATAACTATTTTTAGCATTATGGAAGACTACTACTTCACTTTCATAGGAAATTTAGAATTGTCTTTAAATGGAGTAGGCCAAGCATGACCAGGTGATTAAGACACTCGACTCGTAATCAGAAGGTCGTGGGCTCGAATCCCCGTCATACCAAACACGCTCGCCCTTTCAGCCGTTGGGGTGATATAATGTGACAGTCAGTCCCACCAATCATTGGTAAAAGAGTAGCCCAAGAGTTGGCGATCGGTGGTGATGACTAGCTGCCTTCCACCTAGCTTTACACTGCTAAATTAGGGATGGCTAGCGCAGGTAGCCCTCCTGTAGCTTTACGCGAAATACAAAACAAACTAAATAAGGAAATATGAACGTTGTTTTAAAATAAATAATGCATAATAGTCGAAACACTCAAAAAGATGACCAAGATAACAGTCGTAGTAAGACATTTTGTCTACATGTATTGTAGCTCTAAAAGAGTAAATTGTGCTGAATGGGAGAAAAGTCATCATCAGATAGAATACCTATGTTTATAACTTAATAGTGTTCTGAAACACATCGATTACACACTGTTACTGTGCCAAAACCACGTCACGTTTTTAAGTTTAACCTCTATCTACACAGGTAGCGAATATCACCTTTCAAATGATACATTATTGAATACAGTAGTTAATTAAGTTAGGACAGAACATATATATATATATATATATATCCAGTCTTTAAGGTAAGATATACAAAATATGGTGACGCTGCTTAAACTCCATCTTTAAGAATAAAATAATCTTCAGAATAAATCTAAGCTATTTTATTTGTTATACTTTCATATTATTCTGTTTGTAACATGTCAGTTATTCGTTTATTCTAAAGGATAATCTTATAACCCTATACGCAACATGTATACTTATTGCTAATTATTTTCTGTTATTACATGCTGTTATTTTTCTGCATTCGTAATCATCCTTCTAACAAACAAGATAACTGATTAATAACCACAGCTCATAAGAAAACAAAAAACTAAATGACGTGAACAGTTAACAGACCGGATGTTAGAAAGAGAAAACAAGGACAGGCTGAAGTGCTTATATTGTCCTTTTGTTTGTTGCAAAGCAGAGCTACGTAGCGGGCTATATGTCCATCACGGGAAACCGAACCACGAGTTTTAACATTGTAAACCCGTAAACTCTGTGTTGACTCATTAAGGGTCTTTTATAAGTTTGTTTGTAAGGTTATTTTTTTGCGCAAAGCTACTCGACTTATATGTTTGCTAGTCATTCCTGATTTAGAAATGATGATTTTGATAAAAGACAACTATTTAAATTATCGTTGGAGTATAAAGTTCACAAGCTGATGGTCATGCATATTCGATAACTGGATCGAATTTCTATGTGAGTGCGAGCGCGCGCTAAATAATCTACTAAAGTCAGAAGACTTTTTCTCTCTATATATATATATATATGTGTGTGTGTGTGTGTGTATTGTAGGCTAGCTTTTGTCTTTGTTTTCACGTTAGCTCAATTTTCTCCTGGAAGCTAAGTCAGTAACAAGTTGAAAGATGTGTATGTCTGTATCGCTAAACTCTCATCTCGTGTAACACCAAATAAACGACACAGAAGTTGATATTATTACAGTTACACTAGTTCTGTAGAATATATTATGACTCTAAATAATTTCATTACTCTATTACATAATAATCACCTTAAACATTTTCTATAAGAAGTATTACTATTAATCATACTTTAAAAACATTATTTTGAAACAGAGAAATGCTCATTTCAAAACTGATTTTCCAGACACCTCATGAATGGTTCTGAATGTCCTGCTCATCTCCGAAAAAATATCCATGCGTTAACAAAATCGCCTGAAATTATGAAAATAAGAATGCGAGATTTTCTATTACTGAACTTTAAATTTTACAAAACCTAAGTTATGAAAGAGGATAAAAAAATCAATTATTGCTAGAAAAAGTCGATAATTATCTTGTCTTAGGATATAAAAGGGAAATACAAAGAAATAATCAAAATATCTGCAAAGAAAATTATGTAGTCCGAATTTTGACTAAGTCGCCTTCATCAAAACTGAAATTATTTCACTATATTTTTTCTTACATTCGATATGTCGACATTTTAACGAGGAGATATTCTTTGAAAATCTGTCTTTGTCAGTGTTCATTTGTTTTGTATATAAAGCTAGATTTTATCCCTCAAGAGTAACTAAGTTTTTGCCTTAAACTTTATCTAAATAATAATAACTGTTAACTATAAGATTTGATTTTAACTTTAAAAATGTTTGTAACTTTAATGTTTGCATTAGTTGGTAAACCTTTTGTTAGAGTTGCAGTGATTTTAACTTCCAAGGGAGTAAGAGCTTTCTTTTCGCTTAAACGTATGGTTTAAACATTTAGATTATTTTTCCTTTAACGTAACTTAAGGATACCTAAACTAAATAATTCAAGACATTGAACTTTTTTATATAGAAATTTGATACAGACTGATTTTCTTCGGCTTTCCAATCTAGACTGGCTTACACAAAACAAAACACAAGTTGCCCACACTGTTGTTGTCCCATCACATCTTCTGGCATTGCTAGTCAGAAAACAAAATAATAGTTAACCGTTTCTCTATCTTTTACATTCTCATTTGTATGCTTAGTTGATGGTTCAACCAGGCCCACTTGATAAACAACGATAAAAGAAAACATGTTATGGAAAGATAAAGTTTTAAAAGTTGATTCATGGTGCGTACTTTTTAACGAACATTTAGTAAAAAAATAATTAAACCATAATGGCGTTTCGGTATTTTTCAGTTGTTTGTTTAAATTCCGAAACATCTTTCAGATTTAATTATTTCTATACGGACTGCCTCTTCATAACTAAGTATCAGGATGTTTCATACGTTTGTAGTTTTCGTATTGCGTTTTCTTTTTATTTAATAGAAAACGTGAGACTAGCGTATACACATTCGATGTATGCATCACCATATTGATGATTATACGCTTACAATTTTCTTATTACCAAGTCAGGCTTACTCAAAACTTTTATATAGATGATTGTTTTATTATATAATGAGCTTCCTTAGTATGAAATTTCTAATCCTGGAAAGATTAACAAGACCTCGAGAATCCGTTTAATTTTTCTTAAGATAATATTTTTTTTTCCTTTTGTGGAGATCTTCATCAGGTCAATAAAAAAAAACCGTGACTGGTGAATACAGACTCTTTGTACTATGTATAATTTTGATACATCTAAACCCAGAATTTAAACATTGTCTATAATAAAAGTGTTCTAAGTATTGTTTTTCATTGGTGATTTGAAAATTACGACGGTTTCTCTGCATCTATCCAAAATCTTCACTCTGGCTTTTTGTTTCTACCATGTGTTATGTGTTATAATTTATCTCGAACGAGTCTCCGATATATTATATTTCGTACTCTTCGCATTACGATTTCAAATAGCTGAAATTTTTACTTTAAATTTAGAATTTAACTGAATGTTGATTTGTATTAACTTAATAATATTTGCCTTCAAGATCGATAAACACAAGTTTCTTTCTTGCTCTCCATCGGCATATTGGTATTTCTGTGGACTTAAACTTGTAGAAACCAGGTTTCAATACCCGTTGTAGGCAAAGCACGGATGTCTATTTCTGTAGTTTTGTGCAAAAGAACAAAACAAACAGTTTTTCTTTATCAATAAAAATGCATGTTAATAAAGAAAGAAAAACGCAATTTATAGTAACAGTTATAACAAATAGTTATTTATATACAAAAGTTTTACAAACAATACTGAGTCTTCTGCCTTGTCTGAAACTGAATATTTTATTGACGGTTCACTATGAGCGAATTAGTTCTGCGTTGACACTGTTATTCTTCTCTTAAAGGCTAGCTAACTATCTCTCTACTCTTGGCTGACCTAACGCCGTTTACAAGCTGACTTTTCTCCGACGAAGATATCTGATGTCCTCATAGAGGTTAATTCATTTAAGTTAAATGGTTTGTAAAGTTCGAAAACTATAATCATTCTCAATCAAATACCTATAGTTTCTCATTTAATAAGTGTTTATCGCAGTCATAGCTTCTGAGATTTATAGTATACAAATTGAAGCAAACCAGAAATGCAGCATTGTCTCTTGTGTGGATACTAATGACTGGACGTTGCCTCTTTTTTCTTTTTTCAAATACCAATAATCAGATATGACATTATAAGGATGTTCACAATAATAGTAGATATACTTTGATTGTTTTGATGGAATTTTATTCTGACTATCAGAAGATTTCAAACTAGAAAGTTGAATTTTTTAGAGGAATCCTCAACTTTAGCGGAATGAACAGGTACAGGTTTTTTACTAAAACAGCGGGAACTTCCTTTTATGAAAAGTGATTTCATTTATTATAAAGTAACCATCGGAAAGAGTAACTGCTTTCTGCAGAGTTATAAACCGAAATGGTCAGGTGGTTAGGGCGCTCGAATCGTAATATGAAAATCGCAGTTTGAATACCCTTCACATCAAATATGCTCGCCCTTTCAGCAGCGGGGAACATTATAATGTGACATCAATTATCCTATTTTTTGATAAAAAGAGTTGTCCAAGACTTGGTAGTGGGTATTGGTGACTATGTGTCTTCTCTCTAGTCTTACACTGCTAAATTGGGGACGGTTAGCGCAGATTGCTCTCGTGTAGCTTTTCGCAAAATTCACAAACACACAAACCTGTAGTATTTCAACTCTCTTTTCGTATAAGTACGTTTTGAGATCTCACTTGCTGAACGTTTAAATTTCTTAGTTAGACATAATGATCTTAGTTTGTCCAAACTATACTCAAAATGCATAGAAATGCATCATTCATCAAAATAAATATTTTTTCTTTGGTGAGTTCTATATAACTTTGACTATACCAAACTATGCATATCATAAATAAAATACAGAGAGAATTAATTTTGTCTATTATTATCTGTTCGCGTAATAAAACCTTTTAAAATATTAAGCAGGATAAACAGAAATAAAAATTATAATTGTTATGACCATGGTAAAAGTAGATATCACTTAAGTTTAATTTTGAATTATCAACTAGTAGACATATATATTTATTACTAGAAACTAAGCACCATTTATTTTTATCCCACGTTTCACTGCTATTTTATAGCCTTTTTAGAAAAGTTCTGAAAAGAATTCTTTCCATGGCAGAAGAGGTCGAAATTGAATCGTGAATCTTTTGATAGAAAAAATGGGATCAATTCATTTATCTAAATTATGACCTTTAACTCACCTATTAAAAAGCAAAAGCTAGGTTATTAAACATTTCAGCAGGTACTTCGTATGAGTTGCTAATATTATGAAAAGCGGCTGAAAAACAATGGGTATCTTCAGAAACTGACTAGTATCCTTTCCTACCACTTTCACTTCCATCTCATAGAATACCCTAATCTTACATTTAATAGGTAACTGAAGTGGTAAATTTTGCAAATTCAAACTTACCATCAAAGAGACAGGAAAATTCAGTTGAGGCAGTCAAACGTTAGTAACTTCCATTTTGAGCCAATCAAAATTAAGATCATCTATAAAATGAATTCAGTGGATATTCATAGAATAATTATTGCTAAAAAATCAGATTAAGTATCAGCATATAGAAAAGCTAGTGTGTTTTATTAGCACTATAGCACTATATTCCAGTAATGACTTTCATGTCACGTTGCTTAGCAATAAAAGTGTAATCTAATACTGTTGCTGTTGGTCTAGGTACTGAAAGTAGAAAATGAAATCTATAGACACCAAAACTGGGAAAATATTTGTTGACTATTTAATTTAGAGTTTTCGTTGATTAAAGATGCTTATTTTTTATTTAAAAATTGGTTATATAAAATAACAATAACGATTTAAGTTTATAATTGAAACAGTATTGTCACTTCCGTGGTAAAATTTTTTGCACTTCGCTCTAAGCTAGGTGATCCCACATAATGTCTTTACTTAAGGCTTGTTATAGATAAACGTATTTTTGATTTTATAACTCCTCATATTTCGAGAAACTACGCATGATGTGACACATACTGGCCTTTATATATGACGATGTTTTATTTCTTAAACTTGGATAGAAATAAAACTTGTCATGAGATCTCGAAAAAGTTAAGTTAATACTTCTTATTTTGGCATCACGAATATCCTAGAAGTACTTCCATGAATTCTCATCTTGACACACAGTCAGTTCTTTAAAAAAAAACGAATTTTTGTTGGATAGCAAACGCATCATAAAAACATGTTATTTGACATGTTGGCATAGTGTTTTGTTTGTTTATTTAGAAAGAAAAAAGTTACCAGGAAATGTGCAACACATTAAGCTACTAGTAAGACATGTCTGACTTGCTTTCAACAGCTTTTTTTTTTTTTTACTAACACTGAATATTTTGTGAATATTACAAGTGGACATCGTTATTTATTAATATTATCATTATTATTTTTTAAATCTGCTCATATTTATTAATCTACTCAGATCCTTACTTAACTAAATGAATATTAATTTAATATCTTAGCGTTTTCCATTTTTAAGGAATATTACATATTATTACAGATTAATGAAAGAAAACAAACTCTCTTGCAATTTACGATTTTAATAATTCATTGACGACGTTTACTGCTTCGTAAATAAGTTCAAGACCCGGAATGGCCAAGCGTGTTCAGGCGTGCGACACGTAATCTGAGGGTTGGGGGTTCGTATCCCCGTCGCGCCAAACATGCTCACCCTTTCAGCCGTGTGGGCGTTATAATGTTACGATCAATCCCACTATTCGTTGGTAAAAGAGTAGGCCAAGAATTGGCGGTGGGTGGTGATCACAAAAATAAACAAACAAAATAAGTTTCTCTTTAACCTCAAGACTCTTCTTTTATAAAAGTTGAAACATTATTGCATATTAAGCAATATTCATTATTAGGTTATATATATATATGAAATTATTATAATTGTTCAAAAACAATAAAACTGACCGTCATTCCTGAATCGAAAGGCGAGTTTGTTTATTTGTTTTAATTTTGCGCAAAGTTACTCAAGGGTTTTCTGATCCAGCCGCCCTTAATTTAGCAGTGTAAGACTAGAGGGAAAGCAGCTAGTCAGAACCACCCACTGCCAACTCTTAAGGTACTCTTTTACCAACGAATAGGGGAGTTGACCGTAACATTATAACGCCCTAACAGCTGAAAGGACGAGCATGTTTGGTGTGACCGAGATTCGAACTCGCGACCCTCATATTACGAGTGTCTTAACCACTTGGCCATGCCAGCCGAAAGGCGAGTTAGGGATTGAAATTCTAAACCTGAATGACATATTTTGTGTACGTAGACTAAATGAACATTTCAGACCTTTAGGACTCAAGTTCAGCTATTCCTATTTTTGAACTACTGGTCAGGGGAAAGGCAACTAATAAACAGCAACTGTCGCCACAAGTTATTTTTCTGACTCGTTGAACCGTATGACAGGCTTACCTGACACTTTTACAACTCCCTTTCTGTCTTACACACACACATACAGTTGAATATACAGATCATATTTATCGGAATCAACTTTTGAACCCTGTATTCGTTGAAATATATCCCAGCATGCTACCAAATAGAGCAAATCCTCTCCCAAAATATGATAGTAAGAAGTCTCATAGACTTGTAATTGCATTAATTAACCTTTTTAATTTGTTGCGCTAATAACTTTAAGACTATTGTTATTCTCATTCTAAGATTTAAAGAAATTTAACAAAATGTCTTCTTTCCAGCTCTTTTCATTACACAAGATCTTCCCCAGTCGCTCAAAGGTAAGTTTGTAGACTTAAAATGCTAAAAATCGAGTTTCGATATCTGTGGTGGACAGAGGCCAGATGATTCATAGTATAGCTTTGGGCTTAACATCAACCAAAACAATTTATTATACAAATTACATTTCTTCATATAATTTATAAATTGTATGGATATTTTATTCAAACATATGGCTATGATGTAGCAATGTTAACCGTGGATTATCAACTGGCACTAAAGTGAGTTTGTTAGAGTAAAACGAAATGTTCATAGTGGTGCGATAACTTTGACTAAATAAACAAACATAATTGTGACAATGAATTAAAATGATATTTACTGATCCTTACTCTTGTTGAGTCTAGAAAAAATTCAACATGAAGGGGAAAAAAGATAAATTACTAAAACTAAGAATAACTGAATAATATGCTGAGGATGAGTTTAATTTAAGTATCCTAACATAGAGTGTTTTACATGATGAAAAAGGGTAAGAAAAAAAAAGAACAAATAGAACTACACAAGTTAAGAAACTGCTTCCATACGTGCTGGTCAAGTTAAAAACACAAAGATGATTTATTTCAAAAGTAAAACCAATTTTGGAATGAAAAGTTACCTTTGATAGATTAACTAATGAAACTAACACCAACCAAAATACATACATATTGATAATATATATAGAAACGTATCACAAATAATACCCGTATTTAGTGCTACGTGTTTCATTATTGGTTCATCTGCATCACAAGGAAAAAATGTTATTTTTTGTTGTATATTACATGATAATAAATATGACATTAATAGTAGAATGTTGGTTTTGCAAATTTATTTAATGACTTAGTACGCTTAAGAGGCTATAAATAATGTGTTTCTAGATATTGTAAACGCATAGCCTTAAGTTTGTACAAAGTTCTAAATGCGTGATAATAAATGATAAAACAAAAGAAATTGTGGAAAATATATTTTAGTAAAGGCATCTACGTCGAACCATCTTATACAGCCATGCATAAGTAAGTGCCTCTTCATGCAGAAAACAAAATGTAATTATGTATGTAAATTTACACCCTGAAACGTTGTAACGCATAATTTATTTATGGGGTTCTGAGTCCGTTTTACATCACCGTATAGTAATTTAAGTTAATTTAGGTATGTGAATAATGCTACAACTTTTCGTCGAATTTATTATTCAGTGTTATACGCCGCGCTACCTATTACATTATTGCATGTATATTTGACTCGTGCAGTTTGCTTCATTCCTCGGTCTTCGTTTTGGAAAGTTTCCAGTTTTCAACCTGACACATCATACTAAAGTTACTACACAAAAAACACGGATATGCACTCCGAGAAAGGTATATGATATATACACACATGTAATTAGATTAATACATGAGCATTCTTGTGTGCACAGATGATTGTACTTCAACCATAATATTTCAGAACAACCATGTGGGTTTACTAACAGTAGTGCATTTACCACGAAAAAGTTTTTTACAGTACATCAGTCATGTACAAATAATATTGAAAATGAATGATCAGCAAGAGCGTTTAAAATCAAATGTACTTGTGAAGCGTATTCTACACTTACATTTTCAGTGTTAAGGTATAATTTCGTCATAACACTCGTACAACAAGCACATGAGAATGTACAAAACACTGGGAGGAACAGTCGAAAATGAATAAAACTTATCGGGCAGTCAATAAAAATGTGTTTAAATATTATTTAACAATTTGAGATGATACCATGTGTTGTAACGTACATAAAAAATGTGAATTAAATTGTTTCCTCTATACCACAAAATCGTAATAAATAACAATAATTCAGATAATTGCCAGTAAGCACATTAAGCAAATGCTGACTAAGTTCCTAACAGCGTTACGTTCAAAATGTGCCCAAGAACAGAAGTGGCTTTTAATTTTAGATGGCAAGGTGAATCAACGACTTACGAAAAATACTAAATGAAACATTGTAGCCAGAAAAATATTGGGACATTATAATATTCGAAGACCCCAGTTTAATTATTGAGGACACATATTCCTTCCGTTTCCACGGTTTCGACAACTATATACAAGACGATGAATGTTAGAAATCATTCCGATCTTTTAGAAGCTTCAATAATTATGATATTAAAACCTTAAACTTATGTTTAAATTTCAACATGTAATCTGTATTCCTCGTTTGTTTTTTGTTTTTTTAATTTCGCGCAAAGCTACACGAACGCTATCTGAGCTAGTTGTTTCTAATTTAGCAGGGTAAAGCTAGAAGGAAGGAAGCTAGTCATCACCACCCACCGCCAACTCTTGAGCTATCTTTTACCAACGAATAGTGGAATTGACCGTCACATTATAACGCCTCCACGGCTGAAAGAGCGAGCATGTTTGATGTAACGAGGATTCGAACTCGCGACCCTCGGATTACGAGTCGAGTGCCTTAACCACCTGGCAATGTCAGGCCTGAATTCCTCGTAGAAGCGGATAATATGATACTATAAAGAGTTTTGGATAAGTATAAAGTCACCGTAACCTCATTGATTGAGACTGACACACATTAGCGGTTTGTGTGGCGAGTGTGGAGATAGTTATTCATACATATATATATATATATATTATAACACACAATGCAATTCACTAATATGCGCTTTTGAAATGAATTGTTACATATCTTACTCAAAATATTTGAATGCCTTCTAAAATTGTAAAAGAATACACAGAATATAATACATATTTAACTATTTTAAAGAAACTTAACATTAACCAGGTCTCTCAGCTTTTATGTTCAAAAAACAAATCCAAGTAGTTGAGCTGATATTAGCGCAATAGAGTTCGTCGGCATACATTTGCCAGTAAAATAATTGGATAAAATACATATGACTAACGCTAGAAAATTAATAGACCCGTAAGAACAAGCGTATTATGCTAGGAACATGTGTTAGGCCACCATGACTAGAAATTATGACGTTCAAAAAGTAAAACCACAGTCATGATGATATCACTACAGATGTCTCAATGTGTCTTAACATAGGATCAATAGATAGGTTTAATTATGTTCTAAAACTAATTCAGTCGTTTTATGTATGAAACACTTCACTAATATATTATTTCTATATTTAACAATACTTTTTACATTTCCTGACCTTTTATATGTAAACCGCTTATGTCCTGAAAAGAATGTTTATTTAACGTGCAAACTTACAACAATCTTACTGTTTTACTAATTTGTCTTTAGGCTATGTTCTTGACAAAATATTTTATTTTACTCGTATCGCTTTATAGTTTTAACAAACGTAAGTTTTACAAAGGTGGAAATTGTTAATATAGGCGGATTGTGTTTCCATATGTGGATGTTTTCAGTAAAGGTAGTATTTGTGTAGACGGTTGGTGTTGCTAGGTGGGTTGTGCTACTAATGTTCTGTGGAATGATGACATTAGAAAGGATGATATGGTTAATTGAATAACTTAGAGATTTCAACTTACGTTAAATTGCGTAAATTTTACAAAGGTGTTCCTATCCTTCCGTAGAATAGCATGCAGGTTTAAACATATTTTATCTTATTTTTCATTTACTTGTATTTCTACAGGGCAATAGTGTTAATAACAAATTTAACTTGCTGCTGATAATTTTTTAACACACCTAATGTTTTTATAAATATGAAACAAGACAGCCTGTCATATTCGTATGATTTACTACTCATTTAACATACTGATTATAGTTTTAGTTTCTGTATTTAACTACAAAACTTAAACATCAAGCACTTTTACTAGTTTATCTTTACCATTTAACTATGATCTTGATAAAAATATATCATTTACACTTACATTCTTTTCACAGTGTTTCTATACATCTAAATTCTATCATTATCATGGATAGTTCCACTTTAGGCAAACAATGTTTCATAAGACACCTACTGTTTAGCTTTGACATGTCAACAAGATAGTTATTAAACCATCCATATTATCCATTATTTAAATGAGGCACATATTACAACCAATAAGGTAGTTTACATCCTTTTACTTATCTCAAAACGAGGTCATTCAATTATCTATGTATTATTTCATTTTACTTCAACTAAACACAACAAATAAAGGACTTAGTCCTTTTCCATAATTATCTGTAGAACATTCACTTGAAGATTAAATTTATTCTTTATTAAACCTTAATAATGCCTGATGTTAAATACATTGCTTTGTTAGATGGTCCGCATCATTAAACTTATTAGTTCTCCAAATGCATATAAGAACTTTTAATTATAAATCAAATGATAATTTCAAAGATTTTTGATAACATAAATTACAGAGTTCAGTGTTCTTACATACAGCTCGCACTTCATACAAACCTAGTATGCTATCATATATACTGAATGAAACTTCAGGTAGTTCAAAGGATCTATGCAAATAACAATTAGCATTGTTATCTCTTTCTCTAACCTTCTCTCTTCCTAACCACATACAGTATATAAAAACGTCATACATGATAAAAACTTTTGGGTAGTAAGTTACACGTGGGGGTAACACTACTGTCCTATAAAAGTAGATGGAAATTAAGAGAAGACATTTGAAATCCGTAAGCTCTCTTACGAAAGTAAAAAGTATAGAAAGTATATAACACCTTTGTAAAATGCAAGCAGTTAAATGTAACTTTGTAAGACCACCCTTCTATAGAACCATTTTAGCACAATCTTTCTATAATAACATTATCCGCTTTTGTTTATGTGGTTCGACTTCGTGGACGGCCCGACATGGCCGGGAGGGTTAAGGCTTTTGACTTGTAATCTGAAGGTTATGAATTTGAATCCCCGTGGCGCCAAACATGCGCGCCCTTTCAGCCGTGGGGGCGTTATATTTTGACGGTCAATCTCACTATTCATTGGTAAAAGAGTAGCCTAAGAGTTGGCGGTGGATGGTGATGACTAGCTGTCTTCCTTTTAGTCTTTCACCGCTAAATCAGGGACGGCTAGAGCAGATAGCCTTCGTGTAGCTTTGCGCGAAATTAAAAAGAAATAAACAAATAAACTTCGTGGAGGTCATCGTTTCTGACGTTACGTAACCGCTTATCATGTCAGCCTAACAACAAGTTGTTAGCAACACTCTCTGGACAGCTTCCGTTGTCACATGATCGGTAGCAGGGTTGAATCCCACGACCCACAGATTGCGAGTGGGAACCCTTATCTATCAAGCCATGCCACTACAGATTAGTAATAAAATAAAGTGTTTATCTTTTGGCAGCTGTGAAATATTTGGTAAAGAAGCGCATGTTACCTTGTTTTTTATTTGTAAATTATATATGAGAAAATATGTCTCAGTAAACATTTTTGTATTTTCTAAACGTTTTTCTTTAATCTATTAATATTATATTTTATTATATTGAGGATATTTATCCTCAACATTTCAGTTTTATTCCGCTTGTCTGTCTGATTCTATTCTCCTTTTTCTCCTTGCCTGCAAATGATAAACAAATGTTCACAATGCTGCTTTTTTTTCATTTACAGATCCCCGTGTTCTACTTGTTACATTTATTATTTGCAACATAAAAGAATATTTTGAAACGTGTTTCCTTCGCTTCCGCTGTGTGTTCTGATTATTCCTCCGTTATTGGCAGAAATATACAATGTATACAGGACGTGCTACAGTTTACACAGTGATCAGTTTTAAGTCAATGTTTTTACTTCTTGTGTTAAAACAACACTTCTGAATCACACTCTCCTGTTTATAGAAAATAATTAAAGTTTAAACTCACATTTATATCTAAGTAAGTGTCAGTATAAACATTGTAGTTGTTGTTACAGTAACACGGCTTTAAATTTATTACACATACGTTTTTATTGGTAATTTCTAGGTGATATCCGCCTATTAGGCTTAACTAAATCATTCTTACAATTACATGAAATATGTGTGCGTGTGTAATATATATATATAAACTATCAAGTCATTGCCAACAATGGCGTATTAACCACTTTCAAATAGAAAAGTAAAAAATTGACTTAATCCAGTAAAAACTACAACAATAATATACAAATACTACAAAATAAAAGTGTTTTAAAGAACGCCAAACTATCAAGCGATAGTCTTGAACTAACTAAACTGTGTGTAATAATTTGTA
Source organism: Carcinoscorpius rotundicauda (assembly GCA_011833715.1). Classification (NCBI taxonomy): domain Eukaryota; kingdom Metazoa; phylum Arthropoda; class Merostomata; order Xiphosura; family Limulidae; genus Carcinoscorpius; species Carcinoscorpius rotundicauda. The sequence goes on along the minus strand of CM022391.1, from coordinate 44,941,391 downwards.
CTTCATAAAATGTACAGCAATGACGAAAAGAAAATTTGAGCTACCCTTTTCAACGTGGCCTTTACGTTGTACATATGAGTTCTTAACGGCCAGTTCAAGGACTCTTAGTAATGAAGTATGTATTTTATGTGTTTTTTTCTTATAGCAAAACCACATTAGGGTATCTGCTAAATCCACTGAGGGGAATCAAACCCCTGATTTTAACGTTTTAAACCCGTAGACTGACCGCTGTCCCAGCAGGGGACAGTATTCGAGAATAACCATCGTTAATTTCGAGTCAGTGACCTGAGGGATGGCTGATAGCCAGCAACACTAGCAGCCAGAATAATTCTTTTCCGAATCTTTCAAACGACTAATGGGATTTACTGTAACTTTTATAATGTAGCCACTACTGAAAGTGCAGATTGTATATAGTGACATAACGTTTGGAGACCGAAGCTATTAGGTACATCCAGTGAAAAGAAAACCGTCTGAAGAAACAAGAGTTTCCAAATCATTGAATAAATATTGACAAACGTGAAGACAAAAATATAGATGAATAAAACACGTCACAATCTTTTATAATATGATTATTTGTAACAAATGTGAGTGTGATATTAATAAAAACAATCAAGAAATAGTAACCTAGCTTACACTCCAAAAAGCGATAAACATCGTAATGAATGTATTACTTGTCATGTCTCTATTCATGTAGAACGTTTGTAACAGTTCGTGTCTTCCATGCACACTTGTCGTGAGCTTCTGATTGTCTTTGAACAAAATGTAAGCAATAATGACTTTCCATTGCACAACCTGTTATGAATATCAATTTCTGCTATAAGGATTCAAGTTTACCTCTCAAACATGTACATGACTACAAAGTAAAAATATTCACGTTTACATATAAGCTGTGAAATCCCAAGATCCCTGAAATGAAGTAAAAGTTATCTTTTGTTCTCCTTCTTTCTTTGTTTTGAGTAGTTTATTTCACCAACTTACTGACGTCAAAATTATTCAGTTATTATCTGGCACGTTTACTTTATCATATCATTAATAATATTCGTTTATCCATTCTTCGGTCTTTCAGAGGTTTGATAATCCAATTAATATTGTGTGCCTTGACAAAAAACAGTTGTGCGAAGTGTTAGTAGTAAAGTCGATTGTTCATCAAATATACGTTCATGTTAAAACATGTTTATGTTTTAGAATGAAACGACTGATCTATGTTGTCGTTATTTTAATATTTCATTGTTTCCCAGTTTTTTTTGATTTGCTAAATGTTTACGTAATTTGATTCAGTTAATAAGATACCATTACTAAAAGCATTAGGTATTATAAAAGCCAGAGAGTAATAATAATAGTATTAACCAAGACGAAAGTTATTAGATATGTTTTTAAACACGGTGAAGAATAAAATAAGAAAATCATTGTTAAACATAAGTTTAAAAACAAATAAACAATAATTATATTGTCCAACAACAAGACAACATTTGGTTTTATGAACAAAATTTTTTTAATAATTTTACGTGTTGGAATTTATTGAATTGTAATATTTTATGATATTTACATTATAAAGTTTATTATTTGTTTTTTTTCATTGCAAACCTGTTTGATGACGTAGTTTACTAGAAACATGTTAGTTACATTATGATGATTTTATTTTTTGGTATCATGATGCTACAGAGTTGGTTTATTCTTAATTATAAAAAAAATAGTTAGAAGCAAAAAATATATATATTCTTTTTAGGACAATGTCTTCTCTTTCGCAGAAGTTATATATTGTTAGATAAACCTTTCGTACAAAATTGTTTTATGGTAAAGTTAAAATGTATTTAAATATTATACGATAAATATACTGAATTGAAAGCAAATCTACCGCCTATTCATGTCATACGTAGTTAAACCTTGCGTATCCATATTCAAATAGAATAGTAAATTCCAAAAGGCATCACAATCTAGATAACACACTTGCCAGACTATCTTGTCATCTAGAGTTGCTAATGGTGCTTGTATCAAGACGTGCGTGTGATTTGGGTTATTCAGTGTTGGCGAAAGAACGCGCAAAAAAGCTAATTTGCAACAAAATTAAGATAGAATGACTTAGTTGGCAAGTGAATAAGTGGTAAATATATAATCAATGAATGTTCTAGACCAAAATTACTTGGCGTTAGATAACACTATGATATATTTATTTTATTTACAGATAAAACTCTGACGATTCGCTGTTACGTAATAAAAACGGGCATGCAAGGTTCGGGAGATGCTGGATTACGTTTCTCCGAAATTTAATTCAAATTTCACTGTTCCATACAGTGATGAATATTTAACACTGCACTGACTTTTCCATCAGTTTCTGAAACTCAGTTGAGCTCTTTCTGGACAAAATGAGTATAAATTGTGTTCTGAAAATATATTATAGGTCTCACTTTTTAATGTCGAATTATCGATCAAGAACCACTTGAAGATCAATGGGTGTTCAGTAACCTCATATGAATAGTAGGTCAGTTGCTTAGAGAAGATCACCCTTCTGGTCACTTAGGTCCAGCAAACTAATGAGGTAACAGAAGCAGCCTAAAAGGTTACTGGATGTTAAGAATGGAGTTAACCAAGGTCTAGAAGTATACCTGAACTTGTAGATATGATGAATAGGGCGTGGTTGAAATATTATTATACATTCTTCTTGAAAAAACAACAATATAAAAAGTTAAATAAAGATTGTTGTATTAAAATATAGAAGGTCTGACACGATTATATTATCGTAAATATAATTAATTATAATCATACTTCGCCAGATTAAATAATATAAAAAATCACATCATGGTAAAGTAAAGAAAGATTTTAAAGAAAAGCTCTTGTGGGATAGTTTGGGAACAATGACATTAACAATGGCAATATTTTTTATATATCAAGAAATCAAAGCCTTGTCTAATTAAAAATATATATATGACATTAGTATTTTGCAATTTCAACAGTCATTAAAGCAAGAAGGTGGGAAATATTGTGTTTGAGGTAAAAAATTCTGAACGATAAGATATTTCACGTCACACAGACAATCTGCACTGATTATAGTACTCATAACCATTTCGAGAAAAGTTCATATTAGAAGGATCAAAACAGCGAAAAATTGAAAATTATGCTACTGCCACTAACCTCGACAGAATAAGAAGTGAATAAAGATAATGTTAATGTGTTTTTTTTATCTTACGTTCATACACGTTAAAAAAATACTGTGCAGATGATTGCTTGAGTGAAAAATGACAGTCAGCCACTCGAGACTGCTCACTTACACCAGTGTAACGTGATGGTATAAGTCTTCTTACGATGGTCGAGCGGCTCAACTAATTGTGTCTTCTCTTCTAAATTTAAAAATAAAAAAATAAAGAATGGTGAGATTCAAGGTGTGAGAAAAAAAGAAATTAGTTTTCTCTAAAACAACGAGTCCAAAACAGTTTAATCACGCCTAAGGAGTTTTGTGTCTGTGTGTGTGGAAGTTAAAGTTATCCCTATAATATTCTGTAAATATTATACAAGAATAACCTTGTGTTTTTGCTAAATTTCATTCCTGGAGCTTATGACATGTGAACTTATGTTATGATATGAAATAACTGAAATGATAGTTACAAATATTTTTCTAGATTATTCCAATATTCTAAACTCAAATCCATGACAATTCTTACCACAATACTTCAACTAGAACAATCGAAATATTTCTCTTCGAGATGAATATTGTTTAATAAAGTTAACTTAAAACATTTGTTAATGTGTTTGTGTCCCGTCTGTTTTGAATTTTGCCAACGTATAACGGGAGTAATTCATACATTATAACGCCCCCATGGTCAAAAAGGCGAATGTATTCGGTAACAGAAATTATAACCCACGAACCTCAGATTGGAGTTCACCAATATAACCACCAGATTCTGTATTCAGGGCTCGTCATAGCCACGTGGTTAAGGCGCTTGACTCGTAATCCGAGGGTTCGAATCCTCGTCAAACCAAACATGCATGCACTTTTAGCCGTGGGGTCGTTATATTTGCGGTCAATACTACTGTTCACTGGTAAAAAAGTAGCCCAAGAGTTGGCGGTGAGTGGTGATGACTAACTACCTTCCCTCTAGTCTTACACCGCTGAATTAGGGACGGCTAGAGCAGATAGCCCTTGTGTAGCTTTGCGCGAAATTCAAAACAAACCAAACTCTATTCAGACCGAATATTATTATTTACATTTAGTAATTATAGCATCTTTCATTTTTCAATTATCGATACTAAATTTATAAGAAAATGTTAATCTTTAACAATGTTCAGCTAAGTTTACATCTGTGCATGAAACCGTTCAACTTTTCAGCACAAAAAATAAACTTAGCCAGAAAACCACGCCTATAGTTTCTTGAAGTTAGTGGTGTTACGACTTTCCGCATAAGTTGGAGAAGTCTTGGCACTAATCACCACATTATACGTGGCCAGAAAAGGAGAATCAAAATGAACAAAATGTAATTGTGTAACTCTTCCGGTTATATACGCTTTATTTCGTATTCTGATCAAAATTTTCAATGCTAATGTTGACAGGATTAAATTATTCTTTGTCTAATAAAACGGAATACAACAAAACTGATATAAATACTTCTGTAAAACATAGAATGCAGGTTGTTGTAAAAAGAGAAATTGGATAAAAATTGAACAAAATCCTGTGAGTAACAAAACTGAACATTTTGACAGTTCAAATATGTGCATGTTCCTTAATACTCTTTATCTCGTTTTTATTTCCTCAGCTTTAACGATTTTATAAGTTTAAAATTAATAATTTCGATTGTTCAAAACCATATAAGCAACTGAGAGAAATAACAACTTGAAAATAATATTAAATATTGAGAAGTAGTTTACTTAAGTACTCTTTGTTCTACGTCAACTGAATACACATTTAGGTACTCACGTTTGGCCTTCTTTATTCCAGTTCTAGAAAATAGGTTTCAACACTTCAATGATGAGTCAGTGTGCTCTGACGTATGTATATAACGTATACGCGTAAATCATATTACAATACCTAGTTGTCCAGATTATCTTTGCAAAAATCTGTTTTCTTTCAAAATCTTATTGCTTACTATTTTAAGTTAAAGATTTTACATACAGAAAAAAATGTTTTCAGAACAGATACGATGTCTCGATCAATATTTTTGGGATCATTTTTGTGTATTTGGGAATAAGCGCATCAGTAATCGTAACGTCTTACGTTTTCTGAAAACAAACCTTCCGGTCTGTAAAAGATATAACATGCAATGTAATAATACTTCATTTGTAACTATACCGAAAACGAAACTATTGAAAAAAGGCAATGGTTGAAAGATATACTCTAAATATTATACTTTATTAGTCTGCTTTCCCTTATCTACACAAAATTATCTTTGAAATAACAAAGAAACTACCTGCTTTAGTTAAACGTTCCACATTTTAGGGTTATGGGTGTCCTGAATAATTGAAATCCCGCTATTTTGTTAGAAGAGTCGTCCAAGAATTGGTGGTGGGTGCTGTTAGCCAACTACCTTTTCTCTAGTCACCTTTCACCTTAAAACAACTATGCACAGATAGCCCTTTATATAGTTTTGTACAATAATTTCAAAACCAATCAATAAATAATAATTATCTACTAATCCATAAGCTGCAACACTGATATCATCGGCATTAAATCCTTCAAAAAATCTTATAGTTTTATTGAGTATTATGTTATGGGTTCGTTTATCCGCTGACAAAATTATGGAAATCGCGAGCTACTTAGCTGAGGCAAATCAAAGAATTATCAAATATTTATATAGTTGGTAATTTTATTTGTTGTACGATACCTCTGTGTCATATTTAGAAGTTTCTGCTTGAAAATGTTTATTTGTTATTTAAAAAGTTTGAAGATATTACAAAGAAAAATATTTGTCTAAGTAATAATGATCTCTTCCATGAAAGCTCAAAGCTACAGTTTCAAGAACATTGACCATTATGGTAAATCTCATAAAGTTACTTATAGTGAAAGAAATCGTTAATAAGAACATTAATAAGAACACGAAAGACTTAGTTTGGACAGAAGTAATGTTAATGTCTCAGAAGTTTTTGATAAACAGTTAACCGACTTCACTGAATTGAGCATATCACATTTTAAATACCCTGTTACACCTTGTGGCTGTTCTCCAGCAAGCTTAGCGAACTTAATAATTTATACATATTTAAAAACGACTAGTATACTCGTAGGTAGAAAAGACACTGTGTATAGTAGCGAGCAACAATGTCCGAAGAAGGTCGAAACGTTGTTTGCTCCTATATTAGTGCATTCTCTACTCATACCAGCCGGTTTTAAATATATAATTTTGTCTACAAGTGGGTTTTCTCGTCATCATGGATTAATACTTTTTCTTGAAAATAAAACAGTAAAAGATATTACTTTAAAAATTGCTTTATTTTGGTATAGAATAAAATGAATGTCTTTTGTTTAGTTCATCTTTGAAAATGTTATTATATTATATGTAAATATATTTTGTCCATAACGTAATCTTAATAATTTTTCCCATTATGCGAAATACAGTGTGTCAGTTGCTAATCTTAAGGTTGAGAAACTTATTATTTTGTCAAGTGAGAACGTATTTAGTGAACTAATATAAAGAAAACTCGTTCTTCAACACTTGTGTTTTACAGGTTATGGTCTTCATCACGTACTTCTGTTTAATATGTCTTTATTTACACTGTAAACACACAAACATTCTAAAACTGGATCCCTGCTGACATTATCAAGATGATATAACCCTTATCCAGTTTCATAGTTGCACTATAGTTTAATGATATTACTCGAAGTGACACAAAAATAGATTTTCTTTAAAAAAGGGAAAATTTAGTGTATCATATTTATTATGGTTTGTGATAAGCATAAACCTAAACATTGAACTGTTTGTTTTCTACACATTACAGATATCGACACCGATTGCTACAGTTGTAAATCTGAATACATATCATTTTGTCAATGAGGGACACTCTTCATTAAAACAACAAAAAGAAGTTTTTCTTCTAAATGGATGCTAGCTTAAAAATGGCTTGGCACATGTTTTATTCTTATGAAAGATGGCATGTACACTGCTGGCCAAAATCTTAAGGTCAATGACCATAAAGAAAAAATATGCATTTTGCGTTGTTAGACTCAATCACTTGTTTGAGTAGAGCTTCGAAAGATGACAATAAGAAAAGGGAAAATAAAAAAACACATTTAGTAGGGAAAATGTTAACACTATGAATATAGTCTAAATACTAGTTGGTCAAAAGTTTAAGACCATGTCAAAAAGAAGTCCTAAACAGGGTAGTAAATACCTAACAAGAGATCTCAGTATTGAACTGCACGGCCATCATTGCGAATAACTGCAAACATTCGCTTTGGCATGGTCGATATAAGCGTTTGCAGAAGGCTGGCTGGAATGTTATTCCAAGGGGTGAAGATGGTTTCACGAAGATTATGCACTGTTTGGAATTGATGTCCATTTCTATATGCTTCTCTTGACAGTCACCCTCAAACATTTTCAGTGGGGTTCTGTTCGGGCGAACACGCTGGATGGTCCAAAAGAATCACGTTATTTGCCATGAAAAAAGTCCTCTGTCCTACTGAAAGATCCAGTCATTTCCACACAAGCGAGGGCCTTCAGTCAATAAGGATGCTCTTTCCAGCATGTCAGTGTAGCCAGCTGCTGTTTGACGCCCCTGTATAATATGAAGCTCCATTGTTCCATGGAAGAAGAAAGCACACCAGATCATGATGGAACCTCCTCCACTGTGTTGAGTAGAAAATGTCTCTGGTGGGATATCCTTATCATGCCAGTAACGTTGGAAGCCATCTGGACCATCCAGGTTAAATTTTTTTCTCATCAGAGAACAAACTCTTTTTCCACTTTTCTACGTCCCACGTTCTTAAGCTGCATTCTGCGTCCATAAGGGCCTTAATCTGGTTCGACGATCGGCTGGTATCTTGCTGGACATCCCGTCGAATCCTCCTGCTCAACGCCAGCGAAATTTTCTTGGGCCGACCACTTGAAATTCTCGTTCCGTATCCCTCAGGGCTTTTTAAGAAATTTGCAACACCAGTTTTACTATGCCCAATCTCACCAGCGATGGCACGTTGAGAGAGACCTTGCTTTTGCAGCTCGACAATTCTGTCACGTTCAAACTCTGTCAACATTTTAGCCTTTGCCATATTTTTATCAAATGTAACACAAGAGTTGTCAGTGGGAGATGTTAACAACGCTAATGCTTGAACACAAATGACTAAATTTCACCACATATTTATCGATTAACGCTTCGTTTCAGTATAGTCTTAAACTTTTGACCAGCTAGTATTTAGGTTAATTTCATAGTGTATACATTTTCCATATTAAATGCTAAAAAAGTTTTTTATTTTAAAGTTCACTTTTTTATTGTCATCTTTTGAAGCTCTATTCAAATGAGTGATTGAGTCTAACAACGCAAAGTGCATATTTTTCTTTAAGTTCATTGCTCTTAAGATTTGGGCCAGCAGTGTATATTCGTTACATATCTTATACTAATTAGAAGCAAAGACTTTTATAAACAAGGAAAATCTTTTCAATAGTAAATAAATAAACACACTCAGGTAATTAACCAGAACAGTAGTCTAAATATATCAAACTGATTGGATTATCATGTTTCTTTACAAGTTTGGAGAAACTTAACAGATAAGGGTCTGACAGAACAACCCTACTAACATAGCATAGACTTTCATTCATTCACTTGGTTCTTCTGTTTCATCAGTATCATTCACGGAATGGGTAACTTTCGACCGGTAAGTTTCGTGCGCTATTACATAATATAAAATACAGTGAAAAAATTTCAATATCAGTTTTCAGTGATGCAATGTGTGTCTTAATCTTTTCCTTTAAATTATTAATAATTAACTTATCTAATACACCTGTGTTCCTCTGTAAATTGAAACGATTTTTTTAAGTAGGAAAAGAAAGTGACATTTCGAATGATTCACGTATATGACTGTCTTAAAAGTCTACTTGAAGCTTGTTTGTTTTGGAATTTCGCACAAAGCTACTCGAGGGCTATCTGTGGTAGCCGTCCCTAATTTTGCAGTGTAAGACTAGAGGAAGGCAGCTAGTCATCACCACCCACCGCCAACTCTTGGGCTACTCTTTTACCAACGAATAGTACGATTGACCGTAACATTATACACCCCCACGGCTGGGAGGGCGAGCATGTTTAACGCGATGCGGGCGCGAACTCGCGACCCTCGGATTACGAGTCGCACGCTTTACGCGCTTGGCCATACTTAAAGCTTATGTTTGTTTGTTTTTGAATTTTGCACAAAGCTACTTAAGGGTTATCTGCGACCCTCAGATTACGATTCGCACGCCTTAAGACGCTTGGCCATTTTATCTCATTAATATGAAAACAGTACACAAGTGGCTTTGAAGGCATATACAGAAAAAGAAATCTATCAAAGAAAAATTGCAACATCAAAAGACAATATTATTATTATTCTACAGTTTAACCCAAAATTCGTGACTTCACTAGATCGAAGAAATCCCTAAGGTATGGTGATAGATGTCTACATCATCAGATCCGGTTGTAGTATTTTTAACTTTCAATTTTTAAATTATTTAGACTTGGGTTTAAAGAGTCTACAGTCAGCAGAATAATAAAAGTTAGAGTTCATTTTAACAACGTCACAGCCAAATGTTTTTTAAAAAGAAGGGTAACGGGAGGTCGGGTAGTGGCACAGATGGTCTACTAAACTTAATTAAGAATACCCTCTTTCAGCATAAAAAGGAAGAAAGAATGGTGCTGAAATAATTGAAAATTTAGGATGTTCACATTACAAAAAAAGGAAGATATAAAACTGACTTTAAACTGTGTTTAATAGCATTTCTATTGAGTTTAATATAAAATTAGTAATGACCAAAACTAAGAAATCAGAAAATTCAAAAATTAAAATATCAGTGACGACACCAGATAAGAGAATGAAAACAAAGAAATTGATACCTGAACGGTAACTTTCACAGTCAATGTTTCTCGAACACAAAGTAGAAAAGACATTTTCGTCAGTAAGGATTATTTCAGACAACTTTTGTAGAACACAAAATGAAAAAAGAAGTTTTCGTCAGTGATAATTATTACAGACATCTTTTTTTGAACACAAAATGGAGAAAGAAGTTTTCGTCAGTAAGGATTACTTCAAATATCTTTTGACAAACACAAAATGGAAAAGGAAATTTTCGTCAGTAAAGGTTACTTCAGACATCTTTTGTCGAACACAAAATGAAAAAAAAAACATTTTGTCAGTAAGGGTTACTTCAGACATCTTTTGTCAAACACTAAATGGAAAAAGAAGTTTTCGTCAGCAAAGATTACTCCAGACATCTTTTGCCGAACATAAAATGATAAAAGAAGTGTTCGTAAGTAAGGATTATTTCAGACAACTTTTCTGTCAGCTTAATAAGAAGAAACATTATTTAGTGCACGTAAAATACCCATCATTTGCTGGGATGTCTTTACTCTTTGTGATACCTCTGTTCGATAAAACATCAAAGATTACTTTCTAAAATGACTGTGATTTGTCGTATTGTCGGTGTACACTTTTAGAGTGAAAAAATAAGTAGAAATATTTAAATAAAGTAAATAAAAGCAGTAGCAGATAAATTACACCACATGATTTTTGCAAGAAGAATCTGTTAAAGGAAACAGTGGACGAGCTTAAAGATGAGTTTCATTTACATCAGAATAATAATTTTCAAGATTCATCTTGAAATAAGAAGGACAGAATTTTTAAATATATATTTATTTTTTTATTTTTTCTTGAAAACTCTCTGTTCCCTCTTTTCCCTAGTATTTTCTTTCGATCGATTTACTTGTTTATTTGTAATTAAACGCATAGCTACACAACCGGCTATCTGTACACTCCCCATCACTGGCATTGAAACCTGGTTTCTAGCGTTGTATGTCCGCAATTATTCCGTTGTTCCGCTTGGAGGGGAGAAGCTGAAAATAATTAAAACTTGTTTGTTTGTTTGTTTTTTGAATTTCACACAAAGCTACTCGAAAGTTATCTGTGTTAGCCGTCCCTAGTTTAGCAGTGTAAGACTAGAGGGAAGGCAGCTAGTCCTCACCATCCACCACTAACTCTTGGGCTACTCTTTCACCAACGAATAGTGGTATTGACCGTCACATCATAACGCCCCCACGGCTGAAAGGGCGAGCATGTTTGGTGCGACAGGGATGTGAACCCGCAATCCTCAGATTACGAGTCTCACGCCTTAACACGCTTGGCCATGCCGGGCCCAAGAAGCTAGAAAGCTTGAAAAAAAATAATGTAATAAAGGTGCTATGATTTTTGAATAATTGTTTTTCCAATGCTTTTTAATTTGTGAAAAAATATTTGACGAATTTTATTAAATGGTACGCACACTATTCAACTGAAAAAGTTTACAGGGGCTATTAATTTTTTGCCTAAAACAATAAGTATTAATTGAAAACATACAGATGGCGTTGATCCAATGTGTGTAGTATGTTTCGTAACAATCATGTTTTTTCTTCTTTCAGTATTGTTGACACCTGTTATGTAAATGTCGTGTAAATGTTTTGTAAGCGACAACATGTCGTGTTGTGTTTAAATTTTCATTTCTATTATTTATATTTCCATATTTATATTATTGTTTCAAAGTTTAAACAATAAAATACGTTGTTATTCATTTAAAATAACATTTAGAATTGTCTAGAATTAAGTAGACCAATCATATGTATGTAAATGAAATGTTGGCGGCCTCGTGTCTAGACGTTGAGTCTCGTGCAAGAATGGACATGCGCGGATTGCTCTGCAGTTCTGTAGAAGTTTCGAGATGGTTCGAGATGTCTAGGCCTACAATATATAAACAGACGAAGATACGAGGAATAAAGGAGGAGTCAGACATTAGTTTTATTCAAAAGAAGAGAGTCAGTCATTCGTTTGAGAAAGTTCAAGTGTTTGCTGTGATTTGTGACTGAAGTTAGATCTACAGAAGCTGTGATTTTATTTCGTCAATCTCTACGATTCTTTCGAATTACTGGTTGTGCTGAAGGTCGACACGTACGGGACTAGCCAAGGGAGATCGGAAAAATTGAAGGCGACAAATTTGTGACGTTCATCGGAGGTATCGTGAAAAGAACTTCGTTGAATTTATTGAACTGTGAATTGTTTCTGAACTTCTTCATTTTAACTTCGGAATTTCTTCGTGGGACCAAATTCACACCCTAGACTGGAATTTGAGACTTTCATTTTAGATCATTATATTAGATACAGGCCAGTACCATTTTGTATTGTGATTAATTTTGAAGGTTGAAACCAATACCATTTTGTTTTGTAATTAATTTTGAAGGTTTAAACTTAATATTTGTCATTGTTATTATATAATTTATGTTATATCTGTTACATATATAATAGTTTAGTGTAATAAATTATACAAGCTGTTATCTGTGTCTTTCTGTTGCATTTGGTCTACGAAAAACATAAAACATAAAAAAAACGTAACACACCAGAAACTCTTCCTTGTTGATTAAAGTTCCTTGATTGTCAATAGAGTTTCCTGGGGATGGAAAGTTAGTGGTAAGCTTATGTTAAATTCCCGGGTTTGATTTTCCGTGGTTGACATATCGGAGAGAGCTCACTGTGTAGCTTTGCACTAAGAGAAACAAACGTTACTGCATCGTAGATTACATTACTATCACCGGAATTCTTTTTGTACAAGTGTTTCTCAATTTACGAATTCAGAACAGCCTAAGCTTGTTTTATTAGCTTATACTCAAGCTGGAAGTAAATTTCTTACATCATGTTAAACAGAATGTGTAAAACGCATCCTGGTGGTGTTTTGCAACTACGGAAAAGCATGTTGAATCACTAAACACCTACAAAACAAGATACAGTGGATGGAATGTGACCTGCAACAAGATAAAAAAATTGAGGCGAATAAGCAATTGATTCACAATCTGTCTAATTAATTTCAATACAGTTAGCTACTCTGTCAATATTTTTGAAATTTTCTTCAGTAAGTTTTGTTTGTTTTTAATTTCGCCCATATATACAAGAGGGCTCTCTGCGCTAGCCGTCCTTAATTTATCAGTGTAAGACGAGAGGAAAGACAGCTAGTTATCACCACCCACCGCCAATTTTGGGCTACTTTTTTTATCAACGAGTAGTGGGATTGACCGTCACATTATAACGCTTTCACGGCTCAAAGGACGAGCATGGTTGGTGTGACAGGGATTACGAATCAAGTGCCTTATTCACCTGGCCCTGCTAAGCCAGAAATCCAATTAAAATAAGTTTAATACTTAATTTTAAAATAAAATCTAGGACTTCTATATGGGGTGTCTTTTTACAAATTGCAGAGTTGTTTATAATCCTAGTTTCTATATCAGTGGCTCTAAGAGTGGAAAATTTATGGACTCTTGATGTACTCCAATCGATCTATAGAAGCCAAAATCAACTAACTGACAATCCAGTGAGATGTGACTTGATTAGGTTTATTGTTCAGGAACTGGGGGATAATAACGTTACTATCTCATGTAATTTTTGTAATGCAGACTTGCTTCAAACTTTGCAAACCTATATCTTGTATTATATATAGGTTTACTTGCACGACAGCTGTGCCTATTCTCAGATTTTTTGGGTGAAGTAAGTACCAGAACACATAATTATTGAGGTATAACTTAACAATTTGGATATTTTAATTCAAAGACTTGTTAACAAACTTTAGATCAAGATGAATCACCGTCAAAACACGTTTCATAATGTATAACAGTCAAAAGTGTATACATCTCAAACAACCAGGCCAAATAACTGCAAGTCATGCTCATATATAGGACAAACAAATACATATATGTTGCAAACAACAAAATGGGAAGAGTTTGACAGATAGAGCAGAATCTGCACCGTAGAAACCAAACGGTTGTAGAGTTACACCTTATCAGATTTAACTTCAATTAGCAAGCCTTATGTACTTTTTTTAGAAGTTTACTTTAAAATTAGAATCACGATGTCTCGCAACACTGTTAACGTCTATATACGTTTTTTGTTCCTGTTGAAAGAGGATAAAAATAGTAAACGCTATCTAGGCTATTAAAATAAACCATTCATATCATGTAGTTCATTTTCTGACTCCAAAAATATCTACATAAGAAACTAGTTTGAAAATAGGTCAGACCCAAGTTGATAACCTGTGGTGCAACACTTAGTAGTCATTGTGCAAGAATATATAATAAACATTAGATTAATCAAGAAGTCCTAAATTATTATATTTGAATACTTAATATAAAATCACAAGAAAAAATAGAAGTCTGTTTTAAGAACATTATATTCGCTGAAAAACATGAAACAAAACAAACTTTTTGAAACTTTTCTACTGCCATTAGTGAAATATTTTCCCATCTTCTGTCATACAATCCAATAATGTATTTTTCTCTGATTTAAGTGTTATGTGTGAAGTGTTAAGTGATAATTTCAAGTAACAGATTCGATAACTTTATTTTCTGTTGCTACTACAATGCTATATTCGTTTATATAGATATGAGATTTTCTTTACTTGCATGCAAATTCTTGTTTTTACACTTTTTGAACTCAAGCAAGGCACAATCGACAATGAGTGTTTTTGTTTGTTTATTTTTCCTACGAATTCTCTCTACGTTCACCTTCATTTCATTTTCCTACCAATTCTCAGAATGTATCAGTAGTAATACGAAATCATTCAGCATTTCTTTTCAGTTCACAATCATCTATTATTATTTTTTAGCTTGTACTCATCGAAAACGAATCTCGCTTTTACAATTATATTTTGACGAAACAGGCCTGGCATGATCAGGTTGTAAAGGCTTTCGACTCGTCATCCGAGGTTGCGGTCATCTGAGGGTCGTGGGTTCTTATCCCCGTCACACCAAACATGCTCTCCCTTTCCATCGTGGGTTGTTATAAAGCGACGATCAATCCCATTATTCGTTGGTAAAGGAGTAGCCAAAGAGTTACCGATGAGTGGTGATGATTCGCTGCTTTCCCACAAGTCTTGCACAGCCAAATTAAGGACGGCTAACGTAGATAGCCCTCGTGTAACTTTGCCAAAATTAAAAACAAAAACAACAAATAAAGAAGCAATTCGTGACACAAAAACATAAAAATAAAATATGGCCCGATGTTTTTGAATTTCGCGCAAGGCTACACAAAGACTACCTGCGCTAGCCGTCCCTAATTTAGCAGTGTAAGACTAGAGGGAAGTCAGCTAGTCATCACCACCCACCGCCAACGAATAGTGGGATTGACCGTCACATTATAACGCCTCCACGGCTGAAAGGGCGGGCATGTTTGGTGCGACCGGGATTCGAACCCATGACCCTCGAATTACGAGTCGAAGCCTTAATCCACCTGGCCATGCCGGGCCTCCCAATGTTTTTATTTGTGTCCTTAAATGTCTTATGTCATACAAAGGAATGATACAAATGGTCAAAGATGGTGTAGAAAAGATACTAACCTCTTTAAAAGTAAAATCATTGGTGAACCTTGAGTTCTTAACGTGTGGGATTATCGGAAAGCAAATCAAAAGAAACTGGAATAGTTTTAATTAACGTCAACCAGCGCCCCCTCCTTTCAATCATTCTTTTTCTATCTCAATACCTTTTCTACATACTTATCCTTATTGGCTTTATTGCTTTGTGTTCCCGACGTATTTCAGCAATATTTATCTTCAGTTCTTTTCTTGCGGTGGACAAACACAGAAATCTCTTTTTTTTGCTTTATATTGAAACATTTAAACAACATTTCAAGTCATGCACGCAATTAGAAATGAATCGTTTGAATTTTTTTCAAGCTATTATTCTGCAATAATCTTTTTTTTTCTGCCATTACATTGTTTTTAACTCTACACGAATCTCTGCTGTTGTTTTTTACGCAAGTTTTTTGTTCAAATAAATTAGAATCGAACAGTACTGTCAAGTTTTTGAACGTTTGAAAGGAATTTATAATGCGTAAAAGAAATAAATATCAAAAATGTAAATTACTACACGTTAACTCTGAGAGGCATCTTTTATTCTTCCATTACATTTATCAGGTTTCAGTTATTTGAAACATCGTGAGAGTATCCTGCGATGTGATACAATGTTCATAATCCTTATTTCCTTTATTTTGTTTTATATAACTTTGGAATTACGGCTCTCTTGTAGCGATAGAAAATAATAGAATTTTCTAAAGAATATTAAGATCAAATAAATTATCATACATTCCATATATTTAAATTAAGTAATAAGGAAATAGCAGACGTATCCATTTCACGTCCCGATGAGGTCATCACATATAAAATCAGAATCACGGAAAGGAATGATATGGTATAAAGCTGTAACCTTAAAAGATAAAGGAAAGTGCAAAGTAGTTTAAGATAATCTAGATTAAAAGGTACATACTGGATAAACCATCTAAAAGTATCCTGGACGATCACATTTAGGTTACTGTATTCCAAGACATGTAAGAACATAATATAAAAGAAACAAAACAAGCGAGTTATCTCGTATTATGGGCCTGGAATGGCCAAGCGTGTTAATTAAATTCTGGAGTGTAAAAAAATTGCTTCTCTAAAGGCCCGGCATGGCCAAGTGCGTTGAGGCGTGCGACTCGTAATCTGAGGGTCGCGCCAAATATGCTCACCCTCCCAGCCGTGGGGGCGTTATAATGTTACGGTCAATCCACCATTCCTTGGTAAAAGAGTAGCCCAAGAGTTGGCGGTGGGTGGTGATGACTAGCTGCCTTCCCTCTAGTCTTACACTGCTAAATTAGGGACAGCTAGCACATATAGCCCTTGAGTAGCTTTGTGCGAAATTAAAAAAAAAATCTCGTAATACAAAAGGCTCTGGAATTTGCTGTTAGATTGTACTTCGAGAGACTACTTTGAACACAGATCGGAAAGAAAACAATTTTATAATGAACAAGAATATTTAACTTTATTTGATAAAATCAAACGACGTGAAACACCAGACTGATGAGTAAATTACAACTGGAAAATCATAGGAGTTACATTGTATTGGCTCTTCGTAAACAATTTTAAACTTTAATAAATAAACAAACCCAGTTAGTACTGTTGCAAAATAAATATTGCAAGCTCCATTAATATATTTCATGTCACTATGTGTATTAATGCATCGCATCTACCTAGGATTTTATCTGATCTACTTCAGTGTTAACAGCCTCAAATGTGACTTGTTTCAAAGAAAAATACGACTGTAAATATGCAGCTACATAGACATGTTACAGTAAACGACACTCTTTAGTAGAAAGCAACAGTTTTTTTATTATATCATTCTTAGAACGTTTGCAATATTTATGTGAAACCAGGAGAGTGCAAAAGAAAAAATAATATGACTCAAAATTACTGTTTATAATTGACTAAAAGGTACATTTCTCCAATTGACGAGCTAATATTCTCCATTCTCTCTATGTCCCAGGAACCTTCTTTTCATTTAA
Source organism: Carcinoscorpius rotundicauda (assembly GCA_011833715.1). NCBI lineage: Eukaryota > Metazoa > Arthropoda > Merostomata > Xiphosura > Limulidae > Carcinoscorpius > Carcinoscorpius rotundicauda. Next base: position 44,923,912 of record CM022391.1, on the reverse strand, counting down.
AAATAGTCTGCACCTCCTCTATAAGCGTGGTCAAGGATCACCAGAAAGCTTGAGGCTCCATTCGAGATATTGAAGTTAAGAAATTTTACAATTCGAAAATAGAACTAAGATGTTAAGCAAATCTATAAAAATGCACATTTTATGATACGATAAAATAGGAAAATTGCTCAACATTCTAAATGAACTTGTTGGGTCTATTATATTATTTTTTTTATCTTACTTTAGTAGGACCACGAGACTTCTAGCTGGCAGAGCAAAATGTTTGTGGACTCACATCTTTAGAAACCAGGTACACTTGATGGGCAGAGTAGAGATAGTCTGTTGTGTAGCTCTGTGCTTAACTTCTAACAAACAAACAAACAATTTAGCTGGTCAGGACCGACTGAAAGATGCGAATTTAGGACCCTGTTTTATTATAAGTACATAATTATTGTAATATATATAGTTCTTTAGTATTTATAATTGATTTCACACCAAAACTGCTCAGCCTTCCCCTTTTATGTAAACAGGAGAAACATCAAACTGAATGAATTAATATAGTTACAAAATAAATATTATTCTAGTAATTATTACAGTAAACGTTTACGTAATTGATAATTACATAACTATTTTAAACACAAGACTAATACTGAAATACAGATGCTATTTCTTATTAATACAAGTAGTTTGTTTCTCCTATTTTAGCAATACCGCTTTATTTAAGGTACATTAACATCAAATATCAATTTTTTAGGTTTTATCTATACGTAGAATTACAACAATAATTGTAAACGTGCTTTACAAGGAAAACCCTTAATTCTTTCCTCACGAAATCATTGTTATCAAAGATTACACATCAATAAACAGGTTGATCTTCACAGTGAGAATAGGTTCGTGTAACTTTAAACATGCAAGTATTTTACAAGACAGTTAACATATCTGTGGCCCTGAAATAACTTAAGAATCTTTTACTTGGTTTTCGCCCAACACTTAGATCCGGGAAACCCCAGGTATTACATACGTAAACTTCTTGTCAAGATGTTTGTCTATTGTTAAGTATATAATCAATTTTTTTTTTCTTTTTGACTGGCATAGCAGAGTAAAATATTATAAGTTATTTAATTATTTTATATAATATGAAGTCTTAAGAGTTTTTGGAAACCAATTTATAACATCGAAAGTTGGATTTTTTGGGTAAGCTGTGTCATAAGAAAAAAAGGCTTAACTGATCAGATCTTAATATTTTATTCGGAAGATCACAGCCATCATTAATAATCTGTAAAATTGCAAATATTATGCATTTCATACACTTTATAAACTATGTGTGAGAATAATATGTTTCGTTTCGTATTTGAACTGGCAACAATCTGTTTTCGATGTTTTTGCCATATCTTCAAACTGATCATATTAATTCAAATGTCTCTTAATAAATGAAACGTTATCTTATGATACATTATAATGCTATAATATATCTGTTGATTGTTTTGTATTTTGCACAAAGCTACACGAGGGCTATCTGCACTAACCATTCCTAATTTTGCATTGTAAGACTAAAGAAAAGGCAGCTAGTCATCACCACCCACCACCAAATCTTGGGATACACTTTTACAAACGAATAGTTAGATTATAACGCCCCCACGGCTGAAAGGGCAAGCGTATTTGGTGTGATGAGGATTATAATTTGAGGGTCGCGTGTTTCAATCCTCGTCACACCAAATATGGTCGCTCTTTCAGCCGTGGAGGCGTTATAATGTTACAGTCAGTCCAACATTCGTTGGTAAAAAAATAAGAAAAACAATTAAATTCTGGAGTGCAAAAAAATTGCTTCTCCAAAATGAAGTTATGCATCAAACAAGAACTCACAAATAAAAATAAACAAGTTTTATCAGATTGACTATCAAAACTTTGTTTGCGAATTATAACACAACATAAAACACAAAGTTTGTTAAATTGCGTTTGAATGAACGTGAATTTCACACCAATTAAAAGTGTCATGCAGTTCTCGGAACACTTTACTGCTTATAAATTTCTTTAATATATTAATTTTAAAAGCATGGTAATGATGTTAGAAATTCCTTGTTGAACTGTCAGACTATTTCCCATAAAACCAATACTTTTTTATGTTAAAAATTTAATATTAGTAGGAAGGAACTTTAACTTTTGCTTCTTAAGACTTAACTCATAAACCAAGGAATATGTATTGTTCGTGTTTAAATGAACACTTAAAAGATTAGTAAGAGCCTTTTTTGGATTCAGTGCTTCAAAATGTTGAATTTTCATTTTTATTTTTACATATATCGTGTAAACATGTAATCCTTGGTGAAACATATATAACTACAACGTTACTTAGTTATTAACTAGAAATTTTGTGAATAATATTTTTTCTTCTTGTTTAGCTTTTACTGACTAAAACTTATTTTTAGACTTCCTGTAACCTTCTAATTGTAATTACACTTATTTAAGTTCATCTTTTTGTGGGCTCCCTTGTAGCACAGCAATATGTCAGTGGACTTATACCACTAGAAACCGAGTTTCGATACCCGTGGTGGACACAGTAGAGGTAGCCCATTTATGGAGTTTTGTGCTTAATAATTTGTTGGTGATGTACACCAACAGTCTTAAGGTATTTAAATAATGCAATGTCTTTGATCTAAAAACAACAGCTACGTTACTGTATTAATTGTAAAGTGTACATTTTTATAGTTTCTGCAACAACTAGTGAAGAATTCATCTAATTAGTTTAAAGGTTGTAATGAAGTCTTAATCCTGGATATGCTCCAAATTCTATTGCATTTTACCTGAGACTGATGAATGCTTGTAATACCAACATAATATTACCATGACAACTGTGTTATATTCCTTTTTTATTTCTTTTTATAAATTTAAGCTCCTACAATTTTATCACGTAAAACGCTCCTTAAATCACGTATGTGTGAATTTTCTTATAGCAAAGCCACATCGGGCTATCTGCCGAGCCCACCGAAGGAAATCGAACTGCTAATTTTAGTGTTGGAAATCCGTAGACATACCACTGTATACTAAATGGAGAGGTCAATATCAAATGGAATATATTGTCATAAAAGCTGATTGCATATGAAAATAATGGGCATTTTTCCACTGTGTGCTTAATTAGACAAACTTATTAACTAAAATATTACGAATGTTATTTTAACTTGGACGAATTGTTTTCGATTAGATCTTCATAGCTTGATAAACTCTTCCAGAATAACATTCGCAGCTCTTATCTACTCCACAGTGCTAGATAATGTATGGGATAAGGTCTTGGCTCATTTATAGAGAAGTCCTAAAACACCCATTTCAGCCCAAGAAAAAATGAAGTCTCCCAAGAGCCAAGTTCAAAATTGTGAGCGACCTTGTAACGGGTGGTTTAGGCCCCTTTTGTGCCACCTTTGTTTTTCATATAGATAACAATGCCCCTTCCCTCAAGTCCTTCTGCTAAGATCCAATGATGTAAAAATTCAATCAAACAAATTCATAAACACACAATGTAAATTAATATATTATCAAATGGAATACTTACATACATAGTTACGGGTCGGCTATATGCATATTACAATAAATCATCCATGATTTTACTCTGTCCAAAACGACATGTCTGTGATATGTTTTTATCTCCTGGTTTTACAAATGCTAGTATCAAATCCTAATCCCTATGTAAGCTTCATATGACAGTTCTGAACTACTTAAGAAAGCGCCTGACCTGCGGACCATTCACCCATGTATTTTTTGCCATCTCTTTTCATCAAGAATAATTTCTCACGTGACTTCTAGGACCATTTATTCTTGATTATCATGTCTAAGACTATTATATATTTTCATTACACAAACCTTACTATTTATTTTACATGACGTGCATGATTTTAGGAGAACAAAGAAACCTATCTAAACCAAATCGTAGCCCACGAGTTACAGATGTATTTAATTTAAAATAAAAGTACATAATGATATATTCAGCGGAAAGGTCAGGTGATTAGCTTTTAATGTTTGTTTCCATTACAAATTACGTGTTTTAATAGATAATTCTATGTATTATGAATTTATTGTCAAGCATGTTAATGTGGTAACTGTTTCAACGCCAGTTTGTTGGTTGATCATGATTTTGAAATTACATCGAGGGAGTTTTACATGCATATGGTTATATAGCTATTAAATGTAATTATGATTTTTGTTGTTTTTTTCTTTCTAAAATTTAGTGGTATGACTTGTATTGTTTAATGTGGAAAATGTACCTTGAAATTTGTTTTGTAAAAATTGCCATTACAGTAATTTTCTGGTTAAGTTTTACATTTTTGGGGACACAAAGACAACAGGTGCTCTTATTAAACCTTTTGTTTGTATCATAATAATACACCAGTTTGAAAAAAATAATAACTTTGTCTTATACTTCTCACTTCATTCCTCAGTTTCAAAGAGTTGACGGTTTAAAATCTTAAAAGTAAAGTTTATATGCGATACGTAGTGACTTTAATAGAAACTCCTAAAATGAGTTGGGACATACTTTGTATGTTCGTACACATTTATGTATAAAGCTTTGGTAATATATATTTCTTTATGAGAGTAGTGACATATATATAATATTTATGATAATGTGCATTTCAAATGGAGATAAAGATCAGGTTTTTCCTTTCAGTTTTATCAGGTGAGTCCTAATTCGCGTGATCATTTCGGAGCCACGAAGTCGGCGATAATTAAAGATTTAGCTAACTTAGAAGGGCACTGTGTTTATTAAGATCTCATTTTTCTACACGTACTTGTCACGTTCACTGCTCAAGGATGCAGTGTTTTGAGATTATAAGCTGTGCGTTTCTCGCACATGCAGAGTTAGTTAACAGAGTGCCACCACGCACACACACATTCACATTCAGTGCATGAAAAAAATGCCGAAGATCTTAGGAAAATGAGGTTTATCCTTGACAGCAATGCTAGTTTGTGTTAAGAATGAAAAATGTTTTTAGTGATGGGAAAACGAATATGCCTTACATGCATTAACTATATGTCCAAAAAACCTTCATAGACTCAGCTCGCCTCAAGGTCATGTTTACGAATATTCGACTAAATCCTTGATTATATCTGGGACGCATCTCGTTTTCGAGCTGTGTTTTTCATAACACTGTAATATAATAAGTAGAAACAAAAAAAGACCGCTAGGCAGTCTATTAAAATGTCAAATGGCATTTCATGTTTGATTTGTAAAAACTATTGTGACTCTCAGCTTTTAACCTTATATACTCGGGCTGGAAGAATTTCAGTAATACATTGTATATGTGTATTTATATATTGGTTGTTTCTGATAAATGTTGAGTGTATTAAAACAGTGCACAAGTATAACATACACACCGATAAAGGTCCAACCAGTATCGGTTTTACACATGTAAGTGTAAAATTAGACAGGGTATGAATGATTTCACTCATAAGGCTTCTACTGCATACAGCTCATTGTTTCAAATCTTGACTCGTAAAACTAGAAACCACAAAACATGTGGAACGTCAAAGCAAAATACAAACTTAAACAAAAATAGTTCTTTGAGATTTAATAACACCAACTCTACTTAGGTAAGATTAAATGTCAGTTTTGATCCCAGTTCTCGCTTCTGGTCCCACACCGAAACATTAATTTATCGGTCCCGGTTCCAGCCTGTCTTCTTTTGCTATTGACTTAGAACAGTGATGAGTAAGAACTATATTTATTTTCTGTTTTAAAAGAACCTGAAAGATATCCTAATTCGAAGTTTGATTGTACTTAGAATACGATAAAAGGAAAAAATATCAGTGTTGACTTGATACTGAAGATCTGTTTCCATTCAGTTTTTATACTTGGCGCACATTTTTCACATTGATACTTGTGCTGATTTAATTTAATTTTATACGAATATTCATATTTTTCAGAAATGTATGTTAAAAAAAACGAAATAACACACAGCAGTAGATGGGGGACTACAGGTCTGGAGAAGCGCCAAGTCGCCCCACAATTACATGTGTTATGTGCATTTTCTCGTTTCAGGTAGGTTACAAACTGTATAAATTAAAGTTGTTCAGTCTATAATGACTATAATTAATGACTGTTAAATTTACTTCAATGCCAGGTAATCTACTTTCAATCACAGTTTTACAGCATTTTTTGCAAGTATCTGGTAGCAAGGGCAGGATTCAGACACGAGTTTTAGTGGCAATCTAAATTTTTATTACATGTATTAACACTAAATTTAGTTCGCTCACAACTTTGTAAACCCATTTGATCTTACCTTGTGTTTTAGAGTAAAATACAGCCAGAATTGCACCTAAAATGCACAAAAAATTTGTCTATCGGTTTCGTTTCGGAGTTGCTTTCAGTTCACATTCTCTTGTTCTCATTTAAAAATAACATACTTTCTCATGAACTATGAAAAGTTTTAAAAAATAAGTAAATCCGTAGTAAAGGAAGATAAGTAACCTTTACCGAAAGATCGATTTTTAGTTGTAGCATTCAAACCTAGACTGGCTTGTAATATTACCCTGTATATACAGATTGAAGAGAAGATATTTAAATTCAGTCTTTCTCCTTTTTTTTTTTTTTTAAAGAATAACGACTACATGACATTAGTGTCCTGTAACAATTTATTTACAACTAATCATTCTTTACTTCTCTTTAACATTATACAAAGAGAACAACAACCGATAGACCCATACCTACAATTTAATTTTATATTTTCAGACGTGATGATCCCTTGTAGATATTCCCTAACTCATGTAATTGTTCGTTTAATATCATAATTTACTGTTGTACATTTATGTGGGTTATCTAAAGTTCTTCGAGCCATTTGAATGTTGTACAAATATAACAGATAAATAAAAGGATTATACTGGCTTGAAAACCTATAAGCAACGCAGATTCTGTTTTGTAACTTGTAAGAAGTTGCTGTTTTTCCTTTAATTTAATGTAAATTATTTTAAGTCACTTTGGAATTTTCTATATTCACAAACAAATATCTTTGAAGCTTCTCGCTGGAAACACCCTATTTTTATTAGTTACAATACAACACAAGATTGTTTGTTTGTCTTTTGAATTCCGCGCAAAGCTATTCAAGGGATATCTGCGCTAGCCGTCTCTAATTTAGCAGTGTAAGACTAGAGGAAAGGGAAATAGTCATCACCATCCACCGTCAACTCTTGAGTTAGTCTTTTAACAACTAATAGTGGGATTGACCGTCACTTTATAACGCCCCCACGGCTGAATGGGCGAGCATGTTTGATGTGATGGGTATTCAAATTCATGACACTCGGATTACGAGTCAAGTGGCTTAACCACCTGGCCATGCAGGGCCTATAACATATGAGCAAACTATATCTACAAAATAAAATCATAGGTAAATAAAAATAATACCCATAAGTTTATAATAAAAATAGTTTTTTGTTTGTTTGAGTAAATTTGTACTTTTATATTTTCCTTGTTTGTTTATTTTTTTCTTTCATTGTGTTTTTTAACTTTTGCTTTTCATCTGAATTTATAAATCATAAAGAGATAATTGTGTGTACTGTCTAAGGTGGAAAAGCATGTGGATATTTAATATTTTCAAACTCAATCATTTTATATGAAACGTCAGATAAACCAAGGTTCAAAATAGCTTTCTTTAATTTATTACTGTTGATTGAAGGGGAGAGCAACAAGAACGCACCACTGGCCGCCTACATGACTACTTTTTAATAGGACGGCAGCATTGGTTGCTACAGTTACGATACCCTTACGACTAAAAGTAAAGAGTGTTTTCAGTAAAAAGTAGCGCCCCTGTACTTTGTACCTTCTGTAACGGATTTACTGTTAAATACTAACTTTAATATATATGGTTGTTTCAGTTTAATACATATTTAGAAATGCCTGTAACGTATACTGCTAAATGTGTATTGCGAAAGTCCCGCCTGTTTCCTAAATTTGTAGACTGTAAGAATTTCTAGTGGATTCTAGAGTGTAAGAATCAAGAATGTACTAGGTATGTATGTAAAATGCTAGTGTCAGCTGAACTTTCGAGAATCTCGCCAAATGAGTATAAAATGTAGCTATCTAGTTATCTCAAGACGTGGGGAGTTATATATTGTTGGGTCGTTACAGTCAGTATACTTTAAGCCTCGGAAGCTATAATTGTGACAAACGCATCTTAATCGGTGTGCTTGTGTGTTTTTCTTATAGCAAAGCCACATAGAGGTATCTGCTCAGCCCACCGAGGGGAATCAAACCCCTGATCTTAGCGTTGTAAATCCGGAGACATATCGCTGTACTAGCGGTCGGCCTTATTAGTCGGAAAACTACAGATATTTGACCAGCAATGTTTAAAGATTTTGAACATTACAAACTTCAGTGGATTAAACTCGGACGTTAGTATTTCTACGACGACATTAAATATCTTCGTCGATAAAAAGTCAGCTTATAAAAACAGAGCTAGTTAGCATTCCCGTCAAGTGAATTGTTTCTGTGTTTCAGTTGGTAAAGTATTTATTTCTGGACCGAATAAAGGATTTGATGTTGTTTGTAAGTGTGTAAAACTTTTGTATATAAGTTATTATTTGTAATAACCATTATTTTAAATTGTATTTCTGCTTGTATCTTAAATTATACAGGGTGTTTGGAAAGTCGTTGTGCACTTATATATTTATTAACAGACATGCTTCAATATAGAAATATTGTAAATATGAATAACAATTATAAACTATGTTGAAAGGGAACCCCGTTTACATCAATACAGGCTTGAATCCTTCTTATTTTGTTTCTAAACACCGCTATCAGTTGCTGGTTTGAAATGACTGAATGAATGCTGTTATCGCTGCTTTCAAAACTGCACAGTGACTTTCCGAACACCCTGTATTTATGTTTAGAAAGAAGACTGTGTATCAATCTTGTTGACAAATATCGTAAGTTTAACATATGTTGACATTCATTTAACTTCTAAATTAAATTAAAATTTCCGAATAGTTGAAATCGTAATGTGTAACATAATAAATCAGAGACCCGTCTGTGATAAATTATAATACGTAACATGACACTTCTAATTTGTGGCTTGATAAACTAGCTGAATAGAATTATTCGGTAGTTATGAAAATGAGTCTAAACATTCTGAAACGTCAGAGGGAAAAAAAAAGTCAGATTTGAGCAATGATGTTTACTATGGTAAATTAGATTACGAAAGTCAAGTGCTCAAAACATATTTGCCTGCAAGTGAAGATTAAGAATCTCACTATTTTCACACAAACCTCTTGTATGTAAGTATTTTAAAATAAATGTAAAACACAATACGGATCTTCTTATGGTATATAGTTAAGTTAACAGTGAAAAGAATAAAGAAAATAGTAGACTTCGTAATAAAGAGGTATAACCAGAAGCGGTCTTGGTTATTCTGGGGTACCAACTAGAATTGGATAAATGGGGCTGCGTAGTGTTGAGAAAACTCAAAAGTAGATTAAAAGGAAGCTCTTCCCTGCGTAGGGCCCTTGGTAATTGTTTTTACTCCACATTCCATAATGTATACGCTTGTACAGCTGAACATTTATTTTAAGTTTATCATCATGGTTAGGCATTGATCATCAGCGCTCTTCCATTTAACTAAAAAATGGCAGCGTGCTGTCTTGTTTTTCGATCAATCTTGAAAAACACTCTAATAATAATAATCAAGTAACTTTTTGAACGCCAATATTTGGCGTAGTATCAAATGTTTGTTTGTTTTTAATTTCGCGCAAATCTACACTAGGGCTACCTGCGCTATCAAATATCAATAGGTCTAAAACTTTTGATGAAAAGCGCTCTTATCTCAAATGATGAATTCTGGTGTTAGTAGAAAAACCTCATGGGCAAAGAGTTGTGGGAGAAAAGCGATGGATCTAAAGTGCTATTTTGAAACATCTATGATTTTGAATCCTTTATAAAGAAATGAAAAGGAATATGAAAAAAAAATTAACGTGATTTTTTTATATCAAATAATAAAATCATAACATTTTGTATAACCAATTATATATACCACTAAAGTGAATTAAAGTGGTTTCTTGTACCGAGCTGAATAAAATTGTTGAACATAATTTGTGTTTGTTTTGAATATTCGTGCTATCTATGCTAGCTACCCCCATTTTCAACTAACGAGAAGACAGCAAGACAATGGTACTTAGAACCAACTAATATATTTTCAAAGTCGCTGTTATAAAATACTATTATGTGTAATTTATTGTCGATTTTTGTTTGTTTTTTCCAACAACTGGACGCTAAAAGTGCACATTAACTTAACTAGGAAGTAACGGTTGTTTCTTTTAAGCAAAGTTTATTCAGCATTATTGTTTTTATTATATCATTACAAACTTTCATTGCTCAGCTCTAAAACTCAGTTGTTGATTTTTCTTACTTATAAATGATTAAACAATAGACGTGTAGGAAAAGGTTTTCTTATCACACTGGAATTAAATCAGTACCAAGGCTTCAGCCCTTCATGCATTATTCTTGACTGATTGAAAAAAAAAGGAAATACATTTTCAAATGCACAGTTAAACAAATATTTTGCAAAATTTTTGAAGAAAAGCTTGCAGAAAAAATGGATTTTAATAACTCTGTTCAGTTGATTTAGCAGCTTAGTTAAAATAGACAACAAATTGAATACGGTCTCCATCCGCTAGTACTGCGGAATATCAACAGATTTACAACGCTAAAATCAGGGGTTCGATTTCCCTCAGTGGGCTCAGCAGATATCGCGATGTGGCTTTGCTATAAGAAAAAACACATTCACACATGCATACGGTCTGTCCTAAACCTAAGAGTAACAGTAAATATAAACCATCCGACAAAAGAATTATGAACTAAAATCTCCGACAGACTTTTGTAAAGTACTATTTAATGGCATCATACATTTTTAAAGCAGTGACTAAGGTTGACGGAACTTGAATCAGGTTAATTTAAGCACTCAAAACATCTGCCCAGTAGTTTCAAGGGTTGAATTCAACAGAGTTTTTGTTTCCTTTTTTCAAATATCCAATGAAAATACAGCTGCTTTTATGATAAATATAGATATCAAACATTAATGTATTTTTACGAGTAATTAGTAGAAAAAAAATAGTTTCTTGGAAATATTCAGCATACATCAAAGTGTTTATCAACATAAGTTATATGATTAATATGTTTTTCACGTAATTATACAATTGATGATACATATATTTAAAACTTTTGTATGCATTAATCCGTAATATTGTAATTTATAAAACCAATTATGTCTTCTTAAACAAAAATATAGATTTTTTAACAACAATTCTATAAGTGCGTGTTCTATGAGAATACATCTTCTTGTTACTAGTAATATTTAGTGATAAAGCTTCGCGTGTCTAAAGCAGCAATTGAGTTTCAAAGAACGCGGTAGAAAATGATAAACTGAAACTTTCGCAAATACCGTTGATTCTCTGTTCATAATATTTTGTTTTTAAAGAGAAAGACAAAAGCAGCTGCAAAATCGTGTTGGAGTAACAGCCGCTATGCTATCTTATCGATATTCACATGGCTTTTTAAATTTGTTATTTTAATGATACGTTAGTTTGTAAAACAACTATTTATTCTTTTTATAGTTCTTAGATTGTTTATGTTGATAAAGAAAGATCAATAGATGTTTCATCCACATTCTTTTCAAGTGTATATACGATAAACGCTTAGTTTTGGAAAGTTTTTAACATCAAAGGATTGTTTATTTGCTTGTTTTGAATTTCGCGCTAAGCTACACCAGAGCTATCTGCGCTGGCCTTCTTTAATTTGACAGCGTAAGACTAGAAGGAAATCACCTAATTATTACCAAACATCGCCAACTTTTGGGCTACTCTTCTACCAACGAATAGCGAGATTGGCAGTACATCATAACGTCCTCACGGCTGAAATAGCGAACATGTTTTGTGACGAGGATTCGAACTCGCGACCCTCAGATTACGAGCATAGCGCCCTAACCGTCTGACAATGTCGGGCCTAACGCTAAAGGAAAGACGCTCTAAGCACAAAGTTTGTACTTAACCTAACACTACGTGGTGCGCCTACCATTTTGTTATATTTCAGTTTTGTAACACATCTTTTCAAATCAGTTAGTTTCGATAAGAGAAAATGATTTTACTACATATACAAAAAAATCAAAAGCTTAATATACTAGAATTAAATTTGAGTTATCTGTTCCGTAATATGTACGACATTACTTCTCACACTTTTTGTTAACTTGAAGATGACCTAATAAGGCCAAAACATTGTTCTCTGCTTTATTAGTAAAAGTGCTAATACCTTACCAGCCGTCCTGAGATACATTTTTACTTCTCTGAGTTTCTCGTCATCACGAATCACGAAGTTTTTTTAGTTTTTTTTATGAATTAAGAGCGCAAGTGTTGCAACTACTGATAGATTAACAGGTTCGTGATGCCTACCAATTCATTAATGCTGAGAAAGTTAATAACACTTTTGAAAGATATATTTGAAATCTTAGCTCTAAAACAAACGAGAATTACTCCATAGTTTTTATACTTGGAATTCCATACTATTTTTGGCAGAAGAAAATTAAATTATTCATTGCACACAAAGCACATTAAGTTTGATACGCGATTTTTTTATTGTACTTAGTGGAAAGGGAAAGAGAAAAGTTCCACTTAAAATGAAACACCGTACTGTTAAAACATATGAACACTTCTTAAACATTTGACGTGGATCATCCACTTTACACTGCAAGATGTCGGACAGACAGGTTACAGATTTTTTGAGAAAGTTATATTATACTTTGCGAGGCACATAACAGCCATAACCGATATAAAAGGATTTATCCCAACTATATTTTTGTATTTTTTGACACTTAGTAAATATTGTGATGCCACCAAAAACTGATCACTATTGAAAAACATAACGAAATTGGTATCACATATCTATTTTAATATTGATGTTTGTTTAAGATAAATTTATATTTAGGAATTTACATAACTTATACTGTTAAATTTTTTATTGCAAAACTTCCGCCTATTCATTAAGGTTGTAGAAAGTGTAAGAATTAACAATAAATATATGTATGTAAACACTGGTACATCGTCCATATTGATGTGCAAACTGAAATTTCTAGGAACTCTCCTCCCGTTTATAAATATAGCCACGCATCGTACCAAGATACTGTATATATTATTGGTTCGCTATAACTGGTATACGATAAACATTGGAAGCTATAACTGTGATTAACGCCTATTAATCGGGAAACTTCACGTATTAGACCACTAACGTTTATTTATTTCGAACATTACGAACTATTTAACCTCGCCGGACTCACATTGGACATTAGTATTTTCATTAAATAGTGGATAACTTCAGTAACGAGAAACTCGATGTGTGATCAGCTAGCTAGCTCCTTGTAGAGTGAATTTATCTAAATCTACTCGAAATTAACTTGCTCATCATGAACCCTCGATAAGACATCAAGGTTGTTCCAGATCAGAAAGAAGACTTGAGATTGTTTGTGAGCTTGTAAAACTTTTCTACATAGATCATTGTTTATAAAAACCATTATTGTGAATAATATTATTGTTTGTATATCAAAATATATTTGTATTAAAAAGAAAATGTTTTAGTATAAATGTTATTGGAAAGTATCATAAATTGGATACATAATTTCTAAATTTAAATTACAATTTAATTCAATTTTAGGTTATTCTAAATTGTAATACGTAACAGAAGAATATGTAGACATTTTTCAAATGCAAAATATTAATACCTTAGATCACAAAGATGCGTTTTGATTGTGGATTTAAACTTTTCAAGACAGTGACACTCCTTGTCCTTTTCCCTCGCTAGCATAGCGGTAAGTCTACGGATTTACAATGTTAAAAATCAAGGGTTCGATTCCCCTCGGTGGGCTCACCAGATAGCCCGTTGGGCTTTGCTAAAAGAAAAACACACAAACACACTCCTAGTCCTTAACGGCATTGTAAAACAAACAGATATGGATCAGCCTGGGACAGACAAGACGATCTAGAAAGAGAATCACAACAAGTCCTATCTCAGACATAGTAAGGAAGGAGCCAGTGTGTTATTTTTAACAGATTCACAGCAATTTCACTGCGTCTGAACAGATGCCACCTATGAGGGCTGCATAATACGATCTTCACAATTTTCAATTATTTATAAATAATTGCTAGGTACGTAGCCTCGTTCTTTACACTTATCTCCTCAATACAGTAAATAAAACTTGTTAAATCTTAACACTTAAGACAGCCGACTCACTATATGAATTAATAAATGTTCATAAAGGTATTAAACTTACGTCTGGGATAGTTTAAAATGATTCTTAATTAAATCTGTTGAAAGTATAAAAACTTAAAAAAACGAAACAGGAATATAATTTGAAATGCTTAACATGATAAAAACTTTGTATTGTGAATATATTGCTGTAGAGAAATGATGATAGTACTAGCAATATGATTCAGAGTTTGTTCTCTTGATTCCATGAAATGCTAATTTTCACCTCATTACACCTTATATTTCATTGGTGTGTCTTTTGTCAAATTTAATCGTGTGGCTTTAAGCCATGTGATACTACGATACAAGCGAGCGCTTAGATCACAAAGTTCTTGTGAAAGCACTCTATACACTACAGTAACCTGCAACCTTTTTAATTGCCTTAAAATAACATACGACATGACGTCAGAAATGACTCAGTAACATCTTTGTTTGACTTTTCCGCCTAAATAGACAGGAGCTATGTACGCTAGCTATCCATGATAAATTAGAAATAAAGCAGCTAACAAACAGCACCCACCGCCAACCACTGAGCAACTATAACAGAATAGTGGAATTTGACCATCATCTTTCAATCTAAAGTGAAAAGAGCAGTGTTTTTTGGCGGTAAAAGGATACAAATCAAGAAATCTCAGATTCACACACGGGGACACTGATTGTATAACTACAAGAAGCGTTTCTACGTAGTTCTGAAGAAACCTAGGAGCTAGAATTAATACCCAAATATCTCTTTTTAAAATAAAATATAGTTATATAAAATCGAAAACATACTACACTGTGACTGAATAACGAAATAATACCATGAGAATGTAAGATCAGTAAAGCTGGGTAATGACTTTGCAATAAACTTAAATACCGCAATGTAAGCGTTTGAAACAGTACACAATCTAATGTACGCAATATTTTGTCCTACGCGTTATTTACATTGATCGAAGAACAGGATTGCTGTTATTTGAAGACTTATTATAATGTATCTAAACTTTACTAATGTAGAAATGTCTGTTAAAAATTGTCTCTACCAAGAACTTGTTAAAGAAAACGAGTACCCAGTAGGAAACTGATTTTATCATGAATGATCATTTTGATGCTAGGGCATACTGTTACGGCAGCGGCAAGTTTATAATAGCAGGAAGTTCATGGGAGGAGCTATTAATTTACATGATGTTTGCAGACGAACGTTTTGATGCTTTACTTCACATGTTAAGGTGAAGTAAGTTGATTATGTCACGTTTCTTCTTACAGTTTTTAAGTAAGCGGATAGACTATGTGATACTAAAATGAAGTAAGTTCATTATGTCCGTTTCTTCTTAAAGTACTTAATTAAGCGAATAGACTATGTGATATAGTAATGACATTTTCCTTCACAGTAAAAAATAATGAGTTGGTATATGTCAAAGAGCATTGTAGTTTCATTTTACTTGCAAAAAGTAAAATCCAGGTACTTAACGCTGCTGTAACTAAATTAGGTCCACTAATTAATATTAAGTTCATAAGTTAGTATAGACAAATTTCAAGCATGCGTTTACTTGTATCATAATGTTCTAATTCGTTATAGTTCCGCCAAATTTCATAAAAATGTTAACAGAAATATTATTTAAGTAAAAGCAAGCATTTAGCAAAGACATGTAACAGTATGTAAGTTAGAAGTACGTCCCTTTCTAACTGATACATGCACGATTAGACCACATGTGTTGTGATGTACAATCTATAAGAAACAAAAATCAACCCGAAATAAATAAAAATTGCAGATAAGTAAAAGTTAACATCTGACCACTTTCGGATATGTCATCTTTGATTTTACATACAGAGTCAAAGCGCTAGGCTTGTTAAAACTTACAACTTAAATTTATCTAAAATTTTAACTAAATATATGGTTTACTTTCTCTCAGTCTTAGAGGCAAAATTTTCATGGTTACTATAAACTAAATTATCGATTGTCTAAGTTTTATATATGTTTTATATGTATAGTTAATGTTCAAAGACCCTAATAAAAGGGTAAATCGAATCGTCGTTCATAATATTAAAACAAAATATTTATCTTAAGTTGTTTTTCATCTTTCTTGTACCTGACTCAAATTTAACAGAGATATGATTTTATGTTTCCTTTTGTTTTTGATCAGTAATTGTTATAAAGTATAATTTGTCTTGGTTAATCACTTAATACTCACAGCCTTGTGTTTGTGTAGTGTTTGCATATTGGTTTTCAGTGTAGATCACTGTTGTCTCATGTAGTTAATTTTATAGTTAATTACTCCATTCAACTTCTTTGGAAGTTAAAAACAGTCATCTTATTCTTCAAGAATACAGTAAGATGCACAGATGCTTGAGCTGGTCTGCACTGCGTGGATCTCAATGTGTTCCAGTTTGTAGCCAGCGATACAGTATGTTTGGTCATTGAGATTCGTAGACTTAGGGTGTGTCAAAATGCTACAGGTTTTTATATTAAGTAATGTTAAAGATAAAACTCAGTAAGAAACAAATTTTACCGTGCGTAAAATCTAATGACCCAAGAGTTTGCTTACGGCTGATGTAAATTTATATTATTTAATTTTAACTTGTCTGTTTTTTATTAGTTATTGGACAAACAATCAAATATGTGATACTTTCGTTAGCTAAGCTGTAACTAAATCAGAGTTTTGACAGGTTACTTTCTAATTACGTATTTTTTAAATACATGCAAAGCTTTATTTTGTTTTTGCACAAAGCTACTCGAGGGTTATCTGTGCTACCCGTCCCAAATTTAGCAGTGTAAGACTAGAGGGAAGGCAGCTAGTCATCATCACCCACCGCCAACTCTTGGGCTACTCTTTCACCAACGAATAGTGGGATTGATTGTCACATTATAACGCCCCCACGGCTGGGAGGGTGAGCAGGTTTGAAGCAACTCGGGCGCGAACCCGCGACCCTCAGATTACGAAGCGCACGTCTTAACGCGCTAGGGCATGCCAGGCCAACTTTATTTTGTTTAGAACATTCATGAGGTTAAAACTGAAAATAAATAACACAACTCAATGTTCTAATCTTACTCAGGCGTGAACAAGTCTTGTTGGCAGTAAACCTGAATGATTTTGTTAAATAATACTTGGTCCAAGTTTTCACCAAATTACAGTAAAACGTCGAATCTTCCCCATCCCTGGTTTCACTTCGGACACCAAATACCTGTCAAAATACATTCTAGTGTTATGAACGTAACTGAGTTATTTTGTTACTTACATTTGCTCTTTCGTTTTATTTGTTTTTATGTGTGTTATGGTACATTATCTTTTGAATAAGTGATCTAAACAATGATAAGAGTCATAAGTTTACTTCATTCATATAAGAAGTATACTTTTTTATTTGATTCTTCTTTTACATACGTACATACGTAGAATGTGCTTGAGAAACTATCGATTTATATGACATTTTAGAGCAAACTATCTTGAATTCTTAATAAACACCAATATGTCATGTGTAAAACAGCGCATTTATCAAAATATTTTATATTTACCTTGAATTTTACATATAAGCCTGGAGCTAAAGCTTATATATCTGACAATAAAGCTGCTTTGTTCATTCAACATTTAGTTAACTCTACTGACCAATAGATTTTTCTTTAGCACAGTGGCTGCTCACAGTTTGCCTTCGCGAGAATTTTGAATTGTCTTTTACTTATAGGTTAATTACGTTCATTCAGCGTGCGTTTCTTGATGGTTACAAATAACGTGGTTCTTAAATGTATATGTTCTTGTTGTTGTTTTGAATTAAGCACAAAGCTACACAATGGGCTATCTGTGCTCTGCCCACCACGGGTATCGAAACCCGGATTTTAGCGTGTAAATCCGCAGACATACCGCTGAGCCACTGGGGGAAGCATATGTTCTTGTACCGTTGACCTTCCAGTGCAGGATCCAATATAACATAAAGACCATTTAGTACAATTATAATCTTTATCAGGCATTAGAAGATTCAAAATTAGGTATTTAATCTTTATGCCTGAAAGAATATTGTAACAGGCTTAGAAGTTTTAAAAACTCACTTGGATTCAACTGAGGGCATGTACAAAGGCATACATAACCTGTGTAACTGGTTCGTAATGAAAATAGCAACATACCAAGAAGGCAGGATGAATTCAATGAACCTGTAAGTAAAGAAAGAATAAAACTTCAGTAAAAAAACTAGTGAACAGGAACTTGGCAAACAGGAAAGTCTATTCATCAATAGACCCAAACTGTGAATTAATGAGCACAACATATGGTGAGGAAGTGGCTTATTTTTATCAAAGTAGATCCAGGAAACTGTTACTCTAAACAATACCACTATTTCAATCATCAATGAAGGTTTGTTTGTTTGTTTGTTTGTTTTTGAATTTCGAGCAAAGCTACTCGAGGGCTATCTGCTCTAGCTGTCCCTTCTTTAGCAGTGTAAGACTAGAGGGCGGGCAGCTAGTCATCACCACCTACCGCCAACTCTTGGGCTATTCTTTTACCAACTAATAGTGGGATTGACTGTAAGATCATAACGCCCCCATAGCTGAAAGGGCGAGCATGTTTGGTGCGACGGTTTGATGCCCTAGTCGTCCCTTCTTTAGCAGTGTAAGACTAGAGGACGGGCAGCTAGTCATCACCACCCACCGCCAACTCTTAAGCTACTCTTTTACCAACGAGTAGTAGGATTGACCGTCACATTATAACTCCCTCATAGCTGAAATGGCAAGCATATTTGGTGTGTCAGGGATGCGAACCCGCGACCCTTAGATTACGAGTCACACGCCCTAATCCACCTGGCCATGTCGGGTTCACTAATGAAGGAAAAATGTTTTAAAAAAAATCATTTTTCTTAAAAATATATAAAAAATCACTATCACACAGATTCATTGGAAAGATTCTAAATTTTTTAAAGAATATTTTACAACAAGTGTTGTGAATCACACAATTACAGGGTGTTCCAAAATTATCTTTCCAATGTTAAACGTAAATAATACAAAATACTGTACCTGTAGCGCAAGCGATATATTTATATACAAACACGAAATTCAGAAAGTGTAAATATGTCAGGGATCGAGCCTTAACAACGTTTCATTGCTAAGCCTAAATATCAAATCTTAATTATAATTATAAAGTGTTACGCTTTTCATTTATGCTATAAACAAATATTTTATATTATATCATTTCCAAATAAAGCACTATAAAGTGACGCTATTTCTGTCTACGAATTATTAAGCAGTTGTTTTGCGTAGATGGAAAATATACTGCGAGATAATTTTAGAATTAATAAACCTCAACAAAAACTTCATTATTTTCTTATTTCTTTTGTGCGTTATCAAGAAATAGATGGTAAACAAGTTATTTCATTAAACATCATCTGTTGTTTGTTTGTTTGTAAATTTGGTGCAAAGCCATACGAGGGCTATCTGTGCTAGTCGTCCTAATTTAACAGTGTAAGACTAGAGGGAAGCCAGTTAGACATCACCATCCACCATCAATTCTTGGGCTACTCTTTTAAATTGTTATTTTTGTGTGAAAGGTTTATTTGTTCGTTTTAGAAGTTTCAGGCATAGACACCTAAGACTGCTTGCGCATAACCGTTCCTACTTTTAAGCTCACTGTTCCCCGCTGGTACAGCGATAAGTCTAAGGATTTGCAAAGCTAAAATCAGAAAGTTCCATTCTTCTCAGTGGACTCAGCAGATAGTCCAATGTGGCTTTGTTATAAAATACAATACACAAACACGCAGATCAAGACATCATGGAGGAGTGATGCAGTTTGAAATTCAGATGTAACAGTATTTGTGTTCCTGAAAAACAAAATGAATGAAAATTTTGCTTCATTTAAAATATATAATTGTAATATCTAAAAAAAAACAGAATTTTTATATGCTTGTTTGGAATTTATATTTATTTAAAAATCACACTTATATCTAGGTTTATTTTTCAGTTAATAATAAGTTATTGATAGTATTGTTTTTCATTTCAAAAATGTCCTCAGTAAAAACTTGTTGTTTTGAATTAAGCACAAAGCTACACAATGGGCTATCTGTGCTCTGCCCACCACGAGTATTGAAACCCGGATTTTAGCGTGTAAGTCCGCAGACATACCTCTGAGCCATTGGGGTGCTCATAGTAAAAACACTGAATCACCTTGAGAATATCAGTCAGACTAATAAACGCAAATCAATGTGTTCTCATGAGGAGAAATATTTATTTATAATGTTAGTGTTATGCATTATACATTACTAATAAATGCAAATCAGTGAGTTCTTATAAGGAAAAATATTTATTTATAACGTAAGATATTTACATTATTCTTTCGTCATCTGATAATAATAGCATCTTACCATAATCAGATGATGTTAAACAGGTTCCAATGCTATTATCTGTTAAGTACACACTAGAAGATTGAATGAACCACTATATATGCTTCTGAACACATAGTTACAGTGATTTGAATACATAAAAATATTATTAATGAAATGATATGATAACAAAACTGTCCACCGTATTTGAAATTGTTAATTTTTTTCAATAGTTCCTATATACAGCTTCAGAATTTTTATATATATTTTATAATGTTCAAGACACAACCCCAGTGGTTTTAAACTTCTCACATGAGTTTTGTTTGCTAAGATTTTGTTCTGCAAACTAGTTATAAAGGATACATGCATGTGTTAATATTTCATAATACATCTTAATTATTTGGAAGATGTAAAACAGCATAGCAAATAGAGTAACCCAGGATGGGTTTCAAATACTCTGAAGCCAATATTCTCAACATGCGTTTTAACGATTTGATTATTACGCTTCGAATCACATACTGATATCATACACCCATGAGTAAATGCAAAGAGTAAAAGCTTATAAGGGTTTACGGACTAATTAGAATACTATTGGATTTATGAGTCACTTTTTTAAAACATGTAGATAATTCTAATCAGTTTGCTAATGAATATAATGCTCAAGAAATGTATTAGATTTGGTTCGTTTGTGCTTGTGTTTTTATAGCAAAGCAACATATGGCCATCTGCTGAGCTCACCGAGGAGAATTAAACCCCTGATTTTAGCATTATAAATCTATAGACATAACGCTGTACTCGCGGGGGGGGCACTAGATTTAGTGAAGCGGTTTATCTGAATCGAATAGACTGTCAAATATTAACTAGCTTTAAATATAATGCTGTTATGATATCAGTTATTTGAATGCCTGTTTCTAGACTTTAACTAGCGGGAAAAATAACCTTGAAGTGTTTTGCATTGTGTTGTTTTCCATATATTTCTCTTTTCTCGTTAATCATTGAACCTTACTAAATAATATTCTAATATGTAAACAAGCTAGGTTATCTATTCCATGCAAAATACTCATATTCGTTAATAATTTTAAAGACAAAGCTACTAAAATTTACAAGTGGTAGCTCTTTGTTTGTGGTTAAGCACAAAGCTACACAATGTGTGCTCTTCCTACCACAAGAATCGAAACCCGGTTTCTAGTATTGTATGTCCGCAGATATAGTGTTGTGTCATTGGGAGGAACAACTAGCAGCATTATTCAGGTGTTCCTCACACATTCATGTAATTAAGCATTTCTATTTTAGGCCCAACAGTTATACCCTGTTTTCAAAATTATTTTCCTTACTAGAGAATCAAACTACGTTGGATTCTTGGGGTCCGGAAACTGTAAAGTACATATACATAACTTATCATCATATCTTCACTTATATACTTCTACTACTCTGTTTAAGATACGCTTATAATTTGAGGGTCAAATTTTCTAATTCTTTTGTTTATGTAACATCTATATATATACAGTTAACTAACGAAATGTTTTACACTCAATCCAGTAAAAACGATTTCAAGATATGCCAATAATGGCAGAAATAAATATTAATTAAGTGTATGTTTTTATCATTTTGTTGAATTTTTCATGTGGTCGTGGACGAATGGGTCTTTTTTTACTCAATACAGAAATGGTAGACGTTCTGAAGTTTTATACACACCCAATGAATCGTTCACAGTTCACATCACACGACTATATCACTACCAGTACTCTCTGTTGTTAATGAATTTATATTTTCATTTTACAGTGTGTCAACACGTATAGCATTGATACCAAAAAACAGACTTCCCTGTTCAAAATTCCTCGCGATGGGTCACTTTTTGAAAAAAATAAAGTACCTATTTTATCCAATCACCAAGACAGCCTTTTGTATTTTCAGTAAGTTATATATTTCTATATCTGAAAGCTATGTGCGAAGTTATATAAGACATTTACTTTACGTACACCTCTAGCTAGAAATCAGAAACTTACGAGTCAAACAAACTAGTTATTCTAAGGTGTTTCGTCTATGTTGTTCCACTTAAACGAAAACATATGTAGATTTAAATTTGTGTATGATACCACTAATCCTTCTTACTCTGTGTGTCTAAATTAAATATCAGATTAAAATTATCAACAAACTCGTCTTTCTCTCCAAGCTTGTTTGTTTGTTTTTTTAATTTCGCACAAAGCTACTCGAGGGCTATCTGTGTTAGCCGTCCCTAATTTAGCAGTGTAAGACTAGAGGGAAGGCATCTAGTCATCACCACCCACCGCCAACTCTTGGGCTACTCTATTACCAACGAATAGTGGGATTGACTGTAACATTATAACGCCCCCACGGCTGAAAGGACGAGCATGTTTGGCGCGATGGGGATGCGAACCCGTGACCCTCAGGTTACGAGTCGCACGCCTTAACACGCTTGGTCATACCGGGCCTCTCTCCAAGCTACAGCATAAAGTAAGGTTCACTGAATGTCTTCGAAAGCAAAAACAAACGGTTCCTTATTTTCGAGTTGAACTGAAATGAAGGTAATTTCGGCATATATATCTTTTGTTGTACTGCTAACAACATTGCATTTACATTTAATTTACATGTAATCATTTCGACCATCTTAAAGTGATATGATGAAAATGTTAATAAAATATTTGCTCTTGTTGACACTGTTGAGACTTATTCCTAGAGTTGTCAAAGCAGATTACGGCTCATCCTTCTATATCATTCAGTTTATTATTGCAGTAAAAGTAAAGTTTGGGGGATTTTTTTCGTTTGATTTTTAACTGTTACACACAACATTTGTTTTATTATTACTGAATTGACACTTCCCATGATTTTCTTTTCCATTTAATAACAGAAAAACCTTAAGATATAAATCAGTGGCATTTTAAAACCTAAAGGAAGGTTATTTTCATCTAGTTGCATATAATCGTTTAACTTACACAGCTTAGTGATTAAATAAAATAAATTCCAGTTGTTTTAAAATTTTATTCTCATACTTATTCCCGATTTCACTTCTCATTATAGTTCTGTGTGAGAGACATTTTTTTTCTCTGATAAAACAACCAACGCATTTTTAATTACGACAGTCGATTAACTGAATACAGTGAAAAAGGTGGAATGAAAGACATTACTTCGTAAAACGGGCGTCAATAAAAAAATAATACCGTTCACAAAAAGAAAGATTAACTCATAGAAACAGGTGAAAATTGTTTAACTTGTTTCATGTAACATTATTGATAAGAACAACGAAAATTATCAGTCTACATTGCTTTAAAAATAGAGCCGCTATATATTTGAGCATAATGGTTAGCTATATGCGAATTTACGTTCGATTTAGATTCGAGAGTGGGTTATGTTAAGTAGGCACTTTCCTGTAACCTATCAGTTTACAGGTAGGAACGTCTATATGCAAACACCCTTGCATGTCTATGCCTAAAAATTCCAAAACAAAGAAATAAACCTTTCACACAAAAATAACCATTTAACTCTGGCAACAATGAAATATCATAATGAATATTTTAACTACAAACATTATCAGCAACAATTATATTGCAAATTCAGTTGCTGAAGAAACTGAAGTATTGACAATAGACTGGCTAAACAAAATTGAGACTTGAAAAACAAAAACATTTATTAACACTTAATTTCCCTTCATATAAAATAACCTAAATGACTTTCTTTTTTCCTTTAAAGTGTTTTTTCTTGACATTGCTAGACCGGCATACTAATAACAAGCATATTCCCGTTGTCTAAAGAGTGGTAACAATGAATGAAGGGCTTCTTAAAAAATAACAAAAAATATAGAGAAAAATATTTGAAATTTACACATTTTTAAATTGAAATCTCTGAACGAATGACTAAAGAAAATAAAATTGAAAGGATATAGAATTAATAGTAATATATTATCACATAACACACAACACAAAATATCAAGCTCACCCTTTTAATAGTGAG
This sequence comes from Carcinoscorpius rotundicauda, assembly GCA_011833715.1. NCBI lineage: Eukaryota > Metazoa > Arthropoda > Merostomata > Xiphosura > Limulidae > Carcinoscorpius > Carcinoscorpius rotundicauda. Next base: position 44,899,437 of record CM022391.1, on the reverse strand, counting down.
GATGTTTATCAGGTGACGGTCAATCCCACTATTCATTGGTAAAAGAGTAGCCCAAGAGTTGGCAGTGGGTGTTTATGAATAGCTGATTTCCCTCTAGTCTTACAGTGCTAAATTAGGGAAGGTTTGCTCAGATATCCCTCGTGTGACTTGACGCAAAATTCAATAAACAAAAAACAAACAAAATGTAAAAAATTGAGAAAACAAGTAAACTTTACTTTGGGGATCAGTAAGAATACTTCGAACGTATACTATATTACTTGCTTGTTTTAGAAAAAAAACACATATGATTGTCTATTTTATACACTGTGGAAATCGAACCATGAATTATAACGTTGCAACCCCGTAAACTTACTGTTATTGAGCGGGAGTAAGTTTTCCATTGCTTTCTTTCACGTGTCTAATAACAACGTTGATTAACACGTATATAGAATAGTAAAACCCGGTTTTTAGGGTTACAAAACACTATTAGTTTGTTTTAGAAACTTTTTATGGATTATAATGCAAAATGATAGATGAACACTATTTTAGAAAGACTCGTTTATCAAAATTATTACAGAAACAGAATGACATGACAATCGTGCATTTTTAAGTGACTAATATAAATATGTATATTGCTTAACTAAGTTTAGAATTTCGTGCAATGATACACGAGGATTATCTGCTTTAGCCGTCCTTAATTTAGTAGTGAATGCAGCTGGTTATCACAATCCTCAGCCAGTTTTTGGGCTACTCAGTTACCCATGAAGAGAAAGAGGGTCACCTTGTAACGCATTCGCGGCTGAAAGGGAGAACACGTTTAATAGGATGGGGGATTTTAACCCTCAACTCGCACATTACAAGTCGAGCGCCTTAGCCACTTGGCCATGTTGCCGATATCGTTTTCAATACTTAGTTATTTTGTTCATGCGTTTTAGTGTCAATTCTGTCAATGTATTTTTTAATTTTCTATTTTGGTTGATTAGTTCTTATATCACTCGAAGGTACAAAAGGACTGCTAATACAGGCAGTTCATAATTTTGAACTTACAGATTTTAACACCCTTCACCACTTTTATAATGCATCCACGGCTACAAAGTGCAGAGTATTTTTTTTTTCAGTAACGAGATGCGAATCGAATACCCTCAGGTCCACAGCCTTGACTCATGAGTACAGAATTTTAAATGCTAGCTTTCTTTTTATTTAGACTTGTTTTCCAAGTTTTGGTACCTTACGACAAAATGTAATTATGTGTTAGCTAGTAATAAATCAAATACCTTCTTTGAAGTACATACTTAAAATAAAAAGTGTAAAGCTAGATTATTGACAATACTTTCTACGAATTTCGTAGAAAAAAGTAGAAGAACATATAAAAGTTGGTAACATCCAGTAAAAAGATCAAAATCTTCACTATGACCTCGGTGTATCAAATCTCTTCGATCGTCTATATTAATATGATATCACTGTAAATCATACAGCCAGAGTTTGAGTCTCAACTTAAAATGAAATTATTTCAAAACTAATACTATGGCACCCCTCTTTCTTAGTTATTGCCATTGGGAACCGTAAGAAAACTTTATTGTTTGGAATTAAGCACAAAGTTACATAATGAACTATTTGTGCCCTGCCCAATAGGAGTATCAAAACCAGGTTTCTAGCAATGAAAGTTCGCAAACATATCGTTGTGCCACTGGGAGGGGCACATGAAAAGTAATTGAATTTATGTTTTTTCAACTCAAATTTGGTAATGTAAAACATTAATTTTGATTAAATATTTGGAATACAGCCAAACCTGATTTATGTGGTATGTTCCTTATAAACACACTAGTTACACACTTGCATATCTTTGACTTCCATCCAACTATATTGGTCTCACTAACTATGAGCGTAAACGGATATATCAAGACTTTCCAACAAACTCAAAAATCAAACTTGTGTGTCATTTTCTACATTATCAAAGTAGTGTTTTAAACACTTCAGTACAAAATTCCAAACACCCTTCCCGCCATTCTACAACCAGTATTTAAGGTCATCAACCAGATTCAAAATTGAGTACGTTATATTAAAACGACTTCGAATACTTAAATCAGCAAATACGTAACAACTACAGTCAATACAAAATACACTGTGAAACAGAGTGTAGCTGAATTACATTTAGACATTATTTGACAAAACGTAGGTAGATAGTGTGATGTCATGAAAACTTACTCATTTTGTGAATGATATCTAACAATAATCATATACTCACCTCATAAAGATGTGTTCAGATTCGAGATTTAAGATCTTTAAAGATTATATTGAAAAACGAAGAATATGGATTAACGTGTAGTACGAAAGCTATCCACAAAGTGACCTGCAATAAGTAACACTCTAGCCGTGGTAAACAAAGATAGAAACAATAAACATAAAGACCAGTGACAAAACCGTTCACGTATCTCAACACAATCAAGAACGATCCTTATCTGGAAACAAGGCCAAGAGAATATGGGTTCACGAAGATAAAGCTTATAATTAAAAGCCCCCACCCCAAAGTAAGTAATGCAATATTATAGAAAAGTGACCGATTTTAGGAAATGTATGTAACAGCCCTCTCTGACACAAAATATCCATACAATCCCTTGTATCCACATTATCCAGAAATAGAGCTGCAACAAGTCCTACTCCAGCTGCTCTAAGCAAAATGCGGCGTCTTGTTATACATGAGTTCCCACAAACATAAATGTTAGAAACAAAAGTCGTGTAGGTGACTTAGGCAATAGTACGCAAAATACTCAAGAAGAATCTTTGTTTGGAAAAGTGATATAAATCACGTGTATAATAGATGTTTCCATGATATATCTGTTCAACCATTGCATACCTCAATCAGTTGAGGAATGAAATCTATGTTCATGCTACTCCATGACATTCAAGGTGGCTATGTATTTTCACATCTTCGGACTGTTAAAACTGGCACTGGAAAATTGTCGTCCATGTACACTAAAGGGTTCATAGAAAGCAATCAGAAAGAAGTGGTGTGCTTTTGGCATAAATAACGTTTCACAAAACCCTATGCAGATTAAGTATGACTGGACGGGGTGACTTGGACTGTAATGACGTGATGAGGCTACAAAATTGTTTTAATATAACAAACTCAATCTCTATAGTTCTCCCAACTTACATAGTATTCGTGCGTGTACATTTAGCGTTAAAAGCCTCCGATTTACTTAAGAAAATAAAAGAGGAAATAATACGCTGTATATACTTTTTCTATTAGTATATCTAAATCTCTGTTAGTGCTTTATTTTATTAGTTTCCCGCATTAGTAAGCTAAAACAATTTGTTAGTGTAGTTGAAGCAACGTTTAACAACTCTGTGTATTTAAGTCGCGAGCATTAAACACAATAACAAGAATTTTAAAAAAAATGTCCATTTTTCTTATGAGAACATTTACTGTTTACTTCTTTCACTGCATAAACAATAATTGTAACATTTAATTTCCCTATATTTTTGAAATAAAAACCAATTTTTAGAATGTTAATTGGATGTTCTTCCGGCTTATGAACAAAAGCTTCAATTTATGTACTATAGATAAACAGAGTAAAACAGTCCTTAGGTACGAATGCGAATGTACTATTAAGAAAAAGGTTTTCAACAGTCTGAGGGTAAATCCCCTCTGCCATGCTTAGTTACACATATCACATGTAAAAACATGTTTTAGATCATATACGATATGTCATTAGGTGCCTTGTACTTTAATAACTCCAAGCCTATCTCTGTACTCATCGTTATGGTGACATAAGGTGCATTCTACTTAAAAGATTTTGCCTCTCATGCGTATGCACTTCCTCATAAGTACGAAAGAGGAAAATGTTGACACAGGTTATTACCGGTACTATTTTGCATGTGAAATCGAAGAAATAATAGTTGAAATAGTTACTCTTATTGTCTTCTCATATTTCACTTAATTTGTGTGGAGGTATAATTGTATTATTTGTAATCATCAAATCAAAAGGTATCCTTATTGAAATCGAAATGTCACAAAGAAACTCTATAGTAATAAATAATTAAATTAAAATATTTTAAAACAGTTTTTGGCAACAGGAATAACTGCCACCTTCCCCATATAATGTAATATTTTTAACATATTTAAACCTGAGTGAACAAATAGTACCACACTCGAACAGCGGTATGTCTTCGGATTTGGAACGCTAAAATCAGGGGTTCGATTCCTCTTAGTGGACATAGCAAATAGTCTAACGTGGCTTTGCTATAAGAAAACACACACACAGTGAACAAATATTCTTCATTGTGCTTGCATTTGAAAAACCGTTAAAAAGAGAATAATATGGTAAATGAAAAGTAGAAACTTTAAGAAATAGTTGCTTATGTCAGGAAAACATCTTTAGTATCATGCTAAAGGTGCCACGTTCAAAATTTCTGAGTTTTTATAATGTAATATAAAGAGGAGAAAGCAACTTTATAAGTAAATTTGTTTAAAGAGTTTAGAAAACGTTTATAAACTGCTCACAATATACATCATTTCTATTTGTTTTACTAATTTTTGACTTTAAATATAAATTATATAAGTTAACAGAATATGTAAACAAATGAAACTAAAAATGGACAAAAGATTGAAGAATTAATCCAAAATGTAATAATAGCAACTTTTAAAGTAGACAAGTTCTTAGCTTAATAATTACAATGTTTTCACTCATTGTAACGAAATATTTCTAGAGTCAATTGGATTCGAAAGAATGTTACAGACTGTAAACTTAAGAATTAAAAACGTGTAATATAAATAAAAAACACGAAAAACTAACCTTGCCATTTTCAAAGGGTGGAGTAAAACTGTTCTCAGGTCATTATTGGCAGATAGATACCTATGACCATAATCTCTTATTCGTCTTGATTCAAACCGGTTTAGAAGGGTCAACATCCACCAAGTAATTTGGGATAAAAAACGACTTCAAATATTGAGTTGACTTCAAATTCTCTGTTTTTAAATATTTTTATCGATTGCCTTGTGTTACTTGTATTTTTTAAAAACATTATGGTACAGAAATAAAGTTTTATTGTTTGAAAATTTTTGTGATTAGTTGAGTGGGCACATAATGCTAAATTCAATTTTTTTGATTTACTTTTGATAAAAGTAGCCTTCAAATTCACTTACTATAATTGGAAACTATTGTTTTGTTTGACCAATATAACCACAATTACATGAACAAGGAACAGCATAAGTATCATGTTTATAGTAGGTTTCTTTTTATCTTTTTTCGCTTTATTAAATTTATTTAAAGATTTGTTCACTGGTTTATTTATAAGCCGATTTAATTTTATCGCAAGTTTGCACATATAAACAGTGTTATTTTGTTTGCTACCAACTGGTAATGTTGTATTGTAAAGTAAGAGCTATCAATTGATCTACCTACAGTTTTTAGTTCACTTTCTTATTAAGTTATTTATTGACGAATTTGCTACGATATTTGGTTTAATTATTGAGAAACAATACTACATTTGAAGTAGCTCAGTTCAACATGAATGCCCTTTCCATTGAAACAAATATTTAATGTACGTCATAAGAATCTTTTTGTTTTACAAGCCAATAGGCTCACGCTGTAGTGATGGGTAATAGTGACCCCAAAGCAAATATTCTAGGAACGTCATAAAAATCTTTTTGTTTTACAAGCCAATAGGCTCACGCTGTAGTGATGGGTAATAGTGGCCCCAAAGCAAATATTCAACGTAAGTTGTAAGAATCTTTTTCTTTTTTTACAGGCCAACAGGATCATACTGTGGTCATGGGCAATAATAATTCCAAATAACTCACTCTGTTCCTTGAGAATCACAAACTTTGCTTGTTTGTTTGTTTTTAAATTTTACACAAATCTACACATGGGCTGTCTACCCTAGCCGTCCCTTCTTTAGCGGTGTAAGACAAGAGGGAAGGCAGCTACGTAGTTATCAACACCCACTACCAACGCTTGGGTTACTTTTTTTACTAACGAATAGTGGGATTGACCGTGATCTTACAACGCCCCTACGCCTAAAAGGGCAAGCATGTTTGATATAATGGGGATTCGAACCCGCGCTCTTCAAATTACGAGTTGAGTGCCTTAACCACCTGGCACTGCCGGACCGGCTTAGAATGGGTTAATTAGTTAAATTATTTGTTTTATTAATTCCTTAATCACTCATGTAATGTTATGTTTTGTTGTGGTGATGAATTTTTGTTGCTTTTTTAAGAACTTGCATGAAATACATTTCCCTATTTGAATATAGTGTGATAATGGATTTTATTTTTAAATTTGAAAAAAAACCAAACTAAACAGTTCAACTGTTGGATGTTAAAACAACATTAAGTAAAATTAATATAATTTTAAACCGCATGTTTACGTTCTAAATTTTACATGATGCTATCCAATATATCTCATTATATTCATATTTTCTTGAAATATTTTATTTTACCTCTCTAACTTGATGTTGTTGTTAAATTTGATATTAAAATGTTGAATATAAAAAAAGGAAACTTTGCTGCTTATTTTAATATTTTATTTATATATTTTAGCCACATAACAAGATCATTAACAAAAAAATATCATTAAATTTAAACTGACAATTATGACATTCCACGTATGATTTCTATTGAGCAATACCCCCCATTTTTTGAAATGTAATAGTTTTATGTTAAAACATAACACGCAAGATCACATGCTTATAAACAATAACGTAATAATGGTTTGGTATTGGTATTTCGTGAAAAGCAACACGAGGACTATCTGTGTTAGCCTTCACTAATATAGCAGTGTAAGACTAGAGGGAAGACAGCTAGTCATCACCACTCATCGCCAACTCTTGGGCTACTCTTTTACCATCGAATACGGGGATTAACCATCACATAATAATGCCCACATGGCTGAAAGAGTGAGAATATTTGATGTGATGCGGATTTAAACTCCTAACCCTCAGATTACGAGTCGGGCGCCTTAACCACCTGGTCATACCGAGCCGTACGTAATCATAAAAGTTGTGTGATAAACATTTCAGTTTATTTTTAAAAATGTTATTTGTGTTTAGAATTGAACACATAGCTACACAATGGCTATCTTTGCTCTGCCCACTATAGCTATCAAAACCCGGTTTCTAGCAACGTGAGTCTACAGACACACCGCTGTGCCACTGGAGTGTATTGTATAAATATAGGTATAAAGATCACAACCACGTATCTAAAAAAAGAGAAATTTTAAACTAATAACAACTCCATATCATTATTTTATTAGATTTGCAGTTGTAAACATGAGAAATTCTATGATTTTATAATCTGAAGGCACACTCATTTTTTAGTCAAATGATAAACAGGACCATCATACCATAACTATGATTAGCTTCGTGCCATATATCTTGTGGGTGGACACTATGTTTTGGCTCTATGCTATCAAAACTCTACTTCGTTCGTTGAGCCTTTTTCTCCTTGACCCCGAGGTGAACCATGAGTATGTGCTTTTAGTCTTTTAGTCATCTTAGCCAATAAGCACACGTTTGACATCCGCGAGCTTGACGCTAACACGCCTTACTTCGAGATCACGAAAATCGTGCCAGTTCGCTGTCCCATGTAGCTAGGGGTTTCTATTTAGTTTTATAAAAACGATGATTTTATGTTTTTGTTACACAGTGTTAACTGTTTTCATTTCAAAGAACTCCCTGTATACAATTTTGAATACAAAATACATGAAACACACTTTTTTTTAAACACTTACAAGTAAGACAAATATATAACGTGGTGTGATTGGTGCGGTCCCCTTGTGAGTATTCCCAAGTTAACTTGTTAAACAACTTTATTTCCCTTATCCCTCTCGAACCTCAGGGAGTTACTATCATCCTTCATGGTTGAGTCGTGGCAGCAATGTTAATCGCGTTGTAAGTAGTGTGGTACGTCCGCTGGATAGGCCTATAATGTTGGAAATTTTCTTAGTTGTGTTCACGGAGTTACATCTTGCAGTTATGTTTTAACTAACAATTGAAAGTTTTAAATATATGTACTAGTGTTTCTCGGGAAAATAGGGAAACACTATTTCAATTCAAAATGTCTCTTCTAGGAGAGTTCCCAGAACTGAGTAGACGTTGAATTTCTTTGTAAAGTTGACTAACAAGGCCATCTTGTGACAAGAGAACGAATCGGCCGAAACACTCCAAGCAGCAACCTACGTACAAAGTTTGTCGTACCATTAAATGCTTCTTTGCGTTCTGAACGTTCTAATGGATTAACTATGAACTAAAAGTTACTGAAAGTTTGTTTCATAATATACTTTTTTCATGACCCGTTTTTTTTGCAGGTATGTTTACCTTTCGTGGTTTTAAAAAACGATTTATTTACCTCGTTACTCTTTGCTAAACTTAGATATGATTAGGATAATTTCTTAACATGGCTATCATATTTGTTAGCAAAATAATATATATGTTATGAAACGATTTCCATAAAAAAAAGCCATAATTTGACCTAAATGGAATTACAAACAAAAAGGTTTGACTTCTATCGTACAATCTAGATTACCATATTAAGATACCTTTCGAGTACGAAAAATGAAAATAAGCACTTTTCATCAGTTAAAATCCATCCAGATTTTTCATTTAGTTCTAGACATATCGTATAAAGTTAGTTCACATTTGTTAGCAATGTTATTGGTCAAAGCAACGATTCCCAGTGTGGAAACAAAATAAAATATAACAGTACCTGAGATTTTGGGATTACAATATGATATTGTCGTAAGACAGACTATACCTTGTAAAATAACTATTCCATATTTGATTTGTACTATATGAATACAGTTCTATATCGCCAAATGCAAGGAGGTTACTTATTTATAACTTGAATAAAGTCATTTAAAATACATTTTTGCGCAGGACTGCGTATTGTGTTAACCAAGTTGCTCTTACTTGTGTTTCTCAAGTTTAATGGCAGTAAATTTATCACCTATGGCAGTATTTTGCACATCAACTCCCTCTTTCTCAAACAAACGTAAATATTTTAAGGTTACTTTACCTATCTTTACTTGCAGATATGTGTGTGGAAGTATATACATAACTTGGAAAATCACTGGAAATCCATTTATTATTCTCGAATGTAGAAATATCACAAATAAAACTTGAGTAGTGCATAAAACTTTCTTCGTGTGTGTTTATATAAATACCCAAATTGGAAATTCTCGGAACTATATTGTAACTGAGTAGATAAAAATATATCAACTCTTATGAACTTAGAAATAAAAGCTATAAATTTCTTGTGCTTGCAACTTGTGTTCGTTAGCAAATCATACAGGTTTGATATGGTTGTTGCTAAGCGCAAAGCTACACGATGAGTTATCGGTGCTCTGCCTACCACGGGTATTAAAACATGAATTTAAGCGTGGTAAGCCTTCATATTTACCGCAGAGTACTTGAAAGGCATTATGGAAATAACAAACTATATTAAGGTGCAAGTAATTTGGTTAATGTGAGTTTGATGTCTTTTTCAGTATCATGGTTACATTTGGATTTCATTTGAAATTATTATTGATGTAACATGATCATAAAACTTGAAAGAAAATGAGATTGATTAATTTTACTTAGAGCACAACAACCAAAGATGTGTGTGAAGTTATATAATTTAAACTGGGACTGCCAGCTAATTAAATATAAATGGCAGATTTTACGAATTTTATTGTAAATTTTGAGACTGATATGAAAAGGAATATTTAAGGTGCGATAAAAAAGATGTTCAACGTTGCTAAAAGTTTTAATTAAGTTTGTGAAAAGTATTATAACGAAATGATGATGTATATCGTTTTGCTTGATTACTTTAGCATATAGCTATACGATTGGCCATCTGTACTCTATCACGAGAAATTCAACCTTGGGTTCTAGCACATAATTCTTCAGTTACTACTGGTCTACAGGAGGACAGAATACATGTCACTAGTTTGCTTTATTGTTTATTAACGAGAAAAATGAAAGGGGGTTAAGTATGGTATTACTTCTTCTGCACTTCTTAACTAATAAAGTTTGAAATCGTTTCATGATTTTAGAGAAACAGGTGGGCTCAAAAATCAATTTAACCAAAAAGTACAAAACCCTATAACCTGGGCATTTTCTAAAGATAACCTTTTATTTTTAATTCTGGGTAATCTTGAAATCTAGTATCTTTTGATCCAGGCTGTTACATTTATGTCATGGTGATTAGTTACGTAAAGTAATTACTATATGTTTATACGGCATCAGAATGGTTGAAATAATTATTTTAGGATAAGATTACATTCTAATAAAATTATTACATCACAAATGTTATTTCCATGATCATTGTATCCACTTTGCAAATCATATATTTAAATACATAAGGATACTTACTAATTTACACATCTACAGAACCTTTAAATCTATTGATCAGCTGCTATCTAGTAAAGATTGTATGTGCTTTTCTTTTATCAAAGCCATATTGGGCTATCTGCTGTGTCTACAGCGGGGAATCGATCTCCTAATTTTAACGCTATACTAGCAGGAGATTAGTGAGGTTTGTCTGACATATCTGTGTATCAACTGTTTCGTACTTGAAAACTCTAAATAATCGGTATGATATTTTTGTAAGAAGACCAACTAACCGAGTAGTTGTATATGTATTTAAACAAACTCGTAAAATATTTTTAGATTGGTTACAATTTTAATTTGTCATTTAAGGCTAAAATGCTTCATAAAAAAATAAGCCTTTATTTGTTATTGTTTTTAAATTATTTCCTATTGTACCTGATTTGCTGTTACACATTTATTGTAATATCTATGTTTTTTTTCCAGTTGAATATATATTTAGGAATGCATATAATGTATATCGTTAAATATGTATTGCAAAAAGTCCCTCCTGTTTTCTAAATTTGTAAAAGATTTTCGAGCGTAAGAATAAAAAATGTACGATGTGTATATGTAAAATACCAGTGCTTTTGGGCCAGCTGAATTTTCAAGAACTTTGCCTTAAAGTTTATAAAGCGCAACACGCGAAGAGAGAGTTTAATATTATTGATCTGCTACAGCCAGTATACTACAAAGCTCGGAATGGCAAACGCTATTAATCGAAAAACCATAGATATTTGAACAGGAATCTTAATTATTTCGAACATTATGAATCACTCAGTTACAAAAAATTGACTTCGGATGTTAGTATTTTTGCAAAGACATTTCATAATTTCAAATGTGAGGAACTTATCTGAGACTAGACAAAAAAAGAGCAAGCTAGCATTCCCATCGAGTAGAGCGTAGTTGTGTATCAATGTACAGTTATTTCGCTCTTTATGAGTTATCGGTAAAAGATTCAGTTCCACATATAAAACTCAGTATTTTCTGTAAGTTTGTAAAACTGTTGTACATAAATCGTTATTTGTATTAACCATTATTAGAAATTGTATTGCTGTTTTACATTAAAATATATTAGGTTAAGAAAGAAAATAGTGTGTATCAATATTGTCTGAAATTATTGGAAATTTAATACATATTGGTATTCAATAAATTAAAATTAAAATTTTCGGCTATTTGAAATTCTAAGACGTAACATAATAAATCGGAGACTCGTCCGAGATAAATTATAATGCGTAACACTATGGATAAGCGAAAAACTGAATTATTTTACCCTTATATTACATATATTAATTAATATCAACAGTATTGTCATGTATAATCTGTTTGTTTGTCAACAGTATTGTCATGTATAATCTGTTTGTTTGGTTGCATAAATCTACACAATGGGTCATCTGTGCTGCTCCCACTTCGAGTACCGCAACCTGGTTTTTAGCGTTATAAGTACACAGATATATATATCGCTGAATCACTGGGTCCATGTAATCACTTAATTAGCTTGATGTCTCCTAAAACCTGAGACACCTTGGCTGAAGACTAATATCTAATGATTTGATATCAATTTTAAATAATAATCACTTGAGATACCTTTGCGTGGTTGCGATTTGTTATTTGACAACAAAAATCTCAAACACAAAATCTACTATATGTCTGTCGTATTTCAGCCGGCATGACGAGTCCCAGTGTTAAACGAAATACTTCATTCAGCACTGGATATAGTCACTCTAACTACAAACATACTATTATATTATTTTCTACTTTTATTCGTAATGCTTCATAATTACTAATGCAGTCTTCTCTCGTTGTTCTGTGGTCATTTGACCCATTCACGGATCAAAAAAATGAGCTTGTTTATATTGTGTTATGTGAATAACTTTTAAACAATGTAATTTAACGTGTACGATGCACACCTGTTGTAAGTCACGTGACACGCAAAGACTATTCTAATTACTCAATATAATTGGATATTTAATCATTTTTTGTGTTCTGGAGTAAACAGTCTCACTAAAAATAATTATATCCCTGTGTAGAAATTATTGGTGATTTTATGATTTTAAAATGGATTTCTGTGTGAAATTATATCGGGCTCAATTATTCGGGCAATTATTACAGTTCTTGTGCACAGTATCTAAGCTTGGCTGATGATCCATGTTTGGCGGAAGGCTTCGTCAGCACTGCATATACGTTTACAGTGTAATTGACTTATTACTTTTTTCTTCTTTACTTTCACCTATAAGTTTTTGCATCAAATAAAGCTTGCTGATAACATTGTTTTGTAAGCTGTCAGAAATATTTTAAATGAGATATTTTTACATAAGCTGAAATCCCCCTGAGATCGCATTGTGGATCGCAGTATGGTAAACACTGCAAATGACTTCAACCGTGTAATGTTTTTACACTGATGCTTTTCTGTTTTTTGTAAAGTAAATATTGTTAACATTATATTATATATATCGTTTACATTTTATATAAATTTTAGTTTGTTTTTACGATTTACATTACATGACTTGCTCTGTCCTTTAAATGACATTTGGAATTGTTGAACTTTTTTGTTTTCTTAAGATGAAAAAAAAATTAAGTTATCGTACTGATGAGGAAGAGACAAAACGAACCTGTCTTACGAATATAATTTAGAGGTCCAAGTTTGTTGTTCTGCAAAATACAAATCACTGGTGTTCACTAAAAAAGGAAAGATTATATTTAGTCCATTTTGTTGTTTATGTTAGGGGATACCACATTGGGTTATCTACTGTATCCACCGAGGGAATCGAAACTTAGTTTTGTAAGTCAGTGACCTTATTGCTATCTCACGGAAGTATCACAATTTCCTATTAGAAATGAAGGTACATTAAAAATAAACAGTTATCACGTTTTCCACATTTTTATAAAATTTCGAGTAACAATTTCCTGAGGACTAGTGGTAAACATGCTGATGTAAGATAAAGGGAAAACATTTAGTTAGATGTAAATTATATAATAAATATTCTGGTTTCATTAATGTTAAATTAAATAGAATATTCAAGCACTGATAGTAATATCACAAAACTTCTTACTTTAAAAAGTAATACAGCTGTAAATTACAACTTTCTCAGTTTAATCGATCCCATGGTTTTGTTTTACTTTTTGTAGAGAAACTTTAGTTGGATAATCGCCAGTATTATTTTTTAATGGGAATTCCCTTTAAAAGGTTGTAATATATAATTTTGATCAAAAAGCTAAATTTTACTAAATGTCATTTGATGGATCAGCTGAATTATAATGGGTTATAACGGTATAATACAGTGGTTCGATAACTCGATTACTCGTTGTTGACAAAACTGAAATAGTCTATTATGTAGCTCTGCGTTAAAACAACCTACTTAGTCAAATCGTGCACAAATAATTGACGTAGCTTCTTCTTAAATGACAAATATCTCTTATGATGGGAAACAACTTGAGGATTACAGAATCAATCCAACTATTTCTGTAATGTCCAAGCAGAATTACCTCACATTAAAGGCCTGCATCAAGAAATTTCTACTTTCATCAATAAAGAAAGGTAGACGCGCTTTAGTAATCACTTTTGATGTTAGAAGAAATGAACGATTGTAAACACGGAATACTTACTAACATCTATTTTAAACTTGGAATTATTCCAGATACCACTTTAAAAGGAACATAATATTATTTACGTACGTATTCGTTTCATTTTTCTTTGTAGTTAATCTGTATACATTGAGTTTGGTTCCGGCTTTTTAACATTTTCTTTCACAAACATGTCAGTGATGAACTTTCACATGACATAGCTGTTGCAAAAGATAATCAGTCAGTGACACAACTGTAACGTTTAACAACTGTTTGCTTAAATTTCATTGATGTGCTCGACGCACATTCAAATTCCTAAACGCTTATAAAGAAACAGACAATAAATATGGGTTTTCATGAAGAATACATTCAAAACAAGCAGAATTAATAATACGACAAAAGAAATCAAGATTTTTAGCGTCTTTATTATTCTAGCATCAGCAGATAGCCCGATGCGGCTTTGCTATAAGAAAACACACATTACTCCAGCAACGAAGTTTGAACTGCAACTTTTCGTGATGACATTTACTTCATCAGTACATTTTTGGTGACGAGATTTAAATTTTACCTGAACTTCTGGTAACATTGTCACCCTGACAACATATTTATTAACCACTGAACGATCGAAGACAGTGATAATGGTTACAGTTTGAAGAATAAAGTGTCTTATTCTTAGCATTCTTCTGCTTTGAAGTTTCCGTGCTCTCATTTTGACCGACTTCTGAAGTTTTTGTACGAGCGCTCTGCGCTCTCTTTAATTTCAACAGAACTGTGTTGTGACTGCATCCATAACGCTCGTATTTCATGCAAATACAACACTGTTTAACCTGGCACTTGCAACTGAAATGAGGGAAGCATAACCTTTGAAGAACATTTTATTCTATACTGACTAGTTTAATACTGAAAGTAGGCGATGTCTAGTTAAAGCACTTCGCAAAAAGCAATGGACTTTCGCCAAAATCTTGACACAAATGGGGAGGTCATTTTCAAATTAAGATTTCTATGCAATACTAGATATGAATCGATAAACGCAAATGTTGTATTGTTCGAAACTTCTAATAACTTCATCTATAAATAATATCCAATATATATATATATATATTACAAAACTGGTAATATTTCATTTCGAAATCTGTTCTCCAAGAAACATCTAAGTGTAAATCTCTCGTAAACTCTCGATCAAAAAGTTTCAAACATAAAAGAACCGCAATGTCCAGAGTGTATAAGTATATTAAATCCAGGAATGTATTATATGCCCTCAACACCGTTGCATTACATAAACCTCGTATCCTCCTAAGACTGTGAAGAATTTACGACAAACCATCAACACAGGTTGAACATGTTTGGAAATTGATTTAGTGTTGTTGCAAATATTGAGCTAATTCTATTTCCATGTCACCATTGTTGCTTCTATTATAGTATGTAACAGATCTTTTACTTTTTCTTGTTCTTGCGCAGAAAGTATTATTTTCCAATTGCTTATGTCTAAAGTAAATGGAAAAGACCTATTTTTCTCTTCAAACTTTGCTTTTGTGACCTCGGTAATGAAATTTTCAAATTTACCTATTTCCAGAAAATTCCAGGTAGATTCAGTGCTAAGTAGCTGATAGAGAGTTTTCTCGAGCTTACAAGAACTTTCTAGAATACTGTAGAACTTCACTCATCAAAATGGGCTTTGCTTCTGCCATAATGTATCCGGTCTGTGCGAGGCAACTAGAATTGCCTGTAACCCAAAAGAGTGGCGCTTCTTCATTGATAACTCATCCAGAAGCCTCAAAGCTGTGCTGCTCCATAACTGGAATAAGCATCCGTCTCTTCCCTTGTTTCGGTACACCTCAAAGAGAAATACAACAGCTTCGAGATCTCACTAGAAGCCTTGAAGTATGACGAGTATGGCTGGGAGGTTATCGGAGACTTAAAAATGGTGGCATTCCTGATGGGTCTCCAAAGAGGCTTTACCAAGTTACCCTGTTATCTTTGCCTTTGGGACAGCAGTGACACCACAGCATATTACAACAGGAAGCACTTGCCACAACGGATTTAATTATCTGTGGAGAGGCACAATATCAAGTGTGAGCCACTAGTGGTTATTCTGAAGGTGTTTTTCCCACCATTGCACATAAAATTGGATCTTATGAAACAGTTTGTCACAGCTCTTGATAAGGAGTCTGCAGCCTTTGAGTACCTTTGAGACTTCTTCCCTAAGCTGTCTGAAGCAAAGGTGAAAGTTGGTTTCTTCGTTGGTCCACAAATAAAAAAGATCCTATAGTGCACAGAATTCCTCAAGAAGCTCAGTAGGAAGGAAATGAAAAGCTTGGGGCAGCTTTGTCGCAGTGGTTCGGGGCTTCTTTGGAAAACACAAGGCCAAAAATTATGTGGAACTGGTTAAGGTTCTGGTGAAGAAGTATGACTAAATAGGCTGCAGGATGTTCCTGAAAGTCCGTGTCCTTGACGTTCTTCTTAATAAATTCAAGGAGAATATGGGAACATACTCAGAGGAGCAAGACGAGCGCTTCCACCAAGATATACTGGACTTTGAACGCTGCTACCAAGGAGCGTATGACGAAAACATGATGAGAGACTGTATTTGGGGGCTGATACGTGAAAGTGATTTACATTACAGTCACAAATTTTGAAAAACTACTCACTTCTGAACTCTTTTGTTCATTTTTGTATAACTTTAGTATAAATACGTGTAAATCTTGATTCATAAGTTGTTTTATTCAAACCTTATGTAAATGAAAATGTACAAATTTGCCCATTTTTACATAGAAAATAGGTTAATTTCTAAATTTCATTATCCAGGTCACAAAACCAAAGTTTAAAGAGAATAATAGCCATTTTCTTTACTTTTACAGCATAAGCAATTAAGAAATAACACATTATATCTAAAAACAAAATGTATTACATAGTGTTATTGTACCGGTGGCTCAACAGAGCTAATCAGTATGGTATTTCACATAAGTATGTAAGCCCTCCACTAGTAAAACGGTAAATTTAAGGACTTACAACGCTAAAATCAGGAGTCCGATTCTTTTCGGTGGGCTCAGCAGATAGCCCGATGTAATTTTGCTATTAGGAAACAGACAAACACGCATAGAAGTATATAATAATTTCTCTCTGCTTTGGCACTCTAAACTTTGAGTAGTTTTTGTCTTGCATACCAAGCAGATCGGTTTATTTGTATTCGTATTAAATATTTAATAGAAAAAATAAACAAAATGCTAAACTTTCGATTCAGTTTTACAGGTTTTTTCATCACAATAATTTTATAATGATTAATGACATGCTTTCACAAACTACTTTCTCAATGTTATTTCAATCAAAACATTGGTCTTCCATTTGGGAATACCAAGAAATGTGTGGATGAGGTCGCAAAAGTGTCAACTAAAAATATTTTTTAAGTACCTTAAAATTCATTTTTGTTTCTTATTATTAAGAAAATTTTTATCGGGAACTAAAATCAATATGATTCACAGTAATTCGTTTTAAATTTCAGCCATCTCGACGTCTTATGCTCCTGCTCAATGGTAGGTTTAAGAATTTCTTACACTATAAATCGCGTTTCGATCCACGCGGTGAGCAGAGTATATATAGCTTATCATGTGTTTTTGTGCGTAAATACAAACAAACGACGCCTTAGTGTGTGTGTTTTAAACTTCTGATGAGCACTAATATTGGGCGAAGATCCTGTTGTAGATAGAACGAATGTCTTGTGGTTTTCATGCTGTAACGTATTTTTGTATGAACATTGTTCCTACCACAAACGACAATATAAACATTACAATTCTAAAAATTTAGCTTTTCATTTCTCAGCTGTAGTGTTATTTACTAGATTCGAGAAGCCAGGATAAAAGTAATAAGACGAAAACGTTTAGTCTGTCATACAGATGCATCTACACGGATAATATAATAATCGTTTAATATTTAATAACGTAATGATTTAATATTTATACACATAACTGTTTCAACGTTTGTATTTAGTTTACCTTTTTAAATATGAAAATATATTATTGAAATGTTGCTGACACATGAAGTGAAAGGTGGATTATACATTGTAAATCACATAAATTAATTTACAAACGAATGTTAATTTCAAAACGGAGGACATGAACCTAGAAAATAATAGCAATACGTTATCAATAAAAGCTGCAAATGTGGATTACATAGTGAGGATGCTCATTCTGACTTGTAAGGACTTCATAGTACAATACCGAAAGGGTAGGAGAATTTCGAACTTATAACGATGTATTAAAAAAACGTTGAAAACTGTGTATTTTTCATTCATATTTGAGCTACTACAGTTTAACTTATGCGTTCATATAGGCAAGTCTACGGATTTACGACGCTAAAATCATGCGTTCGAGTCCACCGATTCTGCAGACTGTTCGATCTGGCTTTGCTATAAGAAAACACACCACACACGCGTGCACGTTCATATAAGCATAAGATAAAAAAAGTGACAAATATAGGTGTTTTGAGGAGTAGTTCTGTTGAAATGTGTGACTTAAAAGGGAACGTTTACTTTACGTATATAGGTTTTGTACGAGCTGTCCGATCCCTTCAGATTATCAGTAGTGACCCGGCATGGCCAGGTAGTTAGGGTCGTGGGTTCGAATAATCATCACACCAAACATGCTCGTTCTCTTAGCCATGAGGGTAATATATTGTTAAAGTCAGTTCTAGAGTAATCCAGTTGATTACTTTAGTAATCTGGTAAAAGAGTAGTCCAAGAATTAGTAGTTGGTGGTGATAACTAAGTGCCTTCTCTCTTGTCTCACCCTGCTAAATTAGGGACGGCTAGCGCAGAAGCCCTCATGTGCTTTTGC
Source organism: Carcinoscorpius rotundicauda (assembly GCA_011833715.1). Classification (NCBI taxonomy): domain Eukaryota; kingdom Metazoa; phylum Arthropoda; class Merostomata; order Xiphosura; family Limulidae; genus Carcinoscorpius; species Carcinoscorpius rotundicauda. The sequence continues at coordinate 44,880,718 of CM022391.1, read as the reverse complement.
GCGAAATTCAAACAAACAGCCATCAAAGGTTTGCGTTAAAAGCTTGTTCCGCACTTAAAGGCTGTGAGTATGTTTTAACAGTGATGGTTAAGGCACACTATTGAGTCAGACAAAACAGCCTAAGAGTCGGAGGAAAATTTCTTGTAACTGGCAAATCTGATACACGTTAAAACTAAAGCTCTCATTTGGTGTTCACCAGCTGGTAGAACAGTAATTCTTCGGATCTATAACACTAAAATTAGGGGTTCGATTTCCCTTGGGCGAAACGGCAAATAACTTCTCATGGATTCTTTGCAACAGAATAAACGACCACACAAATTCAGTTGGTAAATTTTAATTTATTTGAGTTGTGAGGTTGATATTCTCAATATATTTCTATCTATTAATACATACATGTAAATTCAAAGCTGAAATATAATTAAGTATTTGATATGATCGACCCCACATAAAAACTAAAGAATATTTCATTTACTGGCAGTTACTTTTCATTAGGCCCAGTATGGCCAGTTGGTTAAGGGTTCGAATCCCGTTCGCACCAAACATGTTCGCTCTTTCAGCAGCGGAGGCGTTATGATGTGACGGTCAATCTCACTTTTCATTGGTGAAAGAGCAGCCCAAGAGTTGGCGGTCGGTGGTGATGACTGGCTGCATTCCCTCTAGTCTTACACTACTAAATTAGGGACGGCTAGGGCAGATAGTCTTCGTGTAGATTTGCGCGAAATTCAAAACAAATACTTTTCATTATAGAAAGTGATACAATCGATAAATCAAAACAGCGTAGAAATCCACATTTGTTACTGATTACAAAAGAGCGAAAGATGGTAGGGTTTAACTGTGTAAAATGCTACAATTACTAAACTGAAACTGCAATGAAAATTGCACATTTATTGTTGTTTACAAATTAGTGAGCAACTAAGAGTGGCGTAGAAAAGTTATATACGCCTGACAAACGTTTGTTTTAAGTTAACGTTCTGATTTCTTTTTCGGTATGCGTATATTAAAAATACATTATGTACTATACACCAAAGCATAATTTTCTGAGTGATGATGATATTAAAATAAATGTCGGCTTCTAAAATATATGACGTATTCACATGCACTTTGATTTGAAAAATCATTGCGATTATCCGTAACGAACATCCTTATATACCTTACTAATGTGTATGAAATGCAGTCTGTCACTTGGTATTTCGAGTAGAGATTAAATTAAAATTTCAGAGTTATTGTGTGTGAATGTATGATTCAGTTAGTATTTTCTTTCTTGTGGACAATTATGGACAGTAAGTCATGTAAGTAGCTTCGAATGGCTTTGCGCAAAACTTATGGAACGAAAACCTCATTTGTCTGTGTGACGACGCTTTAAGACATGTTAGAACGTTCTTTCACATTCACGTAATTAAATATAGGATTTTACTCTAGGTATAATATTTGATTTATTGAAATTATTTACGGTTAGTACTCATCAGAATTACAAAGAATAAAATTATTTTCGTAGGTTGTAAGTGGAACATCACCATTTATTTACTTGAAAGATAATCACTGCATGAAGACAACCTGGCAAAAAGTTCGTATAACCTGAGGCGGAACTTCAAAGTAGGTCTGTAGGACACCCTACAAAAAATAGTTCTAAGACAAGTCTCATAATTGGTTTTCTAAGACACTTTAGTGTCTAGTTATGCATACACAAAATAGTATATTTCAACAACCTGGTATCACCTTAAAAATACTAAAAACTGGTTTGTGTTGAGTACGTCAGTGAAGAAACAATTTGTTTCACTTATGTTATATGTTTACATAAAATTAGAAAAGACACGTATGTAAGCTTATAAAACAGGTCAGAGAAGTAACGTTGTACTAAGACATTAAAGTTGAAATAAAAACAAAATTATCATTAAATGAGGATGCATGAAGTTGTGTTGAATTATCACGGGAATAAACATAATTAAAACATAATTCAACAAACTAGAAATGTCTCAATCACCTACACCACAGTATGTAGTATAGGGGTCAAATAAATTAGGTTGTTTTAAACATAGGATTTAATTCAGAAAAGTTATATTAAGCGAAAACAACTTTAAAAAGTCTATTTGCGATTCATAAACGTTCAGTGGTATTGGCACCATAGTTATTTAACCAAATCATATTAAGAATAAGTATTGGATGTTATTAAAACTTATTTTGAGTATTATGAAAGAACTAAGATTTTGTTTAAAAAATAAATCGTCTCTTTTCATTTTATATTGACCTTTATGAGCCTGATATTATTTGCGACACAATTAAAATTGTCTAATATAGTTGGCAAAATAGATAACTCTTTACAGATGTAAAACGAAAACAAGGATTTTATTCCATATGAATATTAAATGATTTTTGTCATACTGAAAGTAAAATATACCTAAGGAGGAAAAAACTGGGAATAGAAAGATTGAGTATTTAATGAAAATCATTGTAAAACTGTATTGAAACATACATAACATTGCATTTTTCATTTGTTTCAAATATTAAGCTTTTAAAACAACATATTCTGTTACAAAGACAATATGTATGTAATATGTGCATTATCGCTAATTTAGAGGATGAGTGTATTATGTTAAAATAATTTGGAAGTTTACCACATCTGGTCATGCTTTGTTTGAAAGTTGAGCATCTTGACAATAGTTTTACAACCTAATTTTCATTGCAGAAGGTTCCATTATTAGACTGTTATGTCAATAACACACCACTTCTTCACACAACCTTTCTGTAATATATCTAGCATACAAGGATGACAGTTTCCCAGCAATCATTTCAACAATCCATTGGGCAGAAATTCTTAGATAACTTGAATTAACTGATACATCACTGTGTTGAATAATAAAATACCTATTTCATTATTTAGCTACTTAAGGTCTGTGAGTGCTTAATGGATATGTCGTGGAGGCAGCTTGTTTGCATGTGACATGTGCCACTTTTTAAGATGGAGTTTCTTCTAAATTTCTGTGTAGTTATTTCTGTTTTCCTAATAATTTCATAATTATTTCATTACTGGACTGTTAATTTACTTATAAAATCACTTTATGTTTCAGGTTTTGCCAGAATGTCTGAAAGACAGAAGAAAAATATCAGTTTCCTCATATATCTTTTGCTTCTTGGAACTCTTCGTTTCTCAAATGGGTTCAACTGTCCAACGAATTTTGATCCAGTTTGTGAAATAGTATTTTGTTCTGATATTATTGGAGGAAATACCTTACAATGCTTACTAAACAGAACAGATTCTCAATCTGGCATAGTTCCACATGCTTATGCAATTGAATACAAGTTTCGTAAGAAACTGAAAGTTGAGTGTAACAGCAGTGCCCCTTACAAGCCAGGAATGCTTAAACAGCTTGAGATAACAGATATTGATTATTTTGTTTTTAGTGGATGTCCTTTACCAAATGTGAGTTTCAATGATTTTTTATCTGGGTTGACAGTAAGAAAACTTAAGTTTGAAAGTCGAGATGGTAATTTGCAGTTGACTGCCTCTCTCTTCAAAGAACTTGCATCATTAAAGCTTTTGAATCTGGCAAAAAATAAAATTTCTGTTGTACCAGAAGATGTTTTTCAGTATCTAGCAAATATTGAATCATTACATCTCTCTGATAATGAATTAGAAACTCTACCAGAAAGTGTACTTCAACCATTAAGGAATTTGGAAAACTTGGAGCTTGGTGCCAATAAGCTGTCAAAGTTACCAGCAGGACTGTTCAGAAATCTTCCTAAGTTAAAACGGATATATTTGTACAAAAATAAACTTAGTACTCTTTCTAAAGATATATTTGGCAATCTTGAATCACTTGAAATTTTAGAGTTATTTGGAAATGAGTTTACAAAATTACCAGGGGATGTATTTTCAGGTCTTCTTAATCTTAAAAGTTTAGGTTTATCCAAGAATAAACTTGAAACATTAGCAAGTGAATTGTTTAAAAACAATTTAGCTCTTGAGGAGCTGGATCTTAGTTCAAACCCAACTTTTAAGAGTCTTCCCGGTGATCTCTTCAGAGGACTGACAAATCTAAAAATATTAGCAATTAATCACTGCAACTTAACAAACTTCTCCAGTTCTTTCTTTTCAGAAGCACCAAATTTGGTACAACTACAATTGCATAATAACAGGCTTATTTCTCTTCCTGTTGAAATATTCCATAATAACAGAAAGTTGCATACTTTGGAAATGCCATATAATGATCTCACATCCTTACCCAATGGACTATTCGATTATCAAGTTAGTCTACAAAAGCTAAATTTGTACAAGAACAATATTGAAAGATTGTCACCAGATATATTTCAAAATTTTGTTAATATCAAAGAAATTAATCTTGGGTCTAACTTCCTAACAGAACTAAATAATACACTGTTCAGAAATATGCAAACTTTGGAGACTTTAATTATTTCAGGTAATCAAATAATATCACAAGCTAAAGGTGATCTTTTTGGTAAACCTGTAAAGCTTAAGAAGCTTGATTTATCAAACAACAATTTAACGGAATTTATTAATATGAATTGGAATTTAGTAACGAATCTAAAAGAGTTGCATCTGGATAATAACCAAATTACGTACTTTAGAATTCCAATTGTATTTTCTAACTTTGCAAGCATATATTTAAAAGGAAACCAGATTAAAACAGTAGACATGAGGGATGTGAATACACAATTGAAAATAATGCACTTGGTTAATTTCTCACACTCTGAAGATTCATCCTCTGTTTATTACCTCCAAGATAATGCATTTCATTGTGATTGTTATTTGTTAGGTTTTGCTGATTACTTGCGAAATTATTTGAATGATGTTTATAGAATTGCAATTATTCATGGTGCCAAGAACTTACCATGTATTAGTCCATCACACCTGGCAAATGAAGCTATTGTCAGTGTTCCAAGAGAGAAGTTTATTTGTCCTGTAAGAAATAGTTGCCCAGATGTGTGTCACTGTTATTTTCGAGCTTTTGATAAAGCAGTAATTGTAAACTGCAGTGGTTTGTATTGGAATACTCTACCATTACACCTGCCTGAGAATACAAATATTTTACATTTAGAGAAAAACAATATATCATCTCTTAATATCTTGTCATCTGATGCTTACAGAAATCTCACTGAAGTATATCTGGATGAAAACCATATATCCTCGATTGATAACTGGAAGTTACCTTCTAATCTTAAAGTGATATCCTTGAGGAAAAACTATCTAACTCACATATCAACGGATATATTTAAAGAAACAGAAGAAACACTACATTTCGACCTTCGTTTAGGATACAATCCATGGAAATGCAATTGTGAAACCCTAGAATTGAAATCGTGGCTTACTAACAATTTACATAAAATTAAAGATATAGATGACATTTATTGTTCAGAGCCAGTAAAACTCAATGGAACATTAAGAAAAGAGTTACTTGTACAAATACCTGATAATATTTTGTGTCCTCATACTATCTGGCCACAGAAAATAAGATTAATAAGTGTTTCTGTTATATGTGTAGTGTTAGCAATTTTATTATTTGTTGTATCTGTACTATATTATCGCAATAAGCAAACTGTTATTGCATATGTGTACATTCATTTATATAACGTTTTCACGTGTTTCTTCACTGAAGAAGAATTAGATGAAGACAAGATTTTTGACGCTTTCATTTCATATAGCAGCTCAGACAGAGAGACTGCTTTCAGTATTTTGAAAGAATTAGAAACCAATGAACCGCTTTTTAAGGTTTGTATTCATGATCGTGATTGGTTAGCTGGAAATGCTATCAGCTGGAATATAGTGAACTCTGTTCAGAACAGCAAAAGGACAATCTTGGTTATCTCCAAAGACTTCTTGGAAAGTGTGTGGTTTCAGATAGAATTTCACACTGCTTACTACCAGATGTTGGAAGATAAAGTCGATCGAGTTATTGTTGTGGTTAAAGGAGAACTACCTCCTAAGGACACCTTTGACAAAGACCTTCAGTACTTGTTGTCAACAAAGACATACCTTGTGTGGGGGGAGAAATGGTTTTGGGAAAAACTAAGATATGCCATGCCTCACCATAGATCACTGCGTGCTCCAGAAAATAAGACTCCTTTCCGTAATAGACCACCATCAGCGATCTTAAGATCTGTAGAGGAACAGATAGAAAATTACACACTAAATGGGAACAAAAATAAACAAAATGATATTTTGTCAGAAAAGAACAAAAAACAAGTGGTTACTAATAGTAATTTTGAGCCTAAAACTCTTCAAATTGGATCATTAAAAAGATATGGCGAAATTTTTATTAGTTCAAGAGTATGAGCTAATAAATTTCAATACCAGTGTATATAACATATGTATTTATGTATCTAAATCAGCTCCTAAAGTTTATCAGTTCCATCTGCCATATTCTTAAATGTACATACTTTTATCATTTGTATCTTAAATGTGTGTATGAAAATGTCATTATTAAATTAAATGTTCAAACATTTGAGTATTTTATGCACAGTTTCTACGTTCTCAGTAAATGTATGATGTTAGTCATGATGTGGTACATTTTTAATGTAAGTGAGTAGAATGAAGGTTGCTGTACTTTATACATGTGCACGTTATTGTATAATATATAAACAGTTATTACAAGTGAAAATTTTTAATTATATGTATGCGCATGTGTGTATTGTTCAAAAAAAGTACTTTTCTAAACTTTGATAATTAGTAGTTTTTGAAAAAAAATCATTTTTAAATGGCTTATTACATCATTTATGTTTTGCTTTTTCCAGTTTATTTTTCCATATTAGAATTATTCTGAATTGTATACACATGCTACAACAATTTAACCAGGAAATTCGAAAATTTTCAGAACAAAAGGGATAATATAGTACAAACTCATGTAAACTCCTTTTTCCTACATAAGTTTCAAAATAAACAGACGGGACAGTGGTAACTCTACGGATTTACAACACTATAATCAGAGGTTCGATTCCCCTTGGTAGACAGAGCAGATAGTCCGATGTGGCTTTGCTATAAGAAAACACAAACAGACGTTTCACTTTATAACTTACCATCAATAAACTAAATCACGGAGGTGGTAACAGTTTTAAAAATATAAGAAACAACAAAAAATAACCCACATATAAAGCAACGATAATTTACCAATTATTAGGATTCAGTGCAGTAAATAATTTTTCTCACCAAATCCTACCAAATAAAAGAAGTATATTATTAAATAAATTGTTACGAATAATTATTCACTGTAAAGAAACGTTTGTGCTGTATATAAATATTATTATCAAAATTGAATTGACATTTTTAGATGTGTGTTCAAATTTTGTTTAATAAACAAAAGTGCAATGACAGTTTGAAGAATTAAAACCACCGAGTTTTAGTGTGTGCATGGTACCTATATCACACCAGTGGCACAGTATTGTATCTACGAATTTGTACAATTAAAAACTGGGTTTCAATACCCGTGGGGAGTAAAGCACAAATAGCCTTTTGTGCTTAATAACAATCGACATTAAGGTACGTGTAATGTTGTTGTTTGTTGTTTTAAGCACAAAGCTACACAATGAGCTATCTGTGCTCTGCCCACCATGGTATCAAAACCCGGTGTTTAGCGTTGTAAGTCCGCTGAGCCACTGGGGGGGGGGGCGGTATTATAAATCAAAATATCAATTTAAAGCCAGTCAGCCTGTAAATTATAACGCTCAATTCATTTCTTACTAGTTTTTCTTAAGGTCTACCGTTGTAAGGCGTCTAATATTTCTATTATTGAAATAAATCCCCCCACTAAACCTAATTTATTTTTATCTAACCCTCAAATATAAGTCTTATGGTTATTGAGTCTTTACATCCCACTGGGCGAACTGAAACTAATTTTGAATATGCCCTATAAAACTTACAATAATTATTGTTGGATTCTTTGCAAATATTATTTTATTAATAAAAACATTTAAAAGTCCATATGCAGCCAAGAAGTAAACATTCGAGCCCTTTCTTGATTTATAATCCATTATAATTAGAAAATGGTTCTTACAAAACAACTTACCGAAAAACAGATTTTCTACAGCTTTTTATTACAGGGAAAAGCATGACCCAATAAACAATAACCTAATCAAATGCCTTTCCTTTTCTACAAACAAACTCTTAACGGCCGAATAAAGTTTGTTAAGCTCTCTACCGAAACACGCATTAAATCTGTTATTAAATAAAAAAAATCAACACTGATTCTCGTTGAAAAATTTTAGTTTCAAATATTTTATACGGTTACATTTAAATTTTCTAAATTAACAGTATACATAAAAAATAAAATGAATTATGTCGTACGTTTTTATTCACATTAATACTTTTTATAGACTTCAGATTACAATGTTCCTTGGGCAATAGACCTTAAACATCTTTCACTAAATTACTTACGAAATCTAACTAACAGCATATCATATCCTGTTTAAACTTAATTCTAATCTATTTATACAACCTAATGATTACCCTAATGTAGCATAATTACAATACAAGTTATTGTACTAAACGTTACTGAAAGTTACATAAAAATGATCATTAAAATATTAACAGTTTATAGCATTTCAATGAGATAAAACCCATCCACCAATAGTTCTGAAAACTGTATTAATGCCTATAGAAAAACCCCAAAAACTGCAAAAATACAGTGTTTTACACAAATTATTTGGTCTAATAGAGATTCTAAAAATCAAACAAGAACTGCATATGCACTGTAAGATCGGATAATAGTTAACTCGTGTTAGGGTGTTGAAATGTATTTCTGTGCGTAACAAAACTTTTTCACTAAAGGAGGTCTTAACTTACTCTTAATGAAAATGAAATACAATCATACCTGTACATTACGAAACATTTTCAAAAATAAACGTTATGCGAGACAAGCGCTAACAAATATACTATTAAATATTTATGACGCTAATTCTGAAAGATTCTCCTTCTATTGACTTTTATTGAAAGATTTGTTTGTTTCTGGCTTTCACACAAAACTACACGAGGGGTATCTGTGCTAGCCGTCCCTAATTTAGCAGTGTAAGAATAGAGGAAAGGCAACTAGTCATCACCACCCACCGCCAACTCTTGGGCTACTCTTTTACCTACGAAAAGTGAAAATGACCGTCACATTATAACGCCCCGATGGGTGAGCATGTTTGATGTGACGGAGATTTAAAAAAAACTTTACTGTTTCATTTTAATGAAAATTATCTGCTGTCTTTAAAAGAACATTTATGTTTGAGACGTGGCCCGGCATGACAAGGTGGTTAAGGCACTCGACTTGTAATCCCAAGGCTGCGGGTTCGAATCCCCGTCACACCAGATATGCTCGCCCTTTCAGCCAATTGAGCATTATAATGTTACGATCAATTCCACTATTCGTTGCTAAAAGCATAGCCCAAGAGTTGGCTCTGTGTTGATGACTAGCTGCCTTCACTCTAGTCTTACACTACTAAATTAGGAACGGCTAGGGCAGATGAACGATTTTTAAAAGTTTTTCAATTAGCCATTTAAAGTTAACAGCGTAGTATTATACGTTTGTCTTGACATATGGTTTATTTAATTAACTATAAATAATAATGCATTTTTTGATAACAGCAATGAATGTATTTTTAGGTTTAAACCTAAAAATACTCAATGTTCTCTATAAAATAAAAATATGGACATCTCAAACACTGATTACATGACGTATTTTATTAGTAACATAAATATACCCAAAACAAATCCACTTATTCATGATATATCGAAAGTAGTTTACAAAGGCACATTCTGAAAATAAAAAAACCTTTCAGTGATGTCGAGAAACCCACTTGTTGAGAATTTTATATGCAAAAACGGCTCGTTTGGGTTGACAAAATATTTCAAATAGAAGAGCGAACAACGTTTCGACCTTCTATTTGAAATATTTTCTCAACCCAAACGAGCCGTTTTTGCATATATAAAAAAAAAACCTTTGAGGAATGCGCCATAACTAATACGATGAGAATTCAGAAAGTAACGGGGTTTATTATAAATATATGTATAAACTATACACCAATCATGTCAGATTACTGTCAACGTATATTAAGAATATAATGAACATAGTAAGAACATTGAATTTGAGTGAAAAAAAATTTTTTTTTTTCAAAAATCGTCCAATAATTAAAATGTTAAATTTTACAAAAATCCTTAAACAATTATATTCCATAGAGCAGCGTTTTGTCTTAATAAACGATTCAGTATTAATACAATTAGACTTCAGGATAAACACATTTACTTTGTAAAAAAATAGCTAAACTATCAAATCTATATTATTGAGTCGCTATATAGTCTGTACGTATGGATGGCCAAGGTACTCAATTGGCATAACACAAATATGCATGCTAAAAATCAACAGTGAGAGTTGTACTCTAAAGAAATGATTGCCACTCACTTTTATTTATTTCTATACCCAACAAGGCAAGAACCAAACCAGAAAGTGACCAACCCACCAAACGGTTTATCAGTTCTCTTGTTTTTATCAAGATAACACTACACTTACTTCATTAACCTCAGATTTAAACCTAAATTCATTCTATGTGTTTTGAGCAATGCAAAATGTCATTGTGTAATCATAATAACTACTGGTAATTAAAATAAAATAATCGTAATTTTAGTATAACCATATTATCGTAACCCTTTAAAGCTAGCTTTCTTACAAAAATCTGGTGTTCCTTTAAATAAAAAAACTTAACTAGAGGGTGAAACAGAAATCATCAGCCAACTATAAATTAACATTAGATGATTGTAACCTGTAGAATATTCAATGCTTTATACATTATACACTTTGTGTCTTTATGGAGCCAGCCCTTATATTATGTATGAAGTGAGAGTAAAAAAATATAAACACACATAATATTACATTTTATTGCACACATTATAAACTAACTTTCTGTCAGGGAGAAAATGTCACAAAACAAGTAATAAAAAACCTTTTGTAAATGTAAGATAATGTATGGATGACATTTCTTCCAAAGAACACACTATAATATAGAAAAGATGTAGCTATACCTATATTATCCGTACATGGTTTTCAATAGTAAAATATAATGATACACTGTAAAATGCCTACTTGACTTTGAAGTAATATATTTTTGGCCATTGGTATGCAGTTTGTTTATCATAAGTAAGTAAGAGCATATCCTTAATGCTGAAAGGAAGTCTGGACAGCATTTTTTTTTATTGGGCCTGTATCACTCGTATTCATGTGATAGCGACTTATGGTTGCCCATCCAAAAAACATCTGGTCACACATACACATTGGCTTATTCGAACAGAAAATCAACAAATTACTATCACTGCGTTGAATCCAGATTGCTTGAACAATCATAAACTAATAACCTTAGATGTACTAACAACCAAACTGTGCAACAGAAGCAACTGTAGTCGTACAGTACTATTATTCAAACTTATAATTGTTCAAGCTGATGTTGCCTGCTCTCTAGACAAAAACGACACATTTTATGCACTAGTTTAACCACCAAGGCAGATGGTGACAATACACCAGACTTGGTCCTTAGTACTTTATGAAGCAATATTCCTGTATTCAGAAATTCTGTGATTCCATCTTTAATGTGCATTAACGCTGTTCAGTATTCCCAGGCACAATCTAGACACCATCGGATATTCTTTACATGGAAATGCAATTTACCTGTTACACATGTAAAACTGACAATCAGCTTCTGCAGTAGATCCACCCCCAAAATTCTGATATCTGAGCCAAGATTAGAGATAACCACTTTCGTTATGTGGGTGACATCACTTAGACGTAGTCAGAGATATGTCTCTCCATTCACATCTTGCCACTTAGAATTCGCCACAATAAAGACAGTATCAATAGCTTTCCTCCTTGATGTTGTAGCCAATCAAGATTATAAACACAGCCCTTTGCGTTATCATCGAAAGGCCTATATCCATGGGAGGACAGCTCCTTCACCTGGAAAATGAAATTTCCAAATGTTATTTAAATACAAAACTTGTGCTATACAAAAATAGATATGAGCACACATAAGTGCACCCATAAAAAAACCGAGAAACTCTGCAATACAAATCCTGTGGTCATTTTTCTCCTTACTGCCTTACTCTGTGGTGTTCTCAGGTGCAATGATAATTGACAAGTAAGAGTATCCCACTGGTAACAAGAAGTTCAAACAGGAAAATATTTATGTAGTTTAAAACGGAACGGAAAATCTAACTCAACTGACTTGTATAAAGTGACTGAACACAATGCAAGGGTAAGTAAAGCCATCATTTTATTCTAAACAACATTAACAAGTCAAAAATAATAGACAAGAGCACTAAATATTAAATGAAACTTCTCTGGACAAAGTTTCAGGATATTTTTGAAAAAATATGTATTCAGAATGGCATTATAAACACCAACAACAAAAACAGTCAAAGTCATCCATCTCATAGTGGCTTTAACAACACCACTTGATGTCCCGCATTAAAGTAGAGATTTCAACATTTTTTTAAGCTAAGCACGAGAACATTGCTAGTAAACCGTAAATAGATTTCCACCAACATCGTCTTTTAAAAACATTCAAACATGCTTATGTGGAGCACATGCCTTGACCCTATGTAAGTACCACAAGGAAATAAGGTCGATAATATACAAGGAGCATTTTAATGTATGAAAGTTTGTAACTCCTCTAAAAGCACAAGCCTATGAAACATTTTGAAAAATTTAGTCAACTAACAGCTAATGAAACTATTAGGTACCACAAGACAATGAGTACATACACCAGTCTTGATTTACGGTGAATGATTCATCGAATTCTTCACTCTTCTTGTTTACAATATTTTTTGGGTTCTGTTTTTATCCTGCATCCTAGATGCAAGAAAAAACAAGCAAAGCACAAAAATGAAGATCTGAAATTTTAATTGTTCGTCTGTTTATGAAGGACGTGGGCCTGGCATGGCCACGCGCGTAAGGCGTGTGACTCGTAATCCGAGGGTCGCGGGTTCGCGCCCGCGTCGCGCTAAACATGCTCGCCCTCCCAGCCTGGGGGTGTATAATGTTACGGTCAATCCCACTTTTCGTTGGCAAAAGAGTAGCCCAAGAGTTGGCGGTGGGTGGTGATGATTAGCTGCCTTCCCTCTAGTCTTACACTGCTAAATTAGGGACGGCTAGCACAGATAGCCCTCGAGTAGCTTTGTGCGAAATTCCAAAACAATGAAGGACGTTGGCAGATATAAATGTTAAAATTATTTATCATTTACATTGGATTAATTCCAATTCAACCAATACAATTTAACAAATTATCCGAGACTACTTTAACTTGTGGTAAACATGTTATTCACTAAGTTACAAAACCTAATTCATTTTACAATTGAGGAAGAAACGTCCGGAATTGTAAGGGGTCCGAAGTAAACGATTTTTTTTTTCAAGTTGCCGAAAGATTACTCATACCCCGCCCTAGTGCTAGGAAACAGCAAGTGACTGCCAAATAGATATATAGCCAGATTTAACACTTTTTAGTCACTACATACTACAGCAGGAAAATGGAACTTTGATTTACTAACTTTTAAAAGTACGAATAATTTTCTTGGTTTGTTTAATTTTAATAATTTAGCTATTTCGGATAGAGCAAATTTCGGAGTTTAGCGTTTTAGGTCTATAGAATCACTACTATTCCATCAGGAGACTTTTGTATAGAGAACTAGTGAATTGGACTTTATCTCCTCATGAGTACAAAAAATCATCCTATAGAAACATGCTCTGAAATTATCCAGAAATCGGTTTTAAGCTGGATAGCAACAATATGATAAACACACCACATTCATTTATCTATCCACTTGTGGAAAGCTTGTTTGATTTCGAATTTTGCGCAAAGCTAAACGAGAGCTATCTGTCCTAGCCGTCCTTAAGGTAGCAATGTAAGTTTTGAGGGAAGGCAGCTAGTCATCACCACCCACCACCAACTCTTAAACTACTCTTTTACAAACGAATCGTGGGACTGATCTTTACATATAATGTCCCCACGGCTAAAAAGGCAAGCATGTTTGGTGTGATAGGGATTCGAACCCACGACCCTCATATTACGAGTCAGGCAACTGGTTGATTTCTCCAACAATGGGCAGGTTCCTGCTCTATAGAAGAAACAAAAACTGCCACATGACATTCGAAAACTTGTTTATTAATATACTTAGATCAGACAAAATTAAAATAGCACAGCTTCAGTTGTGCGTGTTTTCTTATAGCAAAATCACATCGGACTATCTTCAGAGTCTACCGAGGGAAATCCAAGCGCAGATTTTAGCGATGTAAATCCATAGACTTACCGTTGTAGCAGCGGGAGACTCAGTTGTAAGTAGAGCAAATATTGTGGATAGTGTGATATGTGATTCAGTTTGATGAGTCGCTTTCAACATACCTTCTACTAACATTGTCACTCCTTGTGCGTTCCAGAAGTACAACCTGTTTAAAATAGTGTATTAATGAAACATTCTTATGTCAAGAAGTTTAATCCTTTAATTCTATCAGATAGTTGATAAGAACTAATGTATACTTGAACATTGCTATACTTCTACTGTGATGGACAAAAACACGATAATGAATTTAATTTTTGGAAGTGATTGATAGAGCAAGATGGGCCTATTAGATAATGTGCCGAACTAATAAACCAAGGATTCGCAATTGTAATTCGTTGCTCAAAAAAAAAGCGTACTTTGAGACAGTGGGAATGATATCAGTTGGCTGACAATAAGACAAGGGTACCGATGACCACAAGTCTTCCCTTTTATCTATCAGTTAAAAAAAAAATACAGCTGCCTAGTCGTACCCGAAGAGCAAGGTGTTAATCTTAGTCATGATTTCTTGGCCAGAACAATCACTGTTTATTAGTGTGTAAGTATTTTCTTATTGCAAAGCAACAATAGGCTATCTGCTCAGTCCACCAAGGTTGAATATATTAGTCCAATTGAGATTCTTTTAAAATGAACATGAGATGTGCCTCCACTTATAGTGGTAGTTTCTTCAGTGATGTCGAAAAAACCCACTTGTAGAGAAATATATATGCAAAACGGCTCGTTTGGGTTAAGAAAATATTTTACATAGAAGGTCGAAATGTTGTTCGCTCTTCTATGTAAAATATTTTCTCAACCCAAACGAGCCGTTTTACATATATAGTAGTAGTTTCTTGTTTGAATATTTTCAAAGATTTTAACCAAAAACTACATTAATTTATTCCAAATGTGTCCATTTATTCAAGTTAATTAATTACAGTACCTTTATACAATAATTCAACTTTCTTTTCAAACAAAAGAAATAATGGTGGAAGGAATTAATTGATTTCTAAATATTTAAATAAGACTCGTAAAATATTTCAAAACGTTCATATGCTTGTTGCAAAGTTCGAGGATGATTAGATTTTTACTTTTCCACGTTGGCGAAAAAATATATAAACTATAGACTCCTTCTTTCGGTCTATTAAATATGAAGTAAATAACGTGTATATTATTATACTCTCTCAGTTCCAAACAAAAACTGTGACAAACAAAACTTCCCTAATTTAAAAATAAGATATTATTAAATGAAGACCATCAATTATTTACACAAAAATCCGACAAATTATATCAAGTATGACAAAAGGCGATTGACTATCCCGTTGAAACTACAACTCAATAAGCGTTCATAATATATATTACATTTTTGAGCAGATGCTGTTCATTTCAAAATGTTCTTGTCAGCCAGAAGTGAAATGGTCATAAACATTGCACTACTTTTCCAGCTAAAAAGAAAAATCTTTTTGACCCTGTTCATATGTCTTGCCTAGCACGAGATTGTTCTCTAAAATATATTAGAGCAGGGGAATTCGACTTTTCTATGTACTTAAAAACACTTAAGTTTCTTTCTTGCAAATGAAATAGCACGCCTTCACTGAAAAAGTGAAACGTATTGGTTGGTTGCTTTTCAGTTACCCAAGAAAAGCTTAAAATTTAGAACTACTTATTTGATGGGTTAATAAAGAGACTCGTAGACGTTAGTAAAACAGATGGGATTTACCTTCCTTGGAAATGGAAAATAAGAACTTCAATTGGCGCAAGTAGCCTAGAATTGCAGGATACCATACCACAAAGTTTCTACTGACTTTATAGCGCAAAATGCTATTAATCTGATTTCTGTTCACTTTACGTGCAACCACAAAACATGTAATCAGGCTGGTAAAACGCTCGAAACCAGTCATCATATTGCATATACTTGTGCTACGTTTGCTCAAATTCTTTGCAGTTAGTGCTTATCTTGTTCTCTGGTTAAAATTTTCTGTATCTCTCGTTTATTGCGGATACTTAACTTTTTTCTTTATAGTCAAACACAATACCTTCGACGGCACTTTACTGAATTTACCTGCATCCATCCAATTCTCTTCTCAGCTGGTATATTACAAAACGTTACAAGTCTCAAATGTATTACTGAAGGTATTTTTAAACTTAACCATACGTGTCACATGGGCCAAACTGATAAGGTCTCTTCCGACGAGGTTCAGACATAACTATTCCTACTTTAAAACTACTCAGATGGAGTGTAATAAGCTATCAATACAATAAATACCCAACCTCCCGTTTATATGTATAGTCATAACATAGCTAAATGTAAAGTGTATGTTCAGAGGCACAATATGGATCGAATCTTGGCCCTTCTAACAAGCAGTCGGGCGTTCAAATGCCCTGCAGCGCATTAGTTATAACTTAATTTCAAAT
Source organism: Carcinoscorpius rotundicauda (assembly GCA_011833715.1). NCBI lineage: Eukaryota > Metazoa > Arthropoda > Merostomata > Xiphosura > Limulidae > Carcinoscorpius > Carcinoscorpius rotundicauda. The sequence goes on along the minus strand of CM022391.1, from coordinate 44,864,022 downwards.
GCAATTTTGCCTTGAATACACATATGTACTGATTTCTCCAGCTTCAGTGATTTATTTTCAGAAAGAGGTTCCCATACCACATCTAAAAACCTTAGAAATACTTACCCTTAATGCATGTATACTTATCATACTTTCACGTTTAACTCCTACACTTTAAGCATCAGTAGGCTTTCGTATTTTTATTACAATACTAAAGTTTGACGCCTAATGTTCTTTCACCTTTAAGATACATTTATATAAAAAACAAAACAGATTGAACACGGTCGTAAAACCCCATTATGCTACATTTCCAAAATCCGACAATGATCATACAATTACTCTTCATGAAGTTATCATCATTTCACGTAAGAGCTTCGACTGTTAAAAGTGGAAAATTCAATAACATGAAGACCAAAATATTTAATAAAATTCACTTGTAGTCTTAATAGTCCAAGTGAGAATATAAGTTAATGCAACAAAAACAGTGTTTAATTTTCAAGTACACTTTCTTCTCAACATAACCCCAGTAAACTATTTTTTGATAAAAACAACACCCACAGCCATATTTGAAACATTTTAGCCATTTATGTGCACATCTTTGACGCAGGCACAAACTTGTACAATTAACATACAAACTGTGACTTTGAATGTCATAACCAGCAGTTTTCACAGCGAGTCGGTGGTGGCTGTCATGAATTATTATCCAAACAAAAATACCTCCATTATTAATACATGCCCTCTCACTTACCACCTCAAAGAGAAGGAATCGCTCTTTCCACTTTTTATTTTTCAACTTTACTAACAATTTCAAAGATAATCTCATAAATAATTATACCAAATACAGCTAGCTGAATCTATAACATCTTCTTTTCAAACATTAGCAATTCTAATTTTAACTACAATGTTTGAAATTTAGAGTAACGGAAAAATTGTATTGTATTGAAAGATTAGCTTAATTTGCAAAATACAAGTTGTTTATTAGTAAAACAAGCTTTGCTGAGAAGACAAAATTGTAGGGGCAGGGATGTCGCAAGCACTTGTGATAAATTAGTTTCGTATTTAGGAGTATTACCCTCGATTATAGAATTAAAATTAGCTTTAATTTCTATTATTCTCTGGTACCTTGAAATAATATTGTTGCAATAACCAAATACTTAATCTTCAGCATTACTTGCATCCACTAACTTTTAATTTCTGCAGTTTTATAGTAATCATGCTTGTTACCGTAATGGCAAAGTTTTTTCACAGATCGAACTAAAAACAGAAATTGTTCGTTATCACATTTTTTCACTTAACGTATTTGCGTTTCTTTTTTTTTTTAAATTAACAATACTGAGTTGTTTGTTATTTGTGCTAACCTCTTTCACCCATTTCTTCATTTCAGACGCGCTTCACGCACACATTTTGTTAATATCAAAATATTAATTATCATCTGTAATGCATTTTTCGACACTCATTTTGTTAAGTTTTGTGAATGTATTGGAAGCTAGTTAAACCAAATCTTTAAACCTACATCTTCATCTTTTTAAAAGCTTTAAAATAAATACAGCCCACGACTGACCAGCCCATTCGTACCTAAAATGGTTTGGTGCTTGACAATGTGTATCATGATGCAACCATAAAGGGCTTTTGATTCAGGTATTCAGTTCTAGCATTCCATTCAACTAGATTTTCTTCTCCAACTAATGTCATACGATTTATAACGAAGCCATTAAAAAACCTAAGTCTCTGTGTTGGCCATTTTAAAATCTGTAAAAGTTTGTAACTCTTATTAACCCTAACTTTTCAGAAAGGATTTGTTCTTGTTTTCTTTAATATTCTGGAAATAAAAACATCTCAACAATGTAATTATATGAAGCAGAAAACAAGTTACAAATAATGTTATGGCATTCATGTTGGTTTTAAGAAATATTAAATAACTGGTATAAAGTTCCCATTTCTCTGAAATGTGAATTTCTGTATTAGAAACCAATCTATAATGACTATAGGTTTTTATACAATAGACAAATATTTTATGAATAAACTTCAAATTCTTGTTTTTTCACACTATTCTCTACCAGTGGAGTTTACATATATATATTGCTTTATTTTAAATAATTTCATTCTCCTGCCAGTCAAAACATTCAGTGTGAAGAACCAATTACAAAAAGTAAGCAAAATCATTAAAATACTTGTGAAACCAGTTAGAATTAGTGGAATTAACTGTAATACTTTTAGCATTTCTGTTCAATTCAAAAATTATAGACTTGTACACTAACAGTCACATGTCACCAACTAATTAGGTGCACACACATTTCAAAAGTGATTAAAAAGCCAATAGATCTACATGGATCCCATTAATAATTCTTGGATTAACTTATGTTACAAATATCTTTTTATGCCAATTCTCAACAACATTTTGACGGTTACACTTACTTTATACTTTTTATTTAAACAGGGCCATTCAAAATGTGTACATTATATACAATGCTCTATTTGACCATTTTTTAATCTAAACTGATCAGTGTACACCACACACACACAAAATCAGAAATGAAACATTACTTTTGAAAATGAAAGAATTTAAAATCTATGATCATTGGAAAATCAGACACAAATCAAGTAAAGCTGAATCACAAACCTTATATGACTCTCCTCTTATGCTAGAAATCTCCTGAACTATGGTAAAAAAAATTTTTCTCAAACATTATTTGGCCTATTAAGCAAGTCTCATCAATAACTACTTAACTGAAATTTTTAAGAGAACAAGAACCTTGATGAGAAAAAGGCAGATTTACTTTGTAATATCAAGACAATTTGTCTTTTTCACACAAACCAGTTCAATATTGACTTCCCACATCACAATGAAACGGTCCTTTTGGGTAATAACTGGAATGTCTCCTATTATTATGTAATTAAGAAAATTGTTTGTAAGTTATGTATAGCTTTATCGAAAATGTTAACTTTAATACAAATGTTTATAAATGTTCAATAATTTTTCTTTTTCACAGTTAAGTGACTTACATAATAATGGCTGGATGCAAGCTTTTTTTATACAGTCTGCTTAACATCACAAGTGTGATGCTTTCTCTTCAGTTTTATATTGTGTTAATTTCTATATTTGAATACATGCATGATTGGGATCACTAAATCATATTAAAGTAATATGAAACTATAATTGAAAAAGACAGCTACCACCCAAGAATTAAAACTAGAAAAATTACTTTGAAATAATATTTTCAATGATACAATAACATCTGTATCAATAAATTCATGTTGCAACTATACAAAAAACTGCACATTATTAACACAGCATGGGTATATAAGGCTTATCTCTGTAGAAAAAAATTACATGCTACATCACTGTCCTAAATTGCATGAGCAGTTCAAATAACATTTTCAACACATCAGGTAAAAAATTACATTATTAAAACACTGAACACTGCCGAGGCAGTATTTTATGCCAAAGCAAGTTCAAGATTACAGTATTTAAATAATTCATCACACAAAATTACCACTCAGGGCAATAATGACTACAACTTATCCACATAATTACTCAGCTGTTCTTGTGGTGTCAGCCGAGTTATATCAGAGTCATTCCTTGAGAGTCCTAGCTCTTGACTTGCAGGACTCTGTAATTGGCCAGTTAGGCTACTGTGAGATGAAACAGGTTTGGAAAACTGAGTAAGCATCATGTCATTGTTTGATGTCATCAGATCATGCCCAGGGAGGGAAGGTGTTCCACTGGCAATAGAGATGCCTGGATGAGGGGAATGTGTCTGAGATGGATAATGAGGAGAGTGTACAAGCTGCTGCCTTGGGGAAGAAACTGGCTGAGTTTGCTGTGTTGGAGGTTGACTTCTGGGTGAAGTAATTGGCTGAGGGGATCTTACAGCCTGCACCAGTTGAGCAGTAGTGGATGGTGGTGACCGTCCAGTCTGCATTAATTGGTGTGATGACTGAGGATGTCCCATCAGACCTTGTTGTGGACTCATGGGGGAATGGTTTGGTGATGTCATATGTTGTTTCAATTGCTGTACTTGGTGAGGCTGCATAAGTATTTGTTGTTGCTGTTGATACTGTGTAAATTGTCCAGCACTATCTGTTTGAAAATTTTGTTGATGAGGACTGAAATTCATTGGATGTGATGGACGCTGACACTGAGCATACACAGGAGACTGGGGCTGGGAAAACTGTCCCTGTTGTTGCTGTTGCTTTCTTTGCATTGCCAATAACTGTTGCTTTTGAAACCACTGTTGTTGTTGTGTCAGTTGGCTTGTTTGAGTAGCACCAACAATATTTCCTTGGCTAGTAACCATCATTTGTTGTTGCTGCTGTTGCTGTTGTGCTTGCTGCTGAGCTTGTTGTTGGGCAGTTCTCTGTTTGATAAAGTAAGCCATTAACTGAGGACTAGTTTTCAAAATTTGCAATACTTGTTGCTGCTGATGTGGAGAAGTTGGAGATTTCAACATCTGCAACAACTGAGGCAAACCTTGGGGTAACTGAGGAGGTCTTTGAATTCCAAGAGACTGACCTGCTGCACCTTGAGGAGGACCCATAACTGCATGACTTCCAGATCCAGGCACCAATACTTGGCCAGTCTGTCGAAGACCAACCTGTTCTGCTTGTGGTGATTGCTGAGGTTGAATGGGGGTGGATCCTTGTTGATTATAGTTATTCTCCCAGTGTTTTATAGCTCCCACATTGGTAACCCTGGTTCCAACAGAAGATGCTATTTGCCCAACAGGCTTCTGGTTTTGATGATGGGCCTGGCTAGAAGGCAGTAAAATGGGTCCACAACTAGCTGTAGTAACAATAGGATTACCTTTTCCATAGCTTCCAGCAGCTACAATGTGAGGTGCTTGTTGTCTTGCAGCTGCTGCTTGAACTGCCTGGACAGCTTGAAGTGCACCAACTGGAGGACCAGTAGTAGTAGGTTTTACACCAATTCCAGACTGAGAATGGTGGGGAGAATTGTGTGGCTGAGGAATTGGAGATGTTTGATTTGGTGTAGTGGGACCTCCTGGACTAGCTTGTGGGAGTTGACCTGGCATTCCCCGGTTTTGCATTGTCGCCATGCTAGCAATACGTCTTCGTAATATTTGAGCTTGCTGCACCCTTTGTTGGAGCTGTTGCTGTCTAAGTTTGTATTTGATATTTAAGCAGAATGGAACAGGACACTTAGCTTCCTAAATGGCAGATGAAAATTTGTTTTATAAGGTGAAGTTTCAATTAATAAACCATGCATAATAATTGTTATTATATTTAGTTGGATAGAAAGAGTATCTATAAATGAAAAAAAATCTCAAGCTATGTTCTAATCTAACATTTACATAAAAGTAAAAATAGTTTTTCCACCTAACATTTGATAATAGCATATATGAATGACACAAATACACTAAGTTTTATATGGTTAGTTGGTTTGGCATTTTATGGCACAAAGCAATTGGGCTATCTGCGATAAAGAAATTTTGTAGATACAACATCTCATCAGCAGTTGCTAAATATTTATTGGAAAAGTCAGTAACACTCTCCTACTATTAATTTTATAGCATAAATTTTCCTTTCATTAGTTATAACATACTACACAAAACAATTTCGACTACCTACATTAGGTAATTAGAACTATTTAAAACCATGTTTTTCTCTTTTAGTCTTAGATATAACTCTAATTTTAAAAATCAACATTTGTCTCATAACCTTATAATGAATGCATCTGTGGTATTACTTCGGCTTTAAGCATATGATAATAAACATTCTTACCTGACAATGCTTTGCATGATAACAGCACAAAGCAATGAGCTGCTTGCAGATTGGGCAACCACCATTTGTTTTTCGTTTGCACATTTTTGCATGCTGGACAACTCGTTTCATCTTCTGACAACTAGGCAGCCGGCAGTTGGCATCTCTACACTGACAAGCATGGACCAATGACTGGTTACATCTTTGAATGGACAATCTTCTTGATTCCTGTGGAGTAGTTTGCTTCTGATCGGTGGGAGTTGAGCCATCATCCAAGTCAAACCCAAGTTTCTCCATTTTATGAGGATGACCATTTTTATCAAAGCAGGTAACACAAAGATCAAAATCCTATAATTGAAAGTAAGAATAAATTACTATAAATAAGTAACTAAGAAATATTTTTAAGTAAAATTATTTTCTAAAAATAATTCTAACGAAGTATATTTTAACATGAATATTCTAAGTATCAAAATGCTCATGTTTGTTAATAATGTCAAAAAAATTAAAATATATAACTAATATGTTTAACTTTTTCAATTTATATATCAATATAAAGTTTTTAGTAAACTAACAGATGACACCACTGTATACGTATGTATTCGTATTCAACTTATTTGCATAAGAAAAACATATGCAAAAATTTTTTATGCTTGTTTTATTCATACAAATTTGACACTCAGTTTTGTTTCTGTCAATTATTTCATTCTGCTGTTATGAACTAGTTATTTTATTGTGTATTACTTTTTATTTTATTTTTAATTTCACGTGGAAGACATTTTCATATTTCAACATGAAAAGTTAAACATTTTTTTCTATCACTGCATCATTAATATCTGAGTTTTATACTGTATACTGGAGAGGCACTCATGACTCAAGTACTTACATCACAAACTGTACAGTGATATCGTGTTTCCACATGAGTCTTACAATTATTACATGTATATACAAAGCGATCCTGTCCTTGATTATGAAGCTCGTATAACATTGCCATTGTTGAAAACTTGCAACGGCGAAGGGAAGAAAATTCATAATGCTTTTCTCTAGCTATAGTAAGAAATGTGTCTCTACCATCCATCAAATCACAGTTAATAAGGGGATCTGGTTCCTGGGTTGGAGGTAGATTAGCAGCTGCTTGTACTGAGTGAAGGCGTATCACAAAAAACATCTGTACCATGAGAGAAAAGTTATTTTATCAAAAAAAGTTTAAAATAGCAGTGTCCTTTAATAAATGTAACTACTATAAATTATTTCAACATTGCAAGACAATACTAATTTTTCACTGTTAGGAAACACTAAATCTTTCAAAACAATGCTTTCATGATATCAATACATAGATAAAAAATTACCATTTAAGATTTCATATCCACCAAAACAATGACTAACATAATATGAAGTTCACAGAATATTTAATATACACATAACAAAAACTACTGAAATTTACAGTAGACTGAATGGTGTGGATTTTGTTGATTCCAGTGTAATATACTGATGACATTATAGTTTAAAAAGAAACTGATCCTACAATAAGAAAAATGTGAAACATTAGGAAGTAGTGGTTGAGAAAAACAAATCTCATACTGCATCCTTCATTATAGAACAAAATAAATAAAATATAGGACATTTAAAAATCTGCAAATGTGAATAATAAAAAAAAAATAAGATTCCACGCTACTACCTAGAATAAAATGTGGTGGATTCTAAATAAGGATTTGTAGTAAATAATGTGTACAGTAGCTCAAGCTTTTTTACCTTACTTTTTATACATCCTCTAGTTACAGGTTCTACAGTTCCCATTTTTTTATTCATCTTGTTTGCTGGCTTTTTCTATGCTCAACTATCAGAAAAGGAATACTTAGTATGGTAACTATATACAGATGTGCCAACCATTACGATTTGAGTGTAATCATTACAACTATACAACTTCCAAATTACTATATATTATATAGGCCTATACAGTAGAGTGATAAATTGTTCCTCCAGGGCTTGAACAGGGTCAAAAGAAAATTTCTAGTGAGATACAAATAAATTTTTATAATAAATAAAAAACATAGTTCAAATGGCTACTTGCGATAATCATGTTTGTGCTTGATATAATAAAAAATATACGTGGGGGAATCCATAATTACGTCATCAGTGCTTGTCAGCCATTCAGCGCTCGTGTAGATGGGTATTTCTGATTTTCTAAGCGGCATAGAAACACCAATGCAACAAGATGGAAAAAAAGAGGGGCCTCATTCACATGTCTTGTTTCTGGGAAATCTAAAAAAACTAAAACTGTGAAAGGGCTCTGTCTACAATCATTTGAAATAGTTGGCATCTCTGTATATACACTGCAATGATAATAAATACAGTTAGTAGCTAGCTGACATGGTTATGATTTACTGTAGCTTCTGAATACTTTGACTGCAGTAGTTCAAGATATAGAATATTATGCCACATCTGGCAATTGTCAAGATTTGTTTGAGAATATAGCAAGCATTCATAGTTTACTCTGTGATTACCTTCTCTCTCTGTATGTGGCAGAGAAAAGGACAAATATATGCCTACACTATATAAGACACAATCTTTGTCAACCCTGTTAAAATTTTTCCAGTAGAAAAGCAGCCCTTTCAAATAAAACATGTAATTCTAACAAATCACTTTAAATAAACCTTTATGTATTTTAATGTGATTATTCTAGAAATGTATGAACTAAAATTCAGTATGATTTGTATTGACATTTATTACTACTTCACACATTATACAGGGGTTGGCTACATAAAGACATGACTGTATAGCATACAAAGCGTTAATTATATACAATCATTTCATGCTCTTCTATTACTGGCTGGTAATTACTGTTTCACCCTTACTTAAGCTTTGTAAATAAAAAACAGGTAGTTGTAAAAAACTAATTTCAAGGAGTTATGATAGTATCATTTACACTAGCATCATGATGTTTACTAGCTAAGGAAGATACACCATAGTGTGTTGTGTGGCCAAAACGATATGCAGGACACACAATATTACAAGGTACTTTTGTTGCAGGCTCTCTAGAGAATAATAATAATTACAAACAGGCTGTTTTAAACAGATTTTCTTTTCTTTGTAAAACTAACACACTTTTTGTGTAATTATGTAAATGTACAGCCTTACAAAAATGGTTTTTGATTTTTAAAATATTTGGAAAACATGAGATTTAAACACACAATAAGATAAATGTTTTTAATAACATTTAATATGCAAAATAATATTGTGGCTAGTGCATTTAACAAGTTAAGATAATTACTGAGTTGTATTACTTATCTATAAAAATATATTCTTAAGATTAGAAATATTAAGCCACAGAAATCACAACCATTACTCCAGTGTTTGATATTGCTCATGATTAAATGCTTTTTTATTTTTTATTTTTTTTAAAATACAAATAGTATAATTTTATAAATTAAAGTTAGCAAAACCTTATTTTCACTAGTGTTAATAATTAATTACCTCTTTGTGCTTCTCCATTGTGGAGTAAATTTTGGCAGTTAAATCATTGCCAGTATTAGGAACATTAGATTTTTTGGTGTTCTTCCTTTGATTATTTTTGTTCTTGTTGGCTTTCTTTCGGTTACTTTTTAAACCTTTCTTCTTTCCCTGTAGTACCAAAGCAAAAATTTAATTTTATTTCTTAAAAAAAATAAAAACTTTGTTCCTGTAAAATTAATTTTTTTACAGGCTGAAACACTAAACATTTGACTTTTATCGACTATTACAGGTTTTTTGAGTAATTATACAGGTTTTAATGGTTCTGTAGGAGATCTGAAGTTATACAGTCACTTCTTACTACTAATTTTACTATTTACTACTATTTATTAAAAATATATAAAAAAACATCAAATTTTTAGAAAAAGTTATCTATCAATTTAAATATAATTGATAAACTCACGAAGCTTCTTAAGTATCTTTAATGGATTTTGTCATTTATATTTGAAAATTTTTCAAGAGACAGTTTGAAAAGAAGTTACACAGTAATACATATCAATAACTTATGAACTACAGCTTATACATTAAAATCATCAAGCCATTAACAGTTTACCTGACTAGTATCACCCTCTGTTTCAATTTCAACAAAACCTTCACAAGCAGCAGCAGCTGCTGCAGCTGAAGCTTCTGCAGCTTTACGTTTTTCCTCCTCCTCTTGATCTAGTTCTTTAATACTTTCTTCAACCACATTAGGCCAAAAATCTCCCTCAAAGTATGGAAGCTCCATTGCACTACTCAAGTTATCTTCTGTTGCTTGTTTTAAGATATCCTGGGTAGTTTAACAAATCAACACTGGTTATAATTCAAATTAACTACAGGGTATAACTGATTTTTATCATCCTATTAAAAAGACTACTTGAGCTTCAAATTAAAATAAAAATGCTAATGAAACAGCACTTGAAATCAGCAGTGGTTAGCTAACAAAATGCCAGCAAGTTTTTGTGTTTAATCAGTGACCATGGTATTTTTTTTTGTTCGCTGAAAATCCAAGCACATTATGCATATTCAAACCAATTGTAAATAGTCTAAATTACTTATTTCTATATATATGTATATATAACAGACACACACAAACAAACACACTTAAAATTTTATAGTATATCAAACAGTACAGAATTATAACATAGTATTTTATAATGCTAGATTTGATATTACCTTCTCAAGCCAAATATTTCACATTTATACATGCGTAAAAAATAAGATCTACTTTGGATAAATTACTTTAAGTTACCTGCAAATAAAAATTATAAATGTTAAAATTAATTTTCTTTTGATGCAAGTTTGATTAATAATGTTTTGGATTAAATAACTAGAAATAAAAAAGCAGAAAGAAAACTGCTAGCTCTAACTTTTAATTTCTTCCTCCTGTTACAATTACTGAAGAGGAACTTTTTATACTCTTGTAACTTTTTTTTGTTTTTTGTTCCAACACAATAGAGCTTTCAGTTTAGAAGATAAAATTTATGTCTTTACTTCTAAGCTCTCACCTTGTAATCCAGGACTATTCTCTCAATGATGCCTTTATCTAACATCTTTTTATACCAGTCCTGTAACCTCTTTGGTTTTGGAATTTTTTGCTCAACTGGATGACAGTGAAATATATAATCATCTCCCTCACTTGGTGGACAAGCCCAAATATGAGCCATTGTGAATCTGAGTAGGAACAAGATAAAGTCATATTTCTCAAGCCTTTAACATAATCTTGTATTGTTTTTCTAAAGATTTCATATTTCTTTTCCATGTAACAAAATTTGTAACTTTGAATTAGTTAAAATCTAATGTAACTTGTATTCATAATTATTGAAAACCATTTGTAAAATGAAAATTTGCAATACACACAAAACACAACATTATGAAATTGCAAGCAAAGAAATAACAACCTGGATCACAAAGCAAGGAGACTAATAAGGTTTAATCGAAATGATTAAAATCATATTTGAATATAACTGTATCCCTTAATTAATCATTATAAAAATGTATACCTAGCATCCGCAATATGTGACAGGCCACTCAAAAAGTTTTAAAAAAATATCAACAGGAACAAAATTCATCAACTCTTACTCATTATGCCATGATACTGAGTTTCTTGTCCATAGAAACAACATTTCTGGTAAGATTCTGGGCACAACAGATATATATTATAGTTAATGGGTACTATTAATAAACTAAGATTGGTCTGAATTTGTTTTAATCTACTTCTGACAAGAAATCCTTCAAAGAGTAATTAAAAGGAATGCAGGCTTTTCAATTGGGGAAGAAAGTAAATGATTTACAAAGCAATATATAATTATATATAAATATGATTAACAACAAATATTAAATTTTATATTAATCTGCAAAACGTCATTAGGAAATGCACTAATTTATATTCAATATCAGAACTTTACCATGAAGCCTGAACTTAAAGAAGAAAAATCACGTAAAATCATTGTACATTTTCATGGATTGTTATTGAACAAGTTTCACCCTAAAGAAAACAGGTCCATCTTTTGAAAGCACTTGAGTTATAATGCACTATATTTGAGTGTTGAATTGTCTTTTTGAACCTGAGTTTTTCTGAAATCACAAAAATATTGAATAACTATGGTACTGTAATATTTGCAGTATTAAAAATTTTGTGGCTGCTTTTTTTTTTTTTTTAAATCAACACACAAGTTCACCTTTCAGTTTGTAGATTAAAAAAATATTTTTGGGTCCTACTTTGATTACAAATATATGAAATAAAGAGTGAAAATGAAAACAAGGGTTTAACTGAAAGGCTGGTAATGTCATAAAACATATATAAAATCAGATTTCATCACATCTGTGAAGTTCTACAGACTTTCTTTACTTACCCCAACTGTTTCACATATTCTAAATACCCAAGGAGAATCTCGTGGTACACTGCTGTCCGATACTGTTTGGGTTTGAAGAAATGAACACTATCAAGGTAGGCTATATAAACTCGCCTGTAAAACAAAAATAATATTTCATAGAAATGTTTATTTTAGAAATACTATTTTTACAATCATTACATGATAGAAAAACATGGTAAAATTCTATCAAACAAAATAAACTTGTTTATATGTGCAGTATAAGACACAGTGTTGCAGTTTAAATAACTCAAAATACTACAGCACAGATGTCTCATGATAAGAACAGATATCCAAAGTGAATAAAAAATTATAACAGAACTTTTCCTTCCATAAAGAAATTAGACAGTTTATTACAATCTTTATGTAATATTCATATGAAACACCCATTTTCCACGAAAAAGCCATGTCTCAATACAAGTGTTTTGTTAGAAGTATGCCACACTGGGCTATCTGCTGTGTCCACATAGGGGAATTGAACTCCTGACTGTATTGTTACAAATATAAATATGTACTGCCATTCCACTGTCAATGGGAGCATGACTCAATCACATACAAGGTTCTTAATGTGTCCTTAAGCTTCTTGCTCAATAGTAATCTATGCAAGAGGTCTACAACAAATATTTTTTTTTTAACCAAAAGTAGAATATTTACACAAGACTGAAAACAACTCTTATACCTTGCCTTTTTAATATTTATGAGTCCAAAGAGCAGTATCACAGAGATATTTTCCCACCAAATAATCAGTCTACTTGTTCAGAGAAGTTAATGGATAATTGGGGAGGAAACTAAGATAAAATTACAGCAAAATTTCAGAAAAGTAGAGAACATGTTCCTGGATATCCTATTTATGTCATAAACATAGCTATAAATGGAAATAATAAGTGTTACATTAATTAATCCATTGATTCTTGGTTTGCTACACAGAGTACTATCTGCTTTTGGCAGCTGAGTGCAAAGCATACGGGTTGCAAAGCTTTAAAGCAACCACAGTCAAAATAAATAAGGAATTTTGTATGCACAATTTCTTTCTCCATTAATGTGTGTTAATCAGTTTACAGGAATCACAAAGTGGGCAATGTCCACTTTTTGTATGGTAGCCTATAAAATAATTAATTTGCTAGTAAGATCAGGACAAGTTTTTCAGAGAGAAAACAATGAGTATTTAAATGTTAACTCACTGGTCTGAAATTCAACATTGTAGTATGAGCACTGTGAACAGTTGGTATCAAATCACAGATTATAATTTAATTTTATTAATAATTGAAAGTAAATATTAAAAAAGAAATTTTAAATATTAAATTTTGTGTGTAAGATGGTATGATGAATGCAACACTGGTTCAAATTAGATGTTTATGATGTCACAGTACAAATCTATACTTTCATATAAATTAGGAACTCAAATCACTGATGCTCAAAAGAAAGAATATAAAATAAGATTGCCTGTTTAGAATTACATGCAAAGCTACTCAAGGGCTATCTGCTCTTATCAAATAAGAACCTCTTTTCTTTTCTATTAATTAAGATATGGATTATGTACTGAATTAAACAACGGCTCTGCTAATATTTTTCCACTTTTGGAAACAGTCCCTTATATACACTTACTTTAATATATGACATGTCAATAACCAACTTAAAGCTCAAAATGACCTAGTTGCTTTTTCATTCATTTTAAAGTGCTAGGAAGGCACCTTGTTCTTTTGAACCAAGATTTTGAGTAGGTATGTAGTGTCTTTAGTCTGCTTAAAAATTATATATTTTCCCAGACAAAATAGTTTAGTTATTACACTTGATACAGTTGAATTCTATGGTATCAATACAGTTATTTATGATTTTTTGGTTATTTCACATGTAAATATAAAAGCAAAAACTTCATTTCAAATCCTTGACATGTAAAATTTGAAATGGCTTGGTAATCTCCAGCAAACAGCAAATAAATATAAATGTAGTTGTAACTATAAGATATAACATGAACATAAACATGATAGAGTCAGACTTAACTTTGCAAAATACATTAGTAAAACTCGTTTCTTTGTATACGAAAAATCTCATGTTTGTTGAAAGCTTGCCAAATTTTGTTTCATACTTTTAAAGATAAATCTAAAGGTTTACGATGTTCTTTATACTTTAGTGGTTAGTTGTTTTTTTTTAAATTAGAAGATAATTTTAAAACTGGTTGTTTCAATATTTCAAACACAACTTTAATATCAATCTTTTCAAAGTCATTTCAGGCTTTTATACTAAATGTTACACTTTGTTTCTCCAGACCTAAATTTGTTTAAATTGAATTATATATTATAACTGTGATATAAATATTAACTAGTTTTATCTCATGAAGCTAAAGACAATTATTTGCAACAAAGAATTAGAATATTCAGTAATAATGTAGTAAAGCCTTGTACATCCTTGTACTCTGTAACAATGTTATACTGTGTGATGTAGAAAAAAATATCTATGTAAAAAATGGTTAATTTGGGTTGAGAAAATATTTTACATAGGAGTGAAGAACGTTTCAACCTTCTTCAGTCATCATCAGGTTCACAAAGAAGGAAAGAGGTGGTTATGTAAAGTATTTTCTCAACCCAAACGAGCCATTTTTTACATGTATAATGTTATACTCTTTTTTAATGAGTGATTTTTAATGAAAAAATTTAGTAACAGATATCCCAATTTTATGTGTTGATTCTACACTTTTTCTCAATTTTAGTAATCTCATCATACTGGTAAAATGTTTTAAAAGGCAATGTGAATCACAACATCCAATAAAACCTGAGAATGATAGGTATGTTTTTAATTTATATTCAATGTAATCAAGTAATATTTATTTTCATGGACAAATCTTAGTAGTTATAAAAGCCTTTTGAAAATTTGTAAGGAAAAACCCAAGAAATTTAGTGTACTTTCAACTTTATTACAAGTTTTATGTCATGTCACATATACATTTTCACATATGACATTGTATGATTAAAAAAGTAACTGAATCATAAATTGCTGTACATGAAGATGCTAATATTAAATGATCATGTGACAGGTTTATTGAATAATTGGTTATAATAGAATTTTTCCAGCACAATTTCAGCTTTACCATCAACATTCCTTTTAAAAGTATCATAGATCCTTGTTTTTTCTAATTTTTTTGCAACCTCGATCATATGACTACAAATCTACATTTACAGGGCAAATGTAATAATCGGACTCATAACTGTATCTACACGTGTATATTGGGTACTCATGAAATGACACATGAGTACAAGTGCAGTACTTTACTATGGAGTCTGCTTGCTCTTTCTTATTGTAAAAATAACTTGAAACAATAAACATACAAAATATATGTAGAGAGAATCTGGAACAAACCAAACAGATTTATACAAAACATTACATTCACTAATCCCAAATCTTCTTACAAATACAGCACATTCACTCAAACTTAATGGGTTAAACTTTATGGAAAGATACTAAAATTTAAAGCAACAAGAAGCATTAATCCTGTTGCCCTTTACTGCAAATGACATAGTTGGTCTTAAATTCAAAATCTTACTGAACTACTTTTTATTTATACTAAATAGAATATCATAAAATCTTGACTAATAATCAATACCTTAAGGAAATACAAGTTCTTAATTCTACAAGACAATATTTTAAAAAATCCTGAATTTCTCCTAGTGTGACATTTTTCTTTTAGCATGCCATCATCCCTAATTATCCACCACCCCTTGAAAAAGTATGAAATACAAATTACTCTCTACAAAATCATTATTGTTCACATAAACCACATTTATTAGTCTTTAACTTTGATTGATTATAGAGCTATTAAATAGAAAATTGGACTCCTGCTGCTACAACCTCTCTTTCATAGTTTATTAGCAGGTTCACTCTTACATCTAATTATATATTACCTATAACAAAAAAACTCTTGATTTTCATCTATCAAATAAAGTGTTGTAAAACGTTATGTTCTGAACAGTTAAACATCAGTTTTACTAAGAGTATGAACATCACTCCCATGAGATAGTTAATGATTAACTTGAATGAGTTTGTAATGACTCTTGTAACAGTTGTAAAGCTGGAACATGTTTTAGGAGGAAGGTATTTTGTCTACTTTTTGCAAGTTATTAGTCTATATTGTTTGGAATATTATTTAATTAACTCAGGCTTAACTTCCTTTCGACAACTGAAAGCAAGAAAAAAAAGAAAAGAAAATTGAACAACTTTAATTTCTTGTTTATTCTTAAATGTATAATTATAAAACAAACTAACATGCACAAATAAGGATATTTTTAGGTTAGCTAAGATCAGATTCAACCATAAAAATGTTGCATGAGGCACAAACACGAGCAGCTTTTACTAGTAAAAGTAGCTTATGCGTAATGTATCAAGCCACCCCTTAAGTTTCAAACAAAAAGTGCATCATCACTTCTGTCTTTGTAGAAGGCTTTAATGACTAAAATATGTAGTAGGATGTGAATAAAAATGTTCAGTCAAATAAAAAAAAACTAACCCAACACCACTTTTACAGGTCATTAATCAAATAAACCCTTATAAAGCTGGATGTGTCTGAGGAACACATTAGGCATATAATGCTTTAAGAGTTTGAAAAACGCAATAGTGCACCAGAACCTACACGAAACATTCAAGATATTCATGGTGCAAAGTCTCTCAATGAAAAAAAATGTCAAAGGTGATTTCAGAAGTTCAGATCAGGTGGCTACAGCTCAAGTAATGTGTCATGTTCAGGTGCTCCTGTTGAGTTTAATGATGACTTGGTGCTGGCTGCACTTTATAAATATTGTACTATAACAGTTGAAAGACTAGCACAGAAGCTTAATCCAGCCAATTCAACAGTTCATCATCATCTGAAACAGCTTGAAAAGGTGTCAACACTTGGAAAATTGGTCCACCATGATTTGACAGAAGTCATCCTTGGAGCAAAAGTGGGCATTTGCACTTCTCTGCACTCTTGTGAACCCAACTCACCTTTGGGACAGGTGAGTGACTTGAGATGAAAACAGATATTTTATAAAAACGTTAAGCCACACAGATGATAGCTCAGTACACGTAAACTGGCACAGCCCAGAATGGACCTCCACCCCAAGAAAGTTTTGTTACGCATTTGAAAAGATATTGTTGGCATGTTCCACTTTGAGTTGCTGCCACTCAATGTAACAATTGCATCATACTTCTAATGTCAACAGTTAGAGCCCTTGAATGTTGCCCTGAAAGAAAAGGCCTGCTTTGATCAATCGTAAAAATGTACTATACCAAGATAATGTACAGCCCCAAACAGCACGGGCACATTTGGAAAGATTGAAAAACTACACTGGGAAAAACTTCCACATCCTCCTTATTCTCCAGACCTTGCCCCTTGTGCTTATCATTTACTCTGAAGTTTGCAAAACTATCTTGATAGAAAAGAGCTTGGAACACATGAATATGTCAAAACTATTTTTTCTACATTCTTTTCCTCCAAACCTCATGAATTTTATAGATATGGTATTAAGAACCTTGTGAACTGTTGGCAGGAAGTAATTAATAATAATGGAACATACATTATTCATTAAATAACATAAAAAGTATTTGAAATCCTTTTTCTCTTTCTGAACTTAAAATCACATATTACTTAAGGAATGACCTGATAATTCGAAGGTGTTACACAAACAACAAACTGCATGTTCCAAATGATTTACAATTTATAATGGTGAAGACAGTAATTGGTCGTGTTTCAGAAGCAATAGAAAGGGTAATAAAACAAAATTTAATTATAATTAGATTATACTGTTAAGAACTTAATGTTACTTAGGATAAACAAATGTATTTCATATTACAATGTGAAGGCATTCTATATATAAAAAAAAAATATTTTGGTCATTACGAGATTAGTCAAATTCACCAATCCTGTTTTGAGTTAGCTTAGAGAAAACAACATATAGTTTTCTTGAAAAATTGTTTGAAATGAATTTTTGGAGGACTTAGGTATTACACTAAGGAAGTTCAAAATTTTTGATACAAGAATTTTTAATTTTAATATGAAAATTAGTTTTCACATAGACTATTCAAAATAAATACTCAATATATACATGGACAAATCTTTATTTTATTAAAAACACTTCACTAAAAAATGACATTTTATTAAGACTTATAATATTAACTGAAATACTGCCAAATTTCGTGAAGATATCCATATTATCTATAATGAAATTTAGATGTATTATACCTAAAAAGAAAAAAAGATATCAAAAGGGTACAAAGAGATCATGTAACAGTTGTATAGACTGAGCCCATGCTGAGAGAGTTGGATGTCACTGTTCCCATCTGGGAACACAGTTGAACAACCATTTCTATCTATATAAAATCTATATTTCTATCTCTCACAAAAATAACCTATTGTGATTTGTTACAATGTAACCTTGTTAAAACTTGTATTACTGCCTACAACATTAATCAATGCTTCAACTCAGTTTTGTTAATTACTTTCATTCAAATTTTATTAATTATGGCCATAATTTTTATATAAAATATTATTCCTTTACCATAACTGTATCTCAGGAGAATATCTGATGAATTATCTAGAAATGTCATATGCTGAATAAAGTTGTTTCCAAACAGATACAATGGTAGCTTTTGAGAACAAATGATTAAAATAACTTCTTTCAGCCAGTGCAAATGCTTTGAATTTTTTCATTATTTGAGTTATCTAATAATATGCTAAATTATTGTTAAGAAACTTTCATGTTATTATACATATTTTTTCCTACAACAGTGTTTTTCTCAAAATTGATTTTATGAATACTTCATAAATGAATGTATGATTCTGTATCCAGAAAATGCAAACTTCCTGATACTTAAAGAAGCTCTTGACCTAGTGCTTGCAGACAATGCAGAGAACATGAACATTCTTTCACTAGAAGGCAGCCAGATATTAGTGATAATTGACTTAAAAGCAATGAGAATGTAACAACTGGATAACACAGTTTGCTGCATGTTTCTTGAAGGTGTGATGTCAGCAACAACAACAAGGATAAAGATTATGGTGATATTAAATCAGCAATTTTTTCCCATGAAAATATGAGCACTAAAAAACTTTCTGCAAAATAATAATATTAAATCACCAACTAAGTGGTACCTAAAATTATAACTTTTTCCCTAGTGAAATCCTTAAGAAGCTTTTCAATCGGAATATTGAAAATATGATAGTACAAGAAACACTCAAAAATATTTATCAAAATACAAATTCCCTTAAATTTACTTTTAATAAACTTCCTTGAGAGGAAGTATACTATGTAAAATCAAATCATATTGCTGTTCCACTTGTTTTAGAAAGAATGGTTAGTACAGATTCTGAGAAATAAAAATGTTATTCACAAATATTAACTAAAAAATTATATCAATACTCAAATAAACGAATAAATCATTGCAACAATTTGGTATTTTGTTTTTATGAAGATCTTTCAAATGATGAATATACATTTCATAGTTTGATCACCACAACTGTAATATGTCTATAAAAGGGAAGCCAGAAAGGTTTAGCTACAAACTGTGGTGTTTATGTTTTACCTTTCAATTTTAATAACTAGTAATACAGGGCTATGTCAACTAATGACTGCCCTCTAGGTACAAGTGTTGTTGAGGATGTAGTGTCTTCTGTTAGTGATCTCAGTACCCACAGTTTTTACCTTTTGTAACCTCAAGGTGAAATTCCAAGAGAAAAATGTGAGAGCAACAGGAAAGCTGGAGATAACACACTGAAAAATGTCCTCTTACAGTTCAAAAATCAATGATAATGGCAGAGGATAGAACCTATTGCAAAACACAAGTTATTAAATGGAATGTAAACTGGAAAGGCTGTGTTTGCAAAGGCTACGCGAGATCAGCTTCATGGCATAGCGATGTGCAAGACGGGCTTTAATTGGTGCAGAAATGAAAGACGGCCAATGACAGCTACCCATTTTGATTGCCTTTGATTGGTGCTGTCAATATTCATGTCTGGCCTGTGATGGGTGATTTCATCCACGACAGCATCTTTGAACTTTTGTGTGTGTTTAAAGCCCCTGCAATGGCTCCCAAACATGCTAATACTTCTAAGGATGTTTCTATGCCTAAACGGTCACGGAAAATGACGACCATCGCTGAAAAGGTGAAGATATTAGATATGGTAAAAGAAGGGAACTCTTATGCGTCCATAGCCAGCCATTACGGAGTGAACGAATCCACCAAGAAGGACGAAGTTAATATTAGGAAGACTGCTGCTATTACTTTTAATACAACGGCTAAGAGGGTTGTAACATCTCGTAATAAGAGTATCGTTCGGATGGAATCTGCTTTGGCCATATGGATAGCTGATTGCCGTAAGAAAGATGTTTCCTTGGATACTAACATTATCACAACGAAGGCTAAGATGTTGTATGATAATTTCGCGGAAAAGGATGAAGATGTAGAAGACGTAGACAACCCGAAGCCAGGAACGTTCAGTGATTCCCAGCTTAAGAAACCGTTTTCTGCAAGCAAAGGCTGGTTTCAGAAATTTCAGCAACGATACGGCATGAAAAACGTATCGTTACATGGAGAGGCTGCTTCGGCTAACAAGGAGGCTGGTGAAGCTTACGTTCAGGACACTTTTAAAGAAATAATCGCTGAAGGGAATATAGGCCTGAACAGGTATTCAACATGGACAAGACTGGCCTGTTTTGGAAGAGGATGCCTTCCCGAACGTTCCTGTTTAAAGATGAAAAAAAAGCCCCTGGTTTGAAAGCTCATAAAGACCAGTTCACCCTCTTAATGACTGCTAATGCTGCTGGTTTTATGTTGAAGCTGACATTAATATTTACAAGTCTAAAAACCCGAGAGCTTTAAAGAATAAGAACATGAACTTGCTACTGGTCCATTGGATGTACACTCCTACTGCCTGGATAATGAAGCCTCTGAGCTCTTACTGGTTCCATCGGAGTTTCATTCCTCAAGTTAAGCTTTATTTATTAGAGAAGGGCTTGCCATTCAATGTCCTTCTTCTTTTGGATAACGCTGGTGGCCACACAAGAAATCTTTCGTATGAAGGCGTTAGGGTTGAATTCCTGCCAGCCAGCACTACGTCCCTTATACAACCGATGGACCAGGGAGTTATCAGGGCTTTCAAGGCCTTATACATAAGGAATACCATGTCCAACCTCGTACGTAGCCTTGATAATGCCACCGAAACCGAAAACGACACGTTCACCCTGAAGGAGTACTGGAAGTCTTTCACCATTGCTACATGTCTTCAAAATGTTCATAAGGCATTGCAAGAGATGAAGCCCTGCACCGTTAATGCAAGCTGAAAGAAGTTGTGGCCCGAGGTTGTGCACGACAACAAGGGATTCACGCCTCAAGAAATCCAACACTCAGTTGTTCAAAAAGCTGTGCAATTAGC
Source organism: Carcinoscorpius rotundicauda (assembly GCA_011833715.1). Lineage (NCBI taxonomy): Eukaryota > Metazoa > Arthropoda > Merostomata > Xiphosura > Limulidae > Carcinoscorpius > Carcinoscorpius rotundicauda. The sequence continues at coordinate 44,842,563 of CM022391.1, read as the reverse complement.
TTCGTTAAACAAAGGTGAAGGATTTGCCAATATAACGAAGGAAGACGTAGTTGAACTGATTGACTTAGAATCCGAACCACTCGCCGACCAAGACTTAGAAGCACTGACGAAATCTGCTGCTGAGTAAGAAGACGAAGAGGAAACAATCGAGCAAAGTGGATGGTCGTTAGAGCGGTTAGGTAAACTAATGAAACTAATTAACGAAGTGAAGGAGTGCTCACAGGAATGGGACAATGATATGGTTCGATCAGTACAATTTTACAATAAAATAGAACTGATGACTCCTTATTAAATGATTTTCGATAGGCTAAAGAGGCAGAGAAAACAACTGCCAATAACAATGTTTTTCCAGCCGAGCAAGAAAGAAAGGGTACCGGTGGCAAGTACTGTTCCTGAAGTTGTAACGACCGATGAAGAAATTGCCGATTCACCTTCCACAGAAGAGGAAGTGGTATCCCCCGAAAAGACACCACCTGCTGAAGATATGTAATTTTTAATTTTAAGGCTTAATATCTTAATAATTGTTCTTATTATTTCAGCAATAATGAACAGTATTGTAATGGGAGGGTTAAATAGTTGTACAGGGAGGGTTTTAAAAGTCTAAATGCACATAAATATATAAGTAAAAATCGGCAATCCCACTTCGCAGAAAATCTCCTTTCGCGAGGGGGGGGTTTGGAACACATCTACCGCGATACACGAGGGAACAGTGTAAAACATTGTAAAGGAGGAATAATGGTCTGGGGCTGTTTTCATGGTTTGGGCTAGGTTCTTTAGTTCCAGTGAAGAGAAATCTTAATGCTACAGCATCCAATGACATTCTAGATAATTGTGTAGTTCCAATTTTATGACAAAAGTTTGGAGAAGGTTCCTTTTTGTTTCAGCATGACTATGCCTCTGTGCACAAAGTGAGGTCCATAAAGACATGGTTTGCCAAGGTTGGTGTGGAAGAACTTCACTGGCCTGTACAGAGCCCTGACCTCAACCCCATCAACATCTTTAGGATGAATTGGAACACTGGTTATGAGCCAGACCTTCTCCCACAAAATCACTCAAAATGCTCTTATGGTTGAATAGAAGTGAATCCCCATGGACATGTTTTAAAATCTACTGAAAACCCTTCCCAGAAGAGTGGAGGCTGTTATAGCAGAAAAGGCAGGATCAACTCCATATTAATACCCATGGTTTTGGTATGATAGGTTCAACAAGCAAATATGGGTGTGATGGTCAGGTGTCCACATACTTTTGGTCATGTAGTGTACCTGCTATAGTCAACTAATAACACCCCTTTATTTAAAAATCTTGTTGTATGTGTTACAAAAACTTTAGAACAATTGTATGTTTGAAAGTACATTATCAAAATTGTTTGCAAACAATTAACTCTTTTCGTACAGAATTGTCTAAAGTTCTTACTTTTATAAGGCAACATTTAAAAAATCTTCATTTTCCCCTCATGTGAGAAATATGAAATTTTTCTACAAGCATTCCCTTTTCTCTAATTTCTTCACCACTTCTCTAATATGAACAAAATGTAATGTAAATTAATCATTATAAAGTTGTCATTGCTAAGCTAAACAAAACTTTTTGTAGCCTTCAATCCCATTTAGTTATACAGATATCAACAGAAAATTATATCAATCTTTCCATGCCCACCTGTTACATCCACTCTTTGTTGAGTTGTTAAATTCTATCTTATATTTAATACTCTATAAATAACTAAGAGAAAGCCAACATTTTAATTTGTCAAATGACATACCAAGATATTTCCAGAACACAAATTGTCAATTTCTAAGTTTCTACAAGCTCTGTTTCACAGAAAGCATATTGACTAACTTAAATAAAATTATAATGCTTTTTGTCACAAAGATCCAGAAAAATGGTTATAGTTATGTAACATTGTCTGATTTTTGTACGTCATTCAATTGTCTTTGGTGCATTATTTAATTAAATAAAAATCATTTAGTGCAATATCACCATTAGCATTAAAATTAAGGTTAAGCATTATGGATAGACACAGAAAAAAAGACCTGGGTTAGTACTTTGATTCTTGCTTTTCACTTGTATTCTTTATGTGTTATCATAAAAACAATAAAATATAAAAATAATAATCCCTTTAGGTAAGTTAAATTAAGATTAAGTAAAATAAATAAATAATAGTAATACACTAAAACTGTCTAAGCTGGAAATATATTAAATATATATGTTGCATTATATTAAGATTTCTCTAATAAAATGCCTTCTATATGGCTGAACCTGTGTAATGCAGACAGAAAACTTTCTTTCACCAGCCTCATCTATCAACAAGTAGGATTAGACCCTGAGTAAGGCAAAACAAATGTCTTTGATTAAATACTAATTTCCTATTAAGTGTTTTCTTATAGCAAAGCTACAAAGGGCTATCTGTTGAGCCCACTGAGGGGTCAAACCCCTGATTTTAGTGTTGTAAACCCGTAGACTTACCGCTGTACTAGCGGGGGCCACAATTTCTTATTAAATTATTAATTTGTTTAAATATTAATAAATTCTCAGACATTTTGTTACAATAAGCATTGTTTAAATATATTCTGTTCTTTTTTCTACTGTCATTATTTTTGCAGTTAAATTAAACTAAAGAATGGAACAAAAAAATGAGAATATTCTAATTTTTCTAGATAATACAACTTATTCATATTTTAACTTTCCAATATTCGTTTAGTCTTTCTGCTTCTATGTACAACATCAGTTCTACAGCCACTAGATAATGAAATTATACAGTGTGTAAAATTGAAATACAGAAAAACTGATGTTTCAGCATATTACTGTAAAATGGATGACAGTAAGAAAGCATCTGAAATGACCATGAAAATTGACGTTAGATGCAATTGCATTTTTAAGTCATTCAATCAAGTGCATGAAAGATAAATGCTTAATAAAGTGTTTTCAAAACTGTGGATTTATTCCTGATAATGGTAGAGATTGTGGAGAAGTCGTGTGTTATGATAATTAGATATTCAAATTGATTGAGAAGATTGATGCAGATGATTCTATGAACGCAGAAAGTCTTGTGAACGTTGGCAAGAATATTTTAACAGAAACTGATGAAATTGTTTTAAAATGTATAATAGAATTGCAAGATGGTAACAATGTGAGAAATATAGAAAATGAACAAAATGGAAAAAACAGTGAGGAAACAGAAATTTCTACTTCATCGCAAGTGTTAAATTATATTCATTCTGTCAAACACACAAAGCTTCACAATGGGCTATTTGTGTTCTGCCCACCACGGGTACTGAAATCCAGTTTTAAGTAGTGTGAGTCAGCAAACATGTTGCTGTGCCACTGAGGAACAATATTACATGGATAGGTTCTTATGCACATTTACCAGGATAATGGATGCATTGATATGGGTGGAGTGTGTCAGAGAAATATCACAAATGAAGGGGAGAAAATGAACTCCACGAAAAGGCCATAGAACTAATGTTCTCTTTTAACCGCATGAGAAAGCCCGATAAAAAACGAAACTGGACACTTTCTTCAAGTAAATTTGACTGATATTTTGTGTACTTATTTATATTTTGATTGTCTATTTTCGTTCTTATTCTAATAAATATAAAATAAGCAGAATAATAACTTTATTTACAAATGTCTTACTTCCCTTGAGTCAATCAAGTATTAATGTTCCACTCAAAAATTATACATAATTAAGGAAATGCATGTTCACTATGTCTAGTCTAAGTCGGAAAGTTTACTCGGTCCCATGCGATTCCACCTCAGACAGATTTTACTGCATAATATTTGGTGAGAAACCCACGAGTAATGCACTTCAACAGTGTAACATGAGGACCATGTTCCAGAAGTGATCTACAACTTATAATTATATGTATGATAGTTAGACATGGTTCAAAGGGCAATAAAACAACAAAATTTAACTATAAATAAATGTATGCTGTTACAAGTTCAAAGCTACTTACAATAAATCAATATAATTTTGTTAGAATTTGAAGTCATTCTAGAAATTAAAAAAAAGGTGCAATTGAAATTTATTTAGATTTTCTTTTAGTGGTCACAAGATTTGTCATACTGATCAACCTTGTATAGAAGTTAGGAAAGAGAAAATAAAATTTTACCAAAAACAAACATATGAAATGTATTTAAAAAGTTTCAGAGATTATGCAAATGAAATTTCATATTTTTAAGTTGAGAAAAAGTAATTTTAATTTTAACACAAACATCAGTTTATACAGAGATAAGTAAAATACAAACAAAAAATATTCATGGATAAATCTCTTTTTCGTTTATTAAAAAGAGTCACACACAAAAAATTGTTTTTGCATGTGGGAAAACATGTAATGCTTACCTGATGTCTACCAAATTTTATGAAGACATATATACTAAAATACTATACTAAAAGTTAGTAGTATACAAACTATAATGACTTTCACCCATAAAAAAAGTGGTTGGTCAATTTTACTGTGTCATTGACGAGATAGTAAAGTGGCTTTTTATTTATGACATAAGAGCCTTAAATTTATTCCCTCACCTTCTTAATCTGAATATTACAATAAAAACTTTCAAATCTGAAAACAAAATAGGTAATAATCCACACAAAAAACACTATATATGTTATCTGATAAATTAAACATTGGATTTCACTTTTGGTAATAATACAAAATGTTAGATTGAATGATAATTTTTGAAAGACAGAATATTACAGATGGGCATGAAAAGCAAGTATGATTTTACACATTTTATCTATAAATAATGATTAAAGGCCAAAGAAGTTGTATAGGGTGTTAGGAAAGTCATTGTGCAGTTTTGAAAGCAGTGATTACAGCATTCATTCAGTCTATTTGAAGCCAGCAACTGATAATGATGTTTAGAAACTAAACAAGAAGGATACAAGCCTGTATTGATGTCAACAGGGGTCAGTTTCAACATTGTTTATAATTGTCATTCATATTTACCTCCTATATTCTATATTGAAACATACCTGTTAATACATATAAAAGTGCACAGTGACTTTCTGAACACCCTGTATTTTTGCCTTAGTGATATTTATATTACAATGAGTAATTTACATCAAACTCAATTCTTCAGAGAGAAGAGAAATAAATTAGAAAATGGGCAAAGATGTCATAATTTCAAATGTGAGAAGTTGGAAGATTTATTTTAATATTTTCTTTTACAAATAAAACTTGAAAATTAAAATTACTTTTGATGCTGTTAAAGTAGTTAAAATTACAAAGAAATTGACATATATCAAACTTCTGGACATAACACAAGTTGAACTCTACAATTTTATTAAACAAATTCACATGAATGGAATTTAACTGAAATTTTGAAAATTGTATACATCTTGCATTTGAAAAATATACATAATTTGCAATTACAAACCAATGAAAAGGGGATTTCTTAACTTTGAAACAGTGTAAAACAACTTTCAAATAATTTGTTATGAAATGTTTCGAAAAGTTTGGTCAAAGTAGTCTGGTAAATTCACACATGAAAGCTGAAACACTACTTTTAGGTCACTATTAAAAACCTGAAACTTTTTTCATAGTTTCCAGCAAAATTTTTCATGATGTTGATAATATACCTGTGAGATGCATTAACATTTCTCAACAACAAGAATCTAGGAGAATGATCACGATTAGCAAATCGAGGCCTAATGAAATATGCAACAGTTTCAATTGTATAAAATTATTTATGAAGGAGTTACCTAGTTTACTTTCAAATTTTCTATTAATTCAATACTGTTTCAAAGCAAGATAAAAACAGTATTAAAAGAAAATAAAGATAAGTAGATTTATGGATACAAGATAACTTAAAACTGGTTGAATTTAGGAAATATAGTCCACTGATCACTAATGGATAATTTCTTGGTTTTATGAATTTCTATCATAGTTTTCACACTATAGCCTGATGATTATGTGCAAATTTTGTATGGTATTAGTAGATGAAAATCAGAACAGGAAGTTATATTAGAAATGTTATTCATACACTGGATTACTTACCTACATAGGGCAAATCAAAAATAAATATGCGTCTTTTCATAAAAATGTTTTAAAATTATTTTAAAAAATTTCAGAAAATTTTCACAAAAAGTATTAATTTAAAAAACAAAACAAATAAAGTATTTTTCAGAAAATCCATATCTAGTTTGGTGTATTTTGATTCTATAACAGAAAAAGTATGATTTTTCTAATCAACAGACGTGACCCCCTAAAGAGTTATATGTTAGTAAAGAGGAAAAACTCACCTTGTATTTGGCAGAGGACACTCAGAACCATACTCTTGTACATGCATTCCAAAAAAGCATACATCTACCCCATCAATTTCTTCAAAAGCAAATAAAGCTTTAGCTCTGTATGGAAATTGCTCAGGAACCTGTCCATTTTCTATTAACCTGTTAACAGACAACGAGTAACTGAATTTTATCGTTCTCTTTATCAAAATCATAATTATCAATTTTCATTAAATTGTACGTTATTTAAACTATATATATATACAAAAGTTTCATGAAATGTTTGTAAAAGATTAATCTCATGTTTTATATTATATGGACAGAAAAAATTAAACACATTAAAATACAGTTTTTGCAAAATTTCGAATTTTCTGAAAACACATTCATTAAAATGTTTGATAGCACATACTGGGAAATCTAACATGGAAATTAGGCATATTTATCCTAAATCTTAAATTATTTACTTTATCAAAGCAGAAGGTCCCAAACTTAAGACATTCTAAAAGTTATTACATTTCTAGAATTGCAATTAAATAAATTACTAATGAAAAACAAAATGTTTTCCTTATTACAGTTTACAGAATTTGTAGTTTTAATGTAACAGATAGAGGCAACAGATCAGAATAAACAGCAACTGATTATGGTGAGCAGAAACTGTGCAACAGTAAAATTAATACCAGTGATAAAACAAATGACATAAGTAAGAAGCATATTTTGTATTAATTCCTTAAAAAACGTTGATATAAACTGCTTTCCTATAATGACAGGCAAAAATATAATTAACATACGTTTAATCAAAAGAAGAGAAACTGTAAAGAAAGTACATTTCATAAACTTTTAACTAATTTTTTAGAATATTCTAATGTCTGTCTCTAATTTGTATAAAGGAATTACTTTGCATTTGTATACTTTGAAAAATATATCAAATTTAAGTGACTTATGTTTAGTTTAAAAGTGGTAATAAACATTTATATCATAGAAAAAATATGAAAAAAATGAAAGAAAATAAGTCCAAGGATTGTAGTTTTTGTATATATACACACACACACACACACATTGAAATTTACAAGAGTTGAGAGATTAGTGTAATTTGCTCATTAAAAACTGCATGAATCAGACAGAACCCTAGCTTCAATAACACAATTATTTTATTTAGTGCTTAATTAAGCTCGAACTAATGAAATAATAATGATCACAATGATAATAATTTGATTACTTGGATTGTCAAAACAAAGAGAGTTTTAATGAGAAATATATCTAATTGGCCAATAACCTCTGTAACATTCATTAAGTTAACTCTATCACTCTACCGTTTGCTGTATCGCATTCAAAATTTTACTAAACTACAATTGTCAAATTTTGTATTAAAGTGGAAATTATTCAAGTTTTAGTAATATATCAGCTAATTTCTTAATTTAAGAGTAAATATTAGAAGAGAAATTCGAAATATCGATTTTTGTGTCCTGAAAACTAAATTAAATGTCATGTGGAGGGCTAATAGTAAAGCGTGGGTAACCAGCCAATTTGTGTATGGCATGGGTCCATGAAGTGTTTGCTCCATGTGTAGAGAAATACCTCACAGAAAAACAGTTACCACTCAAAGCCCTTCTTGTGATGGACAATGCACTTGCTCATCCACCAGGCTTGGAGAATGGGTTGGTGGAGGAGTACAGTTTCATCACGGTGAAGCTCTTGCCCCATAACACGACTCCTCTCATTCAACCCATGGACCAGCAGGTCATATCAAACTTTAAGAAACTTTACATAAAAGCACTGTTTCAAAGATGCTTTGAAGTGACCTCTGACACAGAGCTAACCCTCAGAGAGTTGTGAGTGGTGATGATGTTGAAAAGTTGGAGGAAGACCACAACACTGAGCTCAACACAGAAGAACCCTAAGACCTTCAAAAGGAGCAGTAGCAGAAGACAACTGAGGAAGTGACTTCAGATGAGGAGGTAAGGGAGGATGTTCCAAGTACACTATTCAAGGAAATGTGTGGAAAATGAGGAGTTACAAAGTTTTGTGGAAAAATTTCACCCTGAAAAAACTGTAGCAAACCTCAGCAAAAACCTTTACAACGACAATGCCATGTCTTACTTCAGTAACATTTTAAAATGCAGGGAGAAACAAACCTCATGAGACAAGTTTTCAGTGAGAAATAGGTCCAGTGAGTCTCAAACAGGTTGTAGCAGTGCAAAAAGACAGAAAAGAGAAAGAACCCCAGAAGGAGAGTTACCTGACCTTTTTATGGAAAATGACTTCCCTTCCAAACAGTAATAACCCTCCTACTCTCCATGTTCCTCACCACCTTTCATTTACGCCATCAGCTCTTCTCGGCACATGCAAAGGGCAGTTAAATTTTCATTTATTGTTTTTTTTTATTGTGTTTATAGTTTTTGTAGTTGACTTTATGCATGTAAGTATTATTATACAGGTATAAATATGCAATATTTTTACTTAAATGCTTCATAATGCATAATGTTTGAAGGTCTGTAACAGATCAACTTAATTTACAATATTTCTTATGGAAAAAAATTGATTCGGTTTTCAAATAGCCTTTTGGAATAAATTAAGTTTGAGAATCGAGGTACCACTGTAACACAAAGAAATCTTTAATACTTTATAAAACTTATCAGTCTTCATATAGGATTACAGAAGTTCAATTCTATCAGTTGGGATGATGTCTAGAATAATTAATCCATCAAAAATGTCAACAACTTTGTTCAAGTTGTTTCTGTATCTGCAGTAACTGGTATATCTATTTCTTTAAGGTTCAACGACAAGACATTCATCCCCAATAGGTACAAGAGATTTGCAACAAATTTTCAGAAGTAACCCAACAAGGAGTATTTTACATTTATCAGCTTCCATTAACAGCTTTTACTTGTCCCAGTTATATCTGTTTTTATTTTTATTCTTCATGAGAAAGCCCTTATCAATATTCCTGCAGGTGACATGATTCTTCTTTTTATAAACATCAATGACAATAAATTAAACTGCTGAAAATGGTTGGTTAAGAAATTTGTTTTTAATAGCCTTTTTCACCAGAACTTTGATACTGTTGTTAAGCACACCATAAATTTGTTCTTCTGAAAGGTAGAAAGCCTGAGAAAAACCAATGAACCGATTTAATCATTGCAAGCAGTGAGGTTAGCATAAATGACAAACAGAAAGTGATTTTTATTAAATATTTTTTTTTACTTTGCTCAGAAATACATTTTTTAGATAAACCATGTAGTAATAACATGACTAACAGCTTAAATAATGAATTAATTATATGGAAAGTTAAAAATATTAGGTTTACATAGAATTTTAAAAGTTCCGCTTTATCATAAAATAAAAATTATCAAACATTTCTTCCTGGAACTAGAAAAAGAATATTTTGCTTTAAAAAAAAAAACTCACCGACTTCTCATTCCAGATTTCAATTCCACAACCTTATCTCCACTAGCAACAACTCTAACAATCACTTCACCAGCTCCTACTTCCTTCTTCTTGATAAAATTATTTACTCTGTTTTCTATATAATTTCCTAGCTTAGTCTGAGGGAACCCTACAAAAACATGAAATACACCATGGATATTCATAAAAATTAAAATTTAAAAATAAAATAAATATTATGCTTTTAAGGAATAAATTCACAGTAAGACTAAAAAATCAACAGAGATTACACTGGACAACAAAACATTTACTAATGGAGAAAACTCAAGTGTTTCTGGGTAATTTGATGGTGCCGATTTCAAAAATGTAGTTAAACTTTGCCTATTGCCTATAGATTTTGGTTTACTTTAATATCTCAATATAACATTATGGGAAATCCATGCAACCAATTCGAGAAAAAGATTTATACTGTATAATAAAATTTACTTGGACAATTTAATATGTGAAAGGCATACATTTTTGATAACTTTAAACACTAATTGCATTGTACTGGTGTAAAATTCTATTGTTCAAATATGCTATTTGTTCTTGATATAACTAAAGCAAATTCACCACTTCTCCTTTATTCCCATGCTCTACTGCTCTGCCTAGAAATCACAAAACCCTGAAATGCTCATTCTCCTAAAATGTTTGAAAATTCCCTTGACTGAAAATAAAAGGAACAAAGTCAAATGCCTATCACTCACTCAATCATTTCCTTGCATCATAGCTTGATGCAATCTTACTCTGTAAAAGTTTCAAAAGAGACTAACATTACACACAAGGTGAAGGTAGCTTACTACCACAATTTTGTGCGTAAAAGTGATGACCGAGAAAAAAATTGGACTTCAAATGCATGTTGTACAGTTTGCACATCTACTTGATACACTGGCTGAATATGGATGGAGCAAATTTGCAGTTCCCATGGTATGACACAAGATCAAAAATTACCTGATGGACTGTTATGTTTGTATGACTAATGTTTATGGCTATTCAGAAAATATCAAACAATAAGTTATTGCATCTGTACTGAAATTAGTACATCATTGGAATGGATGATTGTCTAGTGCAACATACACCTGAAAATTTGTAAACAGAAGAGTTATCCTGGAAGGAACACAATGAACCATCTTCATTTTGTGATTTTATTACTATAGTACTTCAACACAAAATCAACATTAACCACACGAGAAAAGCAAAATGATCTTATTTGTGACTTATCTTTATTAAATTTGATGTGAAACTTCTTGGTTTCTTATGTACAGTAACGTAATTTGTCAGTTCCATTTTACTCAAGTCACCACCAAAATCTTGCTCTTGCTACAACATAAATACTTTGCATTTCTGTACATATACTATTGCACTAATGTAAGAATTAGGTACTGAACCCTATCCTCAAGAATGGATACTTTTCAGCAACTTACCAACTGTTAGTCTGATAGCTGCATTTTTGCACAGTAGGAACACTAAGCTATTGATTCCTTTGCTCATGTTGTGAGCACGAAACAAACTTATCAAAACATGCAGATTATATTTGAGGCCATCAAATGTGATCACCACAGGTGGAACACATGTAGTGATCTAAAAGTAAAAATTGGCAACTAAGCTGGTTGGACTTGTAGGATGAGTTCATTGGTAAATCAGAGCTTTCTGGAATTGGTGGTTAAAATTTAAATAGGATAGCAGTTGGCTTATTTGCAAGGGTTACTTACTGAGCTCTAAGGGAGGTTTTAAACTAGAACTGCATAGTAGTGAAAGCCAGAAATAAACTAAAAGCAAAAAGAATAAGAAAGATTTAGCATAGGGATTTAGTCCAGTAGCAGTTACAAGGATAGGCTTAATTCTTAATACTGCAATGCAAGAAGTATAAGAAATAAAACAGATCATGTTAAAGAACTGGTAGGAATGGAGGATTTTTATATAATGGGAATAACTTCTATGTGTGTAGAGAGGATATATTAAATATTATTGCTTCTTGTGACAGAAAATTACAAACCTGAAAAAGAATATCAAATATCAAGATTCAGTGAATCCTCAAAATGTTTCTGCCTCACTTCATATTAAACTGAAACTTGTGAAGCATTTTGTGAAAGAAACAAAGAAGATGATAATGGTTTCAGATACCTGACAAGCAGCCAAAAATCAGTGAAGCAAAGAGTAAGAGGTATCTTTATTGAGCTACAGATCTGGGAAGTGTTGGTGGATGATGATTTTGAAACAGTACTCATTTAGAAAGAGCTAGCTGCCTGAAAGTTTTCAAATTTCATTGTCAAAAATTTCTCAGGAAATTACAGACATTAAAACTGTGCCGTGACAATGAAAGATATCATTGAGAACAACAAGAAAATTAGTTCCAGGACATCACTAAATATCTACTTTCACTACCATTTAGACTCCTTTCCAAATGATCTAGGTGCAGTGAGCAGTTCCACCAAAGTATTTCTACAATAGAGCAGTAATACCAAGGATGATGGAATCCTGTAGTAATGGGTGATTACTATTGTTTCCTACAGCATCAAATTAAAAGGTACACAAAATATGCAACAAGTCAAGCAGATATTTTGCAACAAAAAATATCATGATGAAATCTTTGAACAAAACATGATTATTATCAGTATGTAATCTTACAATACTCATTCCTTTTCTAAACTGGTACTGTTATTATATATTGTTTTTGAACATTCTTAAATGCAATTTTAAATGAATAAATAGAGCAAACATTGTAAAAATAAATATACATATTAATTAAATCTATCACAATTTAAAAGGTAGAGATAATCAGTAATTTTCAATATAATTTGTAAAGTCAGCATCATCAAATCACTGCATTTTTACTAGTAGTAGAGAAAAAGTTTGTTGTTTTTGCCTAGTATTACGTTCTGTAAATCAATATCCCAGTACCTTTTTCATGGTGAATCCAAGATATCTGTAGCAGAAACAAGGCAGAAGTTAAAGAAAACACTGCTCTGAATGTCAAATAGCTTTTGAGAATGAGTGCCACTAGTTCTCTTTAAACACATTTTAAATAAATATAAATAGACAGTGACATGAAAACACAAATATTCTTCAGAAAAATACAGATTTTATACCCTGTTTCATTGACAAATCACCAATTTTCTACCATGAAAGAAACTCCAAATTAAAATATTCAAAGGGCTAGAACAAGTTCAATATTTTTTCAAAAGAATACTTACAAATGTATCATGATACTGTTGTTAGGCAATCAATGTTGTTTATGTTGAATGTTTAATATGCACATAAATTTGTGGTTTATTTTATTTTCTCTATTTTTAGTAACTTTGGTGACACAAAAGCAAATGGTTTAATTCAGAAACTTCTTAAGTTAGTTAAAATCAAACAACTAAATTACTACTCCAGACAAGTGCAGTAACTTCATTCAGGTTGCAGAAGAGAAAAATGAAAAGATGTTTACTTATCTTTATCCAAATTATTAATGATTGAGTAAAATAGTGATTCTTGCACCTCAGTATGAAACTGTTCATGAAATAAATTAATTACTGCAAAAGGTTTCCAGACAGGAATTTACCTAGAGCTCAATTGTCAGTATTCCTATTACACTTGATGCTGTACATTACCCAACTGAATCCCTAAATTCTTTTGACCCACTAGGAATGCCAAGTCACATTCTAAAATTAAAGGCTGATTCACCAGTAATGTTGTTAAGAAATACTGATCCTACAAAATTATGTATAGCACAAGTTCAGTTGTCAAGGCTTTAGAGATGAAAATGGCTGCATTTCAAGAATTTCTTAACTACCAGAACAATAAAATTGTGTTTAGATTTTACTTTAATTAAATATGTATTGTGTGTATTTTAAGAATCATATTTCAAGGTTTAAGGATTTTTACATATTAAGTTGTTGCTTGGATTGCAAGATGGCATCATTTGTGTTATACAAAGTTTCAGTGAAACGAGTATCAGTTTCAGAGTTGCCGTAATATAACGTGGGCACCAGTTAACATATCAACATAAATAATAAAAGACAGAATTTGAAAGTAAAATGAAAAATAAAGTAAGTGAAAAAATACAAAATTATACATATTAAAATAATGATTTGAGATACTTCTCCAAAGAGCTGAAAGGCATTACATATTCATTTCTCAAATTTAAACATTTAATTGCAATTTACATTTATAATAATTGGTAGGGTTACTGATATAGTAGAGATAATGAAAAATAAAATTACACATTTACGTTACAAAACTTTAGATATTCATTTAGGAGGTACTATAAGTAATTGTATATGAAATGTGAAAATTGTAAAATAATACACAGCATTTTTACATATCACAAACTTGCTAGTAAACTATTAAGATAATGCAAATAATTATATTAAAAAACAAATTTTGTACTAGAAATAGTATACATTTTTTTTTCTGAAACTACAAACGTTTAGGAATATTCTTGTTAAATTTTAATCAATTTCATTTGTTAGCTTTAGTTTTGGAATGAAATATGATTAGAATAACAAAATTCCAAGTAAAATTCTTGTCCAGGTCTAACCAAGTTAAAGCAAAGTCCATTTAGAGAGAGTTAATATTTTCTTGCTTTTACGTTTGGGTAAATTGTTATAATTATTTATCTTATGAAGATAAAGATACTGCATACCATCATGTTTATCTGAAATATTTCTTTTGCATCATGAACAGATTTTTTTGCCAATTTAAATGGATGGCAAGATTGTATCTAGTTTGGATTTAATTAAAATGTAGTAACATTTCCACATATTTCATATTCTTTAATTGCCATAAGATGTTTCACTTATGGATTTTAGTATAAAGATTAAATACAAAATTGAAACAGATTGTGGCTTACTTTTATTTATCAATACTCATTAACACTAGTTTTCATTAAAAAAAACTTTGACAATTTCTTTGAGAATTTTAGGAAATTCTTCTGCATAGTTCAGTTTTACCCAGTTTTGATGAAAACTAAAAAAAAATTCAAATATTAAAAAGAACTTACTTTATGAAAAGAACTGAGGTTTATGACTTACTTTTGGCTGAAAATTTATTTTCTTTTCTCTTTTTTCCCTTTGCTTTCAGACAATTATCACAGGTAAAGCTATGTAGAGAAAAACAAACTAATAACTTTTTAAGAATCTAACAAAGAGAAAAATTTTTTCTTACAGAATTAATTTCAGCCTAGTGAGAGGAAGAAAGAAAAAACACCTGATTATCTGTCTCAAGTTCCTGCTAGGGTAGTACACAAGGTATTTGAATACAAATTTTAACAGCTAATTTGAACCCGCTGATTTGTTTGAAAACTAGAAAACAAATTTCATTATTAAAAACACTTAGCAAGTAAATGTTGAATAAGAAAACAACCTTGACTTGCTACTATTAAATCAGGAAAATTTAAATTAACACTGCCCAGCACAACGATCATCTTTCAGTGTTAAGTTTACATCTGCATATCAGATTTTAAAATTCAAGTAACAATAACAATAAACACAATGTTAAGAAACTTTAACTGGAAGATATTTTATTGTATGTAATATTTATTTCATAAAGAAAAGTGAAAGGAAATTCCAACTTTAATTTCTAAATACCCCTGAGAAATCCTCTTATTATATTTTTTTAATGAATTAAGTGTCTCAACCATCATTAATTGTAATAGCCTAATACAGTTTACATTATGAAACATATGCAGACACATGGCTCTTCAAAACTGTAATGCTCTATAAACTTAGCCAGGGGTGTGGAGGACATCTGAACTCCTAGAAGAACTGAGTAAATTTTTGACACCTAATTCAATAATTTTTGGAAGTATTTGATTTGGTTCCAAAATGAAACTCTGGCATCAAAAAATATATGATGATAATCACCTTTAAACTATGGAATTTACTGATATTCATGCCAAGTCTTTATATCCAATTTTTTATTTTTTCTTCCACAATAGTCATGATAAATTGGAATTTGGTTTGAGGGTCATCAGCTCTTCTTTTTTAGTTATATCAAATCTTTATATACACTTGCATGCAACACAGCTAAGTGTGATATCTAAAATAGTCATGATTTCCACCTTTCCATAACGACTGTATAATACATTCAGGAAACTTTTTCTAAATTTTTATGCAGGTGTTTTATATATAGTATGGTGTCTTGTTAACCAAATGCTGATAGATCATAAGCATTTAATAATTCCTTTACACAGGTAAAACTTGCATGTAAACAGAGCTGACCAGGAATATTAACACATAAACTTAAATGACTCTGCAATCCTTGCTTTTCAAGTACAAATATTTACTCTCATGATCAATGTTGGTTGACAGCTGTCTCCATAAATGCTCAATCAAATAATACTGCATAACAGTTGGCACAACAGTGTTTTCTGTTCTTACTTAAAATTGCACTTAACAGTCTGGTTGGTTGTATTTTAACCCTTTTGTGATGGGTCACTGGTTAAAGGCCATCTCGTTTGTTAATTTGCATTCAAAATTTTACTGAATTACTATTTTATGAATTTATGCCAGATTTTGGAATCAAATTGTAGATAATTCAAACTTCAATATTAATTAGTAAATTTCTTAATTTAAAAGTAAATATTAAAAGATCATACCAAAATATAGATTTTTGTGAGTCATGTGATATGCTGAATGCAACACCGCTTAAAATACATTTATGATGTCAAAATACTACGTCTATAGTTTTGTACAAATTAGGAACTAAAATTGTTACAAATAACAAGCTAAGATATAAAATAAGAACCTGACATAATATTTTGCTGAAATATGGCTTAGGTACAGTGGCCCCATTCACCTCTATTCATTTTTGAAAACAGTCCCTTATATAAACTTACTTCAATATGAGACGTGAATAACAAATTTAAACCTTAGAATGTCCCCCTATTGGGTTTCTCAGCCATTTTAATGTGTGAAAAGATTACCATATTTTTTGAACCAAGATTTTAAGGTAGGTTGTGCATTTAGATTGCACAAAGTTTCATATTTTTTAAATTATCAATATAATTACTAAGCTTAACAAATTGCAGTGGAATTCTATGGTATCAGTATAGCTATCTATGATGTTTTTGGTTATTCAACTGTATATATAAAACTTAAAAAAATTGTTTTTAGTTTGATATCCTCCACGTGCAAAATTCTAAAAGGCTTAGCAGCCTCTGTCCAAATGCAACTGAGTACAAAAGTCATAGTAAGAAGAGAATTGTTTCATATTTTAAGAAATAAGTTTAATAACTTATTTCTAAATAGTGATAATCCACATAGATGCATAATGTATAAATGTGACTGTATATTACAAAATACTAGTCGAATAAATAACAGCCAAGACAGGGAAGACTAAAGATCAGTTTTATGGATAATTAATGTGAGTACATGTGCAAGTTATATAATGTTAGCTAGGCATGACTGGAAAGTCAATTATAGTGTTACAAGATTTAAGCTACTTAGACTACACATTTGTACTGTTGTGTTAGATTAGGTAGTTGTTCTTGCACAAAAAGAGCATAATTTTTTTATAATGATTACATGATTGGTCAAGTGATAGACTCCACATAGTTAGAGTACAGAAAATAACAAAATATAACATCTAACTGAAAACAAACATTTGAAATGTATCAAGAAGGTCTGAGAGATTAAGCAAATAATTTGAGATTTTTGGGACAATGAAGTTTTTTTAATCATAAAATGAAATCAGTTTACACTTAGACTGGTAGCAAAACAGACTATATATTTTCACAAACAAATCTCTAGTAAATATATTTAATGAAAAATCCCGAGTTTTATCTGTACAATATACTGCTATCAGTTTACACTTAGACTGATAGCAAAACAGACTATATATTTTCACAAACAAATCTCTAGTAAATATATTTAATGAAAAATCCCGAGTTTTATCTGTACAATATACTGCTATCAAATTTTATGAAGATATACATGATGTATCAATAGTTATAGTGCAAATACAGTTGTACACAAATTCTTGTACAATTATACTCAGCCCACTGAGAAAGAGCTAACAAAGTAGTAAAAATTAAATTGTATTAATCAAATGAAATGCATATTACTTTGTTAGATTTTTGTTCAAATCACACTGCTTTAGTTGCTTAACAAACATACCTCATTCTTTCAGAAAACATGCATATAATAGCATATTACTTTGACCACAAGATAATTTAACAGAGAGAATAGGGAAACAAGTTCAATCAAAAGGAAAAGTTTATATTTTCAAGCCTACAACTATGGACTATATATATAAAAATGTAAACAAAGTAGTCTGAAAATAATGTCATCATTCTGTCAAGCTACAAATCCCTATTTTGACTCCATGCTGACAGTACTTATTTTTTAACTACAAATACATTTTAACATCCAAAAAATACAAAATTTATCTTTACATAGTGGGATCATTAAACCACCTTGTGAATTTTAGCTTAACAAACACTATATAAGAATATTCATCAAATAATTAGAGAATTAAAATAAACACAAAAGAAAACTAGTAAATATAACAAGTCACTACGAATAACAAAACCAATACAAGAAGTTTAATATTTACATACTTGGGATAAATTTATGAAACCACACAATTAACACAATGTAATATTTTGTGGAATATATACCATATTATACTTACCCCTCGGGCCAAATGCTTTCTAAATGCAATACACATATTTGATGAAGTTTTCTTCCACAGTCAGTACATTCAACAAATCTGCATAAACAAAATAGACAACATTCTGTATATATTTTCTCACTACAAGGAAGAGTTTCCCAAAGAAAAACAAATGAAACTATACAAAAAATTAAAATACCTTTACTGCTTCAAATGGACAGAAAATATGCATTTAATAACACGATGAACACTGGATATTTGAGAAAAATGATGTATATGAAACACTGTTTATAAAGCTTTCAACGAATTTAGCTGTGAAAGTTTGCAATACTATACTACAAGGTAATTGTAAATTCTGAAAAAAATTAATGAATGCCTTATGATCTTTTACACATTTTTAATTTAATTACTTGAATACGTTAAATTTTAATATAAATGAATATTACAAAATGATTTGATCAATGTATTTTATTGTCGTCAAATATTATTAAGCTGCTTTGTCAATCTTTGTCAAACAACAAGCATCAATGATAGTCTAACATATGGAATAAAATTTATATCAATGGTCTGAACCTTGTTTTCGGGTTCATTGAAAATGAAAGTAACCTAGTAAGGCAAGAAAAAGAATTCTTTTTAGGAGTTTTATATTTCAACAACTCCCATAAATATACCACAAACACAAATACAACTCAAATATGAAATATCTAAAATACCCCAAAAAAATTAATTTTACAAAAATTCTCCAAAACAATAACAAAAAACGTGCCATATACAAGAACATTCTTCTCCGGTTACCTTCTACTGAAAATTAAAATATCAATAGAGTTGTTTGGATCAACATTGAAAGGAGGAAGATGGAACAAATGACCTTTTATTTGTAACCTTTAGATTATTATTTGGTAATCTTAATCAAGTCAACAAGTGACATTATCCTTGGT
This sequence comes from Carcinoscorpius rotundicauda, assembly GCA_011833715.1. Classification (NCBI taxonomy): domain Eukaryota; kingdom Metazoa; phylum Arthropoda; class Merostomata; order Xiphosura; family Limulidae; genus Carcinoscorpius; species Carcinoscorpius rotundicauda. The sequence goes on along the minus strand of CM022391.1, from coordinate 44,823,384 downwards.
TTTCTGAACTTCAAAAAATTGGTTGGTAATCCCCAAGCACTTAATAAAGCTAACTGTGCTTTTTTTTTTTTAACAATATTTCTCGCTTGCTTTTCTTACAGTCATATCTGGAAAACTGACAGCAGAAATCTCTGTTAAAACATTTCTGTTTCTTGCTTTTTTCACTATTTTTGCACACTTCAGCACAACAGCTTTGTTTTCTAAGAATCACTAGATATGTCATTATTTTTAATACAGTAATTATAAAGGACTTTTTCAGCCATTACTTCTGTATTTCAGACAACACTGCAAACAATACAGCACTTTCCAGAAAGATTAGTTTCTACATTCACAATCCATACAGCCAGCCTGTTTAATGAATATTTTTCTTCATGTCATTGCCAATTCACATACATTTTCCAGATTTATCAATGAAGGTTGTGTTATTTCCAGCTTTCAAGGAGATCAACATGATTTCACCCTGTCATACAGATGCACAGTCAATGATAATGTAGGTATAAAAGCAAGCAACAAATAGAAAATAATGGAAATGATGTACAGCCTCTTGTGACTAAAAAAACTCATGAGCTTGAAAAAAGTGAAAGGTTTATAATGTTCTTTCCTAATTTAGATTATTCAAGAAGCTTTAAAATGAAAACAATAAGGCCCATTAAAAACACATGCAAAGAAGAGATCTGCTTTCCTATGTATCAATTTATTTTTTAATAGATCAGTAGCTGGGTACTTCTATTCCACTTAAACTGTTTAAAACTGTACAGTATTAAACATTTCTCTTTCAAGCATTTTCTCTCCTGTCAACCTACCACCAGAACTGTTAATATAACTGCTACAGCATTATTTTACCAAATAACATGATTAGAATGTAAAAATGTTTGTTATAATCCATTAACCCAAGTTGCTATTATTACTGAAAATCAAAATGAAAACTAAGTTCAATATTTCCACTTTGTCACAATTTTGATGAAAATACAAAAATCCACAACAGAATTACTACTCACAGTTCTAACTCTAAATGGTCATTTTTCATTTCAATAAACTGATCTTTTCGTATTGTTCTGAAAAAAAAGAGATAAAAAATCAGTGTGTTTGGCAGATAAAGTATAAAATTAATAATTGTAGAAAAACCTATATAATTCAACTATATTATTTTCTATAAAGTTCTTAATAAATTTTATATTCATAAACCATACCAGTGATTACACTGATATATTTAATCACAAAATTTAAGTTTTTCATTACATTTTGATTAAAATAAACTTATTGAAAAATGCATATAAATTTGAATTTAAAAATTATATACACAGATTTTAGATCATCAAGAATATAACCTAAAAAAAAGTGCAATAATACTAGAATATCACTCACGTTTGTGGTGCTGTAGGATCGTCTCCAAGAGTGACAGTGTCACCCTGTATTTCTGAAAAACATCGTTGACAGTAGGTATATCTGTCAGAAAGAAGGCCAAATTGTTTTGAACTACTCCATAATAATTTCGGTGGTTGGTCAGAAGAAACAAACCCCATACAGCAGCCCAGCAAATTTTGAGAAGATGAATCAAACAAGCAGGAAAGGATGTCAAGCACACAGCATATCAAACAGATCAGACAGGAAGAAGCAATCCATTAATTAATTTGCCTTAAAGTAACGAATTAAATGGAAAGCTTAAAATAATCAAAAGAAGCAAATAATTACAGCTATGGTCGAGCAATTCAAAAACAACAACAAAACAAAAACTTAAGCATGTTAGGAAGGCATACAAGTATCATTTTTTTTTATGAAATAAAACACACTTTCAATATGCACATGCAAATTCAAATAAAAGTTCTTTAATAAACTGACTCAGTGAGAGGTTGGCCCTGGGGTATGCTTTAAAGGATCTATCAAACCAAATATATATTTTAAAAAGAAATTACAAGTACACTCGTTACCAAAACATACATGCTATTTTGAAATAGCACATTTTGCACACTTAAGATAATTGGACCAGACAATAGTAAATTTGAAGACAAACAAAAATGCTCACAAACTGAAATCAAAGTCTTTATTTCCTCCTTAAGCGGTATCATTGCAAAAACTTCTACGTTCAAAATATATTTTTTGTAATGTTTCTGGATTATATACAAATCTGATTATCTGAAATAGCACAATGAACAAAATAAACAATAATAATCACTTTTACACTATGGCAACTAGATGCAAAAGAAAAACATAGTTTGTGTGTTGAATTCTCTAAATGTCTCTAATACTGACAAGTTTTTTTTCTTCTTTTTTGTTTTTCACTAACTGGGTGACAATTGTGGGGCACAATGAACAATAAGTTTTATTCTGGAAGAAATGACTAGTACTTAAATTTTGAGACTGAAATATTTCATAGTAAATAAATTTCAATAATATCTTCTACACTAAGAAAGATCCTAAATTTTCATGGCTGTGGGATCTCTTCATAATGCAGGCCAGCAGCTCAATCTCTTTCCAACTTCGGATCAGCTATCTCCAATCCCGACATTTTACTGATCCCTTATTACAATATTAATATTTAAAATTACTTTTTATTTGCACTGTAAAATGATGTACTTTAATAGTTATATTTTAAAATCACAAACATTTTTCTTTCTGCTTCCTTGTGGTAGCCACTGCTGCAAATGATAGAAATATCAGTAAAAAGTACCATATAACAACCTTGTGCACATCATGAACTTCACACAAAACAGTTAAATTCTCATTTGCTAACCTGCATCTTTTATGTAACATCACTGTTACTGTTCTGAAAAGTAATATGAAAAAATTAAAAATCAGTGACAATTTTTCCAAATTTAGAAACAAAACAATAAGCTTACAATAAATACACCTTTACATGACATTCAATTACAAAAAAGGTCTTTTGATTAGCTGAAATCATAATTTTCTAACCTATTTTGAAAGCTCCAGTACTTAGCATCCCTGGGTATTGTACAAAGTTGTTTCCCATAGCAACAAAGTACTTGTGGCTGAAAAACATATTTTCTCCCACAGCAGTATCCAAGTGATTGCATTACAGGATCAATCTCTTGTTCAAACACTTCTGCTAGCTGTTAAGACATGTATTATAACAGGTATTAGAGATATATAAAATACACAAATGCAATTCAAAATCAATAAATAATCTAAATTCACAGATTATGAAAAGCAAAACTTAAAAGTTTTCAAACTTCTGAGCCATTGAACTGAAAGATATTGAAAAAAACTGGTATTACTATCACATTTTATTTGAAAAATGAAATTACTGTGTTTTAAAATATATAACATCATAAAAACTTCTTTTAAATCTTAGTATTTAGGTACTCTTTTGCACTTATGACTTTTAACAATTTTACATTCTTAGTTTAATTAAAGAACTTGTCATCAAATTATATTAATAAAGTTTTGCATAATATTGGTAATAACTAAAATTTTTATACTAACATTTTAATATCTTTGTGCAACTTGGCACAAATTTTCTAACACCAAAAATAGCCTACTGCAGTTTTCAACCAGTTTAAAGCACAAATTATGCATAATTACAGTAAGGATCAGAAATTTGAATTACCTACATTTTTGATTTGTTGAAATATCAATAAGTTTGTCAAATACACAAAACAAGCCCTACTCCCTCTGCCTGACTTCAATAGGTTATCTTTAATGAACTTTTCATGGGATTTGTATATGTTTGTAACTAACAGACATATCACATTTTCTTCTACTTAATCTGAAATGTCACTGTTTACTTTCCCCACCATAAACCATTAATAAATTGAATTTATTTGTATTTGATGATTATACTTTGGTGCTATAATACCAAATGAAAATTTGTAAACATTATTTTCTTGACCCTAAGTTTATACAGTCTCAGTTGATTTATCTGACTTGGTATCTAACATAAAAAAACAAGAAAAATATCCAAATTACTTGTTTTTCTACCTAGAATAACTACAGCTTGTAAGTTTACATTTTTTAAAATTTAATTTCATTGTGTTATTGCTCTTTGAACTGTTTCTATGTAGTAATCCTAACAGACATGTATATCACACATGGGATGCACAGCTTGTTACTGTACTGAACAACACAAATTACTTGCTTATACGTATTTTTCATCATCTAACTTAATAAGTTTCTAAATTTTACACTTTATTTTATAATAAGAAATAAAAGATGTACATAGAAAGCAAGACGTCTAATGCCATGTAATCTTTAGCTGGTGAATTTATGAGTTTCTTTAATACAGAGCAATAAATTCACCATCAGGAATTTATTAAGATATTTAAAAGAGTCATAAATCATGACTTTTACACAGAAGTCTATATAAAAATACTTATTAACTTAAGACTTGAAAAAATTGCATTGTGAACAACTGAATTCTATGTCCGAGGTAAAAACTGCAAAAAACAAAATATCCTGCTATTCATTATTTCCTGTTAAAAAAAGAAAGTGAAACTCGAAATGTGTGGCCTTGCATGAAAGAATACAAAAGTAACACAATTATTGTTACAAACCTAATTATAAACTTAGAAATCCACAGAAGACTTTTAAACACTATCCTGCTTGTGTATAAATGTTGAAATAAGTAACACAAAATACTAAGACATAAAATTAAAAACATTTCAAATACATGATAATCTGTGGATCTGTAAAAAGTTTGCTATCTACATTTGAGTATTTCAGTGTCATCACAGAATTCTGAAAATATACATACAACAAGAAGGCATAAAAAATATTTGTATTTATGAAATAAACAGCAGTTGAAAGAGGATTTAAACCAAATGAAGCAGACAAAGCAGTTAAGAAATTTGCTAATGTAGTAATAATGGATCAAAGTATTAACTTAAAATGTAGTAATGATAAAATTAAAGAACAATATTCAATTCTGGAATATGTTCCATGTTTAACTACTAGTTTATTTAAAGTGCTTAAAAATATGTTTTACCAACAATTAATACACAAGACAGATCAAATTTTGGATAATACTAAAGATTATATATAGTTTCTGGAGACTGATGGAATAATTAAATGTGAATGTGAAAGACTTTACTTGACAAAAAAAAATTAAAATCTTATTTAGCAGAACATCAGAGACATTAAAGAAATCGAAAATTAAGCCACAGCACGGCAAGTACAAACAACTGAACAGGAAACATTTTGGGAAAAACTATTACTGGCTCAACCAAAGGGGTATTAGAATCAATAAGAAGATGAATCTTTGGGAATAACAATGTATACAAAGATTATGAAATACTAAATACAGATAAATGTTTGGCAAATATCTGCAAGAACAAAGTGGTGAGACCTCTGACAATTATGGATAAATAGTAAAACTATGCATGGGTCAAATGACCTAGTTAGAAAAGGTATAAATATGGCATTATTATGCTTTGCACTTTCTCACCTGATGAAGACATTGATATATCCAATGTCAACTCTTTCGAAAGCAACAGACTGACCTTAACTAAATTTGTTTTAATTATTAATTATTTATCTATCTAAATGTTCTGTGTTATTCATTATTAAAATTAACTGTTCATGTTATCCCTATCTGAATCTTTAAAATATTAAATGCAAATCTGCATATAAAACTTTAATAGTAAAAAACATTTTATTTCAACATTTCTTCTTTGAAAATTATTTTACAAACCATATTATATGCTGTGAATTAATAAAAAGTTGGAATAAATTATCACTGAAGAACACCCCTGGAAATTGCTACAGTAAAAGCTTAAAAATCAATGAATAAATTATTCATGTAAGCACAGTAAAAGTATTGTGAAAAATAATTTATAGTTTTCTGATAGTGTTTACATATAGATTTTGTAAAGTAACAACAGAATTTCATTTAGAACACACATGTAAAACAACAATAACATAGATATGAAATTTTGTAACCATAGTTTCTTTTCGTGGTCTTTTTATTCCTGAAAATATCTGTTAAATAATGTTTGAAAGTTGTGGCAGTTTACTTGATGAAGATACTCAAATAAGTTTTATTAGGGTTAAAATGCATGGTAGGGATAACAAAATATTCATATTATTCAAAATCTTTTAAAACTTTAATGTTAATCATATTCAAACAAAGCATATTTGCTGGAAACTATTGTTTTAATTCTGTTACCTAGCCTGACCTGATGCCATTTTACAAGGTTAGATTTTATGTCACCAAGTCTTTTTAAAATTTACTTGGTGTGTTTTTTATGATTTTTATTTAGAAGCAGTGACAATTGGAATTAGTAAAATACATTTTCAAACAAAATATGTTTCTCAAAATCACTCAAGTTTTAAACTAATGAGTAAATAAAAATAATCCTGAGATCAACAATTGAAATGAAGCTCTACAAAGAAAGGACCAAAAATTGGTTAATAACAAAATCTGGAAATTTCATACAGAAAAATGACAGAAACTCTTAATCAAGCTCCATGTTGTCAAAGCTACACCCAGTAAACTATTAAGAAATTCTGTCCCGAGATTCGTGCAATTTGGTAAGGTATATTCTCTGAAAAAGGAGACAGGGATATCCACAACATCTATATCTATCTCAAGTTTAACAAATTGTTCGCCTTGTTATGAACAAGCCATTATATGCACATCACAGCTTTATAAAGAATAACATTCAAAATTCAATTAAACTACTTTATTTTAATTGTAAGCAAATATAACTGGCATCAAAACATTTAATAAATTAAAACTGCTAGGCCTTCTCTACTTTATTTATCAACCCTCTTTTAAGTACAGAAAGTAAAATACTCATTTAATATGGATATTACTAAGGCAAAGTACATTTTATAGACTTTAATCTTGTTTGCTTGTGGAATCACAAACTGAAATCAGACCCACTCATACTGCACTGCTATCACACCCTCTCTTTCACAAATCAATAACTCTGATGTTTTATACTGTATTATCTATAACCATCACAAAGGTAAAATTTAATCAACCAAATGACGCATCACATTAAATTGTTTTCAGTATAGAGTACTATCTACTTTATCTTTAGTTTCAAACTTTCTTTCATAGTGTTCAGAACAACAATATTAGAAATATATTTAAAAACTTTTATACCATATGCAGAAAGCCAGATAAACTGTGACATTTACATAACATTATCTGCTTTGTACATAGTAGCTAATATTCATGTTCTTAGAGGCTTTATTTAACTAACTACAAATTATTTAGTATACCAATGCTTAAATAGAGAAAAATTAAATTCCATTGCCAATCAACAGAAAAATATTCTAGATTACAAGTACAATTTTTCTTGTTTCATGTACATTTCTTATTACAACACTAACTAAAAAAATGTAAAAATTAGAATCTTATTACACAAGACAATGAAAAATAATAACCAAAAACATTTTTCATGACATATGCTAGTGTGTTACATCATTCAATCCAGTAGCATAAGCAGCACATTTGCAGAATTATTAGTAATACAAGGTTCAAAGTATAATAAAACAATAAAATCAAATACAAGTAAACATAGAATGTTAGAAACTTTAAGCTATTTAAGATAATGAATTCTAGTCATTCTAGAAAAAAGGTAATTTGTATTTATTTCTTTTATTTTTAGAGTGACTGCAAGATTGGCCAAGTGTATATAGACAGGATAGAGAAAAAACCTGATTTTTTGTGTACAAGTGACTTTTAATATTTATTGAAAGCTTGAAGATATAAAATATTAAAAATTATAGTACAGAAACTGTAATGATTAGTTTTTGGTTATGATACAAGTGAAACCACACCCATGAGAAAAGTATTAATATTTCAAGGCGTTTTTTAATCAGTATAGCACAAAAAGCACAAACCTACCTTTGTGCAATGCCTATAGACTCGTGATGTCTTTCTGTTATACAGCCATGCATTATCAAACATCAACCACACATCTTCCACATACTGCCAAGGATCTTGATACTGTCCTGTATCAAGCTTTCTCTTAATAGTAGATAAATCCATAGGTTTTTTTATTATGTCAAAGTAATCCTGAAAAAAACAGAAGAAAGCAGAAAACAGAAATAATGTGTAGAAGAAAAACTACCATTAGTCCAGTGTTTTTTTATTTTCAAATTTTCATGGATTTATGACAATATTTTATTTTCTAAAATAGTCTTTCAGGTAGTCAATTATCCAGTATGAAGCTAAGATGGAAATTTATTTTCGAAAGAAAAATAAACAAACAACAAAAAATGCAGATTTTTCTTTTTACTTTAAATTTAACAGGTTTTAAAATGACACTGGGTATTTATGTATAATGCCACATCAATTAAGGTTTTTTTAATTTAAGAAAGTGCATAAAAGAATGTTTAAAGTAAAAGATGTACAACTTTTTTCATTACAGAATTATGTGAAAAATGTTAAACTTTTGACTTTAAAACTATGCTACTTAGATGAGTTTAGAGTGAAAACTAAATCTAAAAATTAATCAGAATGAATGTTTTGAACTTTATTTTAACTGTTTACAGAATAACATAACAATGGCAAAACCAATTATTTAATAATTTAACGTACACAACATTTATTTAAATTCCAGGGTTAATACTTCTGTCGCATAGCTTCTAAACAAAAGCTGTGAAATTAAAATACTTATTGTAAGATCATTCCTACATCTTTTACTTCTGATAAATATAGCTAAAGTATATGACATTTTAAAGGTAGACAGCAAAATATCTGTAAAATTTGTTCTACAATTAAATAAATAAAACTGCTGAAATTAAATTTATCATGAATATAGGTTTTATGAAAACGCTAAAATAGCAAACAATAATCTATCCTTCAAGTCACAAACTGAACATATTAAGAACAGAATGTTGTCTTTTCACATGTAAATCTCATTTGAATGCCTGATAGTCATTTACTGCACAACTGTTTCTATATATTTTCCTTTCTTAAACAAGATATGTACCATTATATAATAGCATTACATCAGTGACATGTTGAAGATTGTTGCAGTAATAATATATTTGAACATATGTAAAAATGTTATTGACTGTTGAACGTATAATGTTTTGACAGAACACTGGTCTGTCTTTTTACTTGTACTTATAAACCTATTATTATATGAACAAATGCTCCCTTACTCAAGAATCTGTTCATACATTTTAACGATGACACAAAAATGAAACACTGAAATCAGATGCTTTTTTTTCCTGTTCTTTCCAGCTTTATGGCATTTAACTCTGAAGATTTGTGTTAAGACTGGAATGAAGTGATAAAAACCTAACTCATTTGATGTAGAGCTAGAAGAAAAACTGCTTGTGAACAATTTCTGTCACAATTACAGTTTTGATTTCTTGTAAAACTTGATTTTTAATTTATACTTACTTGAGTTATGATACTGCAATATGATAAGGAAATTTATTATTTTTTAAACAAAGATTACACAAGCTGTGATCATCCAGCTGACCAAATAACATTGCATACCTTTTATATGGCACATAATTATTAGTATTTTGTTGACTTTCCTGACCTTTTTTCATGTTTATGTGTTGGGATTATTTGTATGTGGCATCATACAGATGAGTGATTTATATTCACTGGACATCTATTACTTGCTTCATAGGTTGCACACAATGGAAATTTGTTGCTATTATTAAAATATTTGCCCCTTATTTAAAACATAAAATAAACACTTACTTTTCTTAAGAGTTGAGTTTAGCTTACAACATGCAAGTTTAATCATTTTACACTCACGTGGGTAATGAATTTGTTATGAATACATATTCTAGTCAGCACCATTCAGTTATTTTTGATTAATTAATTAATTTTAAAATTGTTTATGACCTGATTAGAAGATTAAAATGAAGGAATATAAGAAATTATTCAAGACAATAAGCAATTATTTATAACAACATTATAGTATTTGGAATAGTTATGCTAAAGTTCATAAAACATTACTGCTTACAACAAAACATCAAGTTAATTCTCTTGAATTTTTGGGTTAACAAGTTTCCACTTAAAAACCAAAACTTTTACAAACTATGTTTGCTAACTTGATTTTATTAGAGAATATTTCATTAAATTACTGAACTCTACCATCAACAGCTGACATCTACCAGGAACCATACTTTAGCTTTTCGTAGGTTACTATACTCCTACCAGTAAAAAATAAAAAATGATTCTAAAATCCTCAGGTATTTTATAAAATGGTTGGATTAGCTTCATTTCATTTTTTTTAAGTCTCACAGAAAACGAATTTCCACATTTAAGTCTGCATTTAATATGTTCCGGTTGCCTAATCAAGTACCTGATTTTTAACCGTTACATATAAAACAAAAATATATGACAGCAAACCCTGTACAAATTACCTTGCAGGTAACCATACATTTAGCAATACAGCATCATTTAGTATTTCTCATGATAAGCTTAATGTACAAATCAAATTGCCTTTCTACTGATATTTAAAATGAAGTTAGCATTTATATACACAAAAGATAAATAGAACTGAACACAAATAAATGTCACAATTTCAAAACTGGAAAGAATATGTCACAAATGATTTTCAATTAATGGGTAAATGTGCAAAATGAATTATCAATGATTATCACCAAGTAACTTTAGCAACATATTTCAAGATAGTATCTTATCTACGTTTCACTTCCATTATATACACTTGTTATTGTTTGCATGATTTTTAAGATAATCCACAAAAATATTGTGCAAATAGTTACTTAATGTCCAATACCCAAAAACATTTGATGTCAACATCTGGAAATATATTTTGACAAACTAAGATTTAAAATGTTATTCTGTGGCAAAATGTAAACTGGTTTAGGTATGCATTTTTTACAAATTTATGATATTTAAGTGTTAATTCCTGAATCTGTTTAAGAAATTTAAAAATTTCAACCAAAATTCAGTTTAGTAACATGATAAAAATATCTGCTAATCTTCATGAAAAAGAGACATTACTCTATATCAGATTTAACCCTTCCTCACAAATGGTGGTAAGTGTGACTGCCAAGTAGCAGAATATTACAGTACAATAAAATCACGTTAAAACTACATAAACCAACAAGAAACCCAGGAAAAAAAACTGACAAGCTACAACCTAAATTTTAAAATATATAAGCAAGTGAAGCAACGTATTGGCTGATACCTGAAATACATAAAACTACTTTATTAACATGAACAACAACCATGTTTTTATTTCATCCCTACATAAATTAGCAGCAGGAAGGAGAAAAAAAAAGCATCTATATTGTTGCAAAAGAGATAGTTACATTTACTTTTTCTACCATACTACTCACATTATTCATTCCTTTATCATATAATGCAAAAAACAACAACAAAAACAGTTGATAATAAAGGTCTATGAATGCAATTTAGTAATGGAAAGTAGGGAAGCATTAAATATATATTTCAATCCATTTTTAGCAACAAAAATTCTGAAGTGTAAAATACTCATTTGCACAGAAAAAACTAAATTACTGATAAAAAAAAAAATTTTAAATGCTGAAAACTTAAACACTAGTTTAAGTTATGTTTGGAAGGTGTAAGTTAATGCCATGATTTCAAAAATGACTTATTTTAAATAAGTGAAATGATTATACTCTGTAAATATTGATAAAACTGAAATGAAATACATTATGCAAAATAACCAATTAAGAAAAATTTTGTTTAAAACAAATGGTCTGAAGAAAATTTATTAGTTCCCTGAATAACCTGAGAAACTTCTTTACTACTGAAACTCTTCCAATCTCCTTGAGATTCAAGAACAGATAACTAAACTACAAATATAATAATAATCATAATGAAAGAGTGCTCAAAGTTGTTTTTCTGAAGATACAAATATTTTCAATAAACTAATCAGTTCAAAAAATCTCAAAATACTTTTCTAAATCATATACACTAAACTACCTAAGCAACTCCAAAGGTCCATCTTGATTACGCTCAGTATGTTGGAAAAATCACCAGAAATTTGAAAAAAAGTTTTTGTTTTATAGTACTACTTGTATTGAATAATTTACTTCTAATTTTCTCCTAGATTTGATTTATTCATGTCAGGTTTCTTAAAAATAATGAAATAGAAGTAAAAATTTTAGAACAAAAATGTTTTTTCAGAAATTTTAATAGTTGGCTTTAATGTTGCGATCTTGTTGGTCATAAAGCTAATCTACATATTTAAATTCAATATATTTTAAACTTTATGCAAGTTTTTTTAATTGGTCAGTATTTTTGTTTTCCTCGTACTTTCTTGGAACTGTCTACAATGTTCAGTTGCTGGTCCTAAAACTGAACTTCATTTTTAAATTTAACCAGCTTATGTTTGTCCAATTTTAAATGTGATCAACACAAAAATATGTATTGAATTAATTAACACTTACCCTAAGATTGAAATTTGTTACAAAACCAATATCACTGAGGAGTGTTAAAAGTGTAATTTAATTTAATTATTTGTTACTACATTTATTTCTAATTTTGAAACATTGATATTTCTTAAAAAGCCTAACATGATTAGTTCTTGAAAGGTTAAAAAAAAACTGTCTCTCAACACGAACTGATTTTTCACACTATTTTTGCTCTAAATTGTCAAAAATGACTGGATTTTGATGGAACTTGGTAGAAATATGTAGAATATTATTTTTCACTGTCAGGCCAAAAAATAGTTCTTAACCAATGATAAAAAGACATATAAGCACAAGTTTTGGTTTTTTGAGAACTGAAATGATTGTTTAATCAATGCCACCAGGAAGCTTTTTAGTATGGAAGTTATAATGTTAAATACTGAGAGAAATGCTTTACCAATATTGATTGTTCACATTAAATTATCTGAGGACTATCTGGATTTCCATCCCTAATTTGAAAGTAAGAGAGCAGAAGAAAGGCAACTAGTCAATACCACTCACCACTAACATTTGAGCTACCCCTTATCAATAAATAGTGGTTTGGCCTATCATACTGCAATACCTAATGGCTGAACTGGTAAGCATTTTTGGTGACAAGTTCCGATCTTCTTTTGACCCACAAATTGCAAGTCAGGAATTTTAGCCATGTCAAGCTCCAAAACAGTACAGTGTATAAGCCTAATAAAGGATAAACTATAATACAACTCAACTAGTAATCTCAACAATTTCAAGATTATCTTCATTTGATAATGCATATCTGTTATTTCAGCAGATTATGATTCATACAGTAATATTCATTGAGTAATATTTAACTGGTTATTCAGTGTTGTATTTACTATAAAAAGTTAAAAACACTAAAAAGAATTTATTTCCCTTCTTAACGAAAGAACTTCAATTTTTAAAATAGTCCAGGAGAAGGCTATGTGTGAAGGGTTCCATGATTTTCTTTATCACCACCTAGAATACTCCACTTGGAACTAAATACTTCACTTATATTTAGAGACAGCAATAGAAAACCTTGTCACAGAATGAGGTTTATTACTGAAAAACATTAATAACAACTCTCATGCACTGTCAAGATCATAAAACCATTGTACAAACATGCAAATCCTAAAATACTCTTTCAATAAATAATCAGACCTAAATACCAAAAGAGGTTTAGTGTTTACAATTTTTAGTCTAAAGTTTTTAACTTTTTGCAATATTTTGTTAACATCTAAAATCCTTTTATGTTCACTGTATTTATTTTAAAGACAAAAGTCAAACAAAAATTTTATAAAGTACTACACATCTTTATCAAAATAATGTAGCTATTTCTTTGACTGAATTTGTTAATTTAAGGTTTGGAATGGTAATGGTGATAAGCTGGTGAACGCTGACTTACTTTCAGTGTAGATAGATCTTTCCTTGGTAACCAGGGCAGCCGGGTACGATCGAGATCATGCTAAATTCCATATTAAGGGGGAAGAGAGGAGGGAATTAGTGACCAAAAAAAATGGAGATAACGGTTACAGGTTAATGCATGGGTTAATTTACACTCTACCAGAAGTAGGATGACAACTTATGTTAAAGGTGAACAGGTTGGATGAATTTTTTTCTGCAAAGTGAAGCATGCCTGTGATAGTGGATAACAAAAGAAACTGTGCCATATAATGTCCTTTTTTTTTTAATATATGAAGCTAACTAATTAATATACACCTAAAATAAACATGGAGCTTCTTTTGAAGATTTTCTTTATAACAAAAATGTAATAAAAAATAAAGATTAAATACTTTAGTAAGATCAATGACTAAAGAAATCTGTAAATACTCACAGGTATTTGTAGCATTTGAGGGTCTACAGGTTGCCTAAAAGGAAGTGACTCTGGGTCTTGTCTGTACAGCTTTTCCAACGTAGGCATTAATGCTTGTCGTAATTCATCTGGTTTAAATACTATTGGAAAAAAATACTTTCTTACCCAATTTTCTTCAACAGTTATCTTCAGTTAAGAAATGCAACAAGAGAAATGATGAATTTTAAATATGTATATTTTAAGTTTTCCTTATAGACTTAAACTACTTATTACTACAGTTAATATATATTAGGTTAAAAATACAAGCTGAAGCTGTAAATGTTGGCCACTTAATTTAAAATGATGAAATACTGAAAATATATCTTGAGGTTTACAATAAATAATAATTTTCTTCATAACAGCAAACACACACAAAAAGTAACAATAATCTGTCAACATATCAAAAATGTGTTATATCAAGCAAGCTTTGTCTAGGTTGTGAAACTAAAAAAGAAAACATGCTGGTGGATGCCATGACAAACTACCACCAAATCCTAATGTTCACACAATATATAACATGATTACAATATTCATTAATACCTCACCAATGATTTTATTTAAAAGTTTAAGAACTCAATATGTAATACTTAAAGCATGGTACAACTCTGTGACAGTTTGGGCAACTTTGTAGGAAGAGGAAGTGCCAATAGATGCACTTTCTGTTATGCACTTTCATTTTCCAGCCCTTAATGTCTTTCTAGTGTTTCACAGGATTAAATAATTAAAGTCACTGACTTCAGAAGTGTCTTATAAGCTGAAGTTAAAAAGTAACAGGTCAAAATAGGAAGTGGATGTAACTCAACAAATTACTTTGTTTCAGCTTTATAATGGTTGTTAGAGAAAAAACCTTCAGCTGAGTTTTTACATTATTGCAACAGTAATGGCCATTTTTTTTTTCATTGAATTTCTCCATAGAGAGTTCTAGTATACTCTTCAAAATATGTACGTATGTATGTTGTGTTACAGAAGATTTAAGTTTTATTACATGTAACAATATGGTGAAACCTATGAATGTACACTTACATCAAATATAATAAATACTTGATTGATGGCAATAATAGAATGGAGGGTGGAGAGATTGTGATCTACCAATAAAATACTTCTTATTATCACACAAAATGTGAATGAGATCAGTCCGGCAATGTGGAACTAGTTAGTATGGCAGATATTTTTGTTCTAATATTATATGTACACATGCACAGGGATTTCAAATTAACCTCCAATGGAGGATATATTTTGATATAGAGAGTTAAATAACAAATACTCCAGACATATCTTGTCTTAAAGGGAGCAAATATATATAAAAAAAAAGCTCAGCATTTTTCTAACCATAACAGAATCATTGGTAATTTCAACAAGTCATAAAGGAAGTAATAACAAAACTTCAGGGCATTAAATTTGCTGATTAATGAAAAACTCTTGTGAAAAACTTATGGAACAGGTGTTTCATTTAAAAAAAAAATTAAAGTGCAAGCATTAAAAAGAGGCACTAATGTCAATTTCTTTTTAAATTCAAATTAATTGGCCTGTAAAACACCTCTAATGACACAACAGAATAAGAAAGCTTATACAGTATTAAATTAATAATAATTACTCACCACCGACAATACAATTTTCCTATCAGTACAATTTGTTTCACAGTTTTTATAACTGTGCATCTGTCTTATATTTAAATCAACAATGCTGTGGTTATTTAAATGTAATAAGTATCCTGCATGCATAAAAAAATAACATTTAACCTTTCTTGAATAGAGCTGTCACTAATATCCTGACTTCGTATCCTCTAACTGTTAAAACATTAAACCAAATCATATATGAAACTTAGTATAAAAACTTACTGACTGGTGTGGAATTTCTGCTTTATAAAAAGTTTGTATCAATTGATTTGTATGTCTTTTCAAGGGTATGAAATGTCCAAAATTTTGCTTTGATATACCATATGAAAAATAAAAGCATGCACCTTAAAATACTTTCACCTTTGGAGCTCAATATTTTTACATATGTTAATTTCAACTTGACTAATATTCATCAACATACTTCTTCTGACACTTTATAATACATAACACAGTACTACCAAATACAACAGTTAACCTATTTTTGTTAAGTTCACTGTGGACCAAGTCCAAGCTCAGCTACTCAAGTAGTAACAAGAAGTCCTTTTTTGTAGTTTTTTTAAAAGGATTATTAAATACCACTGATCTACATCTACTAAATTTCATCCTATCTGCTAAAATGTTTGAATCTAATTATGTCCCTTAAAGTAAAGAAAAATGCACACACAGTACATGGCTTAATATAATTTCTGCTATTTGATTAAATTTGTAGCCAGACAAGAAACAGAAACAGACTGAAAAGACAACCCTAATAAACCTCTTACCTTGTCCCCCATCCCCAATAGCAAAACATTTTTCTTATTGTTCATCTTTATATCTAAAAGAATCAAACTATTTCTTTGTCAAATTCAATACGGAATTGCACCAACTTGAAGAAAAAAGAGGAAGAAGTGCTAGAGTAAAAAAAAACAAAAAAACTTACTTTTTTTGTTTGGCTTTGGTTTAGGCGGTAGTTTAGAACCTGCTTCAAATGGTTCATTTTTAACATCACTAGGAACACTAGTTGATTCTGAAATTGTACATGACTGAGAAACTACCAACTCTTGTTTTACAGGTGGTGCTTCTTCTTTTATAGCTCTAATGCAAGAATTAATATCTGTTGCAGATTTTTTTCTTGTTAGTTCATTCTTTACTTCAATTTGATCATCAGGTTTTATTTCTGTTATATCATCTTCTTTGATTTCTTTTTTTACTTCTGTAAATTCTACCTCCATTTGAATAACTGCACTGTTTGTAATTTTATCACAGTCCCAAGCAGGTGCTCCTACAGTAGCTGTACATGGAATAACTGTGGATATAGTAGAAACAACTGATGTCACAGGAGTCACTGAAGATGTAGGAGGAAATTCCATTGTAACATCCACAGAATTATTTAAATTTTCTTCTGATAGAGTCACAGAACAAACTTCTGAAGGAATATTGTTTGTCTTTGATGGTACAGAGTCTGTTTTTGAGAACTGTGATAATGAATTTTGTGAGGCATGAAAATTTTGATGATGAGTGGAAGGTATCCTCTTCACTTGATCTTGTACTTTCTGGGAAATAAATGTTGGCTGGGGACAATTTCCTGTACTTTCTGGAACTGATGCTGATCTAGGAGGTTGCTGTACTGGTATTTGTTGCGATTGTGGTTGAGGTGTTGATGACTGAGGAAGAGATTTAGCATGGGATACTGAGTGGGGAGGCATTTGTAAAGAAGATACAATCTGAGGCTTACTAACCACTTGCCCCCCAGTTTGTTGTGGTTGTGAAATCTGCATTACAGAAACCTAAAATATGACACAAAATCATGTGTTTTAAATTTCTTTGATACTTCTTTTCATCATACATAATCTTCAGAGGGAAATACAGTTCAATCTTCAAGAAAAATATAAAAATTGTCAGTTTCTGCTATGACAAAAATATAATTCATTTAAAAATTACTACTGTTCATCACTAGAATATAATTTTTATACTGAATATTCGACAAGTACGTTTCAAAAATTGACTGAAATATACTTCTAAATACAACTACCAATGATATATATATTCTTTTAAACTCTACTTAAAACTGTCAAATACCTACTAGATCAAGTCATCTAACAAAACTATAACACTTAACGATAAAATTATTGCACTGAAGCAAAACAAGTAATTTAAAACACTGATAAACTGCGAAATTGGTTTCAGATTAATGATCTTCATGAGAAGATAATCAACAGAATAAATAATATTTACAACCACTCTCAGAACTGCACGTCTACTTCAACAGAAGATACTTATAAAATTAATAAATTTAAGATACGTTTTTAAAGTTTAGATGCATTTAATCATTAAGTTCTCTCTTTTTACTATTTTACTTCTTACCCCACAGTTTATGAAGTCCAGGTTGTTGCAAAGGGTGATCAATGTACAATATAACATATATGCACTGTACATCCAATTATCACTGCCTTTTAAACTTAAACTTGCGTATTTTTATAAATTTCGCATTTTTTGTTTTTATTAGTTAGTATTTACTCACTTTGAGACTAAATTCTTTAAAAATAAATCACTATACATCTATTACATCATAACTTCTGATTAATCACATTTTAACTTGTCTGCATGTGATTAAAAAGAAAAAGCATGAAATGGTTACCTGTTATAAAAAAAATAGAAAGTTTTTTTGAAATTTATAAATTATGTGATTTAACTGAATCTTTATTAATTGAGAAACTTACAGGTGAATTTATTCCACTCACAGAAGAAACTGCTATCTGCATCTGTGTTGTCTGCAGAGGGAGTTGGACCTGCTGCTGCATCTAAAAACAGCAAGTACACAAACTATCTTAAGTTGCTTCAAATAACACTTTTAATGAGTTTCACAAAGATAATAGCATGAAGAAAGTTCACCTTTTGTTTAAAACAATTCCACAGCATTTTTACACATTTCCCAATTTATAAATTACAAACCATATTTACGTGGCTTTATTTATTTATATAAAAATACTACACTGATATAACATATTTCATAATAAAAGTTAATTTAGAAACATTCAAGATAACTTATAAAGCATTAGGTAGTGCAATGAAAGTTTACATTTTACTTATATAAAGCGTATGTAAAGATTTAGGCATGAAAAAATTTACACACAACAAAACAAAAGTAAGGTTTCTCTTCAATAAAAATGCATTGCATCATTATAGTTGTTGTTTTTTTTCTTTATCAAAGAAGTTTATTATACATCGTATAGAGGGATGTTCAGGACATAATTTATGCAAGTGGCACTGCATAAATACTAATTTCTACTTTATCTTAATGACTAGGACATGTGACTAAATACTAATGGAACAAATATTCCACACTCCAAATGCTTAGTTTACATGCAGCCAACAATCTTATTTTAAATAAATCCATTAGAAAATCTCTAGTGGTATATTCTATCAGTAATAAAACTTTGTGAAGCAACATGACAATAATAAATTGCCAGGACATTTGCAAACTTATTTTTCAATACACTTTTACATACCAAATGTCAGATAATACTCAGGCAGCTTTCAACAACCTTTCAATAGGTTGTGTTTTTGGGAGAAGCTTATAATCATGATTTTAGTGACATTTTTGTATCCTAGAATGCGTGTGAATGATATTCTTTACAGTTCTAACAGCCCTAAAATGAAGCAATAAACCAATCACAGTTTATGTTACTTCTAGTTGTGTTTAACCCTTTCACTATTGGCTCAATCACAGGGACTGATTTCATATCCAATGTGAGATTATTATAGTTTTCACACTGTAACTTTTAATACAGTAGTCATATCTCCACAAAACAATTTGGTACATTATCATTGAACATGAGGCTTTTGCACAAAACAAGGGTTTTTTAATTAAAGATTTGTATTTTTCTTCTTGAATGTTGGCTATCTCATACACACACAATAAAAAATCTATTTTTAATATTAAAATACCTTTATGAATAATACAATCATCAAATTTCATTTATAAAATCTCTTACTTCCTAATATATAGATAAATATTGAACTTTTATATAAAATTTTATATTTTACCTGTTATCTTTCTCTATCTTATGTACATATGGGTCAGGTTGAATTGACTGACCTTGTAACTATCATACAAAATTAGAAAATAAGATGTATGTTTTAGAACTGCTACAAATTGTAACAAAAAACTAGAATGCACTTCCTGTTACTGAATCCAACAGCATAATATAAAGTAATCTGTCTTTAATTTGTCCTAGTGGATCAGTATTTTGAAAATTAGAACAGTAGATAAAGAAATATTGAAAATACTGATGTCTACATTTATGACTGAAGATTAGTTTGTGCTTTTTTGCTGTATCTTGTAAGCTATATCTTGTCAAATTTTACACATTAAAGTAAAATAAAACAAATTAACTCTATATATAAACATTTTCAAGGAATTAAAATTTCTAAATTACTCTAACAACATCACAAAATTGCAATGTAATTCACAAGGCTTACTAAGTTCTATTTTGATATAAATAATAAAGTTTCCGATTTATTATAAATGCAACAAAGTGAACAAGTGGGTGGGGACACTGTTTTTGATTCACTAAATATTGTTATACCTAAGTAAAGTAGAAAAGAAAGGAGGTTCTATTTTATATCCTTGTTTATCAAAAAGTAATTTTAGTTTCTAATTCATAAAAAAATTATATAATTGTATTTGAACATTAAAAACATCCAAGTTGTACCAAAGTTACATTCAATGTACCATGTAATACAAAAAAAAAACAATATTTAAGAATTCTGTTGTTTTTGTTAACTTAACAATTATGGGTAGATCCATGTAATTATGGTCACCCCTGTATGCACATCATAAAATTTTACTTTGTTACTTTCAAAATTTAATTAAGCAATCTTTCTATCATACTAATGAAATTATTAAAATTTACACTTTACTTAAATGTTTTACATTATCTAAGTTCTAATTCATTTATTTAAATACAAAACCTAAAAAAGTTCTTAAACTCTGTCACACAACTACTTAGTTACTAACAAAAGTTTTAACATTTGTACTCTGCAAACAACTTGATTAAACCTTCAACATACAAAAATAGTCTAGAGTAGTTTCTCTCTATACATATTCTTATTTCAAGTACCTCGGGGCACATTTGGATAAAAGAAAAATTAGTTGCTTGGAACTCTTCATAGATGCTACGCCCACTATCTACCCATTCAATTGTGATTTCTCAACAAATTATACTTAGTTCAGCTATATGACTTAAGAAAAACTACTTCTTAACAATTATTTGAAAATTTATTATAAAGAATTCCTTTGCACATTTGTCAAACACTTTTACTGTGTTGCTTGTGTCCTTTCTAGTACTTTAGAGTTGTTTCTCACTTATAATTATGCTAGTTAGATAGAAAATTAAATTTTATTTAAGCTTGAGTTTTATATTTCAGGTAATTATGGCTCAACTGTGTTTGAAATGGATATTAGAAAAATAAATGTTTTAAAATATAAGCCAAATTGCCTCAGTTTATCAGGCTTAGTGTAGAAAGCAACTGTCTCAAAGTTCTGATGACGGGCTAAAGTGTTGTTGCTAAATATATCCCAAGAATGGCTCACTGATAAGTGTCACATGTAATAATACTAAAGGGTGAGAACTAAACTTTTTTTGTAACAGTCAAAACTTACAATTAAATTATATATTAAGAATATTTTCAAGAATATTCAACAAGAAATTAAAAGGTACATACATTTTTTCTATTTTTATGTTTAAACATTTTGCTGCAGAACATGTTAATAATACTTGAAATATTCAGTCTGAGAACAAATAACTACAAAACAAAAATAACATGTTTAATTAAAATACCCAATTAAAAAGTCTAATTCTTTGTGTATAAAATACTTGTAAACTTTAACAAAATTTTACCAACTTCAATCAAGATATGTTACGAAACTTCAGATTTATTTCAAGTATTGTTGAAATGTCTTCATTATCCATCCAGCTATATCATGTAACTACTGATTCTACTGATTTAATATTTACTTTTAACCTACAAAATAAACTAATGTATAATGCTAAAGTTTGAATTATAATTTACAGTCTCACACCAAAATTACCAATACATATTCATAAAATAGTAGTTCAAGAAAATTTTGAACTTGAGTCTACAAATTTACAATGAAGAGCCCTTTTACCCCAGACCACAGGAAAACATGTTGCAAGAGTTAATTTGCTTCACAACCTTTGATGTGGTAGTTACAAAATATTCCACTTTTCAATTACAACAACAAATCTTTTTGTTTTCTGACACAATTACAAACTACAGATTATCTTATCTAAAACATTTTGTACTTTGCAGTTTGTTTTAATTGCAGAAACAGGAATCAAATAAAACTTGGCAACCCATTTGGAATCATTGAAAATAAGTACTTAGGTCGACATTTAAGTTCTTTTACATTGGGGATCCTTAATAGGTAAAAAAAAAAGGTTTTCAGACTAACCAAGGACATGATGTAAAAATAGAAAACTGATAAGGATATATGAGATAGCTCAGAATGAACAGCTATGTTTACATTTTCAAATTTCCACATTGATGATCCCTTATAGTGCATCAAGGAAGTTTTGAAGAATTCTAGGACTTGATGCACAAATTCACAAGCAAAGTGGAATGGACTTGTAACATTAACTAAATGCTTGAAAATTTCACAATATACAAAACGTTAAACGTTATGGCATGGAAACTAACATAATCATTTTGGGGTTACATAGCCAATGTGATTCACCAAAGCAGTAGTGAAATGGTAACCCTTTTGCATATGTTAAGTATTTATACTACAATTTTTAATGATGTATGTGTATCTTTACAAAATTTGGTAGATGCTTAGTAATGATTGCAAACTGTTTTTACACAAAAATTCAGAAATGTTGACAAAGTATTTTTTCTGAAGACTATTTGTGAAAATAGAGTTAGTTTAATTACTAGTCCAAGTACAAAGTGATTTTCATAACATGACAATAAGAGGTCTGTCAATTTGACTGACCTCATACACACCATAAGAAGTTATGAAATTGATATACATTCTAGAATGACTACAATGCATGACAGTGTTTAGTCTAAATAGCTTAATTCTCATAACATTTATATATATATATATTTAGTATTTTCATTATACTGACTTCCCAATCATGCTTTGCTCACAATATAGAAATTTCAATGATGAAGTAAAGGTGTACTTGTGTTACTACATACAATAAAAAAATTGACCTTTAGTCTTTATGAAGTGACTGGTCTTGGTTATGTTTTAGTGGACTAGTATTTTGTAAAATAGTCACATTCCAATTGTTACGTATTGTGTGTTTGTGAAATTACTATTTACAAACAAGTTCTTAAGCTTATTTTTCTTAAAACAGAACAGTAAATGAACACGTAAAGCAAATTATAACCTCTGTACTTCATTGCTGCTTCTTGTAGCTTGCTCACCTTCAAGAAATTTCACATGTGGAGGATGTGAAATTTCAAGCAGACTCAAAACAAAAATAACCCTCCTGAAAACCTTGTTGCAAAAGAATGAGATGGCATCCTAACACACAAAAATGGCTGGGAGAGCCACAAGAGAGACATTCTGAGCTTTGAAATATTGTTCCAAAAGAATGGAATGGCATATTAACACCTGAAAATGCACAAGAAAGCCATTAATGGGACACAAGTTTTCCCTTGGTTATTAACATGCCATACACAAAAGTCATTGCATATTAGGGACCACTGTGTTTGATTCAGTACAGGAGTAATATTTCAGCAAACAGAAAAGCTTGTTAATATTGGTAATTTGAGTTCTTAATTCACACAAAACTACATGCTTTGTGTTTAGACACCACAAACATTTAATTTGAACTAGTGCTGTATTCAACATATCATGTGAATACAAAAATCAGTTTGTTTGTTTTAATGTTTATTTTTAAATTAAAATATTTAAGAATGTATAATATGAAAATTGGAATTATAATTAAAAGTTTGATACTGAACATTTTTACAAATTCATACAATAGAAGTTCAATGCAATTTTGAATGCAAGTCAACAATCACAATGATGTGGCCTTTGGCCCATAGCAACAGCATTAACTCAAGTTTTAATGTCTCATATTCAAAATTTTATTACACTACTTTCTGTTTATGTTATACCAATTAATATGCCATAAACACCTAGCTAATAACCTATATTTTAACATTACACATTTTATGCTCTTAATTGTTTGAAGTATTTAAAAAAAAAAAAAAATCCTAACCTTCCTCTAGTGTTACACAGTAAAATACTATCTCTAGGCATCTTCTCCATTTTATCCTGGTCTGGTATGGGCAGGTGGTTAGGGTATTTGATTCAAAATCTGAAGCTTGGGAGATTAAATCCCTATTCCACCAAACATGACTGCCATTTCAGTCATGAGGGCATTATAATATCACACTCAATCCCAATATTTGTTGGTGAAAAAATAGTCCAAAAGTTAATAGTGGGTGATAACAGTTTTCCCTCTAATCTTTCATTGATAAATTAGGAATGTCTAGTGCAGATAGTCCTGGTGAAACTTTTCATGAAATTCAAATCAAAATAATTCTTCAAAATGTATAAAATAAAAAGTAAATTGCTCTCTACAGAATTGTCATTGTTCAGGAAAAACAATTTTTACACCCTTCTATTTTGTTTGGATATTTTGTTTCTTGTTTATTCTTTATTTATTATAAAAGTAAAAATGTAAAAAAAAAAAATCTTTTAAGGTTAGATCAGATTAGATTATGTAAATTAAACAGTCATAACATCACAAAAATGATTCATGAAGCATGCATACCAGTAGTACATAGGTAATTTAATTCTCTCCTGTTACTTCAGCTGCACCTACCCCAAGCAATTTACCACTTATCCTAGCATGGTTAAACATGGTTCAAAGGGCAATAAAACAATAAAAGTTAATTATCAACAGATGCACACCAATAGGAGCTTTAGGAAAAACTAATGTAGTTTCATGTTAAAATTTGAAATATTTCTACAAACAAACAAAAAAGGAGATATTTTCCTGGTGGTTGCAAGGTTTATCAAACACAAATACCATTTTGGATGACAGGAGTAAAATAACAGATGAAATATAAAGTTTTACTGGAAAAAAAAACACATTTGAAATATATTTAGGAAATTTTGGGGAATATAAAAACATGAGATATTTAAGATAAGGAAAGGTCTTTTTAATATTAACATGAAAATGACTTTGCACATGGACTATTCAAAACAAATACTCAACATATTCACGGAGAAATAATTATTTTAGTTTATTAAAAATATTTCCCCAAAAAATATGTTTTTTTTTTAATGTAAAAGGGTAATAATATCAACTAAAAGACAGTCAAATTTTGTGAAAATATATACATTATATTGAGAGTTAGAAGTATTAATTCTATAGACTACACATGTACAATGAAGTCTCATGGCTGGTCAAAATAATCAAATCAATGTTGAAAGAGTTAATGTGTAGAAATCAGCAATATTATGAATCATATTTAGATATCACTAAAACTGATTGCAGATCTAACAAAAGTTCAGAAACCAGGTCAAAATAAGAGAAACACCATTACTGGTCTTTCCAGGGCAAAAAGAGTCAATGTATCAGTCAGACTTATAGGTAACTTTCTCAGAAGAGATACCATCTCCATTTTCACATCACATTCCACCTAAACTGGATTAAAAGGGGTCAAAGCTTCTTACCTGTATAATCACAAGCCAGGGAGATTAGCTGGTTAAAACTGATGGGATATACAAATTATTATATATCATGAACAACCTCTGTATGTCAGATACATCTTCTGGTGCACACACACACACACAAAATACTTTTTTTTGTGGGAGGGGAAAATATGTAACACAATATAGCAGTACAAGCATTATGTGAGAAAAGTAATTTATGAGTTTTATATACAAGATATGAACGTATTATACTCACTGTGATTTCTCTTGCTTTCACTTTCTCAGTTAACTGTGAATTTTCTTGAAGTTCAACACCGGCTGATCCACAAACGGAGCGAGACTTACTGGAGGAAGCTGTAACCACAACATCAAATGAAGAAGCACTCACAGTTGTTACTATATTTACCACACCTCTATTAGTTTGACTGGTACCTAATGATGTAGAAGTTGGGCCTGCATTTGAAATAGTGAAATTTGATGGATTCATCACTGCTGAGTTAGCCAGTTGACCAGAGTTAGGAAAAAACTCATTTAGAGATCCAGAAATTGTAATATTTGGTGGTGGGATTCGCTGTTGTGAATTTGGCTGGCTCATGATAGACATATGAGGTTGTGATACTACAACTGTGTTCGAACCTGAGGGTATACAGAATATAGCATTATAATCTTTATTTTTTTTAATCTGATGGAAAATAAATCAGTGCCAAAAAGAAACAAACATTCGTTTTTTACTTATGTATACTAAATGCAATTCTTAACTTAATTTTGTGTTAAAATATTAATTAACAGCAATGGCCAATAAATGACACCACTTTCCAGCCTTAAACATTCCGTTACAAAATGTACATTATTTACAATCAAACATAGTGTAAAAAAATTTAACGGTGATTTATTTAAGGTAATGTACACAACAAAGCTGGTAATACCATACATTTATCATATGGCTGTGAAATATTGTAAGAAAACTGAAATGTATAAAAGCAGGTTTAAATAATAAACACCATCATGCAGGTGACATTAATGCCCAAACACTGAAACACTTTATCTTACAATACTGTAAGAAACAGATCCCAAAAACTTTAAAGCAATATTGCTAATGATTAGGCATTACTAACATTACCCAAACACAGTGGAAAATGTTGTGGCATCCTGGCCACTGTTACTTCACTGTATAAAAGTGAATCATTGCCCATAACATATAACAAAATTTTATAGATTAAAACTTAAACAAATATTATTCTATTTTATAATGCACATTCCTCAAAATTCTATGCAACAAATACTTATTTGTATGCTTGTTGCAGAAAGCAGAAAAATATGTTTGATAATTACAAAAAAGAGAAAAAAGTTGCAAGTTTACTCTTATTTAAATGCAAAATAATGAAGTATTATTGTACTAAGATCTTTAGTCTGAAAGTTTATGTCCAACTGTGGTATGTTCAATTTCATAGTTATTTTAGTTAGTCATGCTTACTCAGAGACTTTGCCCTAAATTGCATAACATTACTTCCAGTCTGATTTGTCTGCCGAAGAGGATCTTGTTGCTGTTGTTCTTTCCTCTTTTGTCTCTTTTCTTCTAATTCTTTCTGAATTTTATAAATTTTTTCAGCCAAAAGATGATAGTATTCTTCCTACAAACATAAAAAGAACAAGTTTAAAATACACATAAAAACACTATTTTAAAGGACTTTCTATATCACTGACACTAGATACTGCAGATAAGTGTGGTTCATATATTATACACTTTACTTTCATTCAAATTTCTCATTAATAATTAACTGTATGACAAGAACTTCAGTTCACAAAATTGATCAGAAACTCCACATATGACTAGGGATTAACATGTGGTTAAGATTGGTTGGTTGATTTAGTGTTTTATGGTACAAAGCAATTAGGCTATCTGCACCAAATGTCCAGTAAAAAGGTAAAAACAAATTAAATGTAGTAAAATACATAAAAGAAAATTAAGGTAAAACAAAACAGCATCGAAAAACAAAAAGCATAAAACCAATGTTAACTAACACCTAGTTTACAATGTTGAGAGAGAAAGCAGAGTAAGAGAAGTTGGAAAGGACTTTCTCTAGCAAAATGGTAATGATCATAACCTGCCAGGAAGACTAACAGGTAAGTACAAGAACTACAATCAGTCATCTGAGTTGGCCTTTCCAGTCCTGGTTCTGGGCTACGTGTCATAACAGCCATTATCAAAAGGTAAAGCAATAAAAGTTTTAAAAGACATATAGCAAAATTGTAATAATAATTAGCCAGGATGACTAATGGGTAGTTCAAACAGCAGCGTTAGTCACCTAAAATTGGCCTTTCTAGTCCTGGTGTCAAGTTATTTAATGTTCTGGCCATTTTCCAATTTCAAATTGAACTAGAGAGATTGAGACACTTAAAATGGAACCACAATTAAAAGGATGTAATGAATAAATATCAAACACTTAAATGAGATAAAAAGATTAATGGCTATTAAAAAATTAAAAACTTTATCAAGGTGGACAGTGTCACCGTCTCCAATAACACTGTCCAATGTTATGGACAAACCCTGGGACAGAACATGTTTAAAATAGTGCCATTGTTACGACTCTCAACGATGGCAAGAAAGTAGAATATGGCTGACAGTGATTTGAGTGTTACACAAACTACACACTGGCGCAACAGTTTCAAATAAAAGAAAACAATGAGTTAAAAAAACTGAGACCAATGCATTGTCTAGTTGGAACAACGTCCTCCTTCTGAACCTTATGGAAGCTAGATGGCCAAAGCCCCGTATCGAGTTTTATTTGGAAAAGCTTGTTGTCGTGTTGCTCAATCCAAGTGGACTGCCAGCTGGCACGGAGCCGATCCTTAAATAGAGGACCATAGTCCATGTACGGAATAGGCACAGTGGTGATAGTGTTAGAGCAGATAGATTTAGCTGCTGTGTCTCCAAGCTTGTTCCCGCGAATACCAACGTGGCCTGGTATCCAGCAAAACTGAATAGAAGTAGATGTTAATGAGAAATGGGCCAGTTAATTTTGAATGTCAGCGAAAACAGGGTGTGAGCCAACGTGAAGCGATTCCAGGACCAGTAGAGAACTAAGTGAGTCAGTATAAATAGTGCAGTCGGAGTACTGCTTAACTTCAATATGATTCAGGGCAAGTAATATGGCATACAGTTCAGCAGTGAAAACAGAAGCTGTAGAAGGGATTCTGTGTGCAACCACTGAACCACAACAAACCATGGGAAAGCCCACAGAATTACCCAATTTGAAACCATCCGTATAAACTGGAATGGAAAGATTGTTCAAAAGATGTTCATTAAATAAAAGACAGTACTTCCAATCGGAACTATCTGCTTTTTTCAGATGACTTAAAGAAAGGACACATTTGGAGACTGTAATAAGCCATGGTGGGATGGACTAACCAGTGGATTATGCAATGTTATCCAAGAACAGACTCAATTCATCCAATTGAGCCTGGATGTGAAAACCAAAAGGAGCAATGGCAAATCGTCTGTTCTGTAAAAATATGGCCCACTGAGAAAACATATCCCCAGGTGAGATGCTTTGGTAAGGAACGAAGTTTCAAAAAATATAGTAAAGACAGTTGCAAACGGCAAAGGTACAGAGAATGTTCACGAGATTTTTCGCATAAACTTTGAACTGGGTAAGTGTGGAAATTCCCAGTGCAGAGTCAAAGTCCATGATGATGAATGGGGTCCAGCATCTTTACAGTCTAGGGTCTGGCAGAGCCATAGACCACTGATCCATAGTCGAGTTTCGATCTCATAAGAACACGATATACCTTTAACATAGAACATTAATTCATTCCCCAACTGGTGGAAGAGAGAACATGGAGAATGTTCAGTGCTCTTGTGCATTTTACCTATAACTGCTTTAAGCATTGTATATAGGTCAGCTTACAGTCAAAGATAAACTCCAAGAACTTGGTCTCAGGGACCACTGGCAGCGAAACTTCACCAATACAGAGTTCAGGATCAGAGTGAATACTCTGTTGGCAGCAAAAGTGCATGCAAACAGTTTTAGAAAGAGAAAAATTAAAGCCCTTCGCAGTGGTCCACTTAAGTACATAATTGAGGACAGACCGTAGTTGCTACTCAATATATCTCATGTTCGACAACTGACACGAGATGTGAAAGTCATCGACATAGAGCCCATTTGCAACAGTAAGAGGGAGTTGTTCAGTGATAACATTCATCTTTATACTGAAAAGTGTGACACGCAAAACACAGCCTTGAGGGACCCCAAGTTCCTGTAGAATAGAACGGGAAGTGTCAAACCCACACGAACTTGGAATCTTCTGTCCATTACAAAATTTTTAATAAACATGGGTAAATGGACATGTAACCCATATATATGGAGGTCCTGCAAAATGTCATATCTCCATGTTGTGTCATAAGCTTTCTCAATGTCAGAGAATATTGAAACAAGATGTCATTTGAGAAAGGCTTCTCTGATTGATGTTTCAAGTCTAATTAGGTGATCTATGGTGGAGTGCTGTCGTTGGAACCCACACTGGGTGGACGAGGGGTTGTTTGATTTGAGGAACCAAACAAGACGATCATTAACCATCCTCTCTGAGGTCTTACAGAGACATCTTGTCAAAGCAATTGGACTGCAGTTTGAAGGAATCTTGGGATCTTTCCCAGGCTTAGAGAAAAGTAAAATAATAACCTGGCACCAGGTACTAGGAAACACATTCTCCTGCCAGATCTAGTTAAAAACAATTAGAATAATACCAAGAGAAGCAGGAGAGAGAGAGAGATAGAGCAGCATGTCACAGTGTACATCATCAAGTCCAATGTACTGCCAGACCGATGAAGGGCCATTTTCAGTTCCACCAGTATAAAGGGGCAATTACAGTCAAAGAGACAGTCAGTTCAAAAGGAAAAAGGTGAATGCTCTGCCTGAGTCTTGATGGTCAAGAAGGTGGAGGAACAAGCAGAAATGCTAGATACTCAGCAAAAGCTTTCACCTAGAGTATCAGCAATGCTCTGGACATCAGCTACCTTGTGATTAAGAAAAATAAAAATAGATAATTCATAATACCTTACACTTTCAACTATAAATATCAGGCCATCCCACAAGTAATGTCTTAAAACTGACTACAGAAAGTGCATCATCACTTCTGTCTTTACAAAAGTCTTTCATGACTAAAATATATAGTAGGACATGTATAACAATGTTCAGACAAATAAAAGAAACTAACCTAACTCCACTTTTTCAGATTATTAATCAAATAAACCCTTATTAAGATGAATGTGTCTTAGGAGTACTTTAGACATAATACTTTACGAATTTGAAAAAGGCAATAGTATACCAGAAACTACACGAAATATTCAAGGTGGTTAAATTGCAGTCTCTCAATGATAGAAAATATCAAAGCTTTGAAAATGGGTCCCCCATGACCTGACAGAAGCCAATTTTAGAACTAGAATGGACATTTGCACTTTTCTTCACTTTCTGGAACATAACTCACCTTTCTTGCACAGGTTGATGACTGGAGATGTAAAATGGATATTTTATAAAAGTGATAAGTGCTGCAGACAATGGCTTAGTGCTAGTAAATTGTCTAAAACACAGCCCAAAATGAATCTCCACCCTAGAAGTCTTGTTAAGCATTTGGCAAGATATTCTTGGCATGTTACATTTTGAGTTGCTGCCACTCAATGTAAGTTACATCAGACTTCTGTTATTAATAGTTAGAGCCCTTAAATGTTGCACTGAAAGAAAAGAGGTCTACTTTAATCACTCATAAATATGTACTACAATAAGATAATGCACAGCCCCACACAGCAAGGACACATTTGCAAAGATTGAAGAACTACACTGGGAAAAACTTCCACATCCTCCTTATTCTTCAGACCTTGCCCCATCTGTTTATCATTTGCTCTGAAGTTTGCAAAACTATCTTAATAGAAAAGAGCTTGGAACACATGAAGATGCCAAAACTATTCTCTCTACTTTCTTTTCCTCCAAACCCCAAGAATTTTACAGAAGTGACATGCAGAAGCTTGTGAATCATTGCAGGAAGTAAATGACAACAAAAGAACATGCATTACTCATTAAATAACATTAAAAGTATTTGAAATCCTTTCTCTTTTTCTGAACCTAAAATCACATATTACTTAAGGGACAATCTAATATAGACTAAAGATGTTAGGATGTAAAATGTATATTTTTATAATACAAAACTTGAAGAATGTTTAAGGACTAGTAACATGAAAATTCAAAAATTTCTTGAAATATGTTAATAAGTAAATTATAACATCTTTAGTACATATTTATAATGGAAAAATGAGGTATGAATTACCACCACCCCCTTTTTTTTAAGTGTAAAAGTCATAAACCAATTTCACGTTTCAATTACCCATAATCAGATGTACTACAAAATGTTTAATAATGAAAAAAATGTACAAGGCTTTAGAGTAATTACTCTTTCAGCCTTGGTGATAACTTTAATTCATAAATGATAATTTTAATGAAATGTTTGACAAATAATCAACCATAAAGTTTTAAACATTTTTGTTTTGAGGAATTAATAATACCAGTTCTCAATAAAATTGCTTGTTAATATAACTTGATCTACACTTGTAAACAGATCTAATGAAATATTAGAAGACTTTTGCTCTGGACTAAAAAACAATAGCTTGGTAGGAGAATTCATAAATCATTGAAATAAAAGTGTAATTTTATATTTAATAGTCAGTTCTATGAAAGGATGCTACATTTTGACAAATGTTTGAATATTTAATTGCTATCCTATTTTATTTCATTCTGTAACAGCCATGCCAATTGTACATTGGTATAATATATAGAGAATGCATTAACCCTTTTGCAATATTTCTGCACAGATAACTATGTTACATTCAAAATTTAAACACCTTTACTATCAATGTACGTGGATGAAATTAACATGTTGCGATTTGAATTTTTTAAAATTTTAAAAGGAACTTGCGAGAAAGCTATTTACACTTTCAGACACATTTATGAATGAGCTAAGAAAATTCTCTACTATGATGTTATGTATTTTCAATACTACAATGCCAGTTGTGCTGATTTATATCTACAGTATAAAATGTTTACATAACCTTTCAACTCATACATTTCAAAATTCTTTGAACAAATGCATCTGAAACAGTAGTAAAAGTTGTTCACCCCAAGATAGAATTCATACTCACTTGCAACAAATTTGTTTGAGCTTTATAGCCTACATGTAAACGTTACATATACATATGTATAGTCATTAAAAGATCTCACTTTGCTCAATATCTAACAACAATTATTTTGGAATTGACTTGCAATCGTTACACAGGTCAACAAAGTTCTTGTTACATTTATATCAAACACTTCGTATTACATAATTTCTTGCCCTGATTTCAGATCTGAAGTTAGTTTTTTTCCCTCAGTGCTCTCCTTTTGTGCAATCAAGGTATTTGAAAATCTCAAAATTTCGTCATCATCACACTGACGTCCTAATCTATCATGAAAAGTATGTGATAAAATATGTTATAAAACTCTTTAATATAGCTGGGTAACAAAAAAGAAAATGCAAGATAGTATAAATGTATTCAAGTTACTTATATAAATTTAATTTTATATCAAGTTATAATTCAATTTATTTATATAAAACTGATTAGTAGATAAAACATGGCCCGGCATGGCCAAGCACGTAAGGTGTGCGACTCGTAATCCAAGGGTCGCGGGTGTTCGCGCCTGCCAAACATGCTCACCCTCCCAGCTGTGGGGACATTATAATGTGACGGTCAATCCCATTATTTGTTGGTAAAAGAGTAGCCCAAGAGTTGGCAGTGGGTGGTGATGACTAGATGCCTTTCCTCTAGTCTTATACTGCTAAATTAGGGATGGCTAGCACAGATAGCCCTCGAGTGGCTTTGTGCAAAATTTAAAAACAAACAAAAGATAAGACATTTGCTATTATGAGGAGGCAAAGCTCAATTGCAGTCTACTCAGGCATGAATTTCCACTTGAAGCTCTTGCATTTGTGGACTGTCTCAGGACATTCTCGTTTAATGCTCCAGCAGTAATCTGCCATCATATGTTTGTCCCATCTCCCTTGGTAATGCTCTTCCATGGTCTTGAGGTCCTGATGGAACCGCTCACCTTGCTCATCACTTACAGCTCCTGGGTTCTCAGGGTATCTATCAAGATGACAGTACAGGTAATGGAGTTTGACACTCATGTTACATCCATGATCGCGAAAAGCTGACAACATATTCGCTACAAGGGTTTCATAGTTATCAGCTTTTTTATTACCGAGAAAGTTTGCCATCACCGCCACAAATGAAAGCCATGCAGTCCTTTCCTTGTCGTTCATCTTCCTGGCAAATTCTTGATCACACACAAGTTCACGAATCTGTGGTCCATCAAAAACACCTGCCTTGATCTTCTCAAAGGACAAACCAGGGAGCACAGAAAATATGTGTTGGAAGCATTCACCATCAGTATTCAACACCTTCATAAACTGTTTCATCAAGCCCAGCTTGATATGGAGAGGAGGAATATGATCTTTTCTCAACTGACAATTGGATCGTTGACAATATTTAGCATACCTGCCTTCAGAGTCTCACGTATGAGCCACTCCTTCTGGTTCCAGTGCTTTTCTCGAGCTTGACTGTCCCACGTGCATAGATAGCAGGGGTACTTTGTAACTCCCCTTTCTTGAGCTGGGAGAAAATTAACCATTTTGAGGTCCACACAAATTGTCCAGTTGTGCTTGTGGTATTTTAGTAGGTCAATCACAGTCTCAATGTCATTATATTCCTCTCGTAAACACACAGAATGTCTAATTGGAACAGCTGCATAGACATTGCCATTACGAAGTAGAACGCACTTCAAACTTTGCTTAGAACAATCTAGAAATAATCGCCAGTCATTTGGATGGTATACTGGCATCCCTAATTCCTGAAGAAGACCTGAGATATTATGACAATAAACAAACATATTCTCCTCTGTAAAAATTGGCACAAAAGCCTGCTCCCGATTTCAGAAGTATGACACTTTAGTTTATGGCTCAGCTGATTGTTTTCTTGCATCCTGGAAGCTAACACTTCAGCTGCATTTTTGGAGAGACCCAAATCATGCACAAGGTCATTCAACTCTGGCTGGCTGAACTGTTGAGGAGTTAATGACTGTGGGGTCTCATAAGAAGGATTGCCAGAGGCTAGAGACAAGTGTAACGACAACCTCACTTTATCATAGCTCATGCAGCAATGAAGCTGTCAGATGTACAAGAGCAGCGCAGCAGTTGCCGGTTTGCCAATATAGGCATCACAGGAAACGTGTTAATTTGACCACAAACGGCTAGAATGAAAAACTTAAAATTGCATTAAAACTTGAGTATGTAGAGCTGAACCGTTTTCATATTTGAATTTAGCAGGTCACAAAAGGTAAGAATGAGTAAAAAAATCTCATGCAACTGAGATTTCAAAAAAATTTGTTGACCAGTGTTATCAATGGGTACATGTAACTGACTGTAGTATTGTTGGCTGCTTGATCAACTAAAGTACTCAACAGTTGTTTCTTAACTAAATATGTTATAGTTAGAGATACGGTTTAAACCATATTTAGATACTACTTTTATATTTTAGGTAATTATGTATCAATATTACATAGTGCATAAAGATTTTGTCAAAGGGTTATGGATGTCTGCCAAAGACACTGCAGTGTGCTTTGAAGGCACCTTTAACTTGTATCAAGAGAAGTGTTATAAAGTCAATTAATTTACAGTAAAATTACATGTACAACCACTTATAAATACTAAAACTTCCCAAGGGTGATTTTGGCAGTTATTAATAAAACTCACCCTACTATTGGCTTTTTCATACATTACACCTTCTACAGTCCTAGCATAAGCGACTAGATTGATCATCCTTTTGTCCTGAAGAGCCGAAGGATCAGGAGTTGGAAATATTGCCTGTACTCTGTAAAGATAAATTGCAAATTTTATTTATATTACTTTGAAACAAATACTTTATCACATTTTTCATTTAAGTTAAAACTGAAGAGAATCTAAGAAATTTAAAAAAAATGCAAATTCATGGTGAGGTGTTACTTAATTTTCCTACTTTATTTCAGGAATTTATTTGCTTGGTAAGGAACTAAATATTATTCTTACAATTGTGTTTAAATCTCTTTTCTCTCAATGGATAAACAAAATATTTTTCTCAATTTTACAGTACTGCCTTATTACAATCCCACTGGTTATAATTAATGCTTTTTTAAGATATAATCCTGTGGTGGCTTTACTCCCCTCAAAATTAAGTATCATCTGCTGCTTAGCTTGTTGCCACCTGGTTTAGGAGGTTAAAGTCATTAACTCCATCACAAAATAAAGGGGAAAAAAAAGTGGAAGTCCTGTGTGCAAATTCTATACATGTGAATACCAACTTCAGATGTGAAACTGATATTAGGATGTGGGGAATTTAGATGAGAAGGGAACTTGGAAATGTGACTGATTTGTCAAAATAACACAAGAATATCATCAGTGTTTATAAAGGGCAGGTTTCAAAGTCACATGGACAGTTTTCTAGCCACTTGAATTCATAGTAGCAAAAAAACTGTTAGCTATCATTAGACACATTGGGATTCCATCTACTTGATAACAGACACCATTAAAGGCAAAAAGGTTCAACTTTGTTAGATAGAAAAAGAAGTTACAAGTATTGTTGATGGATGGATATATTTCTTCACATTCCTTTTTCTCTGCTTGAATGTACTTCACTACAAAAGATTTACTAACTGCAAGTGTTCACTTCTGCTTTACTTCCACTATTATTTTTACTCTCTGGGATTCTTTGAACAATAATATTTCTGAGTCACAAACCACAAAAAGATAAAAGCAACCAAACACACACATCTATTCATAAACATTTAGGTACTATAACTTCTGCATGTAATGATGTGATATGAATAACTATGCTATCCTAAATTGTTAAGACGTACATTTTTCGTATGGCTCAAAAAAAAGGGGGTGAACACTAACTATTAACATACATCAACATCATACTTTATTTTACTAAACTAAGATGTAAAAATATGCTCATGGTGCTACATGTAAATAAAAAAGCAGATCAACTGCAAAGTTTTATGATAGTAGGATGATAAAAATGTGCACAAACTTTGTTTTTTTTTTAAATGTTAATACTCATGTGCTATTTATTTCACTTTTTGAAGCAACCAGTGCTGAAGCATTTGCTATGATTCAAATACTAAGGATTTCATGATTTCAAGATATGAAGTGTTAATTAATATGTAAAGTATTATAAGGAGAAATGAGAAATCTCCAACTCTAAGTACTTAAAAGAAACCTACAGACACATAGAGGACCAAAGGATGTTGTATAAAAATGTTGACACTAATTGATAAATATTTTACTAAGTAAGGACAAGGCAAATTTCTAAACACACACTGCATAAATTAGGTGGATAAACATTCCAGACCTTGACCCAAAAAGCTAGAAACTAACACTTATGATTATTAGCACCCAACAGATGAGATAATATGAGAGAAAGCAACAAAAGATTATATTAGAAATTATTATAACAGGAAGCAACTTCATAACAATTAACAAAACTCTGAAGTGTATATTCTGAGTAAATAACTTTTGGTATTTACATCAATGGCAATGAATAACTGCCAAGAAATAATTCTATACAAACATATTAATAAGAGGTTATGGTTTGGTGAATGATTCCATTTGTATCAATTACACCTTTCAATATAAGCACCTGCAATTTGCAGGAGATCATAGTACAAAAGGGAAATTCCCATATTACATACTTTAACTGAGATTTCTTAATGCATCTTCAAAAAGATTGAAAAGGCTTTGTTAAAAAATTATAATTATCTTGCACACAAAGAAAGACATTCTAATTAAATCTTTCTCCTAAAAAAGCTACTTATCTGTTGTTATTCATACTTTTCATTTAACAGTTTGAGTGCAAGGTAATTTTTAAGTATAATACTTTTCTCCATCTTATTGTTTTCATATTTATTTGCATAACCTCTGAAACCTCCTAAATGAATGTCAATTTTTTTTTAAAGGTAAATATTTATATTTTAGTTTTCATTTTCTCTATCATATCTCTAACTGTAGATATTACCATCGACACACAGTGCAATGAACTATTTAAAATTAAGAAATGAAAATAATGTATACAACTCTTTAAATTTATGTAGAACATCTTAAAAATATTCTGGCTAAATCTGTAATTTCAGGTCTTTTTCTTTTAATATATGGAAAATTTTACTTCATTTTCATTTCCTGTCCTTTACCTTTCATTATTCATCTCACCACAAATGAACAGTGTTCTTGGGATGTAATTACAGTATTTTCTGCAGTGATTCATAAGCATTTGGCAAAATTATCTTTCCTTTGCACAAGATCTTAAGCCTTGAAAACTACTGCAAAGTATGACATATACTTAAAAAATGTTCAATAAACCTTTCAATTATGTATTTTAAAATTTATCTAAGATATAAAAGGCCTAAGCACAATTTAAATGTCTCTAATTCTAATATATCTAGCTTAGAAAAAAACTGCTATCATGGAGAAAGCAGCCAACAATACCACAAGCAGTAAAACTGATGATTTACAACTCAGTGCCAATTTCAAATTAACCATTGTTGGATTAGTGTAAAATAAGCTTCTTTTAAAGACAATAATCATGAAAATGTAGCAACTACATGTAAGTTATAAAGCTTATATGTAAAGTAGGTGGGTTTTGCACCTGTCAGGGATTGACAAAATTTATTACTTATTTCCACTGCATTTAGCCAGAGAACTTCTAAACTTTAAATGGCTTTAACTGTCTAGACATATATCTACAAAACTGACATTATCTGAGTTGTTAAGAAAGTGTGTGCGAAAGCTGTGATTTTTCCTAGATAGTGGGTCATGTAACAATACAGAACTGAAGTTTATGTACTCAAATTCCTTTTGAAATAAATTAAAATTTTGATAACATAAAACCTCAAATCATAACCTACATTATAATGTTAACTTCATTCACATACCTTGATGGTAATGTTGTTTAATTTAATTTTAAATGTAATTCAGTGATTTGTATAGTGACTTTCTATATACTGCCAAGGAAGACTACTCAGTGGAGATTTGAAATTTTTGTCCAATTGCAAAAATTCAATGGCTCTGTTCACTGAAAGCAGGACAAACAATCCACCAGTACTAAAGATACTAAAAATGCACTTGTGTGAGTAATGTTGGAGGAAGTAAAATGTTAACTCATGAATAATAAATTAAGGAAACCATAAATGATGAAACAGTAAGTTTAACAGCAATGAAAAAAAATAATATAGTTTGCTTGCACATAAAAAAGTGGTAACAATGAAACCTTTTGGGCAAAGAAATGGTCAACGATTACACGACAGAAACACTTAACACAAGTCACAATGTATTAGTAAAATTAGGCTTCAATTCAGTTTCTATAATAATATGCTCACACACACTCACACATCAAATACTGGATGTTATAATGAAGCAAATCATTCCACATTCAGATTTTACATTTAATGTAATGCTCATAGTAAGAGTTTGAGTGTCAAAAATGATATAAAAGTCAAACTGTGACTGACTAGAGTAACTATACACCTAATATTTAAATTATACAAGGCATCAAACAGATATCAAATACGATTTAAAATGTACTGACCAAAAACAAAGATGAATAATTCTGAAACAAATGAGATTATACATTTTCTCTAAGACCAAGTACAATAAGAAGCTTGGTATGATAAAAAAAAATGCATGAAATTAAGCAAAAACTAATAACAAAAATGATAAAATATATACAGTGTAAACTTAAAATTTAGAAACAATAATAAAACTATGAGAAGTTTTTCAACATGAACGTACTCACATTTTTTGGACCAAATGATGTCGTAGGTTAGGAGTTACAGACTGGTGCCAAATTTTGGATCCAGAAGCAGGCTGTGGCACAGAACTTTGCACAACTGTTGATATCTGATTACTTACATCTCCTGGAAGACTACCAGATGAGGCCACACTGCCAGGTATCATATTCTTACCCGCAAGATTTGACTGAGCACCTTCAGTTGTACTGAAACCTTGAGAATCCTGGGTGTTTAAGTTTGGTGTCACTGCTCTAAGCTGGTTCTCTTGGGTCTGCCCTTGCTGTTGTGGATTTGAAGCTAATGTTCCCAAACTTTGCAAATCTTTCATAGCTAAAAGTCAAATATAATTTATTTCTTACAGCTAAAAACTACCAAAGTTCAAAATTGATTTTTTAAATAACCTAAGTATACCAATACATTACTTAAGCTTAACTGTATGAGCTGCAGTAACTGTTCTGAACCAAGTGTGACATATGGCAGAATAACATGGAAACACAGAATACATGTATCAATTTGTTGGGTGGAAGTGTGAGGAGGCAAACATCTACAGAAAATACATTTGCAGTACTGGAAAATGTTAATTTCTAGAATGATACCTCACCTCAATACACAGAATCACAGGTGGAATTGGTGGAGAGACTGGTACAAATTTTAAATCATACGAGTTTCCTTTAAAAATTACACAAAAGGAAAGCCCATAGAATGTGACATCCAGTGGCAAGTGCTCCAAGCAGAGCATACTCATGGATGACTGCATTTTGTCTTGACCAAGATGAAAGGAAAGAGAGATAAAAGAGCCTCCAGTGTCACAAAACTGGGCGGAATTTGAATATGGGTGAGTGAGCATCTACCTGCAGACGAGTGATTTGTGAACCAATAAATGTAGTGTTTAGGGCATGATCAAACCAAAAGGTTTATGTTCACCACAACTCTACTGAACAAGCTCTAGCTACAGAAGACACAGGAATGTGAGGGTGACTCATACTGCAATGACAGTTTTGCCACCAATATACTTTTTACCATTTTGTGTTAAGCCTAGTCAGTGAGAATTCTCCAAGGACCAATGCCTTAGCAACAAAGAACTGGTAAATGACAAGGATCTTCTATGATGTACCTCAAAAAGAAGGGAGAGGAGAATTTACCTTGGGGAAGACCAAAGAAATACCCAAATCACCACTGGATCATCAGTCATAAAGGTCTTTTATTAGAAACAGAGCAACAGGTAACTGAAAAACTTTATTTTTAAGAGCAAGTAAATATGACCCAAAGAAGTGAGCAGTCACTTCCTAAGGGCCAGTTTTTTTCCAGTAAAACTGTTCACTTCACACATGTACAATAAATCTCCTTGTCAATTCTTCCCTCTTGTAAGAAATTTTCCTGCTGACGTGGTGTCAGGTATATCCTCTACCTTCTCATCTGGAAATTTTTTACATTTTTGTAAACAATCACTCTTTCTCCACTGATATCCCTGATCTGCATGAAACACTGCCTTTTTTTTTTCATCAGGTTTGGTTATAAAGTATTCCTTCAAATATCTCTACTGCTCATTTAACCTCTGAATCTCCTCATCAGCTAGAATCTGAAAACCTCTAATTTCTTGTTTCCTATTTACACTTTTGTCCAAATAGTAATAAATGTCAACACAAATTTATATCACAACTTCTTTACTGTTTTTCTGTTGTCAAATGAAAGAGGTGACATGGGCAATCCTTAATTACCATTTCAGGGTTAAGTTTCAGAAGATAATTTGTAACACCCTTTTTTCCTCTCCTTATTACAAAATTTATGTTATCCTCTAATGATACACAATATCCCCATTTCAATGACTGAAATTAGTTCTCACTAAAAAAGTCCTGCAATATTATCACAAGTTGATTTTACAATTAAATTGTGATTAAAAAGTAATACATTTATTACCTTTTCCTTGTTGTCACTGAAGAATGCTATTATAACAACACACAGTTTACTGGCAACATCTGCATTGCTATCAGCAAACAAGTTGTAATATCTATTTTTAATTTTACTCACAGTTTGCTTAGTTGCATTGCTGACCATTTCTCCAACTACTGCAAAGATTTTGGTTCTTGAACATCAAACTTTGTGCACACTTCTCTTCACCCATAAAACATGTGCAACATTGACTATGATCTTCAACCAAAATTATCATTAAATTTCCCAACTACAAATTCACAAATTGAGGGGGAAGGTAATCTTTTTCGAACAAAAAATTGTACTTTGTACAAAAGAAATAAACGTTGGTGCAATCCACCAAAAGAGGCTTAAAATGTTAGAAAAGGTTTGTGATTGACTAATAATGCTGTTTTAGTCACTAAACTTTCAATCACAGATACACCATGGCTTTGTGTTTTACGTTCATAACTTTCACACGGAGTTACTTAGCTCGAACACCTACGTATGGTAACACAATACAGTGTGATATTTGTATCCATATATTCAAGTGGGTGGGAATTTACAACAAAGTTGAATGCCAATAACATGAATATTTGGCTAAATTAATTTCTAGTATACATGCTTAAAACAATAACACTAATATGACCATCTCAATTTCTCACCAATAAAACCTTGGTCCAAACTAAAACAATCATGTTTTTTAAAATTAACACTGAAAATACTGAGTTTAATCACCACAATTGAAATGTTAACCCTCTTTTGACTATGCACATATTGGTCTCACATTAGCATTATACATGATCAATTATGTTTAGGAAATATGGAAGGTCTAGCTGCAATTAAAAATGCAGGAAAATCCATAAATTAAACAGAATATAATAATGATAACAATAAATAAAATTTTATGAAAGTATTGATCAACATAAAACAAGATAACAATACATAAAATAAGGTTAGTTTTGCCTCTCTTTAAATCAATACAAGATATGAATGTGAAAAGCT
This sequence comes from Carcinoscorpius rotundicauda, assembly GCA_011833715.1. Lineage (NCBI taxonomy): Eukaryota > Metazoa > Arthropoda > Merostomata > Xiphosura > Limulidae > Carcinoscorpius > Carcinoscorpius rotundicauda. The sequence goes on along the minus strand of CM022391.1, from coordinate 44,781,099 downwards.
ATACACATCAGTAGCGTGCATGTGTACTGTACATGTACAGTGCTCAAGCATTGTGTCCATATTAGAGCAAGTAGTATTTGCGAGAGTTTTGATGCAAGTCTAGTCAAAAGGTCACTTTTTCCTTTACTTGGTGGACAGCCCAAACTAGTTAGAATGAAACTAGTAATGTGACTGACCAAGAACACAGTTCTGTTTAAAAGTTTGAGATCACTGACTGTTTCCTTAAAATACAATGTAACATTAGCACAGTGTTGGCTTATTTCTTCCATTGTAATTTGACACTTCCCAGGACATAAGGCCTAAAAATTAATTGACTAAAGATGCAAAATTGCCAACTAAACGTTAATTGTACTTTTTGAAAATAAAGAAGATACAAAAACATCAATATTCTTGTAATCAGGTCTTTGATATCAATACTGTCATAGAGATGTGGGTGTATGAGTGTTGTTTATTTTTCAGATGACTAATACAGACTTCCAGACAAATCTCTAATATAGGTCAGGTTGTTTAAAGGATTATCTAAAAATATGCTTAAATTGAGACCTGTATCAAGTACTAAAGTAAAGATATGATATATTAGGCAAAGAGGAGGATAGTTTTACAGAAAAAGGGGAGACTGGTCTTGGTTGAATGCATCAGCTAATAGTGGCAGAGAATGAGGAACTAGAAATCAGAAAAGGAGGAAGTCTGAATATGAGAGAAGGAAATGTAGTGATGAGAGACATGTCCGAGTGAGAGTAAATCCAAAAAAATAAGAGGGTCAAGAGACATCTATCTTGTCAAGAAAAGCATACTGCCACCAAGTTCAAAGCCCTAAGCAAATGATTAACCATGAGACAAATATAATAGGAATAAAACTATAAAATAACAGATCCAACACATGGAAGCAGTGTGTCCTGGAACATAAAACTACACTCTTTTGATGATTGCAAAAAGCAATAACTAGGGAGCAGACGAAGAGGAATCTGATATAGGAATGATCTGAAAAGCCAGGAAGATTCTTACAACTAAAAACACAGAAAAGCATTTACTATCTATTAATAGCTGTAAAAAGTAGACCAGAATGGCTATTTTAATGGTTTATTCAAATATTTAATTTGCAACTACCACTAAATATCCAACTCTAGACATAAACCATGTAATATGTAGAGTGTAATTTTACAGCACTGCCTGCAGCTTACTTTTAATCCTTAACAGACTCTTTCTTGTAAAGACAAATTAATATTTCAAAAATGCATTTATTGTAACATGCATCTTCAGATAGTTACTTCCAGACAAGATTGTATAAAACCTACTTTTCATTGTAGTTATATTACTATTTCCTACATGAAAATTAACAACTATAGAGCCTATGGTAATGCTTAATATTTGGCAAACATAATTAAACTTCTTGTAGATGAAATACAAAAGTTATCTAACAAATGCATAATTACAAACTTTCTACCTAATTCTGAAATGTGTCTCAATGTTCATTTTTAATGTTCTTCAAGGTTCACTTAGAGTAAGAGTAAAAGACAAAATAGTTTGTGATTTATTTTTAGTTAAAAAAAACTGCTTTACGGATATATGCAATTATATAGCCAATCTTAATCAGATGTTACATAAGTATTCCTAAAAGAAATAATTTTAAGAAAACTAACGACCTAAAATTGATTGATTTAGCCAAAAGTAATTATGTGGAGAAAAAATAACATTTGTTTTGGGGGAAATTTATGGCTTATAATGCAAAAATGTTTGAAAATAAAACTTAAAATGACCATTTGTGTAAAAGAACAAAACTTACAGTTTACTCCCAATATCAATTAAAAATGAGACATATACAGAAAGATACATAAATAGACAGCAGCAACAGCACACACTATTTATATTTCTTAAGAAACTAAACTTATGAAGAAGTAGCTGCACACCTTTATTATGCTGCAATACTTGACCAAAATTTGAGTGGCCATTACCATTATATGGTAGTCCCAAGGCAGCATAGGCACGTTGCATATCTGCAGGTGCTGGACCTTGATTTGGTTGTACAGCAACCCCAGCTGAAAGGAAAATTAATTAAGAAACATACAGTAAAAAAACATCAAAATATCCAGATCAAATTAAAAGATGTTAATATACTCTCTTTACAATTATTAGAACAATTTATTAATTTTGTTTGTTTGCTCTCTTGCATGTTATAAAGATGGAAAAAAGTAAAAAATGTGTAGGTTTAGTTTTTTTAAGATGATCAAGAAAAACTTAAGAATTGAAAACAACCAGTACATTCAAATTTATATTATTCTTAAAATAGTTAATTTGCATTATACATGTACAAAATATTTCATATTGTTTAAATAATCCGATACAGAAGTTATATACATGAATATTAAAAATTTACATTACATAGTAACAAGTTAATAAAAATACAAATATACCAAATTTTAAAAACTGTACTTACCATTTTATTAGCAAGTGTGAAAACTAATATAAACTGAAGTCTATAGCTCAATGTTTTGTAATTTAAATAAACATCAATCTATCTACTGCAGAAATAACTCAACAAAATAACATATGAAAGAAAGCTATATGATTAGCACTAGTTTCAGTTACTAAAATGTAACATTTACAGTTCACTCACAAGTTATCCAGATTTATATATTTTTAATCAAATTAAAATGGAAGGAATACGGTAAATACTTTACAGCGTAGGACTTACTAATCAAACTTCAAAAGCACCCCTCCCCTTCTTTAAGTTTTATATGTAGTATTTATTAATTTTTCTTAAATTTAGTAAGCTTTTCTTAATTTAAAATTTCTGAGTAGATGGCCAAGAAAACAGACAAAATATTTTCTGATATATTAAAAACATTTACACATAATGATGGCAACAGAGATTATACAATAACACTAAAAAAATAAAAACCTGCAAGTAACTTACAAATGAACTTATATAAAATGATTAGTAGATAATAATAAGAGTAAAACAATGTTACAATGTAAAAATAAACACAGTGTATATAAAAGCAAACATGAGTGCAATGTATAAAACTGGAAAATATCTTTATGTGGAAAAAAAGGGAGGTAATCAGCAGGGCTCCACTTTTATTGTTTAGATAATGGACCATTTTCATTAATATGCACAATGAAGTGCAATATAACTAGAGCTGGTGGATTAGTGGAATTGGCTAATTGATGGGCTTATTAATTAATTGATAATATTCCATTAACTGATAAGCATATTAGTGCTAAACATGAAGGTTGTTGCTCCTCTACACTTCTCTTCAATATTACATATTTTGTAACAGAGCCTATGCTTTTATTATAATAAACCAAGATGTGTTTTAGCAACACAATATTTGATGATATCCCATTCATTTTACGAAAGCCTTTGTTAGTTTTTTTCTGCTTAATACTCTCCTAAGGATATTTAGATTAGCTGCTAAGGAGTCTTGAACAGCTGACTGACTTTTTCAGTGACTATTGTATAGATGTTGAGCTCACACTACAGTTACTACTGGTGCTGGGACTTAATGATTGTTATGAAAGTAGTAATTCTGTTAAAGCCTTTATTACTAGAATTTTACCATAATGCTTTGAAACATCTCTCTAAAATGCAGCACTATGGAGAAACTGTAAATATGGATATGCATATTTCTAGCACTGCTACTAAACTTCAATACTTCTTCACAGTTATTTCTCTTAAAACAAAACAGTAAATAAAAAAGATAAAAAAAAGATCTTTCCTACTTATTATGTTGTAAAATTTTAAACTTGTGTTATACTTGCTAAGCCTAGTTGCATTTTTATATGGAGGATATAATCAATTTTTGTAGGTTTTATGTATGTATCTTGAAAAAATAAAAAACTATAAATAACTAAATTGATCAAACAAAATTCCACCATAATTTATGAGGCTTCCCAACCAAGCTATATTTTGGTCCAAAAAAAAACTTACTCTGATCATTATTTCACCTCATCACTCAACATTAATATCAACTTTACTCACAAGTACTTTGGGATGATCGGTAAAATTACATAGCTCAAAATGAGAACTTTCAGTTGATTATTAAGAGAAACCCACATAGGTAAACAAGGATTTACAAAAAAGAAAGAGGCAAGTAGAACAAATATTGTGGATTCATTAAATACAAGGGTTACACATACATTATATTCTAGCTTTTCAGTATCAGAAATCTCAGTTTCTAACTCGCAACAAACTATAAACACTGTATTATGGACATCACAGAAACAGATATTTACAATTAATTTTTTTCATATTTGCTTTTAAATTAAGAATTTAATGAATGAAATTTATAATACAAGTTTACAAATATTATGATGTGCACTCCAAAATCCACCCGTCAATAAAACACTTTACGGAAGTAAATATGCCCTTATAAAGTACTCAATGTGGTACCAATTTAATCTTAATATTGCATTTATTTTTTGAATAACTTAAAAATACATTAACTTCTTTGTTTGGATTTTGAAAGATATATTTTGCAAATTATCTATCATAGAACATTCACTTTTTACTTCAGTGTGTCTCTCAATATCTCAATCACAAAAATTTAAATACTAATAAAGGAAAGAAAAAATATTCATATTAATAAAGCTACTCTAAAAGGTTTGAAATTCGTTTGCATTTCCCTCTAGAAATATCAAATACATATAACTACACTTATATATATGTATCCTTAGTTTTATATTTTTAAGTAGTGCTTACATAGAACACATTTTTCAACTTTTACATTTAATTTCAAAACTTACAAGGTTGTTGTTTTCTATCTGAAGCCTGCTTTAATGGTAAACATACAGGGCAGTCATTTCTGGTGCAGTTCTTCCAGTGAGAAATAATCTGTCGGGATGATGCACAATGGGGAATAGGGCATGTTTTTCCAGCTTGGCAAGTTGTCATGTGATTCAGTACATGTTTCATGGTTCGACAATGAGGAAGAGAACATTGGTGTATTTCACCATTAGCTTGATTTTCACGCCTTTGACATTTATGAGCATGAAGAAGCAACACTAACTGCTGTTGAATAAGTTTACGCTTTTCTGGGTCAGTAGTATGAGTTCCTCCACTTTGAGAACTGATATTTGAATTTGTGACTGTTGGTGTAGAAAGAGTATTTGTAGATGACCCCTGTGCTGGGGTCTGAGACCCAGTAATATTTCCAGACAAAATTGCTTGTTGTTGTGGCAGGCCATGCTGATAAAATGTTTAAAATAACAAGAAATATCATTTTGAACTAAAACAGGATGATACACTCGAATTAATTTTTGAAAAAGCAAAACAAATGTTAATTTGCTAAATTAGAAATTATAGACCATTTTTATAACTATTCTTTAAATTTAAGTATATACTGACATGAAAGTTTTTACTTAATTTTTACTTTAATCTTATAATTTAAGAATATCTTAAAATTACATTGGCTAAATATAAGCCCTAACTAGCAATTATCACTTTCTCAATTACTAATCATTCTCAGCTGAGCTGATTATCACAAAATTCTACAAAGTGATAAGATTATTACTTTCTGATAAACTTTTATACTTCCTGGGAATATATTCTTTTATAACTTCAACTTGCAGTAATCCTTCACATAAGAAAGTATGCATATTTAAAAGTGTACACTGAAATTCAACCTTGTATTAAACTACACCATAAGTTGTAATTATTTTCTGCTGTACTGTGACTGTTGTCATAGGTTTGGTAAAACCACCACTACTAGTTTACCTTGAAATATTAAACCTTAGGACTTCACCAGTGTTAAACATTTAGCATTTTACTGATAATTTTACTGTGGAAACCAAAACAATAACCTTTCAAACATTTTTATAATTTTATTTCATGCTACACAGAATAACTGTTCACAATTCTCTAAGCAGGTCCACCCCAAAATCCAAGATCAAGGAAACAGAAGTACTTCAATCCAAACCTCAAATGAGTAAATTAGCATTGCAAAGAACAATGCATTGATCAGGAGAAAATCCTGAATCCTAAAACCAATGATAGAAAACCTTCATTTGCACTGAGAAACTTTCATGGAGAGTGGGAGAAGGAAACAAGCCATAAAAAAAGCTAATATTTAAAAGAAGCCAGGTGTCTTTGCCAATGACTAGAGGTAAACCAGCTATGAAGATGAAGGACAGGAAGATCTGGATGAGAGGGGTAAAGAAAGTACAGAGTCAGAGGAAGACATAATGGAAGAAAAAGTTAGAACTGGGGAAGCTGTGAAAATCACAGCTAAGACAGCCAGGAAGAAGATATCAGACAGACTAAACAAAGTGTTAAGGATGACCAAAATCATCCAGAAGAGGAGGAGGAAAAGAACAGTAGGATAGACATGTGTGTTGATTCAATGCTGGTTGAAAAAACTGCTAGTTGGAGCAAGAAGATGGGGGGCCAGAAACCAAAACCAAGGCAATTACATATAATAAATTTCAATGTAAGGAATACCCCCACTGAAGTCAAAGCCACTGGAAAACAAGAAGATCAAGACACCAGTCTGTTGGACAGACATTTGTCTGGACAGAATTCTGATCCATGATGAGAGGGAAAGCACAAAATGATATAAATAGAGCATGTAGGCCTCCAAAAAATATTCAATATATGAACACAGAGGGATGAAGAACAGATGATGACCTAGTGACTAAGAAAAACAGCCAAAGAAGAAAAGTTTGAATTGATCATTACCAGACAATTTCCGACCAGATATATTAAATTAATCAAAGCATAATTTCCTGCAAGCAGTTCCAAGATTTCAATAAGACCTCTCAGCTGCATATCTAAACTCTGAAGCTTTCTGTTAATCATCATTCCCATCTCTAAAAAGAGGAGTCAGTGAAATGTTTAAATCTGAACAATGATGATGAAGCAGAGCATCCACCGACACTCGAGTTCTGACAAATTACCAATGCCAATTGTTGACAAGGATAGAATGAAGGGTAACAAGAGCTGACAAAGTATCCCTTGCAAAATTCCTCTGGTCATAAAGAGCACACAAAAGAGCCTTTGTATGAGCCTGACCTAAAGGGATTAAGGCCAGCATAGAAGATCATACCACTAAAAGCAATAAAGACTAAAAAAAAATGTCTGCAAGCCAAAACTTACTGGAGTCAGATGTAAACTGATAAAACAAGATCTACCTCATCCTGTTCCACAAAATACTTCTTTATCATCCTGCAACTTCCAGTAAGAAAATGGTAAAGTGTGCTTTAAAAGAAAAACTAGGACCATAAGACTGTAACTGTGCCTAATTTTTATATATATATACAGGATGGTCGCAAGAAAAGCGGAAAATTTGAGTGTTAGATGAGATCATGAATAAAATGCGTGCTAACTCATTTCTATTTTGATTTCTTTACATCGTGAATAAAATTCATGATTTTAATAATTCTGAGCATCTATGAGTGTAATATAACATATGCCTTTAAAAAACTTTGTAAAAGTTATTCTTTGTAAAAATAAATATCTGTTTGACAAATTTTCTGCTTTTCTAGTGACCACCCTGTATATAAAAATTGATTTTCTTTTAGCAACAAACCATCTAGTTTACTTTGTTTTTATCTCTAGAAAAATATATGATGTACTGAGTAATATGGGCTTACACAGTTAAACAGAACAGGAAAGTTTCATTACATTTTTAGATCACTAACCTAAATTTAACAAAGCTGAGAGGCAATTACATTATACCATGACAATCTAGGTTGAGAAAAAATGTTTAGCTAAAATAAATAAAACTACACTTTAATGGTTTTGTTTTGTTAAAGATTATTTTGACTTTCTTTCCAGGAAGTTATGAAGGCTGCATCATGTTTACAAAAGAATTTAGAAAATTCAAACATTAATGTCTTCATTTGAAGGAATGTTGAAATCAACTTGACTTCATAATTTTACAAAAGTTGATGCAGATTGGAACGGTTACATTCATGCAAACATGTGCATTTAGCATTAACTTAATTTGAATAAACCTCTACACTTCTAAGCTTTGTCATAAAAATTTGAAAATTGACAGAAATAAATATATACTATCTTACCTTCATCATAGATGTAGTTTTAGATGCATTTCCAAGAGAATGACCTAAAGAATTTTGTTGGCTGGTAAGATGAGAAGGTACATTTGCCAAAATATTACCATGAGTTGCTGTCTGGGTTATGTCTGAACCAACATTCCTCGACATTCTTGCACTACCTACATTATTCAGAGGGATACAAGGACCATTCATGATTCGTGTGGTACCTATGACATACTGCTGAACTTGAGGAAGTCTAGGTTGAGGAGTCTGTTGTTGCTGTTGCAAAGGCAAAGTGCCAGTAGAACTCACAGAGGTTACAGTGGTAAGTAGCTTGCCCTGTGAATTTAGTGATCCTGTTTTACCTAAGGAAACACCCCCAACCAAACCAACAGCATTTGATCCACTATTCAGATTGCTATTTACTAAACTATTAGCTATGCTTGTGATACTATCATTACTAACAATTATGTTGTGAGGTACACTAGAAACACTTGATCCCCCTTTATTGGCAGTCAAATTAGAAACATTAGAAAGGTTATTTGTATGAATATTTTTTAAACTGGTCATATTAATATTATGTAAAGGTATATTAGAATTGGGAATAGTTTGGCTGACAACAGGTATGCCAACATGACTCTGAAAATTCCTTATATTACTCTGAGTTTGGTTGGCTTTATTTTGTAAAAATTGTGAAAGCTGTTGATGTCGTTGAGCAACAATACTGTTTCCTCCAGCACCTTCAATTTGACATCCTGAAGAGTCAATTGCACCATTTTGCATACTTTGACCAGATACATTAGTAGAAAGTTGGAGACTTGAATCAGACTCCAATTTATCAGAAAGTTCTTCAGGAAGTTCATTTTCAATATCCCAAAGCTTGACAATGTTGTAATCTGTAATATTTAAAATGTACTCATGTACTATCTTATTTCATGTAACTCAGAATAAATATACACAATTGTTTACAAAGAGTTAAAACTAAAAGCATAAACATACTATATCAGCTTTGTAACATCACTAACTTCCACACCTAACTGCCAATAACTAAAATGAAAATCTCCACATAAAAACTAATAATTTTAAGCAATACATAAATGTCAAATTTTTGAGTATTTTAAACATTATATCACAGCTCTTGAATGAAGCAAAATTTAGTGGAATACTCTTTTACAGTTTTTTTTGTTACTAAAAGAAAAGATTTTATAGATAAGAAAAACACTGATAATACCATCTTACAAAACAAATACCTGAGGCTTACTTATGATTTTTGGGAAGAAAGCATTAAGTAACAACATAGAAAATTTATACACTAAAGGTTCTTAAAAGTTAGGAATTTCCCCATCTGTATCAGTAATTTCTTAATCACCAAAATCTCACCATTGTCTAGAAATTTTAAAAATATTTGTAGCTGATAAAAAAATTAGTAGCAGGTTACTTAGGTTTTTTTTTTTAAACTTTGAAGTGTATCTCTCCAGCATTTGAAACATTTACTTGTAAGTTCTTTGATTAACATTCTTTCAGTTTGAACTCTAAACTTTTATGAAGGAAATAAAGGCAAAAATTTATAATTAAATTTGGCTTTTTTTCATTTTAGCATTGTCAGATAACACAAGAGAAAGCTATAATATAACAGAGATATGACAAATATGGCAGCAGTGTAGACACTATACCTCACTAATATTTCACGAATAATAAGATTATGGTGCAAGTCAAATTAAGCAAATGATTTGAAATTATTATCAATTTTATTTAACAATAAATATTAATATAATAATGTCTGACAACATGATTTTTCATTGCATTACTGATAACTTGTTTTCTAATTTCTTTGTGACAAACTTATGTTAGAATGGTAATTTTCACATAATTTTAATAAATTTACTCTTCCTTCACTGATAGTAATCATTCTGTTACAGGTAGGTAAAAATGCATGTTACAACCTTTTACAGAATAAATTCAAAATTTAATTAAACCACTTTATTATCAATGCATGAAAATAAACCTGGCATCATGAAAGAGATAATGCAAAAATTTTATTACAAATTATTTTTAGTTCAGAAGAAAATAAAGAATATCCCTAACCTTCCCTAGAATGAAAACTGCAACTTTTGCTCTCTAGCTTTTCCCCTCTCCTCTACTTTATTTACTGTTACCCTGATAAATATGGAATTTGAACAAAGTACTTGTTACAATGAATATTATTCAGATGAAGCATAACTTTAAGCCTTTAGATGAAAAAGCCACCATTCTAAGCTTTTAATTGGTTACTCACATCATATACACAAGCAGGTGTATATATGAAACCATTTTCAAAAATGGAACAAGAAGTCACCATTTTGGATTCAGTACATGAGCAATATTTTAGCAAATAAAAAAAGGAAGGTTATTATTTTATACTTTAGCTCATTTGAATTCCTAATTCATACAAAATCAAAACTTTGTATTTTGACATCACAAATGTTAATTTGAGATTGTTGCATTCAACACACCACAAGACACATAAAAATCAATGTCTAAAGTTAATACCTTCAAATTAAATTGAATAATGTATAATACTAATACTTGAATTATAATATACAGTTTGATACCAAACTTACTAACAAATTCATAAACTAATAGTTCAATACAATTTTGAATGCAAGTCAAACATGATGACACGGCCTTTGAACCAGAGTGACAGGGTTAAGGTAAGTGCAAAATGACAGTCATTGTCCAAAGTAAGAAATCAGACACAAAAGAAACACATTATAGAAAAAGATTAAGATCTGAAAAGTTATTTTTATTCTTCTCCCTTTACATACAGAGAGCTAATTTACTGTTTCAACACTGCGCATACTGCAGAGTCAAAATGTGCATGTCATGACCTTTCAAATTTAAATTAACAATTAATTTTATTATCAATGTACAAGAAACTTGGTCTCAAAAACTTGGTAATAATTTCCATTTTAACACTATGCAAGTTTTAATACCTCACTTCTAAAGGAAATAATATTAAAATCTCCAATCTTCTTTCATTGCTGAGATTTTATAGAAAAATATCAAATCCACATGACACATCACCCCCATATTCTGTCTTTTAAACAATATCTAATTCTCTTTGTCAATGAAATTGGATTGTTCATAAAAAAATTAAGTTTTTTTGAGAATACTCCTAATGTTATAAAAATTAACTTTACAGAAACAAATTAAGTGAAAAAACAAGAATTTACATAAACTTAATTACTTGACTGGTTTTGATGTACCACATGCATTATTTTCCAGAAAATATATAACACGAGCTTTTCTAATATATAGTACGTTGAAACTTGTCAAGTAATTAACGTTATATTTTTTATAAATTTGAGTTTTCTTAACTCTCTAACAATCAGGTAGGTCAAATTCAATGACCTTGTAACCACTTTTGAACTCGTTATAGTTTACATATTATAGCTTTTAATATACTCTGTGAAAGTGCAAAATATTTGGCAAACTCGGTAAATATTACGTTTTTTATACACATAAGATAAGATTAAAGTATTTTTACTAGTTTGTTTATAAATACATACAGTATTTCTATATACTAGCCTGATTGCAAAGTGATTTCCATGTTAAGCTTAAAAATATGTTTTCTTCATCCCAAAAATCTCTAAAGCCTTCTAAATAAATATAAAACTATTTTTTCTACCTAATTTTGTACATGGTTGGTAAATATGAGCTTGTAATAACCAAAAAAGAAAAACTGAAATAAACTTAAATTACTCTTCTTTCTAGAATGACTTCAAACTGTAACATGAAAGTACATTTGTTTATCCTAAAAAAAGTATACATATTATCATACTTAATTTCCCAAATACTTTGGGAACCCTGTCCAACTATTATTGGCACCATCATAAATTGTAAATTACTTGAACATGCAGCTCATATTATCCTATCACATTATATCATGCACAAGCTACACACAAGGATACCTTATAAAATTTTATTACATATTTATTTAATCTAATCTACCCTTAAATAACATAAAACATTTTCTATTTTTAATACTTAGGTTACTTTAATAAAGAATACACACAAAAAATGAGAAAATAATAGTTACCTGGGTTACTATTTTTGCTACTGACTGTCAATGACACTTTTTTAATACAAACAGTAGAATTGTACTAAGTTTATTTAATCATTTTGCCACTGGTCATGGGTCAAAGGCCAAGCCATAATGTTTGTCAAATTGCATTAAAAATTTTATTGAACCACTACTTAATGAATTCACGTCAATACGTTTGAAATCATACTGCAGATTATAATTCAAACTTTAATATAAGTTAATTTCTTAATTTAAATATTAAATGATCATATCTAAATATATATTTTAGCGAGTCATGTGGTATGGTGAATGAGAATTTGTTTAAAATTAAAGTTTGTAATGTCAAAATACCAAGTCTATGGTTTTGAACAAATTAAAAGCTCAAATTACTAAAATTAACAAGCTAGAATATAAAATAAGAACCTCGTATTTTTATATTTTCACAAAATATGACTTGTGTACCAAATCAAATACAGAGACACTGTTCACCTCTTTCCCTTTTGGAAAACTGACTCTTACATACACTTACTTCAGCATATGACATGAATAACCAATCAACAGCTTAGAATGTCCCGCCAGTGATTTTCTCAGTCATTTTAATTTACAATAAGGCTATCATGTTCTTTTGACCCACAATTTCAAGGTGGTAGGTTGTGTCTTTAATCTGCTCAAATTTTCATATTTTTTAAAAATCTAAATATATCTTAGTTACTAAATGTAGTGGAATTTATTGTATCAGTATATTTATGCCTTTTTGGCTGAAAGATAACCTACATGCACAAACTTTTTTTGGTCCACTATAACAGAGCCAAGACAGGGAAGGCTAAAGGTCAGCTTTATATTACTGAATACATGATAAGAGTAAACATGCACTATGTTAATGCAAGTCATGTAATGTTAGCTCGGCATGAATGGAAGGTCAATATAATAAAAAATAATATATGTAAATACATAGTGTTATGAGACTTAAGCTGGACTTAGACTAAATATTTCTATTATGTTATATGCAGTCATTTTAGAATGAAAAAAACAGAGTTTATATTTATTTCCTGAAATGTTAAGATGTTAAGCAGGGTTGTTCAAGTGACAGATCTCACAGAGTTAAGAGTATATAAAATAACAAAAGTATTACTGAAAACAAATGTTTGTAATGCATTTAGAAGGTTTTAGAAATTACACAGATATTAAATATTTGTTGGATGAAAGAGGTTTTTAATCATAACAAGAAACCACCTTGCACTCAGGCTAGTAAAGAAGACTATTTTCACAAACAAATCTTTTATAAAAAATATTGTTAAAAAATCACTTTTTTTATACAAAATACTTGTAGTCTTTACTAAAGGTCTACCAAGTTTTGTGAAGACATATGTGATATCAAAAATTATAGTGCAAATACTTAACATGTAAATGTGTAGAGAAGAGCTTGTGTATATTATAACAAGCCTGCAGTGAAAGAGTTAATTGAATAATACACCAAAAAATAAAATAATGCACAAAAAATATACAATATCCCATAACTATCACAATTTTTCTGGCTTTCTAGCAACGTGAAAAGAGCCATTAAAACTTTATCTAGCCTTTTCACAATTTTCCTGTGGGAATCAAGCTTGAACTGAAAGCAAAATTGACAATTCTCTTTACAGAAAACAACATAATACAGTAATAGTGTATCTTTGGCACACGAAAAAATTTTACTGGCATGTGGCATACAGTACCATTTCTTGGTTCGTTAAACCCTAACGCTAACCCACAATGAATTAATATACATATAATGATTATCATTATAACCAAATGCAGTAGTGAATGATTTTTTCAGCTTGGTAGCAGTGAGAAATGTTTACAGAAAATGTCTCACACCCTCTTGGTGCCAGCTTTGCAGTTGCAGGAACATGTGACATTGGAAGACACATTTTGAATTCCTCACAGACCCAGTGCACACATCAGTATTTGAGTAAAACTAGAAGTAAACTATTGATATTGACTTCACTCTGCTTGTATTTTTTTTCTGTTGTTTGTGAGTGAATACTGGATAATTTGTGATAATAACTGTAAATATGCATCTATTTTTTTCACAGTAAATACATGAATTATGTTGTTAATATTATGTTATTTGGCATGGCATACCTATTTTTGTATCAGTTAATTATAATTTATTTTTACATCAAATGACAAATTTTCACCTGCTGTTATGTTACGGTAGGTTAGATTGTCCTATTTAAGTTAACTGGCAAGATATTTTTAAATTGTGTTAGCTCTTTTCAGCTTCTCAGTCACCTCAACCAACAAAGAAACAAAAATGTTTAAACAGAAAAAGCAGCAGCAAAAAGTTTCAAGAATCTTAGACTGAAAGATTTAGTATGATCAAAAAGGGTGATAAAACATTATGCATCTTATGTTCTGAAACAGTGGTGTTTAGGACTTCCTTTGTAAAGAAGCATTATTAAACTGTTCATAAATGAGTAAGAATAAAAAGAACATTTCTCAAGAGTCAGTAGGAACAACATGCAGTCAAATGTTTAAATTTGTTTCAGGTTGTTCCAACTTGATTGTTGCTAATTTTGAGATTTCAAAGATTACTGCTCAACATGGAAAATCACTTAGTGATGGGCAGTACATTAAAGAATCATGGCTAGAATGTGCTTCTTTCCTTTTTAATGGTTTTCCAGAAAAAGAAAAAAAATATTCAGCACATTAAGGAATTGCAAGTGAGTAGAATCATAGTAAAAGACAGAATATTAAAGATGGAATCAAACATAGCACAACTGCTAACAAAAGATACTGGTTCATGTTAATTCCTTTCCATTTGTCTTAATGAGAGCATGATGTTACATCATCAGCTTGTATAGTTATGATTGCTCGATTCTGTAGAGGTGATGAAATGTACAAACAACTGGTTAACTCAGTAATATTACATTCACACATCACAAGGGCTGAAATATGTGAGGCAGTAGCAGAAAAAAGTATCCAATCTGCAGGTTGACCCTTCAAAAACAGTTTCCACGAAAACTAATGGTGCACCCAGCATGATTAGTAAAGAACCAGGTTTTGTAACTCTGTTGGACATCCACTGGTAGGCTTTCTTTGTATTATACATACAAGGATGCTTTGTGTGCTAAAGCTGGCCTTAATGAGCTTGAAAAACTAATAAACATTATAACCAAGGAAGTTAATTTTATGTCTGTATATGCTTGGAAAAAACAACAATTTCAAAATGTACTGAGAGAAGCAAATTTGACATACACAGGACTACTTACATATGACAATGATCGATGGCTAAGTAGAGGTTCTGCCCTTAAATGATTTGTCAAATGTTTGTATAAAATTCATTTATTTTTGACAAATGAAAAACATTCTTGTCAAGAATTGTCCAATGTTGTGCGAAATTGTAAATTGATGTTGTTTTTTGCAGATTTATCCTCACATTTAAGTGACTTAAACACTAAACTGCAGGAATCTAGCAAACACTTAAATGTTATGTTTGATAACACAAAAGCTTTTGAAACCAAACTGAAAATTTTTAAACATGATGTTTACAAATGCACTTTAAAATATTTCCCAAACCTGATAAAACATGACAGATGTTGAAATTCATGAGAAAATATGCATTCAGAGATTGCAAATGCAATTTTTAAGCATCATTAATTCAACTTATGAACAATTTTCTTTAGGATTTAATAAGTTCAGGTTATTTGGAAAAACTGCAAAATTTACAAAGTAAGCAGGTGATGTAATGTTAGACAAAATTAACTTAGAAATGTTGCAGTGAATTATCTTGGATAATTTAGAGATGCAGCTGATTTATTCATAAAGCAGCTTAACTTGGAGGCAAAAATCAGTCAATTTAAAAACTGAACTATAAAATATTGAAAGAGATTAGTTAGTGACTGGAATAACACAAAATGAAGTGTTATTTCTGAAACTTTCAAGTGCCTAAAACAATGTTGCAATGGCAATATTAACTGTATTTTGATCAACATATTTATACAAGTCATTATTTTCAGTAATAAACTTTTGTAAAATATAATTATAGGAACAGACTTGCTGATGAAACTACTAATGCATGCATAACTCTCAAAAAACCAAATACAAGTCTGATTTAAAATATTTGTCAGTGTTAGTGCAGCAGTGAAAGTCTCACTGAAAATACAATATGCTTATTTTCCTTTCCTTGGTTTGTTTTAAATTTATGTTAGATAATATGAACCAAAGCTTATTATTTCACAAAATGCTTTCCGTTAATAGTAAAACAATGAATAAGCAAAACTAAGCAATAGGATCCATTGTTCCTTAAAAAGTCCATTGTTACTGTTACTAATTCATTAATTTTATTTTTGTGAATTATTATAGTTATTAATAATATGCAACTCTAAAGTAATTCATAATAATAATAGATGATAATCTACTGATAAAAATTACCATGGGCACACTCCCAAAAAGTTTTGTCACCCTTGATATAATATATCCTTTGATAGCTTAAAAACCTTGGCTTTCTATTAGCTATAAATACTATACACTGTATCACTGAACATCAGAGAAAACTTCTAGTAATTTCTGAAAGAGCAGTTATGGCAAGTAGTTGTGGCATGAGGGCTTTGGCTGTCTATTACAGAACTCTGTAACCAAATAAAGTGGCAAGTAGTTGTGGCACGAGAGTTTTGGTTGTCTATTTCAGAGCTCTGTAACCAAATAAAACTGTAGCCTATAAAAGTTACACCTGAACCAATTGTAAGCAACACAAATTATTATATAATTATATTATTACAATTCCTAAACATTTTATTTTATTGGATGTGTATACACTATTAGAGTAAGTTTCATTGTCTGTGATAAGATTTTTATGGCCCCAACAGCTAATGAATATTTTTTAGCCTATTTATAGTTTAGTCAATAAGACTAAACTCTAAATGTATAAAGGTATGTGGTTTGGACCATATAAAATCTACCATAAGCCTCATCAGTGAAAAACTGCATGTTAACATATCCCCCAATAAACTGCAAAAAAGTTCAGTGATAAACAGTGTACACACATACATGTATATTACTGAATACCCCTGTACAGTATGATTATTAACTGTTGTGCAACCTTAATTACATGCACACTCAATATGTACTGATTGACATTGATTGAATTACCTTGTCACATTCTTATTTACCATCTTAACAATTCTTGGCTCTGGGAATCAACCAAGCTAATACCTAGAACTACAAAATATATCATAAGAACTGTGAAAATTCTGTTAAACCAAAGAATGCCAATGTTCAATATATATGAAGGTTACTAAATTGAACCCAATTCTGAAATCAGATATCATTCAAAGAATTAAAATTTTCATTACAAAATAAGCATTGTAGATGTTTCTCCTGTGAACAGTCTGAATGGGAGATATGAAATGTCAGTTTCCAATTAAATTTATGTAAAATTAAACTTTTTTAATAAACAACATCTTGATAAATGCACTCGCTCTACTGCTACAAGCTTCCCTATGACAAGAAGTCAAAAAACATGTTATTGCATTTGTAAACTTACATTCATTAGATAGTTGTTTAATAATTTTAATGTAAATCACATTTGGTTTGAAATAATTCAAATTTTAGTATTCTACATTAGTTAATACCCAATTTAAAAGTAAATATTAAAACAAAATCCTAAATGTGCAGCTTTGGTTTAAATTAGATGTTTATGATGTCCAAATACCAAGTATATAATTTCTTGCATATTAGAAACTCAAACTACAGATATTCAAAACCTTAGAATATAAAATAAGAACATTCTCTTCCATTTGCTGAGTTATAATATATTTAGTGAATCAAATACAATGGCCTTTCTCACCACTTCAATTTTTGGAAATCCTTACTTACACCCTTGTGCTCTACCTTGTGTTAGCTCTTTCTCAAGATATCATGGATCAAATGTATAACCACTGAAATAATTACAATACTAGTCCACTAAAACACAGCCAAGACAGGTTAAGACTAAAGATCAATTTTATATTACTGAATGTGTAACAATGCAAGTTATGTAATGTTAGCTAGGCATGACTATAAGGTCAACATAATGAATATATATGTAAATACACAGCATTATGAGACTCACACTACTTAGAATAAACATTTGTATTTTCATTTTATAATACAGTTATTCTAGCATGAAAAAGAGTATAATTTATACTTCCTAATTTTTAATGATGTTTACAAGGTTGATCAAGTGACAGACCTCATATAGAATAAATAAAATATAAAGTCTTACATGAAATAAATTTTTGGAATGCCTTTATATAGGAAGTTTCAAGAGATTACACAAATAATATTTGAGATTTTAGGAATGAAGAATAGTTTTTAATCATGATATGAAATTACTTTGCACTCAGACATGTAACCAACACTATTTTCAGAAATACATCTTTAGTACAATATATTTCATTAAAAAATGTTTTATATCAAATACCTATTATCTTTACCAAAAGTCCACCAGATTTTGTGAAGCTACACATACAATTTCAAAAGTTATAGCGCAAATACTTAACATGCAATTGTGTAGAACTCGTATATATTATACCTAGCCTGCAGCAAAGAGATTAATTGATTGGTATCCTTTCTATCAATAAATGGTTTCTGAAAAAGTGCTACAAACAGTGTAATGCACTTTCAAGCACATGTATGATATAACCAATCAGAATAATTTATAAAACAAAACTTATTTCAACCAGACCAATTTCCTCTTTTGAACTGAAACTTCTTACTGTATAATGTGAAATTTACATCTATACTTGTCTCAAAACTGTGTCAAATTTTAATATCTGAAAAGTCAAAAGGCATGACTGCCTAAAATTTTAGGCAGTAATTTACCATAACTTCAGGTATTTTGATGTGCTACTACCATAGAAACTCTGATCAAATAACAATGGTATACTGCTGGATGTCTGGTTAACATTTTTTTTTTTTCAAACACTGAAGAATGATATCAGTAGACTCCTAATAACATAATTACAACAAAAAATTTCAAATCTTGCAGCCGTATGTGTGATTGAAATATATATATAGACAGATAGATACGTGTGTGTGTACGACCAGCAGGTCAGAGCATTTATTTGTGGATTGGACAGGTAATACTTGAAGCAGACACATTACTATATTAGTCACTATTAGTGTAAACATCACACTTAGCATTTCCAAATGTCGAAATAATATTAGTAAACAGTACCACTCCAAGATTAGTACTAGCTAATGTTGTTACTGTATGCAGCTCAAGCCCGCAGCTTTGAAATTATATAAAAGTAACCTAAGCCTAACACTAAATACGTTCCAATATGACGCAATTCAACGTTTGGACTAGCTTTACTTTGGATTTTGCAAGTTTACGAAACAATTAGTTAAGCCTAAAATATACGACTTGCCTGCAGAATCCGAAGATGACAGCGTCGACTCGATAAGCTTCTGCCGTTTACTCGGAGGCCCGTCCACAAGATGGTCAGCCATGTTGATTGATACGGACCAATGCCCTATCGAAGCATCAATAACTGTCTATTCCGATTCGGTATCAAGACTTAACTTTAAAATGCAGGCCTAAATTTCTGTAAGTGTCCACTCCTACCCGATTTCGATAAACATAACCGCAAGACAGCACACACTTACTCTCCTTTTCACGCAGTGAGTGCAAATACTCTGTCATCATGATCTCTCTCTACGACATCTTAACTTATGATACGACCCCTCCATCAAAACTCAGCGGTAAAACACCGGACAGTACGCTTGGTTTGGTGTTACCAACATTAAATTCCCAGGAATTAAGCTATCACGCTAGAAATGGATAATGATGACCTATTTTTTTAAGCAAATTACTAAACTATAAATATGATTAATGATTAACCCATCATAACGCAGCACCTGTCTAAAAAAACCGGAAGTAAACCTCGACAAATTCTCAACTTCTCACCACCCAATATGGCGGCTATAGATGAAAAGTTTTTCTATGCTTGTCAGCGATGTGCACGAAAACACCCGAACATAAAGTACTGACTCCAAAAGCAAACATTTCATTGGTTTTGTAAAGTCACATGATCATTACCTATGTTTCTAATGGTCAATTTATTTCTATCCCGCGATAATTGTATACCGAAGTTGTCCGAGTATTTTCGGAGTAAATATTCATTCGATTTACATATCTTATTATTTTAAAGGAAGGAAATATAATTATTATTGTTTGTGAATTGCTCTGTAAATATATTCGCACCGGGCAACCTAATCGCTGCGGAAACTTAATAATGTTCTACATATATATTTTACAGAACAAACTTTGAAATATTGTTATGATTGCAAAAATGCAATAATAATTAAATTTTCATTACTCGCACACTTCATTAATATTGGGTTAAACTGCAGATAAATTATATTATTGTCAAAATATATGCAAAATACATGTTTTGTAAACCGCCTTCAGAAAAATTCGCTTGTGTTTAATCAGCATGCGTTTATTACAGCACTAATTCTTTAGGAATTAGATGCAAAGACTGAAATGATAATATTACACATAACTTCGATTTTATAGATATGTATATTTGGAAACATAGAATCGATAGAAAAGTTTGTTGTTGTTTTTTAATTTCTCTCAAAGCTACCATCTGTGCTAGCCGTCCCTAATTTAGCAGTGTAAGACAGGGAAGGCAGCTAGTCATCACCACCCACCGCCAACTCTTGGGCGACTCTTTTACAAACGAATAGTGAGATTGATCGTTACATTATAACGCCCCCACGGCGTTATAAAAAAGCGAGCATCTTTGGCACGGGGATGCGAACCCGCGACCCTCAGATGACAAGTCAAATGCTTTAAACCACTTGGCCATGCCGGGCCCTGAGCAAAAAGTATATTATCATAGTAGAAGTAAGAACTCACGTGTTTAGGTAATATCATTTCCATACATTTAATACATACAGGTTTGTTAATTAATGGACTATCTGTGCTTTGACCGACACTGGTATTGAAACCTGGTTTCTATCTTTGTACGTCTGCATAGATGTAGAAAGGAACCCACTCAATATTGTCAAAAAAGTAAAGAATTATTGTGTGGGTTGAGAAAATAAATTAACACACAAAAGAGTAAAGTATCTTGATATAGTACTGACTAAAACACTCAACCTATCAAAACAATTTTCTGCTGCTATTAGTAATGCTCATAGAACTTTAGGGTATTTTTATTTAAGATTTGCTATATCTCCTAAAAAATCAAGAAATCTCCCACATATAAGCCACAGTTGCCACTTCACGTTTACATTCAACATTTCCCGCAAAATCTCTCAGCTTAGCGTTTTAATTTGATAAAAAAGAGACAAAATATTCACACTAAAAAAACGCTTGTCATTTTTTTTTTTGATATAGCTATTTGTCCTGCCGCTCGATAACTGAAATGTTCAGGTTACATGGTTCGTTATTTTAGGGTGTAGGAAAACAGTGACAGCGGGTCGAAAAGTCTCGTGTGAGAATTTTTGTGCGATTATACATGTAGTATAGTTCCATATTAGTCCGCTTATTTTATTGTTTTGAATTTCCCACAAAGCTACACAATGGCTATCTGCGCTAGCCGTCCGTAATTTAGCAGTTTAAAGGTAGAGGGAAGGCAGTTAGTCATCGCGCCAACCACCAACAACACTCCGGCTACTCTTTTATCAACGAACAGTGGGATTAACCGATATATTATAACACTTCCAGGGCTGAAAGAGCGAAAATGTTTGGTGTGACCGGGATTCGAACCCACCGTACACAGATTGGGAGTAAAGTGCCCAAACCACCTGGTCATGCTGGGCCAACCATATTTGTTTGAGGATTGTGTATGAACTTTTCTTTATTGGGTGAAGGGAACGGTTGTGGACAACCTCCAGGTTTTGGGTACTTCACATCTGACAGCCCTATATTTATAGTGTATCATTTACAGCAACAATAAGCAACAACAAAAAAGAGATAGTTGTATCTCTACAAACTACTAGTTAAACCTTAATTGAAATACTGTTTAGTTTAGTTTTGATCTCCTAATCTAAAAAAAGATATTCACTGATTGAAAAAGGTTTAATGAAGGACTACTAGAAGCACTAGTATGATGTTTGGGATGGAAGAATTTACTTACCGAATACATTAATAGGAGTGGATTTACTCACCGGGAAGCCAAGCAATTGTCTGTTTCCTAATGTGTTTTTAAAAATTAATTTTAAATTGCGATTATTTAGTCAATAAGCACTATGCCATATTGTCCAGGTTGGTTCTTTAATGCCAATCCTCTTCTGCATGTTAAGATTTCTTAACTTATTTTCCACTGGGAAAGAAAAAAAAAAAGAAAAGAGATGATTTTATTGAAGCTTAAAAGATTATTGTGAAGGTTAACAAAATAATATTTTTATTTGTTTTTTGAATTTCGCAAAAATTTACTCGAAGGTTATCTCTGCTACCCGTCCCTAATTTAGCAGTGTAAGACTAGAGGGAAGGCAGCTAGTCATCACCACCCACCGCCAACTCTTGGGCTAATTTTTTACCAACGAATATTGGGATTGATCGTAACATTATAACGCCCCCAAGGCTGAAAGGGCGAGCATGTTTGACGCGATGGGGATGCGAACCTGCTACCCTCAGCTTACGAGTCGCACATCTTAATACGCTTGGCCATGCCGGGGCCTCGTTTGTTTCTGTTATATTCTGAACGCAATGGGACAAAAGTACGCAATGAGTAAACTGGAATGGATGGCAATTGCCTGTTGTAAAAACTCAAGCGTAAAAGACGACATTTAAAAAGTCTTCAGTTCAGTGCGTGTCTGTCTCTATTCGTAGTAGGTATCTTAGTTTAGAACTAGGCTGGCAAAAATCTGCTCATTGTTTCCAAAGCTTCTAAGAATAATTTAATTCTCTGCTAATAACCAGAGGTAATGTTTTCATGTCTGTTGAATTTTTTTCTAGATCAACGATAATAAAGTAATATTACACTGTTCAACTATCTTAACTGAATCTTAATGCAAGGAAAAATTCCATGCTCACGGAAATTGACATCTTAATTTTCCTCCTATTTCTCCTGATTAAGCAAACGATTGAATTTGTCAGTACTAGAAAACAATAAATAAATTAACACCTAAACAATTTTATTTTTTAATTTACCCAGGCCTGACATGGCTTGGTTTTTAGGGCGTTTAACTTGCAACCCTCAGATTACGAGTCTCATGCCTTAGTACGCTTTGCCATGCTGGGCCTTGTGATTTTGGAACTCACTGAATTCATACAAAATTATCATTATAAAGCTTGGAATAACACCTGTTTCTATTAATAATTAATAAACAATGATTTTAAGTTGATGAACAACCATGAAAAAGATACTACATGAAAAATATGTACTGTAACTAAACGTATGTATACTCGTTTCAGAGAAGTGAAATTTGTTACGTAAAACAAGATTTAAAAAAAACAGAAGTTTTATGTGTTGCCATTTACTGAATAAGTTATTCCATTATGTACAGTTTAACTTGTGGAAAATGATGGACGTAAAAATGTAGGTTCATAATGACATTAATAAGAGTCTTATAACATTGAAAAGTACCCACTGAAAAAACATTTTGTGAAAATTCAAAGTGATGAACTCGTTTTTTAAAGAGTTAGTTCATGCATACTTGCATCTTTATTATGAACTTGAGCATACTCGATTATGCTAGCTGTTTAAATTAACCAATAATAGATATTAGACACAAAGAACACCAAAATCACATGCGTAGAGGTAATTTTTCACAGGATATAAAATACTTTTATGTGAAACTTCTCCCTGACACCAACCCAAAAATTTAAAAAAAGAAAGAAACTGTTTTAAAACTAGAGAAATTATCAAAGCAATTAATATATCACTAAAACATGATAGCAGCTTTAATAACATTAGTAACATTTAACAAGGTCTATTCACCTTTCATACACTTGACCAAACTTGACCTCCACCTATATACTGTCACCTGTTAATACCATTACCGTCATATTTAATCCCAGGTGTCTTATGTCGTTGTAATTATATATTAGCCTTTTATTGCTTAGTACTGATTATGGTCCGGTGTTCCACAACTTCTGTCTTCCTCAGGGACGTTCATCCTTCCATATCTCCTGCTGACTTCCAGTACTCACTCGAAGCAGCCACTATATCTAAATTGCATGCTATTCACTACATCAGATCGAGGATTACAGGTCTCCCCACTCATTTTATGAAGGTGGTAACTACTTCCAAAGAAGTAACCGACCACATACTAACCAATGGTTGTTTCTTTCATTTCAGAGCCGAACGCTCTCGCCTTCGATCACTACCACAGTTCAACAAAGATTAGCAATCCTGCCACCCCACTTCCTTCAACTCTGATAACTTTTATACCGACTTAAGCTCTACCAAACACAAATGCTTCTCTATTTATTTCACAGGTGAAGGACAACATTGCTCAGACCGACGAAGCCGCCAGCACAAATCAACCATTAAGTGCCACAAATTCACTAAAACCCCTCAAGGCAAAATAAATCTCACGATCCAAGTGGTACAGGCTTATGTTCTGACGAAGCAGAGCCCTGCAGACACGGAGTCCGTCACAACAGTTAGTCAGAAAACCCAAACCTGTATTCCTAAGAAAGCCAAATTAACTCAAACCGAAAAAAAAAACTGTAAAAAATCCTTTTAACAGTTACAAAACCTTCCTTTTTGTCCTGGAACTACTAAATCCCAAGTCCTACGTCGAGCCCAACCAACAGCCATGACAAGCCTCCCACAGCCACATATACCAGGACAGCATCCCTCTATTCCAAGATAATTTCAGCCAGCCTTATTCACCTTATTCTTAAATTTCCTTTCAGTATAGCTGTTATTTGCCTTGTTTTCTCTTTAAGTTGTCCCTCAGTGGCACAGTGGTATGTCTGCGGACTTATATACTAAAAACCGGGTTTCGATACCCGTAATGGGCAGAGCACAGATAGCCCATTGTGTAGCTTTGTGCTTAATTCTAAACAAACAAACAAAAACTCTTTAAGTTACCGTCGGACACAGTCAGGGTGTTTTATTCAGCACCCTGGTTGTGAAAGTAGGTTTTCCCGGGGTACTTCCATGTCCCCCACAGCAAAATTATCGCCTTAAACTGATAGATCCTGTGATCCCTGCCCTGTAGTGACGGATTTAAATTCTACGGGCCCTACATCTCAAGTAATTTTACATAGAATAAAATTATCAATTAGTCCCCATTAAAGCCATGACATTAGGACTGAGACCCCTCTAGCCTCTATCTAAATACACCATTGTTGTTCTGAAAAGGTGCCTTCTTGTTTGATATAATTTAAAGACATTGAAAGTTGAAACTAGGTTACAGCCAAGATAAAATTCAATAGTTAAGTCATTGTCAAATGTAAAATCCTGTTTATTATGCGTGAATTGTCAACCTAGGAACTGATTACTTCATCATAGCCTTGGTCTCTTTGTCTTTATGGTCCACCTAGCCATCGTTCAAGATACTTTTATGTTCAGCAAAGCCAGTTCTCCTTCCAATTTCTTTTTTCTATCCTATCCCACAGCTCCTCCCCATCTGCATTTTATACTAATATTATTTCAGACTTACTTTAAGTAACTCAGTATCTACCTTACCCTCAAGTAAGACCATTTATCTTTCTGATTAGAACCAAATTTTAACTCGGTAAACGGAACTGAAGATTAACGAACGTTTCTGAGCTCCTCTGGTTGTTTCGCAAGCTTCTGCGGGTCATGGAAACTGTGAAAACAAAAATACTATCAAGTCAGTTAGTTAGTTACTGATTATGGTTGTGACCTGCTAACTCGTTTGTTTATTTTCATAAAGTTGTGTGTTCCCTGCGATTATGGGTTCCAGCAGTCCTTCGTTACGAGGACCATACTCGATAAACAGTCCAGCAGTTTCTCTGTCATCATCGACAGGTTACAACGTGGCTTCTCACATAGGTAAATAGACGCCATTTTGGCTAACTTCAAAACCCTTAAGCAGCTATTGAACCGACCAAGACAAGAGTACTCCGCAGGGAAGAAATGTTTATTCAATCCCATCACACACGAAGATCATTTATATTTGTGATACCTCTGGAACGCTTCACTGTCCATTGTCTGTAAGTCACCTCACACTAGCTCTTCTCTTTTTTTTTCTGTCTTTTTATGGGGCATAGATTACTCACTTGCTGCAGACGAAATACACTTGTTACCAGAGGACAAAATACAAGCTTTATCAAGACTGTAACAACATCAAAGCAAGCCACTAATTTTATTTAACTGATGGTTGTAACTTTTACTTTTTCATTTCAGAGCAAAAATACCCCTCGTAGAAACATCTAGTGGACAAGCTCCACTAGTCTCTTCAGCTGTTATTAAACCCCAGCAACCAGTAATGACCATCACTACCTCAAAGTCCACAATCAGCCAACATGTTGAAACAGCAACAAGAGAGACAGTCTCAACGAAGGATCAAGCCACATCGCAAAAGACAAAAGATGCTGCCACCTCAACATTTCAAGAAACCCAAAAGCTTCTACCACTATTCTTCTAGAAACAAAGGACGTCACCACTTATAAGGTGGATTCTCTATACACCTTTAAAGCTACACAAGATTAACCTACCATCAAGAAAGGATCTTTACAAACAGAGCCATCACTTGAATAATCAAGTGTCCCCCAAGAAGAAATACAAATCCACGAAGAAACTTAACCCGCAAGGAATTTTTTCATCCTCAAACGCAAGTTCAACCTGTCTTCTACCTCTAAGTCCTTTTAATCGAACAACAGTGACTCAACTCAATTTAACACAGCTTTATCTGACAACTTTGATAAAGTGTACAACTGAGCTCTTTCTAGCCTACGACACTTTCTAGTTCTTCAAGTATGAAACCGACTACAAAATAAACATTAACTTTTAGTTTTGATTTACTTACGATTTCCAATTCTTGTTTTTATTCACCTTTAGCTTTTTCCAGACAAGGCATATATATTTGGTGCCTCGGCCATGAAAATGAGTTTTTCGGGGTACTCAAGTTTTCTAAAAGGAAAAATTTTCTCCCAGGAATGGATTTTATACACATTTACCGTTCTGAAAAGGACCGTTCTTTGGTTTGTTTAAGCAATTTATCATAATGTTTAACCCATTTATGAAGCTAATTTTTTCTTCCTATGAACTAAAAACAAAAAGTTATTGATTGCACAAATTTAATGTTTGCAATTTATCAAGTTTTCTTACGTCAGTTAAAGAAAAAATTATCAGTAAGTTATCTCCCTATTTCATTTTTTAAGCGCGTGTTTTCTTGTAGATTGTAACTCTTGGTAAAGCCTTGATCTTTTCTTCTCGTTTTTGTATTTGTTTACATCCATTCAGCAATGAAATGGAAATTGTCAACAACCTCCCTTTCCTTCATCATGTTTCCTGATCTCCACATACATAGCTTTCAAGGGTGACATGTCCTGGCATGGCCGAGCGCGTTAAGGCGTGCACTCGTAATCCGAGGGTCGCGAGTTCGCGCCCGCGTCGCGCTAAACATGCTCGCCCTCCCAGCCGTGGGGGCGTATAATGTGACGGTCAATCCCACTATTCGTTGGTAAAAGAGTAGCCCAAGAGTTGGCGGTGGGTGGTGATGACTAGCTGCCTTCCCTCTAGTCTTACACTGCTAAACTAGGGACGGTTAGCACAGATAGCCCTCGAGTAGCTTTGTGCGAAATTCCAAAAATAAAACAAACAAGGGTACCTTGAGACGTTACGTTAGCACAGTTTCAAAATACATGTTTCAGAATTTCTTCTCATACGTTAAATTGTGATATAATTTCCACATTGGACATTTTACATTGTTTTTATTTTTAATTCTGATACTTTATGGTCATATCGTTTCGAAGTTGAATAATCATAATAATGGTAGAAGATAGAGAGCAGCTATTTTTATTATGTTGCCCTTTTTGTATAGATGTTGAAATCAACAATATACTTGTTAATAAATGAAGGCTTATTTCCTCATCTTAATTGCACATCACTTATTCCAATCTTACATTCTAAAGTAGCTGGTAGGTATACGACATTGTTCCTGACAGAGTAATTCATCTCAATTCACTTCTTTTGACTATTTGTTTTTGTCAAGCAAAACTATCTTCATTATAAATACTTGTTTTGTAATTTTGTCAAAACACTCTTCTTGCTCTCCTTTGCAAATTCTTAAATGCATGGAAGTTTGCTTCGTTTTGCTTTATTCTGTTTTCCATTTCGTATGTTTCTAAACTATTTTCATACCAACTTCAACTTCAATATTTTCAGTGCCTTGTTCAGATACCTTTGGAACATTACCGATGCGACTAGTAAACCAGTTCAAAGAGAAAGAGAGAAAAACATTTTACCAACCTTTGTGGTACAATGATTGAGTGAAAAAAAATGTTCACACTTATAGTTAATTACAAAGGTAAGTAATGAGCTCTCTGTACTTTGACCACAATAGGTATCGAAACGTAGTTTCTAGCGTTGTAAGTACGCAGACATATCACTGTGTCACTGAGGTACAGTATATACACCTATTCACACGTACATAAATAGATAAGTAAATTAAAGATAAATAAAAAAGATCCTTTCCAAGGGGACGTCGATCCGAAAATCTTATGCCTGCACTGGTATTTTAGATCCAGTGCTTGAGAAATTAGATGCTTATTATTATATTTCACAAAAACGTAATATTGTTTTGTTTATATATTGCTCATAGCGCATGAAACATAAGCTATGATTTGTTTTGTTTGATTTGAGAAGTCGAGGTAAGATTGGTTGGTTGTGTTAAGTCTCGCTTCAAAAAATGTTTTCATTTTTTTCGCATCGGATTTTATCAGTCGATCGGGCTGATGCGCTGTATAAATCTGGTGTCACAGCACTTGCATTTATAGCTCTCAATGGGTAAAACATTAGACCTCAGAATGAATGTCCACAAAAGAAAAGAGTGAAAAAAGTTTTCAAGAAACATAAAGCATTTAATTTTTAATGGGGAAAAATTTATAACTTGAAGACAATGGCGAATTGCATTTACGTGTGTGTGTACAAACTATTACTATACTAAAGGAATACAACATTAAAGCGTCATTAGGGCATACAGCAAAAAATAAAGACTGACTAGTATGTAAGAAAATCACGAGCTAACATTTTGAAAGACTTGAAAGAAAATATGAAAAACAAAACATGCTTGAACAAAGTATATAAAAACCTTAAAATGCAAGTCTTAATCATACGAAGTCTCTCTGATTCCTGTGATAAAGCCCCCCAGTGGCTCAGCGGTATGTCTGCGAACTTACACGCTAAAATCCGGGTTTCGATACCCGTGGTGGGCAGAGCACAGATAGCCCATTGTGTAGCTTTGTGCTTAATTCAAAACAATAACAAAATAACAATTTTAATTTAGAAGTTAATTAAATGTCAATATTTATCAAATTCCTAATATTTGGCAACAAGATTGATTCGCATAATTTTCTTTTTTAACACAAATGTATTTTAATACACAAAAAAACGATACAATTTATAATAATAGCTATTATAAATAGTTATTGCAAATAATGATTTTACATACCACAGTTTTTCAAACTAACAGACAATACTGAGTCACATATCCGGTCTTGAACTGAATATTTTATCGATGGTTCAGTTCACGACGAGCAAATTGATTCTGAGTTGATATTGTTGCACCTCGCTTAAGCTAGCTGTTTTGATTGGCCTAACACCGCATATAAGCTGACTTTTACTGACGAAGATGTTTACTGTCTTCGTGGAAATACTAATGTCCGATGTTAATTCACTGAAGATAAACAGTTTCTAATGTTCGAAATTTATAAACGTTCCTGGTCAAATTCTGTAATTTTCTGATTAATAAGCGTTAATCACAGTTATAGCCTCCGAGGCATATAGCACACTGACTGTAACTGACCAATAATATATTGTCTGTTTGTTTTGTTTGTTTTTTGGAATTTCGCACAAAGCTACTCAAGGGCTATCTGTGCTAGCCGTCCCTAATTTTGCAGTGTAAGACTAGAGGGAAGGCAGCTAGTCATCACCACCCACCGCCAACTCTTGGGCTACTCTTTTACCAACGAATAGTGGGATTGACCGTCACATTATACGCCCCCACGGCTGGGAGGGCGAGCATGTTTAGCGCGACGCGGGCGCGAACCCGCGACCCTCGGATTACGAGTGCACGCCTTAACGCGCTGGGCAATATATTGTCTCTCAGCGCATCGGTTTTATGCACCAATCACATGAGATTCTCAAACTTTCAACGCTGTTCTAGAATTATTGATGCTCACTCTCAAGAAATTACAAATTTAGAGAACTGGCAGGATTTAGCAAATGCACTTCCAACAATACAAACCACACACTTCAAACTGAAAAAAACAGCAACGTAGGTATCAAAATAAACGTATAATGGTAAATCCGCTGCAAAGGATTTAGCAGTGTAAAACTAAAGGGAAGGCAGCTAGTCATCATTACTCACTGCCAACTCTTGGGCTACTTTTTTACCAACGAATATTGGGATTGACCGTCACATTATAACACCCTCACGGCTGAAAGGGCAAGCATGTTTTGGTGCGATCGGAATTCGAACTCGTGACCCTCAGATTAAGAGTCGAACGCCTTAACACCTTTAGTCATGCCAGGCCTTTGCTGAGGATGAAAGAGTGGAGCATATTACTGCATATGCAAATTAATGACGCCCCTCCATAACACTTCATATTTAAAAGTACTGTTTTCAGTCAAACACTATTGGCATTGCTAAACAAGGTTGAATAGGTTGTATCAAAACGGTTCTGAATATACAAAAGGCGTAACAACAACAATCAATACGAAGTCTTAATGAAATGGAATGTATCAGAATTACAATGCGACATTGTTCGGCGTTACATATACATTCTGATGTCATAGAAAATTGATTGCTTTTATTTATGGTAACTAACACATATTTCTTCACAAAACATTCATATATTCATACCATAAACAGGTGTTCAGATTTGGAGTTTAGAACTTCCAAGAGGAAATATACCTTGTCCCTTTTAGCATTAGAAAACAAAATAATGTGGATCATCTCGTGTATCCAGCATCATCCAGAAAGAGATCTGCAACAGCTGGTATCCATATGGAGAGAGGCAAAGTGTGACATCTTGTAATAAGTGAAAATGAATGAACATAAAGAGTAACAAAATCCATTTATCAGCCCAAAGTCAGGGGTTAGTTTAAACTGTCTTGTTTATTCTTCATGTTCTTCACCATAATATTTCTGTATCTCAGTTCATCATTTGAATATATACATATATATATATAAATGAAATAAAAACACTGTAACCTAGCACTTTCGAAAGTGCTCTGATTATAGGGGCTTAGTTTCATTTCTATCATGATTTCTTGAACCTATAATAGATATATATATATGTATAGTAGGACTTTGTCTTTCGGTAACTTCACATCATTATCAGTTTGCGCTGCCAACATTTTTTAAAAATTCTGCACAAACTTAATAATGTGACACATTACACAAAAACATTATACTTAATACCAAAATAACTGAGTTATGTACAGAGTTGGTCAGATCTGTAGGTTATATGGTTATCCCGTAAACCGTAGGATTTAAGCTTCTCTTACCATCAGCACAGTTCCACTCATTCTAACTTTGTGTTAAACCTGTAAAACCACAAAATACTTTATTGGTAAAACACAATAAACGATCTTATGATCTAATGACTGTTTGTGCATACTCATTCATTTTCTCTAAACTTATTGTTTATCGAGCATTCTAAATACCTACTTCATCAATATAATAAGATTTACTTACAGTAGTGTGCAAAAGTGTCAAGACAAGTTAATATTTTGTTATTTATTCTATTTTATTTGGTTACTTCTTCCACGCCATTACAGAATGTAAATTTTTACACCATGGTAATGCTTCACTGATCCTTGTTGACAACTGAATGATCCAGGGTGAGAATACTTATCATTCTTCAGAATTTTAATATATTTGTACCAAGGACGTGTCATACAGGTTATGCTTGAATAAACATACTGATCAAATTTATGATCTGAAATAACTGTCATCGCACCGAATGCAGTGTCTTAACTACACAGAAACAAGTTAGCATATAGTGCCAGGATATGCTTGAAGAAATCAGTTTAATATCATTCAACAAAAAAAATCTTAATAAAAACGGTGTTTAACACTATATATTAACTTTAGCGGTCATGTCACGTCATAAAAAGCGTAGATAATTGCCGGTGGAGTAGAGAATTTGTGTAAAAGTTTTACGTGATTCCGGTTGGATTCTCCGACAAACTCCTGCAGACTTGAAATGCTCTCCAAACACTGTCAAGTACACCTTAGATCGTGATACCGAGATAGGTGAATTTAAAAATATGAAAGGAAGAGGCAGAACATTTAAACTCAATTATACTGATGTTAATAATTATCGCTTATGCAAATTTTGCAACAGAAGAAAGACTGCCACTAATCTTATGTACTATGGACGGATGAGTCAAATTTTATATATTTGGTTAAAAGTGTAGATTGCGCAACCGGCGAAAAAAGGTGAAAGCTACTTACCTCAATGCATAGTACCTATCATGGAGAATGGGGGAGGTAATGTGATGGTTTGGGGTGTGTTTTTTGTTGTTTTTTATACTGAGGCGACAGGCAATGTTTGCAAAATAGATGAAATAAGAAGACAACGTGGTCAAACATTCATCAAACTTATGCAGAAAATACTTAGCAAAGAAGAAGCTGCTGGAGTCATTCAAACGAAGCAATGCCCCCACAGAGTTTTAATCTCAACAAAATTGAGCAGATCTGGGATTTGATAAATAAAAAACAAATCAAAAGTTACTTCCAAAGAAACTTTATGAGAGCATATCAGATACAACTGGAGTAAAGTCTTAAGGGAACACTTTGATTAAATATGTTGCAACAATGTCTAATAGACTTCTTGCAGCTATTAAAGCAAAAGAGGGACAAACAAAATAGTAACTGTTTGATGAACTCAAGCACTTCTACTGAGTCTCTCTTGTCCTAACTATGAAGATTAATAAAATATTGATGGTTTTTCTGTGATTCACTTTCTATTGTTCTTTGAAAGTAGCCTGGAATCTAACTGTTGACTTTATCCTAACATTTTTGCACAATACTGTGTATCTGTTTTAGAATTAAACCGAATTTTTTCATGAGTTAATGATATTTCTAGGAATGAAAATTGTACTAGCAGTTAAAACTCTTTACAGAGAGTTCTGCTCGAGAGTTGGATAATGTTTCGGTCTTGTACTGATGTTTTCATCACAGGCGTTGTGAACGTTAGGCAGATGCAACTCATAAGAAACTGAGCACCAAAGAAGTTTTTTTTCACCATCTGGACAAAGTTTTTGATGATAAACGTTTAAGTTGGGACAATAACATCTATTTGCACCTACAGATTATTAATATGATGATTACTGCGCTCTGAAACCTCTTTACAGAGTTAAAACATCATTAACTTGTAAAGACCACAGAAAAAAGGGCACAGTAATTAATATTACAGGAAGCTTCTGAACAATTTTACTGTAGCAGGTTTGAGAGGCTACAATGATTCCTTATAGTTAACGTTTGGAGTAAACTATAGTAATTACACACAAAAGAGGAACATGTCTTGTGAAAATATTTCTAATTTTTCTGTTCATGTGAAGCACAACTCTAACAAAAAACACATAATCATTTAAAACTTTTAATTACTTTGGCACGCCGTCATAAAATAATTTAAACACCAATGTTTATTCCGAGGAAACGGGTAGGATGTAATCAAAATTTTGCTCAAGGATAGAGTACCCAATAAGGAACTACTCTTTACGTGTGAAGTGTCAGTGGAAAAGAAATATGAGATAAACAAAATGAAGACAAGTGATAAGTACGAACGTGGTTCTTTTATTCTCTGGTAGGATCTTTCTAAAATACTCAGTTTGGTCTGTTTTGAATTTCGTACAAAGCTGCAAAGGCCATCTGCACTAGCCGTCCCTAATTTAGCAGTGTAAGACTAGAGGGAAGGCAGCTCGTCACTATCACCCACCGCCAAAGTCTTGGGCTACTCTTTTATCAACAAATAGTGAGATTGACAGTCACAATATAACGCCCTCATGGTTGAAAAGGCAAACATGTTTGGTGTGACGAGGATTCGAACCCACGACTCTCAGATTGAATGTTTTAACCACCTGGCCATGCTGGGCCTAAAATACTCGACGTCTTTTAAAAAGTATCATAGTTTTATCTAAATCTTTAAAGTGTGTGTGTGTTTTTTCTTATAACAAAGCTACACTAGGCTATCTGCTGAGCACACCGAGGGGAATCGAACCTCTAATTTTAGTCTTTAAAGAGTGGAATCAAAACAACCAAAAACAGAACCATTGAAAATTGGGAAATTCAAGGATATGTAAGATAGCTTTAAACAGTCTTTTAATTTTTCTTTACATAAAAGAAATAGAAGGCACCCTTAACACGAACATGGCATACTAACCATTGTTTTTTATGTCTGTTTCGATTTTATAACGTATTAAATATCACGTGTTTACAGTATTTTTATACGTTTAACAATAAACTTCAAATCTGACGTTTTCAGTAAATGTTACTTCAGCTTATCTTTCAAGCATTAGTTTTATGATTACATTACCCTCTAGTGACAACTAGATAGCAAAGATAATATATTATTTTAAGATTTATTTACCTCTGATAATCTATATCAGTTACAAGCTTATGTGCTCCTAGTTGTACTGTATAAACACTTCATACACCTACTAAATCTCTGTGAATTTATCGAGTTCAGTCACTGAGCGTAAAAAAAAGTGTTTTTTAAGATAAACAAAATGCAGTTTCTAATCCTTGCATGTATATTAATCGTGCTCGTCTCTAGCATATGTCAGAAGTAGTTGATATCATATCAAATGTTCTCTGTTTACAGATCAAAAGTGCGGCATTTACTTGGTGTAACTTTGATACACCAAGGAGACTTACGTAGCAATAACGTACTACGCATTCGAGATGATAAAATAAAAATATTCTAGTCAGCAATAAATCCAGTACTTTTGTAAAAATATTTTCGATAAGTTAGGACATTAAGCAATTTAATATCAGTCTATTTATTGAATTTCGCGCAAATCAATCGAAAATTATCTGCGCTAATTTTCCGAAATTTAGAAGCAATATACTTGAGGTAAGAAAATTAGTTGAACCTTGGACTACTTTTTTACCAATGAAAAGTAGGACTTACCGTCACACCGTAACATCCCCACGAGCATCTTTGATGACGTGATTCCTGGCCACTCAATATAAATCCTCAGTTATTTTTAGAATTCAGTGAAACGTTACTTAAAAAGTTGTTATGAGTTGCAACAAGTGTGGAATTGGAGTTAGTCTTATATGAGTATATTTATCCAAAAATATCTAGCTTCGACTAACTGTAAATATTTGTTTTCTAGCTGAAACCTAATTTTGTAAAATAAACTATCTGGCATATCACTGGAAGTCATAGCCCTATTTCTTTTATCTCTATAATTTCCTTGAGCTTATAAACTTAATAGTTAAGAGGAATTTGAAAAAAAAAGTTTAACAGGCTAAAAGGAGCACCCGATCTTATCTTGTTCCAGGTCAAAAGATACACACATCAATCTGTATATAAAAGTTTATCAATCGATAGATCTTTTTTTATTTCTTCAGAAAATCCAATGAGAACATTTTATATTAAAATAAAATTTAGTGGTAGAAAACAGATATTCATCTGACATTAATTTTTACAGTTATGAGGTTACTATACGATAGTAATGAATAGCACAGATAGCCCATTGTGTAGCTTTGTGCTTAATTCAAAACAACAACAACAATAGTAATGAATAATCTTGTTTTGAATTTCTAATATTAAATATTATATATTAATAACAACAAAAGAAAGCTGAGTTGTTTGAAATAGTCAAATTATACAGGATGCTCACGTACGATTATATACATTATAAAACATAATATCTATAAATTAAATAAGACAAACATTAAGTAAAATATACGTTGGCTTAAAACCCTCAAGTGTTATTTAAATTTCGCCATTTTTGGTCTAAACGATGTTTAAAAATTTTCCAACATTTGATAACAAAATAGTGACTATTCATTAATTAACACAAACCATTCTGTGCTGAAAATAATCCATGCTTGTTTTTTCATGCATTAATTATTCTGAAAAGTCAAACATACATTTAATAATGTCTGACACAGAAACAACTGCATTTTAAGGGGACTGTGTACGAGACAAGGCTCATGATTATTAGTGTTCTTCCAATGAATGGAGCATGACATACTTCATTTAGCTGTTTCATCTTAAGTTAATAATAATGCCAAATGATGTAAAAATACATCTATGAGGAACAGTTAAAAGGTGAAACTTGGAAATTTGAAGTGAAGCAAACTCACACAAACAAAGAAAATTCAGAATTGTGTGTATAAAGTTAGGAAGAATCCGAGGTGTATTATTTCAAGACGAAGAAAAATCAGAGACAGAATTCACGTATGCCGTACTTGCTGACGATTTAATTTTGCAGCTTTAATGTTGAAGGTGTTTCTTTCAGAAAGACAAAATGCCTTCCTTTATTTCACTTTGTGTTCGTGAGTCACAACACAGTATCTTACAAAGCTGCTAAATTGACTGTACAGAACTACCATCATCCGAATCGCACGCTCTCCATACCTAAGCGCCTTTGGACATTAGGGACACATCAAATCTACGGCTTACACCGAGTGTCCAGTTGCTGTCCTCCAGAATAATAAAAGGTAAACAATCGATGCAATTACAAAGTGTGTATTTGTTAGTGTGTTTCAAGAATAGCTCAGGCGCCTGGAGAAATGCACTGGGGTCACTGGAGTTCATTTGGAGGTTGTGAAAAACCTGAAAGTACGTAGATTAATGTGTATTTTGCTGCACAAAACTACAAAATGATTTAACTGTGCTGTGCCAACCACAGGTATCAAAAACTGACTTTTATGGTTATAAATTTACAGATTTACTGCCGTATCATGGAGGTCTAGCTTGCTACAACGGAGAAAAAAATAAAACAAAACTGTATTTCTGGATTATGAGCCACTGAAAAGCTGTGCGTTGTGTTAATATCAATATTGAACAGGTCTGAAAACACATTATTACTGAATAGACTGCGATATAATTTTTTAAAATGAATTTTAATATTTCTTTTTCAATATTTCAGACACATAAGAGTGACAAAAGAAGCAAATTAACTGAGCCTCATATAAATAATTATTTTACATTAATAATTGAGTAAAAACCAATAATCAAAAGCTTCGTTGCATGTCGTTTTGAAAACAATCATGAGAAGCATATATGAATCATGCCAAACTACACACGCTTGCTTATTTTGATAAGAATTGGGTTGAAACTCAAGAACAAAGAAGTGTTGCTTAATTAAACAATTGACTTGACATTTAATACCCAATAGAATATAATGTTGATAAAAACAGAGAAATTATTATCGAGAGAGAGAGAGCTAGCATTTTTCGAAATTCTAATAAGCTGTATTGACTGTTATATTTTTCTTGTTGAATTAAACGGAACTAGCTTTGTGATAGTTTTATTATATAACATGATTTTATTTAGCTTCACATTAGACATAAATTGTAATTTTATTAGAATATAAATGTGTTACTTCGGTTAAGATTTTTACTTATCTTTTTCAATAATCATCTTTTCTCACGAAAAAAATATCTGGAATTTATTTGTTTGTTTCTTTAACTGTATTGGACTATCAGCTGAGTCCACTGCAGGGAATCGAACTCCATATTTTAGTATTGTAATTCGTGAACTCACTGCAGTCCCACACGGGAACATTTATTGCACAATTATTTTAAACTGTAAAGTACATTTTGTTGCTGGTAGATGACACTAGCAATCCAGAGTAGCGATAACCACCTCAGCATTAGCCTTCAAATGTTTTCAAAGTGCATGAATTTCTTACTTTGCAAGTGGTTGTCGGTGTTTGCTCGTTGACGATTAAGTAACGAATAAAATGAAGTTTAGATCGGTGCAGCAAAATTCTATGACATTTCTAATATCTATATATGTTGTTTACTGAATTTCACATTTGTTGTCAAATGTTTCATTCCCACATGTAAGGAGGTTACTATTAATATTATAAAATATTATTAATCTCATTTTGAAGCCTCTTTAGAGTTATAATAATTATTAACTGAGCAGTATGTTCAGATCTGGGATAATACTATTCAAAGATAAAAGACTTGAGAAAAATCAAAACCTAATGATAAATTAACTGTATCGCAACCTCTTCATTTATTTTGCTACCATATGGTCTTAGCATGGCCTGGTGATCAGTATATTCGACTCGCTATCCGTTGGTCGTAGATTCGAAAACCAAGCACCGAGCATCCGAGCCCTTTTAACCTTGGAACGTTATCATGTTTCAATCAATCTCACTATTCTTTGCAAAAGAGTTGTCCAAGAGTCGGTAGTAGGTGGTTTTGACTAACTGTCTTTCCTCTAGTCTACCACTGCTAAATTAAAGACGGTTAGCGTTGATAACCCTCTAATAGCTTTGCACGAAATTTAAAAAAAACCATAAAATCTATCATATATGTTTTTAGAACTGTGAACTTATAAGTGATTTTGTTTTTGTAAACATAAACATCGTTTTAAATTAAAAGTGTGATTTTTTTATTTATTTAGTATCCAGGAAAACAGTAATAAAACGTGGGGACAATATTTTTCTTATCATGCTAAAAAAACTGTTTTCTACGTACAGTCAAATGATTACTTTAAAATATGTCCTACCTAAGCAAACTTAATTCAATGGACAGCAACTGCCTATTGTTGAAACATTAGTTTAGAAAACGACGTTTCAAAAGTTTGGTTTGGCTTGTTTTGAATTTCACACAAAGCTACACGAGGGCTATCTGCGCTAGCCGTCCCTAATTTAGCAGTGAAAGACTAGAGGGAAGGCAGCTAGTCATCACCACTCACCACCAACTCTTGGGCTGCTCTTTTACCAACGAAAAGTGGGATTGACCGTCACATTATAACGCCCCCACAGCTGGGAGGGCGAGCATGTTTGGCGCGACGCGAGCACGAACCCGCGATCCTTAGATTACGAGTCGAGTGCCTTAACCACCTGGCCATGTCGGCTCCGTTTCAAAAGTCTTCCATCTTTTGTCTCCAATTCCTGTAATCTTAAGAAAATTCAGCAAATGGAATATTGCAAGAATTGTTTACATTCTATCCATATTCTTATGAAGTTTTCGTTCTTTATAACTTCATTTTGTATTGATTATAATGAAACTCTTACAATCTCTCATTTCTCATGTAAAATCGTCATAACTTTAAGCTTCATGAAAATAAAAAAAAAAATTATGAAGAAATATATACACATGGTTTTTGAAATATATTTGTAATACATAACATTCAAGTAAATAATAATAATAACACCACACTTATAAAAAAAAACACTTATGTACTTTTATTACAAATGCATGTTGTTGTTTTTTGCTTTTTTTCTAAGTCGGAATGATCGGAATACGCCGCGTGCAATAAGGAAAACTGCTCTTCAGACCTGAGTATGATGGCTTATACCTTGTGTATTTTGGTTAGCTCAATTTCATATTAAGCAAATTGGGGCTATCTGTGGTCGCTGTTCCTAATTTTGAAGTGATATTTTAGAGAAATGACAGCTAATTAACACCATCCACAGTCAACTCCTGCCTACTCTTTACCAACTAATAGTGAGTTTGCTGTCGCTGTAATACTCCTTTAATTGTAACAGAGAGTATGCTTAGTGGAGGGTTTGATCCCGCGTCCCACAGATTGCTGCTATGGCGCTTTAATCACAAGGACATAACAGGTTTTTCCATCGTAAAAATGATTACTATCGATAAGCCGAGGAGCGTCTTTCAACTTTTCTTTAATGGTCTTATCATGTCAAATTATCTTATTATATAATAGATAATAATTAACACATTCGCCCCCCGCTAGTACAGCGCTAAGTCTACGGATTTATAACGCTAAAATCAGGGGTTCGATTCTCCTCGGTGGGCTCACCAAATAGCTCGATGTGGCTTTGTTATAACAAACACTCAGACACACATTAGTACTTTAAAAAAAGGACGCATGCTCACTAGCAGCTATAATTCTGAAGATATTAAAAACTCTAGCGGGGAGAAAGAATGATGAATAAAATAATTGTAAGAAAACGGTTTTTGTTTTCCAACTGAAAACAAAACAACACAAAACTGTTGAATTATTTTCGTTTATTGTCTGCTGTTTCCGTGTTAATGTATAACAATTGTTTATTGATTTTAGTATTTAAATAACTGTACTTTCTAGTGTATGTTTTGTATTTTTAATAGTGTCAACGGAGTCCTTAATTTTTTCTTCTTATTATTTTTTTCTTTTGCATTTTAAGACTTTCGCATAACAATATTAAAATCTGAAAGAGGCGTGAACAAAAAGCCACACTACTCTAAGAAATAACAAAGGCCTAACTGTTAAAATTTAAAACAAACATAACTTTAAATACAAAGATACGTTACTTAAGTTAATATCGTACCAATACAAACAGTATTTTAGATCTCGTGCTGGTTTTGAATATGCATCTTCCACCATTTGACTGACCCTGGTTGCTAGCTCACCAATATTTCACATCGCGATTTACCTTATAACAAGTTTTTACGATGGAAAGTGCGATAAATTCTAAACCGAACATCTTAGAAACTTTCCTCTGATTCTCTTTTGTACAAGAATGTTTTCCACATTTAATGAGACCACATTTAAGCAAACTGAAGTTACCAAAGCTCACTGAAGCTGCACTGGGAGATTTAAACAAGTGCGTGATTACATGGGACAGCTACAATTCCAGTTTATTTTCAAGGTAAAAAGAGAACCTTGTGAGCCTTTGACAATTTTCAGTCCATGTTTATTATTTTGCTAACAATACAAATGCCTAACTTCTTCTGAATGGTTTTATGAAACAGGAGTTTCTCTTTCATTATATAGCCTTCACTTTAGAGATGACAACGTTGCTCTGCATAGAGTAGTGGTGTGTCTTCAGAACTTGTTGCTATCAAATAACCATTTTCTGTGCAAGTTATTTATGAAGAGCGTAGAAGGTTGTTCTTTGTCTCTATACCGTTTAAAAAACTTACTGTAGAATTTTTTTTTTCTGAAATGCGTTTTTGTTGTTGTTTTTTAAATAATCCTCCAGGCAAACTCCGACTTTGGTTGAACTCTTTGGCTCTATTGAGTTGCCATGAATTACATATATATCGTTGTTGCTGTTTTGAATTAAGCACAAAGCTACACAATGGCTATCTGTGCTCTGCCCACCACGGGTATCCAAACCCGGTTTCTAGCGTTGTAAGTCCGCAGACATACCGCTGAGCCACTGGAGGACTAAATATATATAGCTTGTTGTTGTTGTTGTTTTGAATTAAGCACAAAGCTACACAAAGGGCTATCTGTGCTCTGCCCACCACGGGTATCGAAATATATATAGCTGTTAAAGATGTGAAGCCATGGTTTCAAAATGCATCAGCGTTCTGTTACATTCATGTGTAAAAATCACTATGTAAAGATCGTGTAAAATTAGTTCATTACAATTTGATATGTCTAGATAGCGCAATCCATTGGTGGATCCGATGTTCCTTGTTCCATCTCTCTGTTACTTCCCGCTCAAGGGAATCACGTGGAACACTTTAGGGCCGTGGGTGCGTTATAAGGATGAATGTTAGAGTAACCCAAGAACTGGCGGTTAGTGGTGTTAAACAGCTGCCTTCACTCTAGCTTATCACTGTTAAATAAAGGACGGCTAGCGCAGATAGCTTTCGTGTAGCTTTGTGCAAAATGCAAAACAAACCTTACACTTTGTACCCCAGATTACTAACTTGTTATGCTGCGCTTAGCAATGTGTAATTACAAAAGTATATTTTTTGTCCTCTTTGACAAGCTTCTTCAAAAACTTTAAAATAGTGTAGTAATTTTTAAGTGTAACATGGTTTGAACTGAGCTTGTTAAAAACTTTAATAATTCTATTTACATAACCTATTAAGCAACATATCGTATGTAAATAAATATATCTAGAAATTATAAAATTATATAAATATTCGTATACGGACGAAAACTTATTTTCATGCATCTACAGTTCTTAAGTTACTATATCATATAATTCAATTTGTTTTTGTCATTAAAACTGGATAGGTGTACTCTGCAAAGAATTAAACTAAATACGTTCGTAATTTACCTTTCTATGTTATTGTGTAACAATGCAATTTATGACATTACATTTGTGTAAGCGATAACAGGTTTCCAGAAAATTCGTTTCCTAGAACACAGCTTCACCAAGTGAAGATACGGCATTTCCTAGAACGGCACGAGCTTGCGGAAATACCATTACGACTATCTAGTTTATCAACCTCTGTACTAAGTTTATTGTCCTATTTCCGGGTGAGTATTGAACAATTTTATGGGTCACTCGATGTGAAAGTTACAATGTCCATATGTTAAAATTATCATTGCTGTAGATTCACTTATCTATTCTTCATAGGCCCAGCATGGTTTGGTGGTTAAGACACTCGACTTGTAATCCTTGGGTTCGAATCCCTGTCACACCAAACATGCTCGCTCTTTCAGCTGCTGGGGACTTATAAAGTTACTGTCAATCCTACTATTCGTTGGTTAAGTAGTAATTCAAGAGTTGACTGTAGGTGGTGATGACTAGCTGCCTTCCCTTTAGTCTTACACTTCTAAATTAAGGACGGCTAGCGCAGATAGCCGTAGTTTAGCTGTGCGCGAAATTCAAAACAAACAAGATATTCTAAATAGCAAATAAATTGACCATGTAATGAAAAGCAGCATTATAGATGAATAAAAATTTCAAATTTTCTGTTGTGTTTTGTTACCTATTAATTGACACACATGCTTATGCACTTAATTTTTCGGTTTACTCTTCTTGTAAGGTAACAATTTTAATAAATTAATAAATAAAGTTTCTTTCAAGTAACTGAAGTGGACGTAAATGGTCTAGTAATGCTTTCTTGGGATTACATAAACATACATCTGTACATAAAACTATTTTATGGAAGAAGAGATATAAGTGCACTTGAAGATCACCGATATTCATTAAGCTGTAAGCTTTATGAGACATTATCAAGTAAACACAAATCCTTAGGAGCTTCTGTCGATATTAGAAAGTTGCAATAATTATCTGCTCCTGATAAAATTGGTGACCGTTGTGCTTCAGATATACAATGATTAGATATGCTGTCGTCATTTCGACGGTGATTAATACAAAACTGGTGAAAGAGCTATGAGTTGACCACCAGTTTTATAGTACGCAAAAAACTCGTTAGTAAAATACGCCCTTAAGCTACCATCTCCCCGTTGAAAAAAAAAATCGTGATTTGAACAGCTATACTGCTGGTAGATCGTTTTATTTTCACGTATCCGGTAATTGATATTTATCTAGATGCATGATCTCGACAACAAGTCGAATTTACCATCAGAATATGTCCGCAGGTATGCCACACTTTTAGAAACGACACTTTAAATGAATAAGTTGTGTCACGCGCTTACATTTCAACAAACGACTTTGTTCAATTCACAAACTAGTCACGCTACACAAACACCATGGGTTCTCTTATCCAATCAAACACGTAGGAGCTCGGTGAGAGGAAACTAGCCAATAACATCCCTCATAAAGATGACGCTACAATGAGGCATGCGTAATATACGCAACCAAGACCTCTAGGTTTGGCAATGTACGAATTCATTGATAAAAACCACTTGTTAGGAAACATTTTGTGGTTAGAAATACGGTAAGGAGCTCATTGTTTAGTTACTGAAGCAAGTAACGCTTTTGGGTAGAAATTTTTGAGAGCAGTTAAGCGAACGTATGCTCATCTAACAAAGTTCGAAAAGAAGGAACTGCGCGATGTCTCGTATCAGCTTTTTCTGAGGTATCTTAGGGTAGCAAAAGTCTAGACAGTGTGTCTCCGAAATAACGATAGTCAGTGCGCTCGCTAAAAATACGTTCTATCTGCACTGAGTGACGGACTATGGATAGCAGTGTCTGCTTGTTAACGGGAAAATATCAAGTCCTTGAAGAAGATCAAATTGTACCGGACTGTATTCTTCTGCCGAAGACAGAAGTAAGGGAAAACGTATCC
Organism: Carcinoscorpius rotundicauda; assembly: GCA_011833715.1. Taxonomy (NCBI): domain Eukaryota; kingdom Metazoa; phylum Arthropoda; class Merostomata; order Xiphosura; family Limulidae; genus Carcinoscorpius; species Carcinoscorpius rotundicauda. Next base: position 44,736,824 of record CM022391.1, on the reverse strand, counting down.
GTGAGTTTGAAAACACCAGTAAGTTAATTTAGTTAGTCGCACTACTATAGAAGTATTGTTCCACAGAAAAGATTTAATATACTATATTGGAAAGGTTTTCTTTCTTTCACTCTCTCTTTAAATTAAATTGTATTTTGTTTTCAAATATATGCATTTATATAGATTTATTTTTGTTTGTAAAATGCTTAATGTAAAACAATCAGATCGAAGTTGATTCGTGTGAACAAAAGCATACAATACTTTACTGTTCCTAGACTAGTCTGATGTATCATATGTTGTGTCACACGAATTACTTTGTTTTCTAAGAATGTAAATAAATTGGTTTGAATACGTTTGAGGCGTTGTAGTATTACATATGGGCCTATTATTCACGAACGACATATTTATTTGCACTTATATGTGTGTGAGATAGCTAGTAGAAACACAAATAAAAAGGTTTATAGAGAAGAACCTCCAGTTTGACAATGATAAAGTGACGTACTTACAGTAATAAAATTTGGGGTTAGATTCCCATCGATGGACAAAGTGCAGTTATAACAAACAATAATAGAGAAAAAGACACGTAATCCCAAAATGTTAGAGAATAACGAGTATTTGAAAATGAAATAACAAATGATTATTTAAGCTACAAAAGAAAAAAATGGCAGTTAAGCCTTTTTCTTTTTTTGTGGCAAAATTCACAAAATTTTATATTTAGGGAAAATTAACGAAAGTGATTAAAAGCCGGTACATTGTAAGGCAAAACAATTTCTTCTACTTACTGACAGCCTGCGATAAAGCCCAGCTGCAATTCGTCTTAAATCAGAACACGATGAACATGGCTGAAGAAAATATGTGACAAACGAGAAATTACGAAGAAAAATCTATTACAAAAACGAATCTGTGTTACTCAGTGTTGCTGTGAACAATTTGGTTGCAGCCGTTAATGCCAAATTTTGTATACAAAGATTTGTATAGGCTTAGTTTAATAATAAGAAAAACTCATCAGAATTCCATCTGTTTCGTCCTTTAAATTGAAGAGTGACGTAGAACTTGCGAAAGCACTGTGAAATAGAAGTATTTCACACACATATTCCCTGTTTTTAAGACATGTTCAAAAATTTAAGCAAGAAAGTAGAAAGAGAAGTCGACCGTTTTTAAAATCATTTGTTCTCATTTATGTACAAGTTGTTTTTTAAGGACTGTAACAGAATATTAATGATTTTGAGCTGTTGTTTTATAAAACAATTGAGAAAATAAGACAAATGCTTTGTTTGTCAGAAATAAGGCCAGGTGGCGATATATATATATATATATAACATTAGCTACTCATATTTTTATTCAAGTATCATTACAATTGTCAAGTAATTACCACATAAAGAAATTATAAAAAAAAATGATTAAATTTGAGTGTTTTTATGAATTATCTGAAAATATATGTGAAAAATTAATTTGTTATCAAAATTGGCGTGTTTATCATTTTGTATTATTTTTTTTGTTTGGTACAGAATGGGCTATCTGTGCTCTGCCCACTACGGTATATTATGATAATTATCAAGTTTATCGTGCGTAGCAGCATCTGTTTTTGCTTAATAAGCGAGTTGGTATTCTGATAATTGGATAATAAAAGCGAATTCAACAACTGTATTAGATTTTTATTCATGAGAGATGAAATTAAAGTAAAAATCTTCGTGACAGTATTAATGTTAATAGCTTTCATGACCAATTTCGTGTTTTGTTGTTTTTAGAAAGGGGATCTTTATTTACAGTTTACAATAGAAAACGTTGAAAAAAGACAATCAGAATTGGCCCCTGAAACTATACATAATTAATAACTTTGAGTCTAAACATCTTATGACATTTTCATGTTTTTTCATTACGAAAATGAAACGTGTATGAGAGGTTATACCCCAGTTTATATGTTTTCGTAAAATCGTGCATACACCACAACTTGAGATGTAGCAGTGAAATTACAAGGAGAAATAATGAATTTCTTGAGCCATAGACACATCTGGACAAGCGTTGTTAGAGTTTCCGCACTGTGAATCCATGAGTTTTTGGTTAGCGTCCTGTTTCATCATAAACAAGCTCCGCACTTTAAAGCTGTAGACATCTTATAAAAGTAGCGGTTAAATCTACCGTATTTTACCCCTTGTAAGACACACTGTTTTCTTTAGAAATACCTTGAAAAATCCCACGCGTCTTCCATGACAATAGTGATAGGTTAAGGCAAGAGGTTAGCTTAGGATCCACTCCAAACGGCCTCTCATTCAGATCGTAATCTCATTACTTATAATTACAATTATTTTCAACAGCATAAAACGTTCAATATAAGTAATATTATCGACATACGGTGAAGAACATGATGTATTTGACTATATTTACTCAGTAGGATGAAAAAACATCAAGGCTGCATCAAAGTGTTGGTTGCTGAATCAAAGTATTTTTTCTTAGAATTGTCTTTTCAAAATTAGGGTGTCTTTCACGATGTAGCCTTTAATAAGACGTAAAATACAACAATTCTCTCTAAGACAAGATTTGACGGTGCGTAATGTTTCTACAGTTTTGCGTTTCAATGCTATTAATGTGACGATGCATTGTTTCCAAGTGCTTGAATTAAACCAATGAAATTAATTATTCGATTACGAGTCTTTATATGCCCTGAGTTCTTTTGTAGGCGCAGAATATTCAGCTAAAAGCATCCAGTTGTTTGTTGTTACTCTATGTAAAGCTATAACTTAGATTGTGGACCGGGATTTCGTTCAATCAACTTTTATTACGATGGATGATGCTTTTCGGTAAACGCACGGAATATGTAGTGTTTCAGGTTGTTGGTTGATTAAAGCCAAATAATTCCACTCCGTCATCTATTAACACAACGTTGTTTTCAGATGCATTTTGCACAGGTGTTTAAGCATTTAATGTAAAAAATACCCACACGTGACAATTGAAATTGCTGGATTTTATACCTTAACAAAATTTTACAAGTTCACCATCAAAATATACATATATAATTGTTTGTTTTAAATTGAACATGTTTCCATGTTAATGTGCGGTAGACATACAAAATTGATAGAAAAATGTTTCTTAATTTTCAACTAACCCACAGTTTATTAATTTTTTTACTTGCAAGATTTACTGTGTTTACACAAAAATATATTTAGTACAAATGTTTGTGTATGAGAAATGACGTATTAAATGAGTTTATTTTGATTTTTTCTTTTGCTAAAGTGATTATATCATTTTAAGAGATTTATTAATATTTTATAACAGCGACCATAGTCCATTAATGATTTTGTGTTATTTTCTAGTATTTTTCATACAAATGAAAAATAAACTTGCAAGATTTAGAGAACTCCGCAATAAAATCATGTATTATTCAAGAAGGTTGGTACAGTATTTGTTGCAATATTTCTTTAGTCCTGATTACGAATTTTTAGCAAGTAAGAGGTTCAAAATAGAATGATTTAATTCTCTTACAATTTTATAAATGTGCTTAATGTTTTACTTCAATTGCACATAGCAAATGATAATAATAATTTTTAGCATCAGAGGTTTTAACCTTTGTGTACAAAGTACAAAAGTACAATTGTTTATTTCAGAATTTTGTGCAAAGTTACACAAAGACTTATCTGTTCATAACCATTACAAATTATAACTAGCATACAGTACTTACTCTTGTCTATCGGATAGTGGGATTGACTGTCGATCGTTATCCAGGATCCCAAAATGCAAAACACTTTTTTGTATGACAATGGGCCTTGAATGCTGACTTTCAAAAGTCACACTTTAAGCACTCTAATGACTAGACCAGGCTTGACTCAAATGTGAAAACAAAACACTACACATAAAAAATGTTAAAATTCTGGTACAAATTTGAAGAAGAATAGCTGAATATTCAAATTTCATAGAATGAATGAATTAATTAATTAATTGCTAAAATGCATTAAGGTTTGACTCATTGGTATAAATTGATAGTTACTATTAACTATTTAGCAAAACGAATAGAATATTTCACAAACTAGACTTTATAATTAACTTATTTTGAGGTGTAAAGAAAAGTTGACTGCATTTGAAACAACTGGAACAGATGCTCTGACTTCGATAATATGTGTGCGGGAGCCATATACATGATGGACAGATTTAGGATTTGTAGTCGTATTGGTTTTAGTCTTACAGATAAATGTTTAGTGTGTTTTTTATTTGATAATAGTATATGAAAATGAATTTTAGTACCAAAATTATCTTACGCCATTTTTATATCAGTAAAATAAGTAAAAATTTCATGACTTCTCAATACTGCAGTTTAATTTGTCATATTACAATTTATATCTCGTGTGTAACACTCAGTTGTCCGTCAATATAACATCAAGGTTAAATAGTATACGACTGTACGTCTCTAATCATTTGTTGAGTAATACTCAATATCTTTATGGTTCATGACTGTAAAATACAGAACGTTGCACCATATTATAACATGTTTACCGATGTACGTAATACTGCAGCATGAGTGGACAGTTCTCTAATAGAAAGCAAGGATAATTCATGTTGGACGCTAAGAGTATTGGAAACGAAATGCGTGTGAGAAAACTGTTATATTAATTAATTACTGACGTTTATCCGAGTCATCTATAGAAGTCAAACTAATTTATATATTTATTTTAAATCAGTTTTTATCTTCATTGTAACTTTTAAATGATTATTCAAGGAAAGATGTGGTGTTATATAGTGGTAAAGTGAGGGGGGAGAGGTTACTACCCACCTACCCAAGTCGCTGCACCACTTTGTTTGTTAGACAGAGGAAAAGAAACTGAAGACGGTACCCCAAAACAGAGTTATCGTGTTTCTCGATTCCCGCGTCTTCCCGTGAGACAGGGGTCTCGTCCATGTCCCACGTGTGCTCGCTGTTAGCTTCTGAATGCACATTTTTGCTCGGTACATTCATGTAAGGCCTTCTATGCCACTCTCAGCAACGCTTACATGGACCACCTGATGAAGATTCCCTCAGATGTTCCATGACCTCGACCCCTTTCACTGACAGGGGACAAGGAACTACATCATGGCTTTTTTCCCCTGCATATCTTTCTAAAGCTCTCTAGCAGACATTTGCTTTTTTATGTATATATTACATTAGTTAGTATTTTTTTTTGCTTTCCTGTCTTAACACATGCTCACAAAATTGCACATACATGGAAACTGACATACGTACTAAGCATGAAACACAACTTAGTACTCCATGCCCATCTTCCTTTCTTGATCTCTTATATTATCTATGTTTCAGATGGTGACTAAGCTTGAATTTGCAGCAGATGTTTTCATTCGCATGTTAATTTATATAAACATATACAGTATGCATCTAATGTCAGAGATAGGATAAATATCAAAAAAGATAATGTTAACAAAATTAATGCGCATAAAGATGTAATCAGAATCAGAGACGCTACAGCGACTTTACCTGTGAAATGCGTTGCTCCAAGCAATAGCTTATGTTTTTTACACACAACACATAAAAATGTACTGTAATATAACCACAGAAAGTCACTGCTGCGTTTACTATGTTGAAAAAAACTTAGAATAAAGCTAATATTCAATAACATCCTTGAGAAACCCAATGAAATGGGAGAAAAAATGTACGCAGTTTCGTTTCAAGTTCTACTTTAACTATGGATTGTGTATGTAGTTACTGTTTTACCAGTTACAATAAAAGAGTATTCCATTTATTTTTCAAGTTCGTCATCTAAACAAATTATTGCTTTTTAGTTGTTCTTTCAGTGTGTTCTGTGTGAAAAAAATTAATAGTATTTATATAAACCAGGACTTTATTCTATTACACTCTGAATATATGAAGCTTGATATGACAAAGTCGGCATAGCCCGGTGGTTATTGTGCTCGGATCGCAACCAGCGGCCCATGAATTTTAACCCCGTTATCGAGCATGCTCACTCTTTCAACCATGTATGTGTTATAATATTACGGTTTATCCTACTATTCGTTGGTAAATAGTAGCCCAAGAATTTGTGGTAGATAATGTTGGTTAGTTGCTGTCACTCTAGTCTATAACCTCTAAATTAGGGAGGACAAAAGCATATTGCTGTTTGTTATAAAGCACAAAGGGCTATCTGTGCTTTGCCCACCAGGGATAACGAAACCCGGTTTCTGAGAATATAAGTCAACAGGCATGTCAATTTGTCACTGGGAGGGGGTAACGCATATAGCCTTCGAGTTTTTTGCACGATATTCAACAAACAAAGTAGAAATAATAGGATGAAATCTAAGTTGAAAATGGTTATCATCTATTGTGAGACTGGCTGGCTGATTTCATTTGTTTCTACTTGTGATATTTGTTGTATATTGGTGCTTTGTGTTCGTTTCAGTAACGTTTGTGATTTCGGTTACCATTCCTTACATCTAATTGCAAGGTACACTGTCCGTATTTCAACTCTTTCTGAGAAAACAAACAAACTAGGGCAGGTAATTACATAATTAATACAAATTGGATTCTGCAATGTCTAATCTTAGCTTTTATGTACACTATGTACAAGTACAAGCACAAAATGTATAACCACCAATAATGTTAGGAATATAAAAATAAAACTTGTTTTTGGGTCAGTTTACCAGTACCTTAGGTGCTCTTGGATTATACATTTGTAGATATTTTAATTAGATGTTTGTTAGAAATTCAAGTTCAATATTTCACGTAAAAATTAAACAACAATGACACACGCGATTACAAAAAGAAAAGTAAAACATTGAAAGTTTATTTTTTTCTAAACAATACCATATCATATACAACATATTTATGATACCAGTTGTTTTTAACTTTAAATATAAATCGTTACATAATGATTTTTTGAAATATCGGTACCACATTTTGTATTTCTGATTTACTAATAATTAGAATAGGAACATTATTTTCTCAGCTATGATGCTGTGGTAACACGTATAGTTCCATGTAACGTGTAATTCTATTTCATAAAGAAATACATTTACAACTTTTATAGTTGTAAGTTTACTAGTAAGTAATTACCATGATAAAACCGAGAGTACTTTAAGCAATGAGAAGCAACTGAATTCACTCTAAATATTGCCTCACGGTGGTCTAGCGGTAAGTCCGCTAAAAACCGGGTTTTGATGCTAGGGGTGGGCACAGTACAGATACCTCCTTGTTTAGGTTTTCGCTTAACAACAACCAAGCACTCTTAATTAGAAACCGTCTTAGGTTTACTAAGTTTTATTTCATTTTTAATTGGTTTTTCTCTTGTGTTTTGTTGTTGTTTTTTGTATAGAAGATGGAGAACTTGTCTTTTGTAATGTAGCTGTTTGTGGAATAATTTGCATAAGACTGTTATCTTGAAGTATTTATGAAAAAAAGTAATTTATTCGTTTGGAATGTCTCAAAATTCTATAAAAAGAAACTTGTGTACTGTGAAACATACAAAGAAAGAAATCACATGACACGTATCCTGTTGAAACGCGATATTTCGGGAAACTGTTTCTCTAACACAGCAATAAATACATAACATGGTATTTTTGGTTATGACACTATCGTGTTCTGGAATTCTTTAGAGAATAGGGTTTGCTAAAAGCACTATGTTTGAAAACAACTCGAAATATATTCTTAAACGTTTCAATTTATGTATGAAAATATTTACTTCGATTAGCATACAATTTAATGAAAGTTTGTTTGTTTAGAATTTCGCGCAAAGCTACACGAGTGCTATCTGCACTAACCGCCTCTAATTTAACAGTGTAAGAGACTAGAAGGAAGGCAGTTAGTCATCACTACCAACAACAACTTTTTGGACTACTTTTTGGCCAACTAATAGTGGGATTGACCTTAACATTATAAAGCCCCCACGGCTGAAAGGGCGAGGCTGCCTGGTATGACGGGGATTCGAACTTTAATGAGGGCAAAAAACAACAACGGCTTACTAGTCATGAAAAATCACAGTAATTCGCACATATCGTATTAGATTTGATATGCCCTGCTTGTTTTTGGTTTAGCTGCATTTGATTTTCTCTGCCTTGTAGTACATTTAGCAGCCCCTGTTTTGTTGGTCTTGAATTACAGTTAGCTTATCATGCTTTGTGTGTTCGTATGCCCGTGTTTACCTATACACACAAAATATCTCCCGCTTTTTATGTTTGTGCAAAATTTGTGTTTATTTTTTTTCTTGGTCTTGTAATACCTTTGATATCTACTGTTTACTGGTCCTTTGGCATCTCTAGCATTGTGCAATCTTAACGAAAAACAATAAAAAAGTTAAATGCCTTAGATATATCTGGGAGAAAAGTTGTATTTTGAATTAAAATTAAGCATACTTATAATTTAAAAGGGTTTGAAAGTATAATGGTCATAATTAGAATAGAAATGTCAAATCAGAAACTTTGCAGATGTGAGAACATAAAACACATTCTTTCAGTTTTCCAGTTAGAATGTAAGACTCGTATTCTGTGGCCAATCCTGGTATCAGGTTTTGATATTCAATACATTAAAAGAAATTTCTCCATTTCCCATCTACCAAGAATTTTGGTTTAACTTCCCCTAACTTTGAAGTCTTCCAGCAAGTAGTTATCGTTTTCTGCCTAAGTTGAACGGCTGGGACCGCAGATAACTCCTCACTGTGACGGATGTTGTCGATATCTTTCATCTCATCCTTCCGGATGTAGAGTACAAGAATTTGCTGAACGTTTGTCTTAGCTTAAGGAGAAGCTTATTTGAGTGTTGAAGCTATACCTCGTTCATAACACTATGTTCTTCTTGTTGGTTTCTTACATATAATTCGCTGTTTTGACTTATTGTTCAGTTGTGCGCTATAAATTTACTTCTGTACACCTTAACATATCGAATATTCTGTAGCTGATATGACATCACATTATCCTCTGCTTTTACTTTTAAATTATTTTATCACTTTTGATCAGAAGCTGGTAATTTATGGATAATAAAACCGTAATTTTATCCGATGCTGTTTCAATGAACATTGTTACCTGAGTGTGTTAAATTGTTTAATAGAGTTATTATATCAGTGGATTCAATTATACTTTCCAGCAATAGGCTATTACTGAATATTGCTCTGCTTAAAGAGAGAGAGGTTACATTTCCATACCGGAACTTCCTGTTCCATCTTCCTTCCTCTTGATGGAAGAACATATAGTCAGTAATATAATAAGACATTGTCAGAGTAACTGCGATATATAGCGCAGAGTGGAAACTGACATACAGACTTGAATGTACGTGGTAAAGAAATATCCATTCATAGTGTATGATATAAATTTTGAAAAGTGTTCAAAGCTGAACATGTCCGAGTACTGAAAGTTAACACCTTGTCGAACACATTGAGGTCTGTACTCAGAGACATCACCATACTGTTTCCTTTGGATGATAAGTTGCGATAAGTTATATAACTAAGGAAATGGAGTAAGTATTTTTTATTTTCCTAACTCTGAGATAAGGAGAAAAAACGAAAATGATTGTTATTAGTGATATTGTTTTTGGACAAGTTTAATTTGCCAGTGACGTGCATACCGAAGAAAGAAAACAGGAAACAGACAGAGACAAGCATACGGAGAAAAAAAACATCGACAGTTAGTAAGCTCGACTGATAGACAAAAGAAGAAATAGAAGTCTTCTGAAACAGAAAAGAACGTTTTTATAGATGACGATTTAAAAGGATATTACTACTTTTTTATATTTAGCACTCAACAGTTTGTGTCAAAAATTGTCGAGGAAAGTAATTTAAAAGCTTTATTTACGTGAAAAGTATCGCGTTCTATTTATTACACACTTTTAGGGCTCCAGTAGAACAGTGTTATGTCTGCGGACTTACAGTACTGAAAAATGGGTCTCGATTCCCACCCATGGTGGGCAGAGTACAGGTAGCTCACTGTGTAATTTTGTGCTTAATTCAAAACAACATAAACATATATTTAATCTTTTGAGCCTCTCCCCCTATTGCAGTAAGATTGAGTGCATATGACGTTAATAATGAGCGTTAGATATTCATACTGAGGACATTGCAGATAGCCCATTATGCAGTTTTGTTAACGCAAAGCAAAAAAAAACAAAACCCTTTGATCTTAAATGTACATGCTTGTTTGTTGTTAAGCATAAAGGTATACAGCTTTATTTTTAGAAATGTTTAAGCTTACCGTACAGCCGGCAATTTTTCGAAGGTATTAATGCCACAAAAACTCAAAGACAGATGCACATATTTCATGCTGTTTTTTTTTAATTTCACGTAAAGCTACACGAAGGCTATCTGCGCTAGCCGTCCCTAATTTTGCAGTGTAAGACTAGAGGGAAGGCCGCTAGTCATCATCTCCCACCACCCGTCTCTTTGGCTACTCTTTAACTAACAAATAGTTGGATTGATTGTAAAATTATAACGCTACCACGACTTAAAGGGTGAATATGTTTGGTGTAACGGAAATTTGAGCCCGCGATCCTCGAGTTACGAGTTGAGCGCCTTAACCACCTTTTATTATTTTTGTATTGGGCCTGATATAATTCAGTGATTAGCATGCGGAACTGTGAATCTGATTGTCTAAGTTTTCGCTCTGTTGTTGCTCCCCCAAACACACTTCGAACTTTTAGGGGTAAAAGTGAAATATGAGAAAGAAAGTCAAGACTTACTACTCGATTATAGTAACCGAGAAATTAGTGGTAAGCACTGTTGATTGGCTTCATTCCTTTTGGGATATCAGTATAAAATATATTTCTTCTGTAGCTATGCACGATATTCCTAAACGAAATAATAAAGATCGTTCTTTATTCACACACACAAAATGATGATTAGCACTAGCCAAACTTTTCACAGACTAACATCTACGCTAGCCACCCCTAATTTAGCAATGTAAGACTAGAGGGAAGGTAGCTAGTCATTATCCCCCACCGCTAACTCTTGGGCTACTCTTTTGCCAACGAGTAGTAGAACTGACCGTCACAATATAACGCCTCTTGATTGAAAGGACAAGCATGTTTGGAGTGACGGGGTTTCGAACCCGTGATCTTGGCCAACTAACACCTAACTCTAATAAAGAAGACATAACCCTTATAGGAATAGCGTAAGTAAACTATCTTACTTATTTGTTGAGATAAAATACACTATTTGAAAACATTTGCCAAACATGTCTTCGTACGTGAAATTTATCATTTCAATGTTGGTAGTAACTGGCTTCTTGGTTTGTTTTTGTTTCTGTTGTTGTTATTGTTTTGCAAATATAATTTCATATTCACTATTCGGTACAAATAAAATCCACGTAAATAATAACGCTAATTGTAAGAAGTTATGCTGGAAGTCTACTAATGTCAGATATTTATAAACGTGGTTAATTAACTAACTGCCGACTCGTGTTGTACATTGTTTGTAGTGTAACCAGGTTGTGTTTCAACTGAAAGCGTTGGTCACGAAGGTAAGACTCGAGGTAACAATTCAACAAATATATGTTATTTTAGCATCATATACGTGTATGAATTAACATAGCTCCGTTCAGAGGAAAGCTGGGACAAAAAAATGATTGTCCAGTATAAGTAGTTTATGGTCACGTAATGACCAGATTACACAAAATTTAATCCTCATAATTCAAGAAATTATATTGACTTTTACGAAATGTAATCAGCTGGTCTGTGTGAAAGTTACTCGTTTTTATTAATTTTATTTTGCATTACCAGAGGATATTGAGAAATGTTATTGCACACACACACACTTTGACACGGACATTGTGTAAAACAGTATGTATCTCTATTCGTATTAGTGTTGAGTAAACATTCAAGCCGTGGAGTTTTGTTATCGATTTAACTCATAATGCTAATACCATACCTTTTATTAATATCGATTTATACACAAATTTTTAGCACCCCATGGATTCATTTTTGAAAGTCGTGTATTTTTTTCTCCGTGGGGCAGGTTGGCGCTGAACTTGACGCTTATCTTGGTAAACAGCACGTGGAGGAATTAACCGCGCAAAAGCCCCGTAGGGTGAGTGCCTCACAAGTGGACGAGTTCTTCGAAGAACATAGCGATCAGTTGGCAGCCACCCTGAAAAACGTCATTGGTTGTACTTCTTTAGGTGCTCTCAGTTTTTTAGACGAAAAGGCTTTCAACATGAATGATGTCCACGTGTCTCCTGTAATCTTTAACCACCATCATCAACAAGGACAGGATGCTGTACCACAAGAAAACGTCATATTTAACTCCAATAGTTTTATGTATGGCAGACATAACGATGATGTCTTTGTGAAGCCTGCACCAATGTCCAGTCCTGAGATAAAATCTGTTCCTTCGTCGTTATGGGAGGAGATAGCCCGCTTCTATAAGTTCGACGCTGAAAACCTGGAATTTCCACAGATTAAGACGGAAGCAGAAGCTTTGCCTTCATGCCCTTATTCAAATAATGTCCTAGTAGACAATAATTGTCACGACCCATTACTAACCTCTATTAAGCAAGAGAGACCTTCTTCTTTACCTGAGCTTATGCCACAGGTGTCTGTAAGTGGACAGTATTCGACCGCGCCAGTAACGGCTGTTCCACTTCAAAACACGAGCATGACCCAAAGGTTGCCACAGACGTCTTGTGGTGGCATGCAGTCGTACAAGTTCACCTCTATGGGTCTTCATTTCACCATGTCTCATGTATACATGCCACCCACACCACCAGGTTCTGAGCCAGGCAGTCCTTCAATGGAAACTCTGTCTCTGCAAAACCGTCGGACACCGCCACCGCCATATCCGGATACCGGTAAGCTACAAGCTGCTCTGCCTGGGTCTTTGATTCATGATGGCCAACAAGTGAGATATAATAGAAGAAACAACCCAGAACTAGAGAAAAGAAGAATTCACCACTGTAACTATCCAGGTAGGAAGGATTTATAGCAGTTGATACAATTTAGTATTTTAGATAACCTTAACATTGACATATTAAATGACTGGTAAAAACTGGTAAATTGTTGAGTGTAGGTGTATTAGGCGATAATACTTTGGCCTTTAGTTTAGTTCGAAGTTGGTGTATTCGTATCTGTAATTTGTACTCTATGTCAGACAGTACTTGTATTTTAATGTGCACAGTGTTGTGGACTTGTTAACGTGTCTACCAATAGTAATCGATGGCGTTAATTTTGCAAGATAGAAAGGGAAACTTATTATTCAGTCTAGACTAAAGTATGTCTCTGTATTGCTTAGAGACTACGAACATGGTCCATATTATTTGTCAAAGTTATTTATTAGTTAAGTAAAGCAATCATTTATTGATCTCTTTGTGAAGTTTACTTTAATTTTTGTTTGACAAAACTGAATAAGAACAAGTGATAATTATCTCCTTAATACATTCATTGTTCATTTCTGTAAGTATGTCTCCGGATTTACAACGCTAAAATCAGGGGTTCGATTCTTTTCGGTGGGCTCAGCAGATAACCCAATGTGGCTTTGCTATAAGAAAAACACACACACTCATTTCTTTAATGCTTGTAATCGTTAGTTTAACACTTGTATACACTTGTTTAAATGAAGAACAATTTCAATAAGTTAAATACCTAAAATGACTGAGAATTACAACACTTATAATACTAAACTTTATTATCAACCAGTTACAACACTTATAATACTAAACTTTATTATCAGCCAATTACAGCGCTTAGAATACTAAATTTTATTATCAACCAATTACGTATAGAGGCTGAAAACTATGAAATACTGTAGGGATGTATAAATGTTTCTTGCATATGCAAATATCCTTAAAAATATACTCTTTTTGTAGTCATCCATTGACGGCTTTGACTTTGTATCAGAAATATCGTAAAAAATCGGAGATAATTTTACTTCTTTTGATGCAACGAGTGTGTTCTTTTTAAAGCAAAGCCACATCGGGCTATCTGCTGAGCCCATCGAGGGGAATTGAACCCCCTGATTTTAGTGTTTAAATCTGTAGACTTACCTCTGTACTATTGGGGAGCTTAATATAACAACGAAACTTTCATTTTACGACTTGGCACACATATACAAATTATAAAAAATAAATCTATTCACAATGCATTTTATTTTCATCACCTCACCTACATTACATCATAAAGAATATAATTATAACAGACTGAATACTTTATAAAACAAGGCAATTCTTTTAGTGTGAAGAATACACCATCTAAATTACAACCAAAGTAAGTGTTCATTTAATTGTTTGTACTTATAGTGTGTGGGATGTATTAGGCAAACGCTAACACTGAAGGTTTTTCTTTTTTTGTGTAGACTTTACATGAAAAGTTACACAAAACATAATCTACGCTTAGTCGTGCTCAATTTTTAACTAATAGACTAGAGGAAAGACAGCTTGTCAACAGCGCTAACCACCATATCTTACAGTACTATTGTCCGATTGAATGGTGGGATTTGACCTACATTCTCATAGTTCATAATGGTCTGAAAGTGTGAAGCGCATTTTTGTTTACAACAAACCAACGCGAAATACGAGCCGTCAGATTCACAGTCCCTTCACGCAAATCACTAGTCAACGTAACGCTCTCAAAGTACTGAAATAACGCGTTGCAGAAATATACTGCCTTGAGATCAGTTTTAGTTAGTAAATGGTGCAACCATATAAAAGTAATGCAATGTATTACAGGCTTTTAATAATAGTGTGAAAATTTTGTATTACTGTTTTAGTAAATCATAAATATGGAAAGGGTTTTACAATATTTAAATACTATATGCAAGTATTAATGATGATATACTTGTAAATGTATTCAATAAACAGAACATATTGAATAAGAACAAATAGAGAACATTGATAATAAACATAAAATCACACAGTACACGTCGAAAATATCAATATCAGTTTTCTGTTATTTTTAATTAAGCACAAAGTTACATAATAAGATACCTCTGCTCTGCACAACACGGGTATTAAAAATAACGGTTGTGAGTCCGCAGTCAGTGGGAGCGGAAGCTTTATTTTTGAAGGATTTTGTGGGTACAAAAATGACAATTCATGAAATAATTTATGAAATTTTGTTGACATATTATTACACCGTCTTATTTGCTTTCGCTCATAAGTCCATAGAAAATATTTAGTTCTTGCACAGCGTATAAATTACTTTTTCATTTGTTTGCAGTAAACAAAACAATGGATAAACAACTGCACATTGTCAATAATAATGGAAAATAGTAAACAATGGTATTAATGTGTATATTATTTAGCTTAAAGATGCAATAAATGGCTATTTTAGAAATCAGTGTAAGTCTTATGTAAACTAAATGAGCGCAGAATTTCTAGGCAAACAAAATTATGTTGAATAGAGGATTCCTGGAGAAATAAAACTTGATTAATAAAGAGATTTCCTAGGATGACAACACTTTTTGAGTAAGAAATTTCAGGCATAACTTTGTTCTCCCCCCCCCCAAGAGCTAAATATATGGTTGAAAGTAATCAATATTATGTTAATCATCATATTGATATGTTGTTTGTGAGGTGTAGCTGTTGTTAATTTCTTTCCAAATTTTTATTATTTTTTTGTGTTGTTGGATCCTAGAGTGAGGCTAATGTAAAAATGAGTTATAGAATAATGCACAATAATAAGCGTTAATTGTATATTTATATTTTAGTAATAACAGGCCTCAGTTATTGATGTCGGAAATTTGTCTTATATATACTTCCATTTTATCTTGTAGGTTGTACTAAAGTATATACCAAAAGCTCACATCTTAAAGCTCATCAGCGTATACACACAGGTAAGGCAGTGATTGTTTTATTTCAAATTTTATTGTTTATTATTTGTTTGCACAGTTATCTGTATGTTCTGGACTGTTTGAATGGTCATTTTTCAAACAAGCGTTTAACACACAATTCAAGAACATGAACAGGTAAATAATTTTAATCGCTTGAGTTGTTAGCTTTATTGCAACGTGGAAGTAGTCGCGTGTGTTTTTCTTATTGCTCAGTCACACCAGGCTATCTGCAGAGCCCCCCCCCCAAGAGGAATTAAACCCCTGATTTTAGCGTTGTAAGTCCGTAGATTTACCGCTATATGAGCGGTAGACGAAAGTAGTCGCATACTCACTGTAAAGTGGTCAATATCAGATGAAACATAATGAAATATAATGGATAAACAACAATAGTTAGTGATAAAAGAGAAAGAACCATAACTGAAATTTACGATTAATCGTTATTTATTGTATTTTTATTCCATTAATTTTAATTTATAAATATGAAAAATAGTAAAGTATTTAAATTTAAAGTTTAAAAGGATAGGCTTAAAAATCACGGTTATTGTTTGTTATATTGTAATTTGGTTTGTAAGCACATTTGTATTTACTCAGTGAAAATTCTGAAGAGAAAAAAGTATAATTATAAACAACGTTTCCTTCTTTAGTTTGTATCTTGGGTGGACTAATTATCTTTAACCAAAGAGGGAGGGCATGGCTTGGTGGTTAAAACACTCAACTCGTAATCCCTGGGTTGCGGGTTCAAATTTCGATTACATCAAACATTTTCGCTCTTTCAACCGTGGAGGCGTTATCATATGACGGTCAATCCCATTATTTTTTGGTAAAAGAATAGCCCCAGACTTGGGGGGGAGTGATGACTATCTGCCTTCCCTCTAGTCTTACACTGATAAATTAGGGACGACTAGCACAGATAGCCCTCGTGTAGCTTTGCGCAAAATTCAAGACAAATCCAACCAAAGAAATAAATTTTGAATACATGGGTCAAGTTACAACAGTGTACCTATAAAAAATGCAAATTTTGCTATTCTTAAAAAAGTAGTGCTTAAGCATGTTATTGACAAGCTTTATATTATTGCTAATTTTTGTTTGTTTTCTAAGAGTTGTCTGCTGGTAAGTCAGTATCAAATTTACGGATTTGCAACACAAATCCTGGAGTTTGATTCACCTTGCTGTACAAAGTGTATGTCGCCCATTGTTTAGTTTTACACAAAGAAAACAACAATTTCTAAGTTGAAGTTCTACCTTAATCCAAAATATTTGATGAAATTAAGCTTATGACCCTCTTTGCTTTAAGGTAAGGTAAATAATTTTGCGACACTCTATTTTCTTATTACATGTTCCAATTTAGAAATATGTTAACTGTTTAAGCCAATTAGCATAGTTACTTATACTTATAAGATTGCACTTTGATCGAAATTTATTTAAGATGTCAGGTTAAGTTTTTTTTTTGACACTTTAATGACTTCATTAAACGGTCTTATCCAATGGTTAAAACTAAAAGCACGTGGATATTTTACAACACATACAAATATATAGTGGGTTTGCTGTAATTTATCATTGAGATTGAGGTGTAGCAATTATTATTGAAAGAGAAGAAAGAAAAAAACACACGTGTCAAAGTAAATTTGGAAGAAATATGAACCCCACGGGGAGTAAAAAATTAATTCCTCTCTCAATAGGGGGCTGACTAACCAGTATAGAGGAGAAAGCGTTTATGTTACCAATGGAAAATTGCCGTATTCACCCTTCGTTGTCGAAGTTGATGAATCGGTCTCTTTAAAAAATAAGTAACTAGTAATAGAAAATACAAACTTATTTTGCAAGATAGATCATATATGTGTGCGTGTGATTCGTTTCTTTAGACAGACCTAGCAAGCAGTTTTTAATAAATATAACATATTTTATGAGTAATGGTATTTTTATCACTGAATTTGTTTCACACTTATTTTCTCGGTGTATGGAAACAAAGAAACTAGGCTTGCAAAATCCAAAAAAGCTGGGGAGTAGGTAATAATAATAAAAAAAACAAATGTATAACTTAAAATACATAATATTTTGTGTGCAAAAAAATGAATGAAAGATGTTTGTATTTACCTTTATTAACAAAATGATGTAGAATACGTGTTAATGTAATGATATGTGTTGCGACTAAACAGCGATCTTCGTAATCTGAGGGTCTTGTGTTCGAATCCCACTCGCACTAAACTTGCTTGCCCTTTCAGCCGTGGAGGTGTTATAATGTGAGGATCACTTCCACTATTCGTTGGTAAAAGAGTAGCTCAAGAGTTGGCTGTGGGTGGTGATGACTAGCTGCCTTTCCTCTAGTCTTACACTGCTAAATTAGGGACGGCTATCGCAGATAGCCCTCAAGTAGCTTTGTGTGAAATTCAAACAAACAAACAATAAACAGCGATCTTACCTCTCATACCATACACTCAATAGTATTATCTTCCTCTTATTGGTAAAACACCAATGTTTACTGAATAACTATTTCTCTTTATTTGCTTTGTTCACAACCTAGTTTGTTCAACAGATGAAATAGAGGTTTGTGTTTGTTGGCTTTTTTGTTGTTTTTTTCATCTACTTATACAGCACATAACCACTCTTAACTTCTCGATATTCTGCGTATCTAGTCGACGTTGACGAAGTGATTACTACATTTTACCGTTACATGAGCTGAAATAACTTTTTGCGTATGATTACGCAAAGCCAGATCAAGACAGGTAACTAACACAATTTTATATACGATTGTAACGCGCCGACCAAGTTTAAACATGGTTCTGAATGTTGAATATTATGTACATAGTTCCTGTAAAACTGTAAATTTTGATAGATTACTACATCTTACAAAACATCTTACATCTATTTGACGTTTCAACAGAATAAAGAAAAATATGAATAAAAGATAGGTACTGTATCCTGTGGAAAAAAAACAAACCAAGTTTCTGGCTAGCTTCAATAAAGACGACTTGTACGTTATCATAGTTTGTGAAAAATAAGAGTAGTAATGGTTTGGTTTGAATTTCGCGCAAAGTTACCCGAGGGCTATCAGCACTATCCGTTCATTATTTAGCAGTGTAAATTGACCGCACATTATAACGCCTCTACGGCTGAAAGAGCGAGTATGTTTAGTGTGACAGTGTATTAATGTCTAGAAGCCAGTCACTTTTTTTTTATATTTTATTAAGCAGCCAAAACTGCATAGATGTCGTTGTCATAAAGTATTTAAATAAATTAATAGATAGTTGTGGATGCTAATCTCAAATCAGATACGTATAAGTAACGAGTTTCTCGACTGCTTATCGTTTAAAAAGCACTTTAGTTTTTTGATACATTTATTTTAGAAATATTAATATTGAAGGCAGAATTGCTGTTGCTTGAGTGTCTTTTTTTATAGCACGCTAAAGAAGCAAAACTCATATTATACACAATAAAGTAGAATGAATAAAAAACAGTATAAACATTTTCATTATTGCAGGTGTCCACTTGTTCATCTCCACAATTTGTACATTTCTGCATCATTTAGTGATCGACTAGTACATATTTCGGAAGGCCCGGCATGTCCAAGCGTGTTAAGGCGTGTGACTCGTAATCCGAGGATCGCGGGTTCGCATCCCCGTCGCTCCAAACATCCTTGCCTTTTCAGTCGTGAAGGCGTTATAATGTTACGGTCAATTCCACTATTCGTTGGTAAAAGAGTAGTCCAAGAGTTGGTGGTAGGTGGCCTTCCCTCTACATTACAAAATTGGGGACGGCTAGCACAGATAACCCTCGCGTAGCTTTGTGCGAAATTCCAAAACAAACAAATATATTTCGGTTGTGATTGTATAAACTTCTCGAGCTGTTTCTGGTGGTTTAGATTCATACTTTCGATCTTCCAGTATACCCCCAATAAACATTACAATATTATGTTGTTCCCTTGTTGATTTTCCATTTTCTTCATTCCGTACCAATTTTATAGGAATTTTAGCTATTTATGCAGTTTCATTAACGGTAAGAAATTTTTAGTCTATAAACTTTCCATAATGCGTTGTTAAAGCTGTCTAAATTTCCAGTTTTGAATAACGTTTCTTCTGAAATTACAAAATGTTTAACTCATGATGACGAATTTCACATTCCGACATCAACTGTTTAGAAAGTGGAATTACTTACAAGACGATTCATTCAACGTTATTCACTTGTTCTTTTGGTGTAAATATAAAATGGATGTGTAAATGTGATACAGTCATATTGCATATAAACTTTACTAAACGATTTAGCACTTAATGAACAATATTATTATGTTTAATTTTAACTGATGACGAGAAAAATCTAATTTGTGTTTATTCTATTATTTTCAGGAGAGAAACCTTACAAGTGCCAATGGCCCGAGTGTCAATGGCGTTTCGCACGCTCCGACGAACTGACTCGTCATTATCGAAAGCACACTGGTGCAAAACCTTTTAAATGTAAAGTTTGTGAACGGTCCTTTGCACGGTCAGACCATCTTGCCCTGCACATGAAACGTCACATGCCTAAGGTGAAGTAAAATCAAAGTAATGAAATGAAAGAAAAATTACCAATAACAGGCTCTTACTTCTCTGCTATTCCTGGGATCATTTTTTATTTGTTTTTTCTTCAGGCAGTTGGGATGCATTGGCCATTTATTGATGGGTATATTAAGGTTGTAATAGTTACTGAAAAACATGAATTAGGAAACAAATTCATGTAACTGTGAAAAACAAAAAATAAAACAGTTCTATGTGTGACTCAAGAGAGCTGTGATATTACATATATATATTTTGTCAGTATTCGAATGTTCTTATTTTAGAAATAATTATGAACTTCTAGTTTTCTATTGAATACGTTGTGAAAAAAGTGCCATCTCAACATGTTGTATTGCGATATTGTTTGGTGCCATTTAAATTAGTCTTTCGAATCAGTTTCTTATGAGCACCGGTTGAAGTAATAACTATAAACAAATAAATAAAAAGGAATGAGCTTCCAGACCATTTAAGTCTGTGATTTCACGTTGTTCTGTCAGGATAGATCGCTGTGTTTATAAAAGAAGAGCTAAATTACAAATGTCGTCAGATGTGCGCGCACGTTTTTCGAGCAAAGGCACAATAGGCTATGTACTGTTTCCATTGCGAGGAATCGAGCTCCGGGTTTTAGCGTTGCAAGTCCGTAGACTTACCGCTGTGTCATCGGGGGACCTTGTCGTGAGATGCAAGAAGACCTTTGTTGATCTCTGGTTCTGTGTTTTTGAATAATTTTACTCTGCACTTTTTTACAGATTTTTTTTCAGTAGATGCAGTATCATATTTGTTGTAAAAATTTGTACATATATCTATTGCTTATTAGTTGCGCAAATCTAACTTCTTATGGTTGTCATTAATCTCGAAGGAATGATTTCATTGTAGAATATGATTTATTGTAAAATTAAGATATTTAGCTTTATTTTGGGATGCAATGAGTGTTCACGTCCACAATAATAAATTAAAAAGAAGAAGCAAATTATTGAAGTTTGTTTATCTTTTAAATTCAACCTATCTGTTTGAATATATTGCTATTCGCTGCAGGATACGTTATGCTTGAACGGG
The DNA here is from genome assembly GCA_011833715.1 of Carcinoscorpius rotundicauda. Lineage (NCBI taxonomy): Eukaryota > Metazoa > Arthropoda > Merostomata > Xiphosura > Limulidae > Carcinoscorpius > Carcinoscorpius rotundicauda. The sequence goes on along the minus strand of CM022391.1, from coordinate 44,715,550 downwards.
TTTTTCTTCCTAAACGCAAATAATTATCATTATTCGAATGCCAAATATTCGTTATTTAAACTTGTTTATCATATACGATACATTTCAAATGTGTCTTTGTTTTTCTTGTTTTGCACTTTACTTTCTTATTTTCTAATATATTACTCGCACGCAATTTATAAACGATTCATTTTTATATCCTACTAACATTTAAAATAACATTATAAACGAAACAATGAAATGGAAACATTAATAAAAGAGTTATAAACTTGTTTGACGAAAATTTAGTACTGGATAAAAGATAATACATTTATCTCTGTATTCTTTCTCTTTAAGTTACCTCACGTGACAAACAATCAAACTGGAGAATAAAACGAAAATATATCAATAATTTGTAATATAAAAGGAATGATAAAAAATCCAGAAAAATATTACAAGTTTGCCACTTTTTTGTCTAATTGATCATATTTTATAGGAGCTTTAATGTCGACTTACAAAGGAAAAAAATGCCATTGTTCAATTTTAATATTTGAGCAGAAGCTGCGACTATATTTTTACGTTAAGATGTAGACCGATTTATGAAAGTATGATCAAAATAATGTCCCTTTACAAATAAACAAGAAGTTTCTTCATTACGATTTAAAAATGTAAAGGAAAATTCTTACAAATTTGACCTAACTTTCTGATACGAACAGTTTTTCTAATCTAAATTGGTTTAAAATAATATTACTTACTTTTTGTGTGAAAGCAATATCGAAGTTAAGTTTGAAAAAAAATAATTACTATTTATATTCAACGGAGAAAAATGATTTTTGTAGTTCATTGTTAGTTTTACCAATTTACAAGAGGCTTCGTTTATCATTGTAAAGCTATATTAATTGTACGTTCAGTTATAACTTTACTTCTTCAGATAGAGTTTGAACATGATGGTTGTCCGTAACGTAAGGATATGATTACTTAATAATATTTAGTGTATTTTTTCAAACTGCATTATTTTAAAGCAGTTGAAACTGTATAGAAATGGTTCAAATGAATAAGAAACACTTCAAATGGGAGAAAAAATTACTTAGTTAAGAATTGATATAGTATTCAACCATGTGATATATCCATCTGTTTATTATAAGGAGCAATGGTCGATTAATTAAATTAATTATTCAAAAAAGTCAATTCATTTGAAATTGCATAACAGTTACATTAGATAGTATTTTACAGATAACTGAGCTACGAAAGCTAGTAATAGAAATAACAAAAATAGTTATTATTTGCATCCTTTCACCAGATATTATGTTGTAAAACGATGTATTTTCTTCTTTTAATTAATTAATTGAACGACTGTTTTCCTGATCTGTATCTTGTTTCAATAAAAACGATAAAAGATTTTTTTAGATAATTGGTATTTATATATAAATAGGGAGTAAGATGTTTATCTAATTTAATTTCGGATTTGAACTGGCAAAAACGAAAAATTTTAAACTCCGTAATTGATATGATGTTATGCATCAAATGTGTGCTTGTTGTAATAATAAAAATGAACTTTATTAGTAAAAAAAGACGGTCGTTATTGTCTTTAATAATTTATTTTTTAATACTATGACACTTCTTAAATCAATCATTTTTCTATATTTCAGATATTGGAAATGCTAAATGTAAATCCAACTGATTTTTATTACGTACCTTTTTATTTACAACTACGTGTGAAAAACGGGGTTTTTATGGAACAAAACACAAGCTTTGAACGAAAATTTTTGGTTTGAGAAGTTCATTTTAAACTTTAGCTACTTTATTAATGTTAAGGAAACATTTTAATGTTTATTACGATAGACCAAACGTCACACGCCAAACTAACTATGATTAATATTGTCTTTCCCATATGTCACATACCATGTATAATTAAAATTTAATAGTTTTGTAAATATTTTTATCCAATAATAATAATATGGTTTTAAAGTTTATTTTCATCACGGTAATTGATTTTTATGTTTCACATTTCAATAATATAAATTATAATAGTGTTAAAAATAGATAGGCAAAGATGAACTTTACCTTACATAAAGTTGTGAAAATTTTGAGTTATAAATCGTGTAAATTTGTTTCTTTATTCCATTTCAATACAGTTAACCAGTCATAAAGGTGTCTGTAAAAGTGGATTTGTACTTTAAATGATAACATTTGAAATGAGCAAATGAGTTTGCGTTTCGCTGAAATAGCTTTCCCTTGAAGATAAAATGTATTTTTGTAATACATACTTGTGGAATAAATGGTTGAGTAAAATGTTGTTGATCTTTCGAGCTTTAATAGTTTATTCGAATCCAGTTTGCAAATAATACCATGACAAATTTATATATAAATAAAATTTTACGTTTCCACGAAAATTATTTTAATGACTTGATTGGTTTGTTTTACAGAACGTACAAAAATATATGTTGTACGAACAAGCAAAAATAAAATAAAGACGTCTGTGGTCATGATGTAAAAGTATGCGTAAAGAGGAAATGAATATGAATCCGTATGTATTACATTTGTCAGGTATGTCTAGTGTTTAGTGTTAGACTCACAATTTACAAATTGCAGGATGAAACCTGGCGTCAAACATGCTCGCCCTATCAGCTGTGGGGACGTTATTATACGCGCTCAATCTCACTGTTCGTTGGTATGCAAAGAGTTAGCGGTGGGTGATGCCAGCTGATTAGCTTCACTTGTTTACGATTACTTTTGATGTTACTGACTGTACAGGGTAAATTTCCATGTTTCTGATTGACTCAGCGGTAACCCTGAAGGCTTATAATGTTAAAGTGCAGGTTCTGAGACCGCGATACAACACAGAAAATTTCTTTTTGTAATTTTGTGGCTAAGAACAAAAAAAAATCTCCATATTTTAAATACACATATCGATTCTGAAGCGTAAATAAAAGAAATCAAATCACACTTCTTTGTTTACAGATATTAAACAATTTATATCTGGTTTTTAGTGTTTTTTAAAAGGTTTAATCATATATATTCTTCAAGCTAGTTAAAAGAATAATTTAGGTAAAATAAATTGTTTGGAGTTAATCACAAAGCTACACAATGGGCTATCTGTGCTCTACCCAGCAGGGTACATATATATATTTATGGAATACATACCATTATTCACACACACACACACACACATATATATATATATATACATAGCTCACAATTATACTTTGAAAATAAAACTACCTTAATCTTACAACCTAAGATATGGTTTCAGTTATTATTACTTAGGAATAAGCGTTGAATAATGGCATGTATTTTTCTATTTCTAAAAAAAAAAACCAGAAACAACTGTTTGCATTTGAATTTCGCGCAAAGCTACTCGAGGGCTATCTGCGCGATATGGAATATCGTACTAAATGAAAGGCAGCTAGTCATCACCACCCACCGCCAATTCTTTTGCTACTCTTTTATCAATGAATAGTGGGATTGACTATCACGTTATAACGCTCCCACGGCTGAAAGGGCGAGCATGTTTGGTGCGACGGGAATTCGAACCCGCGACCCTCATATGACAAGTCGAACGCCTTAACTCACCTCGCCATGCCAGGCCACAGAAACAACTACTTTTTAATGATTAATAGCAGCCATACCATATTATTCGATATAACGCTTTCCTATTATGGCTGTGATTATAAAACACTTTGCTTAAATATTTTTCAATTAATTTTATTGGAATAAAAATCAACAGATTTTTTTTTACTTCTCATTTTTTTAATCAAAGCTTATTATAACCTTACAACCTAAGCAAAAAGTGCTGTATATTAATGATTAAGGCCCAGCATTGCCAAGCGTGTTAAGGCATGCGACTCGTAATTTGAGGGTCGCGGGTTTACATCCCTGTTGCACCAAACATGCTCGCCCTTTCACCCGTGGGGGCGTTACATAGTGACGGTCAATCCCATTATTTGTCGGTAAAAGAGTAGCCCAAGAGTTGGCGGTGGGTGGTGATGACTAGCTTCCTTCCCTCTAGTCTTACAATGTTAAATTATGGACGGCGAGCACAAATAGCCCTCGAGTAGCTTTGTGCAAAATTCAAAAACAAAAACATTAATGATTATCTCGACTTTTAATCTTTTGAACGGAAACTAAAACTGAACTATCACCTTTACCATAATAGAACCCCCCCCAAAAAAAAAATGTTTTCAAGCGCTACATTAGTTCTTTTATTTTTCGTGGTGAAGACTTAACTATGATGAAGTGACAAATATTAATTATTCAGTACATACCAACTGTTTCGTTTTATTGAATGTTAAATAATTTATCGGTTTGTTCTGGAAAAAAATTTAAATTAATCATAGATAACAATACTTTCCTATTTTTAAAGCCTTCACGATTACTTACAATATCACTAAATACACAGATTAAAGTTTTCTGTTTTGTTTCCATCAATTTAATTTGTATTTAATAACAATCGTACATTATGCTTGCTTAGTTTCTGTTTCAACTTTCTTCTCAATAATTTCACTTATTGCTATCAAATGAAGTTAGGTAGAAAAGCTGTTGTTGTTGTTGTTTTGAATTAAACACAAAGCTACACAATGGGCTATCTGTGCTCTGCCCACCACGGGTATCGAAACCCGGATTTTATCGTGTAAGTCCGCAGACATACCGCTGAGCCACTGGGGGGGCAGTTAGAAAAGAAATACTTTATAGGAATGCTATCATCCCTTTGTATTAGTATAGAATTTCATTAACATTGGATATATAATTAAAACTAAAAGTAAATATGTGAAAAAATACAATGATAGTTAACCTGCCAATTATTCCTACATCAAGTTATGAATATCTGTGGTACTTTATTATACTTGTTTTTAAATCTCAAGCAGTGATAAAGTTGATTAAATAATACGAGTTTAGTATGACTGTTATAGGTTTTTATCAAGATTATCCTTAGATTACGAGTCGCATGCCTTAACACGCTTGGCCATGCCGAGCCTTAATCATTAATAAACAGCATTTTCTGCTTAGGTTATAAGGTTATAATAAGCTTTGATTAAAAAAAATGAGAAGTAAAAAAAATCAACAGATTTTTTTTTCCAATAAAATTAATTGAAAAATGTTTAAGCAAAGTGTTTTATAATCATAGCCATAATAGGAAAGCGTTATATCGTCACACGCAAAAGCATATCACTTTGTTTGTTTGTTTATTTTGGATTTCGCGCAAAGCTACACGTGGGTTATCTGCAGTAGCCGTTCCTAATTTAGCAGTGTAAGACTAGAGGGAAGAAAGCTAGTCATCACCACCCACCGCCAACTCTTGGGCTACTCGTTTATCAACGAACAATGGGATTGACTGTAACATTATAACGCCCCCACGGTTGAAAGGGCAAGCATTTTTGGTACAACGTAGATTCGAACCGGCGACCTATAAATTACGAGTCGAGTGCTTTAACCATCTGGCCATGCTGGGCCCCACTCATATGTAAATATATTAAAATGCTTTTTGAATATAATAACTAGATATTTAGGAAGAAGAAAACTTAAATATAGTCTGATTTATGTTTTTCAGGCACTTCTATATGTATATACATATTTATATAGTCGCCCCTCAATGACACAGAGGTATGTCTGCAGACTTAATGTACTAAAAATCAGGTTTTGATACCCGTGGTTGGCAGAGTACAAACTCAGGGCGATACTTTGTGCTTAATTTCAAACAAAATAATAATAGGAAATATGCATACTGACTTTATTTTTAGAACTTTCCAGAAGCCTGGGTTTATTATGTGTTCTTTTTGTATTCCTGGAGAAACTCGTGGGTTTTGAAGGAGGTTAAGGATTGATTATGTGAGCCACTTGCTACTTTGTTTTTCTTAAGTCACAGAATAGTTGGCAGGTACCAGAATGTTGAAGTTGGCTAATGTTACTTTTCTTTTCAAGGGGAGGTGATAAAAATTATTTGATTAATTATGGATCTATTAGTCTTGCATCAGTGATGGGGAATGTTTTTGAAAGTTCGATAAAATATATTTCACAAAGTCATTTAACAAAGTTTAAAATATTGCTGGATTATCAGCATCGCTTCACTACAAGGGGAATCCTGCCTTACTAACGTTTTGACATTTATTGAAGTGGTTGCTGTTGATGAAGGTGAAGGTACAGGTGTGGATTTGGATGTGTTTGGGATTTTATAAAGTATTTGACAAGATGTTACATGAAAGGCTTGTTAAAAGTTATCTCTGTAGATGTATCGGATAGATTGTTTTATTCGATAGAAAAGTAGATGGATGAAAGAAAGTAGAGGGTTGTTATAAATCAAGTTTAATCAAGTTGGAATAACGTCAAAATAGAATACATTGTACCTCAATATCAGTGTTAAAACAGTTGTTCTTTTTTTTATTTACATCAATGACACTGATGAAAGAATTGCTAACAAGCTGTTTAAATGGACTGGATGGTGTTAAAATTACGGTGTTACTGGTAATGCTGTGGTAAACTACTTCTGACACCACTTTTTATAGATCGCTTCTTTTTGATACCGTTTTGCTGCCATCACGCTATACTTGTTTTAAGCTTTTATTTATTCTTCATTAAGGTTGTAATGACGTCTCAGGGAATTAGCTCCAACTAATATACGTAACAAATTTCTGTTTATTACTTTAAACACGAAGAAATAGATTTAGAACTAGGTTTGTTTCTTACTGGCAGCAATCTCTCTTCCTTTGGCTCTCTCTCATGATCTGGCATGGCCAAGCGTGTTAAGGCGTGCGACTCGTAATCCGAAGGTCGCGGGTTCGCATCCCCATCGCACCAAACATACTCGCACTTTCAGCCGTGAGGGCGTAATAATGTGACGATCAATCCCACTATTCGTTAGTAAAAGAGTAGCCGAAGAGTTGGTGGTGGGTGGTGATGACTAGCTGCCTTCCCTCTAGTCTTACACTGCTAAATTAGGGACGGCTAGCGCAGATAGCCCTCGAGTAGCTTTTTGCGAAGTTCAAAAACAAACAAACCCTCTCTCATTTTATTCCTTTTATTTTGTATCTCCTTGGCCATTTTCTTTTTTCTTCCGTTAAACTCCTGTCTTTAGTATCTTTTTCTCCAATTTCACGCTGAACAAATCTCGTTATTTCGTATTTTGTACTCTGTTTTGGTTATACTGTTTCATGGTCTGTGGGATTCTGTTGTCTCCATAAGAAAAAAAGGCTGCTGCTCTTCTAATAATTTTCTATCGACTTAAAATGCTGTATTTCCTTAATACCTCAGGCACTGACTAAAAGCAAGTCGCTTTCTCAGCTCTCTCAATCGCAAAAGTACATCTAATTTCATCAGGGGCGTGGATTTTTTACACCCGATGGGGGGATGATTTTTGAAACCACTTGTGCGGACTGTTCAATTTGCAAACAGGTAATCTCTGATTACGTGAACCTGAAAGCTGTAAACATGCAGTCACAGAATAATCTGGTTGCATGGTGACCTGGAAAAGCGTGTCAAGGCGTGCGACTCGTAACCTGAAGGTCGCGGGTTCGCATCCCCATCGCACCAAACATACTCGCACTTTCAGCCGTGAGGGTGTTATAATGTGACGGTCAATCCCACTATTCGTTGGTAAAAGAATAGCCCAAGAGTTGGTGGTGGGTGGTGATGACTAGCTGCCTTCCCTCTAGTCGTACACTGCTAAATTAGGGACGGCTAGCGCAGATAGCCCCCGATTTGCTTTGTGCGAAATTTAAAAACAAAGAAACCTCCTTTTCATACGATACTTGTATGTATACTTAGGCCTACTGACCAACTATCGCTGAGATGAAAAGCTTAGAAGTACGCCAATATTAAAGATGTACATTTCGGCTACTAAAAAAGTCTACATATAGGCCTAATTATGTAATTCGATTGGTAAGAACATGAGAATCATAAGAACAAACACACAATTTGTAGACCTGTGATGCAATAAAACAATTCAACAGACCAAACTGTAGGGGAGATGATTGTATGCACCATATCCCCCACCTAAAATGATGAAGGGGCGTATTCCCCATTCCCCCAGGATCTACGCCCCTGAATTTCATAAAGGGTGTATGTAACGTGCCTATCACAAATCGAATCATGACTAAAATTTTGACGGAAATAACTTTAACGATAAGGAAGAAAAATGTCTGTTTGTTTGTAATTAAGCATAAAACTCCACAATGGACTATTTGTACATTGTTCACCATGAGTATCGAAACCTGCTTTCTAGCATTGTAAGTTCGCAGAAGGAGGAGAGGGAAGAAAAACACTTCGATGTTCAGGTTAATCAGACTCTTAAGCCATTCAAGCATTTTGCTGTTTCAAATGTCAAGGAAAATATAATTTTAGGCTATACTTTCAGAAATACTGAACATATGTTTAATAAGGTAAAAGTATCATTGTATATCTCATTGGGTAGGCCACATTTAAAGTACCGTTTTCAGTCTTACGTTTTTTAAGTCAGTAAGAACATTGAATTATTGAAAATGGTTCAGAGAAAGACAAGAAGAATAACACATGGGATGGAAAAGTTATAAGAAAATAGATTACTTCTCCGAAACTGTTCAGTTTTTAAAAAGGTACAGTTAGAGTGAATCTGATTAAAGTGTTTAAAATTGTTAAGGAAATTAATAATTCACGTGCATCACCTTTTTAATATTAAATGATATAACTAAAAAAAACAAATATAAATTTTAGCAGGAAATAACCCGTCTTTAGCTGAGACATATTATCTTTCTGACAAGGTGGTTGGTGGTCTCCATGTGTAGTGGATACAGTTAATTTAACAGAGTTTTAAAGAAAGCTTGGTGAAGGTTTGAGTGATAAGGATTAGTGTTGAATTTTTTTTAATTTAATTTAGTAGATAGGATATTCTCGATGGACCAAAAGTTCACTATTTTTCTGAAATTACAAGTATAAAATTATACACTAGACTCGATCAAAAGTTGCTGCTTGGTATATTTTTTATTCACTGTGAAACCAGAATTCTTACTTTCAGTATAGTATAAATTGACAAACAAAAAGCCACTGAAGTCTTAAAGCTCTAACGCTTAGGCGATTTTAAGATACGGAAATTTATCATTTTTGCGGTTAATGTTTGTACACATAACTCTGTCTGACGACTTACTGTGACGCTTACTATCCATATAAGGCATTGATATAAAATGAAAAACTCTTCCATATACTGTTCATCACTTTCCCTGTGTCAACTGTTAAAATCAATGATGAGATTGAGAGCTACCTTGATTCAGCAAGACACATTTTAATAGTTATAAACATACGTTTTGTTACTTGTTTTTATATGTAAAAAAAACGAAATAAAACTACACTGATTTAGGGAGTAAAATCATATTATACGTTGGAAATGCGTTATAAAGAAATTACTTACAGGTCCGTAAACGTAAAAAAATGTCATTATATACAATTAGAACATACGTTTTATATTTAACCCCGTAGGTTATACATATTATTACTTTATTTATATTTTTGTTATGACAAAAATACTGGCATTGTTTTCTTGGTGATGTATATGCTGATAACGGATATCACTTTCCTAAACCTAAATAAACTTTCACAGTGATTAAAGAAGCGTCTTCACTTTTTTAAGTCCATCAAACACTAAACACTTTACTATATTTTCAAATATAAATTTTGATAAACCGCAAATAAATGTTAGGAAATATGCAAATACATTCTGAACTTACTATTGTTAAACTCAAATGTTAATACGTTGATCACACATCAATCGTATTGGTTGGAATAACAAATAACTATTTAAACTCGTACAGAAATCACTGCAACAAGCTGCTGATAAGGCTAAATTATCTGTTTTTCTACATTTCCGCTTCACAATTATTGAATATTCTTTGATATCAATAGAAAAGGACAATTAAAGATCGTCACTTAAGTTGGTTAAAACGTAAAGAAGTAAAAATCTCCTTTACCAGTTCATAAATTTCTCGTTCTCTAAAATGATATTTCTTTTAAATGTGATACGATTTATAATATTCTTAATTTGAAATTAATATTTCTGAATGTATTGGTTCGCGATATTCATCTACATGTTTAAAATATCTCCAAAATATAGGTCTTTGTATTGTAACGCATTTCTAGATCTGTTATTTTGTTAGTTTGAGAGCTTAAATGCAGTGATGCTATTATATATATGAGAAGTTTTATAGAAGTATATTTTTATATAACTTACATTTCATTGCATAGTGTTTAACCATTCACAGAGAAATAACTACAGAAATTTTCTATCTATAATTTGAAAAAATGCTTTATCTACTTAAGCGATAGAGAAATATTTATGTATATAAACTTAAGATTATATCAATAACTAATCAACATCTAGCAGAATATTATTCTAATAATTTAGTGGTAAGTTTACGGAATAAAAACGGTAAAATTCGTGTTCGATAGTGCAGGTAACCCATTGTGTGGCTTTGTACTAGAACAAACAATCTAACTGATTTTATAATTAATAATTTTTTTACTGCTTATTGGCGTTCTTGATGCTTTATGTTTTGAAATGAAAGTAATGTATTTTACAAAAAGGAGGGGCATAATATTATCTGAGAAACCTTAAATAGGTAGATTATTCTTTTGTTGAGAGTTGTACAGAAGATACTATAAACGAATTATGTTTTTACAGGTCTAAATTCTTTCAACATTCGTAGTTACTACTCATCAAAAACCGAAATAAAATAAGAAATAATAATCTGAATTTAGCCTTCAATAAACTTATGCCTAATCGAAGACTCAAAACAGTTGCTTTTGTATAGTACATCAACATTTTGTTTTTTATTAGTAAAAGCACTGACATATTAAGAAAGAAAAACAATAAAGTCTTTTAAACGGTTTTGTCTCTTTTTCTGAGGAGTGGACAATCATGTTTATTCCAAACAGCCTAATTGTTTGAACGTTTAGTGCTATGTTCAATAAAATATGCCCAATTTCAATAACTTTGTTACATTTTGTGAGAAAAAAGAAATACACACTAAAGTGTAAGCAAACATTTGACATACCTGATCACGGTTATAATATTTACTTTCTCTTAAAGGTTTGTATATTAGATACGAAAATACATCGATTAGGTAAAAGTAGTTTTTCTCCACAGTACATATTGTATGATCTAGTTCGGAGATCAAGGAGAAAATGAAACAAGGTAAGCCTTACAATCTTGTATGTTATCAATGAAAATGGATAAGTGCTAATGAAAACATAATCAATCATATTTATTCAATATAAGACGATAGGAAGAAGAGAATCGAACACATGCAGTGACACTTTTCAGATAAACATATTCTAGGCATCAAAGCGGCTATTAGCTAGGGATAACAGAAAAACACGAAGACCTTGAATGAAAATGAACTACACAATAATGCACGTTACAAAGTTCTCAAGGCTGAAGTGTCGTATAGATTAACATATGAGTTTGTACTGGACAAATTAATTTGAATTTGCACTGAACAATTTAAAATCATTGTACTCAAAACATATCGAGTAAATAGGAAAACACCCAGTCTTTGTCTATTCACTCATGAGAAACAGGACAAGGTGGAAGGTTAAAACATAACCCTGAAGTGTTGCACATTTCTGTATATGTAAAGTTTGAAACGTAAATGTGAGATACTAAACAGCTGTAGAGAAATGTGTTCAAATATAAACCCACGATGTGAAAATAAACTGTAGCTGTAACGTTTTGCTAAAGTGTGTAAGTTTAGAAATATTTCAGATTTTGAAAGAGTTATCGTCGTAAAACAGTTATTCTGGATAACATGACTTTCTCAGATATGTTGACGACACCTTCAAAATGTAGTTAAACAATACACACAATATTCAAGATATTAGAAACCATCTGAATAAAATTCACTATAGAAAAACGAAGAAACAAAAACTCTTTCTTTGGTATGATGGCTATCAAAGCACATAATTAATTTACTACAAGTGTTTAGAGGAAGCCAAAAGTATAGCTATATTTGAACCACTCAAAACAGTGTACAAACAGATGCCATAGTTTGTGTAAATTCTAGAATGAACATAATTTGTAATACTAGAGACGTTAAGAAGAAAAAAGAACAAAAAGTAACTATAACTTCTCTCAGCAATGGATACTCAGAATATTTGATAAAGAGGAAAATAAAAAAGATAAATTTCAAGAATAACCAGGCAGAAAATTACAAACAAGGCTTAAAAAAAACTCATTCTTTTACAGATACTTCTCACCTAATACCAAAATAGCGATTAAAATTTGTTCATTTCATATGTATTTGTTCATAAGAAGTAACCATAAACAAATATGAATAATTGGCACAATTAGTCAAATAACTACTCTTTTTCTGTTTCGTTTTCTTTAGCTATGTTTAGGGAAACATAAGAATTTTAAATGCTCTTATTTGGTTTAATTTCTTATTACAAATATGATTACGTTTCTCTATTGGTCTAAAAAATAAATTAACACTGTATTTATGCTGTGACTACTATTTAATGAAGTGGAAATCACTCATACATTTCAAAGTTGAATTCATAATGATTAATTCTAGTAGTGAAAAGAAAGAAGTAAAGGATAAATACAATCGACTTTTTGTTCATCAGAAAACAAAACAGAAACATTTAAATATGCAATACTCGGAATATTTATTCCATATCCGCATTTGACTGAAATCTTGATAAAAGAAAGAAAGGTCACGTGAACACGCGAGTTTTATCATAAACATGGATTTACACTTAGAGGTCGGGCAAAGTATCCTCAGGCGGCGACTGGAATTAACTTTGTTTCTCTGCTCGTTTGACGACCTCATTGATAAGAGTTATTGAGTGGTTTTAGTACTTGATATGAGTACTAAGCAGATTAGAAAATATGAGAGAAATCGAGGAAAATTAAAACAAAACAAGATATTTATCTTGAAGTCGATTCACGAAGGGTGTTAAGTTCCTAAAAGTGAAACCACGATAATAACTCACAACGAAAAACTAAATAGTTAGCTTTCTAAAATAAGCAACTTAAAATATAGTACTTGTACTCCTAAAATAGATTACTTATATTTTGTTCTATGCCTTAGTTGTCGATAGAGTTATTCATAACATGGCAATTTTGGTCTCTTATAAGATCAGAAAACTATACCTCACATTAACTATTTAATATTTTCGCCATTTATCACACACATTTATTTTTCAAATGCTGTTTAAAATAACACTTAAAACTGTTATCCTCCTTTGTACATACTTTAAATAAATCAGTTTCTTTCTACAACTTCATACCAATACTTTAATACATAAATGAATCTATTTAAATGTTTAATGCATTATATATTTTTTCATATTCTAAAACGTAGTGTTGTTACCACATTGTTTTCGAACAATACCTTCCCATTGTTTTTTGCCAGTAACATAACGACCGATCCACAAGGTTTTAATTAACAACTATGAATGTTCATTTTTCAGTGTTGTCGTTCATCTTTGCCTCCTTCAGGGACAGCGGAGTTACAACGCTAAAATAAGGGGTTAGATTCCCCTCGGTGGACGCAGCAGACAGCTTGATGTTGCTTCGCTAAAATAAAACATACAAACAGTCGTTTTTCTTCCCTCTACCATTATTTTAAGATCAGATTTTTCTAACCTTGAGAGGAAAGAGAGGCGAAAAAAAAAATTAAACATTGCAATCGTGGACAATCCATGTGCAGAACTTTGTGTGAATATCTCAAACAGTTGTAACGTATATTTTTAATAACAATATGTATCAATTTTGTTTTGTGTCGTGTCAGACTTAATGACAACGTCATGTTTCGAAAACATTTCCTGCTTTTGGATTATGATGTATTATGGATACTCTTGAAGTTCTACGTTGGGCTGATTTTCATTTTTCCTCTCACACCATCCGTTTGAACTAGATTGACATTCGATTTATTTAAGTTAATGATGAATCTAAGAATCGACTTTTATCTCATGTTTGAACTTTCTTCTGAAGGGAACAAAAACTACCCTGTCCACTCGCATTAGATTCTGCGTTTCCTTCTTTGAGCTTGCAAAAAACTCAACAAAAACACAAGCCATTTTCTTTAAAAAATAGTTTAATATTTTAATCTAATTATTACTTTCTAAAATGAACATATGAGGAAAATATAATATGATTACTGAATGGTTTCAATTTCTCGCAAAACTATACGAAGGCTATCTGCGCTAGACGTCTCTAATTTAGCAGCGTAAAACTAGAGAGTAGGCAACTAGTCATCACCACCTACCGCCAACTCTTAAGCTACGCTTTTATCAACGAATAGTGGGATTGACTATTACATTATAGCGTCTCCATAACTGGAAGGGCGAGCATGCTTGGTGTGACGGGGATTCGAACCCGCGCCTCTCAGATTACTAGTAAAGTGCCTTACCACATGGCCATGCCGGGCCCTCTTTTAAAAACGAAACTGAATCCCTGAATCAATGTGTATTATAGACAGTTAAAATAATCATTACCCACAGAAGCATTGCAACTTATGGCTACTAGTTCTTTCTAGCAGCAACTGTACAGTTCATATGATGTTTATTGCATTTAATTTTTTGGGGGATTTGAGTAGTGTACACTTCTTTTTCTGCCCCCCTCACCCAGTGGCACAGCGCTACAAACCGGGTTTTAATACCTGTCGTGGACAGAGCAGAGATAGTTCATTGTGTAGATTGAACGTATTTGTTCAACATATTTAATTTAGGAAACTTAGAAAACAGTTAGTTGCAAACATGGAATAGAGAGTATAATTTATTTGAATTCAATGCATATACAATTCTAAAAGTGAGATATGTTCAGCACTACAAGAGAAAATCTTTGATGTTTAAAACATTGAGTGCACCCAATAATAATTATAATCATCATTGACGAACCATTAAATCAAGTTCATTGATACAAAAAACAATTATTCGTTTGAAACTTTATGAACATTTTAAAAATTGTCAAGTTATTTTAAGTAATTTTTAGCATGCTCAGACTGCTAATAAGAGATTTATGGTACACTCGGTGCCACAAAATGCATTCCTTATTTTAGGGTCATGGATGCACTTTAAGAATTACGTTAAAATCTCACTACTCGATTATTGCAGCTAAAAATTTAACTGAAAGTACTTTTGAGTAACTGCCTCTCCCCTTAGCTCAAATATGAGAAAGATTATTCGCAAATAAGCCTTGTGTAGCTTTGCACGAAAATTTTAAAACAAAGAAGCAAAGGTACCAGTGGATTTTTTAGGTAAATTCGTGTGATTAATTTTGAAGCGTTGTATCATATGCATACTATAACAGTTGTTGTTCATGCAATTTGATAATATAATGTGATCCTAATCTCCATTGCTTTTTGTTTTGGATTTCACGCAAAGCTACACTAGGATTATCTGAGCTAGCCGTCTCTAATTTAGCAGTGTAAAACTAGAGGGAAGGCAGCTAGTCAGCACCACCCACCGCTACTTGGGCTACTCTTTTACCAACGAATAGTGGGATTGACCATCACATTATAACGTCCCCACAGCTGAAAAGGCAAGAATGTTTAGTGTGATTGAGATTCGAACCCGCGACCCTAGATTACGAGTTGAGTGCCTTAACTATCTGGCCATTTCGGGTCCAATCGCCATTGACGTTTTATGATTTTTTTACTGTAATAACAACTGAAGTGAGAAATTGATGAAATTCATAGCATCGTTTTGTACAGCTGTTTTAAATCACTGTAGCGTTTAGGTCTTCTTAGTAATTGAAAGTGTACGACAGGTAATTAACAACATGTGCCACCCAATTGTTTATTATGTTCTATAACTGTTATTCTACGTTTAATAATTATGTATGTACTCTCAGAAGTAAATGCCGGACATTTAGTATAAAATATCTGGAAGATGATATCAAGTAAAAATATGGTATGACACGTATTTTTTCTATTTATACGTTAAGTGTTCTTGTGTTTGTAATAGATGTTCCACTGAGACGTGATAATTTAAGTTTTATTATACAATAGAGACGAAATTGATAATATTCCATCAAAATTAGATATACAGCAGTCAAATCAATCTAGTCTGAATCATAAGAATATAAATCATCTCATACCTGAAATATCAATAGTTTCAGATAGAATGAAATCATTTTTGGTATCCAATACGTGTAACAAGATATTTTTTATCTCTTTTTAGCAGTAGAACATCTATCAAACATTTGTGTCCACAAACCACTGATTATAAAAGAGTATTCCTGGTATGTAATGTAAACTTTGGTAAAAATTACATCTTTAGAATACTAATGCGTAATGAGCAATGGAAATGTATGAGACTCAAATAACACATAACAGTTTTCAAATATACCTTTCAATATCTTTATAAACATTGTGAGTTATTTTACAACTACTTTAAAGGCGGTAAATACTCTTTCAAGATGTTTCAAGAAGAACTATTTCTTTATGATGAAATATCCTTCAGTATTTCAGTTAACAGAAGTTATGTTAGGTAATTAGAGTACTGGTGTTTTAGTTGAAGTACCAGGGAACTCCGTGGAATAACAAGTTTATTTATCATATTTTGTTTTTATACAGTATTAAATGGCAAAATATTGTAAAACCACACCATGAAACCTATAGACAAATTTTCAAAATAAAACACCCACGAAAGTAAAACACTTTCTCAGTATTGGTTACACGAGATCGATAATTCTAGCAATATGTTAACCAATGAAACCATATTTTTCTAGTAAGAACGGATGTGACATAACACAGGAAAAGTTTCTGTTGTAAACTGTTTTTCCATGAAACAACTACAGTCTTATTAACACTACTACTTTTATTAAAAATGCGCCTCTTGTAAATGTAATCATAATATAATAAAACTTTTACTCAAGTTTCTAGTTTTAATATATGATAGTAGATTTCAACCTTGTTTCTAAAGTACCCTTACACAATTACATATCAGTCTGACAGTTCCAGAATATACATTTTATTTATCGCCTTTTAAAAACTATTTTATTTGTATTTTCCTGTTTCTTAATGAGAAACTCCTCCATATTTAACATTGAATACAGAGAAAAGCTCAAATGTGGGTGTTTGAGGGCCCCCTCTCTAAGTACACTGTATAGTTCAGGCAAACCTCACTACGCGTATATTCTCTTTCTGATCTTAACGTTGTCCTTATTTTCAGATTAAACTTAAAATACTTGAAAATCTTGCTTATTTCTGTTCCTGTTCCTTCATATGTTGGATTCAAAAATTATGTTTATTTCAATTTTATGGAACTGTGAATGGTGGATATGTTTGTAAAAAAGAAAAAGGATATTATGTTAATCAAATCAGAGCTTTTACCATGAAAATTATTTTGAAACATATGAATTTTTCAATGTATTATTTGAACCAAATTAGTTGTTTAAATCTCACAATTTACAGGTTGTGAATATCTATTTGTAAACGTTACTTATGTATATACACTCTAAAGCAAAAAGGGATAATAACCTGCCCATCTCATCCATGGTAGGTTTTCAGATGCAGTTTTTATCAATGTATTTAAAAGCTTGTGAGTCTATAAGTCTATAACTACTTAAGTTGTTTTCTGTGAAATTTGAGTAACATTTAATTTTTTCATTATATTTACCGATACTTGCAGGAGGTTTGAAAAATATACTATTTTCTTAAAGAATAAACAAAATGTTGGAAGCCCGAAGCTCAACATCAAAAAAGAAGATTTTCATAATGTTTTCTCTTAATGTACTCACGTTTATTCTGTAAGGCCTAAATTAAGACCTACTAAATATTAAAATCAAATTTAATTAAATTTGGCTCTGTATTTTTAATCAATTTTTACTTAAAACATTCTATCATAATGTAAATTAAACCTATACTATCGAAGTCCTTACTACCCTAGTCCTTCTGTCAAATACAGTAAATGTATAACAGAATTATTAATAATAAAATTTAATTTCAGCATCTAAAAGAATGTTCGTCAGCACCTCTCGAAGTTAAGAAATAGCCAACTCACCGTGGACAAACCAAATTTAATCAATACCTATTTTTATTAAATAGGTTGGTTTGTTTTAAATTTCGCGCTAGCTGTCTCTAATTTTGTAGTGTTAGACAGGAGGAGAAGCAGTTAGTCATTACCATCCACAGCCAACCCGTGGGCTACTCTTTCACTAGTGAATGATGGGATTCATAATTAACGTTCCCTCAGTTTAAAGGGCGAGAATCTTTGGTGTGACGGATTCGAACCCGCAATTTTCGGATTACAAGTCGAATGCCTTAAGCACCTGGCTGTGCAGGGCCTGTTAGTGCTAACTAACGTTAGCATAGCTTTTATTCTTATGGTTCTAAAACTACCATATAAAGTATAGAAGTGTTCGTGCAAGCAAATTCTAAGTTGTTTTAGTCGAGCTACCTCTGAATGCCATCTAAGTTATAACCAATAATATCTTAATATAGCTTATAATAGAAATTAAAAGAAAAATCTTAAGAAGTGCTAGACAATGAAAACGAACTACAAGTATGGACCACTATGTGATGAAAATGTTTGAGATTTAATCAGTTTCTACAAAAAGTGTAAAAATACAGTTGCCATAAACTGAAAAATCAAAATCATTCACACACGAACTTATCTTCACAGTAAGTCAAAAACTGTCCTTGCTACAGGTATCTAAGTTCTTTCACGATTCAATGTTTGTTAAGGCGTAGGTAGAAATCACAATTTATTTGTGTGTTTAGGGAGTTTAAAAAATTGTGTACAATGACACTTCTTGATACAACCTGAAAATAAGATGTTTTAGGCGTAAATTAAAAGTTTCCGCCTGATTTAAACCTTATAACGTTAGTATTACCAAGTTTAGTACATGAATTATTCAGAAAATGTTGTTTTTTTCACAAAAGGATTCGCTAAAAGTAATAAAAGCCACGATTACAGGATTTATTCTGGACCGTGGTACTACATCACAATCGAATAGTTTTTTATTTATTCGAGTGTAACGTGAAACGTTTGTCAGATGTAATACAGTCTGGTTACTTTAGCATATTGTCAGATGTAATACAGTCTAGTTACTTTAGCATATTATCAAATGTAATACAGTCTAGTTACTTTAACATATTGTCAGATGTAATACAGTCTAGTTACTTTAGCATATTTACATAAGACTTCCTTAATTTTCTCAGCACAAAACTACACAGAACATTTTGCATCCTAACTGAGGCCCTCACCACATGAATATATTGGTACTGAGTACCTTAACGTATTTTATTTATTTGTAAAAGTCCTTGACACTTCCCTGCGGCACTCTGTTTAGAAACTCCTTTTGTATATAACTTGAAATAGCATTTACAAATCTGTTTTACTATAACATTATTTCAATATGAAATATTTTTACTGGTATTTGCGAAAATTTGCACATGTTCTTAATTCTGAAATGATAGAGTAGAGAAGAGACAACGATTCAACAGCTCCCAACACTTCCCAACGCCAATTCTTTGAAGTTTTCTACATAACAGTAAGATTTTACAATTACTGTTATAACATATTGGTCGCATGAAAGGATAAATCATGATTTTGGAACAACTTGACGCAAACTATAGACTCTTGGATTCATAGAGCGTCATGTTAGCCATTAGACCACACCTGGCCAAAGGACAGTAGTAACTCCTTTTATTGACATGGCTCTCCTCTCTCATTCTGCGGGTCATAAGTACAAATCTCCTTCACCGAACATGCTAGCCCCTTCAGCCATGGGGGCGTTACAATATAATGGTCAATCCTACTATTCATTGGTAGAAGAGTAGCCCAAGAGTTGACGATGGGTGATCATGTCTAGCTGCCTTCCGTCTTGTCTGTTACTGCCAAATCAGGGACAACAAGCGCAGATAGCCTTTGAGTAGGTTTGCGTTAAATTCAAACTAAAGCAAACGAAAATTCTTTTTGTTGTCGTAGCCTAAATAAATGTAGACCTATGTTGAAATTGAAAGAATTTATTGTTACTTTGAGGTTAAAAATGTTTAAATGAGGCTACCTAGGATATACTATCTACTATCTGGATGATTTAACATGAATAGCCATTCAAATTTTTGCGTTGATAACTCAGTAACACTTCAAGAGAGTATAAAAAATACTTTCAGTGAAAACAAAGAAATGTCTCTTATGTTACACAGGAACACAAAAGGTTAAGACATAACATAACAAGTTATCATTGATGGCCTTGCTATTTCGTAGACGTTTCCAAATTCTAGGCAGAACAAAAGAATAGAGAAAAAGTTTTAATATAGGGGAACGATAAGAAACAGTTTGACAGGTGAAATACTCTCATTTAACTAACACTGTTACTATCTTTTCAACAATAACAAAATTACTGACAAGGTAAAATATCCAAAAACGACGTCTTGTGGTTTAATTAGAAAAATGCATTTTCCTTGTAAAGCAATAAATCTTTGTCCAGTATTAATGAGTTGTTATCTTTACCATCAAACTTTACCATTTTCCTTCCACCCTTCACTTGTGTAACTGGTTTTGTATTCCATTGTTTTTCAAATATCTCTTTTGACGCTGATAAGATTTAAGCATGTTTTAATACTCAGTCGTTAAGAAAGCTTTGGTATTGTCTTGTTGACAGCAGAAAGCGATGAAACTCATTATTCACCGAACTCCTTTAGGTGCTCACAAATCTTTAAGAATTGGAAGTGCTTAAATGTTCAATTTATCTTCGATGTAAGATAAAGAAGGTGGAAAACAATGAATTGCTTTCATATAAAAATGTGTATGAAACAGAGAATAATGGAACGGAAGTTAATCAGATACAAATTATATTTTATTGTTTTTATGTAAAGAACAGTTATATGCGTCTCATTTTGATTCTGGTTTTTGTTGTAATAAGTTACGATGAATCACCTACGTACAATAATACACTCATAAATTAGATCACCTCTAGATCAACACGCTGCTCGTGAGGTTTACTGTTGCAACAAAATTATTAAACTTG
The DNA here is from genome assembly GCA_011833715.1 of Carcinoscorpius rotundicauda. NCBI lineage: Eukaryota > Metazoa > Arthropoda > Merostomata > Xiphosura > Limulidae > Carcinoscorpius > Carcinoscorpius rotundicauda. The sequence continues at coordinate 44,694,654 of CM022391.1, read as the reverse complement.
AAAAAAAGAATTTTTTGTCTTTACTCTTATCATGTAGCGTACTATTCAACTTGTGCAAAATGTGATCTAGTTTGGTAACTTAGTGGGTTTTGTTTTTCATTATTGCTGCAAGAGCGGTCACAGGCTTTGATGCTTTTCAGTTGAATTTTAAAAGAAATGTGTGTCACTACAATTTAAAACTTGTTAATTATAACGTCTATAATACCTTAAGGTATCTGATAATTTCATGCTAAATCTAATCAAAACACTTACAGTTTTTGAGTTGGATTAAAACAGTAAGTCAATGAGATTTTTTTCAATTATAATCATCTCTCGTTTCTTTCTATTTCTGATTTTTCTGCAAGTTATTGGTAGGATCAATTATTCAAAAAAATTAATCACAAGCATTAATAGTCTAACATTTGGAAGAATATTCGATTTAAATTGGAAAATCTGTTACCTCCAAAAGCCAATGATCTGCGACAACTACGCGTAAAGACAGTAAAACGAGATCTGATTATAAAGGATTTGCTCAAATAATACGTTTTATTAACTTTATACATGGTTTTAAAAACAGTCTCTCATGAAAAGAAAAAGATAGAAGACGTGATGTGTGTGTAATACAAGGAAAGTTAATATTTTCTACAAGCGATTAAGAATATCGCATGTTACTACTCATCAGGTATTCACATGCTTGAAGTGTTGTGGGTATGCATAATGAAGTTTTGTTTTTACGCACGTGAAGGAAGACGTTTCTCTAAGATATGAAAAGGGGATCAAGAATAATTATCTTAAAACTGGGTGTACGTTAATTATAAAAGCTTGTTGTTGTTTTGAATTAAGCACAAAGCTACACAATGGGCTATCTGTGCTCTGCCCACCACGGGTATCGAAACCCGGATTTTAGCGCGCAAGTCCGCAGGCATACCGCTGAGCCACTGAGGGGCAATTATAAAGGCAATTTGTTAACATCCAATTTATTTTTATTGTTAGTTTACTTACAAGACGCATATATGTAGCGTAAGCGATAGTTTATTTTTTTTAATATAGTTCAAAAACGAAAACTGCCGCTTGAGAGTATTCCCAAAACAAAACGAATAATTTACTATAGGAGACAGTTAATGAGTATTGAAGTAGATATTTCTTTGTATGTTCATTATGTGAAAAAGTATGCATATATTACCCGAAATACCAGTGAAATGTACCTGTGGATACAAATAACAAAACACTCTAATACCAAATATTCTAATTCATCTAAGTTTTCCAACCGGGTTTTTTTACTTCAGAGATCACCGTTCAGTATATAATTTTTCCAAATATACAAACATATAATACACAACATGTATGATTATTTTGTTTGTTTTGGAATTTCGCACAAAGCTACTCGAGGGCTATCTGTGCTAGCCGTCCCTAATTTAGCAGTGAAAGACTAGAGGGAAGGCAGCTAGTCATCACCACCCACCGCCAACTCTTGGGCTACTCTTTTACCAACAAATAGTGGGATAGAACGTCACATTAAAACGCCTCCACGGCTGGGAGGGCGAGGATGTTTGGCGCGATGCGGATGCAAACCCGAGACCCTCGGATTACGAGTCGCACACCTTAACACGCTTGGCCATGCCGGGTCTACTTGTATGAGTTAAATAAATTTAAAATCTTCTGAAATAAAATTAGCTCATATATATTTCTTTTTAAAATAAAATCTTATGCTCATTATATTTTCTCTTATTATCATATCATCCCATAAGTAATGTCGTTTGTAACACAAAAAATAACTCAAATAATAACTTTAATCAATTATATATTTTCCATCACTTTCAATAACAGTCTACTAACGTCTCAAAATATTTTCAATAAAAAATCAGGTGGTTTGAGACAAAAAGGTACAAAAGCTATTTTTAACTCATCCATAGAAGTAAACTGTTTTTCATTCAGATGATGCTGCAAGCTTCCAAAAAATGGTAATCTGAATGAACAATATCAGGAGAATAAGGGAGATGAGGAAGTTTTTCTCAGCCACGCTCTTCAGTTTTTCTGGAAATGATCCTAGCGTTGTGAGAACGTGCGTTGTCATGATGGAAAACAACTCATTTCTGACTCATGAAAGCATATCTTTTTTTTTTTTTAGTGCAATGTTCAGTCGGTCCAGTTGCTAACACTATCTCTTAGCAGTGATTGTCTGGTTTGGTTGTAACAACTCAAGGTGTATTACACCATCTTTTATTCCACCAAACACTAAGCAAAACTTTTCAAGGGCGCAAGTTCAATTTTGGCCATGATGAGGCTGGTTCTCCTGCGCTAACCGACTTTCCACGACGCATAACATTCTGATAGAATACCCATATCTCATCTCAAGTCACTAGGTGGTTTAAAAACGAATTAAAGTTCACGAGAGTGGAGAGATGTGCACATATCTACTCGTTCTCTCAGATTGTCAGCTGAGAAACATGTGGTACATATTTTCCCGACTTTGAAACTTTACTTAGTTGTAACATATGTTGATGGACAGTAGAAGGAGATGAATTGAGTTAATTCTTTAACAGTTACAGTACAATATTCCTTAAGTGTTGCTAGAAGCAGGTCATAATCAAACTCAACAGGGCGCGCATTGTGAGCTGCATCTGTCAAACTGAAGTCACCAGTTCTAAACTTACTGTACCATCTTTGGCACATTCAGAATGTCATTGCCGTACACCTCTTGAACGTTTCGCGTAGCTTCGGTAGCAGTTTTTCCGTTTCTTGTCTCGTAATACATTATATGCCTTATGTGCTCCTCTGACAGCTCTATAATAATTTTGGATTATAAAACAAATAAAACAAGAACTAGTAAAGAAACAAATTGGCTTACACTGAATGCTATCATGTCATCCATATAACTTATATGGCTTTGAGAATAACTTTATTTAGCCAAGAAATATCCATTTAAACTTATCCTAGTTCCGGCATGGCCAGGTGGGTTAAGGCGTGCGACTCGTAATCTGAGGGTCACGGGTTCGCATCCCCGTCGCACCAGATATGCTCGCCTTTTCAGCCGTGGGAGCGTTATAATGTTACGGTTAATCCCACTATTTGTTGGTAAAAGAGTAGCCCAAGAGTTGGTGGTAGATTATGATGACTAGCTGCCTTCCCTCTAGTCTTACACTGTTAAATTAAGGACGACTAGCGCAGATAGCCCTCGAGTAGTTTTGCGCGAAATTCAAAATCAAACAAACTTATCTTATCCCAAAAGTGGACACTATTTATGGGATGACGTGGCATTATAGAATGCAATTATCTATTCTACAATTACATATTTTTTCTCCTTTTCTGCAAGTCTCAGCAATAGTTTTCAGGGTTTCGCAATTCGTAGTTATTTTACACAACCAATTACTTCTGGCCTCTTACTATTATCTATTTAAAGATGAGAAAAAATATGTAAATATTTTCAGAAAGGTAATATTTTATGTTTTGCAATACAAAAGAGAAAACATGAAAATATGGTTCTTTTAAAATGTTAATTTTTTTAAAAATACATTCATTAAAATCTTTGATGGCATATAGTGAGATTTTTTTGGACATCTAACACGGACGTTATGCAAAGTTATCCTAAACCTTAAATTATCTGTTTCGCCAACATAGAATTCGTAACAATTTACACATTCTAAAGGTTAAATTCGTGACCTAAATGTTTGCGTATTGTTCTATATTGATATTATTGTCTATATATATGGAGTATTTATTGAGTAAATAATCGAATAGTAACAGAGAAGGTAGCATATGATCAAATAAACTTGTACGAGTTGTTATTCTCGTCTCAAAAAGTTATTTTGAGAGTTTGTTCTTCAAAACACATATAACACCTGTTTTGTATAAAAGAGCGTGCTTTTTGCACAATTGTTTTTGAAATAAATCAACGTTTTGTTCAGAATTTTTCTGTACTTGGTGTAGGGTCATGCCCGTCACGTGCCAGAAGTTAATGAGCGTCAAATTGTTCGACTGTCTAGAAATGGTATGAAGTAAACGTGCATTATCAGATCGGTAACGTACCCCAGAGTGCTGCATCCAGAATCCCGAAACGTCATCGTACTATAAGAAAGGTTATTCCATGAATGTCTACTGATAAATACCGATAAATTATTGTTCGAGATGACCGTGCTTTAATCAGGTTAACACACAAAGTTGAAAAAGTCTTGCAACAACTTATGACAGGAATGACATGAACACAGTCATTCCAAGGTATCTAGAAGAACAGTGAATAGAAGACCGCCCAAACAAGGTTATTTTGTAAGAAGGGCTATCTGCAAATTTATATTAACCATAATTCAATACCATCACCGGGTTACTTAGGCTAGACAGCATGGCAACTTACAGTTGTGATATTTTGGCAATGTTCATTACATTGGAAAACCGCTCTTCAAGGGAAACGTCAGTAGCACGTTATATGGAAACAAAGTTCTTGCTATATGCTAGGACAAGGTCTGGCAGTAACTTTGTATTCCTAGCTAACAATGCTAGTGCCACAGTGTACGTATTCTGTAGGATCAGGAGAACGTTACAAGAATGCTGTGGCCAGAAAAGTCTTCAGATTGTATTGAGAACTGTTGAGCAAAACTGAGCCAGAGAACTCCTAACCACTACCTAAAACTAGTTACCGTAGCTTAACTGAATGCCTCCTAATGACAAATGAGGAAGAAATCATGATGCATTACATTAATAAGCTCATTGACAGCACCGTCTTGCGGAGGTTATTAGAGTACGAGGACGACCAAACAAATACTAAATGTTTAAAATGAACTGAAATTAGATTACAGACGCTATTTTTAATAAGATTTTGCTGTGATAGATGCAATACTGAATTACACGTTTTCCTACAGGTTTGTGATAAAATGGTTTACTCTTCTAACAAATCGCTCCTGATATCCACAGAACCTATCTAATTCTACAAATTACATATGTAGATATTTAATATATGACATGCCTTTGTTAGTTTGGTAGCATGAGGTGTACTTGTATTCCATTTTGATAATAACGATCTTGTGTCAAGATTGTATGTTACGTTGTTAACTTTACAGTTAAATGAGTTATCAATGAAAAACAAAATTCTTTTATTGCTGTTCTTTACAGTTTCAGTAATTTTAATATATTCCGAATTACATAGAACATAGTTCTTTCATATTTAAAATTACCTTCTTTACAAAAAACATTCTTCAGGTTTATAAAATAATCTTTACACACTTTTATGTCGTATTCTTGATAAAATAATTTACTATATTTGAATTCATTTTTCACTGTTTCCTCTATTTGCTTTTATTGTTTGTTTGTTTCTTTGTCCAGTGGCATATCGTAGCTAGAAACTTTGATCTTTTATTGACATTTGTGTGTTTTTAGAATTTTGCTTTCAGGTTCTCTGAGCTAGCCGTCTCTAATTTAGCAGTGTAAAACTGGAGAGAAAGCAGCTAGACATCACCGCCCACCGTTAACTCTTGGGCTACTTTTTACCCACGAATAATAGATTGACCCCACATTGTAATGCCCCCACTGCTCAAAGAGCAAGCATGTTTGATGTGACGGGCATTCGAATCCGCAACTCTCAGATTTGTTTTTATTCTGTATTAAGAAATGAAATGTCAGTAAGTGTATCTGGACAATGAGCACAACCAGTATATAACATTCTTACAATAATACGATATTCTTTTTAGGTTTACTAATCTCTGTATAAATGTTTTTGAATAAAAAATGTGGCTCCCCCAGTGGCTCAGCGGTATGTCTGGGGACTTAGAACGCTAAAAACCGGATTTCGATACCCGTGGTAGGCAGGACACAGATAGCCCATTGTGTAGCTTTGTGCTGAATTCAAAACAACAAAACAACAACATTAAAAAGTTATTCTTAGCAATTTCATAATTTCTTATTTTAGCTTTTTCCAGATAATGTCACTGAAATAATAATATCTTTATATGTAATAATCTATTAATTTTTTTCCTTCATCGAAAACTAACTTGCGAGATTTACAGATTAATCAATTAATTAATTTTGTATGCTTAGGATGACCGTTGAAAAATGTCAGTTGTAATATTTTTCTCCACTGAAACGCTTATCAATACATCTAAAATTTCATAGCTTTGTTATTTCTCTCAAAGGTAAATTTAATATCATTGTTTAATTAATTTAAAATCCCAACAAACTTATTAACATCTTAAGTATCTTTCTATTTTATAAAAAAAATGTTTAGGCGATTTTTTTATAAAATGGAAAGATACTTAAGATGTTAATAAGTTTGTTGGGATTTTAATGTTTATCATTTCTTTTTGTTTCTGAAATTCGTACGAGGGCTATCTACACTAGCTGTCTCTAATTTAGTAGTGTAAGACTAGAGGGTTTGTTTGTTTGTTTTTGAATTTTGCAAAAAGCTACTCGAGGGTTATTTGTGCTAGCTGTCCTTAATTTAGCAGTATGACTAGAGTGAAGGCAGCTAGTCAGCACCACTCACTGCCAACTCTTGGGCTACTCTTTTATCGAAGAATAGTGGGATTGACCGTAACGTTATAACGCCCCCACTGTTATGAAACAAAACTATGTACTTAATATCTGAAATGCCATGTAAATCTAACTCAGAATCTTCAGTGTGAGTGCAAAGTGATATTCATGGGAATTTTTTTGTCAGTCTCATAACTTTCTAATTTTAATAACTTGTAAGGCCTCTTAAATGCAAATTTGTTTCAATATCTCTTGTTATTGTATTGGGTATTTTCTCTATTCTATTATAAATTCTAGAATATTTCAACTTATTTAAAATCGCATCAAGTTAGTATGAATTGAATCTTAAGGTGTGTAAATTCTAAACATGTTTTGAAGGCTAATGCCAGTGCTATATTTATTCATAAATTGTGAAAAATGAGCAGTTTGCCTTCCAGTGCTGGTCTATCTTAATATGAAAACTGTATTACATTGTTTGTTTTTGAATTTGGCGCAAAGCTACACGAGAGCTATCTCCACTAGTTGTCCTTAATTTAGCAGTGTAAGACCAGAGGGAAGGAAGCTAGTCATCACCATCCACCGTCAACTCGTGGGCTACTCTTTTACCAACGAATAGTAGAACTGATCGTCATATTATAACGTCCCTATAGCTAAAAGTGCAAGCATATTTGGTGCGGCCAAGATTCGAACCCTAAACCGTCTACTTCCGAATGAAACGCCTTAACTCACCTGTCCATGCCGGGCCTTTCAAATGTTGAAAATGTACTGTTGCAGAAGTTGCATTAGTATAATCAAAACAAATTAAAAATACAATTTTTTTTTGCTGATTCGTCTATTATTCGCAATAATTCATTGGTGATGTCACAGTTTAACATGTATAGAAATATTTTACCATGTTGGTTGAAAGAAATATCAAAGTATTATCAAAATGTTGTTAGTAAAAGTTTGAATAATGATTCTATATTTGGTGTTTTTAGCTTAGAGTAAGTCACCGGATCAGATACTATAAGGCTTAGGTAAAGCTATTCTAAATTTATAACTTCTGATAGCACGGCTAGCTTTAATCGAATAGTGAAGTTGATTGCTAAAGCTATAACACACTCATCGTTAAAAATAAGATGTTTTTCTAGCGTCATATCATAGCTAGAAAAGGGATATTCTATTGACATATGCCTGTTTTTGGAATTTCGCGTGCAGCCTCTTGAGAGTTACCTGCGCTATTGACAGGCTAGAGGTACGACAGTCAGTCAACAATACTCACCGCAAACTTTTGGTTTATTTCAACGTATCTCAAAGTGTGGGGGCACGATTTGATGGGGATACAAAATACCTCTTAGGGGTGCGAGCGATTTGAGTAGATTCAGTAGTGCATTAATATATTTTTATTAATGGAAACATCAAATAATTACCACAATACGCATAGCATTCCGTATCTTCACGCATTTAAGAAAGAAAATAAAAAAGGGTGTTGCGCAAAAATACATATTTATTAATGGGAACTTGGATGACAAATTCTGGGCAACTCTTTTAGTAATGAAAAGTGGATTTAACCGTCGAATCATAACGTTTATACACTTGAATAGGTGAACTTTGATGACAGAATTCGAATCCACGAGCCGCGGATTGCGAACCAACCTCTTCACCACCAAGCCACGCCTTTTCCTCTGAGATGCGCAACCTGCTCACCATACTTCCTACAGCTTTCATAAAATTTCTATGATGAAAGTTGAGAAGTATTATTGTAAGCCTTCTGGTCACTCAATGAAGAAACATTGAAATTAAATTGGGAAGTTTTTATCATTAATTTATAGTACACAGTGTAACGTGAACAGCATATCATATTTTATATCAAATTACAATCGTTTTTTAGTTTGCACAAATTGTAAATGTTAAGTTTAAATGTAACGTTCTTTAAAGCCATGTTCCTCCTATGAGACAGCGGTAGCTTCCCAGACTTACAATGCTAAAATGTCTTGGATTTTAACTTTCTAAAACAATGGATATTTTCCAACTTCAGTTGCTAACATAAATTATTCAGACGTTTGTGTCAGTACTAAAAACTGCATAGTGATCTTTAATTTTCTATTCATTTTCGTATCGTGAAAATTTTGAAAATAATACTTATATCTCTAAATTGGTTGTACTCACACACTGTATAGCTTTGTTAAGAACAGCAAAATTTAAGGGTTATTGCCGCATACTTTAACAATGACATCTGGCTGAGCAATCGACGGGAAATGAGTAACAATACTGTAAGAATGTTATTGTTACTCTCACTGGGTGGCCTGATAGGAAATTTTCTTTAAAAAAAAAGGCAATTAACCAACCACCGTGTAACTATGCCTACCTTTAACAGGTTACTGATAAATATTTCAATTATAAATCAAACAGAGATTTGTAACATGTATAAGATAAAAGTCAGGAAAAATACATATTAAAAGAATTAAGTTTGTGCTTCAATCACCAGCTCGTAACTCATACTGAAATATTAGACACGTTAAATATCACAATAGCTACTTAGGAGACTGTGTTGTATACCACCGAAATAAGATGTAACATATCTGTCATGAGCTACAATTCTATGTGAATTAGAAATCTCGCGATCGTGGTATTTGTGGGAAAAAACAAACTCGTATTAAACGAAAAAAGAAACATTGTTCATGCAAAATAACATAACAACCCACATACTCCTCTATTTTGTTTTATAACGATACTTTTGTGTAAGAATAAAATATATTTAAATATACAAACTTTAGAATGAATCTAAATTTTATACTATCCGAACAAAAATTTACGGCATATTTAGATAATCATCAAATTTCTTTACATGGTGAGTTGCATGTCTAAAGCATTAACAATGAGTTGATAAATTCATAGCTTTTTAAAAGTTTATTTTCAGTGACAAAATAAGTGAAATTATACTTAAAAAAAAATTAGTAAGGTGATTTAGTATATTTCTTAGAAAAAAAAGGAAAATAATGAAATGTACCTGTACCTTATTTACCTACTAATAATTGTTTGTTTGTTTTGGAATTTCGCACAAAGCTACTCGAGAGCTATCTGTGCTAGCCGTCCATAATTTAGCAGTGTAAGACTAGAGGGAAGGCAGCTAGTCATCACCATCCACCGCCAATTCTTGGGCTACTCTTTTACCAACGAATAGTGGGATTGACCGTAACATTATATCGCCTCCACGGCTGGGAAGGCGAGCATGTTTAGTGCGACTCGGGCACGAACCCGTGACCCTCAGATTACGAAACGCACGCCTTAACGCGCTAGGCCATGCCAGGCCCGCTTCCTAATACACAGAAGCCTTTTTGAACCATGTACAATTTTTAATGATAAAATTTAGTAGTGGCGATAAAATTCACAGATTTTAAGGCTGAAAGGTTGTGATATATATATTATATATATATATTGAGATTATTATACCTTTTTCGTTAGTATTTGTTTTAGTACAATGCTACGCAATGGGCTATCTGAGCTCTGTCCTCCGAAGATTGTTGAACCTCATATGTTAGTGTTTTAAGCCCGTAAATCTAACACTGATTCATCGTGAACCCGCTAGTTAGAGTTAGATGTCTATTTGTAAAAAATATTCAATAATTTCAAGATTAACTACTAATCTCTATACGTATTAAACAGAGTTGTCTGTTTGTCTGGTGACATGTTATTTGAACCAATTTCGATTAAATTTGGCAGAACTCAGGATCACTATTCACATCACCCACGTAACAAAATAAAGTTGAAATGTATAAACATTCGGTTCGAATTTAATAAGCATTTATTGGTTTACGCCTTTGTGCTCAACTGATCAAGAAATCAGAAAAATTGAAAGCAAAATACACGAAACACGTAAAATAAAAGTGAATTTTAATTTTACGAGTAACGTGAACCCTTTGCGTCAGACCAATAGATCGTGTGATATTTCATGTCATTGCCAGTAAACAAAAGGTAAACCATTGCATCTTTGACACCAATTTTAAATCATAATACAGAATTCCCCATCGTAATTCCACTATTAGCCAGTTTATTTATTTTATTAGGAGAGTTTCCAAACTTGCAAAGTCATGTTAGCTGTAAAATTCCCTTTTTATTTCATTGCATCCGGCTAGGGCTGTTCTCTTTCAGTGATATTTTTCCTTATTTGTTATTAAAAATACAGACGAGCTCAATGACTAAAGATATTTTATAGATCAAAAGGAAATTCCTGCTAGTTTAAGAAACTGTGTTTAACGTAGCAGTTAAAATACTTAAAATAAAAAAATAGTTGTTTTTGTTTGTCAGATGAGGTAGCCATACATAGCAATTGGAAATTGTTACTTTAGAACACCACAATATTTATAAAAGCTCAAAGCACTAGAAAAACATCAGCAGTGTATATATAAAGCAAAATTATGAACTGTATTATCACCAAGATATATTTAAAAAGAATAGAATAAGCTATATAACAATAGCAGAATTACAACAAACAGATAATAAATATCTTGAGTGTTTCTTGTGTAAAAACTTTTTATATGATTATTTTTTATTGGGTCATTCGTGTTTTGTTTTGTTTTATGTTTATGTTAAGAATATTCCAAATTAAACTATCTTGATCTAGTATTAGAATTCATTTCTTTTGGTTTGCTATGAAACGTAATGCAAAGTACATGTAACTACATTTTAAGAGAATAAAGTGAAGTCGAAGACATTTCTTTACATCAAGAATTGACTGTAAGTAGAGCACACACACACACACACAAAAGTTAAAATAATTTTTCTACTTAGTCTTTTATTTCCTTTATCAACTTTGACCATGATTAAATATGAAATCAAATAATATACTTAATTTAAACAAAAAGACTTACGAAGAGTCATTATTTTCATTGCGTCATTATCTCAATAAAAATATTCTTTGCCTTCATCCTTAATATCATAATCATAATAAACGCATTTATTATCACTGGGGAACACTCATTTTGTTGCATTTAAAAAAAGACCTTTCTATAGTCAATTTGAGTGTGTTGATTTCAAATCTGAAGTCGGTTTTTGTCTGCAAGCTACAGATTTTATGCAATTTGACATTTTTATTTATTTTTTAATTTTTCGTTATTATAGGAAATTATAGGAATAGCTTATCAATTTGTTTGTGTATTTTATTCTGGTAGGAATTTGCGTTTGTACACTTCATCTGGACAATCTCGTTTAATGCTCCAGCAGTAGTCAGCCATCATACTTTTGTCCCAGCGCCCTTGGTAGCGTTCTTCCATGACCTTTAGGTCTTGGTGGAATCGTTCTCCTTGTTCGTCACTCACAGCCCCCAGGTTGTCAGGGAACTTATCAAGGTGGCTGTTCAAAAAATGAAGCTTGATGCTCATGTTGCACCCGAGATCACGAAAAGCGAGGAGCATTCTGTTCACAAGTTCACTGTAGTTCTCCGCCTTATTGTTTCCAAGGAAGTTGTGAACGACTGCCACAAAGGATAACCATGCTGCCTTTTCAAAAGCGGTCATCTTAGCAACAAACTGATCATCACGAATTAGGGTTCGAATCTGTGGGCCATCAAACACGCCTGCTTTGATCTTCTCAAATGATAACCCTGGTAAAGCTGTGATGATGTGTTGGAAACATTCACTTTCGGTTTCCAGTGCCTTGACAAATTGCTTCATCAAACCTAATTTGATGTGAAGAGGAGAAAAGATGATCTTATTTCTGCTTACAATTGGGTCTTGTATGATATTTGACATGCCTGCTTCAAGGGTATCACGAATAGGCCAGTCCTTCTGGACCCAATGTCTGTCTCGTACTCGGCTGTCCCACATACAGAGGAAACATGGAAACTTGGTGAAACCTTTCTGTTGTCCAAGAAGAAAGTTGAGCATCTTTAAGTCTACACAAATGATCCAATTGTGCTCATGATATTTTAATAAGTCCATGACCATTCTCATATCATCATAGCCTTCCCGCAAATGCACTGAGTGACCGACAGGTACTGCTCCATAAACATTCCCATGATGTAAAAGAACACACTTTCGACTGCGTTTTGAACTGTCTAAAAAGAGCCTCCATTCAGCAGGACTATAGTAAGGTACACCCAGTTCTTTGAGAAGCCCTTGGATGTCATGGCAGTAAACAAACTGTCTGTCTTCTGAAAAGAAGGTCACAAAAAGTTGGTCACGCTTTCTGAAATATGATACTTTAACAGAGTGATCAACAAGATTTCTGCCTTGTAATCTTGATCCCAAAAGCTCTGCTGCTTTCTTTGAAAGACCTAAATCCCACACTAAATCATTCAGTTCAGCCTGGGGAAGAGGCTTGGGAACGGGAAAAGGTTCAGTGTTTGATAAACAGTTCTCCGATTGTGTACACTTTTCTGACAATTCACTGTCACAACTGTCTTGTTCGCTTGCATCATGTCCAATGTCTTTATCGTCCAATGAAGGCAAACCTTTGAAAACTGGAACAGGAACTTCTTCAGAGTGCGGAGCAGGCCGAACAGCTGAGGAAATGTTCGGATACGTAATCTTGTGTCGGTTTTTCTTCCCAACACCCGTTGTGTTTACCATGCAGAAATAACAGTCAGTTATATGGTTGGTGGGTTCGCGCCAAATCATTGAAACACCAAAAGGCAGACCATTGCGTTTTCCTTTGGTCCAGTCTCGAAGCATTTCCTCACAATTGTGGCACACAACATGAGGAGCTCATTGCTTGCCTTGATCACCAAAATGAACTTCAAAATATGCCTTGTAGGCACGCTTGACAAACGAGGATATGTTACGTCTCTGACGATTGAGTGTGTAGCATCCACATATGTAGCAGAAGGCATCAGGCTTGTTTCTGCAATGATATCTATTTTTGAAAGCCATGTTTGATCTGAAACAAAAGAAGAATGATCAAAATATTAGAAGCTATCTATATATATGGACGTGAAAATGCTTATACATGGTTTACGCAAGTTCACATTTGTACAATTTCATTAACCTCAAATTGCATACAAACTAGAGCTTGTAGAGAAAAACTAATTTCAGATTTGAAATAAGTTAAAATATCCAATGCAACTCAAAGTTACTGAAAAAGTTTTCCCCAGTGAATTATCTACGTAAGTCCAATTTTTATTGTTAACAAAATATACAGAATATCATTCTGCATTAAAAGTTAAGGCAATGGTTATATCTATAGTTTATTTTTAAGTACATTAAACACTTATAAAACATGCACCCATTCTCATCTTTAACATTGTGTTTTAAATAAATAATATTCAAAACTTAAAATCTCTCCCTCTGTTGTACTTGATGTTAAAAAGTGTTCAAAGTGTAATTCGTGTAACTTGTCAAGCATTACTTTCTTTTTCTCCTTACAATCGCATGTATCAGACGGGACCTACTGTTAAAAAAAGAAAAAGGGTGGGTTGTTTTGTAAGTAAAGATCAGTTATGATCTTTTTCAAAATATATAGAAAAACATGATATATGTTATCTTTTAAATCACATGTTTACTTTTTGTGTTTGTATCTTAACTGGATTTTGTAAATTTATTTTAAGATTTGGATAATTATTTCGCTTTAAAATATAAATAACAATTAAACAAAACAAACAAAAAATAATTTGAATCAAGTGCTTGAAACATTTTGAGCGTATAATAAAACAGCTTTACTTTAAACATAAGAACTTCTTCTTGGTGTACCTTGTACTTAATAAAATCCCTTGAGTTTTAAGAATAAGAATATCGTGAACTCTAATGATTCTAGAAAGGCTCATTTCTAATGTACGGCGCATGTTTAAGTGTGTTATCTTTTAATGATCTAGGTTGGTTATTCAGGTGATTTATTAAAAGGGCACTCATGACATGATAAGCTCTCTCTGTTCTGATAACGTATAAGAAGTTTCAAAAGAAGATGATGGATATCAGATAAAAAAAATGAACTCTGGCTCTTAAGGTTACTTTTTTGTCCTATTATATATTAATTATTCTTTTTCATGAAGCTGTATTCCCACTTCTATCAAAAGCTAGGTTTTTTATCAAAGTGGCAAGTATATTGTGACTTGTGAATAGAAACTTTGGATTATCAATTAATAGCGACTCCTGTCAGTATCTTTTTTTAAATTGAATTATTAATATTCATTTTTTTAGAATATTAATATTTGAAGAAATCATATCCCATTAGACAAAAAAAAAGATTGTGGTTGTTTTGAATTAAGCACAAAGCTACACAATGGGCTATCTGTGCTCTGCCCACCACGGGTATCGAAACCCGGATTTTAGCGTGGAAGTCCGCAAACATACCGCTGAGCCAATGGGGGCAACAACAAAAAAAAAGATATGCAAGTTTATTGTTATTATGATGCTCATGTTAGAAGTTCTACAAATAACCAAAGAAGGTTAAGAGATTTCATCAGCATTAAAAATAGTGTAGTCAATGACATATATTTTGGCGTCTCAACTAGCACAACGGTATACCTGTGGACTTACAACGCTAAAAACTTGGTTTAGATACTCGTGGTGAGCAAAGCGCATATAGCCCATTGGGCTATAACAATAATAAAGAGAGTAGCTTGTACTTAAATGGGACTGAACGTTTAATGAACAAGAACGTATATCAATCAGAATAAGTTTTATTCACAGGTTTTGTATTAAAAAGTTGCAAAATTACATTATTTCGTTTTTTTCAGGCTGATCGTACGAGGTGTCATAATCTAAACCATGAATCAGATCCCTTTGCGGTTGAAATTGACGCGCATGTATGACTGTGTATAACGATACACCATGCAATATATAGTTAGTAAGAAATGGTTTAGGGAAAAACCAAGTAGTTTTTCTTTCATCGATTTCGTTTCGCCTAATCATCTAGTTGACACTTAATCTTTTCTCAAGTAACACGAAAATTCTTATATAAGCTGAAATTAAATTTCGATGTTTTAAAGACAGTCTAACTAACCCCTAAAAGAAGATATGCATTCGTAGAGAAAATGTTTTTTGACTGAATGTACAAGTAACTTTTTATGATAATTGTTAAGTATTCCCTGATGCATGAAATTACATTACTCCCTCATTTTTGTAGCAAAGTGCTATGGCTACATTATACGTTTTTAAGCACATTATATTGTAGCAACTTGCAATACAATTTTAGCATTTTAATGCTCAACAATGAAAACAAATTTTGAGACAAAAATAAACACGATTTAAAATGTTTAGAAGCGTAAACTTTAATAAATAAATAGATATTTGTATTTGAATTTCAGTTTTATTATATTGTTTGTGTACATATATATGTATTAACATAGGACTTAGTACACTTGATTTTTCAGCTCCTGAACATTTTGAGCGTAAATTAAGGCCTTTGAAAATAAAATAAAAATAATAATAATACACGAGTACACCTTACATGCTAGTTTGATTTTATTTAATAACACCGAATTTGTCAATTTTCAAAAATCCCTAGACGATTTTTTCTTCTCTTTTTTTTCTCGTTAAGAGAAAGTGAATGTTCAGATAAGTGTTGAATTAACATCACTGTTTTCCAAACGTAAATCATAGCGACTTCTCCCTCAGTTTTCAATAAAAATGTATTTAAAAAACATTTCTCCGTGTTAATTGTGTGGTAATTAAATCACTCGTTAAATGTATATATATATGTTTAATTTATTGGATTGCTTTTAGTTAAACTTAATAGCTGAGTGGTTTCGGCATGGCCAGGTAGTTAAGGTAGTCGAATTGTAATCTGAGGGTCGCGCGTTCGAATTCGCGTCACATCAAATATACTTGTCCTTTAACCCGTGGGCGCGTTATAATGTGACGATCAATCAAACTATTCGTTGGTAAAAGAGTAGCCTAAAAACAAACAAACAACTAACTGAAGTAGAAAAAGTGTTGATTGTTTGTTGAACCGTTTTTTGGTAATCAGTGTGTATTAAAGTTATGTTCCTGAAAACGTTTGTTACTGAGAAGCACTTTGAATTTTGCGCAAAGCTACTCAAGGACTATCTGCGCTGGTCGTGTCTAATTTAGCAGTGTAAGACCAGAGAGAAGGCAGCTAGTCATCACCACTCACGGTGGACTCTTGAGCTACTGTTTTACCAATGAATAGTGGAATTAACCGTCACATAATAATACCCCCACGCCTGAAAGGGCGAGCATGTTTGGTACGACAGTGATTCGAACCCGCAATCCTCAAATTACGAGTCGAACGCCTTAACCCACTTGACCATGCCGGGCCCCAGGAGAAAGTGACACATACTTTTTTGTATACATATAAAACTAGTATAGTGTGCTAGATTCAGTAAAAATAATAAGAAATGTATGCTAGTGATGGCGTCAGTGCATGCTTGAAAGAATTGCATACACTTTTCTACTTGATATTTATTTACACTGATAAGTTGTAAATCATATTTTATCCTTTTATTCAAGATACCGACAATGCTAGTAAATAAAATGTTTTTTTTAATCTGGTGTTTTGGAAAAGAGGTTTAGCTAAGGTCTTTATAAAAGTGTAGTAAAGCTTTCTTGTTGATAAGAAAGGTGGATTTATGTCGGATGAGGCCTGGGGCAATATAATAGTATTCGGCTTCCCCTAATAAATACAAGTGCATACAATGAGAGGCGGATTAAGATTTATGGGGGTCTAGGCCTAGGTAATTTTTGGGGATAATAATAAAAATGACAATAACTCACTTTTGCCTCTGTTCTGCTAGTTTTATGAGACATAATTGTTTTAATTGGGAGGCCGGAAGGGTCCTAATTACGGATATGGATGGCTGTTGTTGTTTTGAATTAAGCACAAAGCTACACAATGGGCTATCTGTGCTCTGCCCACCACGGGTATTGAAACCCGGATTTTAGCGTGTAAGTCCGCAGACATACCGCTGAGCCACTGGGGGGCTATATGGATGGCCCATGTGGTTAATTCGGTATGCATGCAGTGCATAGATTTCACAGTATACTTTTTGGGGTCCTTGTTGCAACTGTTTTTTTTCTGTCTTACCCTTTACACGGCCCTTTTAGTAAGGCTAAGACAGATATTTTTAACAAGGTAACGTTAGAAGTACGAACAATCTAATCAATGCATGGAGGTTTTGATATTTATATTCATAGTTATGCATTGTAGAATGTCTTTGTCATTTAACTTTGTGTGTAAAGCAGAAACGCAATTATCTACAGTATTTGAAAAATACGAAAACGGTCATGTACAAGGATATAGAAGGCAAATACTATGGAAATGTTATTGTGTGAAGATGAACTGTACGAAAGTACAGTTACGTGTTGATATGTTACACTATGAGCGATTACCATTCAGTCAATCATAAAGTGCCACATCAGTAAAACGCCTATGACAGTACAGAAAGTCATATTGTGCCCAGTAGAAGAAAAATGTGTTTCATTTATGGTTTATAGGACTGAAATAACTCATGATAGACATGTGAAAATCAAATATCAAAGTTTTTGATGGTTCGGAATTAAGAAAATATTGCAGAGAGACTTAATGTTACAGTTGAAGCTATATGCAAGACTCAGAATATGGCAAGAAACGTTTCTGTTAATAATAAAAGTGATATGTGTGTGTGTGTGTGTGTGTGTGATTTCTTATAGCAAAGTCATATCGGGCTATCTGCTGAGCCCACTGAGGGGAATCGAACCCCTGATTTTAAGAGTTGTTAATCCGTCGACTTGCCACTGTAATAGCGGGGGGGGTAGAAGTGATAAAGGTTAAAAACAGAAATTCTCTGAAATTAATGTTTAGTATCTCAAGGTATGTTTTCTACGAGATAAACGGTGGTTGAATCTGGACATTGCCGATGAAACAGCTGTAAACACATACTCTAATGTTATTTTGGAAATTGCAGGCTACACATTAATACGAAGTAGTTTTAATGGACGTGTAGCTGATGGAAAACCACTTCCGAGAAGACTTATCCAAATCAAGAGGTTGAAATTGACATCCGATTACAATCAGTGAAATTAACAAAGTTTGCTATTTTCGGATGAGTCCTATTTCGAACTGTTCTGAAACAATCAATGACAGTTTGAGAATATGTGGAAAGGAGAAATGTCGTAGTTAACGTGATGGATTGTGGAGGATTAGTTCAAGTTTGAGACTGAATCCCAGCCATTAGTCTGGCTGGTCGACACAAATCTGATGGCATTCTGATTGCTGGTAAGAGCAAGCAGATTTTCATCCATTGTACCATTACCTCGGGAACACGATTCACTCATCATGCTCGCATTCATCTTACAAGTAAATGATACCAAGCAAAGAGTAAATGTGGTGAAATAGTGTCTTGGTGGTAAAGCAGCAGACCGAATATTATAACGAACCCTGTTTGCAAAAAGTTCCCAAATAAATATTCTTGAAGCTGTTTGAGACTATGTAAAACAGGGATCATAAAGCGACCAAGTAACTTGGCTGAACTGTGGGGAATAATACAGGACATTTGGAACAGTATTTCATAATTATACGCTGTTGGACTGCATGCAAAACTAAGTTAACTTTGTGAATAAATAAATTTAAGTTTTCTGGACAATGATTTGCACTGTGAATAAATCTAGTTGTTATTACTCTTGGTTTGTGACTCCTGTGTGCGTATTGTTTGTTTGATTCTTAATTTATAACGACACACAATGAAAGTGCAACAGTATAGGTGTTATATAAATACCTGACTGAGCACATACAACATATTTACATTTGAAAAAGTGATCGGCTAGATTCGTTGATTGTTTGAGCAGCATTATACCTTAAGACAAAAAAATTCTGGACTCAAGCCACATGGTTTTATAAAAATGTCAAGTGTTCAGTTTATTTTGGACATCAGAGTTGGCGGTGGGTGGTGATGACTATCTACCTTCCCTCTAGTCTTACACTGCTAAATTAGGAACGGCTAGCACAGATAGCTCTCGAGTAGCTTTGTGCGAAATTCCAAAACAAACAAACGAAACTTTATATTTTCATATAAGATATCGTATTATAAATGTTTTCAACTGGCATATATTTGAAATGTTTACATATGCTTCTTTGTATTTAGCTATCTACTACTAGCTATTAGATAACCATCCTAATAACAATAGAGAACAAGCCTAGCTATTAACACCACGCAATAATAAAAACCAGGGAATATAAACTATTTATTTATTAAATTTCGCGCAAAGCTACAACCTGCTTGTCTGCGCCATCCATCCATAATTTTGACATAATATAGTAGAGGGAATATAGCTAGCCAAAAACACCCATCAAAAATTTTTTCTCAGTGTGATTAATATCTCATTATAATGCCCTAAAGCTGAGTAGGTTCGGTCACGGGATTCGATTCCACGCCTCGATGATTGCGAATCAAGTTCCTTAATTACCAAGCCAATATCAGGCAAGGTATAAACTTATCTCACGAACACAAACATCAGATAAATTAGAATAATGTTCGATGTATGCTCTTACACAGAGGTAAGCTTCTAAATTCCTGCGTAGTACCATTCGCCTGAGATATCCACATACATCAAATATGAGAATAAATTTAGGTGATAACTTTATTTAAACTTCTTAGAATTACTTCGAAGGCTGAAAATTTGGCATAATCAAATGATTTATATTACTCCACACTATAGCATTTTAAAATCTTTCTAGATATTTTGAAATGTCAAAAAACAAAACAAAAACAACGTTGTTAAGCAACACTGTTGAAAGTTACCACATATTCACTTAATAACCGGTACCTATTTATGAAACTAGTCATTTGTTTGATTGATTTGGTTTGATTTGAATTTCGCACAAAGCTACGAGGGTAATCCCTAATTTAGCAGTATAAGACTAGAGGGAAGGCAGCTAGTCATCACCACCCACCGCCAGCTCTTGGGCTACTCTTATCAACGAATAGTGGGATTGACACTTACTTTATAACGTCCACACGGCTGAAAGGGTGAGCATGTTTAGTGTGACGGGGGATTCGAACCCTCGAGCATCGAATTACAAGATGAGTGTCTTAAATTCCTGGCCATTCCAGGCCTATTTGATTGGAAAGTCATAAAAATCTTTCGAACATGCATATGCCAAAAATATTTTTTAAAATGATTTCGAAATTCTGAGTGGATGAAAGAAGGGAAAAGCAGTTTCAGTTTTTAGCTCACTATGTATATATATATATATATATACATTTCTGGTCAAAATCTTAAGGCCAGTGAACATAAAAAAAAATATATGTATTTTGCGTTATTAGACTCAACCACTTATTTAAGTACAGCTTCGAAAGATGAAAATAAGAAAAGGAAAAATTAAAATAAAAAACTTTTTTATCATTTAATAGGGAAAATATGAATTAATACTGTGAAATTAGCCTCAATACTAGCTGGTTAAAAGTTTAAGACCATACCAAAAAGAAGTCCTTAAACAGGGTAGGAAATGCCCAACAAGAGGTCTCAGTAGTGAGTTGAACGGCCGTCATTGCGAATAACTTCAAACATTCGCTTTGGCATGGTCGATATAAGCGTTTGAAGAAGGCTGGCTGGAATGTTATTCCAAGTGGTGAAGATGGCTTCACAAAGATCATGCACTGTTTGGAAATGATGTCCATTTTTATAGACTTCTTTTGCCATCCACCCCCAAAAATTTTCAATGGGGTTCATTTCGGGCGAATACCCTGGATGGTCACAAAAAATCACGTTATTTGCCATGAAAAAGTCCTTTGTCCTGCGGGTATTGTTGATTGCAGTGTTGTCCTGCTGAAAGATCCAGTCATTTCCACACAAGCAAGGACCTTCAGTCAATAAGGATGCTCTCTCTAACATGCCAATGCAGCCAGCTGCTGTTTGACGCCCCTGCATAACCTGAAGCTCCATTGTTCCATAGAAGGAGAAAGCACCCCAGAACATGATGGATCTTCCTCCCCTGTGTCTCGTAGAAAATGTCTCCGGTGGGATATCCTTATCGTGTCAGTAACGTTGGAAGTCATCTGGACCATCCAGGTTAATTTTTTCTCATCAGAGAACAAAATCTTCTTCCACTTTTCTACGTCCCATGTTTGATGCTTCTCAACAAAATTTAACCGAGTTGTTTTGTGGTGTGGAAGGAGGCGTGGCCTTTGAAGACGCTTACGGTTTTTAAAACCTATCTCTCGTAAATGCCATTTTATTGTTCTTGAGCTGCATTCTGCGTCCGAAAGGACCTTAATCTGGTTCGACGATCGGCTGGTGTCTTGCCTGTCAACCCGTCGAATCCTCCTGCTCAACTCCGGCAAACTTTTCTTGGGCCGACCACTTACAATTCTTGATCCATACCCCTAAGGGTCTTTTAAGAAATTTGCAACAGCAGTTTTACTACGCCCAATCTCACCAGCAATGGCACGTTAAGAGAGACCTTGCTTTTGCAACTCGACAATTCTGCCACGTTCAAACTCTATCAACTTTTTAGCCTTTGCCATGCTTTAATCCAATGTAACACAGGAGATGTCAGTGGGAGATGTTGACAACGCTAATGCTTGAACACAAATTACTAAATTTCATTTCGTGTTTACTGATTAACGCTTCGTTTCAGTATGTCTTAAACTTTTGACCAGCTGGTATTTAGACTAAATTCATAGTGTTCACATTTTCCCTATTAATTGCTATATTTAACTTTTTAATTTCACTTTTCTTATTTCATCTTTCTAAGCTCATCTCAAAAATGTGGTTGAGTTTAACAATGCAAAATGCATATTTTGTCTTTATGTTCATTGGCCTTAAGATTTTGGCCAGCAGTGTATATATATTTATATATATACTCTTCAAAAAAAGAAACGCAAAAGGGATATTTTTGTTGTTTTAAAGAGAAATATATGTAATAACGTTACAAGCTTAGAGCATGTGATGTTACACGTGTTAAGGCACTTATTGTCAGACCAAATTGACAATAAAAGTTGTGAACTTTGAAAACGGAGGAAAACATCGGATTTTCGCCAAAACGCATTTGTGTCTAATAAATTTGTTTGAGAGATCTGCATGTTGTGCAAGTGCAACATGTGCAAAATCCCTATAAAAATGACGGGTTCTCCATAGCTCAGTGTTAAGCCACCAATACGCAATACAGTTACGCTAAGACTGACTGAAGCACAACGCAACAACGTCATTGGTTGCTTGGAAGCAGGCGAATTTCGATCAGATGTTGCCAGAGCTGTGAATATCCACCCAAGCACCAGCACAAGGCTGTGGAATCGTCACCATCAACATGGATCAACTCGTGACCGTCCATGATCTGGCATACCTCGTGTGACCACGCCCGCACAAGATCGCTACATCCGGTTACGTCACCTTCGGGATAGAACCACCACTGCGACGTCTACTAGTAGCCTCAACCATACCAGGGCTGCGTAAGATTTCCGATAAGACCGTACGCAACCGTCGACGATATTCTTAGGCTCCACGTGCAACCCATCATGGTGAACTTTAACGATGTTTTTCAACATGACTACGCACGTCCTCACACAGCCCGACTCACCACTGTCTTCTTGAAACACCACAAAATCAACGTACTTCTCTGGCCCTCCAGAACACTAGATTTAAACCCCATCCTTTGGGACGAGTTGGACCGACCTCTGCGACGGCGACAACCTCAACCGGAGACTCTACCTCAGCTTAGAGCAACTTTGTAGACTGAGTGGAAAGCCATTCCACAGAATGTGATTCGTCATCTCATCGCTTCCATGGGCAGGAGATGCCAAGCATTTATTGTTCCTTACGGGGGGCATACTTGTTATTGATGTTGAGTGACGTTAAACGTCAACTAGTGAGCTGTAGACTTCACCTTTGCAGACTTTGGATGTTTAGCAGTGAATGTGCAAAGTTTCACACATGTCATAGATAACTACCCGGAATAAGATTGTTAACAATGTGTCTCAAATTTTGCCTTTTGCGTTTCTTTTTTTGAAGAGTATATATAAGCGAAATAAACGTTAGAATTGTTTTCGTCTAAATTGCTGAAATCATCGATGGTAAAGTTCATCCGATGTTAATACATTTTTTATTTTTAATGCGCCCCCCGCTAGTGCAGCGGTATGTCTGCGGATTTACAACGCTAAAATTAGGGGTTCGATTCCCCTCGGTTGGCTCAGCAGATAGACCTATGTGGCTTTGCTATAAGAAAACACACAAACGTATTCGTAATGCGAAACTTAAAACAACAAACAACCAAACATCACATGGTCAAAGTGTGTTAAGGCGTTCGACTCGTAATTCGAGGGTCACAGGTTTGAATCCTGGTCGCACCTAACATGCTTGCCCTTTCAGCCGTAGGGGTGTATTATGTGCTGGTCAATCCCACTATTCGTTGGTAAAGGAGTATCCCAAGAGTTGGCGGTGGATGGTGATGACTAGCTGCCTTCCCTCTAGTTTTACACTGCTGAATTAGGGACGGCTAGCGCAGATAGCCCTTGAGTAGCTTTGCGCGAAATTCAAAACAAACAAACTAACCAAACATCATGTCGTTTAAGTATTTCATATGAGAATTCAGTTTATTTATGCTTTATTTCTTGGTGTTGACTTCTTCTAATACAAATTGAATAAAACTATAGGATTCTTCACTTCTTTAAAAGGTGATGAAAAATACCATAAAAATTACTGAAACCAATTTTATATACAGATTATGTATAAATAGATCAGATAACACCAACAGATCTTATCTCGGTGTTTTGCATTGATATATATATTTAAATATACATAAAGTTAAGTGTTAAAAACAAGATATTATCAAGAAAGGTGGTTTTGTATATACTGTATTTTTATTGTAATAACTTTCCTCTTCGGTAACATGGTATGAATAATTAGGTACCTGTTACATTACACAAGATATATGTAAACATCTATTCCTTTTAATATATTTATTTGGCCCTTGAATTATGTGACTCTTACATATTGATGTTTTTATATTTAGAATATTAAAATATAAGATGATCTATATCTTACGATGTATATATATGTTGGGTTTTTTAATCAGTTGCCATTTTTCAAGCATCATTTCTAGTCATTTGCTGTATATATAAGTAGTAAAAATGGCTCTTCAACAAAGTGAGCACGTTCAGATGAAATCAGATGATAAAGCAAAAAAGAATGTTGTTTCAGCAACCCCTGATGGTAGCAACATGCGTTGAGCCCGCCTCTTGATCGGATATTCAGGTCAGAGCACGCGCTCTTTGAGTGCCCGCGTGCTGCCTGCCAGGTAGAACGCAACTGATGAATGCGGTCGGGGTCAGCTTGTATATTTCTGCCATATGTTGAAACCATGTGCGAAATCTTATCATCGATAAGAAAATACCTTTGTTTTGGTGTAAGATTAATCTTTATTTTTCAAACATTTGCAAAATAAAGAATTGCTATCGAAAGTTTCACACTGTTACGAGACATATAAGACAATGAATATTCTCAAAGTGTAACATTTTGGGCATTCTTGTGGTATATGTTTTGTTGCAGATATATTCGACAGAAAAAATAAGTCTCATTGTTAATACATTCAAGGAAATGTTCCTATATTTTTTACAATTTGTGAATGAATTATGATCATTCTACTTCAAGATCTACTGACTTCAGGATATAATGATAAAGATATATTAACTTTCAAAAGCATTTGAAAGTGGACGTTGTATTGTACTACACGTGTAATACGTGAATAATATAACAGGAAGTAAAATCACTGTGGTTTTAAAAAAGGAGTTACGCTAAGCAAAGGCATTTAGAGTGTTCTGTAAACAGTGAGCTACTACACCATATTTGATTACTTTAAATTTTCTATGTGCTATGACGTTTTGTCTGTATATATATACGTAACGAACACATACCCAGACAAATTCATTTCGTCAGGGTATAACTCAGAGGCCATTCAGCTTGTGGCTATACAACCGACATGGGAGAGACAGGTGGCGCCTCTGGTGAATGGTGCGGTTTGAAGTGAGCCAAAGTTGCATTTTGATCTGTGTAATGTTATTTTCGTGGAAAGTTATTTCTGCATCAGTAATTTCATACTCTAATTCTTTCCTCAGCAGAAATATTAAATCTGTTGATCAATAATTTTCTAGGAATGTAACCTATTTTCAAGACTTTTTTGTCAATTACACACCTTGACTTACAGAATTATAACTAAAGTTATATACCCTCAAGGTCGGATGTCATTTTTTTATCGATGGAGCAGTGACGTCAGAAGATAGTAATCTCAGAGGATCAATATACTGCCTTGAAGAAAACACTTTTAAGTAGGACTCCGGAAATGAAACGCAATTTCTTCATCTAAAAAAGAAAAACATTTCTGGAATGCATGAATAAAAAGTGAAAAATAGTAAATTATGCATGCACTATTTGCAACATGGAAGTGGTGCCACAAATACGCGGTCAAACAACAACTAAATTAATCTAAGGTATTTTAATTTAGATGGTTTGTCGATCAGATGTCCTGAAGTTTGATCTGTAGCATTTTTTTTTGGTTCAACAAAAGATCACCATCTTTTTTATCAGGAATAACCTTTTCTTTATGAACCTACAAATTTGTTGCTGATTTAATTCTTCACGTATTCAGCAGTAAAGGAGAAAATAAAAAATAGTTAATAGTTTTAGTGGGCACTCATGCAGTCGCCTGCCTGGCTCTTTAAATGATCAAAGAAACTTCTGATGGCTTATAGGTTATGCTCAGTATACTTCTATAAGACTAAGAAACATATAACCCGTATATTTACGCATATTGATCATTTGATCAAAAGGCATCAATTGTTGGCTTTAGAGGCCCGGTATGGCCAGGTGGTTAGAGCGCTAGACTCGTAATCTTAAAGTCCTAGGTTCCAATCTTCGTTACAACAAATCTTCTCGTGACATTATAAGTCCCCCATCAATACCACTGTTCGTTAATAAAAGAGTAGCCTAAGAGTTGGCGGTGAGTAATGATGACTAGCTGCCTTCCCTCTGATATTATAGTGCTTAATTAAGGACGGCTAGCGCAGATAGCCCTCGTGCAGCCTTGTGTGAAATTCAAAAATCAACAAACAAATTAGGTTTTAGAATTGTCAGCGATAATTTTATGTAATAACGAAATAATAGTAATTACTACAATTTTGATTTTGCTAAGTTATTCGAATCTCAATTCGTAAGAAAATAATTTATTTAGCCTATTGTAGGGATTACATTCAGCTTATGCAATCGCAATAAAGTAGCGAATGTTGGTGTATTGTGTATACAGTGTTCTACCAAAAGTATTTGGAGGGCTATTAAACATATGACGTGCCTCATTTAGCATGCTTTGCAAGAGACTGTAGTGAGTATTATTGATACAAAGCCACACCGGAAAGACAGGTTATAAGTGTCGAAATGAGCACTAAATGGCAAAATGTTAACTGTACAAATTTTGTTTGAGAGAAAAACTTATAGGTCATTCAGTCCCTCAATGAATAAGCGATAAGTTTGTAAACTTACAATGCTGAAATGTTTCTCTATGGTGGACAGAGCATGGAAAGTCTATTAGCTTTGCGCTAACATAAACAAACAGGTTGTTGAAAGGGTAGAAATACAAGATGGTTTTGCGCAATATAGAATATGTGATATTATTCACTGATGGATGGAACTTGAAAACAGAACATTTGAAAAACGTCCAGATTGGTCAAACATTTTATTAAAGTGTAACAAACTTACTTTGAGTCTGAAAAAAAAATATACTGAGAATGATCCTTGAAACAACTTCACAATGACATCCGTCATTGCTACCAATGAATTGACACTACATGCGAGGTCTGCTCAACGTGAGCAGATTCATCGTTTAATTATCTATAGGACTACAAAACATGTAACTTAAAACACACAAACGGTGTTTGCCTCGATTTTGCTTTACGTAAAACAAATTATTGCTATATTCTTAAAAGAATGGACGCGATTTCTGTGGAGTGAAAATGATGCTTCCTTCACCTAGTTCGCAAATGATGGCAAAATTTGGGCTTGGATGCAAAAAGGTATAAAATTAAATAGCAGATATAAGGATTAAAGATAAAGCATATGGGATCATCGAGACGGCTAATTCACATAAAATAAACGATAAAAGCTCCAGTACTTTCGACAGTTCACCTGCCAAGATATGCTAGAGAATCTTATTCGTTTTTATTCTTATACATGCGAATGAGAGGATGTTATAGTGGGAACAACATTTTGCCTAGTTGACGCTGTACTTACTTACAGAGTTTCTTTATGTTTATATGCTCATGAATATTAAAAAGTCTTTAATGAACACGTACCAAAGCTATGACAGGTTTTAGTTAGCAGGCCAAAATGTCATGTCAACTCAACTTGATAACGCCTTCTGATACAAAATAGGCACGACCGATGTTTTGTTTTATAACATCAAAATATGGTATTGGCCTACTCATAGCTTATATATTATCCCCCCGCTAGTACAGCGTATGTCTCCGGATTTACAACGCTAAAATCAGGGGTTCGCTTCCCCTCGGTGGGCTCAGCAGATAGCCAGATATGGCTTTGCTATAAGGAAACATAAGGTTTAAGCTTATATATTAAACCCATATGATAACATACCTGAACCTTACAGTCTTTATAACCGATTTGAAAAGGAACTGCTCTCAAGTCAAAAGTGCCCGTACTGGAAGGTATATATACGTAATGTTAATTAAAAACGCACACACACTTAAAAAGCACTATTTTCTTGTATTAGACCTCTGAGATTTTGATTATTGTATGATATGGTAAAAAAAGACATAAAATAAATTAACAGTCTCTATTATTATAAAAGCAATTTAAGTTTGATACTTTTCCATCTTCTATTCATTTACGGTACTTTCGCAGATTTAACGGTTGACATAAGACAGTAAACACATGCCTTTCCAGAAACATGTATTATCCAGTTGGATCAATATCCCTAATAGTGCAATTTTATCAGTCGTACTTCCAAAGGAAACTTTTGTAGTTTTCTTTTTTATTAAGCAAAATTGTTTTTTTAGATGATTACACAACAAATTCGTGTTTTGTATGTTATCGTCCAGCGTAAACAGTGAGTTATAAAAGTTTCACGAGTCAACTAGAATAGCATAAAAAACCAACGAAGTATTTATATATATAATTAAATGTACAAGGTTGTTAGATATCACACCCAATAACATATGACATGTAATATCACGTGGAGAAAATTATTTGTGAAGTTTGTGAGTTTTAATCTAGATACACACACACACACACACACACACACGCTACCTTCAAGAGTGAAGCGCAAAGAACCGGCAAGTTTATTCTCTATCATATATAGTGAGAAACAGATAAAGTTTTGATCTCCATTATATTTTCGGAAGATTTGGGTATTTAGAGTGCTCGATATCCGATCACTAACAGACACCAGATTCTATATAGTTTAACAAGCATTTCACGCAGAAACAATTCATACAGTTAAAAGAATAATTCGCTTTATGAAAAGCAAATATTTGTATATTATTACGACAAGGATAAACATTTTGAAACGGAAAAATCTGAACTATTCGTATGGTACACACATTTTTCTCTTTTGTTTTGTAAGATCTATAAAACAATAAAGTTATGTGGCGTTCTAGAATAACAATATCACAACCAATTTAAACGATGACATTGAATTCTCTGCTCACAAAGTTTAGTATTCGTATAAATATAAAAACTATAAAAAGCTATCGAGAAATGCATCAAGGTATTGTTTTTGCAGGTCGAAAACGTCATTATTTAATTTCTATAGTATATTTATGTGAAATCTTGTCGCTATAAAAGCTCATAAGAAATGCATCTTTTCAATACAGGCTCCATCGGTCAAAATCAAACGGTTATCAATTGTCCTTCATCTCGAAGAAAAGCAGCCGTAAAATTAGGTTTTCCAAATTTCGTTCGATGCATCCAGTACATAGGTCTGATTACCTGACCAGCCTTGACATAAAGTTATGAGAAAACAACGACTCGACTAGAGATTTTAAGCAGTACTTGATTTTTTAAAGTGTATCAGCGAGAAAATCGAAGTTCATCTTCTTTGTCTGAAAATATGTAAAACAAAAAGAATTATTAATTTCTACTGCTAATTATTTTATGAGAATAATCACGCAAAAGAGCTAAAACATATAGACTTTTTCATACACTTCATTTCATATTTTTTTATTTTAAATTAGAATTATGAAGTTGTATTGCATAGCCAAAATTTTTAGCTAAGATATTTTTGTAGAAGTTCGTTTACAAAGAAAAACAAACTGATTGTAGCACTCTTAATCAGTTACCTATATTTCTCAGAGGTATTCGATTACTACTGGAGCAAAATGAAATTTATCCGACAAATAGACTTCACCTCTGCTCTAGCCTTTTATCACAAGAAATATAGTAGCAGAAATAGTATTTAATAAAGAACTCAAGAGGAAGCTGGTTAAGGAAATCAATGACAGAAATCCAGTTGGTGAGAGCATACTTCCAATAAAGTAAAGCACAGCTACAGTCATGTGTAAAAGTTAGGACACCCCATGAAAGCCTGTATATTTTTTAACATCTTTGGACATATAGATATTTAATCTCAATTTTAACAATACTGAGAGATTATAGGAACATAATTAAACAATTAAAACTAAAGAAAAGACTTCAATATCTTGTGTAAATGTAATTTTACACAAATGCATATTTCAACCGAGGAAAAAGTTAAGACACCCTACCCCCTAATAGCTAGTGTTACCTCCTTTGGTTGAAATAATTGCAGTGAGATGCTTCTCTTAGCCATCTACCAGTCTCTGAAATCGGTCTGAAGAAAGTTTGCCCCACTCCTCAATGCAAAATTGTTTCAACTGTGAAATTTTTAAGAGGTTTCTTGCATGTACAACCCATTTCAAGTCATCCCACATAATCTCAATGGATTAAGATCTGTGCTTTGACTCGGCCATTCCAGGACTCTCCATTTCTTAGTTTTCAGCCAGTCCTTGGTGGATTCACTGGTATGCTTCAACTTTAATTTTCTAACAGATGGTCTTATACGTTCCTTAAGCACTCTCCGATACACAATGGAATTCATGGTGGATTCTATTATTGTGAGCTGTCCCGGTCCTGATGACACTTCCACCTCTATGCTTCACAGTTGGTACGAAATTCTTTTCCTGGAATGCTGTATTTGGTTTAAGCCAAATACATGTTCTCTGTTCTGGTCTCCAAATAATTTAATTTTGGACTCATCTGTCCAAAGAACATTATTCCAAAAGTCCTGGTCTTTTTCTACATTCTCTCTGGCAAACTTCAGTCTGGCGTTGATGTTTCTCTTAGAGAACAAAGGTTTTTTCCTTGCACAACTCCCATGCAAGTTAAACTTGTGCAGTCTCTTTCTGATTGTAGAGGCATGCACTTTCACATCAACAGCAGCCAGAGCCTGCTGTAGGTCCCGTGATGACATGTTACGGTGTTTGGAGACCTCTTTTAGCATCTTGCGGTCTGCTTTCGGGGTAGACTTGCTTAGACGACCAGACCTGGGCACGTTGGCAGTTGTTTTGAAAGCCCTCCACTTGTTGACTATATTCCGGACAGTGAAATGGCTGCTTTCAAAATATTTTGGGATCTTTTTAAATTCCTTACCAGGCTCACAAGCTGCTACAATTTTCTTTCTGAAGGTCTCAGACAGCTCTTTTGCTCTTACCATGGTACTCACTCTCTCTTCAACAGTCAGAAGCACACCAAACTAAATGTCTGAGGTTTAAATAGGGCAAGCCAAATTCACAGTGCTGAGTAACGACCTTCTAGTCATATGCACCTGGTGCGACACATCTGTGTGTGAGTTGAGCCATTTTAAGTGGGAATAAACGTGGGGGTGTCCTAATTTTTCCTCAGTTAGAATATGCATTTTTGTAGAATTACATTTACAGAAGATCTTGAAAAGTCTTTTCTTCAGGTTTTATTATTTAGTTATATTCCTTTAATCTCTTAGTATTGTTAAAATTGAGATTAAATAACTATATATCCAAAAATGTTAAAAAATATACAGGCTTTCATGGGGTGTCCTAACTTTGACACATGACTGTATTCAAAGGATGATGATTTATTGACTTTATTTTGGAAGTAATGCACTGAAATTAGATAACCAAAAGCGGAAAACCAGTTGTACTTTCAACATGTAAAAGTTCTAAATGGGCTTAGTCTGCTGACAGATTTTATTATGTAATACAATTAAATATTAAGTGTAAAATATATTTTGATTTTTTACCCTTTACTATTTTGTTGTGAAAAACTACAAACCATCCATTTCACGATGACAAGATCTGGGGTCTCGGGTTCAAATCCCCGTCACACCAAATATGCTCGCCCTTTCAGCCGTGGGGACGTTATAATATGACTGTCGATCTTACTATTTGTTGGCAAAAGAGTTGTGAAAGAGTTAGCGGTGTGTAGCGATGACTAGCTGCCTTCCCTTCAGTCTTACGTTGCTAAGTTAGGGACGGCTAGCGCAGATAGCTCTCGTGTAGCTTTGCGCAAAATTCAAAAACAAAGAAATAAACATGATGACAAGAAACCCGCTTGAAGTGAAAATGTATTAACCTTAAAAGGTCGAAACATTGTTCTTGTACTTTATTTAATTAAAGTTTTTAATACCCATACCAGCCGTCATTGCAATAAACTATCCATTTGCTCGTTCACATAACATAAAATAATTTCACTGATGTTTATCTTGTTTATGCGTAAATTTCACTAAAATTTAGTGAAATATAAGTGCAATCAGATCCATTTGTAAAGTGTAGTAGCTGCTCTGAGAGACTCTTAAATATTACAGTGTGTTTGTCTTCCATTAATCACAAAGCTACATAATGGGCTGTTTGTGATGTGTCTGTCATGAGCATCGAAACCTAATTTTTAACGTTATGAGCATTCTGATTTGCCATTTAGTTACTTTGGAGGAGAACAGAGCCTACTTTATGTGGCACTTGGATACATTTTGTTATCATAACATTGTAACCTCTATTTGTGAAATAAAAACGAACGTGGTTAAAATGTTATAAAATTAAAAAAAAAGTGTAGCAAGACATATACGTACATGTGATCACGTGTTTTGAACTTTTTTGTTTTTCTTTTAAAGACAAGAAATTAACAATGTGAAATCCCGTACTCCAAGCAAAAAATAGTACCAACCAAAGTAAGTAATAAATAGAAAGTTAACACATCTGACTAGTATGATTTACGGACGACGGAAACAGAAATATAATGAAATTAATCTGTAATTTTAGAGAACAAAAGTACAAGATGATTACAAAAGTTTGTGATATGATACGTAACAGCTACAAGTAGTTCAACTCAAAATTTGTCTGATTGTTCAGAACAAAATGTTTGACATTTTATAGCATGTTTGTGACTATAGGTGAAAAGTATGCGTCTTGTTTCGATGCCTAGTTCTGTAAGTCGTGTGATAAATGATTCTTATCAGGTGTAATCTCTGTCAGTAAAGAATGAAACATAATATAGCACAGGAAACAATAAAGTTATTGCACTATATATGATGTTGAAGAGCTTATCAGTGATACATTATTATCAACAGGAAGCTGGAACATATCTTGACCCCAGAACCTTATCATTAATCAGATATCAAAGTCTTCTTCTGTTATCATTTTCTGCAATATAGCTCTTGAATTAAAGTGTCGAATGTCAGTCCAGTATTTATTTTGTTATCTGTTGTATCAATCTACTATCTAAGCTGAATTACATAGAGAAAAAATGAATCATTAGCTGTAACAGTTTTTATAACGAAACCATATGAAACACTTTTATGAATGGGTTTTCTGTGTATTTATTTCTTCACATTTTGCCTGAAGGTGTTTAGTTATACTATTGTTGCAATAATATGCCCTTTTAAATCGTTCGTATCTTTTACGTCTTCTCGTAATTATGCAAAAATAAATTTTATGTGTACACTAGGAAGCACCATGTTATATTTCAATAATAATCTACAAACGACAGTTAAAGTTAACGCAATAAAAGCAATTCAAATGTTTGTTTGTCGTTGTTAAGCACAACACTACCCAATGGACTGTTGGTGCTCTGCCCACAATGGGTATCGAAACTCGGTTTCTAGCGGTATAAGTTCGCAGACATACCACTGTGCTAGTGGGAAGCGATTTTAAAGCTAAACTAGGTATTATAACATTAGTATTGTCTGTTTGGTTTTGAATTTCGCGCAAAGCTACACGAGGTCTATTTGCGCTAGCCGTCCCTAATTTAGCAGTGTAAAACTAGAAGGAAGGCAACTTGTCATTACCACCCACCGCTAACTCTTGGGCAACTCTTTCACCAACAAATAGTTAGATTGATTATAACATTATAACGCCCCTATGGTTGAGAGGGCGAACATATTTGGTGTGAGGGGGATTCGAGGCCGCGATCCTTGAATTACGAGTCGAGTGCCTTAACCACGTGGTCATGCCGGCTCTAACATTAATAACCATTGAAATAAGACATGTGGTAACAAAAACAAATTTTCTTTCTCGCTTTTCCTTCCAAGAAGTATATGTTAGATCTTAAAATACCCGAACTGTTTTTCTTTTTTCTGCGTAGAAATATTAAAGAAACGTATGACATGTTAACTATTCTTATGTATTTTAATGCAGACAACAAAATGTTGTTATTAAAAACAGTGCTTATTATCCGAAAAAAAAATTAAGTTCTACAAATGAATAGTTTCTAGATAATTCATGTAAGATATTCTACATATTTATATATTGTTTCTAAACTAATCAATTTGTTTTACATTGCATCACTTATAACAACCGGGGCCTGGCATGGCCTAGCGCGTTAAGGCGTGCGTTTCGTAATCTGAGGGTCGCGGGTTCGCGCCAAAGTTGCTCGCCTTCCCAGCAGTGGGGCGTTATAATCTAACGGTCAATTCCACTATTCGTTGGTAAAAGTGTAGCCCAAGAGTTGGCGGTGGGTGGTGATGACTAGCTTCCTTCCCTCCAGTCTTACACTGCTAAATTAGGGACGGCTAGCACAGATAGCCCTCGAGTAGCTTTGTGCGAAATTCCAAAACAAACAAACTATTCTCTAAATTTGTAAAAGATTCTTGTGTGTCAAAATCAACAATATATATTATACACTGTCGCCAAATGAACTTCCTAGAACTTCGCATAACATTTATAAATAAACACGCTAAAAAATAGTTTTTAGAATATTGTTTGTTTGCTAAAGTTAGTATACTATAAACTTACATGTTAAAAAGCTAGTTGTTTTTCTGACAAGCGAAGTTACCTGTGTATCAACATAGAATTAATTCGCTTCTCGAATTATATATTCAGTTCCAGAGCAGACAGAAGACTTAGTGTTGTTTGTAAGTTTATAAACTTTTTGTACATAAATCATTATTTGTAATAGATGTTATTATATATAAATCGTATTTTCGTATGAATTTTAAAACATAATTCTGTTAAAAAAAACTGTGTATCAATTTTTTGGCAAATATCATAAATTTGATTGATATCGACATTTAATTAAGTTCTAAATATGACGGCATGCTATTAAAAATGGCAAATGTTGCTGCCAAGATTTCTAGCCATTAATTTTTAAATGTAAAAAGAAGCCTTTATACTTCCAGATCTATCTGTTATCAATCTCTATATTTTTAGAATTTACGAACATATATATATATATATATAATCACTTGCTGTATCAATAGTGAATGGTGGTAAAAAATAAGTAAACAATACTTAAGGGGTAAAGTACATCTAAGCCTGTTATCACGCATAAATGTAGTAAAATTTTGGGGCAAGAACGTTTTATATCAATGTCTCTAACTATCTATATAAAGAAAATAAATATTTCATTCTAGACCATAAAATATTGTCAGTATTGTACATAATTCAGGTATTTGGGTGATTCTACGAACTTTTTACGAGCAATGTTTAATAAATAGTATTAAATATATTTTTTTTATTTTGTGTTTCCTGTCTTTAAGCTACCAGCCCTCAGTCTTGGTTTATCATTCAGTCTAGTTTGATAAGAGACACTCTGATATTGTATTATGTCAAAACCGTTCAAAAGAGTAACAAAGATTATTTCATAAAATATGGCATATTTAAAAAGTTAAAATATGTTACAAGTATTATATTATAGATATGTTTGTTTTATGTATTTACTTAAACGCAAAGTTGCATAAAGAGCTATTAGGGTTCTGCCCACCAAAGAGATTGATCCTCAAATACTAAAGTTATAAGCCCTTTAACTTGTTGCTAATTCAACTGAGAGGGAGTGTAAAGGAATAAATTATTACATTTGATATTTTTTTCTTTGATACCAGGACAGAGGATTATCATTAAGTATATGTTCACAAAGTTTGTTCTCTTATCATTTATTTGTTTTGAATTCCGAACGAATCTACTCCAAGACTATTTTAGAAGTGATAGATTAGAGAGAAAGCAGTGAAGATTACCCACCATCAACTCTTCATCAATGAATAGTGGGATTTACTAACTCATTATAAATTTCTCACAGCAGAAAGTGTGAATATGTTGAGTGGTGATATTCGAACGTGCAACTTACAGATTGCGAGTCTAATGCCCTAACCACCAGGCCATACTAAGCCTTCTATACCTTTTATTATGTGCTAACTTATAAAAAACATTACAAGCATTCTCAAGAACAAATTTTTTATTTCATATATATAACATTACAAGCTACAGTATCTTATCCTATTAACTTATCAACATTTCTGGTTTTTCGGAAGCATTTAAGATTTACAGGTTGCCCTTTTCATTTATTTTTTGAGTTATAATAACTAGCAGATGCAGGTGAGCGATTTATAAAACCTGTTATTTTATTCCAAAGTATGTTAGTGACAATATAAAGGTTAACAATACATGTTAACTAAATAAGTTTGATGTTTTCATTTAGTTTTTACCTTTTTCTAAATCAAAAAGTAATAAGTAAAATGTAATTTAAAAACATCTCACTTAATATACAAAAGTATATTTTTAAATTATGTATAAATAATGTGTGAAAAAGAAACCCCTCAAACGAATGGTGGGATTTGAACATGAAATGCAATTGCATACTTAATGTTTTATCAGTTATGAATAAATACAAATTGCGTTTATATTTTGTCTTAAATATGCAATACTCATTGTTAGTGTATAGGCTATGTGAGTACCCCTTATAACGAAAGAGGAAAACGGAAAAATTCCATTAGTATCTTTTTATAACAACCTCCACTGATTGATCTATATTTAAACAGCACTGAAACCATGAACCTTACTAATTTTAAAAGAAAAACAATTCCTTCTTCACACACTCGATTATTCCCAGTTGATTAAACCATATTTGACAGGTCCAAAAGTGTAGATAGAGTTAGAGGACAAATAATCTTCCCTCAAATCATAGTAGGATTAATATACGAAATAAAAAGACCATTTCAGAGTTTTCTCGCAAAGTTACACGAATTAAAAACGGCACATAGCTGTTCTTAAGTTTTAATATACAAACTAAACGGATAGTAGCTAGTCAAAAACATCCTCTGTTAACTTTTCGATTGCTCTTGTCTAACCGAATAGTGTGATTTGACGATCACTATTATGTTATCCTCAGTATTTCAATTTGCAGAGGGCGTTTTTGCAGCAACGATCAGCGAACCATGGGCTATCGGGGTCATAGTATGATAAATTAATCGGTAGGCCTTGCCCGCCATATTAGCTTGATTATCTAGTCCACTCTCTGGAATATAATTATTCTGGACTTAAATTTGCTGACGAGGAACTCATTTTTAGATAATAAAGTTTCGAGATGGCCTGATGATAACAAAAGCTTCATTACTTATTTAAGCCACTTCCAAAGGTTAACTCGTTCAAAACATATTTAGAAGTCAGCTACTTGTAAGTGTACAATATTTGAAATATACTAAACACATGTAGGTAAAGGTCAACAGAAAAAAATAGAGCACCATTAGTAAATGGAACTGTTCTGAACTTAATCTTATGACTTGTTGACACAGGTATAACAAACCAATAAACTAGGTGTTTTGTTTTATAGACACTTGAGATCAGACAAGAGCCATTGCAATGTAATATTGGGAATAAAAATAATAAATTTTACTTAGAATATTGCG
The DNA here is from genome assembly GCA_011833715.1 of Carcinoscorpius rotundicauda. Lineage (NCBI taxonomy): Eukaryota > Metazoa > Arthropoda > Merostomata > Xiphosura > Limulidae > Carcinoscorpius > Carcinoscorpius rotundicauda. Next base: position 44,657,208 of record CM022391.1, on the reverse strand, counting down.
TTAGAACATTAGATGCAATTAGACTGAATTCGAAATATTTTGTTATTACTGTCATCCATTCACAAAACAACAGTTTTTAATGCTTGGAAATCGATTTCCATTGCAGTACTGATTTCAGTTGTAATTTGATAATTTTTCATCTGTTATGACAAAACTTTGTATTTAATTTGGAATAACTGAGGACTATATATATATAAAAAAGTTCGATTATGTTTGGCAATAACAGCTTTGAGGTTTATTGCTACACAGTTTGAAAAACTCCATAGCCCTTAAGCGATTAAGGTTGTAATAACTTCTCATATGATGGTACCAGTTATGTTGTTTTTATTTGTAACTAACTTAAAAACATTTCAGTGTTCGTAACGTAATAATCCGGCACATTTATGTCGAACAACAAGGTAATTAACTATACACATGTTGGATAATAAGCGTATGATTTAAAAAATATATATATTTTAATGTTGCACACTGAAAAGAAAAAAAAGAAAAACTTTAAAAAATGAAATAATTTCAAGAGTTGTTGTTCTTTAAAGTTGTAAAATTCTTGATATTTACTACAACATCATATTACGATCTAGCTGGTAACCATTTCATGCTGTAACTTCAGAGTTTTACACTGTCTCCGGTAATTTGGCCTAACTTTTCATGACCTCTGACTCTTTCAATTCAGAAGTGATATCCTTATATGCTAAACATTATCAAGGATATTTAATTTTTTTTTGCTTTTTTACTGGTACGAGTGAGTTTTATTTCACTCCAAAATAATTTACATTACAGTATTTATCGACGAATATCTGTTAACTATTTTTGCATTTATACCCATTCATTGATCAGTTTAATCGAATATATAATATCGAAACTATAGATTAATTGAAAGGCCTCGTAGTAGGTTGACATTTACCAGGCAGGGTTTATCTCACTGATAGCAATATAATACATATTTTGTGTTGGTATAAATAGTTTTTCAATAATACAAATATGTGGTAAATCTCTAGCAGTAAATAATAGTCAAATATATCAAAAGTTTGTCTTACTTTAAAACTAGGCTTGTAATAATATAATTGCTCCAAATATATTTGAATGATGGATTAAATAAAATATGTTTCAGTTTCATGCGTTACTAGACCACAGCGCTAGTGTCGCTGAATAGACAATTGTTCTTAAAGCACCTGGAATTATTCATAATGGTATATGCCAAGCCTTTTCCGCTTAACAGGTGACACAAAACACTCATTTTTAGCTGTAAACGCACGTTTTACTCGTTTGTAAGTTTTTTTGAGTGGATTAAAGAATTAGTCTGTTTTTTTCTCCAATAATAGGTGACCGCTGCTGTAGACCACCCTTACTCTCCTACCGCATGAAAGAATTGAACAGAAAATGAAAAAAAAGGGTAAGAAAGGAAGAGCCTAGAATTTTACAAACCAGATTTTGTTGTTTAGTAGCAAAATAAAGGGGTAAGGAGTCGCATTTCAGTGCTTTTGTGCCTATTGTTCGTCCAACACCAAAGACAGGGGTTCAACAACGGATAGTAGCTATTGTAACAACCGCAACAATAGGGTAGCGGTTGACAGCTCAACTTCCTTCAACAATCAACGTTGAAGAGCCGGAAAATTGATTTTCTGCCTGTCGGTCTTCAGTTTTTGTTATGAAGAATATCTGGGTCAGATATGAATATGTTCAATCAAAAGGTTTGCGCTGAAATAACTACTTACACTTCAGGCTGTTTGTAGAGTCTGTCAGCAGATCTGCAATGACAGATGGCTGATTCGCAAAACCAAAAAACACTGTTTTCTTATATATAATCTTGTTACTTTAATGTTACTTACATACTTAGTTTAAAAAGTAGCTAGAAGTTGTAAACACGAAGCCGTTTTTGTTTAAAACAGAACCAGCATGATAAGAGCTGAAAAATAAAATATTAGCAAATAAAGTAACAAAGGAAACAACAACGAATTTTCAGTGTTTGTTGATCCAGTTTAAAGTAAGTTGTATTTCTTTTAACTTGAAAACAATTAATTTCATTGTCAGTTTGCGTGAAAATGATAATACTTTATAACAATAAAAAGCTTAAATATCCATATTTCTTAAACGTATTTGTTGCTGTTGTTTATTATTAAGCGTATAGCTATACAAAAAGCTATCTCCGCTCTGCTCACCACTGGTATCAAAATTCGATTTCATGCAGTATAAAATTAGAGGCATACCACTGTGCCACTAGGGGGGGGGGAAGTATATTTGAGTCCTTACGATAACTCTATTTTGTGAAGGATAGTAGGTTTACTCTTTTTCCCTCTTTTAGTTTTTCGCTCTAAGGCATTGAAACTTGGGAATATTTTCTATCACTTTTTTGGAGCCTTACTGTAAGCTATGATGTACATTTTCACTATTAAGACACAATTATTAGCTACTTGGTTAATCATTTGTTCCTAAAAATTTTAGTGGAGCCATTATACATAAATAAAATCTGGTTTCAAGTCAGTATACCTTCATTTCATATTTTATATATTTAGTTAACGTCAGATTTTTTTTAATTTGAAAACCTTTAACGAAATGATAACAAACAGAGTTTTAATTTGTCAGCCACTGCATCGTAATGTCTGTTGACTCGGCGAAACCTCACACTCAATATTTTTCTCTTTGTACTCTGTCTTTTAGCTAGTGTTAATAAACGGTTCTTACTTGTAACTGGCATGTCTCTACTGACTAAAAATTAAACGAATACTTGTAGAAACGTTATTTTTATTATTTCAATAAAAATGATCACCTTCTTTTTAGCATTCCACAGACGAATAAAAAAACAACAAAGCAAATCGTTTAGTTGAGTAATACAAGTTCCTTTCAAGCTTAAAAGATTAGTTTTGTCTCGCTTCTCGCTCATGCAATTTCTCTGTATTTTCATGCGTGTAAAACAGTTTTCTTTTTTAAACTTATCTTTTTAAAAACTGTTTATTCCAGAACGCCATCCTGTAAATAAACAAGATCGTCATTATACCTGGGATCTTTTGTCAACAGACAAATATATTTACTATTGTTATCAACAGACGAGTGTATTCTGTACTGTGTTATGCTGAAGTATTTGATTTAAATATCCTCTTTGTTTTGAATGATTTTTACTCTAACCAACGAACTAAAACAAAACACTTACGCTCTAAAATCATGCTGTGAATAACATACCAAAGATTAAAGTTATGTTTGCTACATTTTAATAATTCTACTATTTCCTTTGTTTAGCCTCATCTATATTGTTTTTAAATATTATTTCTTATAAGTGAGTACAAGAGTTTCACGCTTCTCATATAAGTGTTTTATAACTAAATATAAGTAAACAAATCTTGCTCTAGTATTGTCGTACACACAGAAAGTTACTTTATCAGTCCAAACCTTTAAGATAACATTGCAATTAAATGAACATATTTATATAAGTTTTTAGCATAAATCCATATTTAAATGACTCTTTCTATTTAATATAAAAGAGCTTTCGAAAACAAGGAAATAAAAAGGTTGCTTATCAGGAGAGACTTCCGCCAATCCATTTAAATACTTTGCTCTTTTGAAATACTACAATACATAATATACAATAAACATCGGACATGGATAGTTAGGTTTTACTTTTCGTCACAGCGTGGAAGTCATTCTGAACTGTCATAAGCTCTTTCCATCACAGTCGTTAATTAGTATTAAACCATACACCAAGCATGTGAACGTGACTATATCGGTAGTATTTAAAGTTATTACTGCATTACATTGTCGTATCTATTACCCTTGAACTTGGGTGATTAGACATTTTAAAGGAATCAAATAGGAAGAGCAATTAGATAAGCAATAAGAGCACCGGATGTCATTGATTAAACTCGTCCATTGCTCTGATACATTAGTTTACGGACAAACCCTGTAGTTAATCGTGTGTAGTACTACAAATATATATTACCATGTAGCTAGCAAACTTCATCGTAGTAAGTAATACACGTACTAGTTACAAGTACTCAGAGTACCGGTTTATGTTTTTGGTTGCTAATTAAATCATTTTAATTGCTTTTGTTCCTCACTATGGATAAGAAGATGAATAAAAATGTCAAGAACATCATTTGTAAAGGTATAATTTAAAGATAATTTATTAAGTACAGCAGAATTATCTCTCTTTTCAAGTGTTTATTCGTTATGAATTAATTGTAATGAAACCTCTAACAATAGTTCCTGGGTCAAAGTATGAATGATAAGCTATATATATTTATTGTATTCTATTAGAATAAGATTGTACTGGTTATTTTAATCCTTGTTATCATATGTACAGTAAAGTTGAATTTATTAAACTCCCTATATAACTTTGCTAGATGTTTTAGTCAGTAATATATCTGTCTATGCAAGACTTATTGTTATACTAGCATATCCCGTTAAAAATGACAGGACAAATACTATCTCTTCCATTAAATAGTATACCCTAGCCTCACATTTCATAGGTAATTGAAATAATAATTATTTGATTTTGAACTCAAAATTAATCAACAAAGATACAGAAAAGCTCAGTAAATTCCTTTGTTAGCCAATTCAAATTAAGACCATTTATGAAATTGTTAAAAATCTGTTAGAAGTTGTTACTTTAACTGACTTTTCTAAGACTGTGTTCCAACAATGACTTTTATGTGGTATTGTTTAGCAACAAAAGTATAACTTAATACTGTTCTTAACCAGCGTACTGAAAGTATAAAATCAAATATATAGACAACAAACTGAAAAAAATGTTGATCTCTTAATTTAGTCTCCATTGATTAAAGAAAAGGTCTATTTTTTACTTAAAACGTTGGTGATATAGCAGAATATAGCTTAATTCAAAAACTGTTTAAGTTTAAAATTGAATCGATATTTTTACCTTCGTGATAAATTCTATAAGGTTTACCTCACAATATGTCTTTACTTCAAGAGACGCTACATTTAAGGTTTCACAGCAATCCTATCATTTCCTTCACAGTCTCTTTGCACCTCTGTGTCTGAAATCGTAATAGGCAGGCAGTAATCGAATTATTCTACCTGGATAAATACGTTTTGGTTTTTATGATGCTTTCTATTTCAAGAAATCAAGAGAAATTAAGCGTGACACACAATGTAACACATGTTTCTTTTTATAAAAGATTTGATGTCTGAAACCTTACTAATGGTATCTGTATTGCATTTAACATACTGTTCACTACAATATCTTAGTTTATTAACAGTAATACATTGTACGCTTGTCTTACATTAGTCCTTGTAAAAACAATTTTCATTAAAAGTAGTAATTTGAATTCTTATTTCTTGCAACAATAATCATCCACATCGAATATCAGGCTGTGGTAAGTGTTACACCTTCGATATTAATTTATCAATCTATCTTCATTAGTAACTATTAACCAATATAGGTGACGCAAAATAATTATTATATATAAGTACTAGTTTATACAGGTTTATTATAAAGAAAGTTTCGAAGTTTAACCTATTATATATTGCAAACGGTTTGACACAAGAAGGGGAGATTGCACAGAGGTGCTAGAGCTCTTATGTGAATGTAAAATACCGTAGTTATCATATGTTGCCACCATTGGTGTTACTATATCTTGATGTCTGATCATTTACAGTAATTATTCTAAGCGTGTTTGTGTTCTTCTGACCTTCAGAATGCATTGCATCCCTGTTACAGTGGACATTAAAGCAGCAAAGTACATCTCATCTGACATACTGGGCACTTTCCATGTCTAGAATTGTGACTTCAAATATCTACTCCACCCATAAACCAGAAGCCAACTTGTGTTAGGTTCGGTGAACGAGGTGGCTATTCAGAAAGAAAGTGACGTGAAAAGATTTTGTCCTAAAAGTGAACCCACAAGACATGTTTCACCTTATTATCAATATGCGGAGGAGGATAATTGCATATGAAAAACGGAATGTCTGTCACATTTTATTGCTGCAACATGAGGATAAAATTGATTATGATGTTCTACAATAAAAATTACTGTCCAATAACCAAATCAGCTGTAGAATAACATCAAACTATTGCCTTTACACCGTGAAAATGAGCGGGAAATGTTACACGTTGATTTTTTTCCGACCAAATAATGTAGTTGCGTATATTAACACTTCCATAAAAGGTGAAGTGTGCCTCATCAGTCCATAAAATATGGGCAGCCATTGGTCATCGACTTCCGTCTAGTTTTACCAAAAATTGCAACACAAAATCAACACACCGAATTAAACTCATTTTCTTGAGTGTCTGAATAAGATGTAATTTGTAAAACAGACTTTTGTAAAGCTGACCAAAGAGTTTTGTAAAGAGTGAAAATTGACAAATTCAGACACAGGGCGACATAACGTGCACTGCTAATCCCATATGCCCTTGCGCTGGCCCGTTCTGCTGTGAATGACTGACCTCAACGTTAATTTTAATTCAATGTCACAAGGCTCTCTACAGATTTGGGGCACTCTACTATGTTCTCTTACAGTTGCTTCGGCATTGAATTATTTGGTGTAACGACATTACATTTCTTCACTTCTCTGCACACGTTTCAATTTCATGTTGATTGAATGAGTTACTCTGTGATTTTGTTTGTAATTTATACTGTGACACAATATAAAAAGTGGCACAATAGCGTAATGGCTATAAAAAACAACAACAATGGAGATCCATATTATTCAATGTAGTATTGTAATGCTGCATTCATGGCTTCCAGGACATAAATGTTACGGAAAAATAGTGTAAAATCAAACAATTAAGTACTGGATGACACACTCTAGGATAGATTGATGTAAAGTTTTAGTAAAATTTCATATTTTAGACCAAGCTGCATGGTTACTCTGAGTACGTGAAATAAGTACTGTTGAAGACAGAAAGATGAAGGTAGCAAACCTATACTTTAATCAAATAGTGATGCTAAATAACACGGGGTATACTTTGTACGTTATATGACAATCCAGAAAAGATCCTGCCAATGGCCTAGTTATAAGCACTGGTTTAAATGGTGACTTTTACATTCAGATCTTTAAGATACACATGATCATGAAATAACCTTATTGACTACATAAATTATCAAAACCCATTGCTTAGGAGAGATAACCAATCCAAAAACCTGAAATAAATATCTCACTTTAAACAATGCCCTTTATTTATGGCTGCATAAGAGTTTAAATTGTTTGGCAATAATCAACCATGGATTGTTCGATCCCACTGCCAAAGTATAATCTCTAGAATCAAATACGCTAAAAGACTAATGTAAATGTATGATGCTTTTCAATCAACAACATAGAAGGTTTAAACAAAATTAATGACACTCTGACTGTTAACAGATACATGTACAAGCACGTTCTAATCCATTATATCATTTTTTCATGAACAAGACCTTAGATAGTGCTTTGTCTTCCAGTCTATCCTAAGCATCTACATATGTTTTGAAAAGCTTCCACGTGACAACTGTTAATGGTGTATGAGATTGTATGGTAACTATAGAGTTAAAATGACAACCAACTATTTTGGTTGAATTGTTGTTCCTTATTTTATTAACATCTAACACAGCATTCAAAAACATGTTGAAATAAAAGGTAATGAATAATTTATTTATTTGTTATAGTTGGTGGAAATAAAAAGCGAAATAACTGCTGTGAAAGCATCAACTACTGAAACAGAAAAAAATATCGTTTTTATTTTGTTATATTATTCACAAGCTTAAGTGAAATTTGAAATAAACACATATAGTTTAAAATAAAAATAAATATGATTTTAAAAGTATTATAGTTTATCGTAGACGACCCTCTGGTTTATTAAGTTATGTATCATGATTTTAAATAGTCGAAATTTTAATTTTAATATAGAAGTTAATTGAACGTCCATATGTAACAAGTTTATGATATTTGCCAACAAGATTGATACACACAATTTTCTTTCTCAACACTATTATACTTTAATATACAAACAACAATACAATTTATAATAATTGTTATTACAAATTATAAATAATGGTTTATATAAAAGAGTTTTACAAACTTGCAAAAAATGCTGAGTATTCTACCTCTTCTGGAACTGAATCTTTTATCGACAGTTCACGATGAGCATTTTGTTGTTGTTGTTATTGTTTTGAATTAAGCACAAAGCTACACAATGGGCTATCTGTGGTCTCCCCACCACGGGTATCGAAACCCGGATTTTAGCGTGTAAGTCCGCAGACATACCGCTGAGCCACTGGGGGGCAGACGATGAGCAAATTAATTATATGTTGATATATAAATACACTTTTACTGACGGGAAAGCTAGCTAGCTCTATTCTTAGCCGGCTTCACAGAATTTACAAATTTCATTTTCATCGAAAAAGATATTTAATGCTCTCGTACAAATATTAACGTTTGAAGGTAATTCTCTGAGGTTGACCAGCCTGTAATGTTCAAAATCTATAAACATTCCTTGTGAAATATCTATAGTTTCCCGATTAATAAGCGTTTATTACAATTATAGCGTTCATGGTTTATAGTATACTGAATGTAATAAACCAACAATACAATATTGTCTCTTAGTGTGTCGATTTATAAAAGTTTGGAGTGATGTTTTCGAAAGTTGAGTTGGCAAAAATGTAAAACATCTACAAATGTAGAGAATAGGCGGGAATTTTGCAATATACATCTAACAATATAACTTACAAGCATTTTTATATATATACTTAACTAAAACAAACGTCGATATTAAAATAAATATACGTTAGTAAATCCATTATACACTATAAATTGAAGGAAAAAAAGCGGAAAAATATCACCTATTGGGCAACTTTTGGTTGATACGTTTATATGGCAAATACATCGATGACATTATGGATATAACTACCTGCACTATTGAACAATTGTATCGTTTTTTTAGTACGTCAAATCTCCTCATTCATCACTTCAGTATTCATCTCATCTCGGTAACTAACGATGGTCATTTATTAAGATCAGTTTTTACTACAAACCTATAGACGCACACAACTTCTCAACTTCATTCTCACTCCTATTCTGTTCCTTTATAGTTTGTATGTTTACTTGTAGTTTTAAGCACAAAGATGCACAATGGACCATCTTTTCCCTACCTAACCCAGTTATCAAAACCCGGTATTTAGCGGTGTATGTTCCTGTGTCGCTGGGAGGCACATATTATACAAATAAATATTAGACTATCCAATGATAACAACGTTATTTGGAAGTGAAGCTGGAAACTTTAGAAACGGACTGCCCGATATTCCCTAAAATCTAGCCAAATATGTACATAATGTATTCCTAATTTGAAAAGTCATGACTCGAAAATTGAGATTAAACTATTAACTCTAGTCTAAGCATCACAAATATTTTAGTACTCCTTTATTTTCCATTAAACAAAAATGTAATCCAACATTCATAGTGCTCCACTGAAATCAGCCAATTAACTATCTTTAAAGATAACAGTCGTATTGTATTCCCTCTTACCTACTACCCAATTAAGAAATCAAAAAAATTATCCACATTATTCTGAAAATCATTAATATCATATAACAGGATATTACAATTGGTCTTGCTAGTTCTGATGATCCCCTTATTTATTATAAAGTCAGAGAGGTTCACCAATGGCAGTCACAAATGTCACAAACAAACGTTGATGTAATACTTAACCTCAGAGAAATTCTGGAACATACGTAAAAAGTTCCAGATAATTATATTTTAACCAAATATATTTTGTGGGTATTTCAAGTTATCTTATACATTATATAACCTGTACTTTGTGTGCTCACCTTTCTACGTTCCAGTGGCACAGCGCTAGGGCGGCGGACTCACCCCACTAAAATCTGAGTTTCGATACCCTTAGTGGGCAAAACACACATAACCTATTGTGTAGCTTTCTATTTAATTCAAATAAAAGCGAAATTTATTTTATAAATCGATTTCAATCTCTTTTTAAAATATTTAATTTGTCTTCATTAATTGTTAAACTTAAAAGCAATTATTTGTTTTTATAAGTTTCAATTTTTTTTCCGAAACGTTGGCTACTTCAATAAACTTCTATATAACATGATATTTCTATTAATTTAACACAGTATATTTTGCTATGTTTATTTGTTTTATTAAAATGCGTAACTGTGGCTTTTGTGTAACTTTATATTTTGTTTTATTTGTTTTTTATCCATTTATGCGGCCCGGTGTGATCAGATGGGTTAAGGCGTGCAACTCGTAATCTGAGGGTCGCGAGTTCGCATCCCCGTCGCACCAAGCAAGCTCGCCCTTTCATCCATGGGGGCGTTATAATGTTACGGTCAATCCAACTATTCGTTGGTAAAACAGTAGCCCAAGAGTTGGCGGTGGATGACTAGTTGGTGATGACTAGCTGCTTTCCCTCTAGTCTTACACTGGTAAATTAGGGACGACTAGCACAGATAGCCCCCGAGTAGCTTTTCGCGAAATAAAACAAAATCCATTTATTTATGTTTTTAGCTGAGTAATTAATTTAAAAGTAAATAAATTATTACCATTATTTGTTTTTATCTGTTAGCATCGTTATATTTCATATAGTTTCATAATTAAAGCCTCGTGATTCTTTTTTGCTATGTTTACGAGTTGTATAGATACATTAACAGCGCTTGTCCGAAACGTCACCAAACAAACGTTTACAACTTACGTGATGTTATTCTGCTTACTTTGTTTCATAACTTAGAACTTCTGAAATAAATAAAAAATAATTTAATCTTAAGTATTGTTGGTTTGGTCACTATTATGTATTCTATGATTCACAGATCTCACTAGCCATTGGCACACGGAGCCCATGTCCCGATTCTTTTTGACAGTTCCCCGAATCCACAGAAGATGTTTTGAAAAAGCAAAAGAGAAATTCAACACCATCAGAGTTAAACACCAATAATTTCCGCACCTATTGGCAGAGCAGTGAATCTTTTCAACACCTAGTTATGTTATGGTTGCAGTAAAGACCAATATATGGAAGAGGAATCAACAATGTTCAGTAGTGATTTGGTATCAAGAATATTGTTGTAGTTGTAAGCCAATGTAACTTGATGTTTCAAAATATGTTATCAGTTAAAAACATTGTTCTGTCTGTTGATATTGGTTAAATGAAAATATTGTAAGTGTCACTCTAGTGTGCATTTCACTGTATTAATAGTTTAACTCTAAATAAAAAAATGAGAAGCTTATTGTTAATAATGAAACAAAAAGTGTTCAACTGATCGGAGATTTACCACTAAAACGCTTAAATACACAAGGTGACCTAAATAGTAAATTTTGCATATACATTGTTATCATAATATAGATGATCAGCGTTATAAGAATGTATAAACTATTTTATTTCCTATGTTATGAAATATATAGATATACAATTGATTGAAAACAAAGTCATCCTGTAGGAGTCTCTTAACTACGTATTAGGTTTTGCTGCGATTTGAAGCAACTGCTAAATAACAGCATAAATTTACGAGATAGTTTCACTCGTCATAATTTCTCTGTATATTTGGATATATAAGTTTCCGCATTTCTCTAGTCTCGTCTAGGGTCGAAAGCAATTTAATGTGGGCGTGAATGTGAAAATCTTGCTAGAGATTTCCTGTAGGACATATTTCTGTGAATCCTTATCGTGTTGTGAAATAAAAAAGACCAGTGAATGTCAAGCTTAATTATGTTTATAACCATGGCTCGTATTTTCTAGTGATCTGTTTATTTATGATATTAAAGGACTACTGTGAACATGGTAAAAGTGCACATGACTTTATTTGTATAAATTTTTTTTCTTAATGAATTTATGACAGAATTGTTTGTTTGATTAGAATTAAGCACAAAGCTACACAATGGGCTATCTGTGCTCTGCCTACCACGGGTATCGAAAACCGGTTTTTAGTGTGTAAGTCCGCAGACATACCACTGTGCCACTGGGGGGCTTATGACAGAAATATGTGTAAGTTCGTTTCATTTGTCAGGAGAAGAGTCTCGTTGCTAGCCTCAATTATTTATGACAAATACATTTTATTCACTATATGTGTGATAATTGATTATTTATCATAAACAAAACTAAAACTTATTTCGCTGATAAGCAAGCAATATAATACTTTATAAAAAGCTGTATAGAAGCGATTTTGTAATCACAGAAAGTACAGAATATTTTATAGGTATCGTAACTAATTGACGTTTCAGATCCTGTCACAAATTAACATATTTGTTAAAGAAACCCATATATTAAATATATTATGTTTTTATGAGCATTTCTTTTCAAACATTTTAGAAAAGAAAAGGAAGCTCTAATGCCTTGTTCATACGTGGCTTTTTACTTCATATATATAATTGAAGTAAATTTTACTTCTGCAAGTAAATTACGATTACTTACTTTTTGTTTACTATTATTTCCTCTAACAGTGGTCTCTGTTAAGAAATATCAACTACTGTAAACACTTCATAAGACGTATATGCAAGTACGATGTATACTTCAAGCTCAGTTCTGAAAGCTTTGTTTGTTTGTTTTGGAATTTCGCACAAAGCTACTCGAGGGCTCTCTGTGCTAGCCGTCCCTAATTTAGCAGTGTAAGACTAGAGGGAAGGCAGTTAGTCATCACCACCCACCGCCAACTATTGGGCTGCTCTGTTACCAACGAATAGTGGGATTGACCGTCACATTATACACCCCCACGGCTGGGAGGGTGAGCATGTTTAGCGCGACGCGGGCGCGAACCCGCGACCCTCGGATTACGAGTGCACGCCTTAACGCGCTCGACCATGCCAGGCCCTGTTCTGAAAGCATAGTTGTAAATATCGAAAATTAAAGCTTGATTGGTAAGTATTGTAACTGTCAATTATTTTCATTTTTGACTCAGTAAGTAAACAGTAAAACTTATTTCAGTGAAACCATAGAATTGTGTTAGAACAATTGCAAATTAATAAAAGTAGCAAATGATTTAACTGGAAGTAAAACATAGATAGAAATGAAGGATAAATATAGGACCACTCCAGTACATGCGAGCAAAACTAAGATATTATTGTACTTACAAATACAGACAAGAAGTGTTTGATCGGTTAGTGTGTCGGGTGCTGTATACCAAGAATCAGTATTCGCATTTCATTTTCGCAAACTGTAATCGTATCAACGATAACAATTTGGGTTTTGCACTTCATGGCTGCGTACTTGTTATAAGTGACAGTTAAACGCACTATTCGATCACAGTAGTCTAGGAGTTGGCAACGGGAGGTGTTTACTCGCTGCGTAACTTCTGTTTTGTAAGTTTAAAACTAGGGACAGCTACTGATAAACTTTCTATTACTTTGCACAAATATTCAAAACATTATTTATTTAAACGAATTTATTTTCAAACTACATTTAGTAATTTACATTAGCTGACATGTGTTTTATCGGGATGATGAGGTTAGCTACGACACTAGGGTGAGCCACTCTCGTATATTATCATTTCTTTCTGCATTAAGAATTGTTGCATGGGAGAAATTATAATTTTGCTCATAGTCATTCCTACGTGTGTGAGAACACTTACTTTGAATACACATCCGATTTCTTAATTGCATTTAATCTAAGTACGAAGTAAATGAGACAGAAAAAGTGTGCCCACTTTTGTCATTGCACTGAAATATTAAACAAATCGATTTTGTTGTTGTTTTTTTGTTTAACTTAAATGATCAATGCAATAGTTATAAATGGAAACAAATAAACTAAAAATCACAAAGCAAATCTTTGGAAAGAAAGAAACCCTGTTTTGATACTCAGAAATTGGTTCAATTTTTTGTTTTGTTTTTACCATAAGCCTAGTAACGAACATTAAAAAATACAAAAATTGAAACATTTGGTGGGCATCAGAAGAAAAAATAATAATAGAAAAGTCCCACTTTCTATCAAAAAAATCGTAGCTTATCCACAATAATACAGTTCTAATATCGTATGCAGTAAAAAGAAAAGTTAAACGTGTGAAAGAAGCGATTATTTTATAAGGCATTTTATAAGGAGTTTAATCCTGTCCTAGTTCAGTGTTTAAGAGAAAAAAAATCTTAAAAAATTATGATGTGTTTTATGTTTGGTAGCATATTCCCTATTTAATTTGAGAAATTGATATTTTATAAATAAATTAATTCTAAACATCTCACCAAGGATCTCAAAAAAACAATCTGCGTATCCAGACGCTACTGTTTTTCACATTTACAAAATCGATTCATTTGTAACTTATACCAACTTGCTAGTTATTGAAAAGAACAAGCATGTATAACATTCTTTGATGTTGTAACAAGAAAAGACAGGAAGGGGATAACCATCTGTCTTATAAACAATTCTGATCAAATAAAACTTCATTCCACTTTCGAAGTGTCAGAACTGTGTGATTTAAAAACATTTTTAACAATGTTTGATATTCCTGGCTTTTAGAAAATATGTTATGTAGTAATATATAAAAGCTTTTATATCATTACGTAAACACTATGTTAGAGTATAATGTACCACATTATTTTTATTTTTTGTAAAAGCTCTTGGTTATTTGTAACTAAAAGTGGTTAAAATTAAGAAAAAATATTATAATTGAAACTTTAATCAGCTCAGTATCTTCAGTTCTATCCTCACTTAGCTAAAAGCGTCTTGCACGGAAACACTCGCTTATCTAATCGGACCAGTCATAATCAAGGATTAGAGCAAAATGTGTACACGTGCATTTAAAACGTAAATGAACTCCAGATTGACTCTTTCTCAGATTTGTTGACCACAAGTTTCGGTAAAAGGCAAAAAAGAAAAAGTCAAGTAAAACAGCCTTCCTGACATATTAACTTCTTCTTGTTGCTGACCACATCTAAACGATTCCTAGAAGAAGAAAAATAACCATCTCTAAATAGATTAGTAGGAAGATAAAATGTGTTTTCCATGGAAGTGTTATTGTACAGACCGAAACATTTTTTTTTAAAGAAAACTAGAATGTGTGCAGCAATGATTTTACACAGACTAAAATAATTTCAAAGTTTTTAAAGTAAAAAAATTGTTACATATTATAATTTATCTCGGACGAGCCCCCAACTTATTATTCTAACGTATTACAATATTATATAACCTAAAATGATTTTACACAGACTAAAATAATTTCAAAGTTTTTAAAGTAAAAAAATTGTTACATATTATAATTTATCTCGCACGAGCCCCCAACTTATTATTCTAACGTATTACAATATTATATAACCTAAAATGTTAGTATTAATTTAGAAGTTAATTGAATGTGCACCAAATGTATGATATTTGCTAACAAGATTTATGCATATAATTTTCCTTTTTAACAAAATGTATTTTAATATACAAACAACAATAAAATTTATAATAACGGTTATTACAGATAATTATTACAAATAATGATTTATATACAAAAAATTTGCAAACGTATAAACAATACCGAATATTCTCTCTGGTCTGAAAGTGAATATTTTATCGACGATTTACGAGGCGCAATTAATTCTATGTTGTTACACAGGTACAATTCACTTGGCGGGAAACAAGCAAGCTTATTCACAGGTGAAGTTTTATCCCGACGAAAATATCTAATGTCATCGTCGAAATACTAACGTCAGAAGTTAATTCACTGAAGTTAATCATTAAACAGCAACCATCATTAATTCATGCTGCTACTTACAATATTCCCACTGTTTAGGGGTTAAACGGTTTGTAATGCTGGAAATCTATAAACGTCTCCGGCCAAATATCTGTAAGTTTTCCGATTAATAAGCGTTGATCACAATTATAGCTTCTGAGATTTATAATAAACAAATTGTAGCAAATTAATAATATTCTGAAAATTGGTTCGTGGCGCGTCGATTTATGAACTTTAGGCGAGATTCTTGAAAGCTCAGTTGGCAACAATATAAAATATATATTGTTGATTCTTGCACTCGAAAATCTTCTACAAATGCAGAGAACAGGTAGGACTTTTGCAATACATATTTAACAATGTAAGTTACATGCATTACTAAATGTATATTAAACTGAAACAAACATATATATTAAAATAAATATGTAATATTAAATCCGTTAGAAAACATAATAACATTTTATGCATTACGCCCAACAAACTGACACATGTACACATGAAATACTTTTTATGTTTTAACCCTTGGCGACCGTTGAGAGTAAACAGTTATTCATCACGTTAGTTTTTGTTAGATATTCGTAGTAATAAACATATATCAACACCTGTGCTTAGTGACTTTCACAAACAAATTTTGTACGATTCTTACGTATACAAGCTCAACCGATTTCAAGACCGAGAAATAAGGTTTAATTTTTAATTATACTGGCCTCCTTATGGTCAGCGGTTTTCAACTTTTACAGACGTGTACGAGATATTTGATATAGAAAACAAACATAACAAATTAACGAAATTAGCCCGAGCAAGATGTTAGAACTCAAGCGGCAACAGCTAAGTAGAAACAGCTTTAAAACCGTGTCCTCACACAGTATCCTGAATAGATGTTTAGTTACGCTAGTAAGCTTATTAAAAAAATACGGTTTAAGTATGATATTTTTATTGAATCTCACGTTACATCTGTTAGAACATTTCTGGGAGAGATGTACAAACATAATTGCCTCCAAGTGGTTCAGCGGTATGTTTGCGGACTTACAACGCTAAAAATCGGGTTTCGATACTCGTGGTGGGCAGAGCACAGATAGCCCATTGTGCAACTTTGTGCTTTATTCAAACCAACAACAACCAACACAGTTTTTAACGGACTGATTAATTTTATTTTGTTTTCACAATTTTTAAATGTTTCTTAAACAAAAACGTGAAGTGTTAAACTGCTCACCTTTAGGAAAACTAGTGGATCAGTCAATATAAAAGAAATCAGTACATTTTATCCACAATCATCTATTCGAAGGTTTCTTATTATATCTGCTTGAATATGCTTTTAATACTTTTACATATGACGATAGAAATATCCAGCATGATCAAAGTCGAACGTTAGGAGAGCTGTCGGGATTTTTTTCAGTCATGTCTAATTCCTCTCTTTAGTGTTGGACATATATATATATATTCTTGGTGAGCTGCACGTATACCCACAAACACTAATTTCTGCCACGACTGATACATCTCTTACCCTCTGTCAAAGGGTTAAAACTTACCTGCACATGTAGCGGCATAAGCATATCCCTATCTTCAATGTTAACATCTATTTAGTGTTTACCCGAAAAGAAAACGAGAAAAGAGAAAAGTCTTAAACATTATAAAAATAAATTTGATGGATAATGTCTGTTACTTATTAAGCTATTAAAACTTAATCATGGAATAAACTAAATGTTTAAATCTCTTTCTGGTCAACTAAGATTCTGGGACCATGTTATGCGTTATACATTTGTACTGTGGATTCTAAGTGATAACCTTTTTATTAACATACAAAATAACCCTTTTATTGATTTTTCGACATAACTGATATTTGTAGCTATTGCACATATAGTTCGTTACAGTTTTATTTAATTTTAATTTTGCTTACAGAATAAATTTAAAGCTGAATTTTGGAAAGCAATAAATATCTGAATTTATATAATCAGTTTTTGAAATATTCAAAGTTAGTTACATTATTCGTAAAACGCGAAACCGCCTTTAAAGTTACAAAAACGACAGATCAGCTCTTTATATAACTCTATATAAAAATAATGATATATACAAAGAGGATATTCTGTATGCAGATTAAGGGAGGAGTGTTGAAATTCGTGTATGTTGTTAAAAAACACCTACCCTTTCTCACGTCCTCATTGTCATGCACGTGAGACACGTTCAACATGTGAACTAGCAATTAATTGACATTTCTTTTGTCACGAGAAAAAAAAATGTTTAAAAACGAAACTAAAACAGACACGGAATATTTATGTCAACGTGACGTTTTCACGACTACAGATATGGAAAAATAATGAAATTCAATAATTCACACAATTATCGAAACACAATATCGTATATTCATGTGTTTTTAAACATACATTGATGTACATTTCTGTGTAAAACTGCATAACATATAGAAGTATTTCAAAAAGACGTCACATAGCATGCAGGTGTTCCAAAATCATATATGGCAAATTATGCAAACCAATGTAAAAACTTTTATATTCGTGATAAGCATTGTAATGCACTTCTTTGGAGGAATTTAAAAAAAAAGCCAAATAAATCTTTTGATTTCTTTGTTACAAATCTAAATACAATATCTTTATGGGTTACAATGTGAACGTATTACAGATTATCTCGAACCTAACATTTCTATATGTATTTCATTTATGTGAAAAGTTTT
This sequence comes from Carcinoscorpius rotundicauda, assembly GCA_011833715.1. Taxonomy (NCBI): domain Eukaryota; kingdom Metazoa; phylum Arthropoda; class Merostomata; order Xiphosura; family Limulidae; genus Carcinoscorpius; species Carcinoscorpius rotundicauda. Next base: position 44,638,959 of record CM022391.1, on the reverse strand, counting down.
CAAGTATGTCGGAAAATATTCGACCCTTGATGCAACTACATATATATTTATATAAGTTTGTTTTCTTTGTAACACTAATATTTTAATGAGCGACTATATTTTCAATGACTAATTTTTATGTATGTTGTTGTAAACGCAATTTTCTTGGTGTGTTTTAAGAAAATGGTGCAAAAACTATGTGGCGGATTAATTTTAGAACCTTTGAAATCTTTGGCTTATAATAGCATTTAGTTTGTACAGTCATCGTAATAAACAACTGATTAGATTTACTTTCACTTAACATTCGAAATGTAAAGATAAAACAGTTTTATAAAAGAATTATCATCACTTTTGAGAACACATTAAAACTTTTAGATAAGAATAATAAAACTAGTAACGCTTATATAGCGAAAAACTGTTGTTATTCGGGCATTAAAATATTTGAGGCAAAATATTGACTTTGTTATCGCGTAAGTTGTTGCTAACAAGGCGTACTTTTTTATTTTTCCAGATAGGTATACGGTGCTATTGAAACAAACTACAATCATAACAACAAAATGTGAAATTATATCAATGTAAGAAAACACTGTTTCTCACTTTATTCTCTAATAATAGTTTCAATCAGTGGTGGGAAACTTTTCGAGTGATTTGAATACTTAATTAATTATTTGCATTTCTGGTTGTTTTTTTTCAATTACAAAACATCACAATCAATTAAGAAATTTAATAAGATTAAACAAGCGTTTGTGCGAGGGTCTAAGCTATAACAATTCATTATAATTATGATTATAAAATACAAGTTTGAAAATCACAAACATGTAAGAAGATTTCAGGTAAAAGAGGAGTTCCCAAATCTAGGTTACAGAACAGTAACCTATGATTACATATAAACAGTGCAATTATAACAATAGAATCATAATTGCATTGCTGCAACTGTTTAGCTTACACTATGAATTGATAGAAACATTTTTACCCATAAATAATGTCTTCTATGGGAACTTTAAAACCAAACTTCTGACAGTCCACAAGTAACTACATAGTAACAGTAGTAGTGTTCTTAATTAATAAATTGGTATTTTGTAGTCGTGTCGAAAATCTGATAAACAGATAAAGACTGTTGAACCCAAAATTTTATACAATAGTTAATAGTTAATTAACACATAATAGAATTACAGTTAAGTACTCAAGTATTATTTAAAAACACAGAGCAAAATCTTCAACCTGAAGGTATTATCTCATATTAATTATGTATTAAAATAATATATCCACCCATTGTGTAAAACAGCTAAATTAATTATATATATACATACCTGTTATAGTTACACTAAACATAGATCACTTCTGATTAACAGAATAATAATTCTAATTTTTCTTATACAATAAATGCTACCTGAGTTAGTATACATGTATCAGAGTCAAAATAGTTCTTTTTGAGTAAATAGAAAAATTCAAAATTACTCTGTTTTGAAATCTGTACGAAAATATATTTATAAGATTTTATTTTAGAAGTCGAATTCTTAAATTTTTTCTACTATTTAGCATATTAAAATATCCATATTCTTAAGGTCGATTTTTTATTTTGTTCATTATCGAGAAGTTTATCAAACTAAAACATACAAGTCATGCAAAACTGATCACCATAACAGTCTACAAATCTCCTTAATTAATAAGAGATCAAAATAAGTAATTTTGAGTCTATTTTTTCTCCTCTACTCCATGTGACAGAACACAGTCCTAGAAGTCCTCATCACAGTTTGCAGTGGAATATTTTATAAGACTGTAATATCCGATTTAAAACCCATGTAACAGCATACACTAAATCAGGACTGACATTTCAATGTAATAAATAACATGACGCCGTTATCTTCTAACCATTCTAAGTTTTATTTATGTATCTAAGTACGGCTTTTAACCTTACTTGCATTACACAAACAGACTAATATTATTGTAGTTACGACTGCAATTAATTTAAAATGAGTTATGTATAGCTTTAGGCTATACAAATTGTATATCTGACTTAACATATGTTTATTGCATGAATGGCATTACTAAGTGAATGATTCATCAAAGTATTTCCCAAAAAAGACTTGAAACTAACAAAGGAATGTATAAAAAATGTCCAACTGTCTCAGACTGACACGCTTTCAACAGAATAACATAAGCATTGCACGTGCCGAATGCAGCACGATCCATCACTGACACGTTTAAAATGTATCCGACTATTATAACATGGATTACTGTACAAACAAGCCGAGCGACTCACCTTCGGTTTCTCTTGTAACTGAACCTTTTTGTATTCTGCAGTCTGGAAACAGAGGTCGCAGGTAGCTTACTTCCGCTGCAGACTTCATGTTTAAACGAAGACCGATAACAACCGTGAAGCTATGAATGAAGAAACCTATGTCCTTTACAAATTTGAACTGCGTGTACACAAATTTGATGTTTTTGAATTTGAATAGCATCGTGAATAGCAAACGAAGAGAATATTACACAATGGTATTGCAACAGGAAAGAGGGTGAACCCTGAATAAAAAAATAAAAAAAGAATTGAGAGGTGATTTGTCACTTAGTCTTATTTCTCGCGGTTGTCGTAAAAATGTCACAAGTATTGAAAATGTTTACATGTGCTGAATTATGAAGTATTTCATGATTATCGCCTCTTTCTCTGAGACTTCAATAATACGTTTGCTCAAAAAACTACTAATCAAAGTTCAGTACTTAAATAACTTTTACCTGAAAAACTCCTTTGAAAAATTTATTAACGTTAAGGTGATTTTGTTTGTTTTTCAAAACAGAGCTCAAAACGCTCAAGTACTAAATCAACTCGAAATTCACAGTCATGCCATAATAATATAAACATAGGTTTCAAATAAAGCTAAAATAGTAGTTTTAAACCAATGCAAAACGTGGTGGAATTCGTATGTTTCCATCAAACTACCTACAAATACACTTATGGCGAATTAAAAATTTGTTATATAATACTATTAACTAGTAGATGTTTAAGGAATATTTCGGCCTAATGAGACTTGAACTACTAGAGTTGTATTTAAAAAAAAAAGTTTTAAAGATCGTGTATTTTTCCGCCAAAAGAAGCGACGGGAACCAATTATTCCATTTATGTAAAAAAGCCCCAGTGGTATAGTGTTTACGGATCTATACCTCTAGAAACCAGGTTTTGATACGTGTTGACAAGAGCACAGATAACCATTTGTATAACTTTACGATTAATAACAAACAGCTACGTAAAACAAAGACAAAGCATCAAGGTGTGACATTCCCTGAAGGCAAAAATAGCATTGACAAATAACTTAGTTAAGTGTGGCCTAGTGGTTAACGTGCCGAGTTGTGGATCCGAGGGATATGGTTCACATAAAAGAACCGTTTTTAACACACTGGGACAGTAGCAACATCGTATACAAGTGTTTTACTATATTGCCATAAGCATATCGGATCAAATGCATAAAAGTCAATATTTTATAAAAATATTAAGCTTAATTCTATTATAATGTATTAACTTTGTCTTGCCAGAAGTACATTTAGTTAATTTCTTGGTGTTGTCTTCACTATTTACATATTTTATACGTCTTTGTATTCGTATACTAAATATTTCCATGCTTTTGCTCACCACAGAAGTAATACTTATTTGGTTTCTTGAAGAAGAGACATCATATCAAGAAGTAAAATATTATGATTTTAGTTTTCTTTCAAAAACAATATACATTTGAGCTGAATCGTAGAAATCTCCACGTGTTTAGGTGGAAAGAGATGTGGATGATTAGTTAGAAATGTTAACAAACTCCTTTTAAACGAAAATGAAGCTACCCTTCAAAAATATTGTACTCGATGATAATAAGAGAATGTACGTAAAGAATTATAAGTTCTCTATTTCGTGCAAATAGCATAACATGCTAAACTAATGTGTAGAACGTATAAGTACCCTCAAAACATTATATAACAATATATTCTAAAGGCATAGCTCAGAAATTACACTTTGTTTGTTTTTTTGTTTAATCAAAACTTCTAAGACTATTAATGCGAACAAGAGTATTTTCTCTCCAACTACTCCTGAAAACGAAAGTAGTGAAGCGACAAATAAGTATAACAAATCTTTGCGAATGGTACGCGGCTTTCTCATTAAAAAACAAAAAGTCGACTATTCCTATCAGCTTGTAAAACTGCGCTTATGGCGAGATCTCTCTTCATGAGTGTCTGTCAATCGTCCACAAACGAGTACAGAATTAGGTATTAACTACCGCTCGGCCAGATTCATGATATTATTGTTTCCTCATGTATGTTCTAGTTTCCCCCTAAATAAACTTAAAAATAATAGATTTATCAGTGGTGTAGGTAGTTGTTGCAAAGTAGGGGAGCTTGGTTAGACATGCAGACTTTACTACAAGAGATTGAAACCATAACGAGCAGCTAAAAGCAGTCCCCGTGCTAAATCAAGCAAGGAGTTCTGGGGAGATGACTCCTCAGAAAATTAGAATAAATGTATAGTTTACAGTTACTATATAAGTCGAAAATGTACAAGTGGGGTGTTGACAGGAAACTCGGTTCCCATTATTCTGCTTATAGTGTTTTCTTCGATTTAAACCCACAGTGAAACATTTCATTGTGTAATATTATTTTGATAGTTTCAACTAAAGCGCTGCTGACGTTAAGCATATTTTGAGTTGAAGCTCACAAATACATAAAAGTTTGTGTTCATTTTAGTTTATTGTTATTCATCACCTGTGGTGATTGCCACAATGGATTAGATAAACAAATTATGGCAGATTAGTAATCACTTAATCTGTAATTTAAGATACAATACGAAACACAAGATAAAATTTCTTTCCAAATTTCTTGCTGTCCCCCATTTGAAAGGCAGGGTTATATTCAATTACTATCTTTTATTTCATATCTTGTTTACAAAAGATAAATATGTATTGAAACTTATAAAAGTTCGGTTATAATTTTAAAACATGACTACAAAAAAGTATGACTGCTGTTTTTTACATGTGCTCTGTCAAACTGATACAACGCAAATAATATTAAAATACAAACAGTTATTATAAAATACGTTGCTAATGTTTTCTTTCAGTGTTATGTCGTATTTCGTCACACATTTACATTTCTGTAACTCTTTAACTGGTCTTTATGGTACCAACTTCACGACTCTCACGACAAACTACTGAAAGAGCAATCTAAGCTAAGCAAAGTTGTCCCTAATTTTAAATTAATAAACATTGGGAGATCCAGTCAACAGCACTCCCCTCTAACCCTTGGGTGCTCTTGTCTGATAGATTAATAAGGTTTAAACTCACTCTTATAACGCACCCTTGACTTCAAAAAGTTATGAACTTTTATGTGGGCCACGAATCACGAATCTTCTGACAATTTGGACTCACTAACCATTAAGTTACGTCCGGTTCGGGAATTGAATTTAAAATTTAAATATTCTAATAATTGTATTTCACAGACTTAACTTAAAAGACGTCAAAATATGAAAGAATTTCACACTGGCATAATTTTAAAGATGTATTTGGAATTTTTAAAAGTTATTCGTTTTGTTAGAAGTGAAGTGAAAGTTCTTATTTTGTTCCACCTTATAAATACGGCTTCTTTATATTTTATCTTAGTCTTGATGCTTTGATAAAATAGTTAAACATGTGTTAAAATGAGTAAAATTCTTAAGATCACATTACTTGTTTTTACTTCTGTCTCTTGAAAGTTAAGGATACATTTAAGGTAAACTTTAGAATTTCTCAGAACTGCTCATTTGGTAAATTTATGAACAAAAAATACCAAAGGAAAAAGATAGAGAAATTTACAAAATAACATTACCTAATGCTCTCTTCACTAGTTAAAGAGCATTAGGTAAACAAAGAAGAGTAAGGAGGGGGTGGAGAAGATGATAGAAAGGGTGGGAACGACAAATGAATCTTGGTCAAATCGTGATACCTGAAAAAAAAATTAAAGGTATGTCTAAAGCTTTACCCAATTTTCTTTCCTTGGTAGAGGCGCAAGGTTAAGGACGGCTTCAGTATTATTGTAAGAGTTGACGTAATGTGAAGACTGAGGTTTAGATAATTATCCAACGAATGACGCATATCCAGTTTTATCTGGATGATGAAATCAAAGAAGTCGTGTAGGAGGAGTAAAATGAATGAACATATTTCACACCATACTGATAAGGAACTCATGTAATAAATTTAGTATCCTAAATTTGGTATGCATTCATTTTTAACTTCTATATCATTTTGGGTATAAATTATTTGTATTAACACATTCAATAAATATATGAATCTGTTTCGGACTACAGATATCTGCGATTGAAAAGTCAGTAAATCAGTTTGTAATTACAGAATATAGAGGTGATTTCTGAATAATTCATAAATTGTTATAACATATTCTTTCAGTGCCTTGTATATAAAGTGTTTTTAATTAATAAAGCTGTATTTCAGAACGGCTGGTATAGGTATTAACACTTTTATTAGCCTTTGTTAACCTGAAGATGACCGAGGAAGGTCGAAACGTTGTTTTACGCTTATCAATAAAAGTGTTAATACCGATATCAGCCGTTCTGAGACACATTTTTATTTCAAGTGGGTTTCTCGTCATCAAAAATAAAGCTACTCAACTGTTATGAAATTTAAACAAACATTGATAATTAAAACGCAGAACAATAAATGATTTATATAATGGCGAGTTTCCTTTTTTATATAAACAAGACATCAGTACGGTCAGAAAACTGAAACAAAATGGCGAGTTAGGATCATAGAACTTAAGGTTATTAAGATACTTATATATTAAAATATTACGTTTACGAAAATAATTCAGTAAACCAGTCTATTAACTATTTCCGACAATACAAGGAGTTCTTTTAAAATCTAAAATTCTATAAAGATATATTCATCTAGAATTCGCTGACAATAATATAAAATTTACACTTTCTTTATCTTTTGTAATACTTTCTGTTTTTGATATATTTTATACTGAAATCTTACATAATGATGGAGTTTATATCTTAAAATTAATGTTTACTAAATTAATTATGTTTCTCAAATGCCCTTGTAATGAACTAGAAGATAAACGAGGAGTATATAATAACTTTTCATAGACTCTAAACTACACGAAATTAAATTTCAAACAGAATAAAAAGAAAAATACCCTCTGCATGACCAGCCTATGGCTCAAAAGCAAGTCACGCTGAACTCGTTTCATAGTTTTATGAAAACGTCTACAATACCAAGTTGGAAACAGGCTAAAATGATATAAGTATATACAGACGTGATGGGCATGACGTTGGAATGGATTCTCCCATCAGTAATTAATTTTCATCTTATTACACTGTTACGCAAGGAAGCATGCTCGGATTTTTGTTGTTTTAGAGCAGAGCCACGTTTGGCTGTCTGCTGTGTCTGCCACGGGTAATCGAACCCCAGATTGTAGTGTTGTACATCCGTAAATTTATCGCTGTTCCAAGGGAGAACATGTTGGTTTTTAAATAATGATAAACAGGAGATAATATAACCAGTATTGTCTTTATACTGTTTTTCAAGTTTATTGTTGCTCTTGAGAGAAAATAAAGAGATGAGTGAATTATGTTGTATGACACTTCATTTGGATTGAATCTAAAAGTCTTTGCTGATCAATTCTAAACAGTATAAAGTTTATAGTATGACACTCTAATAACGAATTAAGTAGTAACATAGAAGAAAGACACAGATTGTTAATTTAAGAATATGGGAACGTGTAACGGAGAATTAACTGAAAGGGTATTTTGTGTATCAGTTGCTTTACAAGAAACTAATTTATAAGTTTTAAATATCAAATTAACTTACATCTGTGTTGTGATTTCCTTGGACGTTTCATTCCCTTGTCTAGAAGTAAAGGTTATGGAAGTCATCATGAATCGAGAACGTTTTTTATTTATTTTTGAATTTATAAATATTTTTGCTAAACCTATAATATCGACAAATTTTACAATTATATGGTCTATCTAATCATAGAACGTGGAACAATTTTGGAATACATATATAAATTTGTCTCTTTTTGTCTGTTATTAGATATAATATCAAAACAGCTTGAAGAACGCGTGAACACCTTAGTTAAAATATAAACGTAATTATTCTACCATCAACTATAAATATTGTTACGTATTATCATCTATCTCGGACGAGTCTCCGATTTATTATGCAATTTGTATTTAGAAGTTAATTGAATATTAATATGTATCAAATTTATGTCATTTGCTGACAAGGTTGATGCACGTAATTTTTTTCTTAACACAAATATAGTTTATTATACAAACAGCAATAAAAATTAGAACAATGGTTATTACAAACAATAATTTATATACAAACTTATAAACATATCTCAGTCTTCTATCTGGAGCTGAATATTTTATCGCAGGTTCACGATGAGTGAATTAATTCTATGTTGATACACAGTTATACTTCCCTTGACAGGAAGCCAGCTAGTTTCTTCAAGCGTTTTTTTTTTCCGACGAAAGTATCTAATGTCGTCATAGAAATACTTACTTTCGAAGTTAATTCACTAAAGTTAACCATTAAACGGTGGCCATCATTAATTGATGCTGCTACTTACAATATTCCCGTTGTTTAGGGGTTAAATGGTTTGTAATGTTTGAGATCTTTAACCGTTCCTTGTCAAATATCTGTAGTTTTCCGATTAATAATTATTATTCACAGTTGTGGCTTTGAGTTTATAGTATACTAACTGACTGTTGTAAATCAACAATATATACTGTCTCTCCACATGTTTCCATATCTATCTTTTATATTCATCAGAGAAGGTTCTCGAAAATTCAGTTGGCCACAATATTCAAAGATATGTTTCGTAAAACATATATTATTGATTTTTATACTGGAGAATCTTTACAAATTTAGAGAAAAGGCGGGGCTTTCGCAATACACATTTTACAATGTATTGTTTGTTTGTTTTTGACTTTCAATTCAAATAATTTACTTTGAAATAGTGGACACTACAAGTTATCAGTCTGATATCCATAAATTTATCAGAACAGTTTTGAATTTCGCGTAAAGCTATACAAGGGCTATTTGCCTTCGTCATCCATAATTTAGCAGTGTAAGGCAAGAAGGAAGGCAGCTAGTCATCACCACCCATCTCCAACTATTGGGCTATTCGCTTACGAATAGTGGTATGGACTGAAACATAATAACGCCCCTACAGCTGAAAGGGCAAGCATGCTTGATGTGATAGGGATTTGAAATCGCGGACCTCAGATTACGAATCAAGCGTCCTAACCACCTGACCATCCCAGACTTTTTAAAGAATGTTACACAATTACATACGTTTCTAAATATATATTAAGATATATACATAAGTAAATCCGTTAGCATTCACTATTGTATATTTGAAGACGAAAGGCGGAAGACTTTCGAAACGTCGTCCTCTAAGCTTGTGTTTCTACAACGGGCAGTTGCCGTCCATTCTACAAAGTTTCATCATGCATTATTGTAATTTACGTATTAAGTTATGTTTCTGATATACATGAACACGTATCAAAATATAAGTCACGAGGAGTGTAAGCACATTATGTAAGTGTGTGTTTTTTTTACAGCAAAGCCATATTGAACTATCTGATGAGTCCACCCAGGGGAATCGAACCTCTGTTGTAAATCCGTAGTCTCACCGCTATACCAGCGGGGAACCGTCAAATAAGAGAGAGTACGTGAAGGGAAGAAGTTTTAGTAACACTTTCGTGTAAAGAGGGCAAAGAAACTGAAAATGTGTGTTTTTTATTTTACGTATCATGAAGTAATTACATATCTAATTTCTACATTTCCAGCATATTTTGGAGATTTTTATTCTATTATGCCACTGGTTTGGTTAATGTTTTTGGCACATACGCTGTTAAGAATTAAAGCTTTAGATTATTTGGTTAACTATTAAGTTGTTGTGGTAATAACATAAGTGAGACTGAGTTACCATTTTGGGAACATTTTACATAACATGTAATGTCAAACTGATTATAATCATAACAAAAGAGGCACTGAGTAGAGCGCATATCGCTGTCGCGCAGCGTTGGTCATATTCGGCCTTTAAAAAAAAAGAACATTAAAATGTAACTGTATGCCAGTCGTTATCAATAGACACCGAACATTTTGAGTAGAACAATGAAAAATAATGTTCTTCATTTGTTCAAGTTTCATGAAAATCCAAAAAATTTTGACTGAGTTATAGAGCGGCAGTTGTGTAAAAAACGGCCCCTATGTTAACATATATGAATTTTTTTGTGACCATGACTCTCCCTAAACTAGTTGTTTCTAAGGCGGGTCATGGTCCAAATGTCTACCAAATTTTCTCAAAATCTATTTAACCATTTCTGAGAAACCTTATTGACAAAGATAAACTCTGAGCTTAAAATATACACCAGTTACTAGTTTCTTCTCGAATTTGAACAACAGCATATGACAACACGCTGATCACATTCGATTACTGTATCTTCAGTAAGTGAATTCAGCAGTATGCAATGTTATGGCATTTAGTTTGCTTAAAAACTTGTATAATCTTGTTGTTATTGTATTTTATATGCATATTAATTACTCTAGAGCATTCTATTTTAAAATAATGCGTGTTAAACAAAATCTTCGTTATCTCATGAAGATTGCAAGTCAATTCAGAGCTAACTTTTAGCCACGAACATGCCACAAATTATGCGGCAAAACTCGTGCATCACGGTACGAACACATAGGTCAAAAGTCACTGAACTATAGTGTTTAGGCATTCATCAAAATAAAACATGAGATAAGACATTTTTTGTAACAGTGGTGACTCCATAGTGGCGTCTGCAAAGCCGGTGGCCCAGGTTTGACTTTCGGTCGGTCGATGACATACATTATAAAATTCTCACTAAACTTAGCTATGAAAAATACAGTGCTTTACAAAGGCGGATCCAAAGCGCCCGATTTTCTACATCTTGCATACGACTAGTATGAAACTTGCTCTGTCATAATGAACTATATCAGAACCTTGGTATAACGATACATGCAATTTTGGAGAATCACAGTTTTGACCATTTTTACAGTGTTGCGCTTTTTACCCCTTAAGTATTTTCAACACACAGGAAAGACTAACCAGGCGTTTAATCGAGCATTATAAAGTGAAATTGAAACCAAGTTTAAGTAATATCTAATAAACACTCTGCTGAAGGAAGTGGTCTGAGAACAACTTTTTTTTTATTGAATTTGCGAGTCGTGCTTTATGATGTCGGTTCTGAAGACGTTAAAGGGCACCGAACTTCCTGTCTGGTGTGATCAGTTATTCCAACGCTACTATTTGGTAAATATGGACTGCTGTCAGCATATGACGTCACAAATAGGGAGCGTTTGTCTGTGTGTGCCGGGAAAGAACCTGGAGTAGTAAAGTTCGTTAAACATGGATGAGAGTTAGTATGTGACGTCATGGTTGACTAGCAGGAATAAATGAGTTACTAACTATTCAGTAAGAAACAAAATGAATATCAAGTTTTTTCTTTTCTTGACAGCTCTTGAAGTGCAGGATAGTAGTTTTCATATTTCAAAATCTACATTATCTCACGCACATTTTTTTCCTGGATGAAGCTGAAAAAAAGAAGAGTTACATTTCAGTATATGCAATGGTCGATCTATATGCAAGTGACATTATCCGTTAAGAGTCGTTTTATTCTTAGGTTAGTTGAAAAATCTCATTAATTACTGGGACTTTTAATTTGGTGTTTAACCACAACTGTGATTTAGTTTAAAATCGATGTCTGACTAGGATTTGGAGGAACCAAGTGAAGTGGTATATCTGCGGTAGAAAGTTGTTAGTTGGTTCTCTTGTATATGTTTTATTATCTATTTAGGTCTTACGACTGACGTTATTTGGTTCTCTTCTGTGTGTTTCATTATTTAATTAGATCCTGACGACTAACGTTAATCTTTTAATTGGCTTTCGTACCTTTTATGTTTTTTTTAGATTATATTTTAATAAAGTTCAAAATTTGGAGGTTTAGTCAAAAATGATAAGAATAACAGACACATTTATTTAATTATCGAAAAAAATTGACAACATTTTACTCCTATAGAGAAGCTGAAAAAGATTTATTTAAAGCAGAGTTCAAACGCAATTATAAAATTTCTAAGCTGACTAATTTAAAGTAATGTACCCAATAACGAAAGCGATAGAGTATGGTGAACTGAGTAGGCATACTTAACAATGCCACAACTAAATAAACTAGGAAAGTAAAACTTATGATGATTTTATTGCATTGAATCTTAAGTCAGCAGCCCTGTTTTTTATAAAACTTTCGGTTGTAACTCTAATACTACATCACGAGGCTTGGAAACTTAAGAAATTTGTAAGCTAATCCAAAATTAACACCATAAAAGAGTAATGAAAGAAGCGTAATGATAATTCAGATAATTATGAAAGTTTTGTAAAATTTTAAATGTTATAACTGTTACGTATTACGATTTTCGTCCCTTATGGCATATGTATGCGGACTCCTATCTCTGGAAACCATGTTTCGATACCCCTGGTAGGCAGAGCACAGAAAGCCCCCACTGTGTAGCTTTTTGCTTGATTCCAATCAGTGAGTCAATTACGACTTTTCTCGGACAAACCTCCAATTTATTACTGTACGCGTTACAATTTCAAACATTCTAAAACAATATTAAATTGTAATTTAAATTTATAAATTAAATAAATATAGAGGTGTATCAACTTTATACAGTCTGTTTATTTAATGAAATGTTTCCGCTGAAGGTTCTAATTATAAAAGTGTTGTAATCTTATATACAATTAGTTCTAACAAATTTTATAATGTAATGTAAATCCAGAACGACTGTTTTTACCTTATAGGTTCAAAAAGTATTGTTTTTTGCATTGTTCTTTTATTTCTTTATTCACTGGAGGAAAGATAATGGAATTCAGTAGTGAAGTAAGGGAAAATTATGGTTTTATAGTATAACGGTATTTTCTTTAGTTCAGACTTGGCTCGAGAATACGGATAGATGAGATGACGTCTTAAGAATTAACCTGAACTAAAAGTTTTATATTTTGCTAAACGTAATAGAAAATAGTGTAAATAATTATGTGATTCTAAGCTGTTATTTAAAAAGAACTGCGGGTTTATACTTCATAAACGTTGTTTTAGTTTTAATAACGGATTTTCCATAATTCATCTAGGCAGATTTTGAAAATTATATTAATTTTTTCTCTGAAATAAAGATTTATTTACAAATGTCACGTATTATAACTTATTTCGGAGAGGTTTGCGATTTATTATGCTATGTACGGTATGTATTACTATTTCAAATAACCGAAAATTTGAATTTAGAAATTAATTTACAATTAATATATATCAAATTTATGTTTGACAACAAAATCGATGTACATTGTTTTCTTTCTTAATACAAATAGATTTTATTACACAAATAATGATATAATTTATAATACTTGTCATTACAAATAATGATCTATGTACAAAAGTTTCATAACCTCACAAGCAATATTAAGTTTTTTGTGTGGTCTTCAACTGAAAATTTTATCCACGTTTCACGATGAGCGAATTCAACCTGGGTTGATATAGGTACATCTTACTTAACAGGCGGCTAGCTAGCTCTTCGCTAATCACATGCGCGTTTTTCACAAGTCAAGTTGTACAATGACTTCGTAGAACTATTAACGTCTAAATTTAATACACTGACGTAAAATGGTTTTTCATGTTCAAAATATTTAAACATTCCTGGTGAATGTTTAAAGCTCTCGGTTGATAAGCGTTTATCATAGTTATAGCTTCTGAAGTTTATACTATACCACCTGTAGCAAACCAACAACAATATATTGTTTCTTGGCGCATTGGTTTATAAACGTTCTAGAGCCTTCAGTTGGTCCAGTAATGATGACAATACGCTCGAGATTACGTAAAACATATATTGTTGATTCTTACACTGGAGAATATCCTATGAATTTAGTGAATAGGCGGGAATTTCGTAATATAGATTTAACAATATGTCACATGCGTTTATAAATATGTATTTAATTAAAAATCGATATTAAAATGCATATATAACAGTAAATCCATCACAAAAATTAATAAATTTTAATGAAATAAGATATCACAAAACTCGTAAATACACCAGTCATCTGACTATTAGATCCACTTTGCTGTGTGATGTCTGAACCTGAATATACTTATAAACGTTCTTTATTTACAACGATTTAAACTCAAACCATAATCACCTAGATGTCACAAAAATAAAAAAAAAACAGTAACAAGAAAATGGACATCAGCCATCTATCCCAAGGAAGTGCCCTCCAGTGGCTCAGCGGTATGTCTGCGGACTTACAGGCTAAAATCCGGGTTTTGATACCCGTGGTGGGCAGAGCACAGATAGCCCATTGTGTAGCTTTGTGCTTAATTCTAAAAAACAAAACAAAAACAAACCCAAGGAAGTTTAGTTTATTTGCAACATTAAGCAAACAACGGAGTGGGTTTTCCTGAATAACATGTAAAAACATAGTAAGAAATATATTTATTTTATAATTATATCATAATCTATACCTTTTCTATAGTTTTAGATTAGTTTTTCAAAATTTTGTAATATTTTTGGTTTAATTTGTTAAGAATTAAGCACAAAGTTACACAGCGGGTTATTTGCGTTCTACCCACAACGTGGATAGAAACCTGGTTTCTAGCAGTGTGAGTCCGCAGATATACAGCTAAGCAACTAGGAGGCTAAAGTTCAGCTTTAACCAGAGAACCTAATACTAATTTATAGCAAATATAACCTTGGAACTTGTCACTTCTATATCGGCTGCTAATCTAGATTATCTCTTCCTCTTTTTGGTCTTCTGGGACTTAGTTACTATAAAGTTAACCTTCTGAAGTTACAGAAATGGAAAAATACAAATATTGGAAATCAGGTTTAGTTGTTTGTGTCAGCTATCAAAACTGACACTCTCAAAATATGTTGAAGATCAACTTTCATTTCAACCTCAAACAATCAACAAGGCCTGGGACTAGTTTTACAGTGATTTATGTTTGTTTACTTTTTGTATGTTATTGTGCTGTAACTTCGACGTTCAATGTGTAATTCATGTTTTATCTCAATGTTCAGTCAGTTTCAGTTTCAACTATACACTTATCTAATTTAATGTAGGTGTTTCTTGAACTTTGGCTTTGTTTCTTAAAGAGCAAGATTACCATTGACTTCTTCAGTAAACTCATCCATTTCGTTTCCTGTATTTTTAACTCCTTGTTATTGCGAGAGTGCATAATATAAGGGTTGTTAGGGTACTTGACTTGAAATTTAAGATGTCGCGGATTCGAATCCCCGTTACCAAACATACTCGTTCCTTTTAGCTGTGGAGCTTGTAATATGACGCTATTAAAAGAGTAATCAAAGAGTTGGTGGGGGTTGGTGTTAACTAGTTGTCTTCCCTTTACTCTACCACTTCTAAATCAGGGACATCTAGCGCAGATATACCTTGTGAAGCTTTGCATGGAATGACCAAAAAAAAGAAAGAAACCAAACCAAAATTGTGGAAGTACTCAATTGTGCGTATATTGTACCAGGAAATAAACCCATAATTACCTCTAATTCGCAATTTATATGCATCACGTTTAAATGTTATATGGCTAAAATATGCTATATAAACAAGGCAATAAACAAAACCTACGAATATTTAACGTGTTATATATCTACATAGCCTATTTTCTAATAACAAATGATAAAACTTAACATATGTTGTTATTTTGAAAAGTATGCACGTAGTATTAAATGTTATTTCCAAGCAATTAAAATCATCATAATTATTGACAAATTAAACGTAAAACGTACTAGAATCAATAACCTACCAGGTGATAGAATTATATTGTATATAAATAATGCTTTTCTCTTCCGCAACAACAACAAAACATTTAACGTTATTTAAAAGTTACGTAAAAGCAATTTTGAGTTCATAATTAATAAACCAACACTAGCTTTCATGCACACAATAGAAAAAGTTTATGATTGTGTTTAAGAACGCAACTTTAGACCGTAATATCCCTCATAACTGTAGTAAACTTAATAACTTAAGATGATTACTAGTAGGAAAAAGATATCTTTATAGGCGACCGAATTGTTTGTCTAGACGTTTCATTTGTATGCATCAAACAGTGGATTTGGGGGTCTATGGTTGAATTTCCCGTTACCTATACATGAATAGCAGTCAAATTCCATTATTCGGTTAGAGTATCCCTGTAGTTGATGGTGTGCACTATTGATTCAACGGGTTCTTTTCAATATATCAGTTTAAAATTGGGGACGGTGAATACAGTTAGTCCTTGTAAAGGTTTGTTTAAGTATATCCACAATAAACAATCAAACCAATCCAAACTAGGTAAAATTAACTCACATTATGATACTATCCCATCATTCTTTGAGCCTAGGTTGACATGTTGCCCAAATCATTCTCTAGGTTGCCTTCAAACCCAGAAACACCCATCCAAAGAAAACGGTAAAAGACTGAATTCATTCTCTTGTATGATATGTTTCTTCGATAAAAGAGTCGACGCACTGTATTCACAGTTGGATTGAGTGTCTCGTAATCCATAGTGAATCTGTGGAATCTAACAGAATGGATATTTCTATGCTCAGTCAATACTCTTTCCTGAGTCCTGAATTCTTATTAAAATTTTGTGCAACGGCTTTATATGGACTGAAAGAATAATTAAATTTTGGATACTAAATTGATTTTTCTATTTTCTAACATCCAGGAACTTTCCCCGTCTTCAGTTTACTTACTCAGTAAAAAGTCATTAAGAAGGACTGTGTCTTTGTCTTTCACATTTGTAATTCCATAAACTTACCACTTATCCACCGGCGTATTAAGATGGATTTTACATTTGCATTAACAATATTACGCCTTATTTCTCTTTGAAGTTCATAGAATGGTTTTTTTCGTGACATGTTTTCTACAACTGACAGCAGTAGAAGATTTTAACTTTTAAAATTCTTTCTTAGTAGTGCACCGTAAGATCCCCGTGTGAGTTCAGTAAGGAATGAGTTATAACTAGTTTGGGGAGTGCTGTTCTCACACATTTAATGATAAAGTGCATTTATACTTGGTTCTGGATAAAGGAGTGGAAGCAGGCTATAAAGATAGATAAAAATAAAATAGATCTGACAATTATGAAGTTATTTCACCTCAATTTTCCATATAGAATTCTCAGAGTTCACAATTGGAGATGTAGCAGGTATGATTACAAATTTGATTTATTTTAATTTGTTTGTATACTTTAAATTATAGTTGGGCACTTTATCGCGATATTGCTTAAACTATTGTAATCATTGTGATTCGGAAGATATATATTTTTCTACATTAGTATAATTTTTTCTGCTAATTTTTCCTTTACAGCCATTGTTCAAGCACGATACAAAAGCCATTGTTGTTACTAATGGAGACCAAATTCCCATCTCTATCAAAAAATTCAGATTTATTACACTCGCCTGTTAAACTATGTAACTCTCTCCATATCCGGCCCGGCATGGCCAAGTGTGTTAAAGCGTTCGACTCGTAATCCGAGGGTCGCACCAAACATGCTCGCAATTTCAGCCGTGGGAGCGTTACAAAGTCACGGTCAATCCCATTATTCGTTGGTGAAAGAGTATCCCAAGAGTTGACGGTAGGTGGTGACGACTAGCTGCCTTCCCTCCAGTCTTACACTGCTAAATTAAAGACGGCTAGCACAGATAGCCCTCGAGTAGCTTTGTGCAAAATTCAAAACAAACAAACCCTCCATATCGCAGACTTCTCCTCTCAATTACAGCTTATACTAATCTATAAAACTAATAGAATCGAAAAGAATACTATCGACAAGGATACCCAACAGATGACCTTAGGCAAAGTGGTCAGAGGCTGTTGTTGTTGTTGTTTTGAATTAAGCACAAAGCTACACAATGGGCTATCACGTATAAAGTGAATCGATTATTAGTAATTGTAATTTTCTTTAAGGTGCTTAGCAACTCTACCGGTAAAAATGACTATATAAATTAACAGGATGACTAGAATAAACTAATAAGTTAATATTTGAGAGAATAAAAAGCAACAATTGCAGTAAAATATTTTGTGCTTCATCAATGAAATGAGAAGTTTCTATTTTTCATCAAATAATTATTTTACAGCGTGAGAGAAACTTATACGTCTCTTTATGTGTACAGGGGTTCGATTCCCCTCGGTGGACACAGCAGATTGCCCGATGAGGCTTTGCTATAAGAAAACACACACTTTCATTATGTGCAATAGTTGCTGCGGTTGTCTATTTTTTGTTCTTCGAGACGTTTCAAAAACGTCGCTATGCATTAAAACTAAACATTATTTTACATAATTTAGAGATTTATGAATTATCTTTGCTTTTCCTTTTTTTATGGAAATGAAAGTAATTTCAAACTTGTAATAAAGTTATTTTCTACTACAAATAAGGTTCTCCCTTTCAAATTTAGTAATACGGTCTTTTTGAAAATCAGGTGCGATGCGTTTCTGCCCGTTTTGTTATAATACATCTGATCTGCTTGGATCACTGACAAACGTTCTACTTCAGCACATTTGTAAATTTTTCTGTGTCCGAAAAAATACTCTTGTGATCAGCAGTTTTTAGTAAACGAACAGTAAATGTTAACAGAGTAGAACTGCTTATTTTAGATTCTACTCTGCAAAACCTATAATTATTTCATCAACGTGCAGTTTGGTAAAGCTAAATATAAAAAGTACAAATTAATGGTAAGAATAAACGGGAAAGTAAGTTAAAGAATCAGCGGGATTAAATTAGTGGAGTCATGACTGATGAGTCACCTGCTGTATTCAATAAAGTTAAGAGGACCTTACTGCGTAGTTAAATATTCAATCATATGGCCTCACATACTGACTTCGAGAACCTGAAGCACTAACTCTTCACAGTAGTAGTAATGAACTGGTCTAATAAATGATTTTAAAACCGGAACTAGCTGACCAGGGGAGCCAGTAAAGCACAATGGCCGTGCAAAATGGAAAGTTATTAAGAAACGCCCTTGGAAACTCGAATCGTATTAAAGTGACTGCAGAGGAAAGTTGATAGATCTCATTAAACTTTTATTGAGCACACTTTATTGTCTGAAGTAATTTCAAATGAATGTCATTTAGGTATTACATTTTAATAGCAGGTCCCACCTTATTTAATTTATTGATGCTCTGCGATATAATAAGTGTGAAGTAGAAGTGCCAATAAATGTTCATAGATCAGTGAAGAAATATTGTCAGGACAATTCTAACGTATCGATATACGATAGATATTCTTATGAACGATGTACATAACAACTTACCTTTTGAAGGATATTTTCGACACATATTTCATTCACTTAATAGATATAAATATTTGTTTCCGTTTAAGTCATTTATAGCATTTTTAGTAGTTAGCATTATATAGACAAAGGCTGTTAATAACTGATAATAATGCGTACCTTGTAGAGCAAGGCATATGATATGTTAAATAAATTGTTCACGTGGAAAAAGAAAATGTAATTTTGTAAATCTTGTTGATCTTGGAATGTTTTTTATAAAAACAAAATTGATCCTTTAGTTTTTTATTTTATAAAAGTTAGTTTTATGTTGACATTTTTTTAAGGCTTAACCAAAGCAGTGCATTTTTATGAAGGGCTGATAGTGACAACAAATAAAATAAACTTCTCTTAAAATTCTGCTAATGAGGAAAACGGCTTTAAAATAAATAACTTTTATTTCATTCTGATAAAGCTTATAGTAGCGCTACTAACTGACTTTTAGGCAAATAATGATCAGCTCTATCTCATTCTTATAAAACGTATAGTAGAGCACTAATTATATTTTATGTTTATAACGAATTGCTTTGTCTCATTCTGATAAAACTTACAGTAGAGCCACTACAAGGCTTTTAGGTTAACAATGATCAGCTTTATATTATTCTAGTAAAACTTATAATGGAACACTAGTTATCTTTTAGTCTTACAATGATCAGTTTTATCTCATTCTGATAGACCTTATAGTGGAGCCAGCAAATAGCTTTTAAGCTAATAATGGTTGGTTGGTTTGGTGTTTTATGGCCCAAAGCAACTAGGCTATCTAATTATCAGCTTGACATCATTCGAATAAAACTTACAGTAAAGAAATAGTTTGCTTTTAGACTAACAATAATCAATTTTACCTCGATCTAATCCGTGATGACGAGAAAATCCACTTGTAGAGAAAATTATACAGGTTTATAATGTTAAAATTGAGTTTCGATACCTTCCGAGGACACAACGTAAATAGCCCTTTCTGTAGCTTTGCGTTTAAATAAATCGGACAAAAAGTTGATATTTTCGTCAGACATGTTTATTAACACCTGATATTGCTCTTGAGTTTTTCTGGTGTACAAAAGGACTTAGAATGTAAGAAAATAATTGAAAACTTCGAGAACTTTAAACCAATGGACTCCTCTTTATCAGAAGAAAGGAAATTGTGCCCAATCAGACTGACAATTAGTTATGTTACTTAGGCAGAAAAAATCGTGAAAGAAATGGATGTTTCAATAAAGTAGAAAACTTAGTTATTCCACAAGAACAACAAACGACAATATACCAATAAAATCTTCTTCCAAACATTTTGGTCACCCATAAAGAAAAATGTTTCCTTCGAGTAATTATCTTGAGTTATCAACTCGTGTTAGAGGTGTTACTGTCCAAAGTTGCAGTCTTTAACCAGCAGTCATATATTTTCTTGTCGTGCATACTGATATGCATAAAATATTTTTACCCATCTTTCTCTATTTAAAGGAATCCTTTTCTATAATATTGCACTTCCCATATTGAAGAAAATGTATAGGTAGAACCATACGTTTTTAACATAATAATGCACTGCACTATACTTCAATACCTATCTAGGAGTGGTCAGAGATAAGTAACTTTTAAATTCTGTCTTCAATAACCCAGACCCTGATCTGCATCCAATTGAAACACTGCAAGACGTTTTGGATTGTTGCCTTAGGAACAGAAAAACACAAAGAGTACCTTTTGCTTGGAGCTGTTTTACAGGGAGATTGACGGATTATTCCAACAGATAGTGGTAGTGTTAAAAACAGAGTTAAGACTAGACTAGGTTTAACGACCCAAACGGATCTATTTTATTTTCAATGGATACGACACCTCTTTTATGAAGTCGTACTGTTCCATTAATTTAGTAAAATAGTGTAGCACACATCTGCTGAAGTAAAACGAATTAAAATTCGTAATTAAAAGATTAAACATTAATTTAGCCACAATAATTTGTGGTACAGGAAAAAAATGTACCCTTTTACTTTAGTTAGAGGAAATAGTTTTGAAGATGTTTATTTTTCGCTGGGAACCTGAAAAACGTAAAGCCCTGACACTATGCAGAGGGAAAACTGTTTTCTCTGCGACAATTGTGTTCTTTTATTTATAAAATACCTTTATATTTAGATTACAGCAGAATTTGTGTGCAAACATTACAATACTTTTGAGGATCGACCGCTTTCTGTATTCCCCGCAATCCTGTTAGTTTGTTGTGGTGTACGCCACCGTAACAACAGATGTGTGGTGACAAGAGACACGTGCTTTCGTGAAGCTGTTGGAATGCCCAGCTTGGCTCGTACGAAAATAATCTCTTTTAGCCATCGGTTTAAATACTACATTCAGATTTCAGTTGATTTACGAAAAGAGCTGATACAGCATGAAAAAATAATCCGATCTAAAGCCCCAGTTTTCTGAATTCTAAACTGATTTTAAACCAAAGCTGCTCTGGTAGATAAGATTAATTATTGTCACAAGGTCGATGACATTCCGTGATCCGTCGACATTTACACGCCTGATCACTCTTCATTATTTTGCAGGTCAGTGTGGCTGCTTCCTTCCTTTGTACACATCAGCAGCGACACTAGCGAAGTCGAAAACGTGAGGTCAGGGGTCACCAGTGATGGAACTTGAGCAGTGGCAGATGGCTGAATAACCTTCTTCGTGACGCTCAGATTTAGTCTAACATCACGACTTAATCATATAGACTTGCTTCTAAACACACATTTAGCTCCATATCGGTATATGTTTGTTATTACTCCCAAGTATTTGCGTCATTCACTTTAAGCTGGACAGACAATAAAAATGTCACCAAACATGATTTCATACAGAAAACGCTTTGTTCACCTTGTATATTATTAACGTCTGAAATACAGTCATCACGATCTTTGAAAATATTTACAGAATATGAATTTCTCTTAAGACAATGCTGAGGCACATTTTTTTAATGTGTGGTCAAAACTGAATAATTTTATTACGTAAACTTAAACAGAATAACTGAATAAGCGAATGTCGGGTTCTCATGGAAGCTAAATATTTCTGTAATTTACATGCTACTGTTTCTTCTTTTGATGAGAAAGCTTGATCAAGGTGGTAAGTGTATTGTTATGAAGGTGTCGAATAAAATTGTGACGATATTTTAGGTTTATTCATACCTTTACTTGTTCTTACTCTCCCATACCTTCTCACCTTCTAGTCGTTTTTATTTGTCTGTAAAAATAATTTATTATAACACACCTCTGTCATGAAAGTGCGAAATGATGCTGACGGTCCTATTTGTTTATTTCGCTCTTTTCTCGTCTTTCCACCTTTATCTGTCTGTCTGTCTGTAGTGGTAAAAACAACAGTATTGTTCAAAAGTCACGAATCTGTCGACTGTACGCAGTTACGATTATTGTCGCTTTATCTCCCTCAGAGAAAATAAACACCTTTAAGTCTGTTGTTGATTACTGCAAGCCTATGATTAATGGCTAAAGTGCATCATGCGAGAATATTTACGATCGTTATTCTAGTTTTAGCAGGAAACGCGCCTACAATCACAATAAGAATTACAGTTGTAAAAGGTAGGTTTTGCGTTCCCAGTACCATCTTTGTTCGAATCCATCCACAGGAGCTGCTGCGTTTTTAATCTTTTGTGACGTCCAACCTCAAAAAAGATAAATTAATGGAAGTTTCTCAAGGAACCGTTGCCACAAACACTCAACAATGACACAAGCAAGTGTCAATACATTTATTATCAAACCACAAACGTGACCATTTATCGTTTGGGAAAAGGATAGCTGAATAATGCTGTTGAAGTGTCCAGAAATGGAGGCTATTCATAATGCAACAATTTGTCAAACACAATCTCAGAAGAAATGCCAATAACAGAAAATAATAACATCTGTTGATGATTTCGTAGTTTCTAAACATCTTGTTTCAGTAATACAATATTCTTTGTTTGTTTTTTATTAGCCGGACTACAATACATAAATTCCTATAATGTATGGTTGAAACATTATCTAGTATTGATTTCTTTTATTAGTAACATTGGTGGAGTAACAGTTACGGCTCGTATAGAACAAAACTTAATCTTCTTATTATCAAAAAACTTATATATGGTCAACAATACTATTTCTCTGATGTGTTTAAAATAATAACTGATTGATTGATGTATAATCGCTTATAGTATAACGTACCTATGTTAGTAAAACATGAGGGAATCTTTAGTAGCTGAGAGTCAGGGGTTCGCATCCCCGTTGCGTCAAACATGCACGTCCTTTTAGTCGTAGGGGCGTTATAAAGTGAGAATCAATCCCATTATTCGTTGGTAAAAGAGTAACCAAAGAATTAGCGGTGGGTGGTGATGACCAGCTGCCTTCCCTCTAGTCTTACACTGCTAAATTAGGGACGGTTAACACAGATAGCCCTCGAGTAGCTTTGTGCAAAATTCAAAAAAACAAACAAACAAAAACAAACCTTTGTAGCTTCGAATCTTTTAGGCAGGACTGGAGTAATTTAACCTGTGAGATCTTGGGCTTGAAAAAATACATTATTTGACAGGGTTTGATCTTCCGAATCCTAAAGTGTAATTAGATCTCAAATTAGTCAATCGATGATGGGGCTATTAGCTAAAAGTTTGTACTTGAAAAACTCAAACACAAAGTCTCGAGTAAATATGTGACCTAAAGTGAAAACTGTGAGTACTTACTTATTAAATTTATCTTGAAGAGTTAAAGATGGGTAAAAAACCCCAAAAAACTAAGCATTAACAATAACGCTGAAATGTAATGTAACTCATAAATGCATATATATATATTTATATTTATTTATACACACGTATTTTCATATGTAAAGCGACAGATATTTTCACAGATTACACAAAAATAAGGTCGAATTATTATCTTGTAAGATAGCCCATTGTAATAAATTATATCTCTTTTTCGTATACATAAATATATCTTACCAAATTCCACCTAAACAAGATATGTGTGATGAGATTAAAAGTAATAAAACGTGTCTCAGTTATGCTTCCATAACAAATCTTGATTATTCAGCTCTAAACTCAGTTCGACGAAATTCAGTTCTCTAGAGTTCAAGTGATTATAGTTTGTGTTATAATCAACAAATAATGACATGTGGCAAGTTTCAAATGTAGATGTAGAAAAATAAGAGAAATTAAAAAAATATTCTTTCTTTATTGTTTGGATGTACCGATTAATACCATCTGCTCAATAGATTTGAACATGCATTATCAACTGGTTTAACAGCAGAATTGAACAATATTGCGATTTGAACATGCATTATCAACTGGTTTAACAGCAGAATTGAACAATATTGCGATTTGAACTAGTATTAATTTATGCCACAGATGAACTACATTTTTAAGCGTAACGTTTGTGTTAGCTGTTATAGAAATTAGTTTTATGCTTGTAATGTATAGAATACAGCAAGACATTAAAACCTTAGAACAGATGTTTTTAAAACGAAGTATAGCACACTTCAAATGAGTGCTGACAAGGTAATGAACCACACATTAAGAGGGTAAAGTATTGATTATACGACAGTGGAAAATAATTTGAAAACACAAATTATTGTCAAGGAAATAGTGCTGACGTCTTGTCTTTTTATGTGATGTGATGAACGTTTGGGTTGTGAGTGTGAATGCGTTAAAAACTCGATCTTTATCATAATAAAAATTATATTAGCCTACACTTTGCTACCACCTCAGCATTTCCACACAACGTGAAGCAACACTCTTAGTTAAGCATATACATTGATAAATAGGATTTGTCAATATTAGAGAAACACGTTTTTTTTGTAGTTACGTCTTTGCTAAGATTGTGTAGAGAGAGGCGAGAAATCAGAGAAGTTGTTCAAATAAGTAGACACTTTCAAACAGATGTCTGGCAAAGCAGTAATGTTGAAACGGTTCTTAAGTGGTGCTCGTATCGTAAAATAATTTAACTAATGTTGTGTAATATGGTGAAGTGTTTTGCAGTTCCATTCAAAACATTGTAAGCTATACACAAGGTTTACTTGTTGGACCATCATTATATTATTTTCTGACATTGTTATTTTAACCTAGCTTATTAACTTACTCATATTATGTAAGTTTAATGTATCATGACAGTCATAACTATTTATCCCCTTGATGTTACGAGCAAGTTTGGATTGTAAACTTTGTGAAAAATGTGTTTAAAACGATATTACTAGTGTAAAATATAGCACTTAATGGTCTTGATTTGAAAACTACATTGTGAGTAAATATTTGGTTACCAGCTTTTTTTTTCACAATTTTGCAATATTACTATAATATAACCTTTACAACATTTCAACATCAATAAATACGTAAAGGAAAAGTAAATAAAACGGTTCTGTGATAACAAAATCACAATGTGAGATAACTTAGCTGTTTTTTTTTAAAGAGGAAACATTTAATAATATTTCTACGATTCGGATTCAGATATAATTTTATATAAAATGAATCATAGTGTGGGGTTCTCAATGAACACAAAAATTGCGTGAATAGTAACTCTGAAGAACAAAATCGAAACTACTTAACGTGAAAACACCACAGCACAAAATTGTTGTTGTTTCGAATTAAGCACAAAGCTATACAATGTGCTATCTGTGCTCTGCCCACCATGGGTATCGAAACCCGGATTTTAGCGTTGTAAGTCCGCAGACATACCACTGAACCACTGGGAAGCAGAGCACAAAATGTATCACAATAATGAGGTGAACATCATGAATAACAATAAATATAGTATAATAAAAACGATTTCTGTACAAGGTAAATTTCTGTTCTGATACAAAAAATTAACAGCCTTTTGCGTGAATAAAACAAGTTCTGATATTCTAAAATCATTATTTGCAAAAGAGTATTTTTATAAATATTCTCATTATAGGAGTAGTAACCAAGAACTGGTGTTGGGTGGTGTCGACTAGCTGTTTTCTTTCTACACTCTATCAACTCAAAATTATTGATGGCTACCGCAGGCAACTCTTGAGTCGTGATGCGCAAATGTTCGAAAGTAACTGGTTTGGTTTGTTTTTAATTTCGCGCAAAGCTACAGGAGAGCTATCTGTGCTAGCCGTCCATAATTTAGCAGTGTAAGACTAGAGAGAAAACAGCTAGTCATCACCACCCACCGCCAAGTCTAGGGTTACTATTTTACCAACGAATTGTGGGATTGATCGCACGTTATAACACCCCCACAGGTGAGGGGGCGAGTATGTTTGATGTGACGGGGATTTGAACCCGCAACACTCAGATTATGAGTCGAAATGCCATAAACTACCTTGCCATACCGGTTTTAATCGTAAGTAATTATTGCTATCTCTAGCAAAGCGTATTTTATCAATTTCTGTTATTACTGTACAGTTTTATAGAGTAAAAGAAGAGTCTACCGCTTAGGGTTTGCAGCCAGTGTAAACATAATTTAATTATTTCCCTACTTTTGTATGTACATTACCATGCCGATATTCAAATATTATAATTTCCTTTCTTATTATCTAAATACTTTCTTTTCGCATTAAGAATTTATTTTTGTTGATATAACGTTAATCACCAAGTAACTAATTAAATAAAATAGGAAATGACAGAAACACATGGTTTAACACATAAGATTTACATAAGAAAACCAAGACTTTCACTCTAGGATGTTACGCTTTTATGAATTAACTAAAAGAAAAGAAAATTTTGGGCGTGAACGTGTTACTCTGCGTAGGAGAATGTATTTTGAGCACTGTTTCGTCACCTGTCTGGGGTGTCCGTTTTTTGCGGAACACCAACAGCATGCTCTAACGTTTTCACCTTGTTGACAGTGTCGTGCTTTGGCTATTAGGCTTAGAAGATAACAGTGGTAACACCCATCAACAAAATATATCTTTGATGAATTTCTAAAGTGATTAGATAAACTGAAAACAATCAGAAACTTTAGACAGTTCTAGGTTAAAACTTAAATTTTCAGTTCACGTCGCATCTCTGTTTGGTGACGTAAATGAATGACAAAGGACAAACAAAGATACACTAATCGCTCCCTAATCAACTGGAAGTGTATTTGTCTTGTTTCTGAATTTTAAATTTAGCTCGGTTTCATCCATAACATGAATTAAAATTGGAGTCATATTTCTGATCCCTCACTTATTCAAATTAGCAACATTAATTAGATAAAACTTCTTATAAGACTATTGGAATTTTAAGTGTTTATTTGTCTGAATTTTAGATTTGCTAAGTGCAGTTTGCACTGTTAATCATTGTTATCACAAAATATATTTATAAAAGTAAATCGTAAGTTAGTTAGCTTAACTTAAATTTATAAGAAAATAATCTGTTAAACTGATAACACGTCACTGGCAGAAGAAAGTTGATCTCAGTTCCATCACTATTATAATTTTACATAATACTACATATAGTGTAAAAAGCAGCCAAACACCTACAAGGCTTATAATTTTCAAATTTAAGAAATAATTATTCAATATTTATATTTGCATAGCCGTCTTCCCCGTACGTAAAATGTTTGAAAGGGAAGTTCTAATCTGTGAGATCAAAGGCCAAAACAATCAGCATGCTAATTCTAGGCAAGGGCGAATATTTCAAACCAGAAACCGCTAATACTTTTGAGGAAGCGTAAGAAGAATGTAGACCACATAGAAAACGTTAAATATCATAAGTTGATGCGCTAAGACTATATTCATATATCTTTTTAACATCACAAAAATAGGGGGTTCAGCTGAAGCCCTCGAATTCCTCGTGCATACGCACACTTATATAGTGCATACGAAAACAGAAATGAACTTTTCTTTTTAATTAAACAAATTTTAAAGCAAGAACAATACAAAGTATATATCAGTCTAAATCAGTATTTCGGCGGAAACGTTTTTTCAGAGGATAAACTTACAGCTTTATATCCCTCTCCAATACACAAAACGTTATTAGATCTACAAGTTACCTTATACACTTTTATTGTTCATAACAGATTATTATTGGGAGTTGAATCAAATGTTGAGAGTTTCCGTCACATTTATTTCATCCAAAATGATTATTGTAGGTTAAGTTAGGAGATGCAATTTTGATTTAATAAAGGTACGTTGTTTTCCATTAGCCCTACGATAAGCCTATGGATTTACAAAGCTAGAATCAGGGGTTCGATTCCCTTCGGTGAGCTCAGCAGGTAGCCCGATGTGAGTTTGCTATAAGAAAACACACACACGCTGTTTTCCACTTCTGTTATCAATACAGTTTACGAATCCATTGCGATGCCTTTCGTGCAACAATGTGAAAAGTCCAAGTAAACAGAAAAAATTCAGGCACTTATACATAAATTTACAACATTAAAATGAGGGGGTTCAATTCCTCTTGGTTGCCACAGCACATAGCCCGATGTCATTTTATTATAAGAAAACACACATAAGCAGTAGTTTGGATTTAGAAAGTAATTGCACTATTTAATGTCAGTTGTTTTTTTTTCAAATCTGAGATATTTAGTTGCATTATTTTAAAACTTTTTAAATGTGTATTGCGTATGACCATCTGACGAATATAATTTGGATAAAGAGATTTGTCTCCCGCTGATGTAGTGGTAAGTCTACGTATTCAAAATGCTGAAATCAGAGGTTCGATTCTCCTCAGAGGACTCAGCAAATAGCCCGGCGTGGCTTTGCTATAAGAAAACACATACACACACATTAAAAGGTTAAAATCATAGAAATTATATCGTGCTGAATCAAATTGTTGGGAAAAAGACATCATAAATTGTCTGTTGTTTTAAATGTTTAGTAACTGGGAAAGTTCCAAAGATATTTGCAGTAGTTCAAGATTAATTGCACTAATTTTCCTGTTTGGACAGTTTACTTATCCACAACTTTTCTATAGTGAAAAGTAAAGGTAGGTATACAGCCACGAAAACAAACCAAAGTAGATAAACAAATTTAAACACAAGACGACAGAAAGGATATTCATACTGTGTAGTACTTTATATATTTGTTTATGTGCTTGTTAGAACACTGACAAATATCGCAAAAAATTTCATGTATAACACCTAAATGACATTTTTCTTCGAAACAAACACTTTAGCTTAGGCAGCTTTCTTTTGTTTCGAACATTGTTAAAAATTTGATTTAAATTATGTTTTTAGAACGAGCTCTGTACCCTATTAATAGCCATCATAATATATTTTTAAATTATTAGATATTTTAAAATTTCATCAGGTGTGAAATGATTGTTAAAACGTTAAAAACTGGTCAAACTCACAATAATTACTGCTCTTCAAGCCCCCAGTGGCACAGTGGTATGTTTGCGGATTTACCACTAAAAACCGGGTTTCGATACCAGTGGTGGGCAGAGCACAGATAGCCCATTGTGCAGCTGCAGCTTTGTGCTTAATTCTAAACAAACAAACAAAAAACAAAAACTGCTCTTCAAAAGCACGTCAGTTCAAATAAAAATACAATTATTGTGTATAAAACATAGTATTTAAGGATTTCATGGGATAAATTTATATCCTACTAGTGTCAAGGAAAATATTTAATATATTTTTCAAAGAAATCTTAAAACTGCATGATATATATTTTAACACCAGAAATATCAATCAAACATTAGGCTTAGTTACCACGAATCTTGGCCCTGTGTGGATCACGGGTTAGAATTCCCGTCACACCAGACATACTCGCTCTTTCAGCCGTGGGGGTGTTATAATGTGACGGTCAATCCCACTATTTGTTGGTAAAAGAGTAGCCCAAGGGTAGCCTAAGGTAGTGATGACTAGCTGCCTTCCCTCGGGTCTTACACTGCGAAATTAGGGACGGCTAGCGCATATAGCTCTCGTGTAGCTTTGCGCGAAATTCAAAACAAACCAAACCAGGAATTTTAAGCCAGATATTTTTAGAATTCTGAGATATTTATAATAGAAAATGCTTATAATAGCCGTAATATTAATACATAATTAATATATAAGTTAGCAGAATTTGAACTTAACATTGAAATATATTTTACAATACGCATATATACAATCTTCACAAAACGTTATGACAACACTGACTTGCCATAAAATAAATTAAGGTATGCTTAATGAGTTTAAAATATTGATTGTTTGAATTTTGGGCAAACTACACGAGGACTATCTGAAATAGTCGTCCCTAATATAGCATTATAAGACCAGAGGGAAGGCAGCTAGTCATCACTACCTCAGGCTCCTCTTTTACCAACGAATAGTGGGATTGACCGTCACATTACAACGCCCTCACGGTTTAAAGAGGGAGCATGTTTGGTGCGACGAGGGTTCGAACCTGCGACCTTCGGATTACGAGTCGAGTGCCTTAACCACGTGGCCAAGCCGGGCCTGATTGTTTGGAAGTAAGGAAAAAGCTACACAATGTGTTATCTAACCCACCAAATATTCGGAACTGTGTACTACTATACATGGTACTTCAGTTTATGTGTGTGTGGTAAAAGTTTTGTACTTTTATTTATTATAGAAATTAAGAAAGTGCATGAATACAGTTTGTATGTGAAATTTTATCCATCATAATGGATTATTAAAGGATATAGAATCAATGTTAGATTCATTAAAATAACCTTTGCAAAGAACTGCGTTGAAAGGTAAAATATAAATTCATTTTCAATTTGAGAAATATAGCGACAGAAACTTTAGAACGAAAAATATATTTGGGACTAACGCTATTAGAAGCTTATAATTAAGTTGGAATGTACGTGGCCTAATGGCCGGTTAACATGCCACGTTGTAGATAATTAGACCAGTGGTTCTCTGTTTGTGGTCTTTTGACCATTGGTGGTCCGTAAGGGTCTCCCAGATGGTTCAAGGGCTGGTCCAAAACATAAGTCTCATTAAAAGCAGCGCTATTCTTCACATTAATTCTGATCAGTTTTTTTTCAGTTGGTGGCCCTCTGAGTCTTTTGCCCTGATAAAGTGATTCGCTGAAGAAAATTTTGAGAACCGAAACATGCCGCTGACCACGTCCTATATTTTCAGTTACAACAACATTATAATTGTGACAGCGGGTGTTGCTGACTTGTTACCTGTGGTCAGAAGTTCTGTATAATAGGTTTTGCCTTATGCGTGTCTAACAATGCGTAGATCATGTTGTATAAATTACCATTAAGATAAAAATAGCAAAATACAAACTGGTATAATTAATGTTATAAAGAATTACTTTTCGATACGGTGAAGAAAGATAAATCTGAAGAAAACTCCAAATATAAACCCCCCAAAAAAAAAATTGATAAAAGTTAACAAAGTACACGAATCCAAACAGCTCTTAAAATGTATTTACAATTAAGTGTTCAACGCAATAGCACTAGATTTTACAGAGTCTATAGTGAAAAGCTACTCACTACAATTATTGAAACAGGATTATAAAGAACTGAATGAAAGCTGTGAGCCTAAAACAAAAGGAACCAAAAATACAGAAAACTATTTGTGATAGTTGTTACTAATTTTTAAGTGCTCATTTTTAAGCTACTCTTGTCAGGCCGAACAGTTGGTATAACTGTTACTCTTATAACGCGCTCGCTGTCCAAAGTGTGGAGCATGATTTTTTTTCCTTTTGAAATAACTGTACAGAAACTACGGAAACACTGCCCCACGTGCTAACCACTGCGTCACGCTTGACACGAAGAGTTTGTTTGTTTGTTTTGGAATTTCGCACAAAGCTACTCTAGGGCTATCTGTGCTAGCCGTCCCTAATTTAGCAGTGTAAGACTAGAGGGAAGGCAGCTAGTCATCACCACCCACCGCCAAATCTTGGGCAACTCTTTTACCAACGAAAAGTGGGATTGACCGTCACATTATACACCCCCACGGCTGGGAGGGCGAGCATGTTTGGCGCGACTCGGGCGCGAACTCGCGACCCTCAGATCACAAAGCGCACGCCTTAACGCGCTAGGCCATGCCAGGCCGGACACGAAGAGAAAAAAAATAACACACAAAGTTTGAATAGTTTTTTTCAGATCATATCTTATATTGATTCTTAAAATTAGTTAACAGATATATAATATCAGTTCAAAATACATTTAAAAATTGTAGTTAGGGTTCGTTAAGGATGGATAATAATTGAAGTTTTGAAAGAAAGGACTCTAAAATAACGTATAATAGAAAAAAACGAATAAGTATAGAAGTGACATTATTAACCCAAGTGCCTTAAAAATTGAAGTAAGGTTTAGACCAAGAATGATAAGAAATAAAAAAAAATAATTATTATACCTATACCAGCGATGCAAGTAATCGTATGTAGAGAAAAACAATGCAATAATTACCTGCTCTTCATTATACTAGAAATAAGCTTAAATGTATTTATCTAATGATTCGAGTTTCAGGTAAACAGACTTGTTATTTATTCTCATGTCATCACTAAGTTAAATTCCACCTAAAATAACTTTCTCAAACTTAAATTAGTCTTAATAACGTAGTGAGATCACACAAGTTTGTAAACCTAAAATATTCATTTACTAAAGTGCAGGATTTGTTTTTCTTCAAAAATAAATATCGTAATTGTGTTTTATTTTGATCTGACTTTGGCTTACTGATGTCGATCTAGCTCGTCAAACAAGTATTACTACACCACTAAATATTTTGTTTGTATATTTATTTGTTTATTCGGTGTATTCGTGAAAGATCTTACAATGCAAGTCAACTATGCCATCTATTTACTCTGGGTGTGTTGACTGAGCGTAGGCGGCAGGACATAAAGATTTTCTAGATGATTAACATGGAATTGTGGCGCTCCAGCTTGTACACCATAGTCACTTCGGTCGCTTTTCTTACTGGGAGAGGCATGTTGGGCTTGTTTCATGCGGCTGTAATAAGCTTTGTTTAGTAACAAACTGTAAATCAAAAAGTGAAGAGATAACTACCATTCTGCTGTACAACGTACGCTAGCTTTGCACTAAAATCAAATGATCGTCTACAAGTCGTGAATATTTTTTTGTATTTTTAGAGCTAACCATATATTTGTTTGTAAATACTATCTCACCAAAATAAAAAAATGAGGACTGATGATGGTGTTTTTTCATCCACTCATAATGGATAAAATTTAGTGACCTCTCATGTGAGCTAAACGCCAGAGTTTTAATTTCTTTATATCGACCTAGATTTCAACATTTGTAAGTAGAAAGAACGTGCGCTTAAGGGTCTATTCTTGTGGTTCGTTTTCTCGTTTCTTAGCGGTAATTAATGTGCTCATTTAACTTGCTTTCGTGTAGCATAGAATTTTAGTTTTCAATTCATTTCCACGAAACGATTAAATCAGATATTTCAAAAACAGTTTGTATCAACTTTACGGTATCTACAAAAATGTTTGTAGGCTGTTCTAATCTGAAATTAGTCCAAAATGGGAATCAAAATTATGCAGTCTTAACTTTGTCGTTGTTCAGTTTGTTAAATATACAAAATGAGCTACTTGCACTTTGTCCAGGGCAGAGAATCGAATCCCGAACGTTATGTTGTAAGATCGTAAACTTATCGCTGTCCAATTGAGAGATATTTCAAAATTACTTTTAATACCACAGGCTTAAAAGATAAATAAAATATTAAATAAATAACTGGGAAATTTATGTAGCTAGTTTATAAAAGCTTGAATATTCAAACCCACTGATTTGTACTTCAGGACTAAATCTACCAAATCTCACACCCATTTACCTGTTTTATGACTAACTTAAACCTTACAAAAGTTGTTTTTTTTAAATGCTTGTTCATACAACCTATTTTTTGTAATAATATGATCATATATATGTACATATTTGTACCAACGTCTTACGGTTGTCATAGAATAGATGTATATAAATATTTATATATGTGTATAGCAGTTTAACTCTGACATGCTGAGTTGATACTGCGCTTTTGAACAGTGAAAAGATTGTGTCTTTTGGGGAGAATAAATTACATTTTCATGCAACTTAAATAAGTTAAAGAGAGAACGCCGAATATGTATAAATTTCAGCACACAAAGTCATCTTTCATTCATTTATATTGTGTTTATATTGGTGATATATCTGATTTATTTGGTAAAAGTTGTAGGTACTTTCGGTTCAGAGTAAGAAAAGATTCTATATGGAGAAAAATAGAAAATAAACTTCTTAGAGCTCAGAAAATAGCCAAAGTGTCATACGTTTTGTTTAACATGAAAACAAAATTCAAATAGTTTAAAAACAAAATTGTCAACTAATTTATAACACAAGTAATTTTTATTTAAAACATTGGGATATTGAATCGTGGAAACTGAATCAGCATCTATCCTATCAAACTATAATTATGCGTTTTGCTTTCTTTTCAATGTTGGCATTTTAAATATTCAGTCTCAAAATTCATAAGATAAAGTATTTTTCTTTAAGAATATTTTCATTTACGTTTTATTCTTTTAGTTAAGTTCTGTCATTGTAAATTTGTTCAAAATATCAAATTTAATTTGGACATGTATACTGGTCTCTACGTCTTCATCAGTTTATTAAGTTATTAGTTTATTAGCTACTTTCGATCAATATATCACAGGAATCTGCAATATTGTCATTCTATTTTTATGCAATAATTTTGAATTATGTATCAATATTTTTACTGCTCGTATTTTTCAGTTCATGATTGCCTTTTCACATGATTCACATTCTATTTTTATGCAATAATTTTGAATTATGTATCAATATTTTTACTGCTCGTATTTTTCAGTTCATGATTGCCTTTTCACATGATTCACTCATTGCTTGTTACAGACCTCAGTACAGCTGAAAGTTCACTATATTTATCAGTCAAAAATAGCTGTAACTTAAGTGCTTTTAATACAACGTAACAAGTTTCAATAACGAAACAACAAAATACCTGTTTTTTTTAAATTCAGTATTGATGAATTTAAGTCTCAAACGTTCGTTATTGAGTCGATATTTACATATCATTTATAGCAGTAAGTATTTGACATTTTGCTATTTGCTGTAAATTAGCAAGTAATACTTACACTTGTTAACTAGATGTATCGTTCTACATTACATTCAAGGCTCAGTTTAGAAACGTTTACTTTTCTAGTCGAAAATGTTGTTTCTGGACTTTAATTAAAAAAAAAAGCTTTCTGTTCCATTTCTGAATCCATACACGCATTAGGTGCAAATATCAAAAAAAATATTTTATTTTATCGTTACAAGTACGTTGCACTTCATTAAGCTAATGCTGTAAATATTGCATCATGTAGCTTCAAAGATAAAATAACGTTGTTTTATTGTAAGTGTGAAAATCAGACATTTTCCAATTCAAAGTTTTGTTTTAAAACCCTGTAGAATTTTCGTTCATATTATCCAGTATACGACTACATTAAAGATAGTTTTGTAAAGAATATTGAATATCCAATACCAAGTTCCTTATGATTTAATACAACTGCAGAAATTCTTTGGAAAAGTAGGCTAGTGATTAACAAACCTTCTCTCTCTCCACCCGGGATATCAAAGAGTGTCAATTTGCGTTATCTCCCACTGCTAATGGTCATTTGTGGAGAAGATTGTCCATCGATATCTGATAATTTATGTCCGTGTCGTTTCCAGTGTCTCCATTAAACCAAGTCATTTTTTTAAACAGGGGCTGAGGCATGAAGGCAGAAATAGTATGTGTTGTGTATTCCACCCGCTTAAGCACAGTGATAGTCTCTTATCTTAATGTTTTATAGTTATTTCAATCGCCTAAATCACATTGTTGCAAATATAGCAGTCTCTTCTATTTAAAATATTCTTTAACGTGAGCAAGTTTTGAATTCCAAACACGTGGTGAGTCTCAAACTGAAATTCTCTAGCTGAACACCGAAGTACAATGTTTAAGATAAAGGTAAAAACAACAAATACATCATGGGATTTGTATCGATTTGCCGACTCTTAAGGAGTAATTTATTAAATAAATATTATATCGTTTTAATTTTTTTTTACTTTAGTGACTTTATAACCTTTCTTATAACCTTTATACTTTACAATACTTGGTAATGTAGCAACAGCAATTTTCGCAATTCTGTACTTAAAATTAATTATCTCTGAGAAGACTACTATGAAGCTTACGAATGCATCAGCAAATTTTTTTAAATATGTATTTCGAAAGTAAATATTTACTTAAGTATTAAATGTTGAAAAAATTCGAGTGTTTTTTTTTAATTCTATTGTGCAAAACTGTTTCAATCTTTATTGGGTTAAAAAGTTTAAAAACATAACAAACAAGTTTTAAAATTATTTAAGAATTCGAAAGTGATAAGCCTAAAATGTATACTTACATTAGCAAATAAAAATATTCAAAACAGGAAGCTTAGTGTTAAATTCAATACAATGGTGAGTCGTTGCATTTGCAAACAATGGCACCATGCGTGACATATTTAGTACCTGTATATCTGGTTCACAGCAAATTTCGAACTATTCGTCATTTAATGCTGCCACAGATAGATAGGTTTATGGAGAGATAATTGTATCACAGTCCATTCGAAGTAAAATATTCGTATAGCGCGATTGTTATTGTCTTAGAAAAAGAAAATATAGCATTTTAAGAGCAATATAAATACAAATATCATATGTAAAATGAATACTGTGTTTACGAAAAGGAATCTTATGATCCTAAAAGTTCATATGATGATGTTGGGCATATTGTTTAGTACAATTAATATAGTATAAAAACAAAGCTACAAAGCTCACACATTCTAATCATAACTTAAAAACAACGTCTGTTAACACATTAAAAAAAAATATCAGGAGAAATTTGAATCACAAAAATGTATTTCAAATTCAATGATATTTGTGCATTTAGTCCGAATAAGTTTTATTTCAAATTTCGACTTCTGCATAGAGTTGGGGCCTGGCATGGCCAAGCGCGTGGGCGTGCGACTCGTAATCCGAGGGTCCCAGGTTCGCGCTCCTGTCGCGCTAAACATGCTCACCCTCCCAGCCGTGGAAGCGTATAATGTAACGGTCAATCCCACTATTCGTTGGTAAAATAGTAGCCCAAGAGTTGGCGGTGGGTGGTGATGACTAGTTACCTTCCCTCTAGTCTTACACTGCTAAATTAGGGACGGCTAGCACAGATAGCCCTCGAGTAGCTTTGTGCGAAATTCCAAAACAAACAAACAAAATGCATAGAGTTGAGGGTCTATTGAAAGCTGGTTGAGACGTATGAGTTAAGTAAAACCTCACTGTCATTTGTAGAAGACTTATCAGAATAGAAGTTGCAGTGTGGAGCATTAGCGTATAACCATAGTTATCACACTAAGAATGAAGATTAAGGATAACACAGGAACTGGAATATAGATTTCATAAGGCACTGTTAACACTCAGCATAAAGTAGTCTCAACCTTTGGTACTTAATTTATCATGGTGGTAAAATGCAATAATTACTTTTGTCAATTTCACTCCCACATGACTTTATGCATTTCTTAGCTTTTGGATTAATAAATAACTTCTTTAACAAAGGTAGCTTATTTTACTGTTTGTTTGTTTTGGAATTTCGCACAAAGCTACTCGAGGGCTATCTGTGCTGGCCGTCCCTAATTTAGCAGTGTAAGACTAGAGGGAAGACAGCTAGTCATCACCACTTACCGCCAACTCTTTGGCTACTCTTTTACCAACGAATAGTGGGATTGACCGTCACATTATACATCCCCACGGCTGGGAGGGTGAGCATGTTTAGCGCGACGCGGGCGCGAACCCGCGACCCTCGGATTACGAGTCGCACGCCTTACGCGCTTGGCCATGCCAGGCCTCTTATTTTACTGAAAGGTAAGTAAATATGTCAAAATACATAATGTTTGGAGAATATAACCGTAAGGTACAGTATGTAGAATACAAAGTAAGGTGAGAACAAATTCGTTTAAGCAATATTTAAAAAAATTAATATATGATGTATTTAACATAAAAAGTGTTGTTGATAGATTTTCTCAATGACAGTGTTAGATGGTTTACATTGTTCTCGGGATTTGTACAAAGTAATTAATGCCTTTATCATTAGGTTTTCACTTTTTCTATAATCAACAAAAACTAACGATATACTTCTTCATCTTACAAATTATGAACAGTAAATCTAATTGATTAAAGTAATCTGTCTTTTTGTTGATGTTCACTTGCAAATTTTACTCTCCGAGTTTTGAAAGATAGCAATGAACCTACATTGTCATGATTAAGTTTGCACTATAACCCAGGCTGATAAGCATCTGATAATTTACTTCAAAGAGCTAAAAATTCTGCTCTTCCATTATGGAAAGCGAAAACACTTTTTAACTAGCAAAGAGTAATAATTGTGGATATGCACTGATAAACTCTATTGACAGAGAAAAATAATAATTCGTACTGGTAAAATTATCTTATTACAATGAGTGTGGATTGTATCAATCGAAAAGTGAGAATGCTATTTAAGAAATATGAGTGAAACCATGAGTTACAAGCCCTCTCTATCTCTTTACAAACAGTGTGAGAAGTAAACCACATTACCAAAACTACGTTTCGCTAAAACAGAGTCTGAACACAACCAATACTAACAACATCTACTGTTTCATTTCAAAGAGCGAATACATATTTATGAAATAAGAGTGAGAACAGTCAATTGTAGTCTCTAGCTCTCTCTACCAGAAGAGAAAAGCGTGAGCCGCACTGATAAAACTGTTTTCTTAGTTGTTAATTGTGTGAATAATGTTTTCTGTCCAGATATTTTAAAATCATACAAGTGATCTCTTATTCCATATCTTTTATCTTAAGTAAAAATGACTCAAAAACTAATTAAGCCCCTTCTTTGTGATATACATATGACGACATTTCTTTAAAAGAACTACCTTAATGTAATTTTCTTTTTATGTTGGGTTACATTGTATCTTTTCTGATATTCTAAAATTTAAAAAGCAGTATAAAATTTGTACTTTAAAATTTATTCGTTAAAATTTTGATTTTTTTATCTTGACATGATATATAGATATATATCTATTAAATTTATTCACTTCTCAAAGAAAAGATCCCGTCGGAATGAAGTGAAGAAAAATAATAATCAATACTTTTTAATCTAGTTAAACCGTTATAACTTAACTGTTAAGATCTAACACCAGATGAGGAGCATTAGTAATAAAATTGTCAACCTGAACATCACATTTTGTAAACATGGGTTGAAATGCGATACGAGAGACACCAAGTTTATGATATATAGCCGTTGCTGATTTTAAGATACTCATCAAAAAGTGTACAACCAATCAACAACATTTGACACCAAAACGGCTCCTTCCACTGAATAACAGTATTGATTGTCATATTTATAACACGCCCACAGGAGAAAGTTAAGTGTTTTCAACATTAGCATACGGAATTAAATCTTTTTATTATATCTAAGTACCCTTTTGATTGTTGGTTTTAATAATCTTTGAAAAATTGAGATAGCTACAATTTCCACCAGCTTTTACTGGGATTGGGCAGTCTAAACCTTATTTTGTTTATGTTTTATCATACAAAATGGCGGAGCTGTTCCAATTTCGGAATATCAAATTTTCAAAAAACCAAATTTATTTAACTTTTGCATAGTAAAAAGCTTCAAAAGAAAGAAGGTTGCTAAAATTGTCATGAATAAACGAAATGAGGATTTTAATGTCTACACAGACTTTGTATTGCTTGCTAAAGAGGGTTGGTGTGACATAATGATTGTATGTGACGCCTCGATATTTCCTTATTGTCTAGGCTTTCGTGATGTCTCGAATCTTCATCAACTTTAGGGTAAAACAAACATCGTATAAAAGGATTACAGGTAATTATTCAATGAACATATTATTTTTACCGAATAATCAAAACTTTTATGTCAGGATACCTCTCCTGACAATTATTCTAGTGAAAATGAAATAGATTTTAGACTAAATTTGAAGAAGACGGCACCTGCTTAATGCAAAAAAAAGAAGAAAATTGCAAATAAACAAGAATGAAGCGATAAAAAATTAAATAACAAAAAAGAAAATCAGGAGACAGGAATTTAAGAGAGGAGTTAAAAGAAAGTAGCATAATATTCAAGGAGAAATTAAGAACAAAAGCTAAAATAATCTAATTGAACGCTAAAATGAAAAAGCTATTGGAGATGTGTATAGAGGTTTGAACTGCATAAATGGATAGCACATAAAAACATTTATGAATTCCAAAAGCTTCTTTTGACAGAATTTTAGAAGTATAAAATTACATTAATGAAGTACAAAAGGACATCCCAAAATACGAAGAATCGTATGCTATAAAAGGACATTAATGAAAGTCAAAAACAAAGCAAAAATTGTACACATTCACTAAATATAGAAAAGTTTATTTAAGCAAAATTACTGTAGCAAAAAATAACATTATTAATAGAATAAACATGTTTAAAACAATTCTCTAAAAGCAAATATCTAACCAATCACACTTTTCTCTGCATCTGCCTGAGAATTCCAAGATCATATACCATTGATTATGAAACATGAAAAGATTAATCTATCTGGTCAACACCTGTTATTACTACTGCTGTACCCCCTATGACTTCAGTCATGGACTACTCCAACCATATCATTAACTCATTAAACTTCAAAATTTATCTGGTTGTTCCACAGTATAGTTTGAAGAAGAAACTGACAGAAAAGTACCAATGGAAGACATCTCAGGCATAATTCAAAATACTTTCTGACTTGAATGGGTGAAAGAGTTGAACACAAATTATTAATTATGTGCACATTTAAGAAAACCAGCCTTAACAATATTAACCAATCATCGATTGATGTGAAAAGTGAGTGTTAAGAAGATTCGCTCACTTTGAGAAACTTTACTACACATCAAGAACGAGTGCATGTTGAAAAGTACCTCCATACGGGATCTTAGATGCAAGGTAGAATAAGTTTAAAATAATTTTATGGTTTATTACCAGGAAGCACAATGTACTATTCAGCAATTAAACCGCTAGAGGTTGGATGTCAATTAATAGTACAGAAATAGTACAGTTAATAAAAACAGCCGATATCGAGTAACGTAAAACAAAACCCAGAATAGTACATCCTAGGTAGAGTAATTGGCTGTGGTTGCCTATGGAAGGATGTTAACAGAAGAATATCTTAAGATTTATTGAGCTGACAATTTAGGATTGTTGAAGAAAATATCTAACCTCTCGAGGTTCAATATTACAGACTATTGTATTTTAACTTAGACGATTTTTCTGTGTTTTTTTAATTGGCTAGAGCGAATTTTGGCTTGACACAATGAAAATGTGTGAAGCCTAAATATTTCTTAAATATATATATTTTATGTTACACCTCGTGTTTTCGTGAGATTGGGCAGGAGGATGAAGAGATAACTGCTATATGAAAACACCAGAGTTAATCAGTGAGATAATTAATTTGTGAGCTACACAATTATTGAGTTCTGCGCTGTAAAATTTGAACTA
Source organism: Carcinoscorpius rotundicauda (assembly GCA_011833715.1). Classification (NCBI taxonomy): domain Eukaryota; kingdom Metazoa; phylum Arthropoda; class Merostomata; order Xiphosura; family Limulidae; genus Carcinoscorpius; species Carcinoscorpius rotundicauda. The sequence goes on along the minus strand of CM022391.1, from coordinate 44,597,282 downwards.
CTGTTTCACCAAAATAGAGAGTTTGCAAATCGGTGACTGTTTAGGTTTATTTGCGAATTAGAACTGTCAACATACATAGCGTGTAGAACATGTATGTTACGGTTCAAGAAACAAATCGATTTCATTAACGTTAATTGAACTCGGCTGGTTATGCATTCTTCTTTAGGAATAACTAAAAAGTAGGAACCTATTAACGATAGAAAACGTTAAAACGATTTTATTAAATTAGTTGTTTATGTATGTGTTTCTTTAGCAAGTTGCTTATCGTAACTTTTCTGTCTTTACCATAAGAAGCTAACGGCTTTTTAGAATGTTTGCTTAAACTACAAGAAATATATTTTCTGATCGCACGTGGCAGCGTTATAATGTTTTATCAGCTTAAGTCGCCTCATGAATTCACTAAACTCGTGTTTTGGTTAGATTCGACGTGACTACAGACTGCGCATGCTATTAAAATTGTTTTAGTTGTAAGACTAATGATTAATGATAATCTAGAACCCATCTCTCTCTCTCTATATATATATATATATATATAAATGTGCTGTGTGAGTAAATATTTTCAAATATTATCATTTTAGATAGTCCTAAGAAATAATTATCCAAAAGTTAAAAGTTACATTAAAAAATCACGAAATGAAGCTAAGTTCTTCAAACAACAGAACCCGTTGAAAGAAAATGAGCCATGGTGATGAAAGGAAGATAGTTCACATGATTTACAGCTAACAAACTGATGGCTATGACGAACTTTTTGCACGTTTTACATTAACTGAATCACCAAAGTTGATATCTACTAACTTCCATAGAATTAGATGTACTGGTTATGCGTCGTTAACTGCAGCCGGTAACATCAGCATGCACTTCAGGGTGAACAAAAAATGATTTTCAGCAGTAACACTGTCACCTACACAGGCTTTTTATTTTTCTATTAACACAGTATTAGTGTCAATGTAAGACAACTTATTAAGGTAATCGATTTCTTCTTGGCTTTGAGGCTCTTGATCCAGTTTAAAGCCATAAGAAAAAGAGGATTTTGATGAAACTTTGTGGGCCTAGTTTAAATATTGTTCCTCATTGTTTTACCAAAAGTGGCCCGTTTCCGTTGATAATGACGGACACACGAAAACTTCTCCTTACTTTTGTAGGATAGAATATGATCAGTACTGCGTGGCGGAGGTGTGTGCTCGTTAGAGTGCCCTCTAGGTCTTTTATGCTTTCATTTCTAGTTGATCGAAAAAGAAAGTACAAATTGGGTCAATCAGTTTTGTAAAACTAACTGTGTAAATCAATCGCTCTTTCTTTTTACGACACCAGATATGCAATAATTAAAAATATAATTGTTAACAAACTTTTTGTTAACTTTTTTGTAAGATATCCGGAAGCATTTCATCGAGTCCTGTAAACCTGGTGAACATGAAAATCCTTTAAATAAGATGTAATAAGAATCCACACATGAAGGAAACGGATTATATATTTATTAAAACTCTGTTGTTTTATACCAGGTAATAGATTAAACATTCGATTTATTTGTTAAAATAGTGGAAGCAAAACATTCTGACTGAGAGCTGGTTTCACATGTTAAATTATTTAACTTATTTATTTTTAACGCTTTTTTTCATCCCGGTAATATATAAATTACGTTAATGTATTGGAAAATTGACATATAATTTCAAGTCTTTCATCTTCCCGTTGTGTTTTTCCACCTATAGAAGGCACAATTGCTTTTAGTACAATAATATTGATAAACAATGCTAAAATGTTTAAACTATGTAATGTTCTCCTTTGTCTTAAAATAATGTTCCAGTTCTAGTTGTGACTGAAGCATAAGATTCGATTATACTTAAAATTACATACGTGGATTAAGAAATTTTAATTATTAAGATTAAATTGTTTTGAAAAAAAATCCAAATATGTTGGAATAGTTTTTCAATCTCATTCTTGGTATATAAGGTTTCAAATTTAACATTTTTTATTTAACGGATTAGAAATTCTGTTTAGCTAAGATTTATTTTGAGTGCAATTAATAAAGAAACAGAATAAGCCATAGTGATTAGTATAACATAATTACTGTACGATTAAATCTGTTAGTGCAATGAAATAGTAATTTAGCATTTATGATAATTAGGATATGCAAACTAGGTCCTCCACTAGCACAGCGGTAAGTCTATGGATTTACAACGCTGAAATTAGGATTTCGATTCCCCTTGGTTCGCTCAGCAGATAGCCCGATGTATCTTTTCTATACACACACATGCAAACTAGCGATATATCATTTCTTATTGTTAACGTGAAAACTGTATTTAATGATTCATTGCTCTATTAATTAAAAACAAACATTGTTTCTGTAAATTTGTATAATTATGTCCAATTATATGAAGTTTGATATATTTACTTAGATAAATATGCTTTAATGAACCATGTGTGATATAAATAAATAGACTGTTATGTGTGCATAAAATTAATTTACGTTATACTTAGAGAGAAGTTCTTCTAGACCGGGAAGTTACAAGTCTGACATAAAAGAGAAAAGAAACTCCTATTAAGTAAGGAATTTTATCACGACTTCATCCGAGTGTAAAAAGACTGGCTATTGACCTGAAACAGGAACTTTAGATAAACTCTGAAACAAAGACCTCAACGTTGCCGAACTGGTCACGATCTGCCGGTCTTTGTTAGCCTATAGTTGGGTAAGAAAATTTTAACTTGACAACAACAGTTAGGAAAAAAGAGAAAGAGAGTTTAAAGGGATTAATTTTGAAAAAGGAAATTTTAGTAGACAGACCAGACAATTAACACTAATGTCATGTCGATATTAGTGTGATTTCGTATTTAAGACGCTGCTATATTTTTAGCACACTGGTAATTTGAGATTCGGATTATTTTAAAAATTAATTATAGTTTGGGGTTGTTTAAGCAAGCAGGCGTTATCATTAGTTATACTGACATAATTCTTACTACTGCAATTGTGACTTGCGCATAAATGTTTATAAGAAAAGACAAGTGAGAAACCGAGTGTTTCCCAACGCTCGCAGAAATGTAAAGCAATCAAATTAAAACATAACAAAGCAATGAAGCTTACTAAGTAAGGGAAATGTACTAAATAATATTTACTTTCTTACACTGCACATTTATATTCGTGGTAAATTAATTGTAAAATTTCTTTAAATTACAATAAATCAAAATCACGAAAGATAACACTATGAAAACTAGATGCTACTCAACACATTAATTTGCTGGTTGTAGCTCGCCGAAAGATCAAATAATTAAAACATACAAGTCATTATAACAAACAAAATGTTAGCTCAATTCATAATGCAATAACAATGTTATCTTTTTCTCACATCAATGAAAACAAATTGTCGATATTTATCCCACATGTGCGTCAGCTCCAGCACACAAGACATTTAACTGTTCTGTTTTGCAACAAGTCTAATGATAACCTCTGCTATTTTTTAAATTATTTCTCTTGTGTTGTGTATCATATTCAAACACGAAATACAAATATGTTTGTTGCAGGTTTATAGTTGTTGTTTTCAATGAGACTATGTAAAAGAATTTAACCATAGAATCCAAATATACTTTACGTGTAAAATAATTAATGTTTCTAAAATATTTTGGTTTGTTTGAATTTTGCGCAAAGCTTCACAAGATCTACATACGCTACCCATCTCTGATTTAGTAGCAAAAAATTAGAGTTAACACACTAAGATGTCCTAAGCTATCGCAAACTTCTTTGCTCTCTCTTTAACAATGAATAGTGGTATCGACCGTTACATTATATTGTCCCTACGGCTGAGAGGAAAATGTTTGATGGGACAGATATTCGAAGCTACAACCCTTAGATTGTTAGTCGAGAGCCCTAACCGCCTGACCATGTTTTTACATAGTGGTTGATTTTAGATTATTAATCAAAAGTTTAATTCACATGATCAAAAAAGTAAAAATATACTGGACTTATAAAGGGTCACCCCTGGTACAGCGGAAAGTCTATGGATTTACAACGCTAACATAAAAGAGTTCGATGCCCCTCGTTGGACTCAGCAGATACCCCGATGTGACTTTGCTGTAAGAAAACACACACACACTTTATTTTCAAACGAACATTACGAATAGTCACAAATTATAATTATATTATTTATACCAGTAATATAGAAAATGTATTTTTAAACAATCGATTCAATTTAGATACAATTTTATAGTTTCCCACTGTAGTCCTTTACAGGTTCGGCATGGCCAGGTGGTTAAGGCATTTGACTTGTAATTCGAAGGTCGCGGGTTCGAATCCATGTCACACCAAATATGCTCGCCCTTTCAGCCGTGATAGCGTTATAATGTGATGGTATTCGTTGGTGAAAGAGTAGCCCAAAAGTTGGCGGTAAGTATTAATGACTAGCAGCTTTCCTTCTTGTCTTACACTGAAAAATTAGGGACGGCTAGTGTACATAGTCCTCAGTCTTTACAATAGCGCGCGTGCGCTCGTAATCTGAGATTTACGGGTTTGAATCCCCGTCACATCAAACATGCTCGGCTTTTCAGGGCTAATAATGTGACGATCAGTTCCACTATTGGTTGGTAAAAGAGTAGCTTAAGAGTGGGTGGTGATGACTAGCTGCTGAAATAGGGACGGCTAGCGAAGACAGTCCTCGTGTAGGTTTGAGCAAAATTCAAACAATCATAAACAATCAGTCTTTACAAAGCCGTGTAAAATTCTGTTTCATTGGCTAATGGCATAAAACTAAAACATGTACTGTATTATTTCAATAACTTTTCGTCATTTAATACAAATTATAATGCATAAGTATCACTTAAAATATAAGCGTATGCAGTAGTTTTTTAATTACAGAGGATGTTTTCCATTCGGACAGCGTAGTCCGGTATAGCTCGACTCTTAATCTCAGTGGGAGAGTTATAATGTAACAACAAATCACACTGTTCGTTGGTAAAAGACCATTCCAAGACTAGCTGCCTTCCTTCTAGTCTTACACTGGTAAATTAGGACCATCTCGCACAGACAGCTCTCGTGTAGCTTTCCGCGGTATTCAAAAGAAACCAAACAAATTCCTCTGCGGAGGGATATAAAAAAACAACAACATTATAGCCAAAGCATCTTTCAAATAGTCTGACTATATCTAAGTAAAGATGATGATTTTTTTTACACTATCACTTTTTCAATTTGCTGTGTACTCTTAAACCACATATAATCTGAAATGAAAACTTATGTCCATAATTACATTTTTGTAATACTTTCCATTTGGTGTTTTTATGAGTAAAAAATCAGAAAGTTCCACAACAACTGTAACATGATGGATTATCATATTGCAATATATTGCCTTTGACCTTTACGATCTTTATAATAGAACATATTCATCTTATATTTGAGAATTTGTTCATTTCTTCGCTAATTCCTCTTCCAGATTTATAGTTAGCAGGACCAAATTTGACAGGTGGAGTCGGAGTGGCCCAGAAACATCCTTACGTATATGAAATATCCCCACATCAAAGGGCCGTTAAACGCGCCCGCGAGGTCACTCAGGTAGAATTATAATCTAGGGATAGGTTTACAGGGTTGTTGAACTAACGGTACCAAACGGGACATCTCTGCTCTTACATCATTGGTGGGTGTTCTATCAGGGACTTGTTTTCGGGTACCCTTTAGGTAGTGTTACGTATTATAAATTATCTTGGAAGAGTCACCAATTTATTATGCTACGTACGTTACGTATTACGATTTCAAATAGCCAAAAATTTTGATTTGGAAATTAAGTGAATATGAATACGTATCAAATTTATGACATATGCTAACAAGATTAGTACACACTATTTTCTTCCTTAACACAACTATAGTTTAATATACTAACAGCAAAACATTTTATAATAACGGTTATTACAAATTCTTATTACAAAAATAATTTGTATACAGAAGTTTTACAGAATTACAGATAATACTGAGTCTTATATCGGTTTAAAACCGAATATTTTATCCACTATCCAAGTCCACAACAAGCAGATTAATTCTGAGTTGATACTGTTACAACACGCTTAAGCCAGCTAGCTTGATTGACCTCACGCCAATGACTTCTTACCGGCGAAGATATTTAATGTAATCGTAGAAATACCATCCTTCGAAGATAATTCAATGAAGCTGTACGGTTTGTAATGTTCGAAATCTTTCAGAGTTCCTGGTAAAATTCTGTAGTTTTCCGATTAATAACGTTAATCACAATTATAGCTTCCGAGACTTATAGCATACTGACTTTAGCTGAAAAATAATAATAACTGTCGTGTTTAAATAAGTGAAGGCGAGATTCTGGAAGGCTCAACAACGTTTGGAAACGCGCTGGCATTTTCGTAAAACATACATTGTTGATGCTGTCAAGAATCTTCTACAAATTTAAAGTACAAGTATGACTTGCGCAATACACACCCAACAATATACATCACATGCATAAAAAATATACTGAAACATACTTGAACATAAACAAATGTACAACAGTAAATCTGTTACAGAAGCTGTACAAGTAAATAGGGATATTGTGACAGATTGATCAGAACATCCGGAATGATATGAGACTTTTAAACGCAGCATCGTAAAAAAGGTATTTCATGCTAATGTAGCTCAAAAATCTTTTTAATAAACGAAACTCTACAATTTGGTTGAGATATAAAGTATTTTAATGCACTATATCCTGATATAAAATAAATAGTTTTCTTCTGGGCAGGTCCGGCATGGCTAAGCGCGTAAGGCGTGCAACTCCTAATTCGAGGATCGTAGGTTCGCGCCCGCGTGGCGCAAAACATGCTCGTCCTCCCAGCTGTGGGGGCGTTATAATGTGGCGGTCAATCCCACTTTTCGTTGGTAAAAGAGTAGCCCAAGAGTTGGGGGTGGGTGGTGATGACTAGCTGTCTTCCCTCTAGTTTTACACTGCTAAATTAAGGAGGCTAGCACAGATAGTCCTCGACTAGCTTTGTGCGAAATTCAAAACAAACAAACCTTCTCGGCATTAAAAATATGTAAGCTAATCTATTCTGATACAATAAGGGTTTAACTTAACCGTAATAAGTACGGCTTAGGTGGGAATTGTACCGAAAATTTTCCAATAACAGGTGTTCAAATGTTTGCATTACAAAACCATATTGGTATATCGGCTGTGCTCAATCAGGGGAATTTAACCACTCACGTAAACGTTGTAATACCGTAGACTTACCGCTGTCCTACCTGTGTACTTGCTTCATAACGCTATTTTTAGTAGGACTGTGGAATTACTGTATCTAATGATAACAATATTTTCATTCACTTCCCTGAAGCCCGGCATAGCCAGGTGGTTAGGACGCTCCACTCGTAATCTGAGGGTCGCGGACTCGAATCCCCGTTGCCGTGGGGGTGTTATATTGTGACTGTCAATCCCACTCTCCGTTGGTAAAGAGTAAAAAGTTGGTAAAGAAGAAAGAGTAGCCCAAGAGTTGGCGATGCGTGGAGATGACAAGCTGCCTTCCCCTGATTTCTCCAAGCACGTTCCCTTGGCTGTGGTTTCACTAGATAGTAGATAGGGACAGTGGGAATCTCGTTAATCCATTCATGCGCGTCACTAATTAGATGACGAGGCATTTGGCTACCTTAAGAGAGTCATAGTTACTAAATTGGGGACGGCTAGCGCAGATAGCCCTCGTTTAGCTTTGCGCGAAATTCAAAAACAAAACACTTCCTAAAATAATATTATTGCAGTTGTTTCTTCTCCTTTGACATGACTTTATATATTATAAAATTCGAAAAATTTAAATGTTGAATGAATGTTTCTCAACAAATGCTTAATCTGAAACTTGGAAATAAATGGCTTAAAATAAAATTTAATACCAGTGACGGAGCGTGTAAGAGTCTAGCAAAGGTTTATCTTCCCTAAATAAGCTATTTTTCACCCGGAACTATTCTCACCAATTCAAAAATATAATGCAGTATATGTGGAAAGAGAAAGAGAGTGTTTACGCAAACTAATTTTTATGAGCTCTGCAACCACCCGCACGTAACAGAATAGCTTACTTGAACAAAATAATCATGAGCTGTGTCTACCTAGCACGTTATATAACTAACGTTTCATACTTACATGGTCTATTATTACTTCAGTATTTATAAATGCTGTCTCAAAAACAAATCACTTGACAGAAACAAACGAGTCTCCGATTTTGTACGTTATTTCCGTCACGTATTACGATTTCAAATAATCAGAAATTTAATTTTAATTTCAAAGTTAATTAAATGTCTATGTGTATTAAACTTATGATATTTGCCAACAAGGTTGATACATACAATTTTCTTTCTTAACACAAATAAATTTTAACATACAAACAACAGTGCAATTTATAATAACAGTTATTGCAAATAAATATTTATATACCAAAACTTCACAAACTCACAAATAACATTTAGTCTTCTATCTGGTCTGGAACTGAATATTTCCTTGACGGTCCAAGTTGAGGACGAGATAATTAATTTTATGTTAGTACACAGATACACTTCGCTTGATGGGAATGCTTTATATGTAATAAACGTTTATCACACCTATAGTTTTCGAGACTTATACTGACTGTAGAGACCAAACAATAATCTAAATCTGTCTCTTGATTCGTCGATTTATAGTCTTTAGGCGAAGTTTCCGAAAGCTCACTAGGTCCAAAAGTATTCGAAGATATGTTGGTGCTTTCGTTAAACATATATTGTTGCTTCTCTACACTCTAGAATCTTCTACAATTTAGAGAAGAGGCAGGACGAGCGCAAGCACATTAAACAATATACATTACATGTATTATACCGAAAGAAACGTAGATATAAAATAAAGGTATAACAGTAAATCCATTACAAAGCTCACAATTCAGTCTGCAAAAAGTGACTCAAAAGTTGATAGTTCGCGATGCTAACTGAATACTTATTCCCCCACTGGTATAGAGGTAATTATTCGGATTTCCAACGTTAAAATCAGGGGTTCAATTCCCCTCGGTGGACTAGCCAGATAGCTCGATGTAGCTTTGCAATAAGAACCCCGCACACACATACATACTGACTACTTTCTCTCAGTCTATCACTTTTAAATAAGGTACGGCTAGCGAAGTTAACTCTCGTGTAGCTTCAGGCAAAATGCGACAAATAAACTGACAAATTCTTCTTTCTCTTCACGATTTATTATAATCACAAAATCTTTTTTCTTTTTATTTCGCTTTGAATTCTTCGATCACAGGTTAAAGAACATATGGAAAACACCGCGTAAGTGGACTGGAATTGAATATTTAAATTACTTTATTTATTTCAATGTTTAAACTAAAACTTAAAAGAATGTCGAGGTTTTGTTCACACTGCGTCAGGAACAATTTTATAAATGCGGATTATTAAATACATTATCTTTTTTGTTTTACGTACCAACAACAAACTATTTGAAGCATAACACAAAAACACAAGAGCTGTATTTGTTTATGTATCAATTTTTTAGAGGCTATGTGACAAGAATATAAATAAAATCATTTGGCTTTGAATTTAACAAAATGAACACATTAGCTTAATTCAGTTATATTGATTTTTTAAAATGTATGGCTTCAGTAAAATCATTTTAAATGCCGTATCTTTATTTTATTTTTAAGATCTACGTTAAGTAAGTTTCCTGAGCCTTTGTTAATTTGTACACAAAATTCTTTATATGAATTTTAAAAATCAATAAAAGAATAAAAATGAATTGCATGAAATTAGTTCAAATTCCGAGGTTTAGCAGTTGCTAATCGTTTATATATATAATGCACCTAAACAGTATATTTTTGAAAGTTTATACCATAAACACGTGCCATACATTTTTATGTAGGAATATTATAAATATATTTTTTATAATTTTTAAATTCAAAAACCATTTAAACAAAAATAACATAAAATTATATTGAACAGTAGACTACAAATAAAAATACAGCAATCGAAATACCTTGTCAAGATTAATATTTAATTACTTATTTCTTGTTTATATTCTTTTTTCTTAAACTTTACAAGAGACAAGTCCTAAAACGAGATGTTGTTCATTGCTAATACGATTCCATCTTCTGTATCAAGCTCCACTGATCAAAACCAACGCTCTCAGTCAACTTCGAAATGAATGACAGGTCTGGCATGGCCGGGGGGTTAAGACACTTGACTCATAATCTGAGATTCGCGGGTTCGAATTCCGTTGCACCAAACACGCTCGCCCTTTCAGCCATGGGGATGAGATAATGAGGTAAATCCTACCATTTGTTGGCCAAGAGTTGGCGGGAGGAAGTGATGACAAACTGTTTTCCCTCTAGTCTTACACTTTTAAATTAGGGACACCTAGCGCAGATAGCCTTTGTGTAGCTTTGCGCGAAATTCAAAACAAACAAAATTAAAGTAAATGTTTGATAAAAATCTGTATGTTAATGTCATTATACTTTGTAGAGCAACTCCACTTCACACAACGAATGACACAAACACTGCTGTTAAAAATAATTATTTAAGTCATGTACACCTTGTTTTTTCTTTCTTTTTGTGTAAAGTAATAAAGACACTCACGGTATAGAGATATTCATAAAACGTGATTAATTGTAAAAAACAATCTGTTTTTTAATGGAATATCTATACTATACTCTACAAAAACTTTTTAACTGTAAATAACAAAATTTACGTAGATTATTTTATTTTTGTTGTAACTAAGTCTAAATAATAACATTTTAATTAAAAGTAAAATGTGGATACGTTTGTGTAAAAGCTGTATAAATGCACCAGTAAAAAGGTAAGCAAATATAGATTGTTTTAACTCTAGCACTAAGACGTATATTCTAGGATGCAAGATATCACTTCATTTGTTGCTTGTATCAGTCACAATTTCATAAAGCATGCTGCAAGTTTCTCCCTTAAATTTTGTTTGTACACACACACGAATACAGGAGGAGGGGGATTGAAGAGATTCGGCTGAACCCCCTGTTTCTGTGATGTAAAGGAAAATTGCTCATAAAGTTAAAACGCATCTGCTTTTGCTTTATTACGTTTTCTACGTAATCTGTAGTCTTCTGATGAAATATTAATATTATATAGTTTAAAATAGTTGCATGCAATGGTTTCTGCTAACTCTTTGTAATTGGAATCCAGAAGTCATCAGACTTTACAGCTTCTGACTTTTTGATGATCAATTTCAATAATAAGCAAACAGCAGCTCAATCTTATTTTAAAATAATATATTTTAATATGTAAAACGTACATACAAATGTTTATTGTACTGTTGTTTACTACAATTGTATTCAGAGCTTTAAATAGTTGTCTTATTTTCGTTAAAGTTCAGGAAGGCTGGTTAAATTATTTTAGAATGCAATTGACAAGAAAAAATACTCTTCTTCTGTTCTGCTATTACAATATAGTCTCTGATAATTTCACTTTCAAAATCGCAACTATAAGCTCTTTATCTAAATTCACAATCGGGTAGTCCAGATCCGAATCATAACCTTTCGATGCATATTTATACCCAACAGAAGTGGAGAACATTCCATAAAATACTAGATATTTTGATCCAATAATATTCAATTAATACAAAGAGAAACATTTAGAAAGTTCTTTGGAACATGATGAAACAATAGCTGATTTATAAAAATTGAACGCAAATGCATCACAACGTATGATTCATAAACAATTAAAAATAAACTTTCCACAAATCCTTTTTTTCTAAAATAATTAAATAAGACACCTGCGCTGTATAAACTATTCAAATCATAATACTCGCATTAAACTAAAATAGCCTGCCCCCCCAGTGGCTCAGTGGTATGTCTGCGGACTTACACGCTAAAATCCGGTTTTCGATACCCGTGGTGGGTAGAGCACAGGTAGCCCATTGTGTAGCTTTGTGCTTAATTCAAAACAACAAAAAGTGATTGTAGCTTTGCGGTTTAAGCATTTTTGTAGATTTTTATTTTCGTACAAGGAAAGAGATAATATACTATTGTTGTGCCAAGTTATTTAATTTAGTAATTCAGTTGAAGAATTAATCATTACCAGGTATATAGAGCACTTTAATGGAATAAAACGTAAAAACTTCAGCTAATTTAAGTCTAATTCCTTACTCACTGTTACTACAGAATGATTTGTTGACCTTCCATTGGATGTTTGTGGGTTTTATATGAACAGCTATGCAATTGTTTAAGCGAGATTTAAGTCATGCAAAATTGAATCCAAATTAAATCTCGTAACACATACTTTTTACAACTTTACTGGTGGCTATGTCCCCAGAAAATTGTAGCATTTGTATGCATTGCATGGTGATTGTGCTTTGCACATTTTGTGTTGGCTTTTGATCTCACGAATAAGAAACCCTTTTCCAAATATTTTGTGTACGGACCTGGTATATTCACAATTCTTATTTGCAGACTTAATGTGCACAAAATTTCAAACAAACCACAACAAATAAACTAGCTTATGAATAATTAACTCTTAGAATGTTACGCCTAGTGTCAGAGATATTTCTTTTACCGAATCAATAGTATGCTTTTCATGAACAATAAAGCAAAAACCCGAATGAGAACAATTATAATTATTAAAACATTACACGTAGAAAGTTGATTATATTAAAAGTTTGTCATAAAAAACACAATAACAAGTTTAATTTTATCATGAAGAAAACAGGAAATATTCTGATCTCTAATACGTTAAAACCACAATGTCCTGATTAGTAAGTTAGCACGCAGTTTCGCTAACTTGTCATGCTTTTGTTCTGATCTTCACGTTTCGCGTAGCAATAAAGTTACAACTTGTTCTTTTTTTTTTCATGAAACACATCTATAAATCTTGTTGTCTGAGCTGTAATATTTACACGTTCTAAATAGAAATCACATCTTCCATTGTTCAAATATTTAAATACGTTTTGTAAATTTTAATCAAACAAGGACTGGTTTGTAAACATATATTTTCGTTTTCGTAACGAGAGCCTTTCGGCTTCTACAAAAGGCCCTGGCATGACCAGATGGTTAGGGTGCTCTACTCGCAATCTGGGAGTCGTGGGATTGAATCCTTTCACACCAAATATGCTTGCCCTTTCAGCCGTGTCATGGTCAATCCTGCTATTTAATGGTAAATGATTAACCAAAGAATTGGCGATAGGTAATGATAACTAGCTGCCTTTCCTTTAATCTTACACTGTAAATAAGTGATGGCAAGCGTAGGTACTTCTCGTGTAGCTTTGCAATAAATTCAATACAAACAAACAAATAAACAAAACTGTTTTGATAAATTTACGGACGTCAAACTGATGACTTTTAATGCATATTAGTTCAAAGTAAATTATTTCATTGTTATTTCAAATGTGCACGTATATAATATAATGAAATGTATTCTCAAGACGGCTGGTATGGATATTAGCACTTTAATTAAAATTGAGTATAGAACAATGTTTTGAAACTTTCAGGTCATCTTCAGGTTAGTTCAAGTGGGTTTCTCGTCATCACGAATATAACGAAATATACAACTTTTAACAGCATAACGTTAAGATACAAGAACACGCCGTTAATAAATGATAAAAAATCTAGTGTTATTTCAATCACTGACTGTTCTTACCTCATCCAGTTAAAAATAAAAGGTTTTGTGACAAAGCTTACAGCTAATTTGTATTTTCCTGGTGTTCGTAAACAAGTTTTATGTTCTGAATTGAAAACAATTGAATTGAAAAGTGAGCAATAGAATCGAGGTTAGAATGTATTCACAACGATATGTTACAATACTGTGAATTGATTCCTTTGAACTTCGGTTACATGTGGCTAAATGTCATTAATAATACATACACCTTTTTATTTTATAAAACAGCACAGAAATCACAATTTAGTGTTACAATAATCAATTGTCTTTAAATACGATAGTTTGACACCATTTTCTTCACTTTTTATGTATGTGTGTTGCTGATTGTGTTAAGAACTTCAACGATCTTAAGTTGTAATATTAAAGGTGAATAAATTTGTTTAAAATAACTTTTGTAATATTGAAGAACGGCGTTGAATGATCAATAAATAATTAGTGGTACGTTTGGGGTGTTATAACGTTAAAAATTGGGTTTTGTTACTCGTGATGAATACAACTCGGATAGCCTTTTATGTAGCTTCGTACTTAGTAAAAAACAAAGATTTATCTATAAATGATTACTATGGTGCCAATTTCAGGAAAATTCTAAACTTAATGAAAAACTCATCTGACTAAAATATCCATAACTTTCAGATTATGTTTCAGATAATTCCTATTATTTACCACACACATATAATAGAAAAATGTACTTCCTTGATTATATGAATAACATTTATTTATATTTTAAATATTTCAACTGTCTATTCAGATTTTACGTATTTATATTTTTACAAGTATTGTTTTTATCCTATTTATGCTAAAGAATAGTGCATACAGGTAAGTAGATCAACTGTTAACCCCGGATATATGTCATAACACAAAATATAATTCATTCTAACTAGTGACGACATTCTTAGTTTTGTTTTCACGTATAGCTCCGCCTACTATTACCAGACACCAAGGTTAGTTTGCTTGACCAACAGGATCCTTCTTACGCATTTCGGACATTATTCTGTGCATGGCAGTAGAACCAGATTATGTATATTGCATTAACTCACCCAAAATCAACACATAATTTTGACATCGTTTCATGTCCCTTTAAAACGAGTACTGGTGACAACCAGACTTCTCTAATGATAACGATATCATCCCTCTACCCATTATCTATTTCAGCTTCGGTATACTCCTCACAGTCCAAGGAAGCAGTGTAGAAGTTGCTTTAAGGGATACTTATCAATGATATCAGTGTCATGAACTACCCAGGTGGCTATCCAGTTTTCAAACTATTATGAGTTTTCAGTGTTTATCTCATTGGTTGGTGATAAGATTATCGACACTATCTTTAAACAGTGTTTCAGGTGCCATGAAAGTTGTTTTTTCATATGCAGATGCAATATGGCTGGAGTATCTCTTGCTATACAACCGACTTCAGCACCTTTTTCCTTACGTACTGCATTGTTGACCATTTCGGTTGGTAGGTCCATAGCCATCTCTTCATCGACTACATATCACCACCAGAACTTAATGTTTTGTGTACAGGGTTTTCGCAGCCAAAAGAAGCGCAATTTTAGTTTTAAATTGAAACAAATTGTTTCGTGCATATGTTCCACAACTGTATCACTTGGTAGCATACTAAACGCTATGAGTTTAGGTTTTCATAATAATAATTGTAAATTAGAAGGAATAATAATGTCTTCTCTTTATACATCAATGGATCCCACTGTTTCGCTTTATTTGACCAACTCTAAATAGTCTTTTGTTGCTTATCTGTTCTAGAGACCTCACTAACAGATAATGTTTTCTCTTTTATGCGTCAATAAATCTCACTGTTTTGCTTCTTTTGATCAGTGCTAAATTGTCTTCTGGTGTTCATCTCTTCCACAGACCTCACTAATAAATAACTTCTTAGTATGGGTCCATCTTTTGATTTATTTTTAACTCGTGTTATACTGTTGTATTAACGTGATAATAAAAAATCACCTTTCTCTACTACGTAATTCATAACAACAACAAAAATATTCCGTGGAAAGAAGTATTGTAAGGCTATAAATTAGACATTCGTTTTTGCTTATTTGGGGTTTAAGGCTACAGGAGGATACGAGAACATTTACTAAGTTAAATGCAGAAGAATAAGGCTATGCCAACGATCCAGAATATTTATACATTATAGAGAAAGTTTGTGTAAACGTCATAAGCTTTGACTACAAAGTTGTTCAGACATTTCTTTAGGAAGATCATAACCAATAAGTGGGATTTTAAAAATGTAAAATGTACTGTCTTACTCCGACACAAGAATATAATAGGAAAGAATATTATTTTTGGCGTTTCTCAAGGTAAAAGTACAATACACTCGAAAATATGATCAAGTAGGGTATAGTACCAGGGAAGATGTTCTGTAGAGAAGTATCAAATTAGATGAGCATTTACTATAATATTAGGCCAAGAGGAGAACCAAGAACAAGGATATTTGTAGTATCATTTCATCAGTTCTACTGTCTGCCTGTTGCATATATGTGATTATGACAATGACATCAAGTTAATGTGAATATTTCTACTGATAAAGGATTATCCAATAATATGAACATAGAGTATTATTAAAACGTTTACTGATAAGTTATTTCTCATAAATAATGTGAGGTGTAACATCATAATAAACTACACATAAACGAAACGTTTTTCTGTGAAACATAAAATTAAATATATTCTGCTTTCTACGTCAACAATAGTTTGTTTGTTTAAAATTAATCACAAAGCAACACAAAGGGCTATCTGTGCTTTGTGCACCAAGGGTATCAAAACCCGGTTTTTAGCGGTTGAGATGGAAGAGGAGATGACGGATATTTGGGTATTTCGATAATTCCTTAAGCAGCCTATTATGATAAAAAGAAAACAAAATTGAAAGCATCTACTTAATTGACTCTCCGCCTGACATAGCCAGGGCGCTCGACTTGCAATCTGAGGGGCGAAGGTACGAATCCCTGTTACACCAAACATGCTCACAAATAGCTCACAAAATTCAAAAACAAGAGCATAGTACACGGTGTGTGCGTTTTTATATCAACTCTTATATAATTGCAAAGTTCTAAATATGTCGAATATGTGAGTTTTGCTAGTTCTTTCTTTTGCTATTAATTACAAGTGCCGAAATTATACTATTAAAAACAGTTACAGTAAACTTTTGTGTTTATGCTATTTTCTACTACCTCTAAAACATACATTTGGTATTGTTTTAAAAAAAATTGACTCATTTGTATTCGTTTGGATTGGTTTGTGTAGAATAAAACACAATGATACACAGTGAGCTATTTCTGCTCTGCTAACCACCGGACCATTTGCTTGGATTTAGAATATTGTAATTTGAGAACTTTTGTTTTTATACAATATTTTATATCTATAAAGTATTTCTCCAGATGGAACGGCGGTAACTTTACATATTTACAATGCTAAAACCTGGGGTTCGATTTCCTGAGGTGACCGGAATAGATAGACATATGTGGCTTTGTTCTAAAACAAATCATTAGAGAATACTTTTTTAGAGTCGGAACGTGGAGTGTTTTTTCCCATAGTTTCTCTTTTCCTCTGTCTATATATATTGTTACACGCACATATATATATATATATATATAATGTTTGACTACTTTATTAAGATCTCTCGTACATGAGACAAACATTTGCACATCTGTAGGAGACTTATTATGTGATTCAGGTAACAGCTTCAAACCTCCAAGTAGAGAAATGCGGTTATCTTACAGATAGACGTTAAGACAGTGGCAACAATCTGTAAGAATTATAGAAGACCGTTATAGAGGGTGCTTATCTAGTGAGAGTGTTTTCATTAAAGAACCTTTCTGTGTCTAAGTATTCAAGGTCGACTGCCATCAGATATTTCCAAGGATTTCCAGTTGCTTATAGAGTGCCACATAATGTTTATTGTGATGTTTATCGCGTTATCTGGGTTAAAACAGTTGAATCCTGATCATTTTTGATATAATCAACCAATTAGAATACTGTCTGTTGCACTTAACAACCTTGTCCAGCCGTTCTTCACCCTCAATACATCACTAACGGTTAGAAGCTACTGGAAATCATTCAAACAGGAAAACTTGTTTGTTTTGTAGTGGTTATAGAGCAAAACGTCGACAGTAAAGATAAAGGATGATCTAATGAACCAATGTACGATATTTTATGTGCGAATAATGCGGTAAAAGTAGGAAGAAAAGCTTATGGAAAGAATATTTTATTTCTTTTGGAAATGTGATTAATATCTGAGTGAAACTAAACGTTACTACCGATCAAGTCTAACTGATATTGTTGGATTTCAACAACGATGAACAGAGACTCAATGCTCACATTACTCAAACGTTTTCAAAAGGGTAATATTGACTTCTTGATCTGGTAGGATCATCAGAGTTCAGTCCAACTGAGCTACTATGGTATGAATTTAAACAACACAGTTACCATCATGATGACGAGAAAACCCACTTGAAGTGAAAATGTATTCATAAGACGGCTGGTATGGATACTAAAATTTTAATTAAAATAAAGTATATAACAATGTTTCGACCTTCTTAGGTTATCTTGAGGTTAATAAAAGGATAACCTTCAGGTTAATTAAAGTTTCAATACCTATACCAGCTGTCCTATCAATACGCATTTACCATCATATTCCTTCATCAAAAGCTGTAAACTAAATTTTGTCCATCGTTTTAGACAGTTTCAAGAAATTACAAGAAAAATAATAAAATGGTATAATTTTATAATTTCCGATAGTTATTATTTTGAAACGCATTTATCTCGAAACTGTATAAGCTTGTTAAACATGATTAGTTACTTCACACCGCTTTGTTTTAATACAAGCAAAACGGGATGAAAATAGAACGGGTCGAGATGCTGTCATAATTAATTTTAAGCTGTTTATGAAACATTTATAGGAAATTTTGCCACATATTACACGTTTTAGAAAGTTACTTTATATACAGCACATTTTAAGAAAATTGTGGTGACCCCTAACGATCCTTCGAAATATTCTTTATGTAAACTACAAAGCAAAGAAGGTAGGCCACATAGTATTTTCATTGATGACCTGAATGAACAGGTGCACGTAGTATCTAACTAAAGAACGATTAATACTGCATTCCAGAGACAGGATCTGCAATGTCACGGCATATTTAATCATTACGACTGTTTCCGTAAAAGAACATGCAGTACTCCTAAAGAAATGACAACACGACAAACAGACTTCATGCTGTCATACAGGTGGCGCTAGTGTCCCCAGGTGGTAAACTATCTGGAAAGAAATAATTGGCTGCAGACTAATAGGCGACCCCTAACAGGGTGAAAGAACGTGAAGTGAGTGGTCAACAAGAAGCTATCGTAATTCACTATAATAAATACTTTATTTTCAAGGAGAGAACAGGTATGTATCTACGACACGACGACGTTAAGTACGTGCAGTGCATAAACAAATAATTCTGTCTGTCTCCAACTTCACGTTTAGTCATAAAAATATTTTAAAATTCATGCTGGTGACCCCAAATATGACAAATCGAACATAAAAAAAAACCTGACTGTTCGACTTTGTTAATAGGCGCCACCTACACTGAAGCCCTTTCGACTGTAGGTTGGATGGCGCCGTTGTTGTCATGTAATTTCTAATACATTGTTGTTAAAACAAGTTCTACAGAGGACTCAGAGAAAGAATAAAGAAAGAAATAACACTGCGTCTACAGAGAACTTGAACTGAGTCTAATTTCTGAGCATTCTGCCCTAATACTAATTTGATCCGTGTGTGCAACTTTGGTTATAGAAAAGTTAATTTAATGCAACCTTAGTTGTTGGTTTTGTATTTTTCTTTTTGCGTCATACCTTTCTTTAATTAATCGAGACAAAATAATTCGTTGTTATTTCGAATGGAATTTTCAGTTATTATAGTTTATTTACATTCTCCTCAAGAAGCTGTTATTCAACATGAAAAACAAAACATTAGTTATATTTCTCTTTGAAAGTGGATTTGTTTCTTAAGAATTATAATTATACGAAGACTTAACTAATATTATTTCGTTAGTAAAGTGTATAATTATATTCCAGTACATTAATCCTATTCAAATATAGTAGAGAATTAAAAGTTGAATATCTTTGAAGCATTCTAAATACAAACACACTGGGATTTAGAAAATACATACGGTTCGACATCAAAAATAATTTTAATTGTTCCATATGAAATATACAGTACTAAAATCAAAGTATCCTAATATACGATTCATAATAAACAAAAATACTAACGCAGTTTACCTTCAAAGAAAGTACAACTAACATGGATGTTCAAAATATACAACAATTTGGATCAAGTTTGTGCAGTTCATATATCTAATCTATTGGTAATTTTTATGGAAGAATAAGAAACGTTGGCTCAGCATCTTTGAAAAAAAAGCTTATATGTATATGTGTGTGTATTTTTATGTATTATAATTAATAACGGACGAGTCTCCAATTTATTATATTACGTACACTCTGTATTAGGATTGCAAATGGCCCGAAATTTTAATTCTAATTTATAAATTAACTGAATGTCGATACGTATCAAATTTATCATATTTGTCAACAGGATTAATTCATACAATTTTCTTTCTTAACACAAATATATTTTGATACACAAACAACAATACAATTTATAATAACGGTTATTACAAATAATGGTTCAAAAGAGTTTTGCAAAGTTACAAACTATATTGAGTCTTCTATCTGGTCTATAACTGAATATTTTATCGACGGTCCAGGTTCACGACGAACAAATTAATTCTGAGTAGATATTGTTACATCTCGTTTAAGCTAGTTAGTTAGCTGTCTTTTCTTGGCTGACCTTAAACCGTTACAAGCTAACTTTTTATCAACGAAGTTATTTAATGCCCTTGTAGAAACACTAATGTTCGAAGTTAATTTACTGAAGTTAAACGGCTTATGATGTTTGAAATATATAAACGTACCTCGTCAAATTTTGCAGTTATCCAGTTAATAAGCTTTAATCACAATTATATCTTCTTAAGCTTATAGTATACTGACTGTAGTGACCAAAGTACTTTAAGGTCAGATTCTTGAATGTTCAACAACATTCGAAGATACGTTAGTGTTTTCATAAAACTTATATTGTTGATTCTTACACTCGAATCTTGGCATGGTCAGATGGTTAAGGCACTAAATTCGTAATATGAAGGTCGCGGGTTCAGATTCCAGTTACACCAAACATGCTCGCCTTTTCAATTGTGGAGACGTTATAATGTTACAGTCAATCCCACTATTTGTTGATAAAAAAGTAGTCCAAAAGTGGGTGGTGAGTGCTGTTGACTAGCTACCTTTCCTCAAGTCAAACAGTGCTAAATTATGGAAGGCTAGCGCAGATAGCCCTCGTGTAGCTTTTCGCGAAATTCAAAATAAACCGAAATCAAACTCACACTTGAGAATCTTCTACCAGTTTAGAGAAAAAGCGGGAATTGCGCAATATAATTTTTTGCAACATACGTTAAAAGGCATCAAACGAAAAGAAACATATTTATTTGGAAAAACATGTAACAGTAAATTCGTTACAGTATACAAAAGAGATGATTGAATTATTAATTCTGATACAACATGCATTAGCCCGATATAAAAAAACAAAACATCCTCTTATGATAAGACTACTATTTCTTAGTGTTCTTTATTTTTTGCTGTAAAATGTGTTACAGCTTAATGTGTTTATTATCTGTGTAGCACCATGGTATTTTCCTTTTGGAACAGTTTAGTTAGCCTTCTGTTGATTTCCTTTCTTGTTAGCGGCCAAACTTATTTAACATATAAAAAGAAAATTCGGAAACTTTAAATAAAAGATAAGAAATATATACATATAAAGTCGTATATAGCCCACTACCGAGGATATAGACCGTATTTTTGATAATACAATTTGATAATAGTAAATTATAGAATATTAAAAGTCGCGTAAACGTTCTGCTGAAATTCTAAAACAAGACGTTTTCATTTCTATCTGGCTTCCAAACACAAATTACTAAAACGCAAAGTGAGATAATATATTATGATATCTAACTATGGCGTATCATACAAAATAAAGTTTCTATTTTTCTCTGCAGGGTACAAAATACTTTTTTTATTGCAGCAATAAAAACAAAGTGATATTTCACAAAATAGTAAAGTTCCGTTAGGTCCATCATAAAAGGAAATAAATAAAAATGTATTTAATGCAACCTAAGTGAAGAAGTCTTGCAATAGAAACATGCTACACTTGGTAATAGTTTAACGGACATGAAATTACTGTGTAATGCGTTAGCGAACGGATAAATACTTCAATGTACATTATGTAGTCCCATAATACCCCGTCGACCATTGTGCAACTCTACAATAGCTCAAGGAATTTGAGCTCAGCAAATTATTCTCATACATTAGCAGACATATTGTAAATAAATAAATAGTTCGATTAAGTTAGCCTAAGACATAAGTATGTAAATATGTATGTAAACAATTTCAAAAATATTTTAGTATTTTAATTATTAGCTTTTGTCTTCTAACTATTACAGCCTAAACATCCGACTTGCTCTATTTAATAACTTAAATAATATATTATTTAGGCCCGGCATGGCCAGATGGTTAAGGCACTCGACTCGTAATTCGAATATCGCGGGGGCTTCGAATCCTCGTCCCACCAAACATGCTCTCTCTTTCAGCTGTGGGATCGTTATAATGAAACGATTAATTCCATTATTCGTTGGTAAAAGAGTAGCCCAAGGGTTGACGGGGTGTGGTGATGACTAGCTGCTTTCCCTCTAGTCTTACACTGCAAAATTAGGGACGGCTAGCGCAGTAGCACTAGAGTAGCTTTGCGCGATATTCAAAACAAACAAATCAAAGATATTGGTACGGATGTTCCCCTTATGATTAAAACAACTCAATCCGAAAACTATTGTTTCTTATGCACTAACATACAGTTTGTTTATATATATTTATATTTAAACATCTCTCAAAAATATTGTTTTACTATTATCTATTACTGAATTGTATTCGGAGTGAAAACAGATAAAGTTAATTTGTGAACTGCAACAAACTGTGCTTATCGTTAAATTATTTAATTATTTTCATGTACGATATGTTGAAATACTTTTAGAACACTTGTGATATAGATTTTAGCTCATTTCTTGATTACTAGGATAAATATAAAACACATTTACTGTCTACACTCAACAAACCATATGAAATCATCAAGTAATAATCACCAAATATCATTAATAGCAGAAAAAATGTATGTCAATAATAGTTTTTGGGGGTGCTCTAAATAAAAAAAAAGTATTTTCATGAAAATAGCGTTACGAGCAGGTAAGTTTAAACATTAGACTTTACTTAAGAAAATAACAACATTTTGTATTATCTTGACACTTCATATTGTGGCGTGTCAAAATAATCTAACGTTGAAAAATAGCATTAGATTTTGTAAGCAATACATGTATCCAAGTTAGACAAAGGGTTTTGTAGCTTGTTTGTTTGTTGTTGTTTTTTTAATTAAGCACAAAGCTACACAATGGGTTATCAGTGCTCTGCCCACCACGGGTATCGAAACCCGGATTTTAGCGTGTAAGTCCGCAGACATTCCGCTGAGCAACTGGGGGGGGAAGGGTTATAGCATCGACGATAGAAAAGCACCTACTGGCCATATTTTCAAATAAAATAATCATCAGTATTTGATAGGCACATCATACACGTTTCTGTTGTTAGTGGTTAAAATCTCAAATTTTGTAACCATATCTAGAAAATGAAGTAGAAAACGTGGGTTGTGTGAAACAAACTGGTATCGTGGATAGCGTATTCCTTATGTAATGGAACTGAACAAAATATAGGCATTTTCAGAACTAGCTCCGCATTATAAGCTTTAATATGTATACGTATACGACAATGTATGCATGTGTCAGATTTACGAAGATTCTAAGAAAGTAAGCTTATTAGTCAAGAATTTAAGGACTCATAAAACTGGTTTGTACGAAGACGGAACAAACGCATCACAAGCTTATGTCATAACTTCATAACATCTTTCTCTATACGGCATTGTTTTGTAAACAAGAAAATAGTTAAAGAACCAGGAATTAAAATTTTAATGAATATTTTTTACAACATTAGTTAGCCTTTTAGTCTGTTATAGTGAGAAGTATGTGAGTCAATAATAAGACAACTGAAACTTCCAGTAGATGAGTCCGATGAAGTGTCTTAGTTGAATATTAGGTCTAATTTTTGTTGTGTGCAGAGTGATCAGAACTGAGTTCAATTTATTTCTGTCAGTGAACATATGAAAGTGTATCACAATTAAACAAATAGTAAATGTTAAACATCAACTGGCTGTCAAATGTGTAGCCAAAGGGGTCTCAGCCCCTGGAAAATCTAGGCATAATGACCACATATTTTTTAGATTTTACATAAAATACATTCGTTTCCCATTTTTTAATATAAAAAATAAAACTTCTGTGAACACTATGACATTTGATTTGTTTTAATGACCATTTTATTAAAAAATTAAACCAGCTTTAGCTTTTTCATTAATTGCCTCCCATTAAAATTTTCTACATCCCTCCTGCTGGTTGTAAAAAGTGTTTCCTCCCACGAATTCGTACTCGTTGAGAAAATAATATTCTTTGTAAAACAAATTGACATTGAAAAGCACTTTCTGAGTTGATATCAATACAAAAGTAACAGCAATACTTGTAGAAAACCTACTATAATTCGTAGGTGTGATTAATCATATCACGTATGTTTTAGATACTTTCCAAATAGTAAATGTGAGCATAATATCAAGGTCTATGAACTTAGAAGCATTAAAGTATAATTAAATATATTTCTTTAAAAGATTCTTGAAAGTGTTAACATTTAATTCTGGATAAATAAAATTTTGAGCCTCACAAAAAGTATATTATCACACAGGAAGCCTTAAATACAACAATAATTTTTAATAGCAGTTGATTATTTCGTTATTACAGTTATAATTTCATTGTAAAAGAAAAAAAACTTTCTTAAAATACAGGGTATTACAAGATTGATTACAAGTGGTGCTGTTATGAAATATCCAATTTTAGAACTTTGCACTACCTTTACCAATGGAATAGTCATCCAACAAGTATTGTAGCGCCATCTAGTAAATGTTATGAAACTAAAGAAATGAATTATCGATTACACTGACAAAAAAAGCAACATAGAATTACCGTTTCTTTACAAGCAAAGATAAAACTTAAAGAAACAAATATATCATTAGAAACCGAAGATCGTAAAAATGTATCTCAAGATGGCTGGTATGCCTATAAAAACTTTTATTAAAATAAAGTATAGAACAACGTTTCTACCTTCATAGGTTATCTTCAGACTAACAAAGAGAGTTTGCAACTAACTGTTGCCGGGCGCATGCCTTACGGGCTCGGCACGGCCAGGTGGTTAAAGGGCTCGACTCGTAATCTGAGGTTCGCAGGCTTGAATCCTCGTCAAATCAAACATGCTCGATTTTTCGGCCATGGCGGAGTTATAAATTACGGTCAATCACACTATTCGTTGGTAACAGAGAAGCCCAAGAGTTGGCGATGGGTGGTGATGACCTTCCTTCTAGTCTTACACTGCTAAATTGGGATGGCTAGCGCAGATAGCCATCGTGTAGCTTTGCGCAAAATTCTAAAAACAAACACATGTCTTAGGAATGAGAATGTAAACGTGTACAAGATTGTAAGGAACGTTTCAGTTAGGTGTTAGGTTATTAATTAATATAGGTATAAAGGTGTTCCTTTATATTGGTGTAATTTTGGTTTAAGTTGTACAAGTAGGGCTTCTTTGATTCTGCATTTGTTTATATTTGTTTCTCTACTTAATGTATGGATGTTTCTATAGTTATGCTGTATTTACTTAATTGCACTGTTTAAAATCGGGTGAAGGTATTTTTTTGTGTTTTTTGAACGTGATTTCTATTTTTCTGCTTGTCTCTCCAACATAGAAATCGTGGCAGTTGTTGCGTTGTATTTTATAAATTATGTTGGTGTTGTGTTTGTCGGTGTAGTTTTTACATGAAGTGAACTTTAGTTTTGTACGTGTTTTTTGAATAAATTTGGTGTTCACTGGAATGTCGTGTTCTTTACAAGTTTTTCAAATGTTAGTTATTTTTTCGCTGATATCTGGAATATATGGCATGCAGCAGTGAAAAGTTTTGTAGTTTGCTGTTTCTTGGGATTTGTGACTGTTTGTTTGTTGTTGACTGTGTTTTTTATCTAGGTGTGTGCGTGTATAATTTTTTCAACAGTTTTTGGAGGAAATTTGTTGATGTTGGTGAAGTGTTGTTTTATTTTGTTGATTTCATCGTTAATTTTATCAGGTGAACATAGTTTTGTGTTCGTGTTTATTTGGTTTCTTAATATGTCGAGTTTTTGTTTTGTTTCTTCTGCTCAGTTTCAAGGAATGTGTAGTCTTGTATATGTAAATTTTCTGTAGATTTATGTTTTGAATTGTGTATCGGTTCTTGTTATTTGGTTAGTGTTTTCGTGTTCGCAGATGAACTTAATGTTGGAGTGTATGAAGCTAATGTGGTTAATAAAAACTAAATGTGTATTCTGTAGATGTAAATCCAGCAATTGTATCATCAACATATCTGTGCTAGTATAGTGATGGGTGTTAGGTTGAATTGATCTTTTGAGATTCAATCTGCGTCATAAAAATGTTAGCTAGAACAAGCAACACGGGATTCCCCATACTTAAGCCATTTATTTGTAGGTAGTTTTGGTCATTGGACATAAAGTTAGTTTTGGTGGTAGTGAATTCTGTAAGAGTCGCTAATTGGCTGTTGGGGATGTGTATCAATGGACTGGGGTTTTAGATATAAAGATCTAAAGCTAACTTGTAGGATTCGATAGTTGAGTCTTTTGTGAATAGAGGAATTAGATCAAAACTGACCAATAAGATTTTATGGTTTAGTTGGTTAAGAATAGACTTAAAGTTACAAGAGTCTTTGAAAATGTAGTCTGCTGACGTTACATATTTAGAAAATGCCCAAGCTATGTTTTTACCAAGGCTGTAGCTGAATGATTCACAGGTCGACATTATGGGTCGTAGTGGACAATCGGTAGTTTAAGGTTTGGGGGTGCCTTATAGTTGTGGTGTGCGTGAGTCGGTCTTGCGTATGTAAGAATGAAGGTTGTCTGAGATTGTGTTGTTTTTCTTATTTGTAGTAGGATTTTGTTTAGTTACTTTTCACGTCTGTTGAATTTGTGTGTATTGGTTTAAATCTGTTAGAATCTGATGAGATGTTATTCATTTTTTGGGTGTACTCGTATGTGTTCATTATAACTATAGCATTGTCTTTATCTGCTTTTAGAATTTTGGTGTTGTTGTCTTGTTTTAGGTTGTTTATAGAATTAATATCTTTTCGTGTGAGGTTATTTTTAGTTTTCTTTTCTGTGAAAATATGTTCATGATTTTGCGTGAAAATTCTTTTAAAAAAATTTAAGATAATGTTTTGAGGTGTTTCGGGGAAATAGATGTTTTCAGTTCTACCTGGAAAGTTAGGTTGTTGGTTGTCGATGGAAATGTTGTCAAAGTTGTTTTCTTTTTGCTGGTTGTTGTCAGTTGTTTTGTTGGTGTTTTCGGTTTGTGTACAATGGATCACCAGTGTTCCAGCTAGGTCTTCCAAACACGCTTTCATTTCGACAGATGGAATATTTCTAGGTGTTACCGAGAAGTTGAGCCCTTCATTGTTTAATTGTCGGTCAAATCTGTTTAACCGAAGGTTGAATGATTGTTGTCGTGTTGGCGTCTTTTTCGTTGTTCGCACCTTAATCTCTCTGGTTTCTTGTTGTGGCGGAACTTCTTTTCCTTGTCGTTCTCACTATTGATTTGCTTGATGTTGCATTGTATGAGTCCATAAATGTTTGATTGAATGCAGCAAGTCAGTTGATGGTCTAGATTCATTTACAGTCGTTTGCACTCTCGTCCCTAAGACATGTGCCCAGCAACGGTCAGTTACAAACTCTCTTTATTAACTTGAAGACGATCTCAGAAGGTCGAAACGTTCTCTACTTTATTTCAATAAAAAAATTTAATACCGATACCAGCCACCTTGAAATTAATTTTTAACTTCTAATGGGTTTCTCGTCATCACAAATGATCGTAAAGTTGAATTTTCGACTGGATTAAAAAAGTTTCAAACTGTGATAAGAGCATAAACTTAGCTTCTAATTTTCCATTATCCATAAAAAATAACGGCACATAATAAACATATCTATAAATTGTAAGAAGTTAATTCAAGATGGAAACTCTTTATAAATTCGGAGTTCATCCAGTTTTGGCCATTGAAAAGTCATGTATATAGATTGTGTAAGGGTTGCATTGCAAAGAAATCACACGATAAATCTGAATCTATAATTATTACCTTAATGGATTAAAAACTGTCCTCCTAGGAGCACAGCGGCACTTACAGTGCTATAAACCGGGTTTCGATAACCGTCGTGGGCAAAGCACAGATAGCCCTTTGTGATTAATAATAAAAAAATGAATAAACATCTATATATATATTTGCCTTCCACCTGCACACAGCTATAAAAATTATTGTGTTTAACATTAATATATGGAAGACAGTCGTATTTTTTACAACTAAATCATTTTGTTACTCACATAAAAATATAATTGTAGTTCATTTGGCAATGTATAACAAGGGAGTGGTATTTATCTATTTAAACGTTAAAATGTATATGGTGTTTATACCTGCTTTGCAGTTTGTCTTTAATCAAAATTAAAAACATTTTTCTCAAAAAGAACACGTTAGATTTACTTCTGCCTGTTTATTTTTGTTCATTTGCTTTTAAGCACAAAGCTGCACAATAGTCCATTTGTGCTTTGCTCATCTCGGGTAGCAAAACCAGAATTTTATCATTATTAGTCCACATTGTTATAGCTGAGCTTCCAGATACTTTTACATTCATTTGCTTCAACTCTCCTAATAGTTTTGGCCCAGCATGGCCAGGTGGTTAGGGTGCTCGACTCGTAATCCAAGGATCGCAGGTTCAAATTTTCGTCACACCACACATGCTCGCCCTTTAAGCTGTGAGGGTGTTATAAAGCTACGATCAATCCTACTATTCGTTGGTAAAAGAGTAGCTCAAAAGTTGGTGGTGGGTGGTAGTGATTAGCTGCCTTTCCTCTAGTCTTACGCTTCTAAATTAGGGACGGCTAGCGCAGATAGTCCTCGAGAAGAAATTAAAAACAAACAAACTCACCAGCTTCTACTGGTATTTATAACATCCATTTAGCACGTGAAAGTAGACATGTAGCGACCTCGTAGCGATCCAGTTACTCATTTAGTTCTGTTTCATATCTAAATATGACGTGCATTTGCAGGGACGCAAGGAACTACGTCAAGTCATACTACACCAAAACCATAATGTTTTACTGGCAGTTAACGGAAAGTATTCTGTGTTTCTTCATATGAATTTCACTACATTTTTGCTTTAGCATCTACAAACTTTCACAGATATTTGAGTCGAAAGAGAAAACATTGGCTTTACCTCAAGTGAAATAATTTTGCTCTTAGAGATTTCTGAGAACCGTTAGAATACAATTTGCATTCTTGATCAGTGAAGTTTATGTCCATATTGTATCTGTTTATTTAAAACAATCACAAAACTAGTTCCACTCTTGATTTTGTAAGCTAAACTAGGCCCTTGCTTTCCACAAAGACGTGTGGTGATACGAGTTAAAGCGTTTAAAGCTGAGATGGACATATGAGTTAAGATGGAATATTTTTTAAATTTTATTTCAAAGAGTATAGTAATTTGAAGTTATCAGATTGAATTTATATTTGTCATATAGCTGAAATATTATATACAAGTCAGTGAAACATATGGATTAGCATTTAAATTTGATTGAAAAGCCTATTTACGGAATAATTACAAACTTTATCTTGCATTACCAAGTAACCAGTGTTGTTCGAAGGTATTCATGCGAATTAGAAATATATTTATCAGTTGATGTGATCACCGGATTTCAGAAAATCAAACATTTTATTGTAAACATTGCATGTAATCCTAATACAAAGCTGTCTGTTGCAGAAAAAATAAATACCATAAAATTAGTTGTCATTTCAAATTATCTAAATTGGTGTTTTAATTTTAAAAAATAAAAACTTTCAAATAAAAAACACTTTCGGAAACAAACTTTTGTTTCAGAAATACTGAAGCTCCTTCTTGAA
Source organism: Carcinoscorpius rotundicauda (assembly GCA_011833715.1). NCBI lineage: Eukaryota > Metazoa > Arthropoda > Merostomata > Xiphosura > Limulidae > Carcinoscorpius > Carcinoscorpius rotundicauda. The sequence goes on along the minus strand of CM022391.1, from coordinate 44,567,478 downwards.
AATATCAAAGCAAAGATTATCTGTATTTCTTTATTATATTCTATTAAGGTGCATACGATATAATTGAGCATCAGAATTTTCCAGGACAGTATTAAGAAAATAGTTAAATCTTGTGGCCAGTGTCTTGTAAACAATGTCAGTATTGAAGTTTTAATGTCCTATAAACCATGTTTGTTTGTTGTATTTTCAAAGTAGGCTATAATATTATTTTAAAGTTATTTTCTTGTCACTTCTATATAATTATTTTTAAAGAAAAGCGGATGAAACATGTTAACGTTAATCACGAAAGGAGTGAAAAGGTGGTCTAGTTTAAGAGTCTGATGTGAGACTTTAATTGTGGTTGCAATTCATCCACACACTTTCATTGGAGAACTTACCACAATAATGAGTATAAATGAAATAAATAAAAAAAGACAATAGGTTTAAGTTTGGTCTAGCATTAACATTCGTATAAAACATGCCTTTTTCACAATTAACAAGACAAAAACTAGAATAAAATCCTTAATGCATTTAAAGGTAACATTTATTTTATTTCCTTTATCCGCTATACCGCCATTTCATTAGATGTCGGTGCATCAAGTAATCAACCAGAACTTTTTTTTACCTCGTATTTAGAAATCGATAACTTTTAGGCTAATTTTGATACATGTTCTATACATTATTCTATTCTAAAGGATTATTACAACGTATAGACTATAGAATAACTAAATCTCAGCTGAGCTGCTGAACATTTTTTCTTCGTCCCATAAATTTATATACATATTTTTTGTACTTCGTAAGTTAACACAGCTAAATCAACTCATAAACGTGAAAAATCATTTTCGATTTTCAGTTTCGGCTCTTTAATAAGTATTAATTGAGGTCATTCTAAGGTCTTCGAAAATGTTCTTTGATTGCCATTTTACGTTTTTGTTAAGTAGTTTCATTGTTATGTATTTGACAGTTTTTTTCTGTTATAAATGCATACATAGTATTTGAGCTATTTTAAAAACAACATAACGAAGTCAGAAATGGTTATAAATACGTGGCATCTATTAAAAATATAACCGTACTTTAAAATATAGCATAGTTCATGATGATCTATAAATGTTAACATTTTTGAATAGCAAATATATAGTTGTATGTGTGTGTGAAATATTTTTAAACATTATATTTAAGAATTGGTTATTTGGATTTTTACCTTTCTACCTGAGTACTATTGTGTTAATAATTACACATTTACTACATTTGTTATTCCTACAATTTCATGTATATGTATATAATTATTTTCCAATGATACTTATACATTCGCTAAAAATCAGCTGCTTACAGAAGTAAATACATAATTTATGTTTGTGTTTTTAGGAAATAAGAAAAGAGAAACATGGTATAATTTCTGGCTAGCTCTATAATAAATAATTTTATGATTTATAATCATTAGAAATATTAAAGAACACTAAACTTGTTTTTATGAACAAACGAACCTCAATAAAACGGCATATAGTGTGTGTATAAGCTTTCCAAATTTATTTTTGGTTTTCTTTAACTTTTTAAATTTTCTAATTTTTCTCACTTTTATTTACTATTTTGAGTAGTTAGATGAATTATAGTCTGCTCAACATACAAACATGATATATTCTGTGTATGTAAGCTTTTCTATAAAGATTGTTCATTAATAACAAGTTGTTCTTATAATTCCTATTGCTTTGTATCAGAGGCGTCAATTACGATTTGGTGACAATGGCATCTCCCAAGCTTTGGTGGAAGACTCAAACGGTATTTTTTATGAGACTTCTCTTATCAGATCAACAAATATATACAAATTACACCATGATATAATGAGCTCGCAAGATGGCAGCCTACTATATCGCCCCCTCCCAACGTATTTTGTAAAAGCACGCTCCTTATTTTTTCTCATAACTTTGAAATTGATTTGGTTTCTATGATGACTTTCAGCACAAAGCCCAATTTTTTTCTGATGCTAATGGTCCTGGAAAAATCAAATAGGATACAATAATTATTATTCGGTTAACAAGAATTAACTTCGGAACGATAGACTTTTACATCTGAAGAGTTGAGTAAGTTTAACCATCCGAACCCACGTTATTAGGCTTCTTTATTTGTAAATAATATTAGTTGACAAGAGAAATAAAACTAAGCAAACTTTGTAAAACTCTTTTTTGCAATTTCAAGAAATCTCACGTATCTTTAAAATAGCATCTCGCTGAATCTCTTGTGTTTTCCATGATAAATAAAATAAGTTATATTTTTTAGCTTTTTATTGGCTTTCGATCCACTGTGTATTTTGTGTTGAAATCCTCTGATGGCTCAGTATAAGTTTAAGGGCTTACGACCTAAAATTAAGTACTTGATTCCTGCTGTAGGAACATCACAGATAAACAATCGTTCTGCTTTGCGCTTAAAACAAACATTTATATTGACAACAGTATTGTATTTCCAGAATAACTTATATGTTATTATCCAGCTGTTTTTATCTAATTTATTTATAATGATACTTAATATGTTTTAATTAGTTGTATTTAGTATTGATTATTAAAAAAGATAATTATTTTATGCTCATTACATACTTGAAATATAACACACGGAGATGCTTTAGTAGAAACTTCAGTGCTGATAAAATGCTACAATTTAGAAACACTTTAATTCTGTGAAGCCCACTACACGTAAAAATATGCCATTCATTTTAAAAATATTCATATATGAAATACTCCTTGCTTTATTTTCTTCTCACGTTTTAACATGTTGATTGAAAAGTGCAAATAAGTCAATTTACATGACGTCAGAAACAGATGTTTTACTGCCTACGCAGAAAAGAAAAAAGAACAGATAAAAATTACCATATTGAGTACTTAGTTAATTATAGTATGCAAGGTAATGGTAAAAATAATTCTAGAACTACATGACCAAGATGATTTATCTGTGTCTTAATTCAGGATCAAAGTTCATTTCAAATATATTTTTTTGTAAATTTAACTTGAATGTCAAATAATTTCCTATTTTTAATTTAGGTGAGTGAAATTCAAATCAGGTTTAAGGATGACGCCAGACAGTTAAGTAGTCGTCGTTTTGTCGCTTTCGAGCTAAGTTACACGATCACTATCTGCGCTAGCCGTCCCTAATTTAGCAGTGTAAAAAAGAAGGGAAGGCAATTTAGTCATCACCACCCACTGCCGACTCTTAGGCTATTCTTTCACCAAAGAATAGTGGGATAGACTGTTACATAATAACGCCCTCACTGCTGACAGAAAAAGCATATTTGGTTCGACGCGGATTCAAACCCGTAACTCTCAGATTACGAGTCGAATTTCTTAAGCACTTGTCTGTGCTGGACCCACGTGGTTATAAGTGCATAATATATACGATGTTGTTGTGAGTGGCTTCTTTGTATTCGACGCTTGTTAAATACGTACTTACACAAAACCTCAGGCAAAAACAACCTGGCTCAAGAAATAACGTGTAGATAATAATCCTGTTTATCTCTCGGTATGTCAGTTTTTATACACGAAGCACGCAATTTTCTCGACGTTTCAACGATATTCTAGCGCATTTTTAAATCAATTATTATTGATTCTTACTTTCAAATATTCTCAACAAATTTCGAGAATAGGTGGCACTTGCGCAATGTACAGTCAAGAATATATACTTCACATGCAAAAAAATATATACACAAGCAAGTGCAGGCACTGAAATAAATGTTCAACGGTAAATCCGTTATATATTTTTTTGAAATTTATTCTGAACACAAATTTTGTCAAATAACTTGAGTGGAAGGTATAATGTTAAAAAAATTATGTTAATTTAAAAAAATCATATTACTCTGTTTTTACACGATGCATAAAAAATGTTCAACCCGTACATTTTAAAAGTATAAAGGATAAAAAGATAATATTCAGTCTTAAATACTAACTACAAAATACCACGATCTTACACAGAAAATAATGCTGTTCTATTTTGGTTTTAAAATATTTTTACCAGCTTTCAAGAAACAGCTAATTCAGTAAGATTGTTAAAACTGCATTCTTAAACTTTTACGCCAAGAAGACTCCGATCTTAGCAAATGTCGTCTCTTTTATTTTAATGAAACTATATTGTTTCCAGTCTTAAATATGAAAAATAATATTTTAAGTGAAAGTTAAGAGTAGAAACTTTACTGAAAAAAATTAACAAACAACGGTATTAAAATAAAACAAAATAAGCGTTTGAGATCTTGTACGAAATTCTAAATAAGGACGATTTCATTATTTCCAAAAAATCACTTGATACATAAGTTTATCACACATGTGGAAATTTAGTCGCACATTAGTTGAGTGACTTGTACATGCTAATAAAAAAGCGTTTCGTTACAAATGTAATTTGCGGTGCTGTACGTTTGTTGGGTTTAAATGGAAAAACTTACATAGTCTCTGAAATAATGACCGGGCATGGCCTGGTGGTTAAGGCACTCGACTCGCAATCGGAGGTCCGCGGGTTCGAATCCATATCACACTAAATATGCTTGTCCTTTTAAATGACCTGGCATGGCCGAGCGTGTAAGGCGGGCGACTCATAATCCGAGTGTCGCGGGTTCGCACCCGCATCGCGCTAAATATGCTCACCCTCCCAACCGTGGGGGCATTATAATATGACGGTCAACCCCACTATTCGTTGGTAAAAGAGTAGCCCAAGAGTTGGCGGTGGGTGGTGATGACTAGTTGCCTTCCCTCTAGTCTTACACTGCTAAATTAAGGAGGGCTAATACAGATAATCCTTGAGTAGATTTGTGCGAAATTCCAAAAAACAAATAAACTCTGAAATAATACCTGAAACTAATTTAAAGTAATGCTTCTATCTACAGAACGAAGGCTATGAATAAGAAACAGGTTCATCCCCGAAAATAAAAAGCCAGTGCTTGGAAACGTAATACATTTGAATGCATTTAACAAATTACTAAACAAAGATTTGAGGCTGACCAATGCTGTCAACGCATTGGTTCATAGGTTTCCAGTCACACAATAAAATCAATTCCATTCAATTAGACACCTGATGAACGTTTATTTGTTTATTCTGATTTTTTAATTTCACGCAAAGCTACACAAGGTAAATTTACGCTAACCGTTCCTAATTTAGCAATGTGAGATTATAGGAAAGTTAGCTAGCTAGTCTTCGCTACCCACAGCTAACTCTTTGAGTACTCTTTTACCATCGAATAGTGAAATTGGTCTACACACTATAACATCCCCACGGAAGAAGGGTCGAGCATGTTTGGTGTGACGGGAATTTAAACCCGCGTCGAATGCCCTAACCACCTGACCATGCCAGGCCTACGTGGCTATAAATATATTATGTATGGAATGTTGTTGTGAGTGGCTTCTTTGTATTCAATGCTTGACGAATTCGTGTTTTCACGACACTACAGACAAAAAACAACCTGGGTCAGTAAATAACGTTTAAGTAAAAAAAAAGAACAGCATCAAACCAATGCAGCAGCTAACTGATGAAAACGATGCAGCATTCAGCTGATTATCTATTCACGCGTCCCGGCATGTCCAGGTAGTTTAAGGCGTGCAACTCGTAATGCGAGGGTCGCGGGTTCACATCCCCGTCGCGCCAAACATGCTTGCCCTTTTAGCCGTGGGAGCATTATAATGTTACGGTCAATCCCACTATTCGTTAGTAAAAGAGCAGCCCAAGAGTTGGTGGTGAGTAATGATGACTAGCTGCCATCCCTCTAGTCGTACACTGCTAAATTAGGGACAACAAGCCCAGATAGCCCTCGAGTAGTTTTGCACGAAATTCAAAACAACCAACCAAACAAAACATATTCAGGCATGTAGCTTAAATTTATTCTACAAAAATGGACATAGGAAAAAACTTAAGAAACAAATGACTAAAAACTGTTAATTTAAAAAGACGAATAGAAATCATCAAAACAGTACAGAAAGAAGTTAAATCAAAATGTAAAGATTACATTTTCAAGCCTACAATTGGAAACTGTTTCCAGCTCAGTTTGTTTACTTTTTTTAGAATCTACTTCTATGCTTGAAAATACAATCTTTGAGTTTTTATTAAACTTTTTTATATGTTTTCTTGATGGTCCCTATCCTCCTTTTTATATAACAACTTTTAATTATTTTAATTATATTAGCACCTGTTATGAATGAAAAAATATGGCAAAAAATTTACTTCCCTCAACTTACGTTTTCGTGTTTATTTCCATAAAACAAATCTTAAAATTTGACATGAACTTGCGAATCTTTTATTGCTAGTTTTTCACAAGTTCGAATGTATTTTTAAAATTTCTAGAGCTAAAAAGAAATATAATATTTGTATAAATTATTCCTCCAGAGATGAAATGTTGCCAAATTTAAATCTTTATGGCCTTCGGAAAATTGAACAGTCACCAGCAGTAACTGTACTGCTTAACACCGGAAGGTGTCCATGACAGTGTTGATTTAGTGATTATTTTCTTTGGTATGATGCTGCACAACTATAGGTTATGGAACAAAAGCAGAAGCCACACGTCGGATACAGCAAGAATAAGTATTATGTTTAAACGTAAATCCTGAACAACAACAACAACAAATAAAAAACGTAGTGATTCGTATTTTCTAAGCCCGACTTTAGTGAGCGTTGGTCTAAGTAAATTCGTAATTTATTTTTACATTGATAGTTTGAGATCACGACGTAATGATGATAAAATGACGCACGTACCGCATAAGTACAAAATCTCGAAGAGGTTGACAAAATGACTCAATGGAAACATCTAATTTTGTTTATTTACTCACGATGTTTCAAGCAGTTCTGGAGTTATTACGTTCGATTTCATAAAAGTAAGTTAAACATGAAGTACTGGGGAAGGGAAGCGCTGGACAAAAAATGGCAAGATATCGTGACTTACAGTTGTTCTTGGAGCTAGAAATGGGGGATCAGAGCTATCGGCTATATTTAATCTTACGACCTCAGCAGATTCCTTACGCTCTTAACTAACTTAATATTTTATATGACTTAGTAAGCTGCACATTTTTACACTATAATTTTAAAGTGTTTTGGTGTTGTCATTATCAAAAATGCAGTTTTTCTATCTTTTATTTGCAAAACTTATTGGAAATGTTCGTTATTAGCTAAGAGTCATTTCCTGCTGCCTTGACCTTCACCACGTAACAATAAGCCACGTAATTATATACGATTATGAAAACTAAGGATAAACCTACCACGTGCTCGTCTCCTGTAGTAATAACAGGTCTGCACGTGCGGGGCAATCATTTTGGCTCTCCACTCCACCTACGACTGCGGTTCTGTTGCTCTCTCGTGAACGAAGCATCCGATAAGTTGGATTTTGCCAAAAAAAAAAAAAAGCCTCGTGGAGCTTTGTCTTACAGGTGAAGGCGTTTTTAATGTTGGATGTATTTCATCTTCGTAATAGAGGTCACGGCCATATTTAATCATTACACGCAAAAGTGTACAAACAACTAAAGGTAATTGAACTTGACTCTTTTCCTATTGATTGTTCGAAAATCTTCGTGACGCCTCGCTTGAACACGCCGCTACTTTTATTCCCTTCTCATGTCAAATGTATAGTTCATGTTCTAGACGTTGAAAAATTGAAGTTTAAGGTGGTGATTTAGACAAGTTTTTATTATACACATTAATTCTAGTACATAACCAAAAGAGAAGAAAGAACAGGTTTCTATAGCCGAAGTGTTACGCGTGTGTATATTTTTTGTATAGAGACTTATTATATATGACAATCGTCATTACACACATACAACTAAATAAAAAAGTTAAAAAGGAAGAGCTTTTATATACATATATTCTCCTTTTTCTACATGAAGTCAATAATTTGGGTTCATAAACATCTTGAACAACTTCAATGGATAATTACAATCTAATATTTTAGATTTTGATTTTCAACAAAATTATACTTTCTAAAAAGAACAGCAATTCTTTAAATGTGTTATAAAGAATTCTTGGTCCACAACTGATCTCACAGTCACCAAATTCCCGTCGGTGGACTCGGCAGTTAGCCCGATGCGGCTTTGCTAAAAGAAAACACACACATACCGTCACCAAATAATGCAACAGAAAATGGGATTTGTTTTGGAATCTCGCACAAAGCTACTCGAGGGCTATCTGTGCTAGCCGTCCCTAATTTAGCAGTGTAAGACTAGAGAGAAGGCAGCTAGTCATCACTACCCACCGCCAACTCTTGGGCTACTCTTTTACCAACGAATAGTAGGATTGACCGTCACATTATAATGCCCCCACTGCCGGGAGGGGGAACATGTTTGGCGCGATTCGGGCGCGAACCCGCAACCCTCAGATTACGAAGCGCACGCCTTAACACGCTAGGCCATGCCGGGCCCTCAGAAAATGGGAAAACAAATGTTTTAATTGGGCAAGCTCTAAGTTGTTTTCTTAGTGTAAATTGAATGTTTTAATTTGTAGGCGTGAGTTAAACGGTATAAAGTGTGAAAGTGTTTTCAAAGACATCATACATAATGCTTACTTGTAAAATAATTAATATAAATTTAATGTTTATTTAAAATACCTAATTTTCATATCCAAAATTTTGAAACATAATTAATAGCAGTTGACCTAACTAACTGAAAGGTATTAACTCAATATATTCAGAGTATCTTATTTGAATGTAACTATCGTTTCTGGTATTTGTGTATAATGTTAAACTTCTTTATATTATACCCTATATTGAGAGTATGTGACTACTATATTATGTTATTGTAAAATATTACTGAAATAGTAATCCATGACAGATACAAGACCTCACGTAAAAATGTCAGTTGTTTCAATACACGTAGTCAAGACGGTTGTTGAAAGCTTTGTTTAACTTTTACTCTTATGATCTTAGGATATTATTGAAAAACAAAACAAAAAACGTTTATCATTTTTTCTCTTGTAACAGTATTTTACAATACTTGGTAATAATCTGAATTCAAAATGCTTGTTAGTTTGAGTGGCAGTGCAAAGAAAACAAAACGGATTAAGGTACATTGAATGATTACAATGGATTATTTTAGTCGTATATATTTAGATCTTCTAAAGGTTATTTTTCTCGCACAGACCTACCAGAGGGCTATTTGCGCGAGCCTTCCTTAATTGTGAAGCAATAGACTACAAGGAAGGCAGCTAGTCAAAACTTCCCACGCGCACATGTATCTGTAAAAACGTATATTCTTCGACAAGATTCAATTCTAAGACCCGCAGACTATGAGTCAACCATCTTACTCACTAGTCTAGGACGTTTCTAAAGAAACTACCCGTATACGTATAAAGGATGTCTCAAAAAATGTATAGAAACTTTGAATGGTTATAACTCGCTCAAATTTGATGTCCCAAAAATGTATACAAACTTTGAATGGTTATAACTCACTCAAATCAAGTGCAGCTGATTTGAAGTAATGGCAAAAGCAAGACTTAGCTTTGAGAAAAAGAAATTTACTTTAAAGTGTTATTGGAAATGCAAGAACTAGTTCAAGTGCAAAGACGGTTTAGAAGGGAGTTTCAGACAGATCCACCAGCTCGACTCACCATAATTCGCATCAAAGATAAGTTTGAAAGAAATGGAACTGTTCAAGACGTCATAAAGCGCGTTCTGGAAGACCATGGTCATCCACCAGTCCAACACGAGAAGCAGAGCTGGTGGAAAGTCTCCACCGATCTCCAAGAAAATATTTTCGACAAATAGCCCGTAACACAGGAATCCCAAAATTGAAGCGCATTTATTGGAAAAGTTATTCCGACATTAGTCCACGCCCTACATGAAGAAGATCTTGACCGGAGAGTTGAATTTTGTGAGTGGTACCTGGCAAAATCTGCAGAAGATTCACAGTTTCCAAACAAGATTATCTGGAGCGATGAGGCCACCTTTAAGTTAAATGGCTTAGCTAATCGTCACAATTGCACTTACTGGGCATCTTAGAACCCGTATGTTACTGTTGAACGCCACGTAAACTTACGAAGGGTAACAGTATGGTGTGAATTACCAGCGTTGAGCGTAATTGGACCATTCTTTTTCGAAAACATAGTCACTGGTCTTGTTTATCTGAACTTGCTACAAGAATCTGTCGTGCCGCCAGGCTTGGCTAGGTGGGTTAAGGCATTCGACTCGTAATTTGAGGGTCCCGGGTTCGAATCCTTCTCGAACTAAACATCTTTATCCTTTTAGGCCCGAGCGTGTTAAAGCGTGCGACTCGTAATGTGAGGGTCGCGGGTTCGCCAAACATGCTCGCCCTTTCAGCCGTTGGGGCGTTATAAGTTACGGTCAATCCCATTATTCGTTGGTAAAAGAGTAGCCCAAGAGCTGGCGGTGGGTCTTACACTGATAAATTAGGGACGGCTAGCACAGATAGCCTTGGACTAGATTTGTGCGAAATTCAAAAAACAAACTGTCGGCCCACGCAAACGAGAGTAATTGTGAGATGAGGAGTTTTATTCCCAGCAAAATGGAACACCTCCTCACTACCACTGTAATGTGAGGGCCTATCTTGACAAAAATTTGCCGAACAGTTGGATTGAGTGAAGAGGTAGCACCGAATTTCCCCCACGTTCATCAGACCTAACACCTCTGGACTTTTTTTTAATGAGGATACGTCAAAGATAAGGTTTATAGCACAAATGAGAGAAGCAATTGAAAGAGAATGCACCCAAATACCAAGCGAAATTTGCAATTCCATCTGTCCGCGTTATCAGCAGTACTTGGATCAAAACGGCCATCAGTTCGAACACCTGCAATAACTCAAAATATTCTATACTTGACTTCTTAAACTTGGATTATGAAACCTAGATATATCTTTGTAAACATTGTATTTATAATCACTCAAAGTGTGTAAACATTTTTTGGGAAACCCCGTATATACACATATATCTAATGAGTTAAAATCCGCTTTGTTAATGCTTGTGCACTAGTGTGCAGGAGTGAATAATGTTGGAATCGAGATACGTCGAGGGTTCTTGATTAAGGAACCTTGAAAGAAGAATATTATTTGTATGAAACTTTAGATATATCGTTGTTCGTGACAGTTCAGACCGCATATTCTTAGAAAAATATAAACGGTGCATAATGTATTGTAAAAATGAAGAACCACTGAGATTTATAAACACTCCACAGAATAAGCTAACTTTCAATGGTATTATGAAATAAAACTGCCTGTTTTAAATTAAACGTATCACCTGAGCTACTTTAAGGAAGGCTCAGGATGTTAGATTAGCACATACACTGAGCGCAGGGAACCCCATTATGTTGGATTTAAAATACCGAGCTTAATTTATAAGGTGTTCATCACAACCATTAATGCAAAGAGTCAGATGTCAAGATACTTACAGAGTCCTACTTAGAGTAAAGAATTACGAAAAATCATTGTATGATATTATGAAGTATATACAATTGTTACAATTATTTTTATTCTGATTACAAGTCAAGCGCTCTAATTACCTTGTAATACTGGGTGTCCGATGACGAAAGCTTAATGGTCTTTTGCGCCTTGAACAAAACTTTATAAGCAGACATCTACCTATAATGGACGATCTGTGAAACTAATATGTGTCAAAATAGGTGGTCCTAAATTCTTCATGTTGTCTTAATGAAAAGCGTAACAAAATTTTTAATATCTTCATTGAAATCATAATTTCCCGAGGATAAGCTGCGTATATTGTCTTTCTAGGCAAAGCTGAACTTTAAAGAAACTTATTTACATAAGACCTCAATGTGTTTTAAGCTTTAGTATTTAATGCATTTACAGACGTAATTTTTTTTTATATTGAAGGCAAACCCTTAAATGCTTTGAAGTAAGGGTATTCGCAAGACTATTGCCTCTCAAATTAAACCTTATTATACGAAATTAGTTTGTTATAGGCTCATTTTAAATGCAATAGCCTTTTATAAAACTAATTTTAACCATTTTAAATAGTATATATATTTATTTAGCTGTACACAGTAATTTGCACATGGACAGTTCTAGGGTCACATTGCTAGAAAGAGAAGTAGTTGTTTTGGGGGCCACTAGTTACCACTACTATAATGAAGAGTGTGTTTCTCTAACAGTAAAGCCATATCAGGCTACTTCCTGAACCCAACAAGGGGAATCAAACCCCATGATTTTAACGTTGTAAGTCCGTAGACTTACCGCTAACTAGCGGGAGGCCTATATTAAATAAAAAAATCCAGGAGTTCAGGAACGTGTTAAACTTCATTGATTTATAATTTATAAAAAAGATGAGAATTTTGAATCTACTATAAATGGATAATTTTGTATTCTTCTTGTAATTTTGAAAAGAGTTTGGGAGTCTCTATGATAGTTAGGGCAAATAACCCCTTTTCTCTATTCCATTAGCACTGTCCCTGAATGTACATGAAAGTAAACTCATGAATTTTGCAAGAGGTGCATTCAGTTAGACGTAAATTATATAAATAAATAACAATATTACAAAAAAGTCTTCCACAAAAGGGTAATTCAGCTATATAACTGCCATGCTTATTAATCATTAAAAATAAGGTATGTCTACAGTCTTACAGCGCTGGAAATCAGGTTTCCATACCCTTGGTAGGAAGAGCACAGATTGTCTATTGTGGAGCTTTGTATTTAATTTGAAACAAAAATAGTAATATTTTATGGCTAAGATCAGACTTTATTACATTTAGCTATTTTGAAAAGCGTCTCTTGAATCAAGAGTTCAGGTAATAATATGCATACGTGAGCTTTGTACGTAATCAAGGAGAGGTGCTCATGGGCAATATGTCGTCACGATTATTATTTCTCGCGACTTCACGTTCAAACTGAAAACATATGCTTAAAGAAATAATTAAAAAGTATTTATATCACAACTTTTGATATACACATGATGTCTCTAACAATTTTATAATATAAAGTTAGAGTGAGAGAAAATGTCGTGTAAAATAATTTTCAAGTCGTTCATAACGAGAACACGAAATTCTATGTGTCTGGTAAAAAATATGATGTTCAAGCAAACAAAATGCACAAATAAATTGCACTACAATAGTAATTTCGTATATGAAACATCAATTATGTCTTTTCGTGCAGGCACGACTCCGCATGGCGGGAAAAAATCAAAACATGCCTCTGAAAATTCTGAGAAAACTTGTACGTTAAATATTCACCTTGAACCAAAATGCTGCTTAAAAATGAATTCAAGAAGATGTGAGAAGCTTTGAAGTTATGTTTTATTTGTAACCTCATTTTACGGAGTGTTTACTTAGCAACTAACATTCAAATGCAGATTTCAGGAGTCAGGGGACAGATTTTTGCCAAGGTTATCGATTCCAGGTTTAATTACCACAATGCATAGTTTGTAAACATTTTACCACGAGACCTTTAAACTAGTATAGAAACATATGTTTATTTGCTTTCTTCTTACTATCGTAAACTTAAAAACCTGCTTTAAAACATACTGTTCTCACGCCCTGATTTCTTGATGTGTCCCTCTTCACTGCATAATTCCTGCACTCTTACCTTCGGGTGGAATTTTCGTGTTACGTAAACGATCTAGTCATCATTCAAGAGCCTTGAGCCTTATCACAACGACCCCATTCTCACGATATTATATACAACCAACAACGAGAAAATTAATTGTTTTCATGACTTTGCTACTAAGCAAGAAAACTGTATGTGCTGGAAACACACTTCTTACATCTTATAAGTTTGGAATGGTTAAAATCTATTTTTACCAAAGAAGAAAATATTAAAACTGTGTGAACACGTATTCAAGAAAAACACTTGTGTTTCACAGACAGTTCCACGTGTGAGATTATGTTAAAAGCATTTGTTGTGTTACGTATCACAATTTTTAGATAGCCTAAAACTGAGTTAAATTGTAACTTAGATTTAGAAGTTAATTAAATCTCGATATCCCGTGATGACAAGAAACCCACTTGAAGTTTGTATGTTTGGTTTTGAATTTCACGCAAAGCAATGTGAGGGCTGTATGCGTTAGCCGTCCCTAATTTAGCAATGCAAGACTAGAGGGAAGGCAGTTCGTCATCACCACCCACCACCAACTCTGGGACTACTCTTTTACCAACGAATAGTGGAATTGACCGTCACATTATAACGCCCTCAGGGCTGAAAGGACGAGCATGTTTAGTTAACAGGGATTCGAACCCGTAATCCTCGGATTACGAGTCGAGTGCCTTATCCACCTCGTCATGCTGGACCTCCCACTCGAAGTAAAAATGTATTTTCAAGACGGTTCGAAAAAAACTCGTTAACCTGGAAGGTCGAAATATTGTTCCGTACTTCAATTTAATTAAAAAGCTAATACCCATACCAGCAGTTTTGATAATATAAAAATATCGATATGCATCAAATTTATGATATTTGGCAACAAAATTCATTCACTCAGCTTTCTTTCTTAATATAAATATATTTTAATATACAACAATAATACAATTCATTATAACAGTTATTACAAATATTCATATACAGCAGTTTTACAAACTTACAAATAATATTGAGTCTGATATCTGATCCGAAACTTCCTTGATATCCTCATAGCTTTTGATGTCTATAGTTTATCATATGTAGCAAACTAGCAATATGCACTGTTTCTTAATACGTTGTGTTGGTTAATTTTTTTATAAGCGCGAGGGGAGTTCCTAGAAAGTTTAGCTTGCACAACAATACTGATGGTACGCTAGTGCTTTTTTACATACATACCTGGTCATCCTATAAGTAATGTCCGAAAATGTAATACAGAAAGTGCATTATCATTTCTGTCTTTGCGAAACGCTTTAATGACTGAAATATATAATAGAACGTGTATAAGAACGTTCAGACAAGTAAAAGAAACTAACCCAACTCCACTTTTTCAAATCATTAATCAAATACACCCTTATGAAGACTGATGTGTCTGAGGAGCACATTAGGCATATAATGCTTTAAGAGTTTAAGAAAGGCAATAATACAGCAGAAAATACACGAAACATTCAAAGCGTTTATGTTGCAGAGTCTCTCAATGGAAGAAAATGTCGAAAGTGATTTCAGAAGTTCAGATCAGGTGACTACAGCTTAAGGGATGCTTCACGTTCAAGTCGTCCTGTTGAGTTTAATTATGACTTGCTGCTGGCTGCACCTAATGAAGATTGTGCTGTAATAGTTGAAGAAGAAGCACAGAAGCTTAATTCAACCCATTCAATTGTTCACCGTCATCTTCAACAGCTTGAAAATGTGTCAAAACTTGGAAAATGGGTCCTCCATCATTTGAGAGAAGCCAACCTTAGAGCAAGAGTGGACATTTGCAATTCTCTGCACGCTCGTGAACATAACTCATTTTTTGGACAGGTTAGTAGTGACTGCAGATGAAAAATGGATATATTATAAAAATATTAAGCAATGCAGACAATTGCTTAGCGTAAGTTAAACTAGCTAAAGCACAGCCCAAAATGGACCTCCACCCTAGGAAAGTCTTGTTAAGTGTTTGGTTTGAATTGTTGGTTTGATCCACTTTGAGTTGCTGCCACTCAATGTAGCGATTACATCAGACTTCTATTGTCAACAGTTAAAGCGCTTTAATGTTGCACTGAAAAGAAAGAGGTCTGCTTTGGTCAATGGTAAAGGTGTTGTGTTACACCAGGATAATGCACAGCTCTATACAGAAAGGAGCACATCTGCAAAGATTGAAGAACTAGACTGGGAAAAACTTTCACATCCTCCTTATTCTCCAGACCTTGCTCCATCTGATTATTATCTATTCCAAAGATTGCAGAACTACCTTAATGGAAAAAGAGCTTGGAACACATGAAGATGTCAAAATTACCCTCTCCACATTATTTTCCTCCAAATCCCAAGAATTTTATAGAAGTGGCATTCAGAAGCTTGTGAATCGTTGGCAAGAAGTAATTAGTAATAATGGAAGATACATTATTGACTAAATAACATTAAAAGCGTTTGAAATTCTTTCTCTTTTTCTGAACCTAAAACTTCACTTAAGGACATTACTAAGAGATGACCTGATATATTGCTGATCCTTATACTCGAGAATTTTCTACGAGTTTAGTGAACAGACGGGAATTTAACAGTATAAGTTATATGCATTTCTTGATATATATTTAACTGAAACAAACATCGGTATTAAAACAGATATATAGCAGTCAATCTGTCACAATATTTTAAGACTAAACCCTTATAGTCCTTCAAAAAATCAGTGATAAGTTTATGAGCTTCCAATGATAAAATTCAGGATTCGATTTCCGGTGGTTTACAAGGCACAAATAATTTATTTTGAAGTTCATGCTTAAAGAAATAACTTTAACCATTACAGCATGATTCTGACACTCTTTGCGTACGGATATATTTAAGTATCTAATAGTACCAAAAAGAAGAAAAGTTTGCGTAAAACAACACATGATTTAAATTCTGAAACAAACAAATGAGAGCCTTTCAATTTTTTCCTCTGTTAACTTTCTGTCTGTGATTTCTGTTTTGACTATTATTTTATTTAAATCTAGGTCAAAAAATATTTAAAAATATAGAACAGATTATCTCTTAACTTTTTCACAAGTTGCTTTAGTGTCACCACCTATTTTCCCACATTCTTCACCGTAATAATTACCTTTCTTTAATTTCACTTCAACAGCTGATTTGAATGGACAAACCTATACAACTAAACTTGATAGTTTAATTTTTGTCTCTTTTTAGGATACGACGTGAGCGAGGAGGGAGAGCTCGAATTTTCGATATACCATTTTATTCAATATCTTATAATGGTTAATGTGTAAATAATTTGTGATATCCTCTCCTTAAAATGCTTATCTTTAATGACAGGACTAACGCTCTTTCTTTGCTGATGCATACTGTCTTAAAATAATTTACGTTTTTCTCTTAGACATTTTGAAAGCGTCATTTTGAGATTAAATACACGTAATTGTATACCATCTCACGTTATTTTGAGATTAAATACATGTTTTTGTATACCATCTCAAGTCATTTTGAGCTTAGATACATGTGATTGGATACCAGCTCACGTCATCTTGATTGTTTGTTTGTTTTTTCAATTTCGCACAAAGCTAGTCGAGGGCTATCTCTGCTAGCCGTCCCTAATTTAGCAGTGTAAGACTAGAGAGAAGACAGCTATTCGTCACCACCCACCGCCAACTCTTGAGCTACATTTTTACCAACGAATAGTGGGGTTCAACGTCACATTATAACGCCCCCACGGCTGAAAGAGCGAGCATGTTTGGCGCGACTGGGATGCAATCCCTCGACCCTCAGATTACGAGTCGCACGCCTTAACACGCTTGGCCATGCCAAGCCCATGTCATTTTGAGTCTGGATTTATGTATTTATATGCCATCTCAGGAAACCGTTAATCCATATTTTATCACAATATTTGAAACCACCAATCAAGAATAGCTCTAAAACATTACTTCATTTACAGAAGATCTTTTACCTTGTCATTGTTTCATGGAACCTTCCCATCGAAATAATGCAGAATAAGAACATCTTGTATGGATAGAACCAAAAGCCAACTAATCAGTAGTAATGGCCAAAACTAACTATCCCCAAGTCGCAGGAGGGTATGTCTGCAAATTCACACAGAAACCGGCTTTCAAAACCACAGATAACTCATGAGTTGATTTTCATTCTAATCAATTCAAATCAACTCATTACTTGAGTGGCGTACATCTGAAAAAATAAAATTCAGTGACATACACAATTTCTGTTTACTTTTCTTTTATACTAAAACAGGTGTTCTGGATATAAATGATTTATATCGAAAAGAGCAGTTGCTCGTTTTTTAATAGCTTTTGTTCTTATTTCGTGGCCTCGCATGGTCAGGTGGTTAGAGAGCGCTTAACTCGCAATTTCAGTCTCGGGTTTAAATTCCCATTCCATCTTGCTCTTTTAGCTGGGTGGATGTTATAATGTCATGGCTAATTCTGCTATTCGTAACCCAAAAGTTGGCGGTGAAAGGTGATGACCACGTGTCTTCCCTCTTAGTCTTTGACAG
Source organism: Carcinoscorpius rotundicauda (assembly GCA_011833715.1). NCBI lineage: Eukaryota > Metazoa > Arthropoda > Merostomata > Xiphosura > Limulidae > Carcinoscorpius > Carcinoscorpius rotundicauda. The sequence continues at coordinate 44,549,520 of CM022391.1, read as the reverse complement.
ATAACTTAGGGAAGGCTAGTATAAATGGTTTTGTGTGGAATTCAAAACAAATTTTACACCATTCAGTAACATAAGAAGTTAAAAAAATACAGAACCAGCTTTTAAGAATTACTTGAGATGTGTGTGTGTTTTCTTACAGCAAAGCTGCATGGGGCTATCCGCTGTGTCCACGGAGGGAAATGGAACGCCTGATTTTAGCATCGTAAATCCGAAGACTTACCGCTGTCCCACCGAGGAACGAATTATTTGACATACCATGTTCTAAAGTTTCACATCCCCACAAAATAACACTACAAGCTTTCATAAAATTAAATCTGTCTCTTGACATGCTTTCTTTTCTGTCATTTTAAAAATACTCTTAAAGAAAATGAATGCTTTAAGTACAATATAAAAGGTTACTATTTTCAGTTACTCTCTTATAAGTGAATGTACCAAATATAAAACTAGGTCAAAACAATTATTTATTTTATTTATTATTCCCTTGATATTTAATAGTAAGCAAAAGTTTCAAAGGTTTCATTTTTTTCCTTTTTGTTGTATTTTTATTATTTAACAAAATATTGCAAGTTGTGTTCACACCAAATAAAACTTTGAAAACCAAAAACGTTCGCCTGTAATTAAAAATCCCGTTTATATTAGCTACCATGGTTTTAAATCAAATTAAAATATACTCCACTTTAGTCAGATAACACTGAGAAGAACACAGTACAAAATCAAATGTTTTGTTTTATTTTGGTGTGTTTCAAATACAAATATAAATGCTTAGTTTTCCCATAATGTATAAAATAAATAAAGTCCAAACTGTTTTGAACTGAATGAACGATGAAATTCTAGGCATTAAACTAATTTTTAGTTTAATATTATTTGTTATTAGAGACAAACTGCGCAATGGATTGCCGATCCTGTGCCCCTCACAAAGGCTGAACTTTAAAATTTAGCGTCAATAAATATTCCAGCTTACCATTGAGTTACCAAGTGTGGATGTAGATGGGTGGGTGGTCAACAATTTAACAGAGTGTTTTTTGTTTATCGTTTATAATGTACATATTAATAGCATATAACCCCCTCCTATAGTATATCCTAATCTCACATTTCATTGCGAACTGAAATAAATACATTTTGTTGAGACAGTCAAACGTCGGTAAATTCCTTTGTGAGCCAAACAAAATTAAGATCATTCATGAAACAAATTCGTTGTATATTCATGGAATAATTGTAAGTGAAAATATAAGTTAGATTAACAACTTCTAACACAAAGAAAGTCAGTGCGTTTTCGTAACATCTTGTTCCAACAATTGGCTTTTATTGCATTGTTGAGCAATAAAAGTATAAACAAATATTGTTGCTAGTCTGTGTATCGAAAGAATAAAATGAAATAAATAGACCAAAAACTGAAAAAAATACTTTTTTTATTTAGAATTCTCAGTTGATTAAAGAGGAAGGTTTTTTTTGTCAAAAACGTTGGTATGTAGCAAAAAGTAACTAGTTTACAAACAATTTTAAAATTTAATCGATATTTTTACTTTCATGGCTCTAGGCTAGATAACTCCATACTATGTGTTTACTTTAAGCTTATTATATCAACACTCACTACAATTATAAGATTTCACAGCACTGTTGTTGTTGTTGTTTTGAATTAAGCACAAAGCTACACAAAGGGCTATCTGTGCTCTGCCCACCACGGATATCGAAACCCGGATTTTAGCGTGCAAGTCCGCAGACATACCGCTGAGCCACTGGGGGGCATTCACAGCACCGAGTAGAGAGTAATCGAAGTATTCTAGTTGAATATATGTATTTTGGGTTTTATGACTCCTTTCATTTCAAGAAATTAAACATGACATAACACAAGCTGGCTTTTATATAGGTTACATAATATTATAATCTTATAGAGTTAAACCGCTTGATTGAGTAGAAAAGTAGTGATATCAATGCTATTACATACAATGAAATTCATCGTTTATCTATAAGATGCTATTTCAGTCCATAAAAACTTAGCTAACACATCACACATTTAGAGGTATACTTATAAATAAAGTAGCACTAAACTTAGAAAAATATGACCTACTTGTAATAGAAAAGTAGAATGTAACATAAAAAGGTGTATAAACTGTTTTAACAATACTATTTCAATTTGTAAATCAACTTTCAATGTATATTACAGGTGGCCTAGCACTCGATTCGTAATCTGAGGGTGGTAAGCTTGAACCCTGGTCTCACCAAACATGCTCGTCCTTTCAGCCGTGGGGCGTTATAATGTTAGGTCAATTCCACTTTTCGTTGGTAAAAGAATAGCCCATGAGTTTGCATTCGGTGGATGGTGATGACTAGCTGTCTTCCCTCTAGTCTACACTGCTAAATTAGGGACGGCTAGCGCAGATAGCCCTCGTGAACTTTGCACGTAATTCAAATACAAACAAACTATTACAGGTATGCCTCATAGTTAATGGAAAAATTTCATGTTGTTAGTCAAACAAAATTTAGCTAAAGAAAGTCCCATTAGTTAAAATACAAAAATTTTCAAAAGCAAATGTTCACTTAATCCCATGATCTTATGAGTAATCCATGGTAATATGTTCCTTTTTCGAGTGAATGCTTAAAAAACAATGTACAACTACATGTTTTTTTTTCCTTTTTGTTTATCTTTTCTTTTAAGAGTATTAAAAAAAGATAAATATATTATATTCTATTGTCGTCGTTATTCATATATCAACATGTAAAGTTAATAACGCAGAATTCGATATGCGTTCAAATGATCTAGATGACATTTATTGTGTTATTTTCAGTGCTTTCGAAACTGTCTTCCCAACTGTACCTCTTCTCATAGCTACAGAACAACATACGGCCTTTTAAAACCAATTGTGTTTACACATATACACCGAGTTGAAGTTATAATCAAAATACGTATCATTGTTTAGATAGTTAAATGCATGTGCGAAGGGCGAGTTTTCCTTTCATTTTCAGTGCAGAGTACATTTTTCATTTCTTGCGAAGAATACAAACGTTTTACAAAATACTGGCTCGAGTAGGGAAATAAAGCTATTATTAATCGAGGACGGTATATAACTAGATGGAATGAAAGTAATCCGTGTACATAAAATTCACAGGTCAGCACATAGTAACACGTAGAAAACTTAATATTGTCTCAGGCGAGTAGTTTTATTAAGAGAATATCAGCGCCTCCTTTTATTTATTTTTTCTTGGGTAAACTAACCCCGCCTTAAATGATTTTATCAAATAAATATATTCTACTCGCGGACAAGCAAATTCATTTAATTTTAGAGTGAACAAATAATAAGTATTACTTGTTTGGGTTGTACTTTAAAAGGAATGAATGAGAGAATAAACATTTGTGAAATGGTATTCATTACAGCCCTCTTTCCCCCACCTTTTACCTGTTTTGCATGTCTTGTTTTTATCTGCATCTTAAGACCAAACAGCAGTTTTACAACATTCCTTAGTCTATAGCATCTTACTTCTTCATATGGTACAAGTTCGACGCTCCTTTGTTAGGTACACATTTTAAGTACGAAAACTTAGGATGAGCAATAAGGCCCGGAAGGGGCTTGGTTCCTCCCGCGGTGAGATTCAACAATCCTTACACCAGTAGATTTGGCTTAGCTCTGATCTTGTATTGAATACGCCATCTTGTTGTGTTAGCAATCAATCCAAGTCCTTGACTCTTGCGAGCATACATAGTTAACCTTAGAACCATTAGAACCACCTTGCACCACCAAGGGTGACACGAAAGGAGGAGGTGAGAGAAAGCAGATGGAGAATAATAAACATGCAAAAGATTTGTTCGTTTTTTGTTAAGTTTCACGATTAAACGAGTAACCTCTGAGCTATTCGTTCAAAATTTAATGGCAGTAGGCTTCTGGTTCAAAACATGTTGGGTCATCAGAATTAAAAAAAAATTAAAAAGTTGTAAAATTGCTTATTAAAATTAAGTCACTGATTTCTCCAAAGTTATAAAAACTGTGTAATAAATTCAGTCTAGCGCACAAGAATTTCCAATCAAGGCATATAATATATGTGTATATATCCATTACTTAAAGTTACTCTTGTAGCTGGAAAGGACTTTTTCATAAATATCAATTACAAATATGCTTGAATAAGTGTAAGGTGAATGTTAATGTTAAGTAAATGCTCTTCAGTGTACAAAATATTTTAATCATATTCATATTAGCCAAAATCTGTGGTTTATGCGTGTAGCTTAGGTCCAAAAGTTTAAGTGGAGCTAGATGACAAACAATTTGCACATCAGTGGTAACACTTAAAATCGTGAGGTTATTATTAAGAATTTTGGATTTCAGCGTCATCGTAAGGTTTTACAGTAAACTGCTTTATTATTTATAATTGTTAATCATACCATAATAATTAAACAGATATTTTATATTTCAATGATAGTCAAAATAATTATAATTAAAATAGATCAAAATGATAACCCTTTAAACTCATCTACATACTAGTTGCATACACGACATTCACCTTGTTGGTATTTATAATACAATACAAGACCAGGCAATGAAGGAAAATAGCAAGAAAATTTTTAAAATTCCACAAGAGGTTGGAGATGGGTGAAACTGTACAATCAAAAAAGCTACCCAAAGTTTGAAACATTTGAAATTTTAACATGTTAAGAAAGTATTTCTCATTTGTTCTTTCATATTTTCGTTCCGATACTCAGTCATTTTTATTTCCAACATCAAAAGCTTAAATAGAAAATTGCACGGAAACATATTAAGAAACCACTGAATAGCAAACATTTAGGTAACATATAACTAAAACTAAGATATTAATAACTTAGCCAAACATAAACGGTTGATTTTAGTGGTCCAATGGTATCAAAATGTATTTTGAAAGAATTATATATTTAAATTTAACCACAGTGTCAAATCCTTAGCGCCATATTCATTGTTTCAAGTGTCACTTTTCTTTTGAGCTTTGTTAGAAAACTAAACAGCTCATACAGTAATGTACATACTATTATCCAGCTAACAATCATGGACTGTCTAATACGAAAGTCAAACCCCATGTTTTAGCGTCGTAAGTTCGAAAATATATCGTTGACCCACCGATCCTCTGTAGATTATGCAAATATTTAATAAGTAGAAACTTGTTTTAGCCTTTATGGATAGACTTATAAATTGATTCAATTATTTTGATATTTAAAAAATGCTTCAAGTTTAATTACATAACGTTGATGGCTTATGATTCTGAACATTGAACGATGAATTAGATGTAATCCAATAATAGTTTTTTAATCATTGTAATCGTACGTACATATTTTTGATTAACTTAAATGGGACTACAAAACATATGAAAAACAACACTTAAACAGAGGTACTTGATTACACAAATTATAAGCTTAATGTCTTGTTTCCAATCATTCTACAATTTCCAAGAAACAAGAAACCAATTTACGGAGATGCACAGTGTTCGAATATTGATCAGTTTAATAATTTCTGTCAAAACAGTGAATAATCATTCGATTATTCATTTATTCTTAATATCTGTAAAATTGGCTGCCGATGACAACGTTTAAAAATGTGTATTACTCCATTCATTTTCCAGTTTTATAGTGTATCTCATTTTAAGCTTTGGACTAGAAAGTTATGAAATGCAAAAATCATAAAACACGACGATGTTATAAAGATGATCTGAAGTTTTAATCTCGTGTTTTCCTTTGCAGATGTTTTAGTGCATATTTATCGTAAACCTTTTTACAACGTATGATTCTTGAAATATTTTACAATGCAATATAATTCAAGGAATTATACGGTGCAACATGGAAAGATTCAAGCCTCCAGTATAAAGCTGCTTGTTAGAAGGGAAAGACCATAAAATGTTTATTTCACTTTAAAACTCAAGATAAGAAATAATGACATTGGTTTCTATGAAATAAAAACTATAAACTGATAATAAATAAAATTTCCTTGACTGCAAAAAATTACAAATAACAGAAATAAGCAAAGATTGGCTAAAAAGCATAAAGAAGGAAGAATAAGATCTTCATTACAAAGAAAAAAAATATTTGGGTATTATTAAAATCTACTCAAGAGGACAGTTGATAGGTAGTTCCTAATGAATAAGAAACCGATTACCGACTTGTATGATTTGATACAATGAAAGATTACGAGTAAAATAAGTAACCTACAAAAAGATGCCTTTATGACATTTAACGCATTTAGATAAACATTCCTATGAATACGAAAAAAAATATGTTTTATCATTTTCATGGTGACCCACATAATGAGAAAAGGAACAAACAGTCCCTAATCTATTTGTTAAGAAGTTTTTAAAAGCATTTTAAAGAGAGGCTGCACTTTGACATTTTAAAAGAGATTATACATCAGCAAGTAACAAAAAAAGGAAAATATTCCCCAAGAAAGAAGGTAGGAGATGAACTCAAGAAATAAAGTAAACTAAGGCCAAAATATTTTAGTATAAAAATAACAAAGTGAAGAAAAAGATAGTGAAAAAAAATCCACATCAGACTGAGATGCAAGTAAACAACAAGAAAAAGAAGAAAGGCATAAAAAAGATTAGTAGTTCATGAAGTCAAACCATGGAAAGAAACAAGTAGATGAAGCTTGTGACAAAGACAGAAAAGTTTACTTGAATACCAAATAACAGAAAAGATAAATAAGAGATATAATCCTGTTAAAGTGTCAGAGAACATAAATTTTGAATGTTAAAGATAACTTAAGAAAAACGTGAATAAATGTTTTAAAAAATGAAAGTATGACAGTAATAACAGTGTATGTTGGAAAAAAATGTCACATTTCTTGAAATTATTTTGCGAAGTGGAGGAAGGTGAATAAATATGAAGGAAACATAATTACAAAACATTCTAACTAAAAATAAAACAAAGGTAAATAGCAGGTAGAAACGGTAAAATATCTAATTAAATATAACTTTAAAGTGAAGCAAAATGTCTCTCGAAAAAAAAAGGCAAATAACAGAGGACCAATTCTAAATTATCTTAAAAATACTCACTAATATTGTAATAATTGTATCAAGTTATAATGTAAAAGTTTCATGCCTAGATCATGTAACTGAGAGCATTACTTAAAAATTAACTTTAAATATGGGTTAGAAATTGCACTTTTAAAGTTAAAAATTAAACCAAATACCAGCTGTATTCCGTATTTCAGGTTTCTGGGGACTGTGTCATGTAAACACTTGAATATACATCAGTTTCAAGTCACTTGCCACTCCGGTTCTCAACGTGAACATTGATCTTATCTAAAAGATGAAATAAATATGGATGTTTCAACGGTTAAAGAGATTAAGGAACACTATAAAGTGACAGCAGTTGAGAAGAAAAATGTAACTTCTTTTCACAATAGAAATGGACAGATAATAATATAAAAAATAAACTTTTATCTGTCAAACCAATTTGATACCGAGTTTACTTTAATTTAAGCACATTATACCACTTTTTCCTAGTACCCGACGTTGAACCATTTGAGTAGTTAACTAAGTTGATTAAACATTACTAAACATACACAATTGAGGGAGATACAATTGCAGCTATATATGTGTTACATATAGCGAATTTAGCTTCCATACGATTTAGAGCAAGTGATATTGGATATAATTCAGTAGTGAATAAAGAGTGTGAAGAGATAATTCTGAGCATCTACAAAATGCTTACAAAATCCTTAATGGGAGGGATGCTAGATGTGTATTTAATACGCTTAACTTTGACACTTGGTCCGCTAGACAAAAGCATAAATCTTCTGGAAGATTATGTGTTTGGTAAAAGTGGGAGCTGTAAGATATATCAAAATCTCATTTTTGAGCCTTCAGTGCTATTTGGCAGTGAGGAGTCCACCATGGGTGAAAATACTGTAAGAAACATGTCATAATTTTAGCGATGGCAAAAACAGTTGCATAGATAAAATGAAAAATTTCAGCCTCCATGCTGTCGTTAATAAATGGTATGTTAGTAATTGTAGAATGAAGTGCTTGAAAAGTAGTGACTAAGAGAAAGCTAATCTTATCCAGCTTCTGAAATGGTACATCAGTTTCCCTCAGAGTAATATGAAAATAATCCTGCACACTTCCTAATAAAAGAAAAAATGATAAAAAATGAACAGATGGTCAGGCAAGTGACAGTAAGTGCATGGCTGGGGATATGAAAATAAGTATATTTTCTATTATTAAAAGAGGATGATTGAGATTTTAGACCTTATTTTCCACTGATTAACCCTTCCTTTCATTATCTTCATTACCTGAGAGTAAATTATGCTTGCTTAAGTCACCCAGGAAGATAATGAGATATCAAAGCTATCAGATATGATCAAGGCATGCTTGATCAATTTCTTCTTGTAGAGTCTTAAGGAAAACTGAGAGTTGATGATGCAACCAATGGAGATATGAATGGAAATGGCTTCTAAAGACTTAATAAGTGGTAGAGTTACGGAGAAACTATGCTGGTTAACTTGTTAAACCTTTGTCAAAATGCCCTCGAATAAATATAGTACTAATAGTTTCCAAATCCTTAATTGTATGGATATACAAATAGTATGGTAAAAACTAACCAAGGCCTCGATACTATATAAATTAACGTGAAGACCTATATAGTGCTGTGTGCCAGTATAACTACTTTACCTATATTTTTATGCGTAAAGTTTCTATTTAGTGTTTTGGTCAGTTTATATTTTTTTGTTTTTATTATCAGGAGATTTTATCTTCTTGGAAGTCAGCACACAGGATCGATGAAAAGTTGCAATAGTTTTTAAAAGAGACCTCAAACTCGAGCACTTTCAAATAGTTTGCTGTGCATTTATAGGAGAATAAAGAAGAGTAGCAACCCATTCACAAGTGCTCACGTATTAGGTCTTCTTTTTTAAAAAAACTGTAGATGGGAGTAGATGTTCATTTATTTATACACATTTTTTACCATTGATAGCAAGATAGTTTATAAATAGTTGAAAAAAAAAGACTTTCTAGGTGGAACAGAGGTATATGTTTACACTCTTGATGCGGTAGTGTAATAGTGTGCAGCAGTACAAATATATTTAAAAAAACATTAAATGCTGATTAACATTTTTCTTTTCTCTAGGTAGACATTATAAAAAGTCATAACTCATTGAACATTTTTTTTCTTTTATCCATTTATGACATGATCTAAAGTACGGAAAGAAAAAACCTGAGTGGTGGTTAACACGGAAGTTTTAACTGACATCCTTTGCAACCACAGTATTTACCATAACAATGAACCAAGCTACAGAGCCATTGCAAAACTTTTTCGAGTATCCAAGGCAACAGTAGTAAAAACATCCAAAAGACTTAAAAAGTTAAGGCTTTGTTGACGTGAAGAGGTAAAATGCCAAAATTAGAATCTAAGTTGGTTCATATATATGTATATATAGCATTCCCATGAATGGAGACTTGCCATACAAACGATACTCTTTAACTAGAGGGATAAATGAAAATTTCAAACTTTGGGATGTTAAGAAAATCTCCCCCAATAATAACTCCTCTTGAGGATTTCAAAGAACTGTGGAGTTATCTCAACAAATATATCCCTCGTATTCAGCTTCAAGAGGCGTTCACATATAACTAATTCTCCGAATGTCAACTGTGTTCTCAAATGATCAATTTATTATTTATTTTTAAATAAGAAAAAGATAAGGTGTAACCTGCAACTGACTTCCATGGGCACTATACCTACACACCAAGACCAAGTATATTTTTTCACCGTAGCGATACTTAAACAGCCAAGACCTCCTGTTTACATGAATTAAAGGAGGTCTTGGCTGTTTAAGTATCGCTACGGTGAAAAAATATACTTGGTCTTGGTGTGTAGGTATAGTGCCCATGGAAGTCAGTTGCAGGTTACACCTTATCTTTTTCTTATTTAAAAATAAATAATAAATTGATCATTTGAGAACACAGTTGACATTCGGAGAATTAGTTATATGTGAACGCCTCTTGAAGCTGAATACGAGGGATATATTTGTTGAGATAACTCCATAGTTCTTTGAAATCCTCAAGAGGAGTTATTATTGGGGGAGATTTTCTTAACATCCCAAAGTTTGAAATTCTCATTTATCCCTCTAATGACACAAACACTATTCGACTACAATAATTTGCTCCGCTGCTAATTACAGATTGCTAAACCAAAAATATGAACATTTGAACAGCAAAGATGGTAGTCTGCACACAAGCAGAACCTTCCCTGGTAGGTCTCCTCACCATGTTAATGGAATCCAAATAGAAGGTGCTGTTAATGAAAAAAATCATAATTACACACAGAACACCCGTTTTACAATTATAAAACAATGTCTGAATACATCTAAATAAAGGAGTACTTTAAAGTAGTTATGAAAGAGTGATATTAGTAGCAATTTCAGGTGTGACAATACGCTCCCCTCCCTATCTCACTATTTTGCACACCCATGTTTTAAAACTAAACATTACTAACAAAATAAGCTATTCATATACATTAATATGCTGCAATATTTGCTCTCAAATGACACAAAAATACTTTATCACCTAAGCAAAAACAACAAAGGGAATTAGTCTTGTCAACCTGGTGAAAAACCCACCACAAATTCCATTTGTTATGAAATAAGTATTTTCCTTCAAACTTCATCACAGAATAACATACAAAATCATCCAAAGTCCAAATAGTGGAACAATGTAAAATCTGTTATGCCCAGATAAGACATTTTGATCAACAAATGCTATTATATTTTTAAGGTGTGTGATGAAAGTAAAATGCTAACTTCATAAGTAACTGATTTTAAATATTCAATTATTTTTAGAATATATATTTTCTCAAAAGGTATTCATTCATGCTTTTACTTAATCATTTAGAGAAATAATTATGTGAATAATTAACATTAATAAAGAGTATGTAAAATTAATACTACATTAGCAATGATGCAACTTTACTTAAATGTAATAATACTTTGAAGTAATTACTATAAACACCAGTGCTGATGCATTACAGTATGAAGAATTGCACTCCAGATTATCGACTTTTCTATGTATGTATAAGTTAGTATCATACCATTGACAGGAGACTGGAAATAATTACGAAGAATATCAATAATGAGGTATCGTAATTTATTTCTAAGACTAAATGATCAGCATTCATTATCACATCCACTTCTCATGCCAGAGTAAGTCATATTATTACAGTGAACGCCTATACATTTATCACATGCAAGAGACCAGTTCAGCTGAAACTTCTTATGTCCACATTGCAGGTATCACAGTCACATTTTAAGTTGTAATGAATGGTTTCAAAGAGATATGAGGAAGTTGACTGTAAGTCAGTAAAAACGGGAATCGTCTTGTTGTCCTGGATCATTCTTCCTCATTCTGTCGCTGTGAAATCCACTCCAGACCATAGTTGCACCTGTTGATAGACACAAATACTGTGAATTAGGCAACAGTAAATATAGGCGGAGGTTGAAAGGCTACATACAGGTTATGCGCGAGGAGAGTTTCTGGTGGAAGAGTCGCAATCTAAAGTTGTCCAGTGTCTCGTTCACCTCATTTTGGTACATACAGACAAGATTTTATGATGTTGCACTACCTTGCAGTTGGGAATCTAAATGTAACAGCTCGCTTCCATAAACATTGACTGGATTTTGTTTTTTCTAGTGTAATTGGGTTTACCAATGCTAAACAAGTGATATGTAGACAAAAATCAAATGTATGAAGATTATTTGATTCTGAATTCCGTGCAAAGCTACACAAGGACTATCTGCACTAGCGATATCTAATTTTGCAGTGTAAGATTAGAGGGAAGACAGTTAGTCGTCATCACGCATCACCAACTCTTGGGCTACTCTTTTACCAATGAATAATTGGATTGACCGTCACATTATAATGTCCTCACGGTTGAAAGGGTGAGCATGGTTGGTGCAATGGGGATTCAAATGCGTGACCCTCACATTACGAGTCGAGCGCCTTAACCACCTGGACTGAGTGAACAGAAGATTGTCACACATCTTTCTCAAATGATTGCTGAAGTTGTTTAATATCCCAGCATCATGTTGTTTTTGTGAATGCTGCTTCTCTTCAAATCGAAACTACAATTTGAAACAAATATTCTGTACTTGATGGCACAACAATGTAAGGAGGTTGATGTTAATTCCGACTAGCACAGTTATTATGGCAGTGTGGATAATCAAGACATCTGCATCTGACCTGGCCCTCTTACTCCGATTTAGTACCAAGTATATTGATGAACTTTTGCTTGTTGGTACTGTTCGACAACAGCTTGTTTTTGGATGGTATACATACCATGTTACTAGAAAAATGCACTTTGGGACCTAGATCACCTCTGTTTAGACTTGCATGAGTTCTGTATGTGATTATGGGGCCACTTGAAATAGATTACTATTCCTTCCAATATTTCTCCGTTCTCCAAAGAGACTCAATGTCAGAAGAAAGCACTATCAAATAGATACCGAACACTATCAGGCAGTTTATTTTCCACATAGCATTAACTTGTGCAGGTTTATTGGCTTCCATTAGCAGTTGAATAGACTGGAAAAAAGCTGAAGGGTAGCTACATTGCTCATACTTGAACACTTGTTCCTGTTTGGCATTGTTCATACCAACTGTGATCAGGCATTAAAATAGAAACTGGGGTCGATCTTTGTAGACTAATAAATCAATGTATACTGGTGATTCCTTGTTTGATATTGTACATAGTAATGACCTAATCATTCTTCCAATGGACATTTTGGTCCAGCTTACCATCCAGGATTTTCTTACCTACAATGACAGCGTGCCCACATTTATAGTGACCTTGACATACAACAGTGTCAATACTGTGAAGTATAGTAACTCGTGAAAGTATCAAACTTAAAAAAAGGAGATGGTATTATTTGTATCATGTACAATTAATTTCTGACGAACTCTTGTCACGTCCTTCTGCTGGTTGCTTGTGCTGAATTTTACTGTCATAAAATCCTGCACGATATGTTTAATTTTCATGCATACTAAACTTTACAGCAGCCAATTAGTCCTCTTACATCTTTTATCCTCTGATTAGTTTCCTACTTGTTTTTACGATCCTCAGCTCTTTTATAAAGTCTGTGGATAGGCTGCTCCAGGAATGATTTGAGCACCTTAGTACAGGAATACCCTCTGCAAAGGCCTTGTGTATTTCAAGATAGATAGTATATAATTGTATCGTGTGCTGCAAATAAACATGTATGGATTTCATGTATACAGTACATCTGCTGACAGGTGGGTCAATGTATTCTGCAAAATATGCGAGTGCAGTCTTCAGTCAACAGTGCATTATGATATAAGAAAATGAGGCATGATGTTCACCATATCAAGATACTGGAGCTAAAGCACTGCAATGTGAAAATCTGTGAGTGATGCTTTTGAAGTCCATATTCTGAAATATGCCCTTCAAAAAGTATCTGATGAATGCACAATAGTTACTAGTTTGCTTCAAGGCATCAGATCATTGGATGAAATGGTTGCTTTACTATAATCAGCATCAATGGAGTTACGTCTGGCATTATCTTTCTGTGTACCCTGTTGCTGGGTCATCATTGCTTCAGTCTCAGCATTTTCTTCTTTGCTAGTAGATGATTTGCTACTACTATTCTTATCACCTGCTTCAAGTATTTTCTAACTGTACTGTTCTACAAGCTCCTGAGAGGTTGCTAGAAGTGATGTGACAGTCAACATGGTGTTTATGACTACTGCAACAAGCATGCAGGCATGTGCTGCTTTGTCAAAAGCCCTACGAATTAGAATGTGGCTAATGGTATTGCTGGTATAGACTTTCTCTAAGAGACACTATAGACTGGAACCAAACATGATGGTGTTACGTATGTTTTTCGTAAACTAAACGCAACAGAAAAACACAGATAACAGCTTGTATAATTTATTACACTAAACTATTAACAGATATAACATGAATTATATAATAACAATGACAGATATTAAGTTTAAACCTTCAAAGTTAATTACAAAACAAAATGGTATTAGTTTCAACCTTCAAAATAAATCACAATACAAAATGGTACTGGCCTGTATCTAATATAATGATCTAAAATGAAAGTCTCAAATTCCAGTCTAGGGTGTGAATTTGGTTCCACGAAGAAATTCCGAAGTTTAAATGAAGAAGTTTAGAAACAATATTCACAGTTCAATAAATTCGACGAAGTTCTTTTCACGATGCCTCCGATGAACGTCACAAATTTTTCCGATCTCCCGTAAATAGTTCCACACGTGTTGACTTTCAGTATAACCACTAATTCGAATGAATCGTAGAGATTGACGAAGTAAATTCACAGCTTCCGTAGATCTAACTTCAGTCACAAATCCAAGTTGAATAATCACAGCAAACATTTAATCTTTCTCAAACGAATAACTGACTCTTCTTTTCTTCGAATAAAAACTAACGACTCTCTTCTCTTTTGAATAAAACTAATGTCTGACTCTCCTTTCTTCCTCGCATCTTCGTCTGTTTATATATTGTAGGCCTAGACTCCTCGAACCACCGCGAAACTTCTACAGAACTCCAGAGCAATCTTGCACGAGATTAAACGTCTAGACACGAGGTCGCCAGCATTTCATTTAAATACATATGATTGGTCTACCTAATTCTAGAAAATTCTAAATGTTTTTTTAAATGAAAAACAACGTATTTTACTAGTTTAAACTTTGAAACAATAATATAAATATGAAAATATAAATAATAGAAATGAAAATTTAAACACAACACTACATGTTGTCGTTTACAAAATATTTACACGACATTTACATAACAGATGGGTTATATATATATTCAAAGAAATTCACAACTTTATGGAAGTCTTCTAGACTGAAGATTATATCACACAATTTGCTTTCATCTTGTTCACGTGTTTTATAACAGATTGCCTTTCACAAACGTAACTGCTCAAATGTTATCACAGTATTACATCATATCACTTGGCATGAATGCAAATGAATGTCAAGGTGGAGTAGATACAGGAGAGATTCCCCGGATCAAGGTTGATCAAAGGTATAAAAATCACGAAAGAAGCTCCAGGATGTGTGCCTTGGTGGATTGCCAACAAAATTTTTTCCAAGTTGGGCAAGGGATCCAAAGATGTACGTTTCATAGTTAGTCAACTGCCCCATTGACAATGTCCTAACATTGTTGAAAGTCCAGCTTTTCATAAACAAGAAACTGCAACCTAGTACATGGTGATGTCAAATGTTTTATATTGAATCAGTCAACAGCAGCAATATCTTCTGTTGTTACAGAGAGTTGGGAGATCAGTCGTGTATCTCTCTTTCCTGGCATGACTGTGGCAAAAGTACCCTTGCACAATGAAAAGTGTTGAAGCCATCAATGATTCTCGCATTGTGATGAACAGTGCCAGCTATATACTAAATGTAATCTGCAGTGAAGTTAGGGATGCCATTGCCACAATTTGCAGCAAAACTTTGTTCAAACCACTGGACTCTGTGATATGGGCCACAGAACCACATTCACAAAGTGAAGTTACAGTAGAGCATGCAAAGATTCTGGGAAAAAAACAATTTTATCTATGGATGGCATTTCACTGGAATCAGAACATACATTTGGCAACTGATTTGCAGACGTTTTTAGTAATTTTGCTGCAATGTGAATTGTTTTAAGTTTCTCAATTTGGTTTTTCATTGTACTTTGTTTATTATGAAAGTTTTAAATTATTTTGGTCACATGTGTCAAAATGTTGTGGCATCTATTTATCTCAGTAATAATGATTTCATCACCATAGTGATTCTGAATACCAGATTTCATGTGCATAACTCACATGGTTCAACACTGGAAGGTATGTACTTTTTTTTTCTCTCTATGAGCACATTAACTGTAGTCTGGGGCAAGGGACAAAAAATAGTCAACTGCTTTGATGAAGCCCACTGCCTTTAGTGAATCTTTTGACACTCCTTTCTTGAATCACATCAAAGGTTGGTTGTTTTCTATCAAAAACTACTGTGGAACTTGAAACCCTCTCTTAAAGTTGGTGCTGCAAAGCTTATGCTATACAATGTGAGCTGCAAAGAGGTCCTGGGCATACTGTATTTGAGCCATGACAGTTTGTGACCAAGACTCAGTCCAAATAGTTATGTATTTGATTTCATACTATTCTGGAAGTACATGGTTCTGATAGGAATTAATTTAAATGAATTTTTCTTACCAGAATACCCATCTGATTGTCCACATTTATTGATATTTCATACAGCAGAAAGTTCTTCCGCATTTTAAGTGTCCTATTGAATGAGGCTCAGCAAGAATGTTTTGAATTATAAGTTCACGAACTCAACCCCTTTGCCATCAGGGTCACAACCAGCTCGGCAGTTTATAATCACTCTTAGCAAATATACATTTTGTCAGTTAGCTTTCAGTCTTAAAAAAAGTTAGTACTATTAACTGATCTAGACAGACATAGTATAATATGCTACAAAATAAAACTGTACTATGATTTGTTTCTACTCTGAGTGCAATTGTGATTACAACCAATTTAAAGTAATAGGAACTCATAAATAAATCATAATGTATTGTTAATTTATTCAAATTTGTATGCATTTACACTTAATATATATCTAAGTTTCAACATTTAAAATTACAATAGTGAAAAATATAACATATTAATGGGCATAAAACAGCAAGTGACACAAAGATATTGTGAATCAGTGCATTACCAAGCAAGTTATATGTGCTTATCTAAGTTAATCCCTAAAATTAGCTAGCCATTGACTATAGCATATAAACTCAAGTAACTAGTTAGATTAGCTTAAAATAAATTAATTCAAAACTACTACATAAAACACATTTTAACCTAAATCATACATAGCATTGCAATGTTGGTCAATTACATTAAATAAAAAACTAAAAACATAAAATAATCAAGCATTATGAATCAAAATTGCTAGTACAAAGTAAAAGAAAATACAGCTA
Organism: Carcinoscorpius rotundicauda; assembly: GCA_011833715.1. Taxonomy (NCBI): domain Eukaryota; kingdom Metazoa; phylum Arthropoda; class Merostomata; order Xiphosura; family Limulidae; genus Carcinoscorpius; species Carcinoscorpius rotundicauda. The sequence continues at coordinate 44,532,584 of CM022391.1, read as the reverse complement.
AATTAAAAATACAAAATATTAATAACAATTGGAAACAGTTTTACTTAAACATAAAAGCTAAAAACAGCATGCCAGACTGTGGGATCTGATGTTTTGTGCCTCATTACCACCCCAAAAAATCCTGTATCACACTTTGTGGCCTTGGGTGCATTATAAGAGCAACAACCAAATCTCACAATTCAGAGTAACCTAAAAATTGGTGGTATTGACTACCTACTTTCCTTCTAGTCTACCCCTTTAATATTAAGGATGGATAGCACAGACAGCCTTTAGGCTTTGAACAAAATTCACCAAAGAACAACACAAATTTTCAGAAAAGACAATAAACAGTGTATTGATCTTGCATAAATACGTGTTGAACCTATATCTAGGCATGCTTCCTGGATGTGGTGATTATTTTATTTAGGATCTTGTTCACTAGTTCACATGGATTGCTGTCACCTTTTTAACCATAATAAGTACATAACTTCCAACCAGCAATTAATGAGGCAGATACTTAAACATGTTTTTAATAGTGATGTACACTTCAGATGTGTTAATCTGAAATTTTCTGTTGCATAATATTCTACAGTTCCTTCCAAGAAAATAAGACAGTTCATAAGATGGATAGATCCATTAACAAGTTAGGCTTGGAATTTCCATCTCACCTTAGCTTATGAAAAGTAAAAAATTCAGCCAGTATTCTTAAGTTAAGACATTATGATGAATTACAACACGACTCTGCTCTATCACAGAAGCTTGCTGGTTAAGGATGCAATACACATGCCATATCTTACATCATTCATCACTACTGCAATGCAGTCCCTCTATCTTTGCATGAAATAATGCACACCTTAGACAGATTCCTAATAACAGCACTAGCATCTAGCAAGAGTTGCAGGTAGGTTCAGCTATCTTACCTATACATTGGTTTACAGAGGAACAGAGCCCAATGGGAAAAAAGTGGGTAAAATCAGCAACATACACATTATAGTGATAACCAAAATTCAACAACTTTACAAGCAGAGGCCAAAGCTCATTTACTTAAAAGTTTCCTATCTGTTTGATGACTCCAACCTCCTTTATGGTATATGATAAATATACTTTGAAAAAAATATGTGGAATTATGCTTGCCTTTACAAACAAAGAATTATACTTATACAGTCCATGCAATATTATAACATTACAAATAAATTCATAGATAACAGAAAACAAGTGAACTATGACAACCTTGTTCAAAAATAAAAAATGAGATAAAACATTCATTAATATCTATCAATTGCTTCATCATAAAAACCAAACACATTTTTAAATAAAAAAATCATTTATATTATGATTCCACCTAAAAAACACCACACTAATAATCTATGAATGTTTCACTTATAAAAACTGAAAGATATCCTTTCACCAACAATGGTGGAAATGATGAGTTCATCACACTTTTCATTTTATGTGGTGTAGGTTCAATAGCAACTCTATGTCTTTTCTTCATGAAGAAATCACATACAAATATCCAAGTTTAGAACCAAACACTACATATTCTGTACCTGCACTGTGGAACAACAGAATATGCATTGTCTAATATCTCAATATGAACTTAGCTAATCACAAGTTTCTACTAAAATGTCATAATATTCTAAGCCAAAATTCTTTATTAACCTGAAATGTTATACACTGATATATATAACATTTCTGTACATAATCAAACACACACAAACTAATTGAAACATAATAGCAAAACACGCCTTCATTTTTATGCATACATGTCCATTACTAGATGTAAACTAATGTTTACTTATGGTATGTATTTTAACTGTCCTCTACATGTTTTAAATGTTAGATCTCAGGCATCACCTGGATTTTTCCAACTTGGACACACATAAATAAGTATAAATAGTATCACTAAGTACAAAATATATGTAAATACACATATTCCAACAAAACAAGTACAAAACAAATACTATCAGTATCATTTTACCAGAATTTTCTGTCAACGTTATTTTGAGTCAATTTCTCTAAATTTAATTAACAGTCTCAGTGTATTCAGTGAGTTTTAGATCATATAGATATTCTGCTGCAACTAACCTAGATAAACTAAGGTTTACTACAAATCAATGTTTTGTGACCAAACACTGCTCAATAGTTCAGAGAGTAAGGATCACAACATCCTTTTGGTTGCCAAATTTTCAAACAACCATCCTAACTGTAAAACAATCAATTGGCCATCACATGATATCCTGCATTATATATCCTTCTGTGAAACACCACTTGACAACTTAGAAAGTAATGTATGCCTTATACTTTCAATCATTAGCATTTATTATTTATCTTTACTACTGGTTAAACACGTTAACTCTTCCCTGTTGGCACTTTCTCAGATGACACCTCATGAACAAGCATATAATTATCTTCCTCCTCAAAAGCTGAGATAAAATCATATGATATTCTCATTGTAAGAGTCAACCTGATCATCTGCTCCTTTCTTAGATCAATCAGTTCTCTAGAGGTTCATCAATTATCTAGAACTTCAGTTTCTTAACATATTTGACACGCATCAGTATTTCCAAGAGAGATGAGAGCCAGTGTGGGACCTGGGCCAAACATTCTTGTTTGGCCCTAAAGAGTATGTTAAATTTTTTAAAACCTTATTAAAATGAAGATCCTAAATTACGACAGCAATGAGGTCAGAACCAAAGGGAAAATTATAGCATCTGTTCTTTATAGCTCTCAGTATAAGCATCAAAACATTAATACAGAAATAACAAATATCTATTAAGTCTATAAAGTAATGAATAAATATGAATTATTTCTTAAATTATTTTTATGCTCATTCTTAACGTATCAAGCAATTATAAGCAAAAACAATAATTATTCTTTTCATGATTAAATGAAGATATAACCTAAAAGTGCTTTGTGGCATAACCATGTTTCATTCACCTAAAACCCTGAGCAGTTGCTCTTTTTGTTCACCCTTATCAGCAGGCCTGTGTGTTTCACAGAACTGTTCATCTCATAATTTCTTTCATTGAGATTTTATGTGAATAAATAAAGAACGAAAGAAAGAATTAAATCCTGCAACACAAAACACTTGTTAGAATAGCATCTTTAAAGTTGAAGGAGTGAAGATAAAAAATAGTGAAGTTATTAGGTAGTCATTACTAAATGGAGATTACTTAGACAACTAAATGGTATTTAATTTTCTCTATTCCCTAACTTTAAATAATGAATTGGCTTGTGACACAACCATCTGAAATGTGCAATGAAACACTGTTTATTTTGTTTGTCCAATCAACTTATGTCTGAAATTTTTACACTTTTACCAGTTGGAAACAACTAAAACTGTCTGTGGTGTCTGTAGATGGGAGTAATTTTATACACAGCTGGCCAAAATCTTAAGGCCAATGAATATAAAGAAAAAATATGTATTTTGTATTGTTAGACTCAATCACTTATTTGAGAAGAGCTTCGAAAGATGAAAATTAAAATAAAACTTTTTAGCATTTAATAAGGAAAATGTGAACACTATGAAACTAGCCTAAATATTAATTGGTCAAAAGTTTAAAACCAAAATTAGCTTTCATTAACTGTTGTATCTTTCTTGGTATTTATAGTCAGGGTTTTGCCAACATTTATTTTTAAATGAAGTTCTTTTTACTATTTATGAGTGTGGTCCTGAAACAATCCACTTCTCCATGATAGTTTAGTCTAAAACTAAAGTGCTTTAGTCTGGACTTTCATCTTTATTACCTCAACAAATAAACCATCATAATTTCTAATGTAATGTGATACTCATGTCACATAAAAATACAATATATATTGGTGAAAAGAATAATAGACACAAACACAAACATTTTTAAAATTCAGTCATTAGACAAATGATATCACTTTAATCTGTTCATTTGAAAATATTAAATTTTTTATTACAAATTAAAACTCATCACTTATCTAGTCTTTTTTCTCTCTCTTTCTCTTACTCTAGAACAAATAAGTTTGAAATTTAACTATTGATAAAAATATCAATATTTGTTTAATTTTCATGTTTATGCTACTAAAAGTTTCAGATTGTCACTACTTATCAAATAACATGTTCATATGAGGATGAAATAAACTGCACTTTTATCTTCTTTAGTTTCTAAATGTTCACAAAATAAAAATGAGAAACGAATAAAACAATAATTATGTATGAAATATGCAAGAGCATTCTTTTCAGGTGTATATTCTGGCACTGTAGTAAATGTGATTTTTTTTAAAGGCAGTTTTTGGTAATTATATACATACACACACACACACACACACACACACACACACTATAAAATTGTTCTTTTAACCAAAACTTTTGAAAACTAATTCAAAAACAAATTTTAACATACAGTATATAGTTGATAAGTTCAGTAATTACACAAATGTCATGGCAATGGAATACCAAACTCCCAATAAAAATTTGTAGCAAACTTGTACCTTGTAAATAAAACTTCGATTTGAAATTTTCATAAAAGGTCTTCAACATCAAATCCACAAATGCAAGAATTTTCATTAAAAAACTGCATTATATTATAACATGAATGAACATTATGTGGACTAAATTACGATTACTAACCAAAGAGGCACGATAAATACATATATCCAAAATTTGACATCTCTCTATGGAATATTTTAGTGGAACTGTGTGCATATAAACTGAAGAAATTTCTTAAATATCAGATTAAAGGACAAAGATAAATAGCATAGATATCAATACTGTTACTTACATTTTGGTTTGAACACATTAAACAATAACATGTTTAAAATTTTTAATAATATTAATGTGTAACATTATAAAAAAAATAATAAGAATTCTTATTTTGCAGGACAATTTTTTAACCATTTTTGGCCAATAACACTAATTAACATAATATATAGATATTTCATTAGCTACAATTCTGTAGCTATCCCTATTACAAAATCTAACTACACATTTATGCATCACAATCTGGATGTTTAAAAACTAAAGATGTGCAGATTTATTTTTCTTCATGTGTAAATATCTGTTTTTTAACCAAAAACACTCTTATTGTGCAAAGTCCTTGTTGGTTCTAAAATAATAAGGAAAAATCTTGTATGCTGCCATTGTATTACACCTTTACATAAATCAAATAGTTTTATGAATTCAAATGCATTTTCACTGTGCTCAAATCATTACTGACAAAGAAAGTTAAACACAATATAATCCCAAAGGCTACAAAGTGAAAAGCAGTCTTGCTTTGAAAAAAATAAATACTGTACTGAATCACAGGTTATCATTTCCTTCTTACAACTGAACACAATTTACTCACTAGTTTCAATCTTAGCTCATGCAACTTAAGGGAATATCTATGTATCAAAATTTACTGCAATACAAGCTGATACTAATACATGTGAGAGGAGGTTCTACTAGCTATGACATCCACTAAAAACTGATACTGATGTTACATGTACATATAGTTAATTGTGTATTCATCTGGTAACATTTAATGAGAACATTAATTTTAAGAATGATTTAGAAATGACAAAAACATTTATAAACTCTCAAAGTTGGTTTCACAAGCATTTATAAATTTTCCATTTTTTGTATTTTCTTATTCCATCATCAGGGAAAAAAAAAAGTAATTCCTGTATTTTTTTTTTCCTTTAATGCTTCCTATTCAGTTTATAAAGGACGTGTACAGTAAACCAAACAACATAAGAAATGATTAAATACAAATCTTAAGAATTGTTTTTTCTTTTATAAAACAAAAATGACAAGGGAACAGTAACTTAAAACTATTTTGGAATTTTTATTTATGTTCTGTTAGACAACAAAGCTTCTAAAGTTCCATACAAAATTGATTTTGTTTTACTCATAGAATCTCTCTTGGTATTAGCTTGATCATTTATGGAATCTTTTGGTATCTTTTCACTACTTGAATTATGTAATACTGATTGTGATTTGGAAGTATCATATTGGTTTCTTATGTCTAACTGTTTGACAGAATAACTGGATTGTTCCTCAGCATCACTTTGTTGATCTACCGATTGTGATTTAGATGTGACAGTTGAAATATCCACTCTGTTTAGAAAGTCTTCAGAATCACCCATTAGATTTTTGCTGCTATGACAGTAAACTGGTAATTGTGGTTCAGCAATAGACTTAACTGATACCCCAACTGACTGATATACATGATCTGATTCAACAGTGATGGTATTTTCATTTTTTCCAGTAAAACTGTGTACTGAAGTGCAGTTTCTCCGAGACTGAGGAGCATATCCTTTGGATGTGCTTGTAGCATAGTTCTTATGTAAATACAATTTTGATCTCATTGAAACCTTGGAGGCAGAACCATTTTTGTCATTATTTGTAACTGTGGCCTGAGTACTACTACTTTTCAGTTCTTGTTGCATTCCTGCAGGAATGATGGTTAAATTTAATGCTGATGGTTTCACTTTTGGCCAAAAGTTTTCTTTTTGATATCTTCCATACTCAGAGTTGCAAACAGTATCACTTGGTTTATCTTTTAAAGGAACAAAATCACGGTTTGAGCTGCTAAGTGTAAAATATTTAGTACTGCACTGTTTCTGTGAAGGTAATGCTGCTTCTTCTTTATTACTAATTTTTAAGTTTTTTAAATCACGTACACATTGAGGACTGGATGGACTTTCACTCTCAGAAACAGAGGGCTGCAATACTTTTTTCATTTTAGTATGGTTACTAATGACATTTGCTTCCTTCTGCTGTATGTTCCCATTTTTGCTTGACAGACCTAATGAGCAATATAAAACAATAAAAATAATTTCACACCGTTACTTGAATTTAAAACGTGTTTTAATTCTAAGATGTTAAAACTGAAAGTAAAGAAAAATGTTAATCCCACAATATCTACTATACTCAATACTGACAAGGTCTTTCACTCAAGACCAGACCAGGGCTCATCAACTCAATAGTGGTTGCCAAACTGCACAGTGGAGTATAATTAATACTTAAGATTGTATTTATAAAAAATGTGGGTTGTTGTTAAGTCATCCAATAACATTTGTTTTTGAAAACATCATTCAGATTGGGTGTGTCATTATGTAGCATTTTATAAGTTAATACTGCTTATTTTGAAACTTTGTTGAAACACGGCTGAAGTTTTTAGTAGCTACATTTTGTACAATGCATTAATATGCTAGATATTTTGCAGACAGTAGTTTATACTTCTTTTATAAAGCTCAAAATGGGTAAGAAAGACATTGTTTAAAATGTTAGTAATGTAAAAAACAACATTTACTAACAATAAGTAGCTTTTGTGAATTGTAAATTTGAGTGACTCCATCAAAACCTACCAGATTTAAAATGAATCAAACAAAGAATTTTATTATTAACGGTTTGAGACAGTTCATTACAATTATATGATCATTTTCTGGTCATACCTACAAAACCTATTAATATAACTTTATATATTTACATCTATTTTACCTATTTGATTTTATAGTATTTATGTCTTTTAACTTCATTTAGGTACACCAGACAATTCTTCAATATTATCTTGAAATTTTCACATTTAGTACAAAAGAAATTTCCTGTTTAATATAAAAGAGATGCAAAAAAAACATTGAAAACTTGCCTTTTTCACTTGTCCTTATCAATTCCTGATTTTCTGTCACTGATGGTGATGATGATGACAATGTCTTATTTGCCTTACCACAGCCAGTTTTTCTGCCCTCATCACATTTTTGTTTCTTTCTCCACTGTCTTTCGAAGTTTGTTTTTTTGTTGGATATTTCCATTTTTTGATGGATATGATTCTTCCCATTCATATTTGTTGATTTCCACAATGTAGAGTAATTTCCAATATCCAACTCTTTCTGTGAGGAGAAACTGCTCAAGAATTTGTCTTCCTGATGCACATTTCCTGGTGGTAAAAACTTAGGACACAGACTTGCTTTTCTTTTAGGTTTGCTTTGGAAGTTACTGAGGATGAGAGGTACAGTTACTGAAAATGGCTGTAAAAAACACATACAAAAAACGAAATGAAAATAAAATTAATTTTTACCTCTATTTTAATTCAGTAATAATAAAATAAATGCATATAAGTATAAATTAAGAATATTCAGCTTGGGGCACTATTGCTAGTATAAGAATTACAATATATTTAAAGTTACTATTTCACAAACATTCTTCGAAAACTAAATTATAAAAATAGAATATAATAATATTTCAGTGGCTACAGGCAGAGCTAGAGCAGATATAAATATTTTTGTCATTCTGGTTCAGTGAAAATTGTGGGTTAGCATTCTTTGAAACAAAAAAAAAAATTTAAAAAAGATACAATGTGCATTCATCACAAAAATGGTGGGGTGACTGAGGAATAGCAGTAAGTAAAGCCAAAACTATCAGAATATAGTACAGCCAAGAGCTGTAGAGGAGATAAATATCTAGAGAGTGATCACATGTCCATCTGGAGGATTCCTTCCTTGGGCTGGAGAAGGAAGGATACAAGTGTATGAAAAAGATGAAGAATTGAATGTGAAGAAATGTAAACGGCTCTACTATCTTCCAAATCTTAAATGAACATGTCAACTGAAGAAATTGAAAGAATATCAGGAGAAAGAGGTAGTGGACATTCAATGGTAAAAGATTTGCCATCAATGTTGAGAGACAAAGACAGTGGCAATAATAACATAAGTGGAAAGTATAGTTAGGCAGGTGACAGAATGAGCAAATTCCCTCTGTATAGAAAGAGGAAGTATATTCCCCAATGAAGAAAAAATGCATGAAAATTGAAGCAAAAGAGAGAGGATGAAGGAAGATAAAGACAACACAGGTTTATGGGGACCATAAGAAATGAAACCCAAGGTAAAGAAGGATGGCAAGGTCATTCAAGAGGAGCACATCAATTAACAGCAAAGCCCATGAAAGACCAGAGGATGAAGGATGAAGAGAGCACTCCATTGATATAACACGAACTGGCTGAAAAAAAGAAGGACCAATACCCAGAAGAAAGCACCTGATAAATGACCTGCAAGAAAACTAACCAGAATGGAATAGGCTCAGAGGTGTATGCATAATGCCTAAAAGCAAAAGTATGGCCCACTCACCAAAACAATTTTTGAAGGAATAACTTTTAACTAAATCCCAGCAAGTATAAATGAACTTTCACTACAGGAAGGAATATTTTTCCCTTTGAAAACCAATAACTTTTATTACTTATCCATTCATTCATGCAAAACTAAGTTATTTCTCACAGTTTGCATCTTCTGTCAGAGTAGGAGATAAAGCTTCTACTCTATTTGCAAAACAAGTATTGCATATTTGTAATGCACAAATAAAAACTAGTGATAAGAAAAGGTGCTGATATAAAATTTTAAGAAAATTTTTGTGTTCATAATAAGATTTTCATACTTAAATTTAATATTTATAAATACACTTACTGCATTGTTATCTAATTCTTCATGACTCATGTCTCGTATAAGGCTTAAGCTTGAATTAACTGCAGAAGTGAATTCAGTTAAAAGTTTCTCCATTACAGCTACACGCAGCTCCCTTAGGTATATGACATGCTTCACTGCAGCTTCATGTAGGATTGGAGGAAGTGGCCTCTGTTTCCAAACTTCATTGTCTCTCTTTAGGTAAAGAAATAAAACCTTAATGTCATGACATCTGACATTAAGTTGAATCACCTTTCTTCATAAGCTTCTCTAAATTTTAAAATAAAGTATCTATTACCACAAATATGCAATCTCTTAAAAAATCTCAAGCCCATTCAAAATTATATTTAACATATCAGCTAAACAACTTTTATCAACCCAACAAAATATTTTCAAGCTTTGTTTTGCCTATAGGCCTAAGATAGAATTCTCTGTTTTTGTAGTTGCTTACAATGTATTGCATTATATTACTATGACTTACATGTACATTTATAAATGAATTTTTGAGAACTGCACTTAAAAGTTTAGCTTGTTACAAACATTTTTGCAAAGCTACACAGAGGCTAGCTATGGTAACCATCTCTAATTTTGAACTGACAGACTAGAGGAAAGACAGCTAGACAACACCTTCTGTCAACTCTTGGGCTACTCTATGCAAATAGTGAGTTTTGACTGCCACTCTTTCTGACACAATCATAGTCCTAAAATGTGATTTTTTTCTTTTTTGTCACATAAGGCACACCATGAGCCCATGGAATCAAACATTAACACTTGTGCATTAACAACCAGACCATGCCTTATTTTGCATTTTATAAGGGTTCATATCTGTGCTCCCCAAAAATCATTGTTGTTCTTTAAAATTGTGCAACAAAAAGTGTCAAATGTCTGCAAATCAGTAAATAAGTCTTTATGATAATCTGACATTTATTTTCTTTACGCTTTATACTCTTATTTGCACTTTTCTCGTAAATGAAATGGGGAGAGAGTCTGATCCTAATTTTTATTTATAGTTAGGCTTAGTAACGTGAAGAAGCTGTATATAGATAACAGATTTCAATAGCACAAACCTTATACTGAAGAAATATAATTATAAGACGATACAAATTGTGTACTCTAACAGTTGCAATAAACAGCTACTTGAACATATGGTTTTGGTATTAGACAACCAATCTGAAAGTTCCAAATCAGCATTAGGCTTATATAAGTATAGCCAGTGATAGAGTTTTAGAATTTTAAACTTATGGTAAACACAATAGTTCCTGGGAAAGAAGTTACACATGACAAGCACATTGCAATCAAAGCTTCAGCGAAAGAAGGAAACTTCTGACAGATCACAGTCAAACTTTATATTTCACCAAGTGCTGTATGTTAGAGGAAAGTTTCTGAAACTGGAATTGTTGACAACAGAAGTTGTCAAGAAGTTGGTTGGTGGCTTGGCATTTAATGGTGCAAAATAATAAGGCTTTCTGCACCAAACAGTTAGTAAATGATCAAACCAATCTTTGTATTTAAAAAAAAAAAAGTCTCATTTCTTTCTGGAAGCAAAACAATTCTTTGAAAAAGGTAAAACAACAATAGAAACATAGCAACAAATATACAAAAGTTAAAAATATAAACAGCACATGCTGAAATATGAGATTTGTTAGATGGAGTTGTTGAGAGCCCAGAAAATGGTAAACACCTAAAAAAAAAGTGAATTACCCATAAAAAGTTAAAAACAGTCAAAATCTACAGTGTCACTGTTGCCAATGACATTGTTTAAAGTTAATGATAAATTCTAAGTGTAAATGTGTTTAAAATAATGCTGCTGTTCATGGTCACAACAATGACATGACAGTAAAATGTGGTCTTTTGGGATACAAGTGTTACAAGACTCACACATAAGTGTATCAGCACTTGATAAAAAATATGATGGCTTAAAAAGCTGTGATCAATGCAGAGCCCTGTCAAGAACAGACCACTATAGAAACTAAAAGACCAAAGAGCAACAGTAGGTTTGATCTAGAAAAATGTATTGGAATTTTTTTCACCCCAAGCTTTCTGCTTGGGAACAGACCTGGCTGTAGCTGCACCAGAGAAGACAGACTTAGCTGTGGTGTTAGTGAGTTCATTCCACTGAATGTTGATATGACCTGGTGTGCAAAAAATTCAGATGCCAATAAAGAAAACTGGGTGAGATGGTTCAAAATATCAAAGAGAACAGATGAGAAAAGAGCTCTTTGTGAGGCACAGCAAGGTTAGTCTATACATCCACCAATGTGGTAAAGCGTCTGTCTTTGATGGTGTGGAATATAAAAGTTTCCATGCCTCAGGATAGAACATATTGTTAAAAGCCTTCAAGTGTTGTACCTCTTTGTCTTTCATCCATTTGTGACAAAAACAGGAACAGGAAGAGTGGAAATCATCACAAATGATGCAGTGAAGCTCCTGAATCTGTCTTGCAGTCCTTGACACCAAAAAAATCACAGTATTAAAAGCCATAGTAAAAGGTCTTACAGTGACAGAACTGCTGGCACTGAAAAAAACAGAGGGAATCAGGGACATAGGGCTAAATCTTAAAATATTAGTAACCTGCTTTCAAAGAAGTATGGGTATGTGGAAAAGAGATCATCAGAATGAGAAGGTAGATAGACCAAAGTACTCATCTTTGCAAGTGATATGTTTTATGGCTGAAACATCTTGACTGGAGAAAAAGGTAAGAATCTCTGACTTTGGATGTTAAAAAGATCCTTTTCAGCAATAAATCCTCAAGATGTATTCAGGGTAGTAAGAGTAACATAAATAGACAATTATCTCAGTCTTCAACAGAGCTAGTCACCGAGCAAGTCAGACGTGCTAATATCTCTGCAAAAATGTTATTCAGAACGAAACGTTCATCCTCGCCAGTCAGGCCAGTATTGTCGATGGCCTACTGCCGTACCAAATCGCTACGCTGATCGCCCAAGCCAAGCCAGGGGCAACCATTAAACCATCCAGGACCCGAATATTACGCCCGGGGCGGAATCCTAGAGCCAAAGTCTGGCTCACCTCACTTTCGCTGCTCTCGTCCAGCTTTCCCGTCCTTCCTCTCACAAATATCCCACTCCAGTTTCGAAATATTAAAAATAAAATAAAAATTCCATGGGCATTTCAAAAATTTCTCATGAAAGGGGACGAAGAGGAACTACAAAGCTCCTGAACACCCCAGTTGGGGAGAGAAATCTTCTGATTTCTCTCTCTCTAAACTGAACCCCTGCCACGTTAGTTTAGTTTAGTCTTCAACTTCAAAAGAAAATTGGCATGTTCTTGTTTTAAGGTTGCAACCAGAATGTCTCCAGATCTTAATTTTTGTACAGATTTTGGAAAGCCAGTGAGCCCTTACAATCTTTTCTGAAGAAAAAAACAGCAACATATTCTCAAGGAACAATGTGATTAGTTACTGATAAAGGATTATTTATTCTTAGTAGTGAGTGAGTGAGAGAGATACCATGAGAAAGAGAAAAATGTGGTGTCCACTGACCACACCCACCATAGAGTCCTACAAGGGGATGTGCTCCAGAGCTGAAAGTAAAAGGCTCATCAGCAATGCTGGGGTTTCATTGACACTCTACTCAAATGCCAACATCAAACTCCACAACGTCTGTTGAGAACATCCAATACTAGTACTTATTTGACCTTATCCCCAGAGGTACAGCTGAATGACCTTGAGGACACCACCCCAAGGCCATCCATCTACAGGAATTGAATGCTGAAAGGGTTGGACTCTTCATTTACTGGGACCCTTCCCTTCCCCTTCAAGGGTCACCATGCAGGGCAAACATGTGGGTGGATGTTCAGAACCCAGAGTAGGTAAACTGAAGATACAGAATCTGCCCTAGAAGGTCTCTTCATCAAGTACAGGAATACACTGTGAGGGGCTGTCAAGAAGAAAATCCAAGTTATCCAATTGTGAAATAAAGTTCCTTAAAACACTTTGTTGCATGATATGAGACAATCCAATAGAGATCTTGCAAATAGCCTTGCTGTAAATATAGGTTTTAACAATTCTTCAAGTACAAAATGGTAAACTGTATGGAAGTACAAAAGCTCAGTGTCAAGTTCTACATAGAACTAAGAGCTCATATACCAAATATGAATGTCCAAAAAATACTTTCTTTTCTCTTCATATATTTTCTGCATTGTGCTTAATACAACTTACATTATATACTGACTTAGTCCTCTGTTTCCATATGTACTTCCAATATTGTACTTCTTGTACAAAACTACACTGAATATAGTGCATCAGCCATAAATCTTTGACATATATCATGTCTTGTATCAACAGAATGGGATAAATGTAACTGACACAATTTTTATCCTAGTCACCTCTGAAACCCACATATACCAAACTGATATACTGTATTCCAATGCTTAAACTGAGTTCCAGGCATAAAAGGAAGAATATGTCATACAGATCTGAATTTTGATGTTAAATGTCACTCCAAAAACATAACTTCAAGTAATTCAATTAAAAAAGAAATGAAAATCCAAAGTCCATCATCATTATCAAGTTATTCAGTAAAATCTGAAACATTTGCCATTTGCATACAATGAAAAAACAAACCTAAAGTATGTGGAGTCATAAACTACTGGCTGAGAATATATGAAATTCGAAATATAATGGTAAAAACATCTAAAGCCATGTTTAGCAATGTCATACACTAGTAGAAGCACCCTTAAAACACACACATTATTCAAATATACTAGTAATAATAGGTTTGAAAAAACTACTGTAGAGGGAGTCCAAATCTAAATTATATTTCTTTTTTGTTTTAATTGTTGCTTTAATCAGTAAATTTCATGTTTTGTTATTTCCAATATGCACTTTTAACACTCAGCCAGTCTAAAAATTTTACACATGTAGCAAAATATCATTTACAAGTACTAATATAATATTTTTCTTCAAGACAGCATCCATGATGCTTGTATTTCATATAATAATGGAATGTTAATGATAGTCATAAGCTTAATTTTAAGTATATAGAACATGGTCAATTTTGAATGAAATGCAACTTCCAAGAAGATAATTATACTTAAAAGATCTTCAGCTACATATGAAACAATTATATTACTATTTGAACCAAAAGTTTTAAAAATACTATGATGCAACAACTGTACAAAGTTTATGAAAACATACATTTAAAAAATCCTGGCTGAACCATTTCACACAGATGTCAGTATCAGACAACTGAAGATAATCTGTTAAACAGGAATTTAAATGTCTTGTCTGACACTGTAATTTTTCATTTTCTTGTCTCTGTACCAACACATCACCAATCTATGAAAAAAACAAAAAACTAGCACTAAATAAACAAGTACTACACAAAACCTGTTTAATTTAAGCAATTTTTTAAATCCTAGCTTTGATTCTGAAGTAAAAGTGCATAAAAAAGTATCAATCATGAACAATTTAACTCCTTTTTTCATTCTCCAAGTGTTTGCAGAGTTTTTGAGCTGTGCTTGTTGATATACACTCCCTTCTGAATAGGTTAATTACTTGTTATTTAGTAAGAAATCACAATAATGTAAATGCATATTATATACTGACAAAAACTATTGAAACTAATAATGTACTATTTACAAATTTTTTGGGCATTAGAAAGTAACAGGATTGTATATCCTGTTACTGAATATATTAGATTACAAATAACAATCATGCACTCACTGTGTTTAGAATATGAGCAATGAAGTACTGTTGTCAATATAGTTTTCCTTAAGGATGATGCAGAAACATATTTTGTTGCATGTATTACATCATGGTAAAATGTAGGTGTGTTATGAATACAATCAGGAGTGAGCTGGTAGCTTAAAATGGATTGGGTAGATACCCAGACATCAGGATTATATATATATTTTAACAGAGAGAAACATGTAGTAGGTTAGTCAGTGGCACTGGGACAGCATGATTAAGTTCCAACTCCATTATCAACCCACCAGGATTATGTCTAGTGTTAGAGTGGCCAAATCTGCTTCTGAATACAATAGTTTTCTATTACTGCTTTAAGAACAACACATAATGGATGTACTGCTAATGTAGAGCATATCTAAGATGACCAAGAAATATGGAAGCCACAAAATACAAAGACTATATGTTGTATAACTACCATTTATCTGTAAAGAACAGACCTTATTCAACAGCAATGTTTTGCAGATAATACTTGTTTTTGTGTTCCTGTTGCTTAAAGTGTATAGGATTGCACTTACAGAGTATGGCACACTTGTATATTTTCAAAATGCAAGAGTGCACGGTACAAAAAGCACAGCAAAAGTGTCAGAATTTTCTTCCAAATACAGAAGTTTTTTTTCAAAGAAAATTTTTTCATTATTGTACATTGTTTTAGTGTTCAATTATATACTGTAACTAAAACACACAGGCACACACAGAAACTGCATCACATTCTAAATCATTATTGTGAAACAAATACAGGTACACTAAAAGCAGCATATACTTCATAGGATGTTATAACAGTTAAATTACACAATCTAACTACCATAGTATTATTTAAATACATTTAAATGAATTATCAATTACTTTGACACTAGAGTATTTTATACAAATTTCTGATACACACGTTACAAACACTAAGAAAGTGTAAATTAACTCTTCTGCTTACTCACATCTAAACTGAAAATTTTCAACAACATACCATGACTAATAAACTAAAAAATACAAATAATTGTTTAAAATATTATTATTCAAAGAGAAATTAGTAGTCCATGTTTTGAACAATTAATTTTTGTAAGGTCATGAAGAAGGTTGTTTGACCAGATTTTCTTATTCTATTACAATGATTGTAAATACTTAATACAATGACATTTTGCCCATTACTGATTTTTACTGGCTAAGTAAAAGCAATAAACTGAGAGGGTTTAAGTAAGGTCACTCTTCATAAGTCAACATTCAAGTTAGCATTTTTTTTTATTCAGTTCCTAGGACAGATACCCTTGAATTTTTTCATTCCCTACCCCAAAAAAAGTATTTTTGTTCATCACTTCTCCCATTCAAAGAGTAAATGATAAAAGAGATGACAGATAAAATAAAATAACCAGGGTTCTACCTGTCACTAATCAAACTGCCAAATGCACTTCAAATATACCACATAATTTGGTAAATTATTATTTATTTGAAATTGCTAAATCACAATAAAGATATACTTCACTTAAGTCTGTAATGTGCCACATAAAATAAATAGAAAGATATTAGTTATAGTGTAATCGAAGTTCTCAAAAGTGGTAAGTTATAAACTTTAAAATAAAAGTCACATTTATGAGGTAAAGGACTAATGTTGTAAGACTAAACAGACCTGAACAATTTGATGCAAAAGTACTTAACTTTTCATCCACACATTCTTCATAATCTAATACTACATACATCAAAAACTTGACTTTTGATTATGGCAAATACAGTGAAGTGCAATCTTAAATGCTGTAAAACTAAAAGAAGATCTGGATACACGTGATAAAGATTATTAAAATTGTTACACCAAGGAACAAGCACATTTTCATGCATATTAAACCACTATAAATCTTGTGTGAAACTTTCTTATCACAAAATTTCTTCAGAAAGCTCACTGAACAGCATTTTTCACTGCCAACCATGATTCTATAGCAGAAATTGAGGAAATTCATTTTACAAAGACAAAGTTCCACCCATTTCACAACAAAAAAGTAAAAAGTTCAACTCTTTAAATTATGTTTTAACAACTATTAGTTACACAGAAAAAATCTCAAACCCTTTATCACTGTAACTTTGATTTCATACATGCAAAAAGAAACATTCTGTTTACTGAAAATACAATTTTAACTTTCGACTGCATTACCAAATAAAGATAAAACTATTTAAAGGACTTAGGCATGAATATCAATTAAATTAAATAAAAATAAATTGCAGATTACCAAAGTTGTGCGACTTGAAAGAAGTGAAGAGCAAAGTTACTGTTTAGTCGTACTTAAAAAAGAAAAAGGAAATGCAAAGAATGAAAACAGTAACGTATGTTTAAAAAAATATTAATTTTCACTCTAATACACAATATAATATCTAATAAATACATATATGCCATCTACTTTCCTCCTACAAAGTTGATCACATATATTATTATAATCAAGGTAACTTGAGTATAAAGAGTGCAAGTAGTTTCCATGCAAATAAATTTTAAGTTGGATTTTGAGATTGTGAATTTAAGAATTTACTTTTCTTTTAAATAACCTATTTTAAATACTTAATAATGTTGTCAAATACCTACTGTGTGTGTGTGTGTGTGTGTGTGTGTGTGTGTGTGTGTGTGTGTATATCTAAAACTCAAGGATTTATGATGCATTTTTGGCCCTGGTGAAAATTCATCAGTAAAATACTAGCATGTTCCAGTTAATGTTAAAACTCTGTTTTTATAAAGAAAAGCAACTTTACAAGTACTCAGGCAACAGAATGTAAAATTTTATAATATTCAAAGGAAAATATTAATCTCTGAAAAATTTGTTACTTAAATTATTAAAAAAATAAAGCAAGTAAACTAAAAATTGAACAACTGTAACAGGCCTGAAAAAATGTAATTGAAATAATATTAGCATAAAACTACAAAATCAAATGTACTAACTCAACAGTTATTATGGATGTTGGCATTTATATTATAATTATACTAATTTGTCTAGAAATAACTATTACTTATAAAAAAAAAAAAGTTTTAGTTCTGACAAAAAATTATTTAGTTTAAAATTTATAAGTTTACACATAACATGGGTCATAATTAACAAAACATTATTTTTTTAGTGTATGTCAAATAAACACATTTTTATTTATCAAAAATTAAAAACGTAGTTGTTTATGTTCAGATTAGTAGGTTATTTTTAAAAGATAACAAACGAAAATAAATTACAGCTTTGAGTATAAAAACTGCAAACACAGAATTCATTAAAGGAAAAGTTTACTCCATGTCCATTAAATTTTATTAGAAAATATATTAAACTATTTACCTGTGTATCAAAAACACTCAACAGGTTAGTATCATACTGGTGAAATAGCACATCTGATAATAAGTAGCAGCCATGTATAACCTATGCAAAGAAAATAGCCAAGTTATAAAATACACATCTATGTGATATAGATTTGCTGGAAAGTCTCAAGTGCTCTCAAACATTGATCTGGTAGAAATTCTTATCCCTTCATTTACTGATCTGAGCAAATGCTTTATAAAAATGCTGAAATTACTGAGAAGAGTTCAATGATGTGCACTGACCCTTTCGTAACGGGTCAAAGGCTATATATCATTGTGTTTCATTAATTTAAAATTTTATTGAACTATTATTTTATGATTTATGCCTATAAGTTTAAAATAAAATTATAAATAATTAAAACTTTAATATTATGTAAAAGTTATATATTCAAAGAACACACCAAAATATAGACTTTAGTAAGTCGCATGGTATGTTGAATGCAGCACTGTTTAAAATTAGATACTTGTGATCTCAAAATACTAAGTCTGTAGTTTCTTATAAAATAGGAACTAAATTACCAATATTAACAGGGCAGAATATAACATAAGATTGTTGTTGTTTAGAATTAAGCACAAAGCTACACAATGGGCTATCTGTGCTCTGCCCACCACGGGTATCAAAACCCGGATTTTAGTGTGTAAGTCCGCAGACATACCGCTGAGCCACTGGGGGGCTATAACATAAGAACCTTAGACCTTTTTACTTTGCTGAGACATGATTTATGTAGTGAATCAAATACAGTGGCCCAATTCACCTTTTTCCATTCTTGGAAACAGACCCTGATATACACTTACTTCATTTAACATCTGAATAATCAATTGATAGTTAAAATGTCTCCCTAGTGATTTTCTCAGCCATTTTAATTTGTGAAAAGGGTACCATTTTCTTCAGAACCAAAATATTAAGAAGGTAGGTTATGTCTCTAATCTGCTCAAAGTTTCATGTGTTTTTAAATCTAAATACATCTCAGTTACTAAGCTCAATAAATTATAATACAAGTGTATGGTATCAATACAGTTATTTATGATTTTGTGATTGTCCAACTGTATACATGAAACCTAAAAAAATAACTGGTGATGTCCTCCACGTGTGAAATTTTAAAAGGCTTATCAACTTCTGTCCAGCAGCAATGGAGTTCAAAGATTGTAGCTAGAAGATATAATTGTTTGGTTTACTTTTTTTTATTTACTGTTTTTTAAGAAAAATAAGTTTAATAATTTATTTCTAAACAGTAATAATTTATATTATTATATAATCTAATGCATATATATATATATAATGTATAATAACTGATATTACAAAATACTAGTCCATTAAAACCCAGCTAAGACAGCAAAAAATAAAGGTCAGCTTTATATTACAGGATACATAATATGAGTGCACTAGAAGTAAATTAGTTCTAAGTAAGTCACTAACCCTTTAATATTCAGCTTAGTTAATTCCATTTTGAGAATGAAATGCTTCACTGAATTGAATAAAATTATAGAAAATAAAGTTGTAGTTATTATTACTGACAAAAAAGACAAAAACTTCAGAGCTAAAATTTATTCAATAAAAAGTTTTAATTTTCTCGTATGTATAAAAATAAACCACAAAACATAAATTTTGATTTTAAATTAATTTTAGTGCACTCCCACCAAATTAATTAGTACTCAGGAATTTATTTTTTTCTGAGCACAATATAGCATTTATAGCAGGAGGGAATTTACAATAATTTTGAAAAAATGTATTAATTTTTTCTTGTTAGTTGAACACAAATGTAGTAATCTTATCAATTTCTGTAAAGTCATACAACTATAATTATTAAAATATATTCCAGTTGCAGAAGCTAAATAATTTGAATAAAATAATTCTGAAATTTCAAAATATTTCATTTAGTAGTTTATTTTCACAATGCACTATTCTGGAATTCAAAGTATGGAAATATAATAAAGTTAATAAATAATGTATAGAAATAAAATATTTACACACACTCATTCATAAAATATCTGCATTACTAGATTATACAATGTGCCATAAACACAATTAATTTTTTCACAGTCACTCAAAACATTAGCTGTGAATATATTTTCACAAATGCAATTCTTTAACAGTAATAAGTGTCTCAGACAGGTGTGTCACAATTAGGCAATTTTCTGAGGTTTAATAGTTAATTCAAAGTAATTAGCACATGTCTATTGTAATTCCACAACACTTGTTTTTTAAACAATTTTAACCAAATCATAAGTTGCAGAGATTCATAGTAACTTGTATAAAAAATTAATTTTAAGTGTACAGAAACAAACTGATGAATAACAAAGATATACACAACTTTTTAGATTATTAACTTCATTACAGAAATGTTATTTAAATGCATTGTGTGCTATAAACATTAAATAAACACATACAAATCAGAAAAATAATTATCTAAATGTACTAACTATCAAAAAACGTGTAAAATATGCCATTAAAATAACAAGTTTACCATGCATAGTCTTGTGTTCATAAAACAAAATAAATAACATTCCCAAAAAATTTGTTCTTACCTTCAGAATTGATAAACTTTCCATGATTTCTTTTAATCCTTGTTGGAAAGCTTGTTTTCCAAGTGAAAAAATATCAAAAAGAAAAATGTAATCTCTAGTTCCAATCTGTAAGAAATATATTATGCACATTAATATTTTGCTGCTGCTTTATTATAGCCATTAAACATTTAAAATTTTCCAGAAGTTATATTTTTTAAATGAAAATATAATTCTGATAGGTACTACCTTCTGGCTTATAAACGTTTTTTTAATGCAAAACAAAAGTCTTCAACTTTTCCTCTGTTGGAATCCAATGTTCTAACATCTCTTACCTGAATAATTAAGTGTCACATATCCATCAGTAGCAGAGCACTACTATCATGTGATCCACGTGACACTGTCTACATGCTACTGATTAAATATCACTTCAAAGTTTGGCAGAAGATGTGGGCACAAGAATAAAGTGGGAATAAAGAGTTGAAAGTGTTAGCTGAGGAAAGAACCTATCAGAAATCAATTTTCATTTAGGAAAACTATACATCTTCTGATGTATGTAGTATTCTCCCTCTACTTTTGATATTAGTTTGAATCCCACACTGAATTGGAGGAGAAACAGTGTGAGGAAAGTACAGACATATCCAATGGAAGCATCCAAAGGATATCCTTACGTGAGAGGAACAGATCAGAAGATTTGAAGAGGGGAACTGCACCACACTTGAACCAGTTGTCTCTTTTCCATGAAAGGGTCACAAGGACCAGAAATGGCAGAAAAAGAAGATATTATATCTATGTAAAGAGGTGGTGCAAAGATACATAAAAGAAATAAATACTCAATTTCATGCTGGAAAGTGAGTAAGAAATCATGTGCTTCCATGTGTATAGTTGCTATGGGTGAACAGACCATATTTGGTAAGTCAACTACATCCAAAATCTATTTTGCTGGGTGCCAAGGGGTGAAGAGGTGACAATGAGAATGCCAGACGGAAGCAATGCAAGAAATGTAACAAAGGGACCATGGATGAGACAGAGTAATCTATTTAGATTAGGATGACAATAGATGACAGATAGACTGATGAAAAGGAGAACCGACCTTCTACAGTTGCAGAGTTTTGGGAAAGAACAATCTAGCCAAATGATAAAGTAAGTGGGATGATACAAGGCCTATTTGACATCAAAGGCAAAGATATCCAACATACACTATCAACAAAAAAAGTGGAACAGTGAACACAAAGAAAGTGGTTTCAATTATGGTAATGTAAGGGCATAGAGGACCACATTGATGTCCTGGTCTGGGAGTGATGGATACCTCAGTGGCCATCAAAACTGAAAGCAATGAATCTACATGAAAAAGACAAAGGAAGCAAAGACCATGGGAAAGTAAAAAAAACAGGAGGTATGGGACAAAACTGCCCAAAATCAAGGAGATCAAGGAACCTCTTCAAAG
Source organism: Carcinoscorpius rotundicauda (assembly GCA_011833715.1). Lineage (NCBI taxonomy): Eukaryota > Metazoa > Arthropoda > Merostomata > Xiphosura > Limulidae > Carcinoscorpius > Carcinoscorpius rotundicauda. Next base: position 44,510,246 of record CM022391.1, on the reverse strand, counting down.
AGCCACATGAGAAACTCTGAGATACAAGCAACTACTTGGTGAGAAGCCTGGAATTCCGAGTCAAAAAATGCTACCCTTCTACTGAAATCCTATCAAAGGAGAAGCACAAACAGAATAGGCTAGATGTGAAGCAGCTATGCAAGAGAAACTGGAACTCCTTGGCAAGACCTAACAAAAGTCAGGCATGAAGATGGAGAATCAAATGGTATGCATTGGCACTCTTGATGAATGAGGTTGGAAAAGCATATTCAGACATAAGAAAATGGGAGGAACCACTTGTAGTTAAAACAAGTGAGGAAACCATGGTTGAGCATGCATAAATAAGTATCCGGGAAAACCGTACATGTAGTAGTATGGATGAGAGAGGTCACTTAAACAAGTAAACAGATGAAACGATAAACTTAAAGGAACAGAAAACTGATGGTAAGGTCAATCTTATTCGATGGCAACTACAGCCAAGGTTTGAGGGTGGGGAACCATGGATTGTAAATGAGGTAATTTATGATTGAGAGAAATGGAAAAGGCATTGATATTGGGTGCACCAAAATGCAGAAAAAGCCATTAAAAGACAGAAAGATGGAGGGACCACTCCATGGGATAAACGTGATCCTCTTGGAACACAGAATTTGTTACATGATTGAAAGCACCAAGTACGTGACACACCATCAAAAAAAATGTTGATGTAAGTAGGTCCAATAAAGGAGATACAAAGTGTAAAAGCATAGGAATATAGACATTGTGCTCTCCTTGGTGAGAGATATAAGCCACCATAGTAAAACTGTCAGAATAGATCATAATGAGATAATGGCTGATGGAATGAAGAAAATACTCCAAAAACCTATGAACACTGATGTGAAAAAGACACTCTTTGACAAACCAACAACCATAAACCTAATGATCCACCAAGAAAACCCAGTTCTGAAAGGATTCATTTGTAAACAGAAGTAAAACTGGCCATAAAGAAGGAAATGGGACACCCGTGGATGTGTAGGCCTTGTTTAACCAGAAATGAAGATTATCTACAAGAGAAAAAGGGAGTGTGATAGAAGTATTCAAGTAACCTCAAGCAAGGTTCCACTGATCATGTATTAACAATAACTGAAGAGACTGCATATGGGGCCTGCTCAAGAGCATAAGAGGGGTCATGGAAGATCACATTCCCAAAAGTAATAGAACCCCATGAGTAGAAAATGAGGGAATAGACAGGGCTTACCAAATGACAAGTTCCACTGAACAGAGAAGAGAAGGCTGGACATGACTGAGATGGGCATTGAAGAAAATGCCCAAATGAATAAGATATTGAGTGGGACAAAAGAAAGATTTCTTCAACTTGATCATCCATCTCACTCGTGCAGCTTCAGCTTGAACCTGTTGTGTGTAAATGGCTGATTCTCATTCAGAATTAGCAAAAAGAAGTCAATTGTCCACATAAACACAGAAGCAAAATATGTATGGTTTCGATGCAAAGCTGAGTGGTAACACATAAAACTGATACACAACACCTCGATGAACAAACTGAAGATATGGATAGGAATGCTCTGCTACAGAAATGTGTAGGTAAGCATTTGAAATGTTCATCTTGGTCTTCCAAAGTCCATTCAGGAGAGAAAAGTACGTCTCCATGGCAAAGCAAATAGTGTGATCATAATATTGAGAGGGTACAAACTGATAACAGAACACCAGTCTCTGGTCTCTTTGGGAACCACAAACATGCTGGAATAAAATCCCTTCAAACCTGGTAGAGATGGTTCGATACCTTATTGTGGAAAGAGAAGAGCTCTCACTGTACTCGAAATGACCATGTAGTTACTGGTACTGTTATTGGGAAATCATGCATCATTGAGTAAACTGACAAAATGAGGCACTATTGGAAAGTAGGACAGGAAAGGGAAGGTTGAGAAATAGAATCTGGTGCCGAGCTTGACTCGGGTTGTGACAAATGAGCTACCAAGTTAGTATGAGAAGTATGTTGGTGAAACAAAGCCACCTGCAACTTTAGAGTCTCTGAAACAGAAGCAAATGTGTAACATCACAGGAAGGGCATTGTGTGAACGTCCCACAGATATTGAGGCTGGAAGCAGACTTGTGTTAGAACCACATCATGGCCCAAAAGGTCCCAACAACAGATAAACTATATTTGAAGCATGAGAGCCAAAAATTACAGATGAGTCAATGTATAAGTAAAAAAGAGAAGATACCTGCACAACTCTGAAGAGGTCCACAACTAGTAAAATTATTAACTTAGAAGAAAAACCATAAAAACCACTTTGAGTGAACACTTTTGTAAACTTAAAAACATGTGAATGTTACTTCTCCCAAACAAAAAGTGATAGTTCAGTAGTACACAGAAGAAAACAAAGCTTGAGAGACAGGTCAAAACTTTGAGTTCCAACAGAAAGAAGATTGAAGACTTGTGGCATGCATTCAAAAAAGTTAAAAAGTAAAGGGCAGCATGAAACAAGAAAAATCTAATCTTGTGAGAAGAGAAAGCATACAGTAAGCATTTATCAATTTAAATACACAGACATACTAATGAAACACACAGAAATCCTTCTTAATTCTATTGAAAATTATTTGAAACAGTTTACATAAAGTTTAAACACCTTGTGTGGTTTTAAATACTTTCACAAAGCTACTCAAGGGCAATCCACACTAGCTATCCCTAATTTTGAACTGACAGAACAATGCCAACTCTTTGCCTACTCTTAGCTGATTGAATAGCAGGATTTGACTGTCAGTGTTATAATACACCTATGTCTTAGAAGTGTAGAAAGAGTAACCACTGAAACACACTCAACCACAGAGTTTAGAGATGCAGTCTGCACAACTATCAAAAGAAAAAATAAAACGACTCTGCACTGAAAGAAAGTTTAAGTTGGTAAATTAATTAGTTATTATACTTGAAAATTCAGAATCATTATAAAAAACATTGCATTTTGAAAAGAGTTATCTGTTTAATAATTTTGGAATAGAAAATTTTGACAACTAGGGGAAAAGAGTACTTTTGTTATGATAATGTTCATGAAAGATCTGTTATTAAATAATGTTTATAACTATCAAGTTCTGTGATATTATTTCAAAGGAAATATAAAATTTTCATAGAAGTACTGACTCACCAATTTAATTAATACAAAATATGAAAATAATTCCAAAGTAATGCCTAACAAACTGAAGTGCATGACTAATATTTGTGTATAAAATGCAGTGCATTTAGTTTCACAAACACAAAAAGTTTCAAAAAATATGAAAGACAAACTATATATACACAACTCTCATCAAGTTTTCCAAGCAAGATGTATTTGTGCAATGTACAAAAGATCAGATCGAAAGGTAACCCATTATAACTTCAACTTGCACATTTCCTGAATTGTCAATATCAAGCAAATGTGTCATTTAAATATTTCAAAAATACTTTAGAAAATAAGTCATTACTTTCTCTCCCGGCCCCCCAGTGGCTCAGCAGTATGTCTGCGGACTTGCACGCTAAAATCCGGGTTTCGATACCCATGATGGGCAGAGCACAGATAGCCCATTGTGTAGCTTTGTGCGTAATTCAAAAACAACTCTCTCCCTGTATTAGAGATAATAAAAAGAACAATACTAATGTTTGGTTTCACTGCAAAATGTCAAATCATTCCTAATGTAAAGAATATAACCTCCCTTCTTTATACTAATAATAAAATGGCCAACATAAATGAACAGTAAAACTTAAACTGCACACACACACACACACAAAAAGCCAAACACAAGATGAAATCACTTATAGTCACTGACTTATAATAAAAAATATGTAATGTGTGCTTGAGACTAATTTGAACAGAATGAGCTATGGTTAATTAAAATTTCAATAAAATATCTTATTGTTTTGGATTAAAATTAAATGAAAATTTTGTGCAAGTTTATGTAAGTAACTTACCGTCAACCAACAAAGTTCACCTGTTCTATTAATACCCCCAGGTTCCATTGAAACTCCTATGATACCTTGTTTCTTCACACAGTTTACCTATTTGTATGAAACACTTAAGTAATACTACATAAAGTGCTGAAATACACTGAGAAATTAATTTTTCATTATCCACTATATGAAAACTCAATTATAATACAGATAAATGTTGTTAGTGATTTTGGTGGCCTTTTGATGACTATTTTCTTTGAAAGCAAAATATGTACACACACAACAGCTACAATTATTTTATGTGGCATCTTAGAAAAGTTTTTAAATTATCCCCAGTATTACTGAACCGTTATTGTGACTTTGTTTAGAGACTGCAAATTGACTTTTAAGAATTTTTAACTGTATGCAGTAAAACAATTTTTTTTAAATGCTGTACATAATATTTCAAACTCTAGATATAATCAATTATCAAAATATCTATGGTATTATCATATATAAATAAAAACCATATAAAGCTTCTGAAAGAAATTACTTTGAAGCTCTCTCTTTCTCTTTCAACAGAAACAAAACCAATCCACAAGAATCTTGCAGTTATTTTACTTCTTATAAAGTTTTTATTTAGCTTTATATATATTTGGTAAATAATCTCCTGAATGCTTTTACACACTTTATTACAAACTAATTTACACACCAGTACATGAAGCATAAAAGTATTGAACCTCATCAGTCCAATGGAAATTTACTCTAATTTTGCGTTGGATATCTGACATACAATCAGAAAATGGAGTATGGTAAGCTGGCACCCTTGGGCACTTTAAAACAATGGTGGTTTGAATGATAACCCTTTTCCAATTTCAAAAAAAGTTTTTATCTCAGCAATTACATCTGATAGAATGTTGAATAGACAGTAAATTTCTAGGTTTTGGGCACAACAAATCTACAAATCTAATGTTTTAAGTTCACTAACTTATTCTTAAATGCATTTTCAACTAATTACATATTGTTGTAAGATATTTATGTTTTAACAAAGTTTTTTTTATTGAAAAAGTTGCTAACATGATGATGATAATCATAGATTTAATCTAGAATATCTAGAATTTTAATGAAGAGACTTTAGAGCTTATCTGAAAACAAGGATATATGCAACAATCAGTGAAGTATTGAAATAGTATTCAGTTCATTGGTTGACTGTAAAATAATAATAGCAATATTAGTTTTCTTGTATATTTAGTTACTTGACTGATTATCCATGAGGTTATGCAAGTTTTTTGTCATAATAAATTTCTGTTGAATTAAAAGCTATAATATTCCTACATTGAAAATATACTTTTGACAGACACTTACACTCACAACCATAGCTATTTTCATACTGATTCATACTATTCTCAGGCACTGACTGAGTTTTATACTCTCATGGCAAGTCTCACAAAATAACCGAATTTTTCTGCAATGCAACAAAATTCTAAATATAAACAAAAAGAAATGAATGCCATTTATTATAGTTTTTTTTACAAAAAATTTGATGTTTTGCTACAAACACATTCACATGAGTGATAAATGAATAAAACTATTATTAAACATTCAGAACACCTCAACTGTAAAACTTCAGAAACTGTATACTCTACATGATGCATACACCTTCAAGTGTTGTGCCTATACAAGTTTATAAAATTCTCCTGATCTGGCATATCTTACAGTCATATTAGCACATGCACAAACATCATAATGAATACACCTTACCAACTTGAGTATAGAAACTGAAGCAGATAGTATGCCAGGTGGAAACATTACAGGATGTACAGCTGTATTAATTAGATCTTTAAACCATCCAAATAATGTAGGGTCAATGGGTGAAGGACTGGTTTATAATGCATGTTTCCACATAAATTCTTGCAAATGTGCTCTCATTACGCTCATGTCAAATGTTCATCAATGGATGCAAAGGACATGAGTTGGTCATATGCTGAAACATTTGATGTTGGCTACTTGAATATGCAAATTGAATTGACTTTGTAATTATAAGTTACATTTTTTAATCCTAGTAGCACCTAGTATCTGCTGCAAGTAAGTAATTAACTAATCCATATACTCTTACTGGCACTTTATGTGTCCACTGATCCCATGTGCAAAATATGCATCCAGTACAACTTCTTTAAATGGTCGATGAAGTCCACAGTCCGCTACTTGCTTTTGATGATCTGGGCACTTCTTACCGAGTTGACGTGAATTTCTATAAACTAATCAACGTACTCTGAAGTCATAATTTCTAACATCATAATAACTGTGCCTCTTCCTCAAGAATTTGGTAAGATAGATCAAGTGTCCTTTTTTGCTAGTCTCTTTAGGAGTGTTTTTGAAGTACATCTCGATACTCAGTTCATGTTACAGTACAAAGTGTAATTAGTGTCACCATTTCTAAGCTTACTTGTTTCAATAATATTTAATTTGTTGCCATGTGCAAATTGAGACAAACTGGTCTGAATTAGAACAGGCACTGACTTTTTCAAATACATATTCAAGCATGGTGTTTGTGTGTTGAAAATACATTAAACGCCAAGTTAAGACATAGGAGAATACTTAGGAAATGCTTAACTTTAATTAGATTTATGCTTTCAAAAGTTTCAATTGAATGCAACATGTGTGCCATTCAGTCTACTCAATGCAAGTTTTTCAACTTGTTAGAACAAAGAAGTTGGTTATTATTTTAAATGTTCATTTTTGAAGATGAAATGTTTGTTTGTTTTGGAATTTTGCACAAAGCTACTCGAGGGCTATCTGTACTAGCCGTCCCTAATTTAGCAGTGTAAGACTAGAAGGAAGGGAAGATGGAAAAAAAAATGTGAGTCTTAAGAAAGTCATAAAAGTTAGCATTTTCCTACACTGAAGATATATTTCCAGTGCACTCAAACACTTAAGAGACTGGTCAGAAGACCCACATTATATATCATTAAAAGTGGGGAGACTGGGTGGGAAATGTGAAAAGAGGTATTATCTATTAGAAATACATTTTCAGTGCAAAAAAATGCCAAGTTCCAAAACAATACCTTACCTCTGATCAATAAATTCCTAAGAGAAAACACTGAACTTCAGCAGAAGATCACACTAAATTTGATGATCCAGTTATACTATTTGCTCTTTTATGCCTGTTTCATAAACATAAAAGGTAGAAAAATATGAAAAATTTCCAGAATATGAATGACCGATGAATGGAACTCCTGGGTTTTGAGTAGCTAAGGCATAATAGATGGTACTGGACATTCTACCACATCCAACAGCAGAAGAAATTTGGCATGGTACATAAAATCTGTAGTAGGTAGAAGATTACCTACCTCTGCCCTATGAATGCAATACCCTATTTTTAAAAGGAGAGTTACCATGTCAAAAATCAATGAACAAAAAAAAACTCATCAGCAACATTTGGAATTATGCATAATCCAACCCTGTGGCATAACAGGTTTGTCACAAATAACAATAAGAATGACAATGTATTGACATCTAACATGGTTGCAGGAGGACAGTGCAGGTTTTTAAAAAAACAAAATACATCCAGTCAGGTATCACTTGCCACAGAGCGAGATTCATAATACACTAGTATAATAGCCCCTGAAAAAATAAGAAAAGTCTGGAAAATAAAAGCAACTTTTTACAGTACCAAAAATGTAAAAAATTAAATAAAGAGTAAAGCCAGGGTAATAGGGAAAAAATGTCAATAAACCCATGAACAAAAACCACAATATCTGTTCAGTACTTCTGCCAATTAAGTAGAGATTAAGAAATGCAGATGTAAATAGGGACTGATTATGATGGGAGTAGTGTCACACTCCTATTGGTGGAGTGTTGCCACATGATCATTAATAACCAAGAAATGCTATTTTATGAGAAGAGACAAGATATTGTATAGAAAATACAAGTGGCCAAGCATTGATAATTCTTGTTCTTTATACAATATAGCCAAACAGTTATTATTTATTTCTGTTTATATTTTGTCAGACTTGCCATAAGAATACAAAACACATCTCCAATCAATAAAATTATGCTACCAGTAGATTTCTTGCACCAAAAAACAAAACATAGAAACAGATAGTTTATTTAATATTATATTAATTTTAACTACTCAGATAAGACTTTTTGTATTTACACAATTAAGTTTGAAATAAAGAGATGAGTTATAATAGAAGCCAGTCATAATTTAAAAATGCCTGGAAGTTCCAGCTTGGCCTGCTCTACTTAATGGTCTTAAGACAAAATCCACAAAACACATTGTTATCTTCATTGTACGGTTAGGTAAAGAAAACTCACTTTGACTTCCAGATTATATGCATATACAAAACAGAAAAGGCTTTCATTAAAAATGCTTGCCTACATTGAGATAGTGATGTTTTAGAATCACTACTTAACAAAACAATAACACCCAAATTTGAAACCTGGACTGATGGCTTTCATTTAAAGTGTTAAGAAACAGACATCTAGCTGTTGTTGACTTACTTAAAGTCTTAAATGAATTTTCAACTAATTACATATTGTTGTAAGATATTTATGTTTTAACAAAGTTTTTCATTGAGAAAGTTGCTAACATGATGATGATGATTATAGATTTAATCTAAAATATCTAGAATTTTAATGATGAAGAGACTTTAGAGCTTATCTGAAAACAAGAATATATGCAACAATCAGTGAAGTGTGGAAACAGTATTCAGTTCATTCGTTGACTATAAAATAGTAATATTAATATTAGTTATCATGTATATTTAGTTATTTGACTGATTACCCATGAGATTATAAAAGTTTATTTATTTGTCACACTAAATTTCTGTTGAATTAAAAGCTATAAATTTCCTACATTGAAAATATACTTTTGGTAGACACTTTCACTCACAAACATTACTATTCTCATACAGTGCTGCCTTCTATTCTTTTTTTCTACCCCCACAATCCTTTTAGTACTATTTACCCCTGGGTTAATATAGTCGAAATGTTTTACGTATTAATACTACCATGCAACATGCCACCAATAGATGTGCCTCATATGACTCCCTCTATGCAATTCTACTTAACTACCACAAAGTCTCAAATGTATCATTATTGGAATATGGAGATAGTAAACACCATTAATAAACATCAAGAAAAAGCCCATATCAGAGTGAGAAGTAACACTTAGGTAAAATGAGGTAGCACCAAGAAGCAATTGAGGCATGACAGATCTATCAGAGACTGCTAGTTTCCAGTTTTCTTGGGAAAACAAACAGCCTGGAATAAAACATCAGAGGAGGTAGAACCACAGCTTTGATGGCAGTGAGAGAAAAGACTTTGTACAGCTTTTAAAGATGCAGGAATTTGGTAGGATCTCCAGGCAATGGAAAGGAAATAGGTATTTGAGACAGTGAAGAAATGGATGAAAAGTCCTGCTTTTAAAATCTGAAGGACTATAAATCTTTGGCAAAATCTCACCACTTATGAACAAACTGGGATAAACAAGCCTCCACTGGGTTCAAAATCATAGGGTAGTTACCAATATTGTTGGCAGCATGACACTCTGCAATGAAGAAAACAATGAGAAGATCTGCGCATGGAAGGAACATACCTGTGAAATCATGTGAAAACAAATGTATTGGCTTCATAAAGCCCACAATAGAAACTGTGAAAGATGTGGCAAATTCAGGCAGAGGAAAAAGGCTGTCAAAAGATGTTGACTTGTTCAGGAGGAAATTGAGCAACATCAGGAAACAAAGGTTCGCTCAAATAACAATCAACCTGTCAATGAATAATTGCTGATAACTTCAAAAGATGAATTACCTCCATTTACAGTATAGGTAACTAAATATATTTATTATCTAGTACAACAGACAACAGTAGTATTTCATTTAATTAAGTTACTTTATGTTCAGATACACTATAGATAATTTATATATTCTGTAGATTACCAGTTATTTGTTTTTATTTCATAAAAGTATACTTTATATTTAGAATAGAGATTAGATAATGAACTATTGAAACAGACACCATTCTGTTTTTTATTTGATTAAAGTCCTTTTTGTTCAGATAGAGTAAAATAATGAATTATTTTCTTGAGACAGCATTTGTTTTTTTATTTTATTAAATTGCTTTTTATTTAGATACAGTATACGTAATAAACTCTACATTCTTCAGAGATGGACAAGATCTGATTTTGTATTTCCATAAAGTTTTATGTTCAGATACTGTATAGATAAGAACTTGCATATTCTTTGGATACAGTATACATAATGAACTACTTATTCTTCAGGGTTTTGTTTGTTTGTTTTGAGTTTTGCACAAAGCTATGTGAGGGCTATCTGCACTAGCAGTGTGAGACAAGATGGAAGGCAGTTAGCCATCACCACACATTCCCAACTTTTGGGCTACTCTTTTACCAATGAACAGTGGGATTTACCATCACATATATAATATCCTCATGGCTGAAAGGACAATCATTTTTGGTGTGACAGGGATTCAACCTACAACCCTCAAATTATGAGTCAAGCACCCTAACTACATGCCCATTCAGGCCACTGGATCGAGTTAGAGAACATTTGATTTTGTATTTTGTTGATTGATTGATTTAGTGTTTTATGGCATAAAGCAGCTAGGCTATCTGTGCCAAACATCCAGTAAAAAGGTAAAAATAAATTAAATGTAGTAAAATACATAAAAGGAAATAAAGGTAAAACAAAACATCACTGAAAAACAGAAAATGCATAAACCCAATGTTGACAATTAGTTTACAATGGTAAGAGAGAAAGCAGAGTAAAAGAAGTTGTAAAGGACTTTCTCTAGCAAAATGGTAATGATCATAACCCGCCAGGAAGACTAACAGGTAAGTTCAAGAACCACCGTCAGTCACCTGAAGTTGGCCTTTCCAGTCCTGGTTCTGGGTTATGTCATAGCAGCCATAATCAAAAGGTAAAAGAATAGAAGTTTTAAAAGACATACAGCAAAATCATAATATTGAGCAGCCAAATGTCTAGTAAAAAAGTAAAAGTAAAGTAAATGTAGTAAAATTTGTAAAAGTAAATAAAGGTAAAAACAAAACAGCAATTAAAAACAGGAAATTGCATGAAACTGATGTTGACATCCAGTCCATAAAGTTGTAAAGGACTTCCTGTAGCAGAATGGTAATGATCATAACCCACCAGGAAGACTAACTGGTAAGTACCAGAACCACCGTCAGTCACCTGATGTTGGTCTTTCCAGTACTGGTTCCAGGTTATCTGTCATTATAGCCAGTACCAAAAGATAAAGTAATAAAAGTGTTAAAGAACATGCAGCAAAGTTGTATTAACAACTCACCAGGAGTAAGAGATTGAAACTCTGAAAAGGGAACCACAATTAAAAAGGTGTAATGAATAAATATCCAACACTTAAATGAGACTAAAAAAAATTAATGGCCATAATAAAACTAAAAACTTTATCGAGGTGGACAGTGTCACCATCACCAATAACACTGTCCAATGTTACGCACAAACCTTGGGACAGAACATATTTAAAATAGTGCCGTCGTTGAGACTCGTAATGATAACAAGAAAGTAAAATGTGGCTTACAGTAATTTGAGTGTTACACAAACTTCACATTGGTGGATCAGTTCCAGATAAAAGAAAATGACGAGTTAAAAAACTGTGACCAATCCGTAGTCTAGCTGGAACAACTTCCTCCTTCCAATATTTATGGAAGCTAGACAGACAAAGCCCAATATAGGGTTCTATTTGAAAAAGCTTGTTGTTGCATTGCTCACTCCAGGTGGACTGCTAGCTGGCATGGAACCAAGCCTTGAATACAGGGCCATAATCCATATATAGAATAGGCACAGTGGTGATAGTGCCAGAGCAGATAGATTTAGTTGCCGTGTCTGCAAGCTCCTTCCCATGAATACCATCGCGGCCTGGTATCCAGAAAAACTGGACAGAAGAAGATTTCAATGAGAAATGGGCCAGTCGGTTTTGAATATCGGTGAGAACAGAGCGTGAGCCAACGTGAAGTGATTCCAAGGCCAGTAGAGAACTAAGCGAGTCAGTAAAATAGAGCAGTCCCAGTACTTCTCAGCTTCAATATGATCCTGGGCAAGAGATATGGCGTACAATTTAGCAGTGAACACAGAACCTGTAGAGAGGATTCTGAGTGCAACCACTGACCCACAACAAACCATGGCAGAGCCCACAGAATTTGGAACCATCTGTATAAATTGGAATGGAATGATTGTTTGAAAGATGTTCAGTAAATAAAAGACAATACTTCCAATCGGGAGTATCTGCCTTTTTCAGATGACTTAAAGAAAGGACACATTTGGGGGCTGTAATAAGTCACGACAGGATGGGCTGACCAGTGGATTCTGCAATGTTATCCATGGACAGACTCAATTCATCCAATTTTGCTTGGATGCAATGGCCAAAAGGAGCAATGGCAGATCATCTGTTCTGAAAAAGTAAGTCCCACTGAAAAAGGAAAACACATCCCCACATGGAATGCTTTGGTAAGAAATGAAGTTTTGAAGAATATAGTAAAGACAGTTGCAAATAACGAAGGTGCAGAGAAGGTTCATGAGATTCTACATATAAGCTTTGAAATGGGTAGGTGTGGAAAGCCCCAGTGCAGAGTCGAAGTCCTTGATGATGAATGTGGTCCAGCATTTTTAAGGCTGAGGGTCTGACAGAGCGATAGACCATTGATCTATAATTGAGTTTTGAACGAATAAGAGAATGATATATCTTTTACATAGAACATTGATCCACACCCCAACTGACAGTAGAGAGGACACAAAGGATGTTACAGTACTCTTGTGCATTTGACCTGTAGCTGCTTTAAGTGTGGTATAAAGGCCAGCTTAGAGTCAAAGATAAGCCCCAAGAACATGGTTTCAGGGACCACTGGCAGTGAAACTTCCCCGATACAGTGTTCAGGATCAGGGTGAATACCCATTGGCAGCAAAAGTGCATGCAAACGGTTTTAGAGAGAGAGAAAAATTAAAGCCGTTCGCTGTAGTCCACTTCAGTACACGAATGAGGGCAGTTTGTAGTTGCCACTCATGTTCGACGACTGATACGAGATGTGAAAGTCATGAACATTGAGCCCATTTGCAACAGTGAGAGGGAATTGTTCAGTGATGGCATTTATCTTTATACTGAAAAGTGTGACACTCAAAACACAGCCCTGAGGGATCTTAAGTTCCTGCACAAAAGAACGGGAAAGTGCTGAACCCACAAGAACTTAGAATCTCCTGTCCATTAAAAATTTTTAATAAACATGGGTAAACAGCCATGTAACCCATATATATGGAGGTCATGCAAAATGCCATACCTCCGTGTTGTGTTATAAGCCTTATCAATGTCAAAGAATATTGATACAAGATGTTGGCATTTGAGACAGGCTTCTATAATTGATGTTCCAAGTCGAATTAGGTGGTCCGTGGTGGAGTGCTGTTGTCGGAACCCACACTGGGTGGGCGAGAGGAGGTTCTTTGATTCGAGAAAACAAACAAGATGAACATTAATAATCCTCTCTAAGGTCTTACAGAAACAGCTTGTCAAAGCAACTGGACAGTAGTTTGAAGGAATCTAGGGATCTCTTCCAGGTTTAAAGAAAGGTAAGATAATAGCCTGGTGCCAGGCATCAGGAAAAAATTATCCTGCCAGATCTGGTTAAAAGCAATTAAAAGAACATCAAGAGAAGCAGTGAAGATATAGTGAAGCATGTCAGTGTACATCATCAGTTCCAACAGATGTACTGCTAGACTGATGAAGAGCCATTTTCAGTTCCACCACTGTAAAGGGACAATTATAGTCAAAGAGACAGTCAGTTTAAAAGGAAAGATGTAAACTCTCTGCCCGAGTCTTGTTGGCCAAGAAGGTGGAGGAACAAGCAAAAGTACCAAATACCCGGCAATAGCTTTCATCTAGAGTATCAGCAATGTTCCAGACATCAGCTACCTCGTGGGCATCAGAGAGTAAGATCGAGAGGGGGACGGAATTGTATTGCTCATTGACCTTTCAAATCCTATCCCATATGATATTGGAACTGATGGTAGAAGATATGCTAGTTGTGAACTTAATCCAAGATTCCTTCTGGTCTCACTCACCTAGCATGTCCACGGGCCAGTTGGAATGTGATGTGGTTCGAAAGTGTGGGATATCTACAGAAAGTATCCCAGGCCTACTTTTGATCCTTCCATGCCAAGTGGCAAGCAGGATTCCACCACAGATGAGTAGAAAACGTGTCAAGGTTTCAGAAATACACTGAGTAGCTGCTTGTAAAATACAGTCAGTTCCTGCTACCACACAGTCATCTATTGATGGCTGATTCGCGATAGCAATATCAAGTTCTGCAAGAGCAATGAAAGTGGACCAGTATGCCTGATCCAGCTTAAACAGAGGCACATGGGTAGGGTGGCATCAACCACAGCCAGTCTCTCTCAAAGTATAGGAAAATGATCACTGCGAGTGGATTATTGTCAACCCTCCATGAAAAATGGGAGAATAATGAAGAAAAGCAAACCGAGATATCAATAGCAGTAAAGGACTGAGTAGGTACATGAAAATAAGTCGAAGAACCAGTATTGAAAAGAGAAAGATTGTGATCAGAGAGCATACACTCTACAGAGCAACCCCTCCTATCAATAACAGCACTTCTCCAGAGGGGATGATATCCATTATAATCCCCCAGGATTAATTATACGCAGACACCTAGATAGAAAGCAAAATTAACCAACAAAGGTAAATATATCTCACGAATCAAAAAATCACGAAACCATATACTGCTGTATTCCATATATTCCTGACATAAGCAAACAAATAACGAACATTTGGCAAAAACTAGTAACAAAATATAATATTCCAGTTAATACTAAATTTATTCAAAAACCAGGCACAAAACTGAGGTCTATACTATGTAAAAACTACACTGACAAACACCACACCAACATTATTTATAAAATACAATGTGATAACTGCCACGACTTCTATATTGGAGAAACAAGTAGAAAAATGGAAACCAGATTCAAAGAACATAAAATGTCACATTCACACGTTTTCGAACACTGCAAGTCAAATAAACACAACATAACCATAGAAAACACTAAAATACTAAATAAAGAAACAAACATAAACAAACGCAAAATTAAAGAAGCCTTACTTATACAACAACTTAAACCTAAAATAAACCAATATAAAGGAACGCCATTATACCTATATTAATATTATAGATAAAATTATATATTCAAACATCTAACCCCGCCCTCTACATTACGACACTCAGTTACACAACCCCTTCCAAACATGTGGTCAGCTTCCGGTCAGTTACCTCTTTCTTTGTGAATCTGACGATGACCGAAGAAGGTCGAAACGTTGTTTGCTCTTCTATTTGAAATATTTTCTCAACCCAAACGAGCCATTTTTGCATATAAAATTTCTGAACTAAATATCTGAGAGAATCAGTATTCAGTAGGTTGATGTAGAATCAATGTTAATTATTTAACAATACACACATACATGTACATGCACACAGAATTGATGATAATTTTAGCATATAATATTTTAGTAACATAATAACAGTATTTAGTACCTATATGTGAAGTAGGTAACAGTATTTCAACTACATTTTGGTGCTTGCTAATGTTCATGAGATTTTTTTATTAAATACCAAAATTTACATGGTTGGTTTCAAACAAAAATATATATTATACTGATGTATTTAAAATTTTATAATGTTGCATTGCTGCAGGTATCATTGTCCTTGTAATAGCAAACAACCAAATTCAAGTTATGTAGACAATATTACACTATTACAACATTAGAGATGATACATCTACACATATTTCTGATCAGATGTTGTTTGCCATAGACTACCTGATCTAACAGACTTATTTAACATTACAAGTGTAGGTAAAGAGGAAGCAAAAGTTAATAATTATATATTATCTAAGTACCAACAAATAGTTAACACTGAAAAAAACTCAATTCTGCTTATTCTTTGTCTTTGTGAGGTCTTTTTTCTTTTCTATAATTATAAATATTTATGTTTCACCAAAAGTGAGTGATCTATGATATACACTATCATCTGTTTATGCAACTGACACCATTCATTAAATAGAACTTGATAACAAAATTAATAATTTCAAAAACAAAATATTTACTCACAGCATCATAGAATGAATCTCCAATTTCATCAATCACAACAAAATCTGCAGACAACTGAAAGCGTAGAGTTGGGGGTTGAAAATGCTGCTCCTCCTCTTCAGAAAGAGGAACATTTGTTGATTCTATTTGTTTGTTCTTGCAGTGAATAGTATAATCTGAATCTTCTATTTACAAATACAAAATAAAATAATAAACTAAATTTACATTTACATATTACACAAACTTTATTTGATTAAAGTGGAATTATCTAACTTTGTTTTCATCAAATTTTAGTTTGAAAAGAGTTATATAATGTTTTCTTATATTTACTTTTTACCTTAAATAATTACAGATGACTTTTATTAGCCACAATATCAAACATTTTTCTACTTCAATAACAATTATAATTAGTGCATGTATGTTGTTATCAGAAACAATATTCCAGTACTGAACAGGAATTTTTAAGAAAGTAATTATCTAAATAGCCAGACAGTAGAAACATCTTGATAATATTGTTTGATTCCAAAAATAAGTATTCACTAACATCTTCTAACACTGCTTCGTAACTACTGAATGGAAATATTACATTAATTTCTTTTTAAATATCATTAAAAATAAACTGGAGACTGTAAGGAACATTTTACAAAAATCACTAAGCAAATGATAATGAAAAATGAGTTTTCCATGCAATATAAAAGCTACATGATTTAAACACTGACTTCATTATGCAATTGAAACAACTATTTGTATTGTGCAAGTTTGTCTACATGTGTTAAAGCACACGGAATCACTTTGCTTCTATGATATTTCAGGTTTTGAAGAAAAAGCCAAAGTAGTGAATGATAGGTATTATAAAACAGCAAAAAGTATGGTGTCCATTGTAATATGTAGATAAAGGTTAAAAAAAAAAGAGTTAAAATATCTGATGTTTGTTGTAATAAAGACCTTTTAATATTTTCATTCTTTGCACCAACTTGGACAACATTTTTGTGGTGTCATTCTATTTAATATTGTTGTTGATATATAATTTTAAGCATTACAAAATGAACATACAGAATATCAGTCATTTTAAGAGAAGCTAGCTTTTCAACTCTTTTCAGCAATCACCTTGAAGCTAAAAAACAATAATATACATTCATAATTTGAAGATATCTTTATAATTGATAGCTATATCCCATTACAACTGCTAATATTCCGACATGGGTATACACACTTTTTTATTACTCATTGTTACTTTATTACGGCAAAAACAGTTTAAATATTGTATATAACTATTGTATTGATAAAGATATAATATAAAAAGAGATGTGTTGTGCAAAGTTATAATTAATGTCCAGTATTACTTCAAAGATATTTAGAACAATACAAATGATTAAACCTCAAAATCAACTGTTGAAAAATTTAAGCTTAGTGACAAGTGCAAGAACTGTTTAAGGCCAAAAAGATTTACTGTTTAAATGAGCTCCTAACCAAAGCAACAGTCCAGTTGTTTATTGTGGGTAATGAAAGAAATACAAAACTGTTTTTATCAAAATCAATCACATTCATAACTGACTGTTTGTGTCTACTACTTCTCTTAAGTCAGGAGTGGAGAGAACTCACATTAAATGATAGCTGAAAAAGTACCAGGATTCTTATTGGACACCTCCAAGAAAGGTCTTTTACTAAAAAAAGTGCAATTGATGATCAAAAAACCTCACTGGCAAGCACAAGCCAAAGTAATGGACATTTACTTCCCCAGTACTGGCCTTCCCGTAATTATTCATGGAAGGTACAATCTCAATCGTACAGATATCTCTGGTGGGACAAACTACACTGATAATGTGAAATGGTAGAGCCAGGGATAATGGGTTGAATATTTTCCATTATCACTGACACAATGAGGATTTGAGAAATAAAACAACTATTGGAAGGCAACACCAGCCACATAGTGGGATCCTGAACAAGAGAAGAAAATTTACTTATTCTTCTCAAAGAAAGTGTGTAGACTGAAAAAATAATTACTGGAGGGAGTCAATATCTTGGAGACAAAACAGCTAAATGGGAGATACACAAGTGCAAAGTCATCGACATGCCTACTTGAAGGGTCTCATCCAATAGTTGTTGAAAATGAAAGGCAAGGTAGAGAATCTAATACAACAAAATATTAAATAGCCTTATAGTATCAATATTAAGAGAAGAATGAACCAACTGGAATTGGTAAACCTATCCTATAGGAGTAAATAGAAGACAAAAAGTCCCTGAATGAAGAGGTGCACCAAAGTAAAAACAAATGATAGGACCCCCCCCCCCAAAAAAAAAAATGTAGATGTCAAGCAACACAGGACAACACAAACTGGTCATGTAAATCAATCCAGGTCTGAATGAGCACAGATGTGTGAAATTCAAGGGAGTGAAATAAAGGAGAAAGAACAGTAGAGAAAGTAATAATCAGTGATGATGAGAAAATACTTGTAGAAAAAAATATATGTAAAAACAGTTAGTTTGGATTGAGAAAATTTTTATGTCGAGGAGTGAACAATGTTTTGACCTTCTTTGGTCATCGTCAGGTTCAAAAAGAAAGAAAGAGGTAACTGACCAATTGCTGTTGTTGTTGTTTTGAATTAAGCACAAAGCTACACAATGGGCTATCTGTCCTCTGTCCACCACAGGTATCGAAACCCGGATTTTAGCGTGTAAGACTGTAGACATACCACTGAGCCACTGGGGGGCGACCAATTGCTCACCACGTTTGAAGGGGGTTGTGTAACTTAGTGTAGAAATGTAGAGGGCATGGTAAGATGTTTGATTATATTTATTAACATGGTCATAAAGGTGTTCTTTTGTATTGATTTATTTTCACCTAAAGTTGTTGTATAAGTAAGGCCTCTGTAATTTTGCATTTGTTTATGTTTGTTTCTTTATTTAGTGCTTGGGTGTTTTTTATAGTTATGTTGTGTTTGATTTGCAGTGTTTGAAAATCTTTGAAGGTGACTTTTTGTGTTCTTTAAATCTGGTTTCCAATTTTCTACTTGTTTCTCCAATGTAGAAGTCATGGCATTGTATTTCATAAATAATGTTGGTGTGGTGTTTGTCAATGTAATTTTTACATGGTATAAAGCTTAGTGTTGTGCCTGGTTTTTGAATAAATTTGGTATTAACTGGAAAGTCACATTTTGTTACCAGTTTTTGCCAAATGTTGGTTATTTTTCTGCTGATGTTGGGAATATATGGTATGCAACAGTATATGGTTTCATGATTTTTTAATTCATGGGTATATTTACTTTTGTTGGTTGATTTTGCTTTCTGTCTAGGTGTGTGCGTGTAATGTTTTCTACGGTTTGTGAAGGAAACTTATTGATGTTGATGAAGTATTGTTTTATTTTGTCTAATTCATCATTAATTTTATCTGGTGAACATATTTTTATGACTGTGTTTATTTGGTTTCTTAGTATGTTGAGTTTTTGTTTTGTTTCTTGTGCCGAGTTCCAAGGAATGTATAGTCCAGTATGTGTGATATTTTTGGTGGATTTCTGTTTTAAATTGTGTATCAGTTCTTGTAATTTTGAGGTTAGGAAATGATATTTGATTGCTTTCTTCCTGTTCACATGTAAAGTTAATGTTGGGATGTGGAGAGTTAATGTGATTGAAAACATTAAGTGTGTGTGAGGTAGATATGAATCCCACAGTCATGTTGTCTACATATCTGTACCAGTATAGTGGTGGATGTAATGCTGCGTTGTTTGTTTCAACTTGTGTCATAAAAATATTGACTAGAACTGATGACACTAGTTTGCCCATGCTTAGGCCATTTGTTTGTATATAGTTTTGGTTGTTGAATGTGAAATTTGTCTTCATCGTGGTGAATTCTATGAAGGTTGCTAATTGGTTACTGGGAATGTCTATTGATGGGTTAGGGTCTCAGATATAGAGTTCAAAGGCTATCTTGCAGGCTTCAGCAGTCAAGACTTCTGTAAAGAGGGATATAACATCAAAACTGGCCATTAAGGCTTTATGATCAAGTTGATTAAGATTAGACTTGAAATTAAAAGTCTTTGATGAATGAGCTGGCTGATGTTACACATTTGGAGAATGCCCATGCTATGTAATTACAAAGATTGTAATTAAACGATTCATATGTGGACATTATTGTAAGTTAGTACAGTAAAAGAAAGTGTTGGAAGGATTGATAGCACATACATCTGAACAACATTGACCACAGATGAGAATCTGTCTTCACAAAAAAATGGTATAAAGAACATAAAGCCAAAAGTTGGAAAGCAACATGAGTTAGAATGTGTAAAACCACATTTAGCTCCCAGTCAGGCATGGCAGTAGGAAAAGTGGGTCAGTGAAAAAGGAAGGATCTGAATAAAGTGAAAAAGACAATGGAAGAAAAAACCAAGTGGTAATGGGAAAGGCAAAATGTTGTTCGATAAAGCTACCCAGTAACCAGCAATTGTGGAAACTAACAATTCATGGTTGATCAACCATTGGAATGAGTTGAAGGGAAGTTTAGTGTTGAAGGGAGTGACAAAAAAATTGGAAAAAGTAATACATCACAAGTTCAGAGACCCTGGTACATGACTAGAGCCATGAGAGAGACTCAGCTGTATGGAGCTCAAAACATGTTGAATGGGTTCCTTCTCAGTGAATAAGACAACCATGGAACTGTCACAGTGGATCTTGACCAACCAATCCAAGAATAACGGCATAATGGTAAATAAGAAGTTTAGGTACATTGATATGGAATGAACAGTTTTTCAAAGTCTACACATCCAAAGTCACATCATCATCAAGAGATACATTATAGCCCAACACATTTGTTTGAGAAACAAATCCATGGACTGGAATATTAGGCAAGGAAATGAAGTCAAGGTCATCTTGAGTATGAAAAATTGAAATAAAATACCTGTAAAATCATGTCAAAAAAGAAATTAGAAGGATGAGGATTTTCTTCAAGTGATAAAGCTGTGCCTTGATAGGGAAAATAGCTAGTCAAAATCATTTTTGTCCTGACTGTGTTCACGCTGGTGAGAAAAAATTCTACTGATCATGAAGAAGGAATCCACATCAAATTGAAAAATGACATTCTTCAAAACACTGAGCCTCCAGTAGCCACAGGTTCTATGTTAGGAACATCATTACTGTCATAGGTCAAGTGAAAATTATTGTGACATGAGAATTCATAATGGCAAGTAATCAAGCGTTTTTACATATTTAAGTAAAATTGAAGAATCAATGCTGGTTGTACAAAATATGAACACTACGCCAGTTAAGTCTGAAAAAAAAATTAATTCAGTCACAAGTTATTACAAATTTCCAGTAACTGATTAACAATTCTGAAACACATTCATTTTAAAAAATGCTCAGGAAAATGATGAACTTAACACCAGAGCTTAGGTTGAGCTATTGCGAAGAAAGTCATGTTACTCTCCTACTGGTGGAAGACAATTGACATCATGCATGCCTGGTGCAGTTGATATTAAATACATTTTTATGCAACATAACTTAAGGCTAGTGGCATGCAAATGGCACATGCAGATGCATGAAGTGTTCAAGCTATTCTATGTGCTAGAAGTGAGACATTTAATTTGCTTTGTTGTTTTTCATTTAGAAACTTTTTTGTCTGGTCTTATTACTTATATCTACAAGCAGAATAATGTAAGATGAAAAAGAATAACACTAATAATGGGTTTTGATTATTCCATTACACTGTTCAGGTTGCTTAAATCCAATAAGCAATCTGTAGATGATTAATACAGCTGTGCTGCCAATAATATCAATGTGTTTTTGAAATAAAAACAAATGCAAGTTTACAAATTTAAATTTATATGATATGGAAACAAGGAGGTATTAAAATAAATCTTTGTGATGAACTTTTGCAGTGTATTACAAATAATTTAGGCAATAAATTCTATGAGTTTGTTTTGTTAATACAATTATATCACAACAAAATTTCAAAAATTCATGAGATCTGATTATTGTTAGTGGAATACATGTAGTGATGAAAACTGGCTATAAACAGAGTACTGTACAAACCTGGCCCTGCAAGGAACTATGTTATCACTGAAAACTTGCAACAGACTTTTAGGATATTTTTAGTTCTATGTTGTGCTAGAAAACTTTAGCAGATACACATTTCTTTAAAGAGTAGAAAAGTCAAAAGTAAACTGTACTGAAAAATGAATGATGGATGTAAGCAATGCAACTTCTACATCAAGAGAATAAAGTGACTAAAAGAGAGAAAAACTTTTCATAGTGTCACTGTGACACTAAAAGTTCTTACTGTTATGCAACTAAATCTGACAAAAGATTAATTTGTTTAAAAGATTACATATGACTGAGATATGCTTTGAAATAATTATTTTCACAGTTTACAATGTAATCTATAACACCAATACTAACACAATGTAAATAAATCTCCAATTGATAACTGAATGTTAATAAGCATCACATAATAAAAACTTACAGTAAAACCTTATTATATGACTAGTAGAAATGTGATACACTACACCTAATGCACCTTCCTTATCATATTAGGATCCAAACTTTCACCTTTTCTATCTGCTTTCCTGACAGCTTCCTCAAGAACATCATCATCAGTTATACCACAATTTACCAAAAAGTTTAGTTGTCCAAGATGTCTTGTTTTGATTCCACAATTTTTCTCATAATCCTTAAAGTGTTTATGAGACTTCACATTTACTCTAAAAATATTCATGAAAAAATAAACTTCAAACACATACTGCATTAAGAAAGATTTCATTTAATTAAAGCCATTAGTTCATTAATATGACTAGATCCATAATGAAATGTTTTGTATAGAACTGTTAACAACAGCTAAATTCAAATTACAGATATTAAAAATATATATTCAGATAGTTATGAAAGAAGATTGCAACATATTAATGACATGTTACAACCAATAACATATTTTAAATTCACACATTTGTTTAAGGAACAATAACTAATAGCACTTCATGTTCTGTGCTTCTTGTGCCTGAAATTTATTGTTTCTAAGCAATAGTAGCATGCGTGTGTATTTATATATATAAACAAAAATAAAACAAAAAACAAAATCTATCTGTTCATATAAGTACTTTCACCATTGAAGTTTTACCCAACACACCAGTGGCTGTAAATGATGAATACAGTTTTAGAATGGGGCTTCGTTGGTTCAAGCATGTATATATGCTCTAAATATTTACACTGTACTTTTGAATCACAAAACAAATTTATAAAAAAAAACAGCCTGATCTAATGAATGGTAGACTAGTACAATGTCAATGTATTAATGCTATTTTTGCTGCTTTTTAAATTTTTTTTTATGAGATTACATTTTAACATTTTCACTATATTGTTCATAAAATATATATATAAAACAGTAGCTCACTGGCCAAATTACCAGTAAAAGCAAAGATCATAGTTATGGTGGGGTTTGTTTTGCATTGTGCTTGTGATTTTATTATACTTCTGATTTCAATATTTTACTGATGTATTGTTCTAGGTAACCATTATGTACAAGTGTTTGGGTTGAAATACCTTCAGAATTGTTTGTTAAATAGTTAAAAGTCTTCTATAATTTGCTCATATTAACAAATCCTTGGGTGGTCATAATAATGAAAATGAAGTATACCAAAATAAATGTTTTCTTTCTAAATGAAATGGTGCAAATGGAATACACGTACTATATTGTTTACATATTATTAAGTTTTAATACTGAAAAATATTTCATCAAATTATACTTATTCTAAATAATTGAAAGGTGAAAGGTTTGAATAACTTTGAGCCTAAAATATGAGATTCCAAAAATACCAATGATATTCTCAATCATTTTTTTACACCATGCTTCTGAGAAATTACAATCATCAAATAATTATACAATGGAAAAATTAAAAGCATCAAATATATTCAACAAAGTTTTATATCAAATAAAATGTATTTAATTTCATGTAATTACATTAGTAATTTGTTTGGTAAAATAATGTTGATATTTGAATGAAAGTGGATACTAGTTTTGGGAAAACAACAATCTTCCCTAGAGTCTACACACTCATTTGTAACCATAATGTATAAAAATCACACACACATATATACGTGTGTGTGTATATTTGTATGGAGTGAGTGTACAAGTAACAACTATCTCACCTACAGCTATAGAATACTGTTAATGTTTTCATTACTTATCCAAAGAGAAGTTTATATAAGTATTCCTAATACTACTATTTTATGAAAAAAGTGATAATAAAATTAGCTTTTCTTTCTTAAGATTTGACAACAGCCAATCATGAAAACATAAAGGAGATACAGTAAGAACACAGCAGAGGGCATAAATCAATGAGAAAGAATGAAACAGTGTAACAAAGCTAGAAAAATTTCCAACCAAAAATTACAACAAAAAATAGAAAGAAAGAAGGTACATAAGAAAACAATCACAAAGAATACCACTGAAAAAAACATTTGAATCATTCTGTGGCTCATGTGCTCTGGAACAAGACATGCATAAAACTAAATAAAGCCTGTAAAAAAAACTCAGTTTTCTTAGTTATCAATATAACCATTTCTCAAGTCTGATGACAAAAAATATTAATTGGTAATTTCACATCTATATCAAAGAAATATTACAGATAGATGGAAATACTGAAGAAGACAAACACTAATTAGTAAATGCATACAGTTACAACAAGGCTACTGATGAGGATTGCTTCTTTGCATTTACGTGTGACTGTCAAAATAAGACTTAAAATGGTACGTCAAAAGACCACAGAGGGAAAGGAGGGAAGGTTTACAGAGTGAATGGCCTAAAATAATAGTTCATTGTACAGCCAAATAAAAAAATTATTACAGTTGTAAAAATCATTATAATTTTAAGATTATATGTGTTGCGACTTTCATCTCACAGAAATATGAGATCAGTTCTCTCCTAAAGCTAAATCACATTTACTCTCTCATTGTTTTGTATGTTTGCCACATTAAGTTTATAATGTTCAAACTTATTTTTGATCATCTTATACTTTTATTTTATTCATCTGTGATGGAAAAACTGGTACAACAGTGTTTGGTTTAATTTATCTTCATCCATCAGTATCTTACTTTTTTGTATTACTAATTCAAACTTATTACAGGTTTCCTAATCACTTGTAAACTATTTTCGGTCTAACGTTTAAAACTGTTTTAATACCATTGTTCATACAATAAAGTAAAATGCAGTAAAATGTTGCGACTTTCATCTCACAGAAATATGAGATCAGTTCTCTCCTAAAGCTAAATCACATTTACTCTCTCATTGTTTTGTATGTTTGCCACATTAAGTTTATAATGTTCAAACTTATTTTTGATCATCTTATACTTTTATTTTATTCATCTGTGATGGAAAAACTGGTACAACAGTGTTTGGTTTAATTTATCTTCATCCATCAGTATCTTACTTTTTTGTATTACTAATTCAAACTTATTACAGGTTTCCTAATCACTTGTAAACTATTTTCGGTCTAATGTTTAAAACTGTTTTAATACCATTGTTCATACAATAAAGTAAAATGCAGTAAAATGTTGCGACTTTCATCTCACAGAAATATGAGATCAGTTCTCTCCTAAAGCTAAATCACATTTACTCTCTCATTGTTTTGTATGTTTGCCACATTAAGTTTATAATGTTCAAACTTATTTTTGATCATCTTATACTTTTATTTTATTCATCTGTGATGGAAAAACTGGTACAACAGTGTTTGGTTTAATTTATCTTCATCCATCAGTATCTTACTTTTTTGTATTACTAATTCAAACTTATTACAGGTTTCCTAATCACTTGTAAACTATTTTCGGTCTAACGTTTAAAACTGTTTTAATACCATTGTTCATACAATAAAGTAAAATGCAGACCTCTACTTTTATCAAATACACATGTTCTATATATATATATATATATATGTATTCAGTGACTTACTCAGGAATTTGAGGATGTTTCTTTAGAATCTTCCCTTTTTTCTGCTGTTCTGATAATACTAAACCTAAAATAAGGAAAAATAAATTTTAATCGTAATGACAAGAACCATTATGAAGTTCACAGAATCAATGGAGCCACATAAGTAACATTTTGACAGATTTTGACAATCAGTAGTTTTATTGACAATTTATATGGAAGAAAAACTTAGGACACATTGTTCATTCTAGAAAGCACATTTGGGTAAAATGAAAGGAAAAACAAAGGAAAATTTGTCGAACTCCAAAAACCAGTTGAGACGGTGACAGGAAAGGTGTAATAAAACAGTAATTTATAGCTGAGAGAAGTTTTAGCTTGTTACTTTTTTGCAAATGTATTTGGATATGAAAATTAACACTTTCCTAAACTAAAAATGTATTTCCAAAAATGCCTCTGCTGACAATATAGCCATTTCTTGATGTCCACAGAGTTTCTATTCTTTGCCAATCTAATCACTGAAAGAGCTTATTCTAATAATTTACACCCCTGTCAAATGCCCTAAGCATATTCTAATTTGCAAAATTGTCCACCAGTTTTTATGGATTCAGTGCACCCTCGATCTAGATACTGTATATACTTACTTCATTCACACAATGTAATCACTTTTTCAAGACATAAACCACCTTTTAGTAAGGAGACAGGGTGGGAGAGTGTCAGCAGAGGTATGTCATTGGACAAACATTTTCAGTTTGGGAAAATTTAGTTTCCAAAACATACCTCCTCTGACAATACACTTAGAATCTCACATTAAGAAAGTAAAGGGGCCAGTGCAGGCATAATCCATATTGAAAGCATTTGCATAGAACAGGAGTGTACCAAAATAAAAATGGTAAAAGAGTGGACAAACTGCCCTACATCCAAAACAGGTATGCTCTTCATCTGGCACTTAGTTCTTATGTCAGAGGTGGAATAAAATATGAATTATAGTCAGTATAGGTTATGTTCAACTAAACAGTTAGAGTTCCAGAACTCAAGATTGGAATTAAGGAGTTGTGGTTCCAGTATCCCATGTTGGTAGATAGAGCTATCAGACTTCAATATATACATGTACTCTGATTGAAGCTCAACCTGTAGCCAGAGTAATGTGTTTTGCATCCTTGAAATCACAGATGTAAACCTATCCAATCCTGACTGAATGCATCTATTGCCAATGCTTAAGTATGGTGTATTGAAGATGAAAACCACTCCATTTGGAAATTCCAATGAGTTGAAAAGGCAAAGATCATTGGAGGTCCAAACTGAGAACAAATTCACTGAAAAACCTTGTGATGAAGCATTCATTCTGTTAGAAGAATCTAATTTGGTTGAGACAAGTGACCTAGAATTAAATTTATCACTCCTAGAACATGGCATGCTAAAAGACTGATATGATGGTAATGAGCCCAGTAGAGAAGATTCAAGGTACAAAAACAAAATTATTGAGATTGTGTACCTGTTTGATCAGAAACCTAACATACAACCATGGAACTGCTGGAATGTATCATGAAAATTTTTCTCTTCAAAAGAGACAAACCTTTATTGATTGCTGGACATGCTGCAAGAAGTTCAAGAACAATGAAACTCTTGACCTTGAAGAGGTCCTTTAACAATAATATTGCTACGATCCAACCATCTGTCACAATAACAATGCTGTTCCTCTGTACCTGAGTAATGAGACAGAATATCCAAAGGATGAGTATGCATGATCCATTGGTTTCACAGTGACCACTCCTCATATGTGCTTGTTCCAAAGAAAAGAGAGGTTCAAGGGTTGCCACATCCCTGAGAGAGAACCATTCATACAGTAGAAAAAAACAAAAGTAAAAGCCTGACAGCTCTTTCCATGGCTTGAAGTCTAAGAAAAATTGGCCGGCCATGATCAAGAGAGTATTGAAAAACATACCCAAATGGACAAGATATCACATTAATGGCAAAATAAATTTTACAATCTGACAAACAAGCCTTCTTTTGTGGATTCTGGAAAGAGAATCTGAGAATGTTGTTCTGCTAATTGACTGAATGGAGTTAGAAGGAACTAGCTGCCCATATACTGAAGATGTGTCACACAACTGTGGAATATAGGTGAGAAAGAGCTTCAATAACTGTACAGAAGAAAGACACAAGGTACTGATGCAAGATTAAAAGGAAGATCCCTGAACTGTAGCACCTGATTCTTGAACAGAAACCTGACTAACCTCCAGGAATATGCTGCTAAAGGAATATGGATATATGCATTGGTAGCATTGAACTTGATCATCCAAAGCCTTGGTGCAAAATGCCATTGTAGGATGAGAAAAGATTTCATAGGGAAGCAAGAAAGATATAAAATTTGGTTAAGATAGATCAATGATTGGATGCCAGTCTCACAACTTTTTGGGCACTATGAATAAAGAGGAGCAAAATTCTAGAAGAATATGATTGATCATCTCCACTGCCTTTTTGACTAGTAACTCTCTTATGGCCTGGGAACAGAGTTCCTCTTGCTATGGATTTGTTCTAAGTGAAAAGGCAACAAGGTTAAGCAGACTGTGGTGGAGTTGATGTAAATTGAATTAACAGTCCTGAAGTCAAAACCTGGAGTACCCATAGATCCCTTATAAAAGAGCTAAAAATGTCCAGGAAGTGATGTAATCATGCACTCCCTGCTCTGCCTTTCCCAAGACAGTCACCAACTCTGTTGTCAATGGTCCATCTGAGTCAAAGATCTTTGAGAATATCAATGGATCCTATTATGGGAAACCAATAGACCAGGAAACAGTAGGAGTGGGGTTGGGAAACACTGTGGGCTGATACTCCCAAATTAAAGCCAAAAAAGATAAAAAGCCAAGGATGAAGGTGAAGAATATAAACTGGTGGTATCAATTTGCAATTCTAACATCTCTCAAATTCCAACATGAGATGGAGAAGAGATGCTTTCTGTAACTCCTGAGGATAAAAGACAGTAAATAAACCCTTCCCAACAAAGCATATCTGCCCAATACATCCCAACCACACACCAGGCAGGACAGAAAGAGCGGAAGAAGACAATCTGACTGAAGTAGGTTTCAGCAAAATCTCCAACTGATCTTCAGATTGCTAAGTGAGATACTGATAAGCTTCAAAGAGAAACTGAATTGAAGCTAAGTACCTCAGGAGAGTTATGAGATGAATTCAATAAAA
Source organism: Carcinoscorpius rotundicauda (assembly GCA_011833715.1). Taxonomy (NCBI): domain Eukaryota; kingdom Metazoa; phylum Arthropoda; class Merostomata; order Xiphosura; family Limulidae; genus Carcinoscorpius; species Carcinoscorpius rotundicauda. The sequence continues at coordinate 44,481,129 of CM022391.1, read as the reverse complement.
CTGCAATCTGTTTAAAGTGATCACAGGTTACAATTTAGATTCCCACAAAACAAAAAGAGGTACATTAATTGAGAATTCTCAGGGAGGTGATAAGACAAAGTATGCTGAGAAAGCAGAGTAAAAGAGTTTCTCTAGCAAAATGATAATGACCATAACCCGCCAGGAAGACTAACAGGTAAGTTCAAGAACCACCATCAGTCACCTGAAGTTGGCCTTTCCAGTCCTGGTTCCAGGTTATACGTCATAGCAGCCATAGTCAAAATGTAAAATAATAAAAGTTTTAAAAGACATACAGCAAAATCATAATATTGAGTAGCCAAATGTCCAGTAAAAAGATAAAAGTAAAATAAATGTAGTAAAATTTGTTAAAGTAAACGAAAGTAAAAACAAAACAGCAATTAAAAACAGAAAATTGCATAAAATGGATGTTGACTTCCAGTCTATAAAGTTGTAAAGGACTTCCTGCAGCAGAATGGTAATGATCATAAACCACTAGGAGGACTAATTGGTATGTACCAGAACCACTGTCAGTCACCTGAAGTTAGTCTTTTCACTCCTGGTTCCAGGTTATGTGCCATTATGGCCAGTACCAAAGGGTAAAGCAATAAAAGTTTAAAAGACATGCAGCAAAATGGGAATAACAACTCGCCAGGATAACTAATGGGGATTTCAAACGAATAGTTCAAACAGCAGCGTCAGTCACCTGAAGTTGGGATTTCCAGTCCTGGTTACGGGCTATGTTGTCATAACAGCCATTGTCAAAAGGTAAAAATAATAAAAGTGTTAAAAGACACACAGCAAATTCATAATAAAAATTAGCCAAATGTCCCGTAAAAAGGTAAAAAGTAAATGTAGTAAAATTCATGAAAGGAAACAAAGGTAAAAACAAAACATAGTATAAAACCAATGTTGACATCCAGTCTACAAAGTTGAAAAGGACTTCCTGTTGCAGAATGGTAACGATCATAACCCGCCAGGAAGACTAACAAGTGAGTACAATAACCACCATCAGTCACCTGAAGTTGGTCTTTCCAGTCCTGGTTCCAGGTTATGTGTTGCTATGGCCAGTACAAAAAAGTAAAGTAATAAAGGTGTTAAAAGACATGCAGCAAAATAGTAATAACAACTCCCCAGGACAACTAATGAGTAGTTTAAATGAATAGTTCAAAGAGCAGCATTAGTCACCTGAAGATGGCCTTTCCTGTCCTGGTGTTTAGTTATTTATTGTTCTGGCCATTGTCCAATGTCAAATTGAATGAGAGAGATTAAAACTGTAAAGAGGAGCCACAATTATAAAGGTGTTATGAATAAAAATGCAACACTTAAATGAGATAAAAAAGATTAATGGCCTTTAAAAAATTAAAAACGTTATCAAGGTGGACAGAGTAACCATCACCAATAACTCTGTCCAATGTTACAGACTGACCCTGGGAAAAAATATGTTTAAAATATTGCCGACGCTGAGAATTGTAACAATGGCAAGAAAGTAAAATGTGGCTGATAGTGATTTGAGTGTTACACAAACTACACACTGGTGCAAAAGTTCCAGATAAAAAAAAACCATAAGTTAAAAAACTGTTACCAATGTTGTTGGAACCCACACTGGGTGGGCGAGAGGAAGTTGTATGATTCGAGAAAACAAACAAGACAAGCATTAACCATCTTCTCTGAGGTCGTACGTAGATAGCTTGTCAAAGCAATTGGACAGTAGTGTGAATGAATCTTGGGATCTTTCCCAGATTTAGAGAAAAGTAAGATAATAGCCTGGCACCAGGCATCAGGAAAAACATTCAATTGCCAGATCATTAAAAACAATTAGAAGAATATTAAGAGAAGCAGGAGAGAGATAGCACAGCATGTCATAGAACACATTATTAGGTCCAATAGATGTACTGCTAGACCAATGAAGGGCCATTTTCAGGGACAATAATAGTCAAAAAGACAGTCAGTGCAAAAGGAAAGAGGTGAATGATCTGCCTGAGTTTTGATGGCCAAAAAGATGGAGGAACATGAAGAATTGCTAGATACCTGGCAAAAGCTTTCACCTAGAGTATCGACGATGCCCTGGACATCAGCTACCTCTTGGCCATCAGAGAATAAAATGGAAAGGGGGACAGAATTGTAGTACCCACTGACCTTTTGAATCCTGTCCCATATGACCTTGGAACTGGTGGTAGAAGATATGCTAGTTGTGAACTTAATCCAAGATTCCTTCTGGTCTTACCCACCTAGCATGCGCATGTGCCCGTTGGAAAGCGATTGGTTCAAATGTGTGGGATATCTACGGAAAGTATCCCAGATCTGTTTTTGAGCCTTTCATGACAAGTGGCAAGCAGGATTCCACCAACAACGAGGATATCATGGAAAATGTGTTAGGGTTTTAGGAATACACAAAGCAGCTGCTTGTATAATACAGTCAGTTACCACTGCCACACAGTCATTTATTGATGGCTGTTTCACGATGGCAGGATCAAGTTTTGCGAAAGCAGTGAAAGTGGGCCACTCTGTCTGATACAGCTTCCACCGGGGCATGCGGGAAGTATGGCATCGACCACGGCCAGTCTTTCTCAAAAGTATAGGAAAATGATCACTGCCTAGTGGATTATTGTCAATTCTCCATGAGAAATGGGAGAATAATGAAGAAAAGCAAACCGAGATATCAATAGCAGTAAAGGACTGAGTAGGTACATGAAGATAAGTCGAAGAACCAGCATTGAAAAGAGAAAGATTGTGATCAGAGAGCATACGCTCTACAGAGCAACCCCTCCTATCAATAACAGCACTTCTCCAGAGTGGATGATGTCTATTAAAGCCCCCCAGGATAAGAAAGAGAGACGACAACTGTTCAACGAGAGCATCAAGATCCAATTGATTATACTTCTCTCCAGGGGACAGGTAGAGAGGACAAACAGTGATGGTATGACCCAAGAAAACATGGATGACTATGGCCTCTAAGGGTGTGTTGAGTGACAAAGACAGGGTGGGCACATGCTGATCAACCAATAGTTCCACCTCTCCATGTACTCATCCATCACACAGCCTGTCATTTCTGTACAAAGAAAACTGCCAAATGATGACTGTATCAGCAAGTTTTAGAAATGTTTCTCATAAAGAAAGACATAGAAAATGGTAGGAAGCAAGTGTTTTGATATCATCCAGATTAGAACGTAAACCTCGACAGTTCCATTGTATCAAGGTGACCATTTTTAATGACGGGTAGGCGAAGTGGCTGGAGAACCATTCTGTTTAAGACCACTTTGTTTTTCCTTACTGTCCTCAATCGAAGGAGGTCTATCCACCTCCATGGATCCTGCTTTGGGTTGATTGGGCAGGTCTTTGTTGTTGGAAGGGGATTTCAGTGACTGAGGATGAGAAAAAATGATTGTTTTGCATCTTGGGGTTTGAGAAAAAGATGTATCAAAAGAAATGCTTGTATTTGAAACCGAAGGATGTGGATCTTGAGGTTTGTTGGAATGTATGGGAGGAACAGAGATGGGTGTAGAAGTCGATTCATCAACCCTTTTAACCATGGAGGTCAAAAGGCTTTTCATTTGTTTTGAAGACAATTCTCTTGGAGGCACAGAGAGATCTATCTGCATTCCCACTGTAGTTGCAGAACAAAGTGCAGCAGCACATGTCCGAGATAGAGTGGCGGACAGCAATTTCCGAGCCTCAGGATAACTTATGTTATGAGTCATTTTCAAACACTGCACCTCTTTTCTCCAATCATTATGGGCAAGAATGAAAGTAGGAAGAATGAGAACCATTGCAGTTGACACAATGTGGGTCCATGTCACACTGATAGGAATCGTGGTTCTTGCCACCACAACAAACATGTCAGAGAACCACAACATGATGTCTTTAAGTGGCAGAACCTCTGACATTGGAAAAACTGGAGAGAATTAGGAACGTATGGCCATACCCTGCAAATCAGATAACCTACCTTGATTGTGGCAGGTGCACGTGGTATTGTAAATGTCAAAACAAAGATATTTGTCAGCAGTGTAACACCATCTTTGAAAGTGGAGATGCACCTCACTGCAGAAACTCCTTAAATGAAGAGACCAGTGAAAATTTCTGACTCGGTGATGTTCTTCAAATCCCTCTCAACAACAACTCCTTGTGATGAATTCAAGATAGCATGAAGGGTAACTTCAATAGGTGTATCTCCAATTGCCTTTGAATTCAAGAGTTCACTGTGTTGGGATGTGGATGTTTCCACCAATATGTCTCCAGATCAAAGCTTCTTTTCTGACTTTGGAGAGCCAGCAAGACCCTATAAACCCTTTTGAATAAAAAAAGATAACATTTGTCCTTAAGGTTTTTCTGAAAGTGAATGTAATATTTGAAAATAAGGTAAGTGTGTTAAAGATGTTGAAGAATTTTATATGCAAAAACGGCTCGTTTGGGTCGAGAAAATATTTTACGAGCCATTTTTGCATATAAAATTCTCAACAAGTGGGTTTTCTCGACATCACTGTAAGATGTTGAAGGTTGCTGCTCAGAGTCTTCAAGATGTGGTTGTTTACTTATTGACTGTTTTTTCATTATTTAAATTTTTTGTAGGAGGATCCATAGGAAAAAAGAAAATTTCGGTACTCACTGACCTCACCCACCATGAAGCCCTACAAGGGAACACACTACAATATCATACAAAGACATTGCAGCAATGCCAAGGTTTTGTGAGCACTATACCAAAACACCAGCATCAGACACAATGTCCACAACACCTTTTGAGAACATCCAACACTGGTACTTGGTTGACTCTAGCCCAAAGAGGCCACCCAAAGGCTGCCCGTCTACAGGAATTCAAGGCCAAAGTGGTGTGTTGGGATTGAACCCCTCAGCCACCAGTATCATCTCCTCCTCTTTATAGGTCACTACATATGGCAAACACGTGGGTGGATGTTTAGATCCCAGAGGAGGTAAACTAAAAGAACAGAATTTTCCCTGGAAGGTCCTCTCACCATGATCGGGAATCCAAACCGAGAGGGGAGTGAGAAAGGCAATGAATGTGATGAAATGTAAGGAAACATGCAAGCATCAATATGAAGTAAAAAATAAACAAACCAAAGGAAGTTGGTGGGCCCATCCAGTACAAGTAAAAACATGAGAAGCCCCAAAGTGAAAATAAACTATACAGCCTAAATGGGATACAAAAGATGTTCCAGGTTCAAATGATCACAGAAGTGAGAAATTAAAGGGAGGAAGACTAGAAAAAAGAATGGTCACCTTTCCAAGTAACTGAAATCTTAGATAAAAATGTCCAAGTAGTGCACAGTAGAACATACAGTGAAAGAAATTGCAAGAGACGTGTACATCCAAAAAATGGCAACCATAGGCAAGAAGTAGAGATATATGTTTTCAAAAAAATACTGTGTAAGAAACATAAGGACAATGACTCCAACACAGCAGTGTAAAAGTTTGAAATCACATTTAGGTCCCAGAGTAGAAGAGAGGATTGTTGAAAAATGAAGAACATGAACAAAATGGAGAGGACTGAGAAAGAAAAAATATGCCAGTAATGGTAAAAGCCCAATTATCAGCAATAATAGAAACTTACAATCCATGGTCAAACAACCATAATGGAAAGCTGAAAAATGGACCACAAGCTTTACATATGAGCATGTGTACGAGCACATAAAACTACATTAAAGTGTCACTTAGGCATAGGAATAGGGAAATGGGGTCAATAAAGTAAAAAGGATCTGAACAAAGTGGAGAGAATATGTACAGAAAAGACATGGCAGCAATAGTTAAGGTAAAACAGTTTATAGAGCTGATCAACAATAAACAATGTTTGAACACTGAAGGACAAGAGGAATAGGATAACGAGAAGGCTATGCAATCAGAAAGCTCTACCCTATAGGTAACAGACTAAACAAGTCCAACAAGTAAAGATAAAGGGTTAACACCCTGAGAGAGAGAAAGCTGTATGGTTGGAATAAGAAAGAGCAGGAGCAGGGTAAAGGAAGAGAAGGCCAATTAATGATGCATGGGAAGCCAAGGTTATGCTAGACAAAGAAGCATCAACAACAGGACCTGAAATCATGGTGAGAACACAAGGTGTAAGACAAAGAGGAGGACAAACTTGCAGAAAAAGATGAGTTCAGTACTGGGTTAGAACAAATTTTACTAATGCAAAATGATGAGAAACTGGAGACCAGAAGAGAAGTTTATATTGAGAAGAGTGACAAAGATACCAATGAGAGAGATACCCAACTGATAAACCTGGAGTTGAAAAAATACTCTGTCAGAATTCTTTTAGATGAAGAGAAGTGATCAATCAATAACTTCAGAGCTTCTGCTGCCTTAAAAGCTGAGACAAACCAGATGGGAATGAGCCCAAAATACAGGTCCCAAAACACAAAAACATAGCATACTGCTACCCCTTTGACAATTGATATATGAAGCAGCTGTGGAATTTTCAGAGTGGATCAAGACCAACCAATCAACAAGAAATTGAAAAAAATGGGGACATGCCCAACAGATGGCAAGATGTCAAGTAGGTTGATATGGAGTGAATAGCCCTCTGGAGTCCCCACACCCGAAGTCACTGTCATTCAGACACACACCAACCTAACAAAAAAGCATCTGTAAAGAGATGGAGATCTCCACTGTGGTATTTGGAACAGTCAAGCCTCTACAACAAAAGGGGAGGTGCACAGTCAAGGATAACAAATCCCAAGAATGGTCCACTGGTCTCCCACTGGATGGTTTAAGGAAAAACAAAGTTCCCAAAAGTGATAGAACCTCATATGCAGAGAGCTAGAGTGAAGAGTAAATCTTGGTGACTTGACATTCCATTGCTCATTGGACGTGACGATAACTGAGCATGATGGAGGTAACAGTTGAAAAGCAACTCCAGATGCACCAAGTATTAGATAAGTGTGATAAAATACATGTGACATGTCAGCTTAGCTGAGTAGCCTCCCACCAAAGGAGTCCTACCAAGAATGGGAAGGAAAATGCCTATTATCCATGTAATAACAGAACCTCAGCCTCAATCCATGAACGTGGTGGACATGTGCCCCCAAGACTTGACTTAATACAAATATCTAAAGATCAGGGTGATCATTGTGTGAAAAACACAAAACAACCAATTTAATTACCTTACTTATCCAAGACCTGATGAAAAGAGACACAAAGGAAAAACAGAAACTTTCCATTTGGAAATGAGGGGTGATAAACTGATTAAGAGACAAGTTGATAACTAGATGCCATACCCCTGTCTTGTTGGGGGTTATAAAGAATCAGGAGTATTACCTAGGTAGGAGAGATTAAGTTCCTGATGATCTTTTTTGGCTGAGAGATCCAAGACCACATTCTTGAAACACTGAAGACAAACAGAATGGAAAGAAGAAAAAATAAAAAACAGCAAAAGAAGAGGAGAAAAAATGAAATGAAGATACAGACTTTGGGTGAGAACCTAAATAACCCAACTCTTGGCCAAAAACTGGCAAACAGACTCCCACTCAGCTAGATCTCACAGTATCATTACCAATGAGATAAGGAAAGACCTAAATGTCAGAAAGAAGGTGATGTGAAGGGAAGATGTGAATTAAGCAAGCCTAAGAACAGAAACAGAAGAGTGAGGTTAAGAAAGATGAGAAAACAAAGCAGACAATGAGAAATAATACCAGAGCAAAGAAAAGGAGCCCAATGAAGATCATGGAGGTAATAATGTGGGAGACATACATTACACAGGAGAGCATCCCATCTTAGCAATTGTTCAAGAAAAGAGTTCCTGTGGACCTTAATACCAGACAAAGGAGAGAAGAAAAAGTAATTTTGAAATGAGTTTTGTGTTGTAAAGCAAGGGAAGAATTTAAAATCACAGACAAAAGAGAAAGAAAAATACATATATACAAAATAATGTCATGAAAGAGATTAGAAAGATGATGATGTTCCTCCACAGACAAAGCTGTACCAAGGGAAAACTCTAGTGAGGAAATGTCTGGTCAAAATTATCATAATCCTGGCCATATTCACATTAAGAACAAGAAAGATCAGCTGAATGGATATGAGAAATTTAAAGACTCAGCAGCCTATGGCAAACAATAAATGAGTACAAATGCTGTTGTAACAAGAAGATAATAGTTTGCTATTCTTATTTATTTATTTTTCTATGTTTTAAGAAAAATAAGTTTAAGAATGTAAATAGTAATGATCTACATACATACATAATTTATAATAACCGAAATGTGACTGTATTTTATGAAATACTAGTCTATTAAAACAGTCAAAACTAGCCACTTTGTAAAAACTAAAGGTGTCTCATATTCTTAGATATAGTAACACAACTGCTTGTGTGGCAAAAAAATACAACTTCTTTAATATTAGCTATGCATGACTAAAAGGTAAATTTTATAACAAATATATATACGTATATAAATGTAATGTCATGAGATTTAAGTTATATAGAATAAACATTTGTGTTTTTGTGTTATAATCTACAGTCATTCTAGAATGAAAAACAGCATAATTTGTACTTATTTTCTAAATTTTATGGTGGTTACATGGTCAGTCAAAGTGATAGACCCAATAATAATTAAGATAGAGAAAATAACATAAAATATAAAATTTTGCAGAAAACAAACATTCAAAATGTATTTCGAAGGATTTAGAGACTAGACAAATAATATTTCAGATTTTTGGGATGAAGAATAGTTTTTAATTATAACATGAAAAATCACTTCATACTCAAGACTAGTAGCAAAAGAAACTTGATTTATTTCACAAACAATACTTTCTTAAAAAGTCTGATATTTGCTGCACAAAAGACTTGTAATCTTTACTAAAAGTCTATTAAATTTTGTGAAGGTACATGTGCTGCATGAATAGTTAAAAGTATAAATACTTTTGCATATTTTACCAAAAGGATCAAGAAAGGGCTAAACAGTGAAGAAACAACAACTTGGTATAACATAAACATTCCTCACATTAAACCATTTTATTTTATTAATTTATTGTATAACTAATTACAAAACAGCATTTGTAAAATTGAATATTATAATACTTTTCACAACTGCTGTGTTACAAACTTGAACTACTAAATAAAAAAGTGCTAATCTTTTGTATACCATACAATGATGGTCACTTTTTTTTTATGCTCAAGAATTATTAAAACATTTTAAAAGCTAATAATATGCATGTAAACTAAACTTATTTTTCATACACATATTTTTGGCTTTTGAAATGTTTTGCTAATTCTTGAGCATATTTTTCTTCTTCAGAATAAAAAGTAGTAGTAAATGATTGTTATATTTCAAAAAGACTTTTATCATACAGCAGCTAACATAACACATGTAACACAAATTCTGTTCCTACATAGTATGTGTTATTTATTAATTGCTTATATTGTAAAAGTACAAAAAATGGCCATTATTCCCTTAAATCTTTGCTTTTGTAACATGGTTAATGAAATTTAAAAATTAAATTTTCTGTATAAAAATGGGCAAATTTGTACATTTTCATTTACATAAGGTCTGAATAAAACAACGTATGAATCACGATTTACATGTATTAATATTAAAATTATACAAAAATGTTTAAAAATGAGTAGTTTTTTGAGATTTGTGACAGTAACGTAAATCACTTTCATGTATCGTCCCCCAAATATAGTCTCCCATTACGTTTTAATTTTATGCTCCTAGTTCACAAAAGCAAAGTTTGAAGAGAAAAATAGGTCTTTTCCATTTCCTTTGGGCATAAGCAATTGGGAAATAATACTTTTCTACCCAGGAACAAGAAAAAGTAAAAATTTTGTTACATAGTATAATATATCAAGCACATACAAATGTACTGCACTTTTGGTTAACATTTGAATATCTTACATCAAAGGCAGATCATGAACCAAAATGACATTTTCAATTATTTTCTTTAATTACCAATGATCATAACATGTTCTATGCCTTTGGATTATTGTAATAATGATAACAAAGTTCACTTACACTCTTTAATCTCATATTCATAAAAATGATGAAGACCATGAAGTGGCTTATTGGTGTTGCAGGAAAATACTGTTGATAGCAAGAAGAAACCATATTTAAAAAACAAAACAAATGTACTATGTATAGATAATTTAAATCAAGTAAAAACTGCATAACCAGTAGTGTGCATGTACTAAACCACCAATAATTATATCAAATAAATTAATTATAAAAATCACTAAACAGTTAGTATATTTTGGTTTATACAAAATGACTCTTAAAAACATCTAGTACAAGACACCAATTTTCCTAACTCACCATTCATGTTTCTATGATTTACATATTATCTTTATATGGAATGAAGACAATACACAGTACAAGAGTACTGCAAAAATTAATTACAACCTCTTCTAATTTTATACCAATTAAACTTGTATAATGAAACCTTCTTCAGAATCTCATTTCATCAACAAAATACATCTTAATCATACTAAAATAATTTTATGCACATATTTTTTGACAACTAATGAATATGCCATAATGTTATATTGGTGCTTAGATAATGCTGCACCACATCTGAAAGCAATCTCAGATGAGTGGATTGTAATTTAAACTATTTATACCTATATTTGGCTAAGTAGTCAACCTGGTATACAATGTGTGTGTATTTGTATTGGTGATGTTGACTGCAGAGCTTCTTAAAGTTAGACAAGTAGTAGAATTTCATATTCAACTGACTGATTATTCTAACTTAAGATATCTTAGGTAGTTGTGTGTGGTAGTGATTCTTCAAACAGGAGAGTGCTGTGATGTGTATTGACAGTATAATAATGTGAAAATTCTACTGTGTTAACTGTGAAAGGATGCCATGTTGAGCCTTTTTGAATTACATATTGAGTGGGTAATATATATTTGTCAGGATGAAGTGACAAGCTTGGACCTTATACTAAGTAATACAATTAGAAAAAATTATAGTATTAAAGGGGTGACATTAAGAAACTTATAAAAAAAAAAATTATGACAGGCATTCATGGTTACTGTCAGATCTAACACATCTACCTCTAAGAGTGAAAAATAAATAACAGCAAAAGAGTGGATGTTTCAGAAGGAAAAGTATTAATCATTAGATGAATAAGGCAACTAGAAAAGCATAAATGTCATTGCTTCCAGAAGAGACATTCCATTAGAAGAAGTATCACCACAGAGATTAGAAAATAGAAAAGATAGGATATGCTAAGCCACAGTTGTCATGAAAAATTATGGCAAGTGACTGTGGTTACTGTTAAGTCTATGGCATCTATCTCAAAAGTGAAAAAATCAATAACAAAACAAAAAAATTGGAAACTTGAGGAGGAAAAATGTTACAAAGACTTTAATCATCAGATGATGGAGACAACTATGAAACCACAAAAAGCTGTTTCTGGTAGAAGAGAGAAAAATTATTTAGTATACAAAGCCACTTATGGCTGAGCAAGAGAGTTTAAAATTTAGAAAACAGTGAACATCAGAACAACAATCATTAGACATACTCTTCAACATACAAAGTAACTTAAGGCTAAGTAAGAAACTTTGAAATCAGAAGGTGAACATTGGAACAATGACTACTGCCAGAATGGAAATAACAAAAATGTGAAGCTGTCCAAGAATAAAGTAAGGGAGAAGTTGTATAAAAAATACACAACAAAATGAGGTAAGTTTGTAAGTTGTTTCATGTTTGTTTCAGTTATGAGATATGTGAAATGTTATATATTATTATTTATTTCAGAAAAGTATTTGATTTATTATTTTACGTATGTTAACGTATTACTATTTCAAATAACCGGAAATTTAATTATGAATCTATAAGTTAATAAAATGTACTAGATCAGATCAATACCATATCATATAGGTCATGTTGGTAAATACCTATTGGCATATCTATTCTCTACATTTCTGTCTTGCTTACTAATGAAAGTCACATTGCAATCTAACATATCTATTCTGTACATGCATACACACACATACATATAAATATATAATTTTGATCCAAAATAACATTAGTAGCAGCAAAACAACACGGGTTCTTCATGCTAATTAGAAGACCTATATATGGGTCTTAACAATACTTGAAAGACAGATATCCGACGTGGAACACAGGGTCTATGTATGCTATCCAAAACAAGTAAGATTGTATCAGAAGTGTTGTTGTTTTGAGGTTAAGCTTAGAACTATGCAATGGGCTATGTGTTCTGTACACCACTAGTTTGAAAAGCATTTGTTAAATACAATATTGTACTTTAGATCAAAAAAGCAGCAGTCATACTAGCTTTTTCATTTTTTGTACATTTTCCAAATGCATGTGCCAAAACACCTGCATCACATCTTTCACAAATTGTGTTTTAACACTTCACTTTTTTTTTGAATAAAAGGATTGAAGTCTTGCCTTTTTCTTGTGATAAACTTGGCGTAACACAATTCCATCTCATTTCCACTTAAATCTGATAGTTATCCAAATGAAGTCAGTTTGAACTATATGTTGGCTAGGATTGTCTTTTGTTACAGTTCCTACAAGTTAATACTTTTTAAAATCAAAAATTTATTTTCAACAATTTTTACTTCTGCTTACAGCTATTACTTGACTGATTTACCATCAAAGCATTGGTATGAATTGTTCTCACTCACTCCAGTCTTTGGTAACATTTGTGACATCAATGTGCCTTCCATTCTGGTATTGTATATAACCATATAATTCAGATAATATGATCACTTTTTAGATTCTGACAAAATCTGCAGTCTCTAACACTGGCTCTTAGTGGGAAGGAGAGGCAGGAGAGTGTGAGAGGAGATTATTATTATTGGAAATACATTTAAGTAAATGTTAACTTTCAATATATACTTATCTCTACTCACACTACAGCTGGAATCCCACATTAATAAGGGACAGTGACAGCATTATACATATTAAATACACGTGAATAGATAATGAGTGTATAAATGGAAGCTTAGCACCCTAGTGGGATAATTGCACTACATCAAAAACAGGTATACTCTTTACCTGGAACTTCGATTGTGTTATTCAAGTGTCAACTGACATGATCCATATCTACTACAGCCAAAGTTTCAACTAGATAGCAGAGATATCAGTGGTTGGGATTGGAATCATAGGAACATGGTTCCTAAATCCCATTTTGATGGCTACAGCATTTGGACCAAAAAATAATTTGTAAATGAATCCTAACCTGTAATTATGGAGTGATATGTTCTAAGCCACCAGAATCACAGTGAGACAGTAAATAGCACTGGCATGGCAATACCTCTCTTCACCATGAAGAAGTATAAAAGGCAACACTACCAACTTGGACTGTTGGGATCCTGTATGCCATATTCAAACTGAGAACAGAGAACACATCCATTCTGGAGTTATAAACACTTATACTTACTCACCAACTGTGTGAGTATGGTATATTCCATTCGCCTTCAGAATTATGGGGAGGATGAAGAACAACAATCAACAATCAAAGTAAAACCCAAGATAGAAACACTCTGCATTTGAAATTATGAAGAAACACTGAATGCTCCTCAATAAATTACATACTGAACCAATACTGATCAAAAGGAAGGGCTATGTTTAACCCAACTGAGAAAAATTAAGGCCAATGCTTAGAATTTAGGGGTTCAAGATAAAACCCAAGATAGAAACACTCTGCATTTGAAATTATGAAGAAACACTGAATGCTCCTCAATAAATTACATACTGAACCAATACTGATCAAAAGGAAGGGCTATGTTTAACCCAACTGAGAAAAATTAAGGCCAATGCTTAGAATTTAGGGGTTCACAATCTTTTGGCACTCGCGACCCCTTACCTAAAAGTTTGGAACCCATGTGAACCCCTATTTAAGGCTTTCTATCAGCAGCTTAATTTTCCTTTTATTTTCTGTGAAGGAGAGGGAAAGAAACATCTAAAAAATATATTTAAAAATTCTGTAATTATTTATTACCAAATTAAATCACATTGGTCCAACCTGAATTCACAAAAAGAACGTATATTTCTTAAAATAATATCAACATAGGTTTGAACAGCTAGTGAGATGCCTGATGTTGCATTTCAGCAGCAAACTTTGAAATTCGTGGCCGAGCATTTGTTAGAGACAGTCTCATGTCATCTCCAACATCCAATCTGTTCCTATTCTTTGTTTTTATATTGACAAGAGTGGAAAATCCTGCCTCACACAAGTAGATAGAAGCAAATGGAACAAGGACACGTAAAGCTATCATGCTGACTTTAGAGTATGACTGATACATAGTGTACCAGAACTGAGTCACGGATTTCACCTTGAAGAGATCACGAGCTAAAGATTCGTTCCTTAGATCCAGAAATTCATCTTGGATATCATCTGAGATGCTCGATACATCAAGTTCAGTGCAAAATGAGTTCCTTACCAGGGCCTCCTGTTCCTGTGATAGCTCAAGGAAGTAACGCTCAACTTCCTTTTCTAGAGACTGAAAATGTTGGGTAATCTCATCCTTGAGGAACTGATCCAGTTGGATCTGAGACTCATCCGTCGCTCCACAAAGTTTTTCAAACATAGCAATGTTTCCAAGATTGGTTTTGTGATGCCAGTTTTGCAGTTTGGAAACAAAGGCCTGAAGACTATCTTAAAAAAGGAGAACATGTGTTTCCCTTCCTTGAAGCTTCAAATTGAGCTTGTTCAGCTGGTCAAAAATGTCGACTAGGTACGCAACCCTTTTATTCCATGCATCATTTTCAAAGTGAACTACAAGATCTTCCCTTACTTGAATCTCCAGGAATAGCTTTATTTCATCTTTCATTTCAAAGACACGATTAATAACATTTCCTTTCCACAACCAACTTACTGCTGTGTAGAAGAGAAGGACTTCTTGGTCAGCATTCATGTCTTTGCATAGTTCTTTGAATAGGCGAGTGTTGAGTGCGAGTCTTCACATAATTTACAATTTTGATTACAGATTCAAGCACTTCCTGTAGAGAGGCAGGGAGAGTCTTATTGGCGAGAGCATATCAGTGAATCATGCAGTGGATGCCCTTTGCTTGAGGTGCTAGCTTCTTCACTCTCGACTGGAATCCTGAATTTGATCCCAGCATAGCTGGTGCCCCATCCATACAAACCCCACACACATTTTCCCATTGAAGATCTTCGTCTTTAAAAAAAGTTGAAACTTTTTCCATGACATCATCAGCTTTTGTTGTGGTTTCAAGTGCACTACAGAATAAGAATTCGTCTTTGATGTCACCTGAATTAATGTATTTCACGAAGACAAGCTGAAGGGAGAACAAAGGGGAACCCTTGATTTCAGTCAAAACCTGTTCCTTCACATTGATGAACATTTTAGAAATGCGCCTGTGTATAGTATTATTTGACAGGGATATTTGCTGCATCTTCTTTGCACTGGCTTCTCCAAGAAGAAGATTTATTGCTTTCATCATGCAGGGTTTAAGAAGTGTTTTTCCAATCACGTGAGATTTTTTTTTTTGTTTAACAATTTCAAATGCAATCTCATATGAAGCTTCCACTATGGCTGCACTCTGCTGCTGAAACGACCCACTTCTATTGATTCTTTGGCTTTTAAGACACCGTTCATGCCGTTTGAAGAAATCCAAATCCTTCTTTGCGTGTTCTGGATGTTTCGTCTCGAGATAACGCTCGAGTTTTCATGGTTTCACTGACTCTTCACTGAGGACAGCATGGCACAAAACACACTGTGGTTTCTTGATGCTGTCATTGGCGAGCACAGTTGTGAAGCCAATGTTGAGGTAGCATTCTGAGTACCTGTGCCATTTAGCTATGGACACAATTCACCTCTACTGCTTACTTATCTCCTTGTTAAAATAAAATAAAAATGTTGAATAATGAATGCTTTGGCAACTGTAGATCTTATACTGACTACTTGTGGGGGTGCAGATAGAGTAATGATGGGGTAAGTATTGGGAGGGAAGGGAGCGTGGCAAGTCACGAGATTCGTCATCCACCAATAAGCAACGAACATGTGACACGTGTCGACAGCGAGCACATACACACTTAATCACAGCTAAAGACACACAAGCATATATACTTGCGTGTGCACTCACATACTTGCTACTCACTAGTACACACATACATACAGTTGCAGACACACATTCACACAGGCACGCATACATACACCCATAATATCACCTTATGACATTGAACTAACGTAGCACACGTTTTGCTTTGCGCAAAAAAAAAGAAAGTAAGAGCATGAAAATGTAATTGATGAAATAAAATTAATGTTATCACAAGCTACTTCTAATAAAGCTATGTGACTCCCCTGCCAAGGCTTCACACCCCCCAGGGAGGGTCGTGACCCACTGGTTGAGAACCCCTGGCTTAGATGGATGTAGGAAGGAAACCTTAACAGTCTACTAATAGTTGTAGTGTGACAAAAAAATAAGTATATTTTGGAATAAATGATGTTGGAAATTTGTTTATTTCAACCTTTTAGAGAAAACAAAGTCAGTACATGTGTTTGTTAATATTGTTGCAATCCTACCCAAACAGCATCAAATACATGTTTCACTGATTTTAGGAAATGCTGAAATCAATTTAATTGTTTACACATATACAAAAAGCACTTGCACTTTGACCATAAATATTCATCAGTGATAAATCTCCTTAAAAGCCAATAATAAGTCATGTAGCTCATCAGAAAAATAATTCCAAATTAAAATTTAAAATGGACTAGTACCTCGGTTGATTTGCAATGTAATTTGTTATTTCATAAAAAAAATATATATTATTAATCAATTCTAAGGAATAGTAACAAGCAAGAGCAGGATGGGATGATTACTGAATTAAGCAACAGTATTCAATATCCAACCTACTTCAGTCAACTTTGCCTAGATATGAAGGCTGAAAGTTCAAACAGCAGACCATCTATTTGTTAAACAAAAACAGAGCTTATCTCTGTTACAAAACTATGAATAAATGTAGGCAAATGGCCATGTAATTCATACAAATGGAGATCTTGTAAAAATACTAAACTTTTGTGTGGTATTGCAAGCCTTCTCAAAATAAAGGTGCTCCTTGAAATTGCTTTCCTGGCTGATGTTCCTAATTGAATCAGGTGGTCCAGTGGTTTGAAAACAAAATAAATAATAACCATTCTTTCCATAACATTATATAAAGTTAGTTAAAGTAATGGGTCTATAACTGAAACTAGGATCCTTCCTATGCTTGTATATATATATAAAAAGTGAAAATAGTTTGGTAATTACCAGTTTTGCTAAATCTAATTAAAAACAACCAGAAGTTTTAAATGATAGAGAGAAGGTAGTTCAGCATCTTGTAATGGATATTACCCAGTCCAACTGATGTATTGTTAGACCACCACAGAACAAAATTAAATTCTACAAGAGTAAATTGTTTAATCATATTCATAACAGTTGCAATAAAGTTGGGATTCATTCAGATTGGGACATAAGTGATGGTGCTTGAGTTGTGTGAGAAGCAATATACAAATGTGTCAGCACTACCCTGTAAATCAGCCTACTACTGGGGCAATCAAGTTGTAAGCTTGAAAAAAAGAAGGATGTATACTTCTAATTCACCTTTCAAATCTTGAACAATATTAAAACTGATGACAGAAGAGCTACTAGACTTCAATTTAACCCATAATTCCTTCTGACTTTGACATATGGTCTGCTGGGCACAAGAAAAAGCATTCTGAAAAGATGTACATTTGATAAAAGTTTGATACCTGCAGAAGAAATCTCAGAGCTGTGACTGAGTTCTCCATGCCTTTTAGTAGACAAGTGTCCAAAACAGATGAGAATATAATGGAAACTATAACAAAATGCAACTATTTAATACCTTTATACAGTCACTAACAGACGATATGCTAGTTACATCGAGTTCTATCATTTACCAACCTCATTCAAAATTGCTTCACTGGGAAAATCTACTATTTTGATTGTTTGAAATCTTACAAGTATAATTCAAAGGAAAATTATACCAATATGATGTAAAAATTAATCAAAATTTGCTTATGGGTCTACAGACTGTTAGCAAATCTAGGGGCTTGGATACACTACTTCTTAAATATGGAACTGTGATGGCCACTGTTCGTCTTAACTTTATATAATATCAGTGGAGAAAATACAATCTTTGTGTTAATGATTTTAAAGTTTGAACTGAATGAAACAGATGTTTGATATTAAAGCCATTTTACAAATATGATAAGTGCATGCTCAACTACAATGTGCATGGTATCACTATCAGTGAGTAAAATACTAAAAGTAATATTATTAAAGCCAAGAGCTTAGCCACACAACTATCATTAATTGATGCAAGTAATTAACTACGTCTGAACTACCTTCCACAATTTGTATTTTTGAGTAATTACATACGAAATTGCACAAAAAACAACAACACGTGGTCTGATGAAGTAGTACAAACCTAGAAATGGTGTTTGCCGAGACACTCAATAATACACGTTGAAGTAATTAATGTTCACGGTAGGTTGTCTCTACATATATGTACACTCAGTGTTAAATAATACAGAAATACATAATACCACCGTATTTGTGCTAATAATTTTAGCACCACAATCTAGACCGTATACAAGTTGTCATACTACTATTACTCTATTACAACAAACTATTCATACAATATAGTCGTTCACTTATGTTAGAAAAACCAATACATCAATGAATGCAACTTACCCTTATAGAGAGTTAGTTTCATTAAAGATGCATTAAATGATTTAACCAGTCCTTTATAAATACCATCATCGGTTGTGATCTGAACTTGATGTCCAAGCAACTCACTCGTTACAGCAGTCTCCATTTCTAGTTACATAGAGCCATCTATCGTCTATGTCAGTTATTTATTAAATGCTAAAATCCATAGAATGCTATAAATTTTTGAGCGAAAAACTGAGTTTGAAGTGTTATAAAATGTTGCAAAAAGGATAAGAGATTAATATCGTAACGACAAATATCTCACACACTAGCGAATTCGGCGATCAAAGAGGTCATACTCCAATACAAAGCAAAAAAAGAAAATGTTCTGATGATTTTAGTCTACAAATAGGCGGTTTATTAGTATGGTTTCTTGCAATGTGAAGCATATTTTCGAACATCAGTCTTCAAATTTAAAATTAAATGTATACGAGATTATCTTCGACTTCGAGTTATTTTTGCTGGTTATTTGATTATCTTATTGCAGAAGTTAAAAATTCGTTTCAAACCTTAGCCACATATCAACAATTCGTCGATTTTCAATTTGACTATTAAGGGATTTGGCCATCTGGCAACTCTTGTTTATTATTCCAGCGTAACCATAAATTTGTAAGATTACGCATGATCATTACGTGCTAGTGATATATGCGGCTATTTTTTGGTTGAAATTCATTGGTCCAAGGCCTATTAAATATTCAATTTTTCAGTTTATAATATCTTCCACTGGAATAGCAGTAAGTTTACGAATTTACAACGCTAAAATTATGGATCCGATTCCCCTTTGTGGACACACACTTTATAATACTTTATATTATATTTATTTGTTACTAAGAGCTTATATCATTTCCTCAAATAGCTGAATGTTGTGTTTACGTAATTCTACGTCACAATTAGGCACAACTCACCTTACCCTAGCCAACATTTTCTGAGCGCACAATAAATTTTAGGCTAGTAAAACATAGGACTTCGCAAACTATAACTAGTTACTAGACGAATGACAGCCTAATTCAAAAGCAATATTTAATAATGATTATTGACCAAATTAAGTCCAATTTTATCATTTTTTCTCTTATTATTAACAGTTAAAGGATCTTAAGTAAATTTAAACTCACATAAAAGAAGTGAAGTACTATTACAATATTTAGTCTACAGCGTTTAAATAACTATTATCTAAATTAGTCTAGTTTTAGATTCACTTAGTAACAGAACAACCTAAAGACTCCACATCATTCAAGCTCGAGCTCGCGTTGTCGCCATCTCCCCAAAACTTTGTCCATTTTTCTAACATTACATCTGGTTCTAACAGTGATGCCACAAACTATTTAACTCGCAAGTGATTGACAAAACCATCATATTTGTTTATACAAAGTACAAAACATTTCAAGTCAAGGATATATAACTGCATTATTTTGTTATGTAATATAATTTATTTCGGACGATTCTCCGGTTTCTTATGTTATGTATGTCACTTACAACTATCTCAAATAACCCGAAATTTGGATATCAATTTAGAGGTTTAATGACGTTATCTCACATTAATGCATCAAATCAAATGGTTGTTTCAGTTATGAGATACGTGAAATGTTGTATGTTATTATTTATTTCAGAAAAGTATTTGATTTATTTTTTTACGTATGTTAACGTATTACTATTTCAAATAACCGGAAATTTAATTATGAATCTATAAGTTAATAAAATGTTAATATGTATCAAATTTAAGGTACAGTGTTCCCTCGTGTATCGCGGTAGATGCGTTCCAAAACCCCCCGCGAAAGGAGATTTTCCGCGAAGTGGGATCGCCGATTTTTACGTAGATATTTATGTGCATTTAGACTTTTAAAACCCTCCCTGTACAACTATTTAACCCTCCCATTACAATACTGTTCATTATTGCTAAAATAATAAGAACAATTATTAAGATCTTAAGCCTTAAAATTAAAAAATAGATATCTTCAGTAGGTGGTGTCTTTTCGGGGGACACCACTTCCTCTTCTGTGGAAGGTGAATCGGCAATTTCTTCGTCTGTCTTTACAACTTCAGGAACAGTACTTGCCACCGGTACCCTTTATTTCTTGCTCGGCTGGAAAAACATTGTTATTGGCAGTTGTTTTCTCTGCCTCTTTAGCCTATCGAAAATCATTTGATAAGGAGTCATCAGTTCTTCTATTTTATTGCAAAATTGTACTGATCGAACCATATCGTTGTCCCATTCTTGTGAGCACTCCTTCACTTCGTTAATTAGTTTCATTAGTTTACCTAACCGCTCTAACGACCATCCACTTTGCTCGATTGTTTCCTCGGCTTCTTTCGGTGTTTCCTCTTCGTCGTCTTCCTCGGCAGCAGACTTCGTCAGTGCTTCTAAGTCTTGGTCGGCGAGTGGTTCGGATTCTAAGTCAATCAGTTCATCTACGTCTTCCTTCGTCATATCGGCAAATCCTTCACCTTTGATTAACGAAGCTAATTGCACAGCTTTTTGAACAGCCGAGTGTTGGATTTCTTGAGGCGTGAATCCCTTGTTGTTATGCTCAACCTCAGGCCATAACTTCTTCCAGCTTGCATTAACGGTGCAGGTTTTCATCTCTTGCAATGCCTTATGAACATTTTGAAGACATGTAGCAATGGTGAAAGACAATCAAAATGGGTAGCTATCATTGGCCGTCTTTCATTTCTGCACCAATCATAGCCCGTCTTGCACATCGCTACGCCATGAAGCTGATCTCGCGTAGCCTTCGCAGACGCACAATGCGTGCATTTATAGCCTTTCCAGTTGGTTCTGTTTCCATTTTTACGCTGTTATAAACTGAAATATATGTTTATATCTCAAAATATACCTGGTTTTTTTTTCTTTACACTATTAATTATATTTATTTTTAATATTTTAATGGTATTTAATGCTATATTTTAGATTTAATGTTTATTATTTTTTTATATATGTGTATATATATGTGGGGGTCGGCCGAGCCCGCGAAGTGGCGAGGAAACGCTGTATTTGCCAACAAGATTGATAAGACACAATTTTCTTTTCTAACACAAATATATATTAATATACAAAAATAATATACACTTTAATTACAACAGTTATTAATAATAGTTATTGCAAATGATGGTTTATATACAACAGTTTAACAAACTTACAGAAAATAATGAATTTTATATCCGGTCTAGAACTGAATATTTTGTCAACATTCCAAGCCCACGACGAGCAAATTAATTCAGAATTTATACTCTCACGCTTCACTACGTCAGGGAGCTTAATTGGTCTAACATGGCTGACTTTTAATGTTTTCGATATTTAAAGTACTTGTAGAAATTCTAACGTCGGAAGTAATTCACTGAAGTTGAGCTGTTGGCAGTGTTCTAAATTTATAAACTTTCCTGATCAAAATCTGTAGTTTCTCAATTAATAGGCGTTAATCATAATCATAGTCTCCAAGGCTTTGTTTTTTGAATTTCCCGCAAAGCTACACGAGGGCATTTTCGTTTGCCGTCCCTAATTTAACAATGTAAGACTAGAGGTAAGGCAGCTAGTTTCAATGTGATTCAACTTCTGGTTAGGTCATCAATGTATAGAGTATGATTATATATCATAAAAGGGAACAAGAAAGACCATTATTTTAACGAGACAACACTGTTACATAAGCTAATTTTATCACCTCTAACGTCTTAATTTGTTATTTGAACGAGACAAATATTGTAGCATACCCTTGTTTACAATTCTTGTTACTTTAGGTGTGAAACACTTCATTAATACATTACTTTGTTTTTGTTTTTCTAATTAATATACATTCTGAAAAGTTTTCACACATAATGTTTTGTTTTAAAAAGGATTGAACGAAATATTTAGTATAGCCAATTGAGCTTTTAACCATCGATTCAGTACACATTTAATATACTGATTATAGTTTCATTTCTATATTTATTTTGTATGACATTATTTTTCATTTTCTGACATTTTTTATGTAAAACATTTACTGCTAATTTATTTCTGTAATTAATATGTATACCACTTAACACTGAAAAGAATACTTATTTAAATTTTTAAATAATATACAGTAATTTCGTGTATAGCAATATAAGTTGAATTGTTTCGATCATATTTAGAGAATATATGTAAATAGTTATGTTTAACCATTATTGTTCTAGAAAAGTATTATTTTTACCATTCTGTTGATATTCTGTCAACAAACTACCACATGTAAGCATTCTTTCCACTTCAGGCTCAGCATGGCCACATAGTTAAGGCACTAGACTTGTAAACTGGGGGTTCGAATCCCCGTTACCCCAAACATGTTTGCCCTTTCAACATTTGGAGCATTATAATGTGACAGTTAATCCTATTATTTGTTGGTAAAAGAGTAGCCCAAAAGGTGACAGTGGGTGGTGATGACAAGCTGCCTTCCCTCTAGTTTTCCACTGCTAAATTAGGAAAAGCTAGTGCAGATAGCCCCTGTGTAGCTTTACGCGAAATTCAAAATAAAATCTTTCCACTTCTACCTCAGGATCATTGAAATTGAATACAAATGATAGAAAGGTCAACTTATATATATTATATATTATATATATAATCACCAAATGGTGTGAACACTTAGCTCTGTTGTATATTTATCATGACTCGTTATGGTTGATGGTATGCCTATCTTTTACTAAGGAAAGAGGGGTTGACAGAATTCCAAGTTCAATATGACAGAAAAGAAAATTTTATAAAATGAAAGTTAAAGTCAATTTCAAAACATAATATAAGTTATTACTTGTCATTATACATTCATTTTTAAGATATATAACTTATATATACATATATTTGCATAAAATGTAATATTGAAAACATTATATGACATTTACTCACCTATTGCCCCTCAGTAGCACAAGGATAGGTTAATGTTTTCCCACCATTAAAAGCCTGGTTTTAAGCCTGTGCTTAATTCAAAATAATTATATATTTTGTATATAAATTAAAAAACAGTAGGTTATAGACCTAATTCTTACCACACATTAACATAAATAGTGAAGATCAGTTTTTGTATTTTATTGAAGTTAAAAGTCAGTAAACTTATTTAGTGATTCTTGTCTATTCTTGCTTTTTTGATCTTTCAGGATTTGACAACTCAAGCTTAATTTGTATTATACAGTTAGCGTACAAATTTTGCATAGATTCCATGAATTGGTTATTTATGCATTTTACTATATAATACAAGTTTCTATATAGATGTGCAAACATTGGTGTATGTAAGTAAAATTACAAATTCTAAATAATACTGTTGTTACATACATTGAAACATTTATTCATAAAACTAAGTAAAATCTCAGACTTAGCAAGTATCACATGTACTGAAACATATTCTAGTAAAATTTTAAGTATTAGGTGCACTAATATACTATTCATGAAACATCTTAGTTTATAGAATAATATATTATTTCAATTAAATTTGCTTTCACACAACTTTTAGAGATAAATTATTCACTTAGATATAATCTTGTTCATGAATATTTGATATCCATTTTATGTGAATTTTTATGAATGCTCCTCGTGTAAAATTGCATGTGTCTTTCGTAAATCATACATTTTGTTATGAAGAAAGTAATAGATATATGCTGATTATTACAGATTATTATTATTAAACTGGAAGAGGCTTATACGTCAGTCTAGACTGAAGAATATTCTGCACATATGTTGGATCAGTGAAATAAGTGTAATAGTCATACCATTCCCGTGTTGTGCAAAATGTTGGATAAATGAAGATGCACGCTTATCACTCTAAACTGGTGGTTTGACAGAATGAGTAATACAAACTGTAAATCATATGTTTGTTAAATTGATAATTCAAGTTAAAATGACTGAGATGAACACTTATTGCACAACATAAAAACACACTACTCAAAAAGAACAGAGACAGAATTGTTTTTTGCCAGATATGCCATGATTAGTTGGGGAACATTTTCCTGTGAGTGTGGTGAATTATCTGCTTCTAAATCAAATGTAAAACTGTCCACAAGGATGTGTAGAGAAGCTAAGGGCTGTATTTGTTTATATGCACAAGTCTGTGTGCCAATAACTAAGATTGGCTGCTGTATGTCAGAAGAAAAATTTTAGCATAAAGACTGTATGTCTGTGGTATGTGCCAATGATACAAAAGAAACAAAGCATCACCTATATGGACAGGTCCATGTTTTGTACTTTTACACACAGATCCATTGCCATATGAGATATATTAGTTTCATGGTATGTGGAGCAATCTGATAAGCTATAATTATTTAATACTAATGAGCCTCTCATGAATTGGCTTAATTTGAATCAGAAGTTGAGACTGGCGATCAAAGGATGAAAGCACTTGTTCATATCATCTCAAACAAACTAATGACGAAAAAGGTATGCATTGAAAGTACCCATCTCACTAGGTAAGATGAGTCAGGTAAGGAAGCTCCTGAAGATGAGGTGCCAGATAGTTCTAGTGGTTAGCTGAGATGCCGGTATATTCCTTCTTATTACTATAGTTGAGATTAATTGCTAGGCCATTAGTTAGAAGTGTCAGTGATTGAGAGGAAGTGGCATTAGTTGCTTTCTGAGCAATTAAAATAGATTTTACAATGAAATGTATCCACTACATTTTGTGGTTCTTATTAGATTATCATAAACTTAGGATAGTTTGTTAATATGCAGGATATTAGATGATAGCTGCTCCATTATCAAATAATTAAGATGGCTGGTCCCAGTAGTACAGTATTACTGGGTTTAGATGATCTGCCTCTTTCTTTCCTATCTTCAAATTTACATGTCTCAGTCACACATCTAGGTTGCACTTTGTAGGGTTTGGGGAGTAAGTCTGCAGCAATTTGTCAGAGAATTTAATCAGTATAACTTGAATCTTTTATGCAAATTTTATACTGACAATTCTCTACACTTTTTGGGCTGTGGCATGACAACAAAACTTAATATATAGTGTAAAAAAATGTTTTTATCAAAGTTTATTTGTAGGATGATATTAAATTAATTTTTCTGGCATATAAGGCTACCATATGCTAGCTTCTTTCTGCATAGTTAAGAACATTGCAGCTATTACCTTTTAACTATCAAATAGTTTTACTATAAAATGGTTCTCAAATTTTTTTGCAAGTACTTCTTTTTCCATCTACTTTAGTGACAAAAGTTCTTTAGAACAGACCATAATTTAAGTGTATTTGACTCATCTCTGTGCAAGGAGTGAGTTATATTCTTTCTCAGCACAGAAAATAACAAATGATTATCATGAATCTTAGTAGACAAGCCTTTGATTCTCTGACTCTTTCCGTATTTACTTCAGAATTGATTGGGCTGACTCACATAAACGATTACAGTATTTTGATAGTTATGTTATTATTGTTGGTGGCTATCTAGAAGTGTAAATGTATTTTACTGTGCATTTTTGAACAATGACAGCACATTGTTAATATCTATTTATTGTAGTAGTCTGTGTAGGTTATACAAGCTGGAGAAAATTTATCTATAGCTACTTGAGTGTGTAATGCCGTGATATATTAAAATGTAAATATAGGTGTCGTGCATGTGTTTGAACGTTACACAAAGTCGTTAATGAATACTGGATAACAAATAAATCAACTGTGCTGATACAATTATAAAGCAACAAAGGATTTGATCTTTATGAAGTTCCTTTATCAGAAAACCGAGGCTATTGCTTCTGTAGTTGTTAACCTATTTTGGTAACTTCTGTAGGAATCATGCTGTATAGTTTCAGTTTCATCCTCTGTTTATTTTCTACTAGACCCAGGCTCTGTTTGCATAACAGTCACAGAGAAATTAAAGAAATATATTTGATTGGGTATCAAGGTAATTGTGAGCTATTTTCATAATAATGGTAATAGTGACACACACAATTTGGTGTAGGTGAAACATGAGATCAAATATAATTTTGTATACTATGACATCCACTAGTGAAGTAGATGTGTTCTCTGTAAGTAAATACACAGGAGTATGCAAAAGTCTTTACATATGTCACATGATCATGAAAGCAGGTTTAGGATTCTGTTAGTATGTGAATACCAAGACCAAGGACAGTTGTATTATGACTGTAATTTACACTTTTAATTAAAGTTCTGAAGAATCAGATTTCAATTCACTTTATAATCTGTTTTTGACATTTTCTTTTTAAGATCAGTGTTTTAACCCTTCTGGTTTTCTTGCTTTAAACTCTCCTAGAGTTTATAAGCTTATAAACATCTGTGCCAAATTGAAGGAATATTTAATGAAAGCTTTCATTTTAGTAGCTTTGAAGATGTTTCTGAGTATCCTATCATGTCAAAAACACAGTAGTTTGTCCACAGCTTCACGTCGACACAGTACATGGGCGAATATATTGCTGGATTATGCTGATAGAAGAGGATTGGCCAAAGCTATAAATGGAAAGGTTCTGCAATGCCATCTTTAATAACTGTAGATCAGTTAATGTCCACTAAACCATCAAGAAAAGGTCTTATAAAAACCAAAATATTTGGAATTGTCATTCACCTTTGATAACGATGACATAAGAAATCACTCCAATACTGGTTTAGACAGAATGAACCAGTGGGGACAGTGGAAAGCCAAGAAAAGTTAATGAAATTTTCCATTAGAGTTACACCAAATAGAAACTCCACACCATGTGCTCACACATTTATAGTCACCATATACCTAGGCTCTAGAAAATCTTTCCAGATTTATATTATTCAAATATGTTTTCTAAGTCTCCAACACCAGGGTCCCAGCTATCCATACACAAATATTGCAGACAAAAATGTGTTGATTCACGACATCAACATAGGAGCTTCACAATCAGCTGTTCTGCTGTTATCTGCAAAAGGTCCAGGATCCAAACTTAAGGAACTACCCTTGATACTCATGACACACACAAGAAAAAAGAACACCCCATTATTTCATAAAAAACAGCTCTAAATGAGTCTGATAATATAACAAAGATATAAAGGTAAATTATATATTGCAAGAGGTATTACTTTTTGTAGTTACATAGATTTTGATGGCATTTTTTTGCAATTTGCATAATTAATTTAGTTTTGGAATGAAATATAGAAAGTTATTTTTACTGCTTGCGTTTTGTTCAAACACTATCTCAGTTTATTTTAACGTATAAAAGACAAAATACAATATGCTTGTATTATTGACATTCATTTTTTGTGTCGTGTCATACACTGTCTTTGCTTTCCTATTATTAATATACTATTTTAATATCTCGTATAAAATAACTAAGACACGAATAAACTAAATTCATAATACAGAGAAGTGTTTTATTTTCACAAAAAGATATTTCTTGATACCACACAAACTTACATATATTTATTGATGGCACACGAGTATCACACATCATGAAGTGTTCAAATTAACTATAAAATAAAAAGACTAATGCTCTCTTCAAAGGTTTTCTATTCAACCCAATGCTTTCATTTTGCGTTTAACTTGAAAGACATTCAGTTAAAATAATAACGGATCAAGATACTGTTTTGTTTAATGCATTATGAAATTTCATTTTTGCATTTGCAAATAATACATAGCTACGATATGTATGCACACATAAAATACATTCAAAAGAATATTAAAATTATAACATACCTTCTAGCTTTTAGTGTATGATTACATTGATGCTATAAAATAACCAGAAGTAACATCAAAAATTAAACTTGTATATGTACATTTTATAAAAAAGAGAAAACAAAAACAGTCCAGGGGCTCTTTTTAAAGTAGATTTAAAACTAGTGAAATCTTTCAGAATTTTAAATTACTGTGATTTTTGCATCAATGAATTAAAACAAAATCGTTCTTTCATAATTAGCATCTTAAATGTCTCGACCGATACTATATTAGCTAATGCGTGTTGATTGAAATACAGCTTTAACAGAAAAATTGGATGAGTAAGTAATATTTAAAAAGTTCTAATAAAACGTATTTTTAGATCGAATTTCAAAGTAACCTGACTGGTTGCTTTAACAACTAAATGAATTTAAGCATAACTTCATGTTGCTAGGAAAGTGTTATTTTATAACGCTTGAAATAACATACGAATCAAAATATGTCTAAAAAATTCGTGCTATGTATATGTATTTCTATATTTTGAATTAAATTATAAAATAAATACACAAAGGTTTAACCAGAAATAATAATAAGAGATGGAAAAAAAGCAAAGGGCTCATTAATAGGGAAACTAAAACATTATCATACAACATGTTATTTTACACTGCCATTAATTGGCAAAAAGTGAAATGAAACACCAGATTTGTGCGTCTATATATATATACTGGCACTATTTTGTAATCTGTTTTATCCCTGTTTGTCCAAGTATGTACACATCAATAAAGGTGAAATATGGCGTCTATGGAAGACGTTCCATTAGTCTTACATATTCTTGATCATTAGCTTCTTTCTAATAACGGCACACCATTTAAAGTGTATCACGTTTAAGGAAATGCTGTAAGAATATTTCATATTATGATCAGTTTTAATAAAAATAGCACTATTTCAACAATAAAAACCTTTAAAAAATGCATATTTAAGTGGGTTTACATGATAACCCCAGACCTTTCTTTTTAATCAATAAGGTTTAATGTATATCCATATTTCATCTTAAAATTAAATTTAAATACACCAATATAGAATAACAAGCATCTCAAACATTTTCTTTCGATAGATGCAGTTATAATTTCCCGCTGGTACAGCGGTAAATCTACGGATTTACAATGCTCAAATCTGGGTGTTATTTCTCCTCCGTAAACAATGCACATAGCCCAATGTGGCTATAATAAAAGACACGCATACAGTTATACAGATATTATTTTATTTTAAATAACAGTTTCTTTAAACTGCAATTAAATGCAGCACCACTGATATAAGACATAATGATATAAGTAGAAAAATATAATAACAAACGTATGATAGTTACATAAACCACTCTTAAGTTTAATATGCTATTACTCATAATATTGCAGTTAAAATGTAGCCATTTATATTTTCTACGAAAGTATATTATTTTTTTAAGCAAATATTTGACCATAGCAAACAAAAAAAAAGCTAAACTTGACTTATATAAATGGAAAACTGATTAATGTTATTAAGTATTTTAACCAATTACCTTACAATTTTATGCTATGGTAGTAAATATAGGTGGTTTGGAATCTCTGCTACACTGTTTTACTATAAGTTTAATAAATCTCAATTTATTTTGCCAGCCCTACCGTTATTTTACGGTTCTAGTTTGTTTTTGAAATTCGGGTAAAGCTGCACAAGGGATACCTGTACCAGTCGTCCCAAATTTAGCATTGTATGATTAAAGAAAAGCAAGCTAGTCATCACTGCCAACTCTTGGGCTACTCTTTCACCAACAACTAGTGGGATTTCCCGTCACATTATAACGTCTCCATGGCTGAAAGGGTTAGCATGTTTGATGTAGCTGGGATTCGAACCCGTGACCCTCAGATTACGAGTCGAGCGTCTTAATCACCTGGCCATGTCAGGCCTACATTTCTAAAACTGACACTTCTTTTTAAAATTCAAACAGATTTTGCTTTTCCAGTGCTTGATCTACTAATACCCTTTTTAGTGTCATTTTCAAGAGAAAGATTCCTATTTGCAACAGTAACAGAGCTGGATCTCGAAAAACCAGTAGCTGCAAGCTCAGGAACGGTTACTTTGAATTATTCGAAAAATTTGTTTTTGAAGCCTTATCTAAGGTTGTTATCAGATCTGAAGCGTCTACAGTTTTAGTATCTGATTTTTCAGAACTAATTCCATTAGCTAAATAGTTGGAGGTTTCGGTTTGTTTTTTAGAACAGAGTTTGATTTTTTATGAATTGTCTTTTCCGAAGGACGTAATGTTGCATCACAATTTGTCTTCATATTTATTGAATTTCGAGAAATTGTCTTTCTTTGCTTCTTTGAATGAAGATTTGGAGTTTCTGGAGATTTTGATATTATACTGGTGTTATTTTGATTTGCTAGAAAGTTAATTTGTGATCCGTTAGACTGCTTTTGGATTTGTAGTTTTGTTTCAGGACTCTTCGATGAGCTTTGAAACTTCAACGAATGTCTGAATGTGGTATTTTGTGAAATTTGTCTAGGTTTAACGTTGCTCATACGATAATGGTGTAGACGATTACGAGAGAGCGCTAAATCGCTATAATTTCGAGTTGCAACAACCTTGAGTTGTGAAGGTACACTTTTAGTTTTTAGGTTAACTTCTTTATCACATGTAGTATCAATGGCTTTTAGTCGCTGTTTGTTAGTATTATCATATTTTTTCAAATTATTTGGTTTAACACTTTCCGCACTGACTATATGAGTTACTTGCTTTTTCTCAACATAATTTGAAGATTCAGTTTCGTAGAAATTGTCTGAAGATTTTTTTTCTTTTTTAAAATTATTTTCTTTATTCATAGTGCTGGTATTAACATTTTTTTCTTTAGGTTTCTGTGTTTCACGTTGACTGGAACTGGAAGAGAGTTTAGTTTTCTGGACTAATTTCTGAGAAGGCTCATAAATGTATGATTTTGGAACTAGTTTGGAATTTGTTTTTGAATCAGATTCTACTTTTGCAGAAAGAATTGAATTTTCTTTTATATTTGTGTTTTTACGAGTAGTACTAAGCTTTGGAATCGTACGAGGTAGAGGTGATTTTTGGTGTGATCTTACAGAACTGGATCTTACTAGTTCAGTTGATAAATTAACACCTTCTTTTGGTTTATTATTTTGTAGCTTACTTGCAGGTTGGTCACGATATCTTATCACTTCTCGGGTGCTAGCATGACGAACCAGAGACGGATTCTTATTTTGTGATGATATTTTACCACGTGTGTCTCTGTTTCCTACACGTTGTTTTAAACTTGTTTGTGTTGTAATTTGTAAATCGTTATTTGAATAGTTGTTTGTTGTATTTCTGAAACTGCAATCCACTTTATCTTTTATAGAAGATTTATTATTAGTACTCCTAATTGTTTTTCTGTATTGAGAGAATCGATTGAAAGTTCCTTCCTCATATGCATTGTTGATTTGGTGTATTTTATTTGGTTCTGTATTCAAGACGCTATCAAAATCAGAAGTTTCGTTGTTTTCATTCTCCTGATTTCTGTACTTTTTTTCCGAACACGTGCCTTCGTTATGGGCAACTGTGTATTCTGTGGAGCTTACTTGCATCTCTGGACCCCTGTGAACAATATAAAAATTATCCATTTGGCATTCTGTTATCTCTTTTCTTGTATCTCGAGCAGAATAATCCTTCAAGCTGTGATATAATCTGTTTTCTCGTAGGTTACCTACCGTATTACTTGTATATATCTTACTTAAAGCACAGTCATCTCTTGTCAGATACATTCCTTGCTTACCAGTGTCTGCGATAATATCGTCAATTTTTTTATTGAGATAACTTAACCTCAAGAATTTTCGATTACTTAATTTCGAAATCACTGAGTTCTCAGATACCCATTTCTGATTACTCTCGGATACAGGTATTTGATATTCGGAATGTTCTTCCTTTTTATAATTTTCATGATTTGTAACAGGAGATAGTTTACTCAGATTGGAATTGTCAAAGGCGTCCTTGGAAGGTCTTTCTTTTGATGAAGGTTCTACAGAAGCTTGGTTTGAAAGGTTTGGTAATGGATCAGTTCCTGTTTTACAGTAATTAAGGCTCTGTATCAGTGACGAAGTTTCAGATGGATTAGGTGAAAGTGTATTTTCAACGTCACTCGATTTTACCTCCAATTGCTTTATAAAAGAGCAGTTTAATGTTTTATATTCTATTTCATTTGGATCTGACGCCTCAATAATAGTGGAGTTTTCAGAGCTCCAGGATTTTCCAGTAAAACACTCGGATTCTATCCTCTGTTTTGAAACTCGTCTGTCTTTTTTATCTGTTAACTCACAAGAATACTGCATATTTAAAGTACTTTTCCGAAATCTTGATTTATCTTTCATACATGGGTTTGAAATATCAAGATCATCTTTTATAAGTCGATCTTCCACTGATGTGGCTATGGTTGCAGGATATTCTTTTGTGCTATGGTAAAGTCTGTTAGTGCGTGTAAAATATGTTTCGTTTGTCGTTGTATTTGTTATTTGTTTTAATTTCTCTTGGGACAACTCTGACTGGAGTGATTCTTTATTACTTTCTACTGAGGATTTTTTCTGCACATCGAGGGGTTCTTTCACAGTGATTTCCGCACTTATTTGTATATTTTGCTCTTTCTCCTCTTCTTCAGAAGTTTCAAAGAATGGTGGTGAAAAAATACGATCTCGCTCATTTATTTCCGCAAGTAGTAAATTCTTTCGTCTTTTTTGAAGCGATTTGCGGAGAAAAGAATGTCTATCAAAGGATCCGTCTTCATTGCTGCTTAACGAACTATATCCTGTTGATTCCTGGTCAGAATAGTCTTGTAATACTGATAAGATATCATCTCCATTATCGAATAACAACCCACTTCGACGCTGCCGCCTTCGAGATGAATCATAGAAACTACTTGAGAATTCAGTAGATTCTGAATTGTCCAAGGAAGTACTCACAGAACTAATTGAACTGGACCTTGACAGAGATACAATACTGGAATCATCAGAGGTACTAATTAGAGATTGATCATGATTTTGAAACCCAGGTAATCCATTATTCAAAAGCGTGCCAACAAGTTTAGTTTGCGTTTCGTTACCGGAAAGTGTAGGAGAACGGTGACGAGATGCAGCTGAAAAGAAAAGAAAAGATATTTGAAATAAACTTTAAACTTTAATTTAATTCATTTTAAAATTAATTGTAGTGATTTTCTTTATACGTACTGAGTTAAACAAATGCTCATTTGGTGTGAGAAAAATAAACACGAAAGCAAACACTGCCAGTTTGAAAAGAACGTATTTCATCGTTGTACATAAAATCTGACAGTAATCAAACAAAGTAATTTACGAACGTTAAATATGAAAGAGAATAATAAAAGTAGCTGTTTCATCATTCATCATCTATTGTAATTATAAGAAAACATTAATGATGCTAAGAAAACACGTGCGCTAAAATTATCAATTTTAGGCAAGGATACACAATCTTATAACTCGAGTGCTTTCGGAAGGTGGACATTTCTTTATCAGCGTCAAAATGGGAATGATGAATCACAGATAAATTTAATGGCAAGGAACTAACTTTAAAAATAAAGTTTGAAGAAAATGTGTGAGATAAATAAAAAAACCTTTATTAAAAGTAACAAATGTACAAAATTTCTATGACCTTCTTTCATTATCAGGTTATTTGTAATAATTTTTGTTACTCATTCACACTATCTTCAAGTAAACTTAAGTGTGAAAAAATATGTAGTGACGTCATGACAGACAATGATAACCACTCGAAAGTGCTTTTGATTATATTTCAATAGTTTATGGCAAGTGTATTTTACTTCCGTTGTGCAGTACGACAGGAAACGGAATGTGTTAGGTATAGAGAGATTAAGGCCGTTTTATTTTAAAAAAAGAAATAAAAATATCATTAGTGTATTTGTTTTGAAATTCGCACAAAGCTATTCGAGGCCTAGCTGTGCTAGCCGTCCCTAATTTAGGAGTATAAGATTAGAGGGAAGGCAGCTAGTCATCACCACCCACCGCTAACTCGTGGGCTACTTTTTTACAAACGAATAGTGGGATTGACCGTAACATTATAACGTACTCACGGTTGAAATGGTGAGTATGTTTGGCCCGATGGGGATGTGAACCCTCGATCCTCACATTACGAGTAGCACGCTTGGCCATGCCGGGCCAGTATCATTAGAAAATATGTTGAGTATTGAGAAAAGTAAAATAAAGATACAGTATATTAAGATCCATTAAAATAAATTGTTAAACAGATAGAATTAAAAAAGATAAAATAAAACATGGAAAATAATCATAATCTACACAAAGAGAAAGGTGGAAAAAATTTCATTTTTCTGACAGATTGCTGATTCATAAACAGACATCACTGCTTTCAGAATCGAGATTTATTCTGTAAATTTAAGTGTAAATTCAGTAGTTTTTTATTTTGTGTCAGTTTTACTCGAACCGGTTTCTATGAGAATTACACATTTTATAAAATGACTATTTTGGATTAAGTTTTGGGCAATAGAAAGGTTTTCTGGTGAATAGAAGATTTATGGTTGTTGAGACGCCCTCTAAGAGTTGTTTGGGTATGTTCTACATGTTGCTGATTGCAAGTGTCACACTAAATGAGAAAAATGGTATAATATATTGTGCAAGTGATTTCTTTAGTAATCTTAAAAATTTTGGTCATTTTTGTTGAATTAAAAATATTCTGTAGTTTTTAAAAATTTGCAGGCAAGACAACGAATTGTTACATAGGTGAAAACTATTTGTTGGCGGTGTGTAACTATCTTTTGAATGAATATGGATTTCTTTACGAATTCTTCTCTTCTGGAAGGAGAAAACGAGAACTTCAGGAAAGAATTGTCTCTTAAATAAAGCAATTATTTAGTTAAAACACATTTTTTATTTTTCCTTCAAAATATGCGAAACGTTTTTGGATTTAAATTCATTGGTAATTTTATTTCAACAGTTTGAAAAATAAAGCTGACTGACAAATGAAAGAAATCTACTGGATTATCACATTAAATAGTGTTCAATCTTATAGAAGAATCTGTAACCTGGAATCAATAAAATTCGATCATTAGTCTGCTCTCTATCAGAAAAGCCCCCCAGTGGCTCAGCGGTATGTCTGCGGACTTACATGCTAAAATCCGGGTTTCGATACCCGTGGTGGGCAGAGCACAGATAACCCATTATGTAGCTTTGTGCTTAATTCAAAACAACAACTGTCAGAAAAATGAAAGGTTTTCCTTTCCTTTTAGTCCCCCGCTAGCACAACGGTAAGCCTATGGATTTATAACGCTACAATCAGAGGTTCGATTCCTCCTTGGTGAGCTCAGCAGATAGCCTGCTGTAGCTTTACTATAAGAAAAAACACACCGTTTCTTGTTTCTGAGGTAAGTTATTTAATATACTCATAATCTTTCTTGATTCTTATTATTTGTTTCTTGTTTGTTTTTATATTTTTAGTTCTTTTTAACATTTCCTTTTTAATCAGTTTTCATATCACACCTTTATTTTACTTTATTAATACCTAACGTAGTTTCCTTTGTTTTTCTTTTTTCTAAACACAATTTTTAAGCTTTTTATAATTATCACTCTAGTTTCCTGTCCTATTGCACAACAGAAGGGACATATATTTACCAGAATTCATTGAAAGCCAATCAAAACACTTTTTGGTTATCATGGGGGTCTGCCGAAATATCACGTTTTCTCACACTTATAGTAATTTTCTGTTCCCTCTTGAAGAAGAAAGGTTCAACTTTATAAAGTGATAGAGTTATAAAGTTTTTACGAGAAAACCTTATATTTGATGAATTATTCTTCACTAAATATGTAGAACAGACTTTATTCTTATGAAATTTGCTCTGGTTTTTTTCATAGCTCATTTCTTTATTTTAAATTGACATAATTTCTAAAGTACAAAGGCCTTTGAAATAACAAAAATAGTTTATGGCAACATTTTTCGAATATATTTATCTATATAAATAATGCTGTGCTAGTCAGACCCTATTCTGCTTGATTCGCATTTGATGGTAAAACAGATCATGGTTTACTGTATATATGCATAAGTTTTTATGGCAAAATGTGTATAAAAATGAAATGTCTCACTTGAAGCACTTTGTTTTTTGCGAGCTTCCTGAGCTTTCCTCTGTGAGCGTCTAATTTCAGCTTTCATTTCCTGTTCTTTCCGAATTTTGTTTTCCTACGTTGCAAACAATTTCATATTGTTTTATTTTTCATTAAAAGATACACTGATAAAATTTCAAACGCGAAAATTTAAGTTATTAAAACAAAAAATGTGTTTAGAAATTATTTACATGCTCATAAACAAAGTTACTTCAGGTATTCATTGAAACTTTAGAGGTGTTTTGTATTGTTATAATAATATATACATTAATGCAAATATCTCAATCGCTAAAAGCCGATAACTTGAAAAGCCATGCTAGAGAAGAATATTGTTCATGACCTATAAAGATCCAAAAAATAGATAAGAACTTAAACAAAATCTGAAAGCACGTTGATGAAAACAATATTAAACCTATTGTTATTTTTCATAGATTTTTACTTTATAATAGGAGCAACAGACAATTGAAACCGTGAATGTTAACAAACCAAACAAATAAAAAAAAATGTTAAACATAACGGGAAACTACAGTAATAATAAAGAGGTTAGTGGATGTCGTTACATTATTTTACCTCAATGGCTTCTTTAAACTTTTGACAAAAACTTCTGAGCACGGTGAAACATTCATCAAGTTTGAAGGTGGTAACGTCTTCACACAGAAATTCTGCCAAGTCTGTTTGCACTTCTTCCAGTTTTTCGGCTTCTTCAGAAATTTGTTCTACTTTTCTCTTTGCTTCCTAAAATAGCATGAATATTACTTATACAAAATTACTACTTTACAACTGATGTCAGAATAACTTTTAAAGGGATAATTATGTATTTGGTTTAGCATAGAAACTTAAGAGATAAAACAAAAACAAACGTTGGTAAAGGTGGTAAAGGCAATCGACTTGTAATTTAAGGGTTGCGGGTTCAAATCTCCGTCACACCAAACATGTTCCTCCTTTCAGCCGTGGGGACGTTATATTGTGATGGACAATGTACCTATTTGTTGGTAAAAGATTAGCCCAAGAGTTGGCGGTGGGTGGTGATAACTAGCTGCCTTCCCTCTAATCTTACACTGTTAAATTAGGGTCGGCTAGTGCAGATAACCGTTGTGTAGGTTTGCGCGAAATTAAAACTAAATCAGAAAAAGGGTAAAACGAAGAACAACCTAAAACAATATGTGACATACACATACGTGCATATATACGTATGTTTTTAGAGCCTGTACATCACAATAAAGGGTCTCTTGTAAAAGTTACGGATATTGTTCCAAAAGTACAACATACTGTTAATCAGTAACTTCTTCTTAATTTTAAATTTTACACAAATTTTGGTGCAAATTATATGACATATAATCTTCTTAATTGTTGTTTCTTCCTTGTAAATGGATACTGTACGCTTTATTTGCAGATGTGTAACTTTTGCATTATATAAATCTTTTCTCTGTTCAAAGTGTACTCAGACACAATATTAGCTGAGGTCTAGGCCAAACATTCTAAACAAAAACACTAAAAGTTGCAAAGATGCCCCCCGCTAGTACAGCGGTAAGTCTACGGATTTACAACCCTAAAATCAAGGGTTTGATTCTCCTGGG
Source organism: Carcinoscorpius rotundicauda (assembly GCA_011833715.1). Classification (NCBI taxonomy): domain Eukaryota; kingdom Metazoa; phylum Arthropoda; class Merostomata; order Xiphosura; family Limulidae; genus Carcinoscorpius; species Carcinoscorpius rotundicauda. The sequence continues at coordinate 44,443,200 of CM022391.1, read as the reverse complement.
CTGGCTCAACAAAGAGTCCGATGTGACTTTGCTATAAGAAAACACAAACACTATGGGAAAAAAATATGATTCAGATGTGAAGAGAAAACTCATAGATAATTCAAATAAACCGACAAGATAGGCATAAAGGTTGTTACAAGTTTGAGAAGTTATACTAAAACAGAAAGCATTTTGAAGATGTAAAAACAGAGTGATGTCTCAGAAAACAGCGGTCAATCTAGGGATTTATAATATTAAAATCCGGGGTGGTACGATTTCACGTGGTGGACACAGCAGATAGCACAATATCGCAAAAAGGTGAAAAACCTGGTTAAAAAATCTGAGATGAAAACGATTACAAAAGCTACATTAAAACAAAAAAATTGTAAAAAATTATTTGAATAACACGTCATGATTAACCATAGAAGTTGAGTATAAATTAAAACAACGAGAACAAAAATTTTGAGAAATTAAAACAGACATTTAGAAGACTTAAATTACGTTGAGGCTACTGTCATAGAAGAACAAGTACTGTTTTCTCCTTGTTATTAAACACAAAACTATACAATGGACCATCTGTATTGTAACCACTCGGTTTTTAGCAGTGTGAGACTTCAAAATTAGCCACTGAAAGATTAACAAGTACAGAGTTTGGGTTTCAAGTTATGGGCAGCATGTTTGCAACTGTTAGAAACTTCAATAATGAAACTGTTACTGGACAGAAATATATGGATGACAAAGTTAACATAAGAAAGATGACACAAAGAATACAATAGAACGAAACTTGCGGATTACAATCACGAGCTTCACTGTAAGATTGTTAGTACATTACACACTACATAAAAGTTATCACACTTCGCCAAATTCAGTTTTATATATATATATATATAATGAATTTTTATACTACGTAAACGATTGTTATGAATAATATTTATCAGAGCCAGTCTCATTAGAACTTGTGTTAAACCGTTATTTTGGTCGCTAACAGTGTAACCAGTCATGGTAGTCACACGTAACCCGAAGTATCTGAAGAACATTATAAACTTTATTATGATGTGTATTCAGAGCTATTACATAAAACTTGATCATGTTTTGTTAACTTTAGCGTTAACTAATTATTTTATTTTGCTAATTTTATTTTATATGAGGGATTATAATGCTAAAATTTGGCGCTCGATCCCTGTAGTGTGAACAGCGTATGTAATCTACTGTGGAAATTTGTGTTAAGAAGAAATAGATATTATTATTATTATGTTACAAAGTAACATAAAGAAAAATGAAAAGAGCGAAAATTATATATTTATTTCATAAACAAATATTTTATTATAATATAATATAAAAATAAATAATAAAAATTTTATATTCCAAATAGTATAAACTCATTTTTAGCGTTAAATCTTTTATTATAGTATATTTGGAATTTAAGTTTCGTTATTAGTTCAAGAGTGTTTTCATTATTTTAATATCAGACACATTGATTATTATATCTGTTGAATATCACATTTGGAACGTACAATAGTCAGAAATAAACAATGTCTTAAAAGATCAATGCTATACAAGCATTAAACCTTTATAAACTCACACTTCCCACTTTTACAAAACATTAATTAATGTACATAATTTAATACCTTAAAAGAAAGAATAGATAGTTTCGTAAACACTTACATTTGTAAAATTTTCCATTTGGTCCTTTATACTCTCGTGTGCGTTTGAGAGCTGATTAGAAAGTGTATTGAATCGATCATTCAGATTTTTTATATCTGCTTTCAAAGCCTCAATGGAAATCCTGGAAGAAAGTTGCTTTATCTAAGATTTTTTCCAACTGTGTTTTAAAAATTAGAGAAGAAACGCTTAAACTGCGTTATCTTTTATGTACAGAAATTTGAAACAAACAGATTTGCTTGGATACTACGAAATAATAATTATACTAACAAAAACAGTTGCTAGAAGCTTAGGTTACAATAAAAACGAAATTAGTTCGAATTTTATATCACAGAAACTTAAATACTATTGTAATTCAATATCTGTTGAGAATAGAGCATAAAGGTGTTCAAAGTCTGTTTTAGGGACAACCAAACTATCCAACCACCTTAATGTGGAAGAAACACCACTGTTCATTCTTACGTTTCTGCATCAATGAAAATAAAAAAAATTGCAGTAATTCTATTTCAGTTGCTCATTCTCTGCCATGGACATATATACGTTCTCCTGAATATATTTATTAACTATTATATACACTACAATAGACTTAGTGGTTAAAGTGAAAACTTTAAGATATGCTTTGATGGGGAAAAAATTTCTCGGTTAAAGTGTACATTAAGAGTCTTTAACGTTTTTAATTTTTCCATGACCCCCAAACAAATTTCTTTAAATATCCATCACATGAAATTTTTGGCAATCTTATTATAATGGATTAATGGCGTATCCGACTGTCTATCTATCTAAGTATGTGACCGATATAATAAATACAATGGCGTCATCTGTTATGCTAAAATACAAGGTATCAATGACAAAAAATTGAGGCTTATGAAATGTGGCATTATCTATTGAATGGCACATAAAACAAAATTCCATTTAAATTCAAGATTTAAAAAGAAAAAATAACAACAAAAACTATGGCACGTGCAACAACCATTTCTTTTCAGCAGAACACAGTTTTTAAATAAAGTACTTTCTTCACAACAAGAACATTACTGTCAATATTACTGTACGTGAAGGCTTGATTATGTCTTTATTGATGAAATTTATAAACAAAGTACTGAAAAACTAAAGTTCTTTAGAAAACTATTATTTTTGATAAAGGGTAGAACTTGTAATGTATAAAAATATTACAGTTTGTATGAGTAAAAGTTACGAACATTTTGAACTCTACATTGAATCATTTTCGTGCAATGAGTTGCGTATGACTATAGAGCACAATCCAAACACTTCCCGTGAAGTACTTCCCAGAAAAAAATACTTTTTTAAAATAAAATGTTCACTTTTTCGCAAATATACAATGAGGTATGAATATTACGATTACGAATTACTAACACGAACAGACGCCCTTAGGTCGGCGTTTCTGCTTGAAATATTAAATAGATTTTTTTATGTTGGATGAGTACAGATAAGTGTTTAAACTAATTAATATATTGTTATAAAACAATTAATTTGATAAAGAAAATACAAAATAACTGTAAGCCAACAATGTGGACATTTTGTCTTATAGACTCGTTTTCATTTTAGTGAATTGCCTTTCACTCAAAGAACGACTCAATATATAAAATAAATTTCAGAATACTTTGTTCTTACTAATGCATAAAATCCATTAACATACACAATACAATACAATATGTATTAAACACCCTAGTTCTTTTATATAGGTAGCTTATAACAGCTGATTCATGTGTCGATGTAACTGTCATATTTAGATATCTTTAAAATATTATATTAGAGCAAAATATAATAAAAGTTACATTCATTCGGTTTTAGCTGCAGGCTTACTTTGTTGTGTTTTCAAGATTTTTCAATTCATCAGGTAACTTTAATACTTCTGGCTTCTTTTCTTCTGCTTGCTATGTAAAAACATAAAATTAGTATAAAATAATTCTAAATATAGAGCAAAACGTTACGAGACACGATTATGCAAAACGATAATAAGTGTCAGTTGAGAGCAGCTACTGAAATCAGTTTGATCACAGTGATTATATTTACTCATCCTATTTTACATTTTCTGTGTTTGTGAATATATGTTTGTTGATGACGAAAATTTTAGACACTTTTCAATAGTAGCTGTAACGACTTGAATTCTTTTTATTTTTAAAATTTAAATATATATCGAATTATTGTATTTTAAGTTGTAAACTTTATCTATCTAAATCTTTGACATGTATGCAAATCAATCAGACGTAGCTCATCAAAATTATATTTACATCTAGGTAACTTCCAAATTAATCAAAACAGAAGAGATATCTAATGGTGTAATAATCAAATATTTAGAAAGTAAATTTATTGGAAAGCATACGTTTCTTTGCAAATGGTGATAGGTAAGAAGTTGTTAAAATGTTCTCACTGTATATACCTTTTGACGTACACAAAAAACATGTTTTCTTTTCAAACACTCACCAGTGCAACAAAGTGAACAAGGTTCATTCCAGGTTTAGTTGATTTAATATCCGTCAGCTTTAACAATGACATCATCTTGAAACCTGCTGCATTTCCTGCGTATTTACCCTGTAGAGAAGAGTTTAAATTGCTTATGTTGAAATACTTTTAACTAAAAATTCAACTTAACTTTCACTCAATTTCTTTAAAATATAAGAACGTGTAATTTCGTAAAGACGTAGTGTTACAGTTATAAAATGTCGAAAGTCTGAAAGGTAAAACAATGTAAAGATGAGACGTATTCATGATTTAAAATTTTTTAACAAGTGTATAATTTTGACTACTAAATAAAGGTATAAAGTAGAGATAATTAAGCCAGTAAACAGACAGTCACGTAAAAGAGCAAAAATGAAGAAGTAGATATGTAAGTTTGCAGGTGCATCAAACACGACACTTCCTTTTCTCGTTACTCATCAAATCTAGAGAAATCATGCAATGTGAGATATCACAATATTAACAATAATATAACCATAAATATTATTGTTATCAAAACTTGGTAGGGCTGGGATTGCTTTTTTAAATTCACTGGTAAAAGATAATGTCAAAAGGCTAGATACCACGAATACTAAGAAGGTACATCCATACACTGGTAGTATAAAGACGCCTACAACACAACATCTGGTGTATAAATTAACTGTTCTTTTTAATTTCTATAACTATTATGTAGTAGAAACGTTAATAATACACGTAACGAACTCTGAAAAACTAAATATTATGTTGGGTTTTGGGACATGCTAAGTGTTATTACGGTTAAAAGTATGTTTAAGGCTAGATTAGTACAATGTAGATAAAGTTTCGCCTGTATGTAGTGATTATGATAAGAGGCGGAAACAGATTTTTAATTTTAACAAAAATGTAATATGACGAATAGGTTGATTACTGATTGTGTGAACGTCATACACGTTTATAGGTAAATACTTGAAGAATTAATAACATTATCCAACATATTTCTTTTTTCGTTTTTACCAGTTCATTATACGAATTTCCCTTTGTAATTTAGAATCGAAATTGAATTGAAAATATCCAAACCTTTCGTAGAAAAATCGCTATTTTAAATTTAAAAATGAAGATATCTTTTAAACTTATACAAAATATGTGTCAAAAAACTAAAAATTTCAAACTAAAAACGATAAACTTAGTATTCACTTTATAAAAAGTACTATTTTCACACTGAAGCAAATATAACTAACAGTTGTGTAAGAACAAATTGATGTATTTAAAATTAAATCAAATTATACATATTCGTAGCTAGCTTACAAGAAAATTGTAAGCTAAATGATTATACAAATACTGATATTAACGGATAAATATAACAACAATATCAACCTTTATGTGTTTTGCTAGTGTAATATTTCTATTAAAAATGCTGGTAATATTCAGTAACTAAAAAACAACTTACTGCATTTAGAAAATTTCCGGCAATCAGCACCATATACAGGATTTCACGAAGACACTGGCTGTTTTTGATTTCTAGCAAATAATAAGTGAAGTAAGCTATTTCAAAACACTAAAATTCACCAAAAGTAAATCATTGTCTTAAATACCTATTATTTTAGTGAACACAGAAGGGCCGGACGTGGCCATATGGATGAGGCATTCGAATCGTAACCTAAGGTTCGCGGGTTCGAATCCCCGTCACACCCATTATGCTCGTCCTTTTAGCCGTGGGGTGTCATAATTTTACGGTGAATCCCACTATTTGTTGGTAAAAGAGTAGCCCAAGAGATGGCGGTAGGTGGTGATGACTAACTGCCTTCCCTCCACTCTTACACTGCTAAATTAACTACAGCTAGCTCAGAGAGCTCTCGTGTAGCTTTGTGAGAAATTCCAACCAAACTTAACATAGAAAGAACACACAGTGCTCAGTATGAAAGAAATTTCGTTTTGTTTTTAATAACTAGAACCTTGTAGTAACACCTCTTGTACTTTATTATGATATTTATTCATTTAAATAATTAATAAAATGCTACCCGCGAAATGTAAAGAATCAGTTTGACTGATTATACCTAAACAACGATTATATGGATGAGGAAACATCTTTTGAATTAAGATGAGAGATAGAGGAAAATGTCAAGCCTTATAAATATATATTTGTAATATTTTGATTCATATTTTACCAGTGAGTTTAGGATGGTGTTCAGAATAACAATTCTATTTCGATATTTTAGTTGCAATATTTTAAACGTTCAAATAATAGCAATGTGAAAAAGAAAGAGCTTGTTACCTTGAGCTGCAAGTTTGATTGTTTCTAGTCCATCTTTTAGAGGAACAATAATCGGGTCAAACTCTTCTTTCAGAAGTAAGCTTTCAATTCGAAGTTTGTAACTGTGTGAAAAAAATACTAAAATGAATGTACACAAATGTACAGTAATAGAGATTCAATTCGTAGAATTATAAAAGACTTCTCTCTAAATAAACGAGAGATAATAACAGATTGTTAGGCTAATTGCATTTCATTCCATAAACGTACTTAAAATCAAAACTCTGCTCAATAGGTTTTGTTTTGTATTTTCTTCATTAACTTCAAATAACAAACGTGTTATATTAGAAATTAACAGACTTATTATGTAACTTGAAATCAAAACTAAATTGTTAATTCATAATCGTGAAGAAGAAGAAGAATTACCATAAAACAATATCTACAAATTGTCATACAAAGAAACGGATAAATAATCAAAACTTTTGAGACTGCCCTGAAAGCATCGAATATACTTCTTAAATTTCTGAGACTAATTTCATGCTGTTCAAACTAATATAAATTGTCAAAAGTATAAAAATACATGTCCTATTTTAGCCCTGAACTGATAGGAAAATTTTAAAGACAATTGATATTTCTACTTTACAAGTAATATAGAAATGTTATACATATCTTCTTGCTTAGTGAATTCATGTTTATGCAATACGGTTGAACCATGACAAGTGAGAGTGACCTATATTCTTAGGGTTTAACTATACATATACATATATATCATTTACTAATGCTAAAACAGAGGCTAATTTCAAATTTGGGTTATTTGTCATGTTTTTATTTGCTCTTTAAGAATAGCATGGGTCCGGCATTGCCAAGTGGTTAAAACGTTCGACTTGTCATTTGAGGGTCGCGGGTTCGAATCATCGTCGCACCAAACATGCTCGCCCTTTCAACAGTGGGGGCAGTATAATGTGAGGGTTCATAAAAGAGTAGCCCAAGAGCTGGCGGCGGGTGGTGATAACTAGCTGTCTTCCCTCTAGTCTTACGCTGCTAAATTAGGGATGGCTATCGCAAATAGTCCTCGTGTATCTTTGCGCGAAATTCTAAAATAAGAATAGCTTGAAATAAAAAAAAAGATAAAAAATATAATAAAAGAAATTGCATTACGTTATTATTCCAGGAAAATGTAACAAAAAATTCTAATAATGTATATTAATAAAATAATTTTTATTTTTAAGGATTTAGCAATGTTCTAAAATTAGGTATTTAAGAAAGTTGGAGCCTGAAAATGTTTCTAATTCTAATTTAGGAACGTTTATGGACTTAAATATAAAACAAAAGTGTTCACTTTCAACTTTACAGTGATCCTTTCTGAATATCTGAACCTCTGAAATTAATTTGTAAGTATATGTTATAATTAATTGTTTAATATAAAATATAAAATCACAACAAAATTCTTCTTCACTCTCATTTAGTCTCGGAAATTCTACATTGAAGTCAAGTTAAATTTCCAAGCTTCTCCATGTTCTCTTCATGGAGGCCTGGCATGGCCGAGCGCGTAAGGCGTGTGACTCGTAATCCGAGGGTCGCGGGTTCGCGCCCGAGTCGCGCCAAACATGCTCTCCCTCCCAGCCGTGGGGGCGTGTAAGTGAGGTCAATCCCACTATTCGTTGGTAAAAGAGTGGTGATGACTAGCTGCCTTCCCTCTAGTTTTACACTGCTAAATTAGGGACGGCTAGCACAGATAGCCCTCGAGTAGCTTTATGCGAAATTCCAAAACAAACAAACTCTTCATGGATGTGGCATAATGTGAGAAACCTTCAGAACATATCAAAGAGAAACAAGAAATTTTACATAATATCAGTTCACAAGAAACTTACAGTTTACACCTACTTTATTGTTCAATATATTAAAACAACAGTACTTACTTATTTATGCCTAACAATTGCTTAAGGAACTTTTCGGCATTTCCAAGCTGCTGTGTTTTCCCTTTAAATGCTTTCAGAAGTTTGATCTGTTGATGAGTAAATTTATTCATGTTTACTTTTGTGGTTAGTAAACTTTCTGTGATCTTTTACATGTTATAGCTGTTTCTAGTTTTGAAGAATTAGGTAGGAATTTATTATTCTAAGATATATGATTTTCAGTCAAAATCAGCTATACATTTAAAACTGGTATTATGACCTACAAAAACAATAATTCGTATGCGCGTGTATGTGAATATATATATATTAATAAAGAAGATTTATGGTTAGCACAGTGTCACAAACTATTGTAAAGAATTTACTGAACCAATTTCGGTTGCGTATGAAGAGGAACTAAGAATTACTTCTAAGAAATATAAGTGTGAAAATAAATAATAAATTAGATGTACAGTCCTAATTTCGCCGCCATCGCAATTTTGCCACCTTATTGTGGGTTAAATCTGCATGCAGATCAGTAGCAATGTACATGAAGCCGGTAGCCAAATGAAAGTAATGTTTCATGTCTTGCACAGCATGGGTGATTTTAAATCGTACGACTCAAAGAAGAAGCAGAAGAAGCTCATATCCCTATTTCTAGCGTTTATTCTTGAAGCTAGACATTAAGAGTTGCCTTCAAAAGCGATCGATTTTCGGCAGCATCACACTACCTGTATAAACACTAAACAATGTATAAATGTAATTTTCATACATGCCTTTCCACTGCGACTTTAAATTTGCCATAGTTCACGGGAATTGCTGATTTATATATTCAAGATTGTTTTTATCTACCGTACTTAACACCGTACAAAGAGAAAGAACCGTTATTTGAACTATATTTCTCTGTATGCTTCAGACTTTCTTTTCTCTCCTACATTTTGGCCGTACTATAAAAGTCATTTTGTTTATATGTTTACTGTGACTAGGAAAATCGAAATAAGGAATTATATATGAGTTCCCACAGTAGCACAGCTGTATGTCTGTAGACTTACGTTGTATAAACCGGGTTTTGACATCTGTAGTGGGCAGAGCACAGATAGCCCATTGTGTATCTTTGAATTTAACATCAAACAACAGCAACGCATGTGATAAAAATATATATGCTCATAAAAATTATATATAAGAAATCCCTTCTACTTTCTACTATCAACATATACAGGGCGGAGGAAAAGCACTACAGTATTATACTTTGGTTAATCTACAGGCTACACTTTAAAATACTCTTGAGAGAGAATGTGTGTTTAACCTCGTCGTCTTCAGGTAGAATTTTCAAAAGTCCTTTCAACTCTTCAGTGCCTAAATATTTGTTTGTTCCTTCCAAGATATCTTGAATTATGACTTCATGCGAACTGTAAATAAATTATCATTAGAAACTTCAAGTAACTCTAAACAAATAAAGAAATAACTAGCACTAACAGTGTATTAAATTTTATTGTCAACCCAACAAGGATGACATTGCAATAATATATAATTTAGTGAAAATAAAAACATAACTAGCACTAAAACATCATTAAACATTATTATCTACCAAACTTTTTTTCTGTTTGGAACTTATACAAATAGACGTTTTTATTTCTGCTGTAGAGTTCATATTTTGTACTCCAAACGATTTGCTAGTGTTTCTATTTTTAGTAATTAAGACTAAAAGAAACTGGTATAATTAATTTTTAAAAACCAGTCAGACCATAAATTTCTTGAAATTTCCTTTTAAACAACTGTTCTCTTTTACATTTCAAAAGTATCATGTAATAAACAAAAACACTACACACACACAAATTATGGAATAATACAATTTATGTTGCTTTTAGTAGTATAAAAAAATATCTTTCACCACTATCAGATCACATGATTTTGATCTGATATTGTTAATTTTGTAACGCACAATCCTCATACTGAAAAATTCAAAACTAGAACAGAGTATTAACATTCACCTACATAGATCTCTGAAGATATCGTGGTCGTAACTGCAAGATGAAAATTTGTAATAATTTATTTTTCGCTTTCATCAAAAAACGTTTTGTTTCTTTCACGTACAAAAACCACACAATGGGCTATCAGCATTGTGCTCATTACTGGAAACATTATAAGTTAGACCGATAGAGTCGACTCGTATAAATAGTTCAAGACATTATATTTTAATAACGTTGTAAAAATGAATATAATGGGATGATTTGAAATCGCCAATTAAGCAATTTAAATATTAAACTTAAAAATGATAACGATTAATCAGGTGAAGAACGAAGGTTTGTATTTAATATTAAGGGCATTCTAATGCCATAAAAACATATTTAGCTACGGACGTTTCTGAGTTGTTTCACATTCCATCATTAACGTTAAAACCTCAAAAATTAGTTCACAAAATGTTTCGTTACGCAGTCAAAAACTTAGAAAGATCAGGTTTTAAACAGTAACAATGTACTGGCAAGTACGATATACGTGTAATAATATTTTAATTGTGATCTTTAAGTTCAGCTAGACGATCGGTCATAAGTAATTATTTTTTTTCGTTATTACGAACATCAATAGCCGGATAACTGCTACCTCTGTTACAGACCGGTAGTATATATAAAATACATTGATGGTATTTTTCTACTCTTTTACAACAGTAGTCACACTAAGAATTTTTTAGAATACTTAAACTCACAACACGTAATATCAACTTTACATGCTAGATGGACGAAAACAATAACTTAGTCTTTCTAAGATGTACAGCTAAACTACTTCTGTTTTCACTTACAAATTAAAAAAAAAATCATAAAATATTAAAAAGTAACGGTCATACCCTTAATTTCAAACATTACCACATAAACACTTGTGAGAAAATTAAACTGTATCTGTCTAGAAGCTACTCACTGTCCTGAAATATCCCCTCGTATTTAACATTCCTTTCACATATAAAGTTGTAAAATGCATTTTCAAATAAATGAAACATATTATCGTAATGATTTTTGGCCCGACAGGGTCAGGTGGTTAAGGAACTCGACTCTTAATCTGAGGGTCGCGAGTTCGAACCCGCGTCACACCAAACATGCTCGCTCTTTCAGCCGTGGGAGCGTTGTAATGTGACGGTTAATCTCACTATTTGTTGGTAAAAGAGTAGCCAAAGAGTTGGCGCTGGGAGGTGATGACTAGCTGCCTTCCCTTCAACCTTGCACTGTTAAATCAGGGACGGTTAGCGCAGATAGCCCTCATGTAGCTTTGCGCGATATTCAGTAAACAAACAATGTAAACACCAGGTAGATTTAACAATGTTTCTAAACCCTTTAGACTTACGTAACGTTATAGAGTATTTAGTGAAACGTTTTAGAAAGGGGGTACAAAAACTCTCTTTCAACACACGCCTCTTGAGGGGTGCTCAAGAATTCAGCAGTTCTTCTTTGCCACATGTTCAAGTACTATATCATCAACACGGAAAAATAAAGAGGGTAAAGGAAAAACGGAAGAGGATAAAGCGAAGAAACTAAGGTACGGTTAATTAGACAGGGTACTCCAACAAACGGACTCCCTTTTTGTGGGAGTGGGGATCTGTATATCCAATGCCCAGGTCTATTTTGTTGTGGGGGAACCGGAGTACCTGAAGAAAACCCATTTTTACTATTTGAGGGGACAATAAGATTTGTGTTATTGAATGATTATACATAATGCTGGAGGTCAAGCATAATGATTTATCCTACTTGTTCTAGTTATTTTGAATTTGAGATACTGTGTTGATGAGCGAGATATAGTTCTGCTAGGAGGAATGGGTGGATGGCTATTAGGTAGTGAAATATGCGGTTTGGTAATTTCTGTTTACAATTCTGTAGAAGAAATTCGTCTGTTATTTGTTTATTTTGAATTTCATACAAAACAACATGAGAGCTATCTGTGTCAGCCATCTTAATTCAGCAGTGAAAGACTAGAGGGAAGGCAGTTTGTCCTTACCAACCTCTGCAAACTCTTGGACTACCTTTTTACCAACGAATAGTGAAATTGATTGTATCATTATAACGATTCACGGCTGAAAAAACGAGCATCCTTGGTGAAAAAGAAATTTGATATCTTGACTGCGAGTCCATAACTTGAAGGCAGTAACTGTTTAGCCTTAAAACAGATTGCAAGGGATTTTATAACGTTGGTTTGTTTGTTTGTTTTGAATTACGCGCAAAGCTACTCGAAGGCTATCGGCGCTAGCCGTCCCTAATTTAGCAGTGTAAGACTAGAGGGAAGGCAGCTAGTCATCACCACCCACCGCCAATTCTTGGGCTACTCTTTTACCAACGAATAGTGGGATTGAACGTAACATTATAACGCCCCCACGGCTGAAAGGTCGAGCATGTTTGATGTGACCGGGATTCGAACCCGCGACCATCAGATTACGAGCCGCGCACCATTACACGCTTGGCCATGCCGGGCCCAATATAACGTTGGTATGAATTGAAAATAAAGTATTGTAATTGGCTAGTAGGTTTTGATCGTAAGAAGCGGAACGCGTGAGTCACTGATCAAAGGTTAACGTGAAATGCTTGTTTCTTTGTATGGAGAATGTGTAGAAGATCCTGTACTCTTGCTCTTTCCCCAACTATTTCGGTGAAGAAGTCTTGGCTATGATGGCGAAGAAGTGAAACGTCTTGGGCTATGACTTATTTTCAATTACCCGTGTGAAACTAAAGCCATTACAAAACTACAATTAATTATTATTGCTTATCGGTAACTATTTCCTTTGATCCCCATTTTCAAATTAGCCTATTTGCATATTTGTAATAAAATTTATCGTAATCTGTATTTCCATAATTAGTCTTTCAAGAAGATTGTCAGACATCTTCAGCACTATTTGATATCAGTTACAGACAAACAATCTTCGGCTGAGAGATATTATTAACTGATTCGTGAATGTGACAGTTTCAAAGCAAACAGCTTTGAAAAATATTACTGATATGAATACTTGGGCTGATAGATACATTCTTATCTACATATGTAAAATATACACTTACATTTTTTTTAATGTTGTGTTTAAAAAGTATTAGAATTTTTGACGGATTAATTCTGTCAAAACTGTCTCGCAGTATAACAAGCTCATTCTAAATCTATCCGAGCTTTCATAATTTAACATAGTTTAAAACATTATTAATTGAATAGTTTTTATGCTCTTGTTCTTTTCAGATTTATTGTGGCCCGGCATGGCCAGGTAGTTAAGGCACTCGACTCTTAATCTGATGGGTGTTTGTTTGAATCCCCGTCACACCAAACATGCTCGTCCTTTCAGCCGTGGGGGCTTTATAAAGTTACGGTGAATCCACTATTCGTTGGTAAAAGAGCAGCCCAAGAGTTGACGGTGAGTAGTGATGACTGATTTCATTCTCTCTAATCTTATACTGCAAAATTAGGAACAGCTAGCGCAGATAGCTCTCGTGTAGCTTTGCACGAACTTCAAAACAAACAAACTAAACCAGATTCATTGAACTTGCTGTACACCGAGGGTTAGCTACATAACATTTCTCACACCCTTTAGATGTGAAACATAATATAGTGAGGAATGATCTGAATGTTCAATTTATAAATTTTCTCAAACTCTCAAGTCTTCTTATAATATACTGTTTTACAGATTAACAGTTTGTCAAGATTACTTCAACCATGTTTCAAAATGTTTATAGTTATGATTTGAATCTCAATAAAAGCTGACACCAGTGGACTTATGACCTGTGACTTTGTAAAATAAACTTTGATACAGAGAAAAACACTTACCTGCGAAATTGTTTTAGAAAAACGTTAACATTAAGGTTTCTCTTAGTATCCAAAAGAATAATCTAAAAAAGAAAAAACATAAATATATACAATATTGTCAACGGCTGCTATAAAAGTGCACCATAAAAGCTAAATACATTAACCATATGCTCTGATAAGAATATTTAAATGATATATAATACTTTAATAAGCTAAGTAACGTTTATGAGAGCCTGAATATAATTACTATATAATATAAGCATTTAACAGTATGTTGTACAAAGTCAGTCTTTGTTAAGAAAGTGAAGTATATAAAACATTAAAACAAAGCTTGCAAAACAAAATGTTCATTATTTCTCAGAATTTCTCATATTCTAGTCAGAGAATCAATTATATCAACTAAATCACAAATCAAGTAACTTGTATTTTTACCGATAAAGTTTTATTTAAATTTACTTTTTTATTGCTTTATATGTTAGAAGAAACTGAAATAAGATTGCACAATAATGTAAGATAAACGTACAATAATGTCTGGTATTCTCATATTTCTGTAAATATTTGTGCATAAGCTTTGATGTTTTAAATCTATATGGTGAAGAGAAAAATAAAACATTTCTTTATTTGATATTGGTAAAACAAAATGTTTGATTGCGTTTTGATGACGAAAATCAATAATATCATAAACAGCCGGTGGGGGAAAACATGAATGAAATAATTATGTGTGATTGCATTCTTGGTGGTATGTAGTACACTGATAAAAAAAAAAAAGACCATGCCCATAAATCTGGACCCGTAAGGAAAATCGATATTATATTCTTGAAGTTCAATAAACACATTTATAATGCTCGTCGCACATATTTTAGGTAACAAAATACCCTGATGGCACAGTAAATCAAGATTAGATATGAGTATGAGTCTTAATGCAATGCAATTTGAGTAATAAATAAACTGAGAATAAATTGTATATTTTCTCGAATTGGTCCAGACTTCTGAGACACCATTTATTTGTAACACCGAAGCTGTATATAAGAGGAAGAAACTTGACGAGAATATATTCTTATCAGTCTTGTTAAATTTCTTTGTCAGTTTGAATGTATGCTTCTTTTACATATTTACATAGTTTATATTAAAATTTAGTCCTTAAAGTCTAAAGTTGTTTTTAATGTCAATATTTCTAAGTCATCTTTTGATTAGGCTGGATATTATAAAGAACGTAATGATTTGATTTTCTTTGTGTTTGAGCAAAGTTATTTACCTATTTGCACTTTGCTAAAATTCATCAAAATACTTCAGGTTCAATTGAGGATGAGACAGCTGTTACTGAGAACTAAAATGTTCCACAATGATGACAACTGATGCATAAATTTTATATGCAAAAACGGCTCGTTTGGTTCAGAAAATATTTTAAATAGAAGAGCGAACAACGTTTCGACCTTCTATTTAAAATATTTTCTGAACACAAACGAGCCGTTTTTGCATATAAAATTCTCAACAAGTGGGTTTCTCGACATCACTGATGCATAAATTTGCTGTTAAATATTTTTTGTATTTTATAAATTAACTAATAACCTAAAATGTCTTTTCTTTAAATTAAATTAAATAAGTATAGTTTTTAAAAATTTTAACGTCCGATGATACATGGTCTAAAAGATCAACTAACAAAGTGCTGGGGTATCATTGATAAGAATTTTTAACACAGGTCTAACGGTTTCGTGTTTTGATTTGTTAATATCATGTTCATTTAAGTTATAGATTGATAATGCTGAAACTCTTATTTTACACATTCAACACTGGTGAAGATTCTGGAGTTTAAAATTGCGAAAAAAAAGTTTGAAAGTGATGTAAATGTTTACTGGTATAAACACGTGAACATATATTTCTAAAAATATATATTACGATGATCCTAACCTTAATTAGATAGTTATTTATCTTGAAAAACACTCACTTCTTGAGATTCCTTTTTCTTATAATTGGGAGCGTCTGTAACATCTTCATTGCAGGTGATAATATTTTCATTATTTTTTCTTGAAGCACTATTTTGTTTTTGGCAAAATAAGCTTTCCATCATTTCAAAATCAAGTGTATTAGATGTTGTTTCATGGTTTGAGGCAACTAAGACCCACAGGTTATTTTGTCCAGTTACTTTCTGAGTTGGTATTTTATTCCAGTTTAGTGAAACCATTTTGTTTTTCGGTTTTGGTACAGCTTGTTGAGGTAGGGTAACCTGATGCGTCGATATCATACCGGGTGGAGGTGGAGGTTTAATACCCAATGGTGGCAGAGGAGGTAGAAGAGACAAACATAATAATGGTGGTGGAGGTGGCGGAGGAGGACCATTAAGTGATAGTAAAGAAGGAGGTAGAGGCGGACATTTTGATGGTGGTGATGATGAAGGCGGATATGATGGAGGAACCAATGATGATGATGAAGGAGATGGGGGTAATTGTAGTGACGATACTGGTATAGAAGAAGAAGTTATCGAACTTTGAAAGTCTGTATGACGACCGGAAGATGAGGGTGAGGTTGATACTGCTGTAGAAAAATCACTTTTGTCAGTCGTTGGTAATTGTAAATGTTCTTCTTTCACGTTTACTTGTCTTTTGGTAGAGGATTCTGATGAATACAACACACTAGAAGTTTGCGAAAGTGGAGTCGATATCTGTAAATCTTTAAAAGAACACTGTACCATGACCGACCTTTTGTTTGTTTTTTGTTCATCATTTTGAATATTCAAGCAGTTGCTTAAACAACTGTTATTTTTTGCGTTAGAATAATTCCTAAAGTGTTTAACACAGGTTAGCAAGTCCTCAGCCTCTTCTTTTGTTTCCACTAAAATTACTGTTTGAACTAATGTCTCAGCTGCTTCCCATATGGCTTCCTTCACTGATGTTAGAGCATTATTAATGTGTAAGAAATGACGCAGAAGTTTATGAAAAATTATTTCTTCAGGCGTAGACTTCACCTGTAAAGATATATTAATGAATACTCACTTATTGTTTTATTTAATAATGCTTGGTGGCATCATCACTCGGAACTGCTAGTAGAACGAAATATTGCTTTTATTTTAGAGTATGCTAGTAAAGAATTGCGTTGTAGACAAATATTATCATATATATATATATATATATATATATACAGAGAGAGAGAGAGAGGTAGTCACATGCGTGAATTGGTCAGTTGCAGTGGGTGAGTTTTAATTTTATATCCAAAATCAGGGGCTCGATTCCCTACTATGGACAGAGCGCTGGTGTCTCATTGTATACTTTTGATACTAATAACCCTGATACAACGCAGACATATATCATTACAAGTATAAACTAATTTTCTACGGTTCACCTAGTAGTAATATTTTTACTGAATAAGTGTCTCCTCTACGTGTAAACAGAACATGGTGATATTTTTGAAAAATAGGATGTTATGACACATTAAGCTTTCCATCTGATAACAATAATTTAGTAGCATTCTTCCGTCAACCTATCTGTCTCTGTCTGTCTACATTTTCAATAATTTAGTCTAAAATCTTGGCAGTATGGAACGTTACTTAAGATGTTTCGCCATTTTTATATGATATAACTAAGGTGTCGAAGTTTTTATGCAGTGAAGCTTTCTGTATTATTTGTAGAATGCTTTAAATTAAATCGCTATTTTGTGTGATTGTACATAATAATAAGTAAGTACACTCCAGTGTTTTTAGCACTAATTAACTGACGACATTACAGTTAGTAGTGTAACAATGTGCTGTTGTAACTATATTTAACTTAAATGCAGAAAAATGTAAGATATAAAAACGTCAACACATATTTTGAAGTTGTTTCTTGAAACATAGAAGGAAAGAATTTGTGGTGTCAATGCAAAATTGAGGTGTGGTTTAATTAAAGTGCTACTGCATACGTTACTTTTGCAAAAACCTAAAAGGCAGAATAAAAAAACTATAGTGTTTGAAGTGTGATATTGTCTCAAGGCTAATATGATTATTTAAATTAAGTCGCTAACTTTTCTAATATTGCTTTTGTCTGCCTGTGTTTAACTGCATAGCTACACAATGTGATAATGCCTCAAGATTAATATGACTATTTAAATTTAATCGCTAACTTTTCTGATAGAGCTTTTTGTCTTCCTATGTTTAACTGCATAGCTGAACAACGTCTGTAAAGAGTATTGAACCCCGATGTTTTAAGTTATAAGCTCTCACGTTAATCACTGAGTCACCATAAAGCCTAACAGAGCAAACACTTAAAATGCAACAAGCAAGAAAAATAGAGTAAAAGTACCTCGTAAGAACAACGCATGTATTTAAATTATTTTTATAGTATTTTCGGAATTATATATTTTTTGGGGTTCTACATAAAAATAAAACAATGTAACGCATTTTGACTTAACCATTCAATAAACAATAAAATGTTTAGCAAAATTATGAAAGTTAACGAGTAAATCAGATATTATAAATGCTTTCCGTTTACAGTATGCAACAAAATACAAAGTATAAAGGAAAAATATAATATTTTTTACCTGCAATAAGATAGCTTTAAATGTATCATTGATGTTTTCATAAGAAACATCATCTTGTTTTTCAACCGGGTGTGATGCTTGACCAGGTAGCGCGGAATCTTTTAAATCCAGACAGATTTCACGTTCTTGGTGTTGATGTCTAACAGTAGATACATGTACTGTATTAAAAATTAATGTATTTTCATCATTACACTAAACTTCAAGGGTTTGTGTTATGAGTTTATGAAATTGAAGTATCCTCTTTGTATCAAATTATTTATACATACACTACTGGCCTAAATCTTAAGGACAATGAACATAAAGAACACATATGTATTTTGCATTATTAGACTCAACCACGTATTTGAGAAGTGCATTGAAAGATAAAAATAAGAAAAGGAAAAATAAAAATAAAAAACTTTTTAGCATTTATTCGGGAAAATGTGAACACTTTGAAATTAGCCTAAATACTAGCTGCTCAAACGTTTAAGACCGTATTAAAGAGAAGTCCTAAACAGAGTAGGAAATGCCCAACAAGAGGTCTCAGTAGTGAGTTGAACGGCCGTCATTGCGAATAACTTCAAACATTTGCTTTGGCATGGTCGAAAAAAGCGTTTGCAGAAGGCTGGCTTGAATGTTATTTTAAGTGGTGAAGATGGCTTCACGAAGATCATGCACTGTTTGAAATTGACGTTCATTTTTATAGACTTCTCTTGCCATCCATTCCTAAACATTTTCAATGGGGTTCAGTTCGGGCGAACACACTGGATGATAAAAAAGAATGACGTTATTCGCCATAAAAAAGCCCTTTGTCCTACGAGCATTGTGGATTGCAGCGTTGTCCTGCTGAAAGGTCCAGTCATTTATACACAAGCGAGGGTCTTCAGTCAATAAGGATGCTCTCTCCAACATGCAAGTATAGCCGGTTGCTGTTTGACGCCTCTGTATAACCTGATGCTTCATTGTTCCATGGAAGGAGTAAACATCCCAGATCATGATGGAACCTTCTCCATTGTGTCGTGTAAAAAATATCTTTGATGGGATACCCTTATCGTGCCAGTAACGTTGGAAGCCATCTGGACCATCCAGGTTAATTTTTTCTTATCAGAGAACAGAACCTCCGTCCACTTTTCTACGTCCCATGTTTGGTGCTTCTCAGTAAAGTTTAACTGAGCTGTTTCGTCGTGTGGAAGGAGGCGTGGCCTTTGAAGACGTAGATGCCGTCTTATCGTTCTTGAGCTGCATTCTGCGTCTGTAAGGGCCTAAATCTAGTTCGACGATCGGCTGGTGTCTTGACGGACAATCCGTCGAATCCCTCTGCTCAACGCCGGCGAAATTTTCTTGGGCCGACCACTTGAAATTATTATTCCGTATCCCTCAGGGTCTTTTAAGAAATTTGCAACAGCAGTTTTACTTCGCCCAATCTTACTAGCAATGGCACGTTAAGAGAGATCTTGCTTTTGCAACTCGACAATTCTGTTACGTTCAAACTATGTCAACTTTTTGCCTTTGCCATGTTTTTACTCAATGTAACACGTGCAATGTCAGTGGGAGATGTTAACAATGCTTATTCTTCAACACAAATGACAAAATTTCGTTACGTGTTTACCGATTAACGCTTTGTTTCAGTATGGTCTTAAACTTTTGACCAGCTAGTATCTAGGATAATTTCATAGTATTCACATTTGCCCTATTATATACCAATTGTTTTTTTTCCATTTTCTTATTCTTATCTTCACATTTCGAAGATCTACTCAAATAATTATTCGAGTCTATCGACACAAAATGCATATTTTTTCATTATGTTCATTGGCCTTAAGATTTTGGCCAGCAGTGTATAATTCATTATTTTGAAGATATACTTACCCCATGTTATTGATGGCTTGTAGTTTTCCGACATCTGAAATGAATAATCAAAATATTTATCTGATATTTACACCATTTTATAAATTTAAGTTTATTTTATTTTTATTTTAAATCTAAGCCTGGGAATATTGTAATGAATTACTTCTATTGAGAATTATTAGGTTCTTTCTTTATATTATTCTACTACAGTTAGCTTTATGAATATATTTGTCTAGAAATTAATGTTTTACGCGTCAAGTCTAATGTATTAAATAACACAGTAAAATAGTCCCTCACTAATACAGCGGTAAGTATACAAATTTACAACGCTAAAATCAGGGGTTCGATTCTCCTCGGTGGACTCAGCAGATATAGCCTGATTTGGCTTTGCTATAAGAAAACTCTCACACACAGAATAAAATATAGAATCAAACGTTAGTCTGGATCCATATAGCACGTGAGCAAGTAATATTTGTTGAAAACGTCAATTGGAATTTTAAAAAGAGAGAGAGAGAAAAATCGTTGGCTGCTTCTAGTCATTTTATGAAATAATAATGAAAATAAAAGTAATATTTGGAATATAGCTTATGGAATGTGTTGAATAAGATGAGGGTATAAGAAAGAACATTGCACATGCTAGAATTATATATAAAAGTTCATGTTACTGAATACTTACAGCTTATATGGCTCATCAAATGATTAATTTGCTATTAACATTATCACATTTTATTTTAAATTAATAATAATAATAATGAAGATGAGAAAGTCCTATGCCAAAAGTGAACGCACCACATTTTATTTTCAGGTACAATAATTTTGTTATCAGCAAAAATGCTTAAAGTAACTCTTTTATTTTTTGTGTATTTAAATTTGGGTAGTTTGGTGTTAAATTATTCTGTGAATGAATAAACTCCCATGACTATAATCAGTTCTGAGACTAAGTTTTTTTTTAATAAAATATTTTACAGGTCTATGGAGGAATAGTATTCGTTAATTACCTTAACCTTTAGATTTTGCAACACAAAACTTGCACAGATGTAGATGTTTTTTGGAGATACAAAATGTGATGAAACAAGATCGTGGTTTATCAGTGAAAGTTCTTATCAATCGTAAGTGTTAACACCACTCCTTTTAATATAACCATAATTCGGATGACACCAGTTAGAAGTAGAAAATATAACTTTTTTTTTCTACTGGGGTCAAAGGTCAAGGTCAATTTGGTGTATAATATATATATATATATATTCTTTTCCAGATTATATTTCTCGACATTCAATATCTTTAAATCTGAGAGGTAAAATATTTAAAAAATACTGAAATGTTTTCGCTTTGCTATCTTACGACATAATGCATGTTTGTTTTAGAGTTTGAGGTTTGACAGGAACTATGATTGCAACTTATAAAACGCCATGTTGCTTGCTTAATTATAACGGATGTGACTCATTAGACATATTCCGCGCGAAAAATATATTCTTAATATACTACGATGATCACAAAGTAATGTACTGTAATACACATAAAATATAAAAGGATGAGATGCTGGTCCAATATTTCTTCAATAATATTGGAAATAACTAACTTATAACTTTGAATATTCAAGAAAAAAACACTAACTTAAAATTACCAAAAATTCCATTCTTAGAGGAATTAACAATAAATAGGTAAAGTAGAGATTAAATACTTTTAACATTCACTTTAAACTAAAATTATAATTTCAGGAAAAAAATGTTCCATATTTATCTTATGCTTTGCAGAAGTAGCAGCCAACTCTTTACACCTCTGTAACGTCATACTCTGGTTCGTTATTTTTTATTAATTTATATAAAAACACAAAGCCAATATTAGAAACTTAATTATAATCTGTTTGAAATTATCAGCTATATAATTATCTCTGAAGGATGTGTATGAATTTGTTAGCTATTTTGTGACTAGCTCCGAAATTTTCCATGCTTTGTTTGTTTGTTTGTTTTTTGAATTTCGCACAAAGCTACTCGAGAGCTATTTGTGCTAGCCGTCCCCAATTTAGCAGTGTAAGACTAGAGGGAAGGAAACTAGTCATCACCACCCACCGCCAACTCTTAGGCTACTCTTTTACCAACGAATAGTGGGATTAACCGTAACATTATAACGCCCCTATGGCTGAAATGGCGAGGATGTTTGGCTCGATGGTGATACAAACCCGCGACCCTCAGATTACGAGTTCCACGCCTTAACACGCTTGGCCATGCTAGGCCACTTTTCATGCAGTCTATAGTTACAAATAATACAAATTTATAATATTGCCTGTACTATTTTGCAGTCAAAATCTGAAGGATGTGAAGAGAGTGTTAGTCCAGTATGATTCATATCTGAATTATTCACTATGCTGGGTTTATTTGTTTTTGTTTTTTGCTTAAGCACATAGCTGCACAATGGGCTACCTGTGTTTTCCCCAACACAGGTATCGAAAATTGTGTGAGTCCGTAGACATATCGCTGTGTCACTGGGGGGCCCCTATTCTGGAATTATCATTTGATAGTTGTACATAAAAATACGCATTGAGATAAAGCAACCATTTAGCGCTGTAGAAATTATGTAACTTATACTTCTCTTTTTTTTTCTGTTGCATCCATAACTGCTTTTGAGAACTTTGTTATTCACCAGATTTTGAAATCTTAAGCTTACAAGTCAGTTAATTAAAAATAACATTTCCGTTGACAACACATACGAAATATGAGATAGAGAACAGACAGGAATCAAAACAGTAAAATAATCCATCATCGAATAGACCTATTAATCAGCTAAGAGTTGTCTTTCTTGTTGAGGGTCAGAGTTCGCACACAGGTTCAAACTTTGGAAGTGTTTTGGAAATAGAGCATTGCTTTCTTTGATAAAAACAAACAATTAAAAGCAAACAAACAATGAACTCACCTATGTAGAACCAGCAGTAAAGCGTTTATACGTCTACAGTTCTGTTTAAGCTGAATTACATCAGGAAACTACAGGCGATCCATATATAGATGCCGTGATCTCAGTTGGTTCAAAGGTTAACAAGGGCGGAGAAAAAGGAAACTTGAGATGCGAATCAATTAGGTTTAGCCTGCAAGATAAGTAAACTGGCGGAAACAAGAATAATTGCAGTTGAAACTGCTATAAGTACACAGAGAAAATAGAAGGTAAAAACCGATTGTTTCATTTATTTACTTGTTTTAGCGCAAAGATTCACATAGGGCCATCTGTACTGTTTCTGCTGCGAAGATTACGAAAACAAAGTTACCATTATATTAGATTGAGAATATAATGAACACTAATTAAACATATAAAAGTAAAATTTATTTAAAGTACTTTAAATAAAACTAATCAGATAATTCAGAACTAAAATATCATAGAGATGGTCTTAAATATAATAATACAGATACCTGTTTCGAGCTCTGAATAAGATAGAATATAGAATAAGAACATATCAGCGGTAGATTTTGAAACATCATGAAGAAAAGTGACATCCAATCAGGCGTCAGACTAGCTCGAAAATATGATAAGTAAATCCGATACTCTGACGCAGCAGAGAAGATAAAACTAGTAGTTCAACTAATAGTTACTAATCCATAAGACATTTGTTACAATAAATAAGAAACAGGAAACATTTCATTCATACCAGAAATTGTTTAAATTAATTAATAAAAACATAATCACCATGCAGACGTTGGCTATGTCAGGGAAAGCGTTCTATAGAAATATTGTGCACTAGCTATGAATCTAAGTGAACATTTCATTTGTTTGTTTACTGATAAGCACAAAGTTACACAACGAACTAATTGTGTTGTGCCAACCATTAGTATCAAAACCCGAATTTTAGTCTGACTGCTGAGCCACCGAAATCTTTGTGAACAAATAAGGAAATTAACGAAATAGCTGTTCCATATAATACAAATGAGAGTATGTAACACTCAATTACGACACGCTGTCTTCCAATACCAGTTGTAGACATAAATACGCCGTCGAAAGTCATGTATAAGAACTATATGTTGATATTTTTTGTCTTTCTTTGGTAATGTGATTTCACTGAGAACTGATCGTTTTATGGAAGTGTAATTAATCGCCCTTTCCGTCACAGTATATTAACACAGTTAAGTCTTTAATAATGTTTTCAGACCGGAAGTTAGCAAACAAAGGAATGTGGCTGAACTTGGGCCACTAGGATCATCCATAAGTATAACTGCAACAACTTACACCCCCGTCATAAGTAAAGTATGGCATCATATAACAGGTGAGAATCCACAAATGCAAAAGTCAGTGTCAAAACCCTTTCGTTCCGTTCACATGCCCCAAGCAACAAAACACAACATAAATTGGTTTAACATCATTAAAAAATCCTACTATACCAATACCACCTCCAGCCATAAGCCTAACTTTAGCGGCATTAAGCATCGAATGGTCGGTCGGGTATCATACATCTCGTCGCTAAATACGTTGGTAGCCACTGAAACCGCGACTCAAACCTGTTGCAGCACGTCACTCTATAAGTATAAATATATCATTCAAATAATGCGCAATTAATACTTGTTAACTCAAAAAGTATAAATATATCATTCAAATAATGCGCAATTAATACTTATTAATTATTAACGAAAAAAAACACAAGGGAAAAATTCTTCAGTTATTGTTTACGTCATTATGTGAATAAATTCTGGTTTATCAAATTAATAGATAACATGCTGAGAGCATCAATGCTATATAACTATTATATATTATAACTTTATCAAACAACTTTCATTGATTATTTTTCCAGATGAGGCTTTGCCAATGCTGTTATCGTTGAATAAGTAAATAAATAAATACATTACCGATTCAGTCTTAAATAGTAACACTGAATTTGACCTTCACTTTGAATCTGAACTTGAATTTTCAATCTCAAGAACACTTTGCACACGTGCGGGCTAAAATGTTGAGGTAGTCAGAGATCCCTCGAATTTTGAACTATTGCCTAGAACGCCAGTATCTAGTCAGGAATGCTTGTAAGAGCTGTTGTTGTTCTTTGTTACTAAAAACAAAGCTATACTAAGGGCTACCTGTATTCTACCCATCAAAGGTATTTAAATTTGGTTTCTGGTGGTATAACTTCGTAGGCATACCAGTTTATACTTTAAAAACATCTTGGATGGATTAATGTCTGACGTATCGGAATGCAGAGACAGGCGATCCAAAGTCCAAAAACTGATGCCACTAAGCAAATTCGGGGCCCGGCATGGCCAAGCGTGTTAAGGCGTGCGACTCGTAATCTGAGGGTCGCGGGTTCGCATCCCGGTCGGACCAAACATGCTCGCCCTGGGGGCGTAATAATGTTACGTTCAATCCCACTTTTCGTTGGTAAAAGAGTAGCCCAAGAGTTGGCGGTGGGTGGTGATGACTAGTTGCCTTCCATTTAGTCTTACACTGCTAAATTAGGGACGGTTAGCACAGATAATCCTCGAGTAGCTTTGTGCGAAATTCAAAAACAAAACAAACTGAGCACATTCAGAACTTTTAACTATAAATGTATTATAAAAGTGACAGTTATTCCCCTTTTAAGGTTAAAAGAGCTGAAAAAAGCTTTTGGGTGCCTCTGAATGGTGTGACGGGGATTTGAACCTGTGACCATTACATTACGAGTCGAGTCCTTTATCCACCTGGCCATGCCCGCCTCTTTGAAATAGGTTAATATTTTCAGCATTGCATATTTATGAATTTATATTTACTATACTCAACATTATTACTGAAATGTGTTAAGCCTGAAAACATACATACATGCAAATAATGCTTGACTTTTGTTTTTTTTCATAATCATAAGCGAATGTCACTTTTGACATGACCCAAGTTCGGTAATCAATGAAGTATCCAAATTTGAGGAAGCTATTTTTGAAGACTCTCCCTTTTATTTGAAGTGAACTTTTCCTCTCTGCTTTTAATATGATTTTCAAGAAACCCTAGACAGCGAAAAGATTAGCGACATTAAAACTTTAACCACATGATAATCATATTACCTGGACCAGACATGATCGGTATATTTCTGAACATGCTCTGCTCTTCTGTCTATCGAACGTTGAAACTACGATCGTCAATTTCACTATTCGATCAGAAGTATAGACGTATAGGTGACGAGTTCTTTCTGGTTACCAGCTGTAAATGACGATTCCAAAAACATTGTTGTCCATGACATAACCGTTAAGCCCATGTGTAACGTAAAGTATTTTTCATATTAAAAATTCCAACTAATTCTAGAACATCATCGGTCACTAGGTAAACTAGAGATACTCTATTATTTGAAATTAAAAAAATTTCCTACAAAGCTTAATATGTAATACTTAGATTAGTTAAGTGCTGATAAACTGAATAATAAACTAATGAGCTATAAAAATCTTAACGAATATAATTTTGAAGTACACTAAAATTAATTGATCATTAACTTTTAAGAAAAGAATGTGAAAGGCCTACATATTTTACTTGAAGCACTATTAATTTCTGAAATGATTTGTGACACGTCACACGAGAACACACGAGAACACGCAAGAAAAACTTACATTACTTGTTCATTTGGTTTTCACAGTAAAAATAAAACACATAGAGCTTGATATCCTGAAATTTGTTTTTACTTGACACCATTGATAATATTCTTATCTGACGGTTTTGCGCATTATTCAATAAATGTAGCATTTAGCATTACTTTAGGGTTTAAGAGAAGCATTTTTCGTGAATATATATTATATTATCTCTATCATGCTATTATTAACATAATTATTATTACCATATAGGCTAAGTAACTGTTTTAAAGAACGCATGTGCGAAAAAATAACTCGTATGTTTTGTGTACTTTGTATTGGAACTACTACGTTTCAGTGATAACCTTTTGTACTATCACTATTTTACCTGCTTATTTATAAGCTACAGAAAATGCTCAGTTCATGTGTATTCGGAACAGTTTATAAAAAATTCTATGTTAATTTGAACAAAAATTCTGAAGCTTAAACCGTATAAAACTTAAAATAATTAAAAATATTGTTATTATAGATTGCATCTAAATAATGGTTATCAAAGAACGTTGTTAGGACAAGTATGACTTCTCATATCCTTACGTACTTTGAAATTATGCGAGTCTGCGTAATTATTTACTTTAAAAACATATGGCTTCTTTTAGTCACAATAAGAACGTGATTCAATTACTTCATTTTAAAGCTTATATATATATATACACGATACTCCTTTACACGTACTGCAATTTTGCAATTGCCCCGTAAATATTCTCATATTTGTACTCCATTGGTATAACTATATAAACTTTATATATAAAATTCTCATTTTTATGGTTGTTTTGCTGTTTTGAATTAAGCACAAAGCTACACAATGGGCTATTTGTGCTCTGCCCACCACGGGTATCGAAACCCGGATTTTAGCGCGCAAGTCCGCAGACATACCGCTGAGCCACTGAAGGGCCTTATTTTTATGGACAAGCTGTTGTATTAAACTGTAATATATGGTAAGGTTTTTATAATATGTGAAAAGTATATATAGATACATACTAGTTTTGTATATGAAACAAATCTTAACTGAATTTTTAATTCAATAAAACAAAGCTTTTTAAATTTTAATAATCTGATAGACGTGAAATTACTTAAGATAATGTGAAAAATTATTTTTTTAGTGTAGTAGATTGTCTGGTACTTACATTTTTGTTGTTTTCTTCAAGTTTCCATTTGTAAGGTTTTCTAATGGATTTTGTGTTAACACTGGCTAATTAAATTCTAATCGATTTTATTTATATTAGCGCTTTCTATTCTAATCATATTTTGTTTATACTAGCGATTTTATCTTAATCAGTTTTAAGTTTATACTAGCGTTTTTCATTCTAATCAATTTTATGTTTACACCAGCGGATTTTGTCCTAGTCAATTTTAAGTTTATATTAGCATTTTTATACTAATCAGTTTTAAGTTTATACTAGCGTTTTTTATACTAATCAGTTTTAAGTTTATACTAGCGTTTTTTATACTAATCAGTTTTAAGTTTATACTAGCGTTTTTATCCTAATCTGTGTTAAGTTTATGCTATTGTTTTTTATCCCAATCAGTTTTATGTTAATACTACCATTTTTATGCTCATCAGTTTTAAGTTTATACTAGCATTTTTATACTAATCTGTTTAAGTTTATACTAGTGTTTTTTATCCTAACCAGTTTATTCTAGCGTTTTTTATCCAAATAAATTCTGTATTTATGCTGTCACTTTTTTGTCTATTTTATGTTTATACAAGTTCATTTGATCATAATTGAATCTGTTCATACTAGCTTTTTTAAAGTACACTTATTTCACGCAGTGTCAAAAACGTAGTACACTTATAAGATAGAATTTCGATTTCTACATACTTATTTCTTTATTATATTTATATTTAATGTTTTGTCTTTATGGGGACTGAAGTCTGAATTTTAGAATTAAACGTGTTCATGCGCACCGTTCAGAATATGCCGTAGGACACATCCATTTAGACCATTTAAAATATCTACCCTTGTTTCCGGTAACTTAACAGACTTACAAAATTAAATTCCGAGGTCTGATTTTCTGAGACTAAAGAGTACAGACAGTCCGTTGTGATTTTGTGTTGCAACAACTGCACTAATCGTGTTGTTTTAAATTTCTCTAACATGTATTGTGTTGACTATATGTGGGCAAAAAATTGAATTTTTGAGAATAAAACTAAAGAGAATTCGTTCAAGAAAATCTTGGATTCTTATTTTATTCAGCTTAGAGAGTTTTCAGTAAATTATTAATTTACTTAATTACTGGAGTAATCTTCTATCAATACTATTTCACAGTAACGTGAGACATGGAGATGACAAGTTATTGTCTGTGTTTGTGTTTTCTGATAGCAAGGCCACATCGGGCTATCTCCTAAGTTCACTGAGGGGAATCAAACCCCTGATTTTAGTTACTGTCTGTATAATACTACACTGAATTTCGATAAACTGGTTAGAAATAATGGTCAGATTTTTAAACAGAACAAGTAAATTTAACGTCATTGGTGGACAGTTGATTAACTACAGTGCTAATGTACAGAATCTGTCCGAGTTTACTTTGCATATAGACAGATACATTGATTTAGACTACTTACACAACTTGTACTTCTGGTGTATTCTAGTAGTATTTACTTGCATATTAAAAAAAAGTCACATAAGTAAGGCTTGTAATTTTTGTGAGTATTTGATGTTTCTAAAGGATCATATATTTAAATTATTTTTTATATGTTACACATATACGTAATACAATTCTTAAGAACTATACACATATATTCAATATTTTAAACAACATTCCTTGGTTCTGCCTCCTCTTTTTAAGGTCTTCTCTATGAGTATGATTAACAAAATCCCCAGGTAGGTTGAAGTTAGATATAACAGTTTGTAAAATGTCTTGTTTTTAATTTTTTTACTGTCAGCAAATACAAATAAAAAATATTATACCACAGTTGAATATTTAGGCGATAGCATTTTGTATTTTTTTCAAATTTGGAAACTCTGTACTTTTAGTATAACTTACTAAGTCAAATAAATAATTCAATATCTACATTAAGAATTGTATAATGTTATGCAAAAAATAATCATAACAAATAACCTTTTCCGATGTGTGTCCAAAACTAATTAGCAATTATAACCTTCTGTACGTGTATACAGCAACCAAAACAGTTTTTGAGATTGTTTTCCTACTCTGGTTAAAAGTTAATTCTGCTCGTAGAATTAACAAAGGTTTTCTAGTATACATTTCAGCTGCATTTATTATTTCGTTTAAATGTGGTTTTAATGTTCGATTAATCAACTTCCTCAATGTGCCGAATAAAATGTAATTACGTTTAAGAATTTTATACTATAAGCTATTTTTCATATGAGAGACTTTTCTGCGGGCATATTTCAAACTTTGGCGTGAATTTCAAAGGACGTTAGCAGCACAACATTCATTTATTCTATATTTAAAGTTATACAACTGTTATGTGCTCTCCTGTTTCGCTGTACTCTAAATTCTGTACATGTAGAACACGAATTAATTAAAAGTTATGTCTTAAAACAAATTTACCAAAACTAGTGTATATATACGATTTCATATGTAATGTTTCCTTTATACTGTGACCATTGGTGACTTTCAATTAACCTTCATATCATTAGCACAACTCCTGTTATAATCTCTATACTTACATTATCACTTTATTTTATCAAACTAATGACGTAAAATAGATAATATTACACAAAGTAAATAATAAATGAAGAATACAAAGTCTCTCTTAAAAAAATGTACATGTTATTATAACCGAAATTTATGGATATTATAAATATTAACTCTTGTTTGGGACAAGTAAAGACAATGTTTAATTTTACATCCATGAAATATTAATATTTGTGCAGCGATACAGTTCAGGTTTTAAAAATATCTTATTCTATCTATGATAATACAGGTTTGGTTATCAAGTGTATTTTGCTTTGATGGAATTAACAAGCAAACCCATCCGTTATTAATACTTTTACCTAAAAACGGTAATTTTTATATGATTTTCTTACTACTTACTTTGTAATAAAACAATTAATTTATTTCCTATCTATATGAATTAAAATACTCTGAGATATACAACAACATCAAATAAAAATTATTAAGCTGGATTTTTATTGTTTACATCATTACACGTTAGCACAGTGCATGTGTATTGGTTTTGAGATATGTTCAAAAGAGAAGTATGAACAATAACAAAACATATTATGACATCTTATCTCTAGATGTAATGCAATAAATTTGTTACATAGATCATGATTAGCATTTATGCTTTCTATAAAACTTAATGATTATGCTTATCTTTTGAATATTATCAACAAAGTTTAATGTGTACAGGAAAGTTTTATCACAATAGTTCTGTCAGCTCTAGACTAATCTGGGGTGGACAAGGACGAAAGAAAAAACGTTATTCGATGATCAAGTAAATTATTGTTAAGTAATGTAGAGAACACTGTTTCTACTTTATGTATATAGCACTTTGATGTAAAGAGATATGATGTAGTTGTCATTAAGAAAAACAATGATAAATGCATAAATTATTACTCCAGATGATTTTTTAATAAAAAAGCAATTCAAAGCATAACAGAAACAGAGAAAGATTGCATATGAAACTGAATAATGAATGACTTTAAAATATAAAATACTGAGGGGGGATTAAATGCATAACGAAAATTAAAATTTTTGTAAGCACTTAATTAATTACTTAGCTTTCATTAAAAAGCATTATTTATGTTTAATTTACAAAACTTATTTAAATTTCAATAATGTATTAGGTGATTAATAAGTAAGCTGAATTATCGAACTTTCGAAAACATATTACCAAGAATGAGTGAATAATTTACGAACAAAAAATTAATCTCTTTCTCTCTCTTTATATACACACACA
The DNA here is from genome assembly GCA_011833715.1 of Carcinoscorpius rotundicauda. Classification (NCBI taxonomy): domain Eukaryota; kingdom Metazoa; phylum Arthropoda; class Merostomata; order Xiphosura; family Limulidae; genus Carcinoscorpius; species Carcinoscorpius rotundicauda. The sequence goes on along the minus strand of CM022391.1, from coordinate 44,411,469 downwards.
CACACACACACACACATAAAGAGATAATAAAAAGGGTGTTTTGTGCATTAGTTAGTTGCATGAACTATATATACGTTTAAGTTTAATATTTCTCCTATTTGCTTGCTGGCATAATACTTACTACAAGCACTAACAGAATTCTAATTAATTCTTGTTTTTAATAGAAAACTGTACAATAGATTGGATACACTTTATTAACCGTAAGAAAAGAAACTCTTATGTTTAGGGTTGTCAATAAATTCACTGTTGATGTACTTGCAAGTTTCCTGGATTATTCATTTAATGATAACATAGTATGAATAAGCCAGAAAATGTGTAACTTTTAATCATTCCAATAAAAGATTCGTCCAAGTTTGCATACCTTACGTTTCTCAGAATCACAGATATTTGGACTTCGGTGCTGAGGCTATCTATATCACGGAATAGTAATTTTGGTGATCGATCAAGACACTGACCATGTTTTTCGAGATATATATCACGGTTATAAAAAGAAAATTCTTCAACATTAGACATGGCTTTCACGGAGAACTTCACCTGTTTTATATTTTCCTCCATAAAAGTTTAAACATTGAGATATTTTGTAATTTTGCTCCTTCTCTTAGCCTTGATCGGCTTCGGAGAATATTAGTCATGAAAACGACAGCTAATAACTGAATTATAATTACATCAATGGAGTTTTTATTATCACTGTTTCACTAATGATATTCAGTATGCATATCATATGGTATAGTTTTGCATCTTGTTGCATCTTTTTGCTAATAATTTAAAACTGGACTTAGGGTTAGTAGATGTTAACTACTTGCTATGTCTTTCAAATTTTAATAATTACATTTGTCGACAAAATATATTAATATAAATACAAATGTACTAGACACAGTACACATTTATACTCCTAACTTCTAATGAATACAATTAAATAAAAACCTCCACATGAGGAGCCAAACGTAGGTGATTATGATAGTATACTTAAGCACTTTTGTAGCAAACACAAAAGTAGCTACGATAACAGATATCAGTAATACAGCTAATATCTCTGCATCGTTTATTTATTATTTTGAAGATTAACTGATTTTTTCTGTTACATTTGGCGGGAATGATAAGAAGTATCATAAACAAAATTTATTATGTATAAGTTAATTTCTTTTTATCTACGTTATGGGTCCTTGCTCTCAGTGAGATGAAAAAAAAATATGTCTTCGTCCCAAAATTAAAATAAAGTTATTTTACATTTAGGTAGTTCTTTTCTTTTTTATATAAGTGATTTGATATTTTAGAAAAGTGATGTCATACAGGGATGTATCTTATTCATGATTTCCTTGCACAACCTGTGTGATACTCCGACCTGTTTTAATGTCCTAATTTTTGTTTATTGTGAAAGGGGAGAGTTCTCTGGAATATTCATCAAGGTCGAGTAGGAAAACTAAGTGGTTAACCATGCTTTCAGTTCTCATCCATTGTATTCATGATAACTGAGTATTATAAATCTGATAAGTTTACTCAGAGTATTATTAGATTGTCTAATAGTGCATGAGGGGTTTTTTAATGAAACTCTAATCATAAAACAGGTGTTACCATTCATTCTGATGACAAACAAAATTTTATACACCTTAATTTTTAAGAGAATAAATTTGTGCCTCGTTATCAAATTATGTTTCATTTAATACTTTCGATTTGTTTGTTTGTTTTTGAACTTCATGCAAAGCTACACAAGGGCTATCTGTGCTGTTCGTCCCTAATGGAGCAGTGTAAGACTAGAGGGAAGGCCACTAGTCATCACCAACCACCGCTACTTTTTTATTAACGAATAGTGGTATTAACCATAGCTTTATAACGCCTTATTGCTGAAAGGTCGAGCATTTTTGGTGTGACGGGGATTCAAACTCGTCACTTTCAGTTTACGAGTCGAGCTCCCTAACCACCTAGCGATGCTAAACCTAACACTTCCGACTAAAATTACAAATATTGTTCAAAGAAGGAAAGATTCATTATTTTTTATTACAAAACAAAATATTTTTAACAACTGTTTCTAATCCTTATATATATATATATATACATACACACATACATACATATATATATCACATGTCTAAGCATTTAAAAACTCTGTTTTACAAATGCAAATTGGCTGATTTTTAAAAGCAGTATGATTTTATAGAATATAATAGAAAGGAAAAATAATATAACGTTTTAAATGTAGAAGTTTATCGTAACGTAAGAATTGTTTCATCATAATTATTTAACTTAGCCTTAGTAAAACAACAGATGAAATATTTAAAAAGTAAGTTCCGACTATTAACATTTTGAACATTTAATTTGAGAAAAAAGCCTACAGACACAGTTTTGTTTTGGTTAAATAGTAACTTTATTATATAATAAAATTATATAATTTTAATACATAAGATTATAAAAACAGTTATATGTTTATTGAACTAAGCTGAACCGTTTCTGTAACGATAAGAGAAACAAACTTCAAATTAGTTTATAAAGATAAGCAAAGGGCCACATGTTGCATCATTACGGTATGAAGAAATCAATTTCCGTTTGTAACTCATTATTTTTTGTATCTTTTAGGCTAATTAGCAAAATATCCGTTCAAACAAAGTCAACGGTAATTTCCTAAAACTAGTGATGAATAAGTATAAATGTATAGTGAACCCACTACCTTAAATCATAGTGTATTTGCAATATGATTGTCTAGTGGACCATTTATAACCGTCTTTTGTCACTGTATACGTTATTTTAATGAAGAAAATTAAATTTTCTGTTGTTAGTTGTTGTTTTTATTTAAGCAAAGAAGACTGTCGATATTAAATTATTGACAAAAATGTTAGTTTACACTCATTGGGTGGATCCAGCGTGATAGAGCATTCAGGTTCGTTTAGTTGTCGTGGATTTGTGTTTTAGGTGGATGCCACCATCCTTTGTCGTTTTATTAAGCGCAAGAAAAGACTGCTATCGAAATGAGCAACTTTTTACTGTAATAATTCAAACAAGAAGTAAAAAATGGGAGATATTCAATTTAATTTATTTTGCATGGTGCAAACAAATCATGCGCAAAAAATAACTGAAAATAATAAATATATACTCAAACACGTTCATCTCTCTAAATATTATTTTCGTTCATGCTCCTATCTTAGAAATATATCTTTCAATTAGCCGACAGAAGAAGCCCCGATTTTTTCATGCATTTTCCTCCCGAAAAGAAATGTTTTTGTTGATAAGTTTATAATAAGTTTATTTTTTTATCAGATTGACAGTTCAGGACATACGAAAACGGATCGCTGTGGATTTCAATTGGAAATTTTAGGAATTGTAAAAAAAAACAAAAAATAAACATGAAACATGAGTAAGAATATAATGAAGACATAAATTTCTAATTAATTTTTTTGTAATTAGTCGTTGATGAGACAAAAAGTGTAGTTTTATGAATAATTACACCACATGAAAGTTCTTGGTATAAGATGAACTAAATAAGAAATTATAATTCATGATGACGAGAAAACCCACTTGTAGAGAAAAATATATATTTAAAAACGGGTGGTGTGGATTGAGAAAGAGTAACTGACCGGTAGCTGACCACATGTTTGAAGGGGGTTGTGTAATTGATTGTAGGAATGTAAAAGGCGTGCTTAGATGTTTGATTATACTTATGAATATAGGTATAAAGGTGTTCCTTTGTATTAGTTTATTTTGGGCTTGAGTTGTTAAAATACCATGTGGTTTAGTTTAATTTTTGGTATAAGATAAACTAAATAAGAAATTAAGATACCATGTGACTTGTAACTAAGAACTTTGCATTCGAGTACAAAATAATTTCCGAAAATTATTGTTTGTTGATAAATAAATAAGTGATATCATTTGAATAAGCTAATTCTTCTTGATCTAGACACAACGTGTTTAAAGTAAAACATGTATGTTTGTGTTTTCTTATAGTAAAGCTGCATCGGGCTATCTGCTGAGTCCACCGAGGGGAACCGAACCTCTGATTTTAGTGGTGTAAATCCGAAGATTTACCATTGTACCAGTGGAGGACACGAGGTAACGTAAAATGCAATATTTTACTTCTTGCTAGAGTGTATATTTCAGAATAAAATAGGTTTATACTTCACAGATATTCCCAGATTTACTTAGCTAACTTACTAATATTTTCATTACACTTTTACGAGATTTGCCCTTTTAAATAACTAGTTTTTTTGTATTTTTAATTATATCTTTAATCTATCTTCGCTGTTTCCGTACATGTAAAATGTTTTGATCAATCTGTTGTTTAGACTTAGGAAAATAATTGTTTTACATTGTTAGTTTAGTGTACGGACTTAGAATTAACCTAAGAAACTTAGGTATCTCTTAAACTTACTAAAGTTTGCAAGATATTGGAATTATACCGAAAATATTGATATCAACAACAATATTCAAATCATGAGTCAATGTACTGTAATTGTTATAGGATTTACTTTCCTTTTGTATTGATTTACACCATTAACACTTGCAGTCACCTTGTTATATATTTTTGGCTCCATTAATTTATCTTAATTCTGTTTCATGTAGTTAAGAGAAAAGGGTAAAAACAAATTACACAACACTACTCTCCATGCAATTAATATTAATTTCCAGTTATTATAAGATATATAATAAGAGCGAAACTAGAAACTAAGTCATTACAATTAATCAAATATACGTTTCTGCTTATAAACATTTAAATAGCTTGTTTCAACAGTTGGGTGCCTTCGCTGTTAAGATATTTTTTATCATAATTTCAATAATATTTCACACAGTTCGGTCAGCACAGGCTGTTCAGGTTGGCCTGAAATATATATGTTAAGTTAATAATGTAAATCAGCTATATGAAAAGTAAAATAAAAAATAATGACTTTCGATGTGCCAAATAGCATAACCAGTAATGTTAACTAAAATAACAGAAAATATATAATATAATATATTCTACTATAATATACCTTATTAAAATACGCATGGTTCTATAGAACAGAGATGCTTTTAGTACGAGATTTAAAAGTGATAATTACCACAATGTAGCCATACTGTTTGATGGTTACCCAGAATGTAATAATCTAAATTTAGTTCCAGATATAACAAACAAAAATCACGTTTTGACGTACCGTCCTTCACCAGTTTTACTGACTCAATCCTCAACTTTATATCCTCACTGTTAGGGAAAAACAAATTACTTCTGAAACGAAATTTTGCCTGGAATTAAAATCATAGTCCTTATGTCTCCCATATTGTTTACAACGTTTTCCTGGAATTGGACTCGTAGTTCTAATGTCTCCCATATTGTGTGCAACGTTTTCCTCTAATTTCACTCATAGTCCTCATGTCTCCCCCATACTGTATACCATGATTTGGTTGATTTTATCATATTACATTAAAATACTGAAGTATAAATTTTAAATTTACTTTAGTCATCATTTATTTACTTCGGATCCTGCTTCAAGGTGTTTACACAACGGTTATTTGTTTAAGACCAGTCACGGTCACTTAAACTTAACATGTTTAGACAATGAATATGACGTGATGGAGACAAAAAGGATATTGATTCTCCTCCTACGTGCAATATCTTGGGCCAGTGTTACGCGAAAAAATTTTATTATTTATATACATCAGCTAACGTTTGCACCAATAATGAATGTTCGAAAATAGAAAGTTTGTATTATTGTAGTCAATAAAACACTAAAGATGAGAATGCGTAAGAGAACAGCACACAAACATTAAAATTACAGATCATACGTCAATACATTTACGATATAAACCATATGCTCTTAAACTAACTAGACTTTTATCTAGAGACTATTTTATACCTACGATTTTATAAGAAAGAAAGAAGAAACTTATGCCCATGTGCAGATCTGTTAATAAATGCACTATACACGTTCTAGTGTTACTGACACTTATATACCGACGTACAAGCTGTAACTATAACACTTAAATAAAGATTTAATAATCGAGAAAGATTAAGCTACAGTTGGTATTTTAGTGGATCCCTCCTGAAGAAACGGTAAAGGAACACGTTGGTGTCCACTTAAAGAAAAAATAACAACTCTGGTGTTATAAAATCGTTTATTAGAAGTTTTCATCAGCAAAAATGGTTATTTTACTCATTGAAGGTTATATAAGAAAAAGGCAAGCATGTAACAAGCGTAAAATGACGTGGTTGAAAGTAAAAAAATAATGCATTGCGAATTGCTCAATGCTACAACCACAGTGTTTTGTCTAGCATTAGGTGAAAGGTTAGAAGAATTAGAACTCTGTCTGAATATCAGATAAACTCTTTCTGATTGGCTGTAATTCAAGATGAAATATTCTGCCCGGAATTGATGTGTTGCGTAGGTAAACTTAGGGACTCTCAATGCACGTGTATCGTTTTTAAGAAGCCAATATAAACTAACAAATATCAGGATTAAATTTTTCATATACAAGAACACCAGTTTCATTTTAGTTTTCTACAACGTTAAACTTATCATAGTGATTATCAAAAGGCAAACAAATCTTGTAAGAAAATTTACAACCCATATCAGTGTCATTAAAAATTCGTAGTGGTATAAAATAGGCTAGCACGCATACACATAGTAAGATAAAAGATTAATCAATTAAACATAAATGTGAATTAGAATATATTTTGTTCTTGGATATTCGTTGCTAAATCATGAAGTAAGTGAAGATTATCAATTGAAATTTATCAATACGCAAAAATTGATGAGATGCATTAATTTGATCAATAACTTCCATTTTTGTGAAAATATTTCAATTATAAAATGTTGATAATTATCTACTGAGATAGTAAACTTGACATAAAAAAATAATCTTTGTTAATAATATGAAATGTATTGTAAGATAAAGTTTCTTTTTTGACAGAGAAGTATTTCTTTGTATTATATCTAAGTTTGCTTAGTACACTACATGACTGAAGAATGAACTATAATAAATTCAGTTAGCAAGTTCCTATAAAGTTTTTTGTAGCCTAACCAAACAAAAGTTTGAAACATCTTTCTATTTTTCAAGTCAAAACTCTCAACAGAGTTATTCTTAAAAACATGTCCTTTAAATGCTCATCGTACGATCTTACAATAAATGTTTCTGGTAATTCAAATCAATCTCATAAGAAACAAACAAAAGGTAAACATGTTTGTTTTGTTGGTTTAATGGATCGAAAAATGTAAGTAGTTGTTCCGCTACTTCCGTGTCCACACATTAGAATCTTACATATTCAGAAAACCATAAAACCTCATAGATGGAAATGTTTTTTCGTTTGAACAGCCGGTCTTAAATCACTTTAATAATTTATCACACATGCAAACTCCTTTCACAAAACAATCAAGTTTATCTGTGATTACTCGCCTTTCCAGGTAAACTTTCTTGGATATCACTGTTTTTCTAAAAGACGGAATTTTGCTTACTGACTTCTACAAAATACCTATAGACAGACCAAAATAACTACAGACAGACAAAAATACCTACAGATAGACCAAAACACCTTCACTGTAAACTCTATCACCTCTCTCAAACAACACGAAACATTATCTGCAATCAAGTTGTCAAACCGGTAAATTCATAAAAACCATTGACTTATTTTCGGAAAAGCACGATAAAAATAAAAAAAAAAACATTAAAATATCCAAAAAAGTCACTCGTGAAAAAAGATACCATTTCGTTATGATGAGGAACCCACTTGAAGTGAAGATGTATTCTCAATACGGCTGTTATGGGTGTTAAAACTTTAATTGAAATAAAGTAGAACAATATTTCGATCTTCTTAGATCATATTTAGGTTAATCCATTTTAAGAATAAAAAATATCATTTATCTTATACAGTGTAAAAATGCAATCATCAGTATGTAGAACATACACAAACAACTCTTCGATAACGTTTCACCAGCCATAAATATTCTATTAACTCTGAAAAATATCTCCCTGTTGCTCAACACTTTAATCAACCTGGTCATTCTATTAAGTATGCTACTCTCATCGGCCCTGAAACTGGATTCAAAACTAAAACGGATAAAAAATAAAAGAAGCATATTGGATTGTTCATCTAAACATTGTTCAACATTGCGGAACTAATCAGGTTCTTGAAATCAATGATCTCAGATATTAGCTTCGTCTCTGTCAGAAAAGTAATTGTTATTTTTTGCTTATTTTTTCATGTAATATGAAAACTGAATTTCCTAGACTTTCAGTTTGTTTAAGATAATTTTTCATTGTTTTTTTTATAAATTGATCAGTATAACATATCATATTCAATTAGTTTCTAGGTATCACTTTCATTTTACTTAAACATTTAAGTATAATTTGAAATATACATATATTCATACATTTATAAAGTTAAATATCCTTAACATCTTTTCACATACACTCTCGCCATTGGCTACATTATATCGGAAATAAGACGTTTACAACACTATAGAGAAAAACAGAGATTTCCTGGAAACCGGATGCCTTCATGATGTCACTAAACTTTATATATATATATATATACAGTGTTCCCTCGTGTATCGCGGTATATGCATTCCAAAACCCCCCGCGAAAGGAGATTTTCTGCGACGTGGGATCGCCGATTTTTACGTATATATTTATGTGCATTTAGACTTTTAAAACCCTCCTTGTACAACTATTTAACCCTCCCATAACAATACTGTTCATTATTGCTGAAATAATAAGAACAGTTATTAAGATATTAAGCCTTAAAATTAAAAATTACATATCTTCAGCAGGTGGTGTCTTTTCGGGGGACACCACTTTCTCTTCTGTGGAAGGTGAATCGGCAATTTCTTCGTCGGTCGTTACAACTTCAGGAACAGTACTTGCCACCGGTACCCTTTCTTTTTTGCTCGGCTGGATCTTGCGTAGCCTTCGCAGACGCACAATGCGTACATCTATAGCCTTTCCAGTTGGTTCTGTTTCCATTTTTACGCTGTTATAAACTCAAATATATGTTTATATCTCAAAATATATCTGTTTTTTCTTTACACTATTAATTATATTTATTGTTAATATTTTAATGGTATTTAATGCTATATTTTAGATTTAATGTTTATTATTATATATATATATATGTGGGGGTCGGCTGAGCCCGCAAAGTGGTGAAGCCGCGAAAGAGGATCCGCGAAGTGGCGTGGTAACACTGTATATCGCTCATTCCATTACACAACCTTTCCCAATTTGCCCCTGAAGGAGAAAGGCCCACCTTTCGAAATCAATCGGATTATACGGTTATAGCAAAAGTAAAGAAGAAATAATTTAGGTGTGTTTTACTAGTGAGTCAAAGTAAAAATACTTCAAACAGGTAGAATATGAGCACGTTAGAAACTAACATAATGGAATGAGACGAGTATGTTATATTAACATGATTCTAAACGCGTAAATGAGAAATCATATAAAACTATAACAAATATATAGTTAAGGTGAAACTAGAGCCGTATGTATCGATATATATATATATATAAATACATACCTTAAAATACAGGTATCTTAACTTGGGATACTAACATATTAAAAATACACAAATAATATATACGACCAATTATACAATACGCTTATCCAGCCTGGATCAATGTTGCACCTAAGAAACTTAAACTACATAAACACCAAAACACAGTACTTACTAGTGCATATACAGTTCTCCGCTCAACAAACTCAAAATTCCAACATACAACCACTTCATAACAGACTTCTAAGCACATCATTCAAGTACTTTAAGAAAATATTTTATAAACGATATATTATAAGCATTAAATCACTATATCATACGTAATCAAACTGGGCCGAAGTACCTTTCGCGTTGAAATATATGTTTGTTTGTTTTGAAATTTCGCACAAATCTACTCGAGGGCTATCTGTGCTAGCCGTCCCTAATTTAGCAGTGTAAGACTAGAGGGAAGGCAGCTAGTCATCACCACCCACCGCCAACTCTTGGGCTGCTCTTTTTCCAACGAATAGTGGGATTGACCGTCAAATTATACACCCCCACGGCTGGGAGGGCGAGAATGTCTAGCGCGACCCTCGGATTACGAGTCACACTCCTTACGCGCTCGGCCATGCCAGGCCTGAAATATATGATATAAATTTAGTAATATGCCATCTGCTAGACCTACCTAATTCATCATTTTGTTGCCTATTATATAATGTATTAAAACGTCTATTTATGTAAATACACTTAGATTAAGTCAACAATATGGAAAACATTAGAATATATAGACTATTTATATAGCGACTGTGTTCCATTGTAAACGATGAACGTTCAAATGTAAATCGACATGGTCGTGATACGGGTTTTGAATTAATCTCAAAGAATATTTGAGAAAAAAATACACTCTTTTATGTTACCCTCATCTTTTATCACTTACTTGCCTCGATAAACAGTTTCCAAAATAAGTTGAAAATCAAATCTATTATTAGTACGAGTGGAATGTCAGAAAAATACATTGTTTAAAATCAAGCGATAAAATTTAAGACGAAATTAAAAGTAATAAACTGCAATCCTTTAGTATGGTGTTACAAAATGCTAGTTATGTTCATACTGAGAACTAAAATTTTGTGTATAGTTGGTTTTATTAAGGGAAATCTTGCCGTAATAATCTTTGGACATTCTTTGAAGAGATTTCTCCTTATGGAGACGAGGATACGGGTGTGAATTTTGGATATTTGTATCTTCAAGAAGTATTTCACAAAGTACTACATAAAAGGCATTTTAGAAAGTCAAAAAAATCTATAGATCGGCTTAATGGATAGAAAATTAGCTGGATGGTAAAAAATAGAGGGTCATTATAAATACAACTGAGTCAAAATGGATTGATGCTGGAGATGAGGTATGTCGGAACCCAGTGTTAGGGCCTTTGTTCCTTTTGATTTACATCAACGTCACAGAAAATAAATTATCTAAATCTGATGATAATATTAAGGTTTTGATGTTACTGGCTGTGAGGAAGATACTATTGCTTTACAAAAGGATTTGGATTGTTCGATGAGTTGTTTAAGTAAATAGCTTTCAATTATAAGTATAAGGTAATGCAGTGATATATATCATAATTTGAATTGTAAGTGTAATTTTGCTTCGAATAACTTGAATAGTTTTATGGAAGAAAAACTTGTGCTGTCCAGTTGACCAGTTTCTTATGCCACCCAAGCAATATATGGTGTTGCAAGTGGCAAATCAAATATGATTTAAGATTGTGTACCTACAGAAATCTTGAATAAAAGTCTAAAGAAGTTATTATTTCATTGTATAAATCTTTGGTTAGGTCACGTTCAGTTATAAGTTCGTTACCTTAAGAAGGACCTTGATTTCTCAGGGAAGTGCTCCTGTGATAATATCTGAAATGGAAAGGTTATCGTAAGAGAACAGGTTAAGTTCTATGAGAAAAAAAAAGAGTTATTGGGGATCTGATTTTAGCTGTTTAACATTCTCAAGTAAATTGACAGTGTTGATGCAACATCTCTTTTTTTTGTACTTGAGAACAGGGGGACAAAGGGACATGAGTATTATTTTTGGTATAGTAGAAGTTATCTTCAGTTAAGATAGCTTTATCTTTCTAATAGAGTGGTTGGTGTTTGGAATGAAATGACTTCGGATTTATTTTCATTTTAAAGCTTAGTTTAATCAATAGGATGGCGTAGATGGGCTAGTAGGTCCTTTGTTCACTTTAAATTATATGTATGGTTAAATATACATTTGGTCATTGAGAATGTCTTAACTCCGTGTAGAAATCTTATGCATTTTTAAAAATAATACTTTAATGTAAGTGAATAAAAACATATGTTATGCTTGTTATGGTATGGCTAAATTAATAACTACTTCGGTCATTGCAGTTAAAGTATTATTTTCTTTAGAAACTCAGTTGATACATAATGTGATATTATATTTGCTTTATAATATTTTTAATTTAAGGTGAGTGTTCTATACTATACGATAACTTTTATACTATAGACTAGTGTTCAATATCAGGGCAGTATTTGCCAACATATAAAAAGAAAACAATGTTGCTTTTGTGTAAATATTAATGACAATAGAAAATCCACTACAGTAGCATTTTTAACTTTGACAAAAATTCTTCTATTAGGAAAAATCTCTCTCGAAGATTCAATTAAGATAACACTTACTTTATTTAACGTATCTTTGGAGCTGTAACACTGATACAAATTCTTCATCATGATGCAGCATAACTGTTCGTACTTATGTGATTCATAAAAGAAAAGACTTACTTTGGACTGACCTCTGATTGCAGACATATTGTTTACTATTGTTTATTTTGGGACAGTCTTATTGATAACAGAGAATGCATTCTACTTTCTTTGCTTTAAAACATTCGCACAAAACTAATCGTTAGCTATCTTTACAAAGCCTTTCCTATAATTTAGAACTGACAGACAAGAGGGAAGACATCTAGCTGGTCAATGGCATGAACCACATATTTTCGAAATTCTGTTTTCTGACTGGATAATGTTTGTTTGTAATTACACCTTGTAATGTCCTCGTATGTTTGTTGGCTAGTTTGTAGTTAAGCACAATACTAAACAAGGAGCTATCTGTGCTCCACCTGCAAGAGGTACCAAAACTCGAAGTTCAGCGCAATAAGTCTGTGCCACTGAGGGAGCGACTGAACAACGAGTAAAAATCATCTCTCTTGTAATACAACTACGGCCAAAAAGTGTGGTTTATTCAAACTTGATACATATCTAAATTGTTAGTTCCACTATTCGAAACCATAACCAACCATACAAACATTATAACAAACTGCAGGAAGAAAGATGGATTTTTTTTTTCAACACATGCATTAAAGTGAGACGCATAATGAACGAAATAATATTTCAAATGTAAGTTTCAGTAAAGTTATGCAATTTTTCTTTTCATATTCATGAATCTTGAGCGTAGAGTTATTCAAACAGGAATAACATAAATCATGTCATTATACATATAAACAAAAATATTGCACCTCTACTAGCATGAAAATTGGACATACGAAATGAAAAAACAACATAATTTCAAACAATAATGTCTTAATTGTGACCTTGTTTAAGATACACATCAATAATCCGATCAAAGGATAACTAGATAAGACAGTTTTTTTGTTACATAGAATTTAAATATAATTGACAAGTGCCATTTATACACACAAATATTTTTTTCACTGTCATTGATAAGATAACACTTGCAAATTCTTAACTGCCAATTTTTGTAATTTATCATAACCTGAAAATGATTAACAATCTCAAACGTCAATCTCTCAAGTTTCGTATAATATTACGACTGATATTAATATATTTTCAATGTGTGTATGTGTTTTCTTACAACAAACCCACAGTGGGCTATCTGCTGAGCAGACCGAAGGGAATCGAACCCATGATGTTAGCGTTGTAAATCCGTAGACTTACCACTGTACTACCGCGGGGGGGGGGGTGTTGTTAAGTTATTTCAAATTTGTTCTTGAGGTTTTCAATGTACGCTCAATACATTGCAAATTGTTTGTTATACGTCCTCACAGCAACCTGATGACACAGGGCCGTGGTCCGATAATAGGTATATACTATTTGTATCTCAGAACAGCTGTTCTCTGTTTATCAATAAAAGTGATAATACCAATACCGTTCTGAGATACATTATTATTTCAAGTTGGTTTCTTATCATCAAGGTATATAGTATTTATTGTATTCTATTAAAGCTTCTACTCGAGTGTTCGTCTTCAAAAGTAGGCTAAAATAGCTATAAGAATAGATTCTTTTGTGGTTGGTGTAAAATTTAGAAATTAAATAAATGAAAAAGGGTAAAGCCGATACCGTTTTCTTTTATATTACCGTCCTAACATTTGTGCTAATGATCTCTCAAAGGAAGATAATCATCTTGTTTCAATGAGTTCTATTACCAGAAATTTTAATTCTCTGTTGTGCTTACTTTAGTTGCTTTACTTTGCCCTTTGCCTCAACGTTAGACTAGTTACCTATCAGCATGATTTATTTACTTTTTGTTTTTTAATAATTTGGGTTACGCAGCGATACATAATTCGTACGAAACAAATGGAGTAAAATATACGAAAAATAAATTACTAATGCTTTCTGACATATGCGAGTTTCTTATTATTAAGAGCACTTAACTGTATGCTGCACTTTATGCAAATATTTCATTGAATGTTGTATATCGGTTGAATCTTCTGTGTATGTTAATAGAAGTATTTTAAAAAAATAGACAAAACTGCGTCTCTCAAATACAACGTTTTTTTTAAACAATTACGTGCCAAACATCGTCAAGTGATTAGTGCGTTCGAGCTGTGAATCTTAGGTTTAAAGGCTTGTGTTTCGATGGTGCAACAAACTCGCGTCAGATTGACAGCCAAATACCACTTTTATGGGTGTAGATAGTCCTCAAGTAGCTTTGGGGCGAATTTAACATGCAAATAAATAAACTTGCTTTTCGGTCAGCTAAACGTAACCCAAGGGTTGGCAGTGGACGGTGCTATTGCCTTCCGTCTGGTCTATAAAATAAAAATTTGGGACGGCTATTAGCTCTTTCTGTAGTTTCGCGCGAATGTTCTAAAATAAACCAACACATATACAAAGGAAAACTTTTCTCTCATTTAACTGTAACACCTAAAGAAAAAGCATATTTAATAAAGTCTAAAATAAATTCAAAATAATAAAAACTATTAATGTTGGTTTGTTTTGAATTTCGCGCGAAGCTACACGAAGGCTATCTGCCTCCCTAATTTAGTCACCACCATCCACTCCTAACTCTTGGGCTACTCTTTTACTAATGAAAAGTGGGATTGACTATTATATTATATCGCTCCCATGAATGAAAGAACGAGCATGTTTGATGTGACGGGGATTCGAATCCGTAATCACGGATTACGAGTCCAGTGCCTTAACCACCTGGCCATGCTGGGCCCGTTAAACTTGGATTTTTCAGTACATATTATTATTAAAGCAAGTTAAAATATAGCTTTAAGCAAAACAATTTTCATGTGCTCTATAGATTCATACAGCAATTGAATGTGCTGGGACAGCAGTCTATGGATTTACAACGTTAAAATCAGGGATTCGATTCTCCTCCGTGGACACAGTAGATAGTCCGGTGTGGCTTTGTTATAAGATAAACACACACAAACACTGTAGATTTTACAAACGATACTCTGATGCACTCGTCCTTCATCCCAGGGCATGAAGATTGAATGTTGGGCTTGATTTAGTAAAATAAATCGAGAATTTTCATTTATATATATATATATAATTTATTTCACGCATAATTTATATGACAATTTCTTGTAACAGATTTACTAATGCATATTTATTTTAATATTTGTGTATGTTATAGTTTAATATATATTTAGAAATGCCTGCAACTTATATTCTTAAATGTATATTGCGAAAATTCCGCCTGTTCTTTAAATTTCTAGAAGCTTCTCAGTCATAAGAATTAATAATGTATATATCTACGTAAATACCAGTATTGTTTGACTAACTGAACTTTCTAAAATTTCACGTTCAAGTTTATAAATCGCAAAACGCAAGGGGATAGTTTAATATATTGTTGGGTTGTTACATTCAGTATACTATAAACTTTGGAAGCTATAATTGTGATAAACGCTTATTAATCGAAAAAGTACAGATATTTGACCAGGAACATTTACAGATTTCGAACGATACAAGCCGATTAAATTCAGAGAATTTATTTTGAACGTTGGTATATCTACGAAGACACTAGATAATTTTGTCTTTAAAAAATTATACGTGCTCAGTAAAGCAGTCAGCTAGCTTCCCCGTCAAGTGAATTGTACCTGTATATCGACATGGAATTTATTCGCTCTCTGTTTGATGCCGCGGGGATTCGCACTTGCGACCCTCAGATTATGAGTCGAACGTCTTAACCACCTAGCAATGTCGGGCCGAAAAAATTGTTAATTCATTATCTTTGTAACATCGTTAATTATGTGACCATGACCAATAATCTTGAATATATGACAGAAAAGAAAGTATTTATATATTCACTTTACTAAAACTAGTGATAAAATCCATTTGACCATAAATAAAGATACTTAGCAATAAATAAACATCTTTCTTCAGTATAATTTATCTCGCCAAATATTATTTCGTCTTAACAGTGTATATTTATGAAAATTATATTTAATCATTATTGTAGTTAATGAATTTTAAAAATATGAAAATAAACTTAAATGATTAAGGCACATTTCGGTTAATAAGCATGGTGGGAGCTCAACATTTTAGCATACGTTTTCACGTCATTTTCAAGAAGCGATAGTCGCTTTCATCCTTGATTTTTGACCTGCCACATGTCACACTATACTTTAGACACGTGATTGATAAATTGGGTGATATATGTAATTTTCTCTGAGTAACTGAGAATTTATATCATACATATACGCGACAATATAGCTTGTGTTTCACACTTTTTGCTTCGTAATAAAACCTTTTGAAGAAACTATATATAGAGTAAATTATTTAGGCATCCAAAATGCATATTTAGAATAAATGTAGATATCACGCGCTAAAGGAACCCTGGGTACGTTATAGATAGTTTGTTTACCCTTTAATGGCAAGATGGTAAGCCTATGTACTTGTAGTGCTGAAAACGGGTTTCGATACTCGTGGTTTTCACAGCACTAATAGCTTAAGTACAAAATAACTAGTAATTTTATAATACAAGACATTGAATCAAAATTTAGGATAATTATTTTGTAAACATGTTCATTTATAATAGCTGATCTAAAGTGGTTTTTATAAAAGCGGATTTTGTTTATTAGCACTGATAAATCTATCATTTTTTTTTTGATAGGCATAAGCTGTAAATCTTGTCTGCAATAAAATTATTACCTGTTCTTTTACAAAAGAAAAAAAGTTAACCGTGAGTTTGAAAGTAGTTGTAATGGTTATGGTAAAGATGCAAAAAGGTATACTCATCAATTTAAAATATCTAATAATATACGGCATGAATTTATTACGTATGGTTTGTTTGTTTGTTATTAAGGATTAAGTTCCACAAAGGACTATCTGTGCTCTGTCTGCTGGGAGCATCGAAACCCAGTTTCTAGTGGTATAAGTTCGCGGACATACCACTGTGACGATTCGATATGGCAAGTAAATACAGGTACATTGTGCAAATATTCCACATTTCTTTGTCTTACTCCATTGGGTTTCACATGTATTTCTATTACCATACTTGCATGTTTTTTTGTTTTTGAATTTCGCGCAAAGCTACACGAGGGCTATCTGTACTAGCCGTCTCTAATTTAGCAGTGTAAAACTGGATTGAAAGCAGCTAATCATCACCACTCACCGCGAACTCTTGGGATACTCTTTTGTCAATGAATAGAAGGTTTGACCGTCACATTATAACTCCCTCACGGCTGAAAGGGCGAGCATGTTTGGTGTGACAGGGATTTGAATAAGAAACCCTCGGATTATGAGTCGTGCGTCTTAACCACCTTTTCATGCCGGGCCACTCGCATGCTCTCGACTACACTGCAAACCTTGAGATCTTATTGTTGTAGCCTCATTGTGGCTTAGGATTATCTTTATGTAAGGTTGACTTTCTTAGTTCATCAAGGTTACTGAGAGTCTATTTTTAGGACTTGATATTTACTTCACTTTAGCTGAAGCTGTTAAGTTACATATTCTCTTGTCAGTTTCAATTATAGTATAGAATTAGATATTTTCAAATAACATAGTTGCCTTGCTTAATACATTATCATATCCAGTCCACGATAAGTCACGAACTTTCTTGCTTTGTAGAAGAACGAAAATTTATCCTACTGATTTGCCCATTCCTTTTTGTCGATCACATAATTTTACTCCTATTTCTTTCGTTATTTTTTTCAGGCGAAATAGTTTACGCTTCTACTATTTTTTCTCCATTTTCATATTGAAACATTCAATGGAGATTACTTCGTACCATCACTTTAACAATCTGTAGATTTAAAGTTAGCCAGGTATGTTTCGGAGCCATCTAGCGGTATAATTCTAAATCTCTCCGATCGTACCTTCCGCTGAAGTAATGTTATGAAAATATTAAAAAAAAACATGCGCTTCTCAAAATACTTCAATCAGTATGACTGGACATACTTAGTCATAACTACATAAAATAGTGTGTTTCCAAGCTTACACTTGGTACGATACAAGCTCCTGTTAATGAATTTCATATGCTTACGAATACATCGATTGGATCCAATTGTAATATTACTCGTTACTGCCAGGGAAACAACTGGACATATTATGTTGTTTTTTTTCCTTTCTTTTCCATTAGAATTCACTATCATCTAAATATTTCACTGAGGTAACTGAAATATTCTGTCTCCAGTATCAAAGTAAATATCAGTTGCACTGTATCTTCATATAGGGCTTTTATACAGGTCAATGATCACAGTAAACTTCATATATCAAAGCTTATGCATTTAAATCAAGTAATTTATTTTCCTTCATATGTGTCTTAATCATTGTATTTTCTATGTAACTTATTTATTTTTGTTGTACAATGCCCAAGGATGACTTTGAATAATGTCCATAAACTTGTGCAACACCACTCACATATTTATATTTGTTCACATATACTGCCATACACATTTATCTTAACATTACACATCATTATACTAGTAGCTGTGGACAAACTTTTATCAAAATTTAAAGCCGACGTGAGCTATCGCTGATAGCTGTCTCAATAGCTATGATGCTTCAAAGTTTTGTTATATGTGAACAGTTAGAATCAAACACATTTTTTCTATGTCAAGAGATGAGTAGTCATCAGTTAGCAGAATTCATCTAAACTAAGATTTTTAAGGCAAACTTATTTTGTCCATAATTAACGTTTGTACTGTCACTAGGTTATATATTAATGCACACTCAACTCAATCTAGGCTAAATGAAATATTCTATTGCAAAGTACATTTGCTGTCCTAGAATAAAAATAGCCAAGAGTCTGATTCATCAGTAAACTCCATAATTTACCAGTTATGCTCCTATCAATACTGATAATAAGAATAAGGAAAAAAAGCAAATACCCATCCACTGACCCCTGAGACACTCCAATAGAAACAAGGATTCAGTATGACTGAGTTTACTAATATCAACCTTTTGCCTTCTGCAATACAACCACCTTACAATCCACTGAACTAGTATTAACTCATCTCCTACACATACGATTACCTTATATAATCTTGGACATGGAGCTTGATGAAAAGCCTTTCTGAAGATCTACGTACATCGGCTTCATACTATTTCTATTATTTAGATAAAAGTAACGTCCTTTGAGAATACTAGAAGAATAGTAAAATAAGATTTCTTTTGGTTTAATCTATACTTCCTTTTTCCATAATATTATTTTTCAGTGTGTGGCTTAAAAATTCCTATTATAAGATTCACTAGAATATTTTCATTACAGAAAAAAGTTAACACTTATTTTTTTCCAGAGCAACTCTCATGATCTCTTTTAAAAATATAAGTGACATTAGCAGCTTTCCAGTGTTTAGTATGTATTGAATTACTACAAATTAATGCGAATAAGTCGCATATTCGATCTTGAATTTCTTTAAAGCCATTTAAAACACTTTGTTTTTCCTTCGTGATGATGAAAAACCAGCTTGAAGTAAGAATGTATCTCAAGACGGCAGGTATTGGTATTAATTAACACTTTTATCAATAAAGCAGAGAACAACGTTTCGATATTCTTAGGTCTTCTTTAGGTTAATTTGTTAGTCCGAAGATGACCTAAGAAGGTCGAAGCATTGTCCTCTGCTTTATTTGTAAAAGTGTTAATGCTCCTACCAGCCGACCGGAGATAGTTGTCTGGTCCTGATGCTTTATCTATTTGTAATACTTCAGACTGTCTATTTTCCACCAGTTTATTAATAAATACAAGATTCATATCATTTACAAGAATGCTCATAAAATATTCAGAGTCAAGAATATCGGTAGAATTTCCTCTGGTAAACACATAAGAATGTAACATTTAAAAATTCAGTCGTTTCATACTTTTCAACCTAAGCCTCACCATTACCAATTTTTAAGAGGTTAATGTCCATTCTAGCTTACTTTTAACATACTCAACAAATCATTATTAGTTTTAACATTATTAGTAAGTTATTTCACATAATCACATTTGGATTTATCAGTTTCTCTGTTAAGTAAATCTCAAATTTCTGTTGTTTCATAAATCTTCCAGCTTATCTCTTAATTTAAATTTCTTAAACATAAGAAACTTATTTTTGTTTTTATTTTTTATGTCTTCGATAAAATACTGAAGTTAAATATACCCTGTTATTATTTTCCTTTTCTCAGGAACGTGATCTTTTGAAGTAGAAATATGTTTCTTTACAAATGTTATAGATCCTTCCCCATCACATTTTATGTAATTATACAACTTTATTAGTGTTAAATCTTTCCCCATGACTTTCTGAAAATTAGGAACTCAAAATTAACTCATTTTTATCATAAGATTTAGAAAAAGCTCGAATGTAATTATACAACGATCACTCTTCCTCAAATAACCTCTTCAATTCTTACAACCATAAACGGTTAACATGTATCTCATACATCATCTTTTTGGTATAAAAACCACCATAAATCATTTAAATAAATTTATTTTCTACAATATGTAAGACCATACACTCTTAGCCAAAATGTCTAAAATTACAGTCGCCCATAACTATTCCCTCAGTATTCTTAGTATAAAGGGCACAATTGGTGAAAACTTCATTATATAAACACCCTGAAGACTTGATTGATTAATCTTCCTAAAATTAGCTTACCAGTAAGTCAGAGTGTTGAAGTTCTATCATTGTCCTTGAAGAAATTACTTAAGTGGTTAAGGAGGGTGGTGATAACAAATGAGTCTCAAGCGTCTGTCTTCCTACCTTTGTGTTCCAAAAGTGCTTTTTTTTCTCAGTCATAAAAATGTGTCAACAACTACCAAGACATACACCTAATTCTACAATTTATTCGCTGCCAGGTATTAGATGGAAAATATTTCAGATTTAAAATAAATAATGCACAGGAAATTGCATATCTTTACAATGAAGAAAGTAAAAATTGTAATATGCTATTATGTGTTAATGCGCAAGAATGTGCTGTTTAATGTCACATCTTAAATGTTTTTTTTTCATAATGCCTGCTTTTGTTGTTTAACTCAAAGCTTTGCAAAGAGCTGTGTTCTGTCACCAAGGTTATCAAAACTTGATTTTTAACATTTTATGTCTACTAACTGAACCACTAGACAGCAAGAACAATCGAGTAGGATTGGAAAAGAATCTGTAACTACTTTTGGTTTTTTTCTTTACCAGAAGCAACTCACTATCTCTGTTGTCTCCTATAACACCTCTTCTCCCTCAAAAGAGGCTGCCTTGTGATTCTAAAAAAGTATATTCGTTTGTCAATGAGCTCGTGCTTTTTTAACGTCCTCTGTATATTAGTGTAGAAGAAACTTATAGTAACTACCAATTGATTTTTATATTTAGTTTAGTTTAGGACATTTCTGCTTATTTCACTGTTACGATGATATGAGTAACCGCTAAGTTAATCCTGTTTTTTCATGTTTGTTTGTTTCAGATTTTGTTTTTACGTAGCGCCTTATTCTGGACTAGCATTCCAGTTTAAGGTCCACTACACTAAGCGATTTTCTTCGGAAATGAAGAAAAATATCAATAAAATACAGATCAAGGAAAGGGTTACATTTCTTTCTCTCTGAAACTGTAACTGCAATTTTTTTTTTAGAAACTGAAGTAGTTCATCTTAATTCAAAATCTAAAAGGTTGATCTTACCTTATCCCTAAACAGTTATATTCACCAGACTTGATCAATAAAAAGGAGGAACTCTTTTGAAGATGAATATTACATCTTTCATATAATTGTGGAAATCAGAAGATATTCCTTTTAACTGCTTAAGTTTAGACTTCAACTAGTAACACAAATCACAACACATAATTTCTTCAAAGTTCGTAACGTTGTTAAATAACTCGGCTCAATGGGGTCTCTGTGTTCTGCCGGGTATCGAAACCCGGATTTTAGCGTTGTAAGTCCGCAGAGATACCGCTGAGCCACTGGAGAGCTATTAAAAAAATCTTCTGGGAGTAGCTATCTGTTACAAATGTAGATATTTTCTTGTAACCGAGCCACATCAGGATATCTGCTGAGTCCACCGACGACAATCGACCCCTCGTTATAAGATTGTAAATCCGTAGACATACCGCTGTACTAGCAAGTATTTCGGTATGACTTTTGAAATGTACATTTTGTTACATTTTCATATTTACTGAAGCTTCACTATTCTGCTTTTAATTCTTATCTTTGTGACTAATTTCGGTTCATAATGTATTTATACAGCACTTTTAAAGCTATAAGGATCAATGAACTTTAACAAATAAATTTAATTTGCACACATTCACATAATGATAAAAAGAAACTTTTGTGAAATAACACATAGATGGATATTTAATAAATTTGCGTTTAATACGACTAGAACATTTTCAGAAACCCAATAAAACTAATTTTTGTGTGTGTGTGCTCATAAAAATTAAGATATATTTCATACTTACCCGTTTCCAATACAAAAAGACTTCTTCCTCTAAAACATAATGGAAATATAAATGACTCTTCAAGCTCTAAGCCCTTAAAAATTCAGCGTGTTATTTTACTGCAGCGAAATGAAACTTAAACTTCTGTGGTCTTGAAAAGCTAAAATGTAATACAGTACCGACCGAAACGTTGAAGGATCTCAACAAAAGAAGAACCTGACATAATCCATTAAATCTCGTTAGTGGTAATTAACATTGTGTTATTGTATTACAATGTAACTATTATTCACATAAATATACTTCAAATATCATATGACTGTTATCCTATCATTGTCTTAGGGAGAACAACTCAAAAATGTGATAAGATTACCGCTAGCCAAAGAGCTGTTTATTAGCAGTTGTTCATATACACGGAAGTTTTTTTAACAGTCTATTTTTATTTTACGATTTTTTCCCTTTTGTTATTTAAAGGCTATGTATTGATAAGAGATTAGGGATAAGAGACAAATTTATTCCTGCACGTAAACAAATACTTATGATGTGTTAACAGAAAAACTGTACTCTTTTAAAGATATTATATTTTCATCAGTGGTGCTATGTCTTTTAACAATGCAAGATTTCAGTAAACAAGAACCTTATAAGCCATATAACCTTATAAATTTTCATAGGAGTAGGACAAATATACATCTACTCTCTTCTTAAGTACAAACACGTGCGAACTAAACGAAGACTTTTCGAATCAGTTGTTGTCTGTTGTTAAGCACAAAGTTACATAACAAGCTAGCTGGCCCGGCATGGCTAGGTGGGTTAAGGCGTGCAACTCGTAATCTTAGGTTCGCATCCCAGTCGCACCAAACATGCTCGCTCTCCCAGCCGTGGGGGCATTATAATGTAACGGTCAATCCCACTATTCGTTGATAAAATAGTAGCCCAAGAGTTGGCGGTGGGTGGTGATGACTAGCTGCCTTCCCTCTAGTCTTACGCTGCTAAATTAGGGACAGCTAAAGCAAATAGCCATCGAGTAGCTTCGCGCGAAATTCAAAAACAAACAAACACACAAACAAGGAGCCAGCTGCGCTCTTCCCACCAGCGGTGGAGAAGCCCGATTTCTATCAGTATAAGTCCATATACATGCTGCTGTGGCGCTAGAATTAGTTATAACTACTATATTTGATTTATTTTATGGGTTACTATAGGTGACGTTTAAATGTTTTCAATAATGTTAACAAATGAAATTAAAGGACGTGAAAAATGCTACCTTTAAACCACTGATTCGTTGTATAGGTACTATTCGCCTCTGGCAGTTAAATACGAGTGAGTTGTATACAGTGTACTGTTCGTAAAACTTCCGCGCACGTAGCAAGGGTGTTTGTTTGTCTTTGGAATTTCGCGCAAAGCTACACGAGGGCTATTTGCGCTAGCCGTCCCTAAGCAGTCATCACTACTCATCGCCAACTCTTGGACTGCTCTTTTACCAACAAACTTACCTTTCCTCTAGTCTTGCACTTCTAAATTAGGAACGGCTCGAGCAGATAATTAACCCTCGTGTAGCTTCGCGCGAAATTTAATAAACGAATGAACTCAGCGTCCAGCGTTAAGTTACTAAACTATTTAAAACATAAAATAGAGAATAAAACACATTACCCGTGTCTTTTACTTAGACGTTCAAAAATTTATTATTGTTTGCTATTCTCCAGCATTAATGCAGGAACAGAATCAGTTATTGAAATAAATTAAAATGCCCTAATGGATAATTTGGTAGCATTCTTAACGAATTTGATCACTATTTCTTGGTTGTTATTAACAGTCAAGTAGTTCGCAATAAATACGATAAATTTTACTGTTTTTGAAGAGACTGTAAAAAAAAGCTACTTTTTAAAGAAATATTTTCAGTAATATCCTATGGAACTTTCAAGTATTCTAATCTATGCTGATGAAACCTGCAATCCAATGACGACTTTTTGTGAAAAATTACATACAAATCTGTAAATACGATGCTGGTATTTAGAAGCAATGAAACAAAATTATCTGTAAAAAAAATAAATAAATAGAACATGTATAATAACAAATACTTAAATACATTTACATTAGGTTTATTGTCAGAAAAATGTGAATATAAACTGAAAAAAATTTAATATTTTTTAATCTTAATACATAAAAGAAATTTTGCAGAAAATTAAAGAACAACATTAACCTTTCTACAACATTAAATTTGTTGGAGAAAAGTAATCATAGATGGCGATTTATTAAAATAAATTGGGTGTTTGTGACTTAGCTTAAAATCACTCAGGGATTATGTGAGCTTTTTGCTTGATGAAACGTTGCAGAATGGACGGCAAATACTTGTTGTGGACACACAAGTGTAGAGGACGACGTTACAATAGTCTTCCGCTTTTCATATTTCTGAATACTCTGCCTAAACAATCTATCAAAGAAGGTTTTTGCTTGTTTGTTTGCTCAGAATTAAGCATAAAGCTACACAATGGGCTATCTGTGTTCTGCCCATCATAGGCATCGAAACCCAGTTTTAGCGGTGTGAATTCGCAGATATACTGCAATACCAGAAGGGGGAGGGTATGTAAGCTCTGACTCCCGGGAATTGAGAGCCGGATTTAAATCTTGGACGCCCGTAAATGTACAGATGATCTACTAGGGCATTAATTCATATTTATTTTCAAATTAATAACTAAGTTAAAAAAGTAATAATTGTAATGGTGCAAAAATGTAAGACAATTAAATGCATTAATTCTATGTCGATTATTTGTGTTCAGTGTATTTATCATTATTCAGTATATTAATAAAAAATTCGTTTTTGATTTTTCTTCTACAATAAAGAGTGCTTTCTCCCTATGGGTTACTGGTAACTTAGAAATTTATACGCAATAATCTGCGATTCGATTCATCTCGGTGGGAAGAAATAGCTCAGTATTGAAGTTTGTGCTAAAAACAAGATGAAAGAAGGACACAGATCTATTAATTGAAATTAATTATTCGCAATAATTAGTTTGTGAGTAGACAGTAATATTAAAGTTACTTTTAATAAAATATATTTTGCTTTTTCTTCAACTAAAATGTCCTTGAAATAGTTTGAATCAGCACTACTTTTACACCTCTTAACGTCATTAAACGTTAAAAGTTGTTACCTCTGATATTTCAGTATGTCAGTTTCAAATTCATACAGTCAACTGTTCTCACACAATTAATAACTGTCACACAAAAGTATTTTAAAAGTAGAATTAATTTAATTTTCTGCCATATCGATTCAGTGCAAAATATACAGTCTAAAGGAAATTATTTCAAAAGAAATTAGTTTTCATTATTCATGTGGATCATTTGAATATCTCTAACAATATAAACTTCATACATTTCAAGCGAGATATGCAAGAGTATATAACATCTTGGTGAAATAATTGGACAAATATATATCTCAGATGTTAAATGCTAAAATGACTTTTGATATTAGAAGGTAGTACTTTATTTGGTCTAACTGGCTAGTAAAGTTCATAGTTATATTTGAAAACTTTATATTGTAGATAACTAGCTCTATTACATAAAAGTTCTTTCTTATTACTTTCTGGATCCGCCATCTTGAAGACTTTGTAATTCCTGTTGATCAACAAACTTTTCAGTATTTTTTATTCTTGTATAGTTGGCCACTAGAGAGATGCCGTAGTGAATCTGTAACATTGAAACATGAATTTTTATACATGATCGTAATTCATCTTGCTAATCACCTTAAGTTATTAACATGACAACAATACATACACTGACTAATCGTTTCGGAAGGATTTGGTGGTGCTGTACAAAAGCTTTTATCTGGACTTCGAAATTGAAATAAATACAATTTGATCATCATTCTTATTAATAAATTGAAAGTTCCATAACTCGAAGAAATATACTCATCAAACTGAAAATAATTTAAAGAGCTGGGTATTTTAAAGTTTGAAAAATAACATGTATTTCAAAGAAGCAATTGTGTCATAGTCCATATTGTATATTATTATGTATTTTATGCACAGTATCATAATCTAACCTATGATTACATATACAGTGTGAGGCCTTAGATGGTGTATGAAGACGTACTTTCCCTAGAAACAGAATTAAATAGCTAAAAATACATTAGAACTTACTCTATCCATAGTGTCAATGTATAACTTTCGAACTGTATAGTGACTTGTTGCATATCAATAGAAATAGAGTAGTAAAACAGTATTAATGCCCTATATTTTGCAGCTTTGAGGTTGACCTTTTGGAACAAAGAATTCGTTTCAACCTGTTCACAACTTTTAATTAAAAATTATATTTTAAGCTGAGGTTGCTAAACATTTCAGTTAAATATGTTCACAGTATGTGGTTTTGTTTGTTTTGAATTTCGCGCAAAGCCACAAGAAAACTATCTTCGTTAGCCGTCTCTAATTTAGCAGCGAAAGACTAAATGGAAAGCAGACATTTACCAAAACCCACAACCAACCCATCGGATACTATTTTACCAAGGAATAGAGGGATTTATCATAACATGTTAACGCCCTCACGGATGAAAGGGCGAGCGTAGTTGGTGGGACGAAAATTCAAGCCCGTGATCCTTATATTACGAGTCAAGAGCCCTAACCATATGACTATGCCAAACAACGCAAAACATAATCATGACAATAATAATAAGTAACACTATAATTTTTGTTTCTCCAGTCTCTGTATGATTTTTTTTTCTGATACAAAAAATTTTGTATTGTCATTCACAATATTATTAAGTTTAGAATTATAATTTATTTTCTTCATCTACATTAATTTACACTGAAATCTGATTAACAATTAAAATACTGAAATAGTTATTTTGAATAAAACATTATATTTATATAAACTAATAATCATAATATATAATAGACAGATTTTATAAGAAAGCAAAATGTGGATGGATTATTGATTTAGCTTAAGAATTTTATTAATAATATGATAATTCATGTATTTCTTATATTGCTATTTATTTAAGAGAGACAGTCAAGGCCATATATAACAGTTACACTGACTTATAAAATACTTAAAAGTTCTTGAATAATAAAAGATGCAATCGTTTAATACTTTTCAAAAAAGTTTTGAAGATCTGTGTGGTGTTCGAATACTGCATCAATCCGCAACCAACGATCGTGAAACTGATCAAACAGAATGTGCTGTCCCCTAGAAATTCTATGTACACGGACTCGGTCATTTCAGTCAATGTAATCTTTCTTATTCCTAATCATATGATGTAAATGCGTGAATTGATATGGGTTATACACATATATATATATCCATGCATAGTTAAATGCATGTAAATTTCACATTTCTACGTACAACCATGGACCGAACAGTAAAGGCCTAAAGTTAATTTAAGCAAAAGTGGCCACCTTAACTGAATCTGTTCAGCTACTGTTGGTTTTATACTGCATTATAGTTTGTCATATTAAAAAAAAAAAGTTTTATTTTAGTTCTATTAATCAGCCCGGCATGGCCAAGAGTATTAAAGCGTTCGACTCCTAATTCAGACATTATTACACAGTGTACAGGCCCAGCGTTCGACTTGTAATCTGAGGATTGCAGGTTCGAATCCCAGTCGCACAAAACATGCTCGCCCTGCAAGCCGTGAGGGCGTTATAATGTGACGGTCAATTCCACTATTCGTTGGTAAAAGATAGCTCAAGAGTTGGCGGTGGGTGGTGATGACTAGCTGCTTTACCTCTAGTCTTACACTGCTAAATTAGGGACGGCTAGCACAGATAGCCTTCCAGTAGCTTTGCGCGAAATTAAAAAAAAAAGTTATATTAATTTGAATGATGAAGGTATGGAAAAAAATATGCCGCAATTGAGTAAAACTTCGCATTTTGCAACAGCGCCATCTAACCTGTCTGAAGTTGCAATTGCATGATACCACTACTGTCTTTTTAAAATTTTTACATACATTTAATTACATTTATATTTCTCCCAAAAGACTCTAAAATGTGTATACTGAGCAACTAATAATAACATACGTTTGTTTCTCAAGTATGAGTGTTAAGTTTATACTTGATATGAACAGATCAGTCGAATTGAGACTAAAAACGCAAAAAAAAATATTTATTGACATTAAAAAAATGTAAAATAGGAACTACAAGTTCGTTAAACGGTTTCCTTGATAAAGACAAAATTTAAATTATTATCCTTCTCACGGTCAGAAGAAAACTGTTTTCCTCAATATTATTTTTACTAATTTTATGTTATAGTAAAGCTAATATGGTTGTAATTGAAAGGAGTATCACTTGGCTGGCAGACAAAATGTAAGGGATTATAATACTTATAATAAACGAAAGTTATTACGTGCAACTGTATGAGGAATGTAACTGATTGCAGATATCGCAATTAACGTTTGACAAATAATCCTTTTTTTCAGATTTTTCGTTGGCTAAAGGGAATTTCTTTTAATTTTATGGGTAATGGTATTTTCTGCTTCTTAAAAATATTCTTAAGTAAGAAAACCCTACAGTTTTAAAAAGTAACAATTTAAATATAGTGTTGAATATGAAATTAAGGAAATGTTAGGTTTATATAACTTTAATTTACCCTCTTTGTCGTCAATGCTTACATGATGTAAGTTAGCTATCTCTCATTAACCAGACATTGTTCAGTTTTGTTTTTCTCAATTTTAACATAATACACATATATGTAAAGCTTGCAGTAGTTAATATAGCTCCAAACAGCTAAGTACTATTTTCATTTTCAAAACATTTTTCATATTTCTCAGATAATGATAAGGTTAGAATAGTTTAACAGCAGTTCAATAACAAAACACAAAATATAGGAAACGCTGAACTTCACGAGGGTGTGTGTTTTTTTTCTTAGAGCAAAGCCACATCGGACTATCTGGTGAGCCCACCGAATCCGTAGACATACCGCTGTACTAGCGGGGGGCATTCCACAAGAAAACCATATTAATTGGAAAATCTTATTTGTTATGTATTTTGATAACTATTTTCCTCTCTTAAAACATTGACCAGTGTGCTAAATAAATGTAATTCCATATAGCAATTACGAAGTTCAAAATAAGATGCCTTTATATTTAGCCAAGAGCACTTTTAATCATAAGTGACTAATAATATGTTTAAAAAATATTTTTTTAAATAAAATTTGATGAAAGTGAGTGTAAACTAGATATCTTAAAACTTGAATATTTTATGTACAGGCTAAACTTAGACTTCAAGACTGTAGTTATTATTTTCAGGTTTTTAATAAAAATTAAAGTTATGATCGTTCTGCTGCGAAATAACTTAAATAATCGATCCTAGTTGTAAACAACTGTAATTTTTAACAGTACGACCATTTTTGATACATTTTGTATTAAATATAAAAAGAAAGAAAATAGTTTTCTTTAGTAACTGCAAATAATAAAAAATTAAAAGAGAAACTTACCAGACTTACAATAATTAATACGCAAGCTACAGTTGCCAAAATGTACATCACCACTGCCTGTTCAACCTAAGCACAAAACATATGCATTTATTATTATTTTATAGGGAGTTAAACCTAAAAATACGTTGTTATAGAATGTAAACAAAGATTATGTTTAAGGTGTACGATTTAACTTATAAAGCAGCATATTGTTAAAAAAATCTGAATTAGTTTGATAATTTCAGACTGTACATACCATGTACCACTGGAGAACTTAAAGACATAAAACAAATAAATACTTTTGTTTTATACTCGTGTAAAAATATATATACATTACAGTGCAAAAGTGTTATAACAAGAGAATAATTTGTCATTCTTACCATTTCATAAGGCTAACTATTCCATACTATTACAGAATGAAAATTTTTACACAATGTTAATGCTTGACGTATCCCTGTTGACAACTGAATGATCCAGGGTGAGAATACTTATTTCTCTTTAGAAGTACCATATACTTGTACTAAGGGCATGTATAGGGACCCTTGCTTGGTTTTACATTGTGATCAAATTTATTGTATCAAATAAATGTCATGGTAAATCACATGCACTGTCTTAACTATATAGAAAAAAAAAAGCTTGCATACGGTACCAGTATATGTGCGAAGAAATCAATTTAATAGCACTCCACAAATAAACCTTGATAAAAACAGTGTTTATCATTATATAATATGTTTTGTTATCATTCCACAGCCCACAAAGCATAAATAATTTGTCAGTAGAGGAGAGACTTCGTATGAAAAGCTTTAAGTGACGTTGGCTGGATTATCCAACAATTGCTGCAGACTTGAAATGCTCTCCAAATACTGTCAACCCTATGTTGTAAGACTGAGACAGATAAATTTGAAAATAGAAAAGGGAAAGGCAGAAAGCCTAAACTTACTGATACTGATTTTAATTATCTTCGTTTATGCAGAAGGAGGACTGCCACTGATCTCAAGTATGAGATGAACCATGTACCAAATGACAGACTTTGAGCTTCAAATATTATCTAAATACTGAAATGTGCTAAAACGTACAAAAACTGGAATGTTGATTAATGGAAGAAGGTGTTGTAAACGGATGAGTCCAAGTTTGAAATATCTGTTTCAAGACGTTGTTTGAACGTCTGATGGAACAAAGGTGAAATATATTTAATTCATTGTATAGCACTTACCAAGAAGCATGGGGGAGACAATGTGATGGTTTGTAAGTGTTTTTTTTCTGCTGATGCGACAGGAGATATTTGTAAAATAAATTGAATAATGAATCGGTGCAAATACCATTAGCTACTGGCTTGTCATGTTACACCCAGTGGTTTGCGTATTCTTGGTAAATAATTCCACTGTCAAGAAGTTAATGTTCCCAAACATTCATCCAGCTATACAGCAATTACTTAGCTAATAAAGAAGCCGCTGGAGTCATTCAAATGATTCAATAGTTCTCATAAAGCTCTGGTGTCAACCCATTTAAGAAGATCTAGGATTTCGTACATCAAGAACTTTACAAATCAAAAGTTATTTCCAAAGAAATTTGATAGGAATGTATTGAAGACATTTGTAGTAAAATCCCAAAAGACACTTTGATTACATATGTTGAACAATACCTGAAAAACTGTCTGCAGTTATTAAAACACATAAAATATTAATTGTTTGCTGAACTCAAGCACTTTCACTGAGTTTCTGTTGTACTAAATATGAAAACTAATAACATTTTGATGTTTGATCTGTGACTTAGATTCTATTGCTCTTTGAAAGTATCATGAACACTACTTTTTGACTTTGTCTGAACACATTTTGAGAGTGCTATATATATATAATAATAATAACAGTGATAGGGCAACAAAGCCCACTGAATTTGCTCGTTCTTCAAATAAGAATTTCATTGTAGTGTTAATCATGACCAGCAACGTTCACAAACAGATAGTTAAATTCAAAATGCAAGGAGAAAAGGAGATCATTTTCCTTCGAAGGTAAATTCTTAGTGACTGGTGATCGATAGATAACATAATACGAAACACAAAGAAACACGATAAAATGTTCTACCGTGGAATATTTCCTCGCCCACCTAGAGTTAGTCAATCTTGAGTCATTCAAACTTTACAAAACGTTGTTAAAACAAATCTCACATATTGCTTGAAATCCACCACCGAAAAATCCAGAAATTTCAGTATATTAGACTATCAGATCCGGATACACGACTATGGATTTCGCAGACTCGTGGCAAGTGGTAAGGTAATATCATGATGTAGTGTCGTTTTCGATTCGTATCACTGATAACAATCAATAAACCCATGAATACTTTGCCAGTGCTCTAGATTTAACTTTATTTCCAGATTCTTATATTATTTGGCAGTAAGAAAACAAACCAACAAACACATTTTTAAAGCTTTGACAAAATGTGTTACGGACCAAGTGCAAAACTTCTGAAAGTTGTATTACAAAAAGTTCTTGAATCACATTAGATGTGAAGTATTAATAGACAGCGATACTTCTTACAATAAATCTTGTGCTTGCATAGAAAATCAAATTATGTCAACATGGTAGTAACTTAATAAACCACGATTTATAAGCACAAATGATCGCTTTTTAATTTACGACCACAAATCTTGTTAATCTATGTTTACAACCATTGGAAGGTTGAAACTTTTACATAAATACAAATAGAGGAAATCAATCACGGAAATTACAAGAGCCATTTATTCTTAAAACTGGAGTTCAGCACTGACAATCCTTTGATACCATTGATGGAGACTGAAACAAAAGGAAGAATCATGAAAACTGTTGTAAATCTCGTTGGTTTGCAGGTATCCAAGATATATGCCTGAAACAAAGAAATTTAATTTGTGATATAATTACATTATCAAGATAGCTCATTACACAACCATAAATTGTCAACAGTAAATGATATTCCAAGGTTATATACTTAAAATGCATTATTTATATGTCAGAGATAACCAATTTACTGACTCTTTTTTTTGGGGGGAGGAGTTGCAATAATTTTAGTAACTGTTTTTGTCATATAAATTTGTTTCTCTGCCAGGATAAAAAAAAAACAAATGAAAATATAATGTAGATGGCGGGACTAATTATCTAAAGCATACAGAACTAAAATACTCTAACTTATAAAAAAAAAATATTCCTTGAAATAAGAAAATTTTCTTACATTTTAGATTTCAAAAAGAAATTACACATTTTACAAACTGTTGATTAATTATGGAAATATGTAAAAGCTGTTTCGAAGATTCGTTTTTAAACTGAGGCGTAATCTACAGATCTAAGTTTAACTTACGTAGTCTTTACAGAATTCTTTGATCTTTCCTTCTGAGCAGATCAACAGATTTTCATATTTTGTTCCATTTGGAAACATAAAATCTGTAATAAGAATATGGATAATTTAAAAACGATAGTTAACAAAATGCAATTTGCAGAATATCAAAGCTTGTGATATTCATTTAATATAATGGTATATAGTAGTACCTAAGTAAAAAGTAAGAACTGTGGTAAATAAAAACAAGAGGATATTGTTTAGCATACGTGTTACTTCTTTTAGACTAACAGTTTATAAGAATTTCTCATCTTGAAATATTTATTCTTGATCAGTTTTTACTGCAGGTCCAAAAGGCGTTTGGTAAAAATGCTCCCAGTTATTTTCTCCCACAAAATAAAATGAATCATAGAATAGAAATTGCTTACATTGTAAGTTGACACATGAATATTTTTCTCATATTTTGAAAAAGAAAAACAACTTAATTATGGGGTTAAAGTTTGCTGTTGTTTACGCAATGTACTATTTGCACTCAGTTCACTGCGAGGAATTGGATGCTAGATTTTAGCATTTTAAGTTCATAAACTTATTACTCACCCTCCAGGACATGGGGCGAAAGATATGCGTATTAAGTACACATTTTATAATGACATATAATAGATGTCACCAAATCTCACGTTCGCCACACTTTATGGCTGAAATAACTGTTTAAATTACAACACGAAGTTCGATATCTGTAAGCAAGGATCTACAGCTAGGTTTAATATATATACATGTGTGTGTGTGAGTGTTTAAGAAAACACTGGAATAATAGAGGGCTTTTTTCTTTTAATGTATTAATTTCTTCAATCAGTTTTGTGACTTCAAAGGTTAATCTTCAGGAAGTAGTTTTACTGAAAATCTGAAACAAAATACATAGAATATTGTTTTTCAACTGAGCATAAATAATCTAAATTAAATACGTATAGTTTCCAAATGTACAAATATATAATACAGTTCATGTACACATTAAGACATCAAAATATTCAAAAATAAGTAAAATTAGTTAATATACATTTCAAATTCGAAATTTATTCTAATTATATTTTTAGTATAACAATTATAATAGAAATACAATTTTTTATCCTAAAAGTTTAAATTTGTACTTTCTCTTTTCTACAAGTCTGAGTAACTGTTTTTACGGTTTCATATTTCCTACTGACTTTACACAACCAATTACTTCTGCAGGTTTACTACTATTTGTATGTATTTTGTTACAGATTTTTAGTAAAATTATTACCTGACAAGCTACCTTCGAAATAAACGAAATCAGTATAATAACTTAATAAAAGAAAAGGAGATGAAACAACTGATATTCCAGTGTCTTCCTATTTGTATCGTTAGGTGACTCTTATTGACATTTTATATATATAATATTATTAATTTAAAAATTTATTTCCATAAGCTAATTTCAATATTTTTAAAAGCTGAATGTGACCAAAAGCTTAAATAATTCATCGCATCACAATGGATGGAAGTGTGGTTTAAACAGTTGTTGGTAAATTTCAAAAGGATCTTTCATAAACAATATCAACAAAACACTTTGTATGTCACTTGTTATTCGTAACATGCACTTAAATTGTAATTTAATACAGTAATTACAGATAAAACGGCATGATGTAATTTGGAATGATCTTATGTGGTATGCAAAATTGGTACTTGCAAGGAAAAATTGTATACTTTATGCATTAATTTGTGGTAAATCTCAACTGAATGCTTTAGGACATAGGATTTGGTCTCCAGAAATTTAGAAGCTGCAAACTATATGAAGCATGGCAGAAGGTTTACAGTATTAAGCCTACACACTTTGGAATAAATGTCGCTAGTAGCCTGAACAGAAAATTATGATCCTATGTTGCTCTTTTTGTACAAGCCATTAGGGCTATCACACAATCACCACTTTGTTGTCTTTTGGTACAAACTATTGAAGTTATCACACAACCACATCTTTGTTGTCTTTTGGTACAGACTATTGGGGCTACCACACAATCACATCTTTGTTGGTGTTTGGTACAAGCCACTGGGGCTACCACTCAATCACATCTTTGTTGTCTTTTGGTACAAGCCACTGGGGCTATCACAAATCATATTTTTGTTGTCAAAACGCTCTAGGTGAAGTGCAGAACTGGAACAGTGTGTATCATGTTAAAAGAAACCATCTGCATGACTGTTCTTAGGATTTAAGAAACCTTATCACTACCACAGACGCAACTAAATTGCATTTGGTTTCGATACAAGGAGGTGTTGAAAACTATGACGAGGTAAGTAGAGCTTTGGGAGGTAGGTTAATTTTATCTTACAGTTTTTGTGTTTAGAATCCAATTCGTCTTGAATATGAAGCAAATATTCAAACATAAAGTTACGTAATCGAAATCCCATTTTATCACCTCCAAAGTATCTACTCAAGATATATTTAAGGCCAACTCAATAATGCATTATTTTCGATTTGGATGTCATTCTCATGACGCACCAAGGTACCAAAGTGCACAGCGCGATATTGCAACAAAGATATGCGAATTTTGGACTCTCGGATTTACAGTCTGGTATCATATCTGATACCACATTTGTGCAACTGTTTATTTAGAACTATATACTGATTGAGTTAGGTACTTACTGATATCCATTCTATCAAAAACTTTTGAGAGCAAATTTTAGATGTTTTTTAATCTGTTTTTGTTTTACTGTTTATGTTGAACAAACACATAAAAATGAACATGTCTTGTTAAAATTCTAACCACCCAAAAAAATAAGTTTAAGTACTAATAAAACTTACATCATACCAAACTGCTATTGGTTTCTTTCGTTAATGCTAAATCGATATTTTTTAACTTGAGATAACTCCTAAACTTCGTGCTCAATTCCATAAGAGAAACAATTAAAATGAAAAATAAAAAAACGATGTTCGTTTGTACGAAATTATTGGGAAATACGCAATATCTTTGTTTCCTTTTAACTGGAGAAACAGGGTCATTTAGTTCATAAAAATTGAAAAGAGTGGTAGCCATTTCTTTGCTGAACTTTGTGAAAGTTGAATAATTTTACCTATGGTTATTATTTACATGTAATTACATTCCTACGGCAGTAAATTCAAATTAAATATCACGTTTAATTTTTAATCCTCCATAATTGAAACGTTTATTTAAATAAAATATATCACTGATATCAATAGATATGATTTGCGTAATTTGTGCTGTATAGTATTTGTTATTACAACTCAATGCTTCACATGTCTTGTGTCTAACAAGTTTTCAAAATTCGGTTTTTAAAGTTACAACATTTCAGACTTACCGCTGTGGGTTTGTAATTGTATAGGAATTTCAGAACACTTTACCTTAAGCACAACTGGATCCCTGGTTCAGTAGATTACACAGAAACCAAACGTGCAATATTATCTTTAACTTTAAGACAGTGAACAGTCATATCGTTGAAACATTTAACTTCTAGTTAAATAGTCTAGCGACGCTTCTAACTTAAAAGTACTACAGATTTTACAATATTACCATAATTTCAAAACTGCAGTGAAATTATTAAATTTTCTCACATTTCTACATACTCTTACAATAATTGTAAAAGTTGAAACTCTACAATACATACCAAATTGTGTAAGATCGATGCATTGTTTTTTTGCATCTGTGACGTTTAGGTTATTACACAGTCCCCAACTAACACGGAATACAAAAAGGATAACGGTTAAACACACCAGAATAGCAATCCATCCGATCTGCACAAAGTAAGATATCACCAGGAACTATAAAAGAAAATTTTAATCATCTTCAAAAAGTCTTATATTTCGGGATAAAATTTTAAACATATTTGTATAACCACGAAAATAAACGCAGCTGCTTAACCTAACTTATAATTGTTACGACCACAATTATAATATACACATATATAAATGCAAAATGTGTGTTTCTTTGCACCCTTGCTTCTCCAAGCCTACTGGGCCAATTTTAGCTTGTTTTGTCAATTTGTTTTTAGAATTTCGTGCAAATGGCGAGGGATATCTACCTTAGCCATCTCTAATTTAGCAGTGTAAGACTATAGGGAAGGCAGCTAGTCATCACCACCCATTGAGAACTATTGGGCTACTCTTTTACCAACGAAAAGTGGGATTGACCGTAACATTATAACGCTCCCACGGCTGAAAAGGCATGTTTGATGTGACGGAAATTCGAATTCGCGACCCTCAGACTACGAGTAAAGCACACTAACTATATTCTAAGGAGTTCATAATTGAACGTAACCCTATTTCTGTTGCTTAATTACTTACAGCCTATTGAGTTAATCTCAAACAATCTTGTCAGGTTGACGCTTTAGACAATGTTAAATATTCTAAAGGGGTTCGGGATCAAAGTATGAAAGTTATCGGATTGTTTCTCAAACAGCCATGTCTTTTCTCACGGTCAATGAGATATAGGTTGTCCAAAGGTGGTTTTACCTCAACAATCTTTATGTGTTGGTGAGTTTAGCTTATTATTTTATAATAATAATAATTTTGCTATGTCAATTCCGGAAGGAAAACATGCAATAGTTGGTAAATGGAAACAAGACAAAACAAGATGACTGCATTCATTGGGATGTTAAATGAAGGATAAGTCTCCTAGGCTAGATAATATTTCCCCAAGAGTTTTGAAGGAGGTTAAAGATTGAATATATGAGCCACTTGCTATTATTTTTTGGCAGTCGTTGAATAGTGGATTGGTATTAGAGAATTTAAAGTTAGTAATGTAACTCCTCTTTTCAAAGGAAGTGATAAACATTTTCCCAGTAATTAAAGGCTCATTAGTCTTTAATCTTGGGAAAAGTTATGTAAAGTCTGATGAAAGATGCTTTTCAAGGTATTTAACAAAGTTGGATAATCATCATACTTTCACTCAGGGAGAATCTTGAGTTACAAATCTTTATTCTTCGCAAAGGATACTGCTGATGTAGATGAGGGTTAAAATGTATATTTGGTGAAAGTGGATTTTCAGAAAACATATGAGCAGGTGCCACATAAAAGACTTGTAAAAACTGTGTAGGGTGAGTTAGCAAATTGTATGGAATAGTCACCAGATAGAAGGAGGCAGAAGGTGGTTACAAATGAAGTTCAGTCAAACTGAGTTCATGTCACAAGTCGAGTACCTCAAGCCTCTTAGGGCCTTTGCTCTGTTTGATTTATGTGAGTGACAAAGATGAATAAATAGTCAATAAATTTCTTGAATTTGCAGATGATATTAAAATCTTGGGTGTTGCTAGTTGTGAAGAAGATGCTAAAGATTTAGAAAAGGGTTTAGATTGTTTAATCATTTGGGCAAATAAATGACAAATGGGTTTTAATGTTAAATGCAAAATAATGCATTGGGGTCACAATAGCTTGAATTGTAATAATAATATGGATAGAAACAAGTTTAACAGTGTCATGATAGAAGAGGTTATTGCATCTGAATTATAACTATAATGTGGATGAGAATAACCTTAATGCTGTCATAAAAGAAAAATATCTGCGTGTAATGGTTAATGAATATGTTTAGTCATGTGTCGTTGCTAGTGGTAGAGCATAAATATGAAATACATGTCCAAAGAGGCCATAACTTCTTTGTACAAGACATTGGTTAGATCACATTGGAAAACTGTTTTCAGTCTTGGACTCCTTACCTTACGAAAGACATTGAATTACTGGATAGAGTTTAGAGAAGGTTTACTAGAATGATGTCTAAGAGTGAGGGATTGTCGTAAGAAGATAGGCTGAAATCTCTCAGATAGTTTTCTCTCCCAAAAAGAAAAGTTACTTGGGATATATTTGAGGTATTTAAGCTTGTAAAAGGAATGAATAGTGTTCATGCATCATGTTTCTTCTTACTTAACAGAAAGAACAGTAGGTCTAAATTCTCGCAGGGAAGGGAACATCTTCAGTTAAGACAATTTAATTTTTTAACAGAGTGATTGATCTTTGGAATGGCTAATGAGGAAGCAGTAAATTAAAGTGTGTTAAGACAAAGCCTCAAAAGTATAAGAATAATACGTATTTTAAATTTATTTATTAATATTCTAAGTTTATTTTAGAGGATTAAACAACCGAGATGAACCAACTGGCCAAATGTTGTCCTAAAATATTATGTTATATTAATAAGTTTCTACCTATTCTCTTAATTCTCAAGAGTTAAAACTCATCATTCACCTTATGAATGGTAGTTTGTTTATTTGTTTTTTTTCGTTAAGCACACAAAAGTATACAATGAGCTTTCTGTACTCTGATCACTGTAGGTGTGAAAACTCGAATTTTAGTTTTTTTTAACTAAACAGACATGAGATTAGTAATCACTCTTAAAAGGGGAGAATACGTTAATATACGTTAATTGTAAACGTACTATTCTCCCTAAATGCAGAGAAGAAATCTTTATACAAACTACTCACGAATTAAGTAAAAATGATATTGTTGAGATATCTCTGATTTATTAATAAAACAAGTTATGCCTCACCACAGCACAGGAAATACGACCTCCCATTCGAGCTTTCCATCCACGGTAGACTTTATTTCTTGTTGCTCCTGTTGCCAGGAAACCAATAATCACCAGGATGATACCCAAAACTGCCACCAGGAGTGAAAGGCTTACAAATGTAAGTCGAAGATCTATGAATCTATAGAAACAATAGAGAAACTAGTTAATTTTAAAAGATAGGGTATTAGGAAAATTAAGTTGCAAAATACAAGCGAACTGTTCATGCTCGTATATTCAACATTTTGGAATCTTTATTTTTCATGCACACTCACACACATATGTAAATATTAGGTTTGTCGTTAAAATCTTGCATTTTATTTCAACAGTGATAATCTTGTTATGACATATATAATCACAACATATATCGTAACAAGTGTTAAATATTTTTAGATACACATTTCTTACATTCTTCTATTTCACAAAAACATATAACAAAAGTTAATTGAAATATCTTAAACAACGTTATCTCACATTAATGCATCAAATCGATCGAATAGTCGTTTCAGTTATGAGATACGTGAGATGTAATATATTATTATTTATTTCAGATAAGTGTCCGATTTATTACTTTGCTTATGTTAACGTATTACCATTTCAAATAACCTGAAATTTTAATTTGAATCTACAAGTTAATAAAATTTTAATGTGTGTCCAGTTTATGTTGTTTGCCAACAAGATTAATGCACATACTTCGCTTACAAGTGGCTCGGCATGGCCAAGCGCATTAAGGCGTGCGACTCGTAATCTGATGGTCACGGGTTCGCACCCGCGTCACGCTAAACATACTCGCCCTCCCAGTCGTGGGGGCGTTATAAGTTACAGTCAATCCCACTATTCGTTGGTAAAGAGTAGCCCAAGAGTTGGCGGTGGGTGTTGATGACTAGTTGCTTTCCCTCTAGTCTTACACTGCTAAATTAGGGGTGGCTAGCACAGATAGCCAGCGAGTAGCTTTGTGCGAAATTCCAAAACAAACAAACTCTTACTAGTAACGTTTAATGTCATCATAAAACACCTACATCCAAAGTTAATTCACTGAAGTTGACAGTTTGTAATGTTTGAAATATATCAACGTTTCCAGTCAAATTCGGTAGTATTCCGATTAATAAATGTTGATCACTGTTATGGTTTTCTAGGCCTATAGCACACTGACTGTGGATGACCGATAATGATAACACTATTTGACTTTCGGCGCGTCGATTTTTATATACCAATCACTCGAGTTTCTCAATGTTTCTATAATTTTCTAGCGCGTTTTCATAAAACAAATACGGTTAATTTTCACTCTCAAGGATTTTTTACAAATTCCGAGGACAGGTGGGACTTGTGCAATACACAAGTACATTCCAAATCAAGATTAAGAGGATTCAAAATATTCTGTAATCTATATTTTGTTCAAACCTCCCATTTGTCTGTGGTTCAATGTAACTAAACATATGGAACCCATTAAGCATGATAGTACAAAGGGGGTGCAATACACAGTCCCACCTGTCCTCGGAATTTGTAAAAAATCCTTGAGAGTGAAAATTAACCGTATTTGTTTTTAAGATTATTTTAGAAAATTAAACAACCGAGATGAACCAACTGGCCAAATGTTGTCCTAAAATATTATGTCATATTAATAAGTTTTTATCTATTATCTTAATTCTCAAGAGTTAAAACTCATCATTCACCTTATGAATGGTAGTTTATTTATTTGTTTTTTTCGTTAAGCACACAAACGTAGGCACTAAAATAAATGTACAACAGCACATCTGTTATAGAAGAGATGAAAATATAATTTGAAAAACTCAAATTACATCCAAAATTAATTTTAATGAGCTTATTAAAGTAGGATTTGTGACAGAGTACGCAACCATAATTTTGAGTAATATTAGTAAAATTTACTTGAAATACAAAAATAAAACCTCACATTTTATTATTTTGATCCTGCTTATGTACACATTATGTATACCAGATAATAAGTTACGTCGTATGATGATTTTTGATGTTTTAAAACGTAAAGAAATAGCAACTCGAGACATAATAAAAGTACACCTCCTTTCATTTCAGTTTAAGATACTTTATGCTTTACGAAAATATTAACTAATATCTTTAAAGAGTGTATAAGACTCAGAACTTATTGCTCACTAAACAGGTCACTTTTAATCATTTTCTTCTATCTTTGTGAGGATCTGTAAATGTATATTCGTTGGCCAGCTATGGACCAACATTATAATGATGCATTCTCAAGACAGCTGGTACAGGTATTATAACTTTAATCAAAATAAAGTACAGAACAACTTTTCGACCTTCTTAGGTCATCGTCAGGTTAACATCTTGAGAATGCATTTTTATCACGAATTATAACGATGCGTTTTTTTTCAAATATATTTAGATTTGTATTTCTTTAACTTCCTTAATTTAAACAAATAATGTAAGATATTGTCACATACCTCATTCTCGTACACTATATATTTCGTATTTTCATAATTTAAAAATGTTTTTAAAGATATAATTCAAAACATGCTAACTCAGGCCTGGGTTATTTGCTAATTCAACTCAGAGTGCTACTTCTGTAGCAGGATTCAGTTGTGAAATATATTTATTGTTATGTACAATAATTATATTGTGTATTCCATTAATTTATATTTGCAGCTCTGCTTTACAACCGTCAACTGAAGCACAGATAGTTCCGAGTTTATGTGATCCAAGTTACAAGGAGAACGTGAAATATGAGAGTAGTTTTATTGTTTGCAATAAGATCTATTTTTTTCTTGAGAAAACAATGTGTGAAACATGTTCTTATCATTAAGACTTAGTCTACTACTCATATGTGTTTTTTTTTTCAAAACGTTTCCACGTACTTAATGTCTATTTTGATTATAGAGTATCGCGAAAGAAAGCCACAAAGATCGTGTCACTTTATTATACACAAAACTGGGTCATTCAACTATGGTGTCACAGGCATTTTCTTTTAGTAAAAAAATCCTGGTAAAAAGAAGAGACTGTGTAGAAATAAGTGATGATATTTCCCACTGACAGTCACGTGATATATTGATAATATAATATCCCTTACAGTGTAGTTAGAGTGATTAGCAGTCACATAGGTAGCGGCTACATCCTTAGAAGAGTGACAATTTTATTTTTAGTATATAAACATTCTCTAAGTTGATGATATGATAATGACGATGATTAATATATCGCATATATTAGTCAGTTTTAATTGTTGATAGTACTTTAGTATAAGAAGGACAGGATAACTAGCTTTAAGCTTCGATTGTTTGTTGGAAATAAAGATTGCTTCACTTCGCTGTAAACTGTGTTAAGTCTTTTTATTACTTTAAACTCATTCCAGGTCAAGATTAAGAGGATTCAAAATATTCTGTAATCTATATTTTGTTTAAACCTCCTATTTGTCTGTGGTTCAATGTAACTAAATATATGGAACCCATTAAGCATGATAGTACAAAGGGGGCGCTTTTAAAGTATTTGGTTCTTGTTTGAAAAATGGAATCGCTTGTAGTTTTCTGAATTATCGAGTGGAAAATTTGTTCTTGACGAAATGCCATTTCCCACAATAAGTAAGAGTCAGGTATTGAATAAAGTTTACTGTCAGAAAGCGTTTTTGAATTTCAGAGGAATCTTCTCCTGTATATCAGATTTTTGTTCATACTGTGATTTCCTTGACATCTTCTTCTGAAGTCATAGGTCAGGAGATGAGAATTGCTGGAGTCTGTTGCACCTAGAATGACCAATCTGTTATTCCTCTGATGTTTGACCACAATGAACGAAACAGATGGATGGCTGAGAATCATTACGATGGTGTGCAGTCTGGTGAACCCAAGACTAGTTGGGATGGTCTCTATAAGATTATTAGAAATTATTTAATCACACTATATATTTTTTCAGATTTTGGTAACTTTCATTTGTGGCCAGTCTAAAGATATTACGTCCTTTAGCATAAGCCGTTTTGCCAGCAGTCGATACATCATGCACAAACTAGTGAAGGTGTACGTAGCAGTAGTGAGCAAACGTATGCTATAATTCCAATGATACGGGACATAACTTAAATAACTTAAACGATTTCTACAATAATGTCATTAAACCACACAGTAGAAAATTCAATTAGTGAATGGATGCCATGATTAATTCTTTAGAAGCTATGGATAGAGCAATTGAAGAACCTGGAGCTAGCATGAGTGCACCTTGACATTCAGCAACATGAATCATGGCCAGCACACAAAATGAAAAATTTAGTACAGATATACGTCGTCTGTGGCACTTATATGAGCAGTTATGAGTGCAAGAAAATGTGCTGTACGATTAATACCAATCAATGGTACATGGCGCTCAACCTGTAATGCATTTAATTGTCAATGATTCAAATAGTTCTCAAATGTTGTGTGATGCAAGGGATAGAGGTCATCGAGGTGTTATACGTACTTATGCTAATGCATGATGTTTGGTAGCATGTGAAATGCAAACCATTAAGGAGATGTTTTGGACGTTTCTTACTCCTGGGGA
Organism: Carcinoscorpius rotundicauda; assembly: GCA_011833715.1. NCBI lineage: Eukaryota > Metazoa > Arthropoda > Merostomata > Xiphosura > Limulidae > Carcinoscorpius > Carcinoscorpius rotundicauda. The sequence continues at coordinate 44,367,227 of CM022391.1, read as the reverse complement.
AACGAAATGGAATGAACATCTGATATATGTAATGACTGCATTAACATGCAACAGAGCATAAATTAACTGGTTCTTAACCAAACATAGTTATGTTGGCCTATAAATATGGCTTCCTGTATTGTACCATTTACAAGAACGCTTGTATCGAATAAGGTCTAAAATTTTCAATGTTTACAAGGTTCCATGCCAATAACAAGAAGAGGCTGTCAAGCAGCTGAAGAAATGCTATGCCAAAATAATAAAGTAACAAGTGTTGTAGCTTTATTTTATGCCAGCAACATGGAGATTTTGTCTTTAGAGGTCCTTATCTCATACTCAAACAATATAATTCTTAGTATGCATAAATGCATGGAATAAATGAAACAGATACAAGCAAACGTTACTACAAAACATCCCATGCATCAGATTGATAAGGAATCACAAGTCAGTACGGAGGATTGAGAAGATGAATACTGTATTATTTGGTATCAACTCTTCTCAGCTGAGGAGAAAGAAGTACTTATGAGGCTACACAAGATGAATCGCATGATAAAGCACCTGGAGAAAAGGCGCCATAAAGTTAAAGTTATAGTAGTTAACCAAGATGCACTCCTTAACTCCTTGATCATTACTATTTATACAAACTGTCAAATTAGTCGTTAGAATGGTCACTTATGAGATGAATCGTTAAAAGGAAGTAGGGCTCCTTACTTTCCAACATATAATCTTTTACATCAAACGCATGCATTACATTTTGTGATTATTTCTTAATTTGGTACAAATTTAGGTCAGTCTGTTGATCACAAGACTAATAGGATTGAAAAAGCATTCTAATCATTATGGAAAAACATCTGGTGATAGCCGCTTGATCATGACATAGTTATGCCTGCTATATAATGCCTAGAATACCATTAATTTATAGGAATGAGAAGAATTGCAATGGTTTTTAAGCTTATTTGAGAGAGTACTATGACCTTCGCTTTCCGAGGTACTGAGTAAGTTTTTGAAGAAACATGATATTTGCCATTCTGTGGAAATTGTTCATCTAGTCCAACCAAGTATTAACAGAAGACTCATTAGATTCATCTACTTTACACCTAAAATATATACAACTCCTCCATATGCAATGAGGGAATTCTGTTCTTTCTCTGACCAGAATGTCAATTTTACTGGCTTGACCTGCATTTACTTTTTTGTAATGCTTATTACAATGAGCAAATTAACTAGCAAATAGGGATACACTATCTTGCTACTTGTGCTAGTGGCTGGCAACTGTCTGGGACTATGAATTTACTTTACTGTAGAATATTTAATTATTAAACTCATATACTCCAGTGACAGCATGAATATTGCTTCTGTCTGGAGATAGACTGTTTACAGTTGTGGGTGATAATGCGTATCGTCAAGATATATATAAATATATTTAAGTAAACATGTGTGTATGGCATTGCACGCAAGTATGAATCTTACAAAATTACATTCCTGAAAGGTTCAGAATATAGATGGACCAAGTACACTGAGAATACGTTTACCAAGCAACTTTTGAATGAGAATGAAGGACTTGATATGTAATCAGGAAAGCACGATGCCATTAACCTGAGATTCCAAGTCATCCAAAAAGAGAATGCACATTTGAGTGAATGCAGGATTGTAGAAATATCACTTAACCACAGCAATACTTTCTACACATTTTATAGGAACATTTTAGAACAGAGAATTATTGTAATTAAGCCATTATAACTTTAACTTACACTTTTAATTACTTTTGATCACTCAAAAATTCAGTTGATCTTATTTTTCTATGATGATTTTTTCTACTTAATATTAAATTTGTAATCCTTCTAACTGTTTTTCTCTAAAATAGTTTTTGAGAATTATAGACAACTAATTACTTAAAACGTATCTGTTTGGAGACGTTCTAAAAAACTTCATTTATTCTGTATCCATTAAGATTATGAGGAATAACCCAGCATTCGGCCAGACAGAGCAACTCAACATCAAGCATGCAGATTCTGATTGTATCCATGAGTAGATTGACCCTAAAGTCTCCTGGAAACTCAACCTTCCGAACCACTATAGTCTACACAGCAACCACAGAGCTGTCCATTGTGATGTCGCCCAGTTAACAGAGCAACTGTTCAATTTGGTAGTATATCTTAGCTTTTAACTTTTTTCTGTAAAGTCCGTGATGACGAGAAAACCTACTTGTAGGGAAAATTATATATTTAAAAACGGCTGGTACGGGTAGAGAAAGCACTAGTGCAAAGAACCTGACATTGACCGAAGAAGGTCGAAATGTTCGTTCCTCTACTAGTGCTTTCTCTACCCGTAACAGCCGTTTTCAAATATATAATTTTCTGTAAAGTGTATTTCTTTGCTGAATTTCATGCAAAACAGTTCGAGGACAATCTGTCACAGCTATCCGTAATTTGGAAGCAATAAAATAGAGGGAATGTAAAAGATCAATACAATCCACTCACAACGTTTTGGCAATTCTTTTACCAATGAAAAGTGGAATTGACTGTTATGTTATAACATCTCCATGGCTGAAATGGCAAGCATATTTGGTGAAGGGATTCAAACCTGCGACCAGCAAATTGCACGTCGAACACCTACTAGCCTGTATGTGAAGTTATGTTTCTAGTTATTTGCTTGGTTTATTATAAGTAACTACAAGATCGACTTTTATATTAGTATCTATCAAGTAACGAGGTTTAGGTTTTGGTACTTATAAATATTCAGGTGACTATTTGTATTTTATTTCACTGAAAAAGCGTGTATAAATTTTTTTTTAAGATAACAGCAGCCAGTACTAAAAAAATAATACAAAAACATATAAACATGTAAATATTAATTTCATATTTCATATATATATATATGTATATAGGGTAAGCCATAGCAAGCGTCATATTACAGGAAAAGTGAATGAAATACAAGTAACTTTTGTTCATGATTAAGTTGTATTGCACTATTATTAAATTTCGTTTAACATAAAAAATGTAGAAGTGCTTCCGATTGTTACATATTTATCTTTGGCAAAAAGTTGCGACAAGCATCCCATGAAATACAAATAAAGTTGTATCTTGTTTAGTCAAGGAGTTGATGAGCCATTCTACTTACAAAGCGATCAAAATACAGTTTTAAGTACAAAGCATTTCGTTGCTTAAACAAGGAGTTACATCTACAGCACATATAAATTATTCCTTTGTATTATATATTGTAGTGTATTATTACTTTTAAAAGACAGATCTTCGCTAAGATATGTATATTTATATATATATATACACACAAAAATACATAAAAATCTTTGTATACTCATACCCTCGAGCCTTTACTTGAAAAACGACTTCGTACATCCGTAGGGTTAATGTGATTCCTTTATATGCAGAAAATAAGAAAATTCCAGATCCTGAGAGACACATGACAGTAGCGATAACTGACGGAAATGGTATCTTCAACATGCATTTCGCACATCCTTTAAGTTAAGGAAGAAATAATAATTTTCATTGATCAGTTCAAAATACGTATTACGATCTTAAAGATGTTACTTACGATCACATTTAAAACTTACTTCTCTGAATATGTCTTAAGAACAGTAACATAAAGGCACGAAGAGCACTTAAAGTTAATTCAAATAACATAAGAAATAGATGTATAACTCGAAAATTGTTTCTTATCAACGAAATGGTATATATGGCATAAATATCGTATTTAAATCAAAATAATGAAATCTTTACATCATCTTTCCTTTTCGTGAATGGAAATAATATTTATTCAGAATGTGAGTATAATAAGGTAGTTGATTTGTGTGTAAACTGTTGACCTTTACTGATCTGCTTCACAAGTGCTTATTTTAAGGTTTCTGAACTAAATACGTAGCGTAATATTAAACTTATAAGCATATATATTTTCTGTTACTTACTTACCTAATATTTAGCCTTATTTTTATTGTTTTGATTAACAGATAATAACACAACTAACCAATTTTTTTTACTCTGTGTATCTTTCATTAAATTTTATAAGGAATTTCTGAATTTATAATTTCTTTAGTCATGAATATCTCAACTGAAATGTAACACCACCTACATAAAAATCAATAGAAAAATTCAAAATAACAACAATAAATTGAAAAATTTAACTCAAATTACTAGTTAAATGTGGATTTATTATATATATATATATATATTGATCATCATAGTAGTCAATCTTAGAAATGTCTAATATTCTGCTTACCACATGATTCTGCTACGAAAATGTAAAAAATATATTTCTTGAATTCGCCAAGTAAAAAAGGAAGTAGCTGTATATGACTTCAATAAAATTTGTGACAAAAATATTAGTGGTCGGGTTACAACGACAGAATGACGTCAAAGCGGAACCGGTTGTGATATACCATATACTATGCTTTTATGAAGAATCAAATGTTCAGTATTTTAGGCTTAAGTTTTACGTTGTGGCTTCATGCAACTGACTAATATATTAAAGTATATTAATGTAGTTAAACGATGAAAGTTTGTATTTCAAATATTTCATGCGTGAAATAAGAAGTTCAGCAAAAATTTGTTTCAATGTAGTAATTTATATTTTGATTAAATATTATTCATGTTTACAATACACAGTTCTTAAAATTTTCAGTCATACAAGCTACGTGGTTCTTTAGGAATATAAATGGCTTTTCAAAATTTTGATGTTACAAATGTTTTTTTTCAAGTTATTATGTTTTTAAAATATTGTTTGAAAGAAAATAACACCAAGAAACAAATAAAGGCTTACCTTTACAACACATCATGACTGTAGGGTTAAGCCTCAAAATATTTCATTCGCAAATTGATGCTTTTATAAGTAATAAAACTAAGTATTGAACTTAGGCTTTCACATAATCATCTGAATGTTGATTGTATACTCAATAAATTGAACATAAAATTACATGAAAGAGTACAATTTAAAATAATTTAACTTATGAGAGTACAACAGGATAGATGTAATGACAAGTGTTTCAAAACATAATAAAATGAAACCGTTGTCGTTGTTTGCAATGTTTTATCAACATGAAAATAAACGATAAACGAAAAATACATGTAACGAATAACGAAGTCCTGTGGTGTGTTGTTGAACTCTGATCCTTATGGAAATCTGCTGATGATAACAAAGCTACGTTGGTTATCAAAGTAATTCAAAGAACCAATGAGCGAAAGTAAAAGATAATGTTATAATGTGTCAACCATATTGCATCTGCTATATCAAGTCTCGACGAGACATTTGGCTAATACCGGGACTCATCAAATCGTCTGGGATAAAACAGACACAGTAGTCGTGGTCTAGTCGCTATATAAAAATATTTCGTAGATTTTCATGAACAGAAATCCTTAGCTTGTAAATGAAACTATGCAAATTAACATATAAATATATATGTAAAGAACAACTTTTGAACAAAATCCGAATAATAGAAAGTTATAAGCGACTGTATGTATGTTTTCAATTATTTAATTTATAATTTTAATTCACATATTTTATCGTACTGTTACTTTGTTCAAAGTCAAAACTAGTTTTCTATTTAATATTAGGACTGGGTAGTCTCAAATATTGGGCGTTTTTTTTCTGTGATTTTATGATTTAAATAATATATACGCAGCAGTCGTTTAAATTACTTACGTAGCTTCAACGTGTGAAATGAGTAAGGATTAAGAGTTGTAAATGACAGGCTTTTCTTAATTTTCAAAATGTAGAACCTATATTTCTTAATATATTTGTGAAATTCATCTTATATCTATTAAGTAATAGCTTTAAACGCAGTGATAGTTCAAGCTGTGTTGTTTATTTACCTGCTGTCTTCTTCGAAGCAATACTAACATTGTCTAGGATAGTAAATCCGACGAAGGGAGTTCTTAATGAACTTAAAATTTCTTGTTACTTCCATGAGATTGTCATTCCTATCATCCATTTGTTTGCTGATTATTATAAGAAACTCAGACATTTTTTGTGTTGTTCAGTTGCATTTAATTTTTATTTTACGCTAAAAGTTTTTATTTTTGATTTTCACCATTATAAATTAATAAATCCTCTTTAGAAGTACAATTATTATGCTTTTCCATGATTAGCACTACAAAGTTCTTGAAACACTATGCAACGGGATCTACTTATAGAACTAATATGGCTTAATTCCTGTAAAAATAACAACGTATTTCGTGACAATCATCAATATTTAAACAGATAAACAACCTTGATCAAACTTGAGGACAATACATTACTTTGGAAATTAAAAGTAAAAAATATTCAAGAATCTAAACTAACATTAAAACCTAACAATATAGCAAGTCATAATTAACTACTTAAAAAGAAATCTAGTGGTTAGGATAATCATCATTTTCAACAGACTATTTGTTTGTGACGTTTTTATAGTTTTGTGTGTTTTCCAAATGTTTCGTTTCATAAAGACCTTAATGTCAAATTTGTTGTTTTATCAAAGAAATATTCAGTATTTACGTTAAGGATCAAATTTCAGAATGCCAATTGTAAAGACTACAGTAAACAAAAAGGTAAAAAAAAAACTTTCATTAATACTAAAATGGTAGACATAAAAATATATTTATAAACATGAATATATGAATGAAAATGCTTATTTCCCTTTCCTAGAATTGTGAAAAATTAACCTTAATGTCTTCTTCATATATTGATTTACTGATGTTTCTTGTCAGGTTTTATGTATTAGTCGAATTTTTTACAGTTGGTGTCTGTGATATATTGACGATAAATTTCAACGATAAATAAATAGCACACAGTTCACTTGCTTTAAAATAATAAACTAAAAATAGTGAAGCGTATGCATACAATTTTTTTCACATTGTTGGTTACCAGTTATGTCCTTAACTTTAAATATTTCTCATTTAAAAAATCGACACGTCACGCTCTTTATGGCTAAATTCACAATAACTCAGTCTATATTTAATGTTGCATGTTAAAATATACTTGTTTTAAAAAGAAACTGTGTGTATCAACCTGATTAGCAAATATCATAACTCTGATACACATCAATATTTAATTAACTTTAAAATTATCATTTAACTTAGTTTCGGACTATTTGAAATTCTAAAACGTAACATGAAAAGTGACGGCTCAGATATGAATCAGAGACAAAATTCGATCTAATTTTAAATTAAAATCATAATTGAAGTTGCATTTATTAATGCCAACAAGATTTGATTATTTCTGATTGTCAAGATTTTCTTGAATTACCCTCTTTGAACAACTAGAAAGATAAAACAAAAGTAAATTGTTTGAAATTGCCAAAGTCATAAAAGTAAAAGGATTTCTTGTCTGAGGAACCCTCAGGAAAATATTATAGTGTTCCCATTGGTCAATTTGTATGGGGGCGAATTTAAATGATAAAGATAAATTAGAGATCCAGCTGAAACTCAAACAAATAAATTATTGTCAAAGTTGTAAAATGGCTACATTTGTAACTCGGTAGTAATTTATCATATCATTGTTTCCAAAGCATATAATTATGAAATATTAACAATTGCCCATGAACTCCCCATGAAAGGTTATTTATGTGTCAGGAACACATGTGGAGAACTTATGAGACATTTATTTTGGCCAAAAATTAGGTAAGATGTTTCTCAGTTTTGTAAAACTTGTCATACCTGTCATTACGTCGGAAAACATTACAAGAAAATTCCAGTTGTTTTTTTTATAATCAAATTTTTGAAAACCGTTCAGTCATCTGATTGGTGATTGTGTAATGCCTTTACCAAAACTTCAATCATGTACGTATCCACCGTCCCTTTGAGAAACATTTTAATCCAGAATAATTCTAAGGCTTTAATTATTTTTTTTACTTTATTGAATTGCCAAAGAAATTCAGTGTGATCAGGGATCAAATTTTGTCCAGGTTGTTTCAACAGATCATTTATTATCTTGGTGTTAAACGTATCTAATGTAGTTTATACCACCATAATCAGAAGGTGCTCTTGAGAGATTCCATTATATCTTGAAAAACAAGGGGAGGATTTATTGTCTTGATAATGATAAGGAATGAATGAATGAGTTAGTTTATTGTAGTTTGCTGTTCATAAGTTGGTTCAGGGTTTGTTTGGGTTTAGCCCGTTTGGCCGTTTAATGCATGGTCGTTTAAAATTGCTGAAAGAACAGTGGCTGGAAAATAACTCAAAAGAAATGCACTTGTGAAATGGCTCGAGAAAACTTGAAGTTATCTCAAGCCAAAATAAATAAAAAACGTCAATAATCGCAAGGCTGAAAAGTGTAAGTTCCATCCTCGTGTACTGTCATCCACTCAAAGCAAGGTATCATGGTCCCTGTGAGTTTGTTTGAAAAGATAATGATACTAACTATGTTGTAAAAACACCTAATCATCAGAAGGTTACCCATCTGTGTTCATATTAATATGTTGAAGGCCATATGTATTCGAAAATATTTTTAGCTGTTGAGTGTTCGTCTCATACTGATAACAGTCTCTTTGGTTGAGACACCCGTAAATTTGGAAATATCGGAGACACAGGCAACATAAAACTAAATAATTCTAATATTCTAATCAAAGTTGATTGTGAATCTTCCAACTCCAACAAACAATAAAAGTTTGATGAGATTTTTGGGAATACTTAGTTACTACAGAAAGTTTAGTAAAAACTTTGCTGACGCCTCTGTACCATTAATAAATCTATTTAAGAAAAACTGAAAGTTTAAGTGGCCTGAAACATGATAATCTGCTTTTAAAAGAGTCAAATCTTTGTTGTCCACTTATCCAGCATTAATGATACCTGATTTTGATAATCATTTCCCATTAGCTACTGATGCCAATGATTGGGGTACTGGTGTTTGTTTGGAATAATAAATGTACAGTTACGACAGAAAGTGTTCGTACTCCTGTGTCCCGAGTATTTTTTTTCTCAAACTTAAAAAAGTATCACGAGTAGGCTAATAGAAGTATAACATATTATAAATATTATATGAACACACATCTACATAATTTTTTATGTAAATTAAACGACAAATAAACTGTTTATAAACAAATAACCAAAAATAGAAGGAGCAGAAATGTTTGTACATTTCAGGACGTGAGAAAAAAACTGATATTCCCGTGAAAATTTTGTTTAGTTTGGCGAGTAAACTACATTATACTATTCAAGAACAGGACATTGAGTTCATAATTATTGGAATTTAGCCACCAAAAAATGTACTTCCAGCAATTTAGCGCCGACTCCGTCATTAGCTGCTTGGTCATCATAGCAAACAGGAAGCAACAGTCCAGTGATTTTAAAAAACGAATTATTGTAAAATACAAGTATCGTGTGTCTCTTTCCGGTATTGCTACACAACTTAATGTGCCGAAATCTACTGTTTAAAGCATAATTGCCAAGTCTAAGCTTACAGGATCAATTGCTAAACTTTCTCGTTCCGGACGCCCCACCAAAATTCTAGAGAGAACCAAGAGGAAGGTTCTTAGAGAAGTTAGTAGGAACCCTCGTTTAACAGGTAATGACATATAGAAACTGGTAAGGGAAACTGGGGTTGAAGTGAGCACCTCCATAGTTACGAACATGTTACGCTAGTCTGGGTTCAAAGCATGCCGTCCTTGTAAAACTACATATTTAAAGCCTGTTCATTTAGAAGCACGATTGAGGTATGCAAGAAAACATGTAGATAAACCCTTTACCTGTTGGAAGAGTATTCTTTGGTCAGATGAGACTAACATTGAGCTTTTCGGCCACGATGATTTTTGCAATATTTTCCGTAAGAAGGGAGAACGAAATCTTCCAAAGAACGCCGCCCCGACAGTTAAACGCGGAGGTGGCTTGATCATGCTATGGGGTTCCTTCAGCTCTTTTGGTGTATGCAGCCTTCACCTTCAGCCTTGAAAGGAATCATGAAAAAAGAAGAGTACGTTGATATATTAGACACTTATATCAAGAATGATGCTCAGAACTTGCGTCTTGAGCGTCGTTGGATCTTCCAGCACGACAATGGCCCTTAGCACACATCGAAATATGTACAATCCTGGTTGTAGAGGAACCATAAAGCGTTCTGGAGTAGCCATCGCAGTCACCCGATCTCAATCCAAGATGAGTTTGGCATGAGTTAAAGACCAGGGTTCATCATCGTCATTCGAACAACTTGCAAGAATTGGAAGCCTTCTGTGAAGAAAAATGGAAGAAAATACCAGTCAAGTACTGTCAAACGATCATGGAGGGGTATGAGGAGAGTGTGTGTTTGTGTTGTTTGTATAGCAAAGCCACAAAGGGCTATCTGCTCAGCCCACCGAGGAGAATCGAACCCCTGATTTTAGCGTTGTAAATCCGGAGACATACCGCTGTACTAGCGGGGGGCATGAGGAGAGATTGCCCCAAGTAATTCAACTGAAATGCTACACAACTGACCATTAAAGTAAACGCACGAACACTTTCTGCCCAGTTATTTGTTTATAAACAGTTTATTTTTCGTTCAATTTATATAAACGTTCATGTAGATGTGCGTTAGTATAATATTTATGATACACTCTACTTTCATTATCCAAATCGTGATAGTTTTTAAGTTATCAGAAAAACGCTACTCATGGCGCAAAGGTACGAACTCTTTCTGTCGTAACTGTATACTGTACAGAAAGAAACAATGGCTTTAGTGTTAGCTTTTGAGAAATTCAATATATATGTACTTGCATCACCACAGGCTTTTGTCCTTGACACTGATTATAACACATTAACGTTTTAAAACCAAATGAAGGACATAAACAAAAGACTGTTAAATTGTACTATAACATTACAATAATATGATTTGAAGGTAATCCACGTTAATTGGAGTTGACAACATCTGTGTTGTGCACTGTCTCTTATTATGTAACTCTGTGATCATAAGTTTACTTGTATTGATTATTTTATGTGCTTTCATAGTTATTGAAATTTTGTAATTCTTTGACAATGTAATTATTGGATATATACATATATACGTATATAACATTTTGTTTCAAATTTTGTAATGCTTAAGGAAAAATGCGTGACGTATTTACTGTTATATATCTGTTTCAACACTGATGTCTTTTTAAATTAAATTTATATTTAAAAATGTGCATTACTTATACTGTTAAATCTATATTGGGAAATTCCCGTCTATTCACTAAAGTTGTAAAGGAGTGTCGAGTGTAAGAATAAACAACATAGATGTGTACATGAAAATTATTGTATCGTCAATATTTTTGAGCAGGATGAAACTCTCCTTACACTTACAAATGTAATCAACGCGATGCGCTCAGAGACAGTATATATTTTTGGTTTGCTCTTGTTGGTATACTATAAACCTAGGAAGTTATTACTGTGGTAAACGCTTATTAATTGGGAATCTTCAGATATTTGGCAAGAAATTCTTAAGAATCAGACATTTGTATTTTTATGGAGAGTTTATATAACTTCAGCAGTAAAAAAGCTCGACGTGTGATTAGCGAAGAGCTAGCAAGCTTCCTCTTTAGTGAATTGAACCAACATTAACTCGAAATTAACTCGCTTATCAAGAAAATTCTAGAAGAGAAAGAAGAGTCAATATTATTCGTAAGTTTGTAAAACTTTTGTACATAGATCATTTTTTGTAATAATCATTATTTTAAATTATATTACTGTTTCTATATTAAAATATATCTGTATCAAAAACAATAAACTGTGTGAATCAGTCTTGTTGGCAAATATGAATTGAATATATATCCATATTTAATTAACCTCTAAATCAAACTTACAATTTAAATCAGTTTCAGGTTATTTTGAAATCGTAATGTGTAATATAAGGTAAGATCCCAGAACTAAAAGGGCAATTTAACAGTTAATTTCAAATGTTGGTGATTTTTGAAAACTAACATGGCAATAGGCTCAAAGGATTTGATTTTATTGGTTCATTTTAAACGTCTGCCTTAAGAAACTTCCTGTGCAGTTCTGTGGGTTAGTCGATACAATTTCATGTTGTGTTGTGATTCAAGATTAAACCTGTGGATTTCATTTCATAGGTCTTTTTTATTCTTCCTGAAATGTGATGATGAGATTTTCTCTATTCAACAAAAAAACTTGACATGGACTACATAAATATAACAAGAGTGGGACAAGGTTTATAAGATTTATTCTGATTTTCTCTTCACATTTATCACATGTAGTATATCTGCCAACCCCACCCCTTAACAGAAAAAAAAGTGTTATTGTGCTTCTATGACTGTACTATAATATTATTTGTTGTCATCTTTGGCACTTTTGTGCACAAAATTAAGTGTGCGTTGTACATTTTATAGTTAAAACCGTGAAACGTATGAATGATTGAAGTTTTTCGTACAATTTGTCTGTAGTTATGCACAGAGCAACACAAAGGGGTGGGTATCTGTACCCAGCTCACCACGGGTATTGAAATCCGGTTTCTAGCGTTGTAAGTATTCAGATATTCTGCTGTGTCACTTTGGAGCGAATGGTTAAATATACTCTTCAAAACAAGAAACGCAAAAGGGATATTTTTTTTTTATTTTAAAGATAAATATATGTAATAACGTTACAAGCTCAGAGTAAGTGATGTTACACGTGTTAAGGCACTGATTGTCAGACCAAAATGACAATAAAAGTTGTGCACTTTGAAAACGGAGGAAAACATCGGATTTTTCGCCAAAACGCACACGTGTCTAATAAATTTATTTGAAAGATCTGCATATTCTGCAAGTGCAACATGTGCAAAATCTCCATGAAAGTGACGGGTTCTCGGTTTCCATAGCTCAGTGTTAAGCCTCCGACACGCAATACAGTTACGTCAAGACTGACTGAAGCACAACGCAACAACACCATTGTTCGCTTGGGAGCAGGCGAATCTTCATCAGATGTTGCCAGAGCTGTTAATGTCCACCCAAGCACCATCACAAGGCTATGGAATCGTTACCACAACATGGATTAACTCGTGACCGTCCACGATCTGGCAAACCTCGTGTGACCACGCCCGCACAAGATCGCTACATCCGGTTACGTCACCTTCGGGATAGGACCACCACTGCGATGTTTACTGCCTTAACTATACCAGGGCTGCGGTGAATTTCCGATCAGACCGTACGCAACCGTCTACGAAATGCAGGAATCCGACCTCGACGTCCAGTCAGAGGCGTCATCTTCACCCAGCAACATCGTCAAGCACGGCTGCAGTGGACTCGGGCACATCGGGTATGGCCTCATCGACCATGGAGGCATGTTTGGTTCAGCGATGAATCACGTTTTATGCTTCGTAGACAGGATAGAAGGACCCGTGTTTACCGTCGCCGAGGTGAACGTTTTGCATCAAACTGTGTGCGGGGTGTTCACAGATTTGGTGGTGGCAGCGTCATGATGTCGGCTGCCATCGCCTACAATGCAAGAACAGACCTTTTGCACATTCGAGGGAATCTAATAGCTCAACGATACGTCGGCGAGATTCTTAGCCTCCATGTGCAACCCATCATGGTGAACGTCAACGACGTTTTTCAACATGACAACGCCCGTCCTCACAGAGCCTGACTCACCACTGTCTTCTTGAGACACCACAACATCAACGTTTTTCCCTGGTCCTCCAGATCACCAGATTTAAACCACATCGAACATCTTTGGGACGAGTTGGACCGAAGTCTTCGACGGCAACAACCTCAACCGCAGACTCTACCTCGGCTTGCAGCAGCTTTGCAGGCTGAGTGGACAGCAATTCCACAGGATTTGATTCGTCATCTCATCGCTTCCATGGGCAGGAGATGCCAAGCAGTTATTGATGCTCACAGGGGGCATGCTTGTTATTGACGTTGAGTGACGTTAAACTTCAACTAGTGAGCGTGGACTTTGCCTTTGCAGACTTTGGATGTTCAACAGTGAATGTGCAAAGTTTCACACATGTTATACAGAACTACTCGGAATAAACTTGTCAACAATTTGTTTCAGATTTAGCCTTTTGTGTTTCTTTTTTTGAAGAATATATATATCACAATCATCCATTCCTGAAAGTTTAAATGCGTTTTGGTATAGGTTTAAAATACTGCTTATTTGAACATTAAGAAACCAGTGAATTTTAAAACACTAACCTGAAGATGTGACACTATTAGTGAGAAACATTATCTATTTTACTGAGCAATAAAGACATCTTTAATTCTTATATAAAAGTTATATCAAATCAACAGAGACATCAGTATTTTGTGAAATTTATATTAAACTTGAGGAATATTTGAAGATTTTACTCATCAAGATTTGTTTCATATCTTAGACAACTTTGCGAAGAAACTAAAACAGTTTTTACAATAAACTTCATTGAATATGTACAACATATTTTTTAAAGATGCCATCAGTAACCTTGAAAGTGAATGGCTCGTTTGTTTACATATAAAAGAACTACTGCTGGGTAAAAGATGAAAGTCTCAAATCCTCAGAAGTGTGTTTGATATTCAAGGTCGGATTGATTTATTTGTTGTTAAGCACAATGATACACAATGGACTATCTTCCTGCTGCGATTTATCGAAACTGATTTTAATGCATAAGTCCTCAAATAATGACCATATATTTCTTTTTACTGTTTGACGTGTCTGTTGATCATCTATAAGCATTTTACTTGTCGTAGATGGCACAACGATAGTTCAAATAAATTGAAAATTAAACTCAACTAGTCATAAAGAAAGTTTATTACGTCATATAAACACAAGTAGTTTTCATTGTTTGTTTGTTTTGGAATTTCGCACAAAGCTTCTCGAGGGTTATCTGTGCTAGCCGTCCCTAATTTAGCAGTGTAAGACTAGAGGGAAGGCAGCTAGTCATCACCACCCACCGCTAACTTTTGGGCTACTCTTTTACCAACGAATAGTGGGATTGATCATCACATTAGAACGCCCCACTGCTGAAAGGGCAAGCATGTTTGGTGCGAGCGGGATTCAAAACCTCGACCCTCAGATGGCGAGTCGCACGACTTAACGTACTTGGCCATGCCGGACCAGTAGTTTTCATATATTACAGCGCCGAAACATTTAACATAAATGTAATATATTTAGGCAAGTTATTAACATTATGACAGCGACATCTGTCATCCTTTGCACTTAAAGTTCACTACTATATGTATTTTTAGAGCTTTTTTTTCGTATTCGAGATTTTAGATTTACATTTCACGATATCAGATTATGTTCAGTATTCGACTCTTTTCTTTCGAATTTAACGTTTTACACAATAAACTGATGCTTTGTTTGTTTGTTGGCCCGGTATGGCCAAGTGCGTTAAGGCATTCGACTCGTAATCTGAGGGTCGATCTAGTCTTACACTACTAAATTAGGGACGGCTAGCATAGATAGCTCTCGAGTAGCTTTGTGCGAAATTAAAAAACAAAACAAAAAACAAACAAATCTGAGAAGGTTTAGGCACACATCATTGAGAACACATGTATATACTATATTATTACCACTACATTTTACGAATTATAACTTAACCCGGACAAGTCTCCGATTTGTTATGATACGTATTACGATTTTAAATACTTAGAAATTTAAATTTGAACATAAAAGTTAGAAATAGTATATTTATAACGTAATGATTTCAAATATATATACATAGCTCACAATTATATATAAGAAAAACATCTTAATCTTATTACCTAAGATAACGTTTCAGCTGTTATGGCTTAGGGAGTAAGCGTGAATAATAGTATGTATTCCACAAATATATATGTATACATAGCTCACAATTATACTTTAAAAATAAAACTACCTTAATCTTACAACCTGAGATATGGTTTCAGTTATTATTACTTAGGAATAAGCGTTGAATAATGGCATGTATTTTTCTATTTCAAAAGAAAAAACAACTGTTTGTATTTGAATTTCGCGCAAAGCCACTCGAGGGCTATCTGCGCGATATGGAATACCGTACTAGATGAAAGGCAGCTAGTCATCACCACCCACCGCCAATTCTTTTGCTACTCTTTTATCAACGAATAGTGGGATTGACTATCACGTTATAACGCCCCCACGGCTGAAAGGGCGACCATGTTTGGTGCAACGGGAATTCGAACCCGCGACCCTCATATTACAAGTCGAACGCCTTAACTCACCTCGCCATGCCAGGCCACAGAAACAACTACTTTTTAATGATTAATAGCAGCCATACCATATTATTCGATATAACGCTTTCCTGTTATGGCTATGATTATAAAACACTTTGCTTAAACATTTTTCAATCAATTTTATTGTGATAAAAATCAACAGATTTTTTTTTACTTCTCAATTTTTTAATCAAAGCTTATTATAGCCTTACAACCTAAGCAAAAAGTGCTGTTTATTAATGATTAAGGCCCGGCATGGCCAAGCGTGTTAAGGCATGCGACTCATAATCTGAGGGTCGCGGGTTTGCATCCCTGTTGCACCAAACATGCTCGCCCTTTCAGCCGTGGGGGGCATTACGTAGTGACGGTCAATCCCATTATTCGTCGGTAAAGAGTAGCCCAAGAGTTGACGGTGGGTGGTGATGACTAGCTGCCTTCCCTCTAGTCTTACACTACTAAATTAGGGACGGCTAGCGCAGATAGCCCTCGTTTAGCTTTGCGCGAAATTCAAAAACAAAAACTAATTTGTTTGTTTGTTTGAAGCTGAGCACAAAGGTACACAATGGGTCATCTGTGCTCTGCAAACCAAGGTTATCGAAACATGGTTTTTAGCGTTGTAAGTTTGCTGACATATCGCTGTGCCACCGGAGGGTAAAACTGATGCTTTGAAACAATGATACGTTAAGCCTATGAATTGTTAATAAAACGCGTAGCAACAGATTAGCTTTCACAGTAGTATAAAAAGTAAGGATATATGTCAAAACAAACGATTGTGAGATAGTACAACTTACGAGTATTGATTAGAACTACTATCTCAAAATCGTATACTGTATGAAATATTCTTCTTGTCCCTCTATATACACATATCTTGTACTTTATCAGTCTGTCTCTCAGGTATGATGTATAAGAATTCCTCTCCGAGAAGGATGACAGTTGTATTTCTTTTATCGTACTTATGTTATCTCTTATTTGAATCAATGGACTTAACTTACTTGTTCTTGACAAAACAAAAAGAAAAAGATCTTTACCAAAATAAGGTCTAGGAGACTAATATAAAAGTAGTTTCATGCTAGGAGCGTTCCATTAGAGTTATTAAGGTCACCAGAACATGACCAAGTGGTTAGGGCGCTCAACTCGTAATCTGAAGATCGCGAGCTCGAGTCCCAGTCACAACAAACATGTTTGTCCTTTCAGCCGTATGGGCATTGTAATGTTATATGGAATACCACTATTCGTCGATAAAAGAGTAACCTAAGAGTTGGTGGTGAGTGGTTGTGACTAGTTGCTAAATGAAGGACTGCTAACGCAGACAGCCCTCGTGTAGTTTTACGCGAATTTCAAAATAAAGAAACAAATAATCAGAGTATATTGCGTTGAAGTAAACTGACTATAAAACACCTAAACTAAATAAAAAAGAGATCAGAGCAAAAGAAACGAAGAGAGGAAACAGGAAAGTAAAATAATTTTGAAAACGAAGATTTGGGTAAAGAAACTAAACGATCCAAGTTCGCATAAGGAAAACAAATCTCAAGTCGCTGAACGATAGACACGAAACAGGAAGAATAAAAAGAAGCGCTAGCTTGATTGAACGAAAACGTTACACCAGAATGATGTCAAAATCAATAAAATGTCACAAGAATTTACGAATAGACGGATCAGGATAAAAAATTATTGTTGTATTTGTCTCTTTCCTTGTTCAACCTCAGAATCTTCTGTTTGATCCCAGATGATGTAACTTGTAAAGAGAGCTATATAAATTATTCTAACAAATTCCTCCATACCAAAATTACTTTCGGCATTTGTCTTCATTAAAAGCGGAAGCCAAAAGTTGAGATTTGTACACCACCCCCAAAAATGCCGATACACTTGCACAAGGCTGAGAATTACGAAAACTACGTGTATAAGTGAATATTTCAGACAACAAAATAAAACTTACCCAAACAAAAATGATTGAAGTTTCACTGATTTATCAATTTATATGCTTATTAGATTATGTAGCTTATATTTTAATGTTAACAGTTTAATCCGTCCTTTTGTATTTAGTCTGGTGTGACTTCAATGTCCTTTATAAATATTGTGCTTTATACCTACATTTGGTTCGTAAGAATAATTTTAAATATCATTCTAAACTATAATTTTCTATTTGCAATTTAGTGTTTTGAAATTCTTATTATGGCTATTTTGTTTATTAAATGAAAATTAACAACGAGTAATTTACCAGGACCGAACATATATTGGCTGCTTTTTCAGTCTTTTCCGAACTCAAATCATAACTCTTATAATTATATTCTTTCATTTCACAAGAAAATAGCATTCTCAGATAAACTTTCGTTTGTTATCGACTAGTCTAACTGATGAGTTCAGATACCGTACGAAGGATCTGCTGAGCAGTAAACTGTAAGAGGGAAAAATAAATCTAAATTGCTATTTTCACATATACTTGGTTTGAAAATCAAAATAAAATATGCGGAAAAAATTCCTGAAATTTATATGATTTTTATTCGCTACTGATATTTCTTGTGGTAATTCCAAGTTGGTGTTCAGATAGTACTAGAAATATTATTTATAAAACATTACTATTTTATTGAGTGAATAAATATTTATATATGGTTACAAAAATTACATACATATTTAGCATAAAGTATACATACTTTTTATAATGCATTTCATAATTTGATTCATTAAAAGGGTTTGTTTGTTTTTTGGAATTTCGCACAAAGCTACTCGAGGGCTATCTGTGCTAGCCGTCCCTAATTTAGCAGTGTAAGACTAGAGGGAAGGCAGCTAGTCATCACCACCCACCGACAACTCTTGGGCTACTCTTTTACCAACGAATAGTGGGATTGACCGTGACTTAATAACGCCCCCACGGCTGGGAGGGCGAGCATGTTTGGCGCAAATCCGCAACCCTCAGGTTACGAAGCGCACGCCTTAACGCGCTAGGCTACGCCAGGCCCCCATTAAAAGGGAATTTTCATGTTTTCACTTATTTTAATTTTTTGTTGTTGTTGCATGAATAAAAAGTATTGACGAAAATTATTATTCAAAATCCATTGTTGCTGGTTGCAGTCATTCATTTTGATGTAATTCATATACAAGCATTTATTAAGTGCATATCTATATGGCAAAAAGAAATATTAACATAAATGCATGCCATATTTAAGTTAATAGGAAAACTAATCATGTTTTATTGAATTTACCTGATAAAGTCTCAATCATATAAAATCTATGTAATTGTTGGATATACTTTCCTTTACATTTAAATAAAACGTATGAAAACATTTTTATTTTGTGTAGTCCAAGCAATGTTTCTTTATCCTTTATAATTAAATTGTATTTCAAGAACAAAATATTCACAGCTTGCCTATTACCAATAAGAAAAAATTAATACCAAAGAAAAAGTCGAATGTTGCACCCTAAAATATTATTAAGAAACCGTAGTTACACAATATGTAAATAAAAATGGTATTACTTCAGATTAAATTAGATCAAAGACATGTGAAGAGATAATATATTTCACGTTTCGCTGACAGAGTGATAGATATATCATTGGTTTGATATAGTTACGTTTGAAGGCTTTGTTAACATAAATAATCAATATATATTATTTTGGGACAAGTTTAAATCTACAATAATTTGTATGGATAACGTTTTTGGAGCAAATTTTTATATTGTTGATAAAGCGTTTAATTAATTTAATTATTTTTTTAATTTTATCGTCCAGAAAAGAGATGTTTCGTATCAGAGTTATAAAATCTGAACAACAAAACTGATAACTGATTTCTTATTTCAGTATAATAAACACGTGTACTTAACAGTAATTTCAATGAAAATATTTCTAAATACGTCACTTTTCCAATAACTCAAGATAGTCACATATTATTATTTCTGTTTTTTTTTTCTATTTCCATGAATATACATTTTTTAAAGATATAACAATATTAAGAACAGATTAAAAAGTATAAGTGATAACTAAATGCGTAGTATTTTGAACTATATCTAGTATCACAGTGGTTCTTCATAAAAGTCACTAAGCTTCATCAACTGTGGTGATAAATTCGTTACATGTTAAAACTAATGCATTCTGCATCTGTCACTCCCGTTTTATTTGGAGATTACGCAACTTAATGCAAGGAACATATCAGCAACTTATCACTGTATATAATTAGGACTCCAAGAACTTACTGTAATACCCTAAACGAATTCCTCATGCTTCTAGCTTAAAACGTTAACTGTTACTAGTTACATCAGATGATCCACTTATTGAGTTCCTTTCTGTTTATAGACTTACAGAATAATATTTTTACTTTTTCAAGTGAATTTTTCCATAAGAACTATTTCGTAAATATTGTTAATATTTTATATAACTTTGCAAAAATGTGGAAAAAACGTTGGTAATTTCTTACACTGGATATATCTCCTTTTAACATTAAGATGTATTACTTTTAGTTTAGGAATATCTTCGCTAATAACTTTATACCTATAAAAACTATTAACTCTTTAACTTATCTGTCATAACATCTCACAATATTTTTGTTAACATTTTATTTTTATTTTTTAGATTTCGTATATTTTATTCTTCTATGGTGACTCTAAACTGTATTTTAAAACAGTAATCAATGAAAAATATCTTGATTCTGTGTTATGAACTACCAAATATTCAATTTTTTCTCAATAATTCTTTTTTTAAAAAAAGGCCTCTCAATGGCACAACAGCGTGTCGGCGGACTCATATAGTTATAAACCAGGTTTCGATACTCGTGGTGAGTAAAACTCAGGATACCCATTATGTATCTTTGTGCTTAATTTTAAACAAAAAAAAACATTTTTAGAAAGTCACTATAAAACTATTTCATTCTATTCTTATTTTCAAGAACACTTTTATGCTAAAATAAATGGTAGACTAAGGCGCTGTTACTAACGTTATTCCATTTCGTTCACATTTTAATTTTATCGAAGATCATGAGAAACGCAAAACTCGCTGTATATTTTTTATCATAAAACTTCACATGTTACGACGATCAAGTACACATTTGAAGCAACAAGTTGCGTCGTAAAACTGATTTTATAAAACAAGAAATGTTAATACCTGGAAAAACGTTTCGTGGTTAAAATTGATCTGGATAATATGGTTAAGGAACTAACTTTGCAGTTTACCTAAATTAACTTCGTAAAAGGTTTAGATACTTAGTTTTAAATTACATGTTTTTATCATCGTAATGTTACGTAAGAAAAAAAATTAAAAGAGAGTGTTAATCTTGAAATCCTGTATGATATTAGTGGCTGTGTTCGACTAGGCCTCCACTGGTGATACGATGTTTTCCTGACAACTAAACTTGAAGATTCGTTGTTTTGGTTTTAGCGTCAATCAATTATAAGGAATAAAATTTCCAAGATTTGTTTTATTCGAGCATTGAATAACACGTTTTTATAGTATTCCTGGACAATATTCTTGTAACGTATTTATATAAGTTTTCTGATCACTTTAAAATGTCAAGGATTTTACTACTATTGCTTCTGCTGCAGATCTGCAGAGCAAATGAAATGGGTTTCTGGGGCTTTGTATCAAACACATTAATTGTTTGTAAACATATTGGCGGACATACCGAAAATAAATTGAACCTTACATTTATTTCCCACAAAATTTATAATTTTGAAAATAAGGAGAAAATTACATTACTCGAAAAAAATAAAATAAAAAGATATTTCGATGAAGAAGTTATAGAAAATATTCAGGTAACTAGCGTACTTGACTCGTAATCTGAGGATCACGGGTTTGAATCCCTGTCCCATTCATTCGGCGAGGCGTTATTATGTGATGGTCAATCCCACTATGCATTGGTAAAAGAGAGAGCCTGTTACGTATTTTTTATGTTTTATGTTCTTCGTGGACTAAACGCAACAGAAAAACACAGATAACAGCTTGTATAATTTATTAAACTAAACTATTAACAAATATAACAGATATAACATAAATTATATAATAACAGTGACAGATATTAAGTTACAACATTCGAAATTAATTACAAAACAAAATAATACTGGTTTCAAACTTCAAAATTAATCACAATACAAAATGGTACTGGCCTGTATCTAATATATTGATCTAAAATGAAAGTCTCAAATTCCAGTCTAGTAATTCAGATGGATCGTAGAGATTGACGAAATAAAATCACAGCTTCCTTAGATCTAACTTCAATCACAAATCCAATTTGAATAATCACAGCAAACACTTAATCTTTCTCAAATAACTGACTCTCTTCTTTTGAAATAAAACTAATATCTGACTCTCCTCTTTTCTTCGAATAAAAACTGATGTCTGAATATCTCTCCTGTCTCTCGCATCTTCGTCTGTTTATATATTGTAGGCCTAAACTCCTCGAAAGACCGCCAAAATTCTACAGGTCTCCAGAGTAATCCACGCATGTCCGTTCTTGCACGAGACTACACGTCTAGACACGTAGTCACCAGCACTTCATTTACAAACATATGATTGGATTACTTAATTCAAGAAAATTCTAAATGTTACCCTAAATAAATAACAAAATATTAGTTTAAACTTCGAAACAATAATATAAATATGGAAAAATGAATAATAGAAATGAAAATTCAAACACAACACGACATGTTGTCGTTCACAAAATATTTACATGACATTTACATAACACTCTCCCCCTTAAAAGTAAAAAAAAAGTTTGAGCTTGTGAAAACCTTTTTTTTTGTTTTACTTATTATACATAACATTGAACTAAGAAACAAATTTTAGTCAACCGTTAATTATAACGAAACAGTGAACCACTTAACTACCGTGACAATGCATCCGCAATGACATTGTCCGAACCACGAATATGATTAATGGACACATTGTATTGCTCCAAAATAATACTCCACCTGAGTAACCTTTGATTTTTGTTTTTCATTTTATTCACGAACACGAGTGAATTATGGTCGGTGTAAACATTAACAATCCATGGTGAAGAACACAAATAAACATCAAAATGTTGTAAGGCTAACAACAATGCAAGTGCTTCTTTCTCAATTGTTAAATAATTTCTTTGGTGCTTATCAAGTTTTCTTGAAAATTAACACACAGGGTGATCAACACCATTTTGCTCTTGCAACAACACAGCACCAACACCAACGTCACTCGCATCTACAGCAAGCTTAAATGGTTTGTCAAAATCGGGAGCTTTGAGGATAAAGCATTCATGAGCATGATCTTTATCCTTTCAAGGGCAGTCTGGCAATTTTGATTCCAGGAAAATTTTACATTCTTTTTAGTAAGGCTGTTAAAGGTGCAGCCACATCAGAAAAATTTGGACAAAATTTCCTATAATATCCTGCCATGCCCAAGAATCTCATAATACCTCTTTTATTTGTCAGCTCTGGATACTCCGCTATTGCCTGTACCTTAGCTTGGATAGGCTTCACTTTACCCCGACCAATTTCATGGCCTAAGTACACAACTTTTGCTTTACCGAATTCGCTTTTTAATAGGTTGATAGTCAATTGAGCGTCGGAACACCTCTCAAAGAATGCACGAATGTGACTTAAATGCTCAGACCAGTCACTGCTTACCACCAGTACATCATCAATGTAAGCATACACATTTTCTAATCCTGCGATGACATGATTCATCAACCTTTGAAATGTTGCACCAGAGTTTATCATGCCAAATGGCATAACTTTGTATTGGTACAAACCATCGAGTGTTATAAAAGCTGAAATTTCTCTTGCTTGAGGAGTTAAAGGTACTTGCCAATAACCTTTGAGGAGGTCAAATTTGGTAAGGTACTTTGAGTTACCTACACGGTCAATACAATCATTAACATCCGAGGAATAAGATATAAATCAGTCTTGGTCACATCATTAACCCTTCTGAATTCTGTACAGAACCTAACTGAACCATCAGACTTTGGTACCAAGATACAAGGTGAACTCCAATTACTATTTGACAACTCAATGAAATCATGTAGTTCTCTTAATTAAAGAGCATTTAGCCTGATGTTATATTAATTTAGCCCTTAAACGACTTACATCGTCAATTGATGCTGCTACCTACAACATTCCCTGTTTAAGGGTTAAGCAATCAAAGTACTTAATGAACCTAGGTAGAGCTATATCCAGTGCATGCCGGTGATTATAGTAATCTGTTAATCCAGAATCCATGGAGTTACTATAAAGGAAGTGTTACGTATTTTTTATGTTTTATGTTTTTCGTAGACTAAACGCAACAGAAAAACACAGATAACAGCTTGTATAATTTATTACACTAAACTATTAACAAATATAACAGATATAACATAAATTATGTAATAACAGTGACAGATATTAAGTTATAATATTCGAAATTAATTACAAAACAAAATAATGCTAGTTTCAAACTTCAAAATTAATCACAATACAAAATGGTACTGGCCTGTATCTAATATAATGATCTAAAATGAAAGTCTCAAATTCCAGTCTAGGGTGTGAATTTGGTCCCACAAAGAAATTCCGAAGCTTAAATGAAGAAGTTCAGCAACGATTCACAGTTCAATAAATTCGCCGACTCTCAGCACAAGCAGTAATTCAGATGGATCGTAGAGATTGACGAAATAAAATCACAGCTTCCGTAGATCTAACTTCAATCACAAATCCAAGTTGAATAATCACAGCAAACACTTAATCTTTCTCAAATAACGGACTCTCTTCTTTTGAAATAAAACTAATATCTGACTCTCCTCTTTTCTTCGAATAAAAACTGATGTCTGAATATCTCTCCCGTCTCTCGCATCTTCGTCTGTTTATATATTGTAGGCCTAGACCCCTCGAATAACCGCGAACTTTCTACAGATCTCCAGAGCAATCCGCGCATGTCCGTTCTTGCACGAGACTACACGTCTAGACACGTAGTCACCAGCACTTCATTTACAAACATATGATTGGTCTACTTAATTCAAGAAAGTTCTAAATGTTACCCTAAGTGAATAACAACGTATTTTATTAGTTTAAACTTCGAAACAATAATATAAATATGGAAAAATGAATAATAGAAATGAAAATTCAAACACAACACGACATTTACATAACAGAGCCTAACAGTTAGCGGTGGGCGATAATGGCTGGCTGCCTGCCCTCTAGTTATACACTACTACATTAGGGACGGCTAGCGCAAGTCGCCCTCGTGTAGCTTTGAGTGAAATTCAAAACAAACTTCTTGCTTAATCATCGATATCTTTGTAGATAAGTTGTTGTGAAGTTTCCCGCTGATACAGCGGTAAGTCTTCGTATTTATAACGCTAAAATTAGGTGAATCTTATAAGTACTTCCAAGCATGACGTCTGTTCGAAGGTTTTTTGTCTTTCGTTTGAAAACCTGCGCGAGTAGGCAAAGGTTACCATTCACTTTTTAAACGACGGATAGAATACGTATGAATAATATTAATGCCTAATTTTATGCTGTAATTTGTTATGAATTAATCATACAATCATTTACATTTCAAAACTGTGATGTAGCGTAAAGAATAAGAATTTAGGTTTACCCTATGTTGTCGTAGGGTGGCTCTTAGTACGACTGGAATTCTCAACAATTATTTTTCGCGGTGGGCGACGTAAGTAGCTCAGGGCTTTAGTTCTGAGTGAAGCCAAAAGTGAAACACAGTTAAGTCCATGAAACAATTTAAACTGATCATTAACTGAAATTTTTCACGTAATTAGGGACAGGTACTTTCGCTTGTAGATGATAACATGAAACCTATCATGTAAGTTACAAGAGGCCTTATTTTGTTCACAACATACTCTTTTCCAGGGTTGATTGCACTCTAATGGCTCAGATTAAGTCTGAGGAATTAGAACACTAAAAATCGGGTTGGCTTAGCACAAACAGACATTGTGTCACTTTGTTCTTAAAACAGATAAAGAAACTAACTAATGTTATTTATGGGGTTGAAATTCTTTGAAACCAGTCTAACCCAATGACAGGGAGTAAATGCGAAAACACATTACGCTTTACGTTTCTTTCTCACCAAAATTATCTATTTGTCGCCGAATTCGTAAATATATATATATTGTGTGGTGAAATATTGAGTAAATATTTGCTGTTGTTTAGAAACGGGAGTAGGAAATGGCAGGCTTCACAAGTTCACTACGTTTTAAATGTTAAAACCATCTGCCAAATATGTGGCCCAACTACGGGGTACACAAACACACACACACATATATATATGTATATCACGCTTCTTCTTGAGTTTGTTCTATTTTACATTTTGGGATTTCGTTTAAGCTTCATTTTAAAATGGAACTATTGTTGTTAGATAATTAACTCAGTTGACAGCTTGTGAGCCACGAAGCTCAGAATGCTGAAAGAGACCCTACTAGAGGAACTAACACTCTCGATTTTTTTTTAAACACACGTCTGCAAGACCGGCTGCTTAATCAATTATGTAATTTTTTTCTGAGTAACATATATTCAGGTAAGATTACAACCAGATATCATGGGGAAATAAATACAATTATATTATTATATTCTTTGTATATAAATAAACATTGTTACTAAAGGATTGCTGTCCATTTCCTATACTGGCATACTGATTCTACCCAAATACTACTGTAAGCTTTAAGCTATTATTTTAGATCTACCTTTCATTGGGTTTTATACTGTACATCTTTGATAATGTTATTACCGTTTGTATGCTTGAAATAGTTTTTCAACTATTATGCAACAAAAATTTCTAAATGAGCAATAATATTACAAAGCTTGAGATATAAAAGTTTCTAAGCCACCGAGGTGTTCTTGTTTTGTTATGGTATATATCTATGTATATGTATAATCAGTGTTAAAAAATCTATTCCATGCTAATATACCTTTTATAGTCCTTTGTTTAAAAGAATCTTCTCTATAAGACTTTCAGTTACTTTTTAATCTTTCCTGGTTTTCACAGCCATCGTTCCTGCTAAGGAATTGTAGAGCAAATGGTTTGTCTTGAATTTCGCACAAAGCTACACAAGGGCTATCTAAGCTAGCCATCCCTAATTTAGCAGTGTAAGACTATAGAGAAGGCAACTAGTCATGGCCATCCACCGCCAACTCTTGGGTTACTCTTTTACCAGCGAATAATGGGATTGACTTTCACATTATAACGCCCCTACGGCTCAAAGAGCGAACATATTTGGTATGACAGGAGTTTGAGTTCGCAACTTTCGGATTACGAGTCGAGTGCCTTAACCACCTGGCCATACCAGGCCCTAGAATAAATAAAGTTAATTTATTGGGCTTCATCATAACTTCTTTAATGACTTCCGAATGCCCAGGTGGCGAATCCGAGAATAAATTGGGGTTCACATTTCTTTCCCCCTGTTATTTAAAAAATTTCGGTAATGAGGATAAAATTAAATTACTTATAATTATCAATAAGAACACTATATCAAAAAAATGTAAACCCGCGAGTGACTTAACAGCAAAGGTTTGTTTTGTTTTTTTATTTTTTGAATTTCACGCAAAGCTACATGAGGGCTATTTGCGATAGCCGTCTTTAAAATAGCAATATAAAACTAGAAGGAAGGCAGCTAGTTACCACCACCCACCGCCAACCCTTGGGTTACTCTTTTACCAACAAATAATGGGATTGACAGATAAAGTATATCACTTCTACGGCTGAAAGGGCGATCGTCTTTGGTGTGACAGGAATTCGAATCCGCGCCCTTCAGATTTCGAGTCTAGTGCCCTAACACCTGTCCATGACGGGAAGTTACGTAAATGAAGAACTCATATTTAATATACATGATACGCTGTAAATATAATTCTTATAGTGAGATTTGTTGAAAGTATTAATATACGAATACGTGTACCATGATAATAGTTTACATGACTATTACGAAGTAAATGTAAATTAAGCATCATGGAGCAATGTACGTGTTTATCTTAGATAAACCAGTGTCAATTAAAAATTCATGATCTGCTGTTGTTTTTGTTTTGAATTAAGCACAGAGCTACACAATGGGCTATCTGTGCTCTGCCCACCACGGGTATCGAAACCCGGATTTTAGCGTGTAAGTTCGCAGACATACCGCTGAGCCACTGGGAGGCTCATGATCTGCAGCTAAAAGATATTGTTTACAAATAGTGAGTTAGATTTTTACTAAGTAGTAAACATATTGTAAGATACTGATTACAGTAAAATTCCAAGCCACCTGTTTGCGATATTATAGTTTGTGGTTAATACTAGATTGTCAGTACCTGGATTTTAAGCATATTCAAAAGCCGGATGGCCCGTAATAGCCAGGTAGATGAGTCACCCAACTCATAATCTGAGGGTCGTGTGTTCGAATCCCCATCACACCAACATGCTAGCCCTTTCAGCAGTGGGGCGTTATAATGCGATGGTCAATCCCACTATTCCTTAGTAAAAGAGTAGCTCGAGAGTTGGCGATAAGTGGTGATGGCCTTTCCTCTAGTTTTACATTGTTGAATTTGGGACGGCTGTAGCAGATATCCCCCGTGTAGCTTTGCGCGAAATTCAAATAGAAACAAAACAAAAGCTAGAAATTAAGTAATGAATTATGAAATGCAATTAACTGATCCACGAACACCTTTTAATCTACATATTAATGAGTAATGTTGTGATAATTTTTCATAATTTATACCGATCGTTTTGCAAATAAACTATAGCGCATAGGTCATTTTCAGGTTAACAAAAAAAAAAGAGAAATGAACTAAGAAGTTCGAAACGTTGTTCTGTATTTTATTTTAATTAAAGTGTTAATACCTATACTACTATCTTTAGAATATATTTCTACTTCAAGTGGGTTTCTCGTCATTACGAATAGCATATGATTATTGGCTAATTTCTAGGTATTATAAATTGACTTAACATGTCACACGAGTAGACTATTTACGATATTAACAAACTTTGTAATAAATTATCTTATATGTGAAACAAAAATAAATGGATAATTGTTTACAATCATTGAGAAAAAAGAAACAGAGAGAAAGAAAATTTACACTACGTGGATTAAAATAAATGTAACTTTAACATTCTACATGGAATATAACATAGATATGAACTAAGATTTTTCATGAGTTGTAAAAGTAAAAGTTTGACATATAAATCATACTTAAAATTCTTATTATATTTCATGATTACGAGAAACTCACTTCAAGTAAAATGTATCTCAGGAATGCTGTTATGATTATTAACACTTTTACCAAAATAAAGCAGAGAACAATGTTTCGACTTTTTTAGGTCATCTTCAGGTTGAAGAGTTTAGGCCATTTAGGTTTTAGTATTTAGGGTATGTTGAAATTTACGTTAGATAAAAATGTTTGCTCAGATACATCATTACTTCTAGTGAAAAACACTTAAATAAACATTTTGAGGTAATAGAATTGTAATAAATACCAACTGTTCTCTTATAGTATACACAATTGATCACTTGACTGTACCACTAAGTTGGTGACAGAAAGTAAATGTCGCACAATGATATTTTCTCTTGTTAAAGACCTTGAACAAGAGACATTGGATTAGAATGTAAAATATGAGGATGTACGTTGAAGTAATTAACTATAATAAAGAGAAGTAATGACTGTTTTTTTTGTTACTGAAGTAACACAAAAGAATTACTTAAGTGCCATGTTATTCAGTACGTTGATGTCCATCAGAGGAACTATAATTTGGCCAGGATGGCCAAAAAGGAAATGTTTTACTGAAGATAAATAAATTGACATTAATGAAATAAAACAACAAAAATGCAATATGTATTGAGTGAACACTCGCGGTACTGCAAAATCACAAGCGGCACACCTCTTTAAGCATGGTTTCGACCCTCGTGGTGGGCAGAGCACAGATAGTCCACTGTGTAACATTGTGCTTAGTTACAAACGAACACGAGTGGTTGACTTTTCACTCACTTTAATTGCTAAGATAAGTTGGAACTCTTCTTCACTGTACAAAGACCAGCAAGACTGAAACATACATTTCCTTTCCACGCTACCTATATTCGAGGATGCACTCATTACGCATTTAAGGGGACATAACGTCTCTTTCCGTTGTGAACAATGCAGAATACTGTGTCACTCCTATTTTTAGGTGTGATTCTCATGGAAACTGAGGTGATAAAGCTGTCTGTGCAGGAGAGTATAAGTTTATAGAAGATTTCTTGGAGTGTGTAAGCGAGATGATGATTAATTCTGTTTAGAAGAATGCTATTTAAGTTTAAAAGTGCTTCCACCGATGTTTTAAAAATATATTCTGAACATATCTAAATAAACATAACTATTTTCAAAAATAGAGATAGTGATTGAAAGGCATGCCTCCTAATATTATTTCACTCAGAATAATTTTGCTTGTTGTTTTTCAAAGCAAAATCGCATTGGGCTATTTGCTATATCTACTGCGGGGAAAGAACTCTAGATTTTAGCACTCTAATCTTTCCGCTGTCCAACTAGGATACGTTCAAATGAATAATAAAAAAACAAATAAACGCGTTTTTTATGATTTTTTACAGTACTTATTGTTTCCAGTAATTTAGTTATATTTTTAATATATTAATAACCCGTTTTATATCTTTCAAAAAAGTATCTTTTTTTGTATGGTTACTTGCATTTACTTTAGTTGCAAATACTTGAAAACATAATTTAGACTATGAAAAGGAAAACAAAAGCTAATAAGAAAAGGGACAATTTTGAACTGGGACTGTTATCTTAACGACAAAATTACTGCAATTTTGATTTGAATCACACAGGAATGTTGACATGCATGCTTCAAAGTACCGACCTTCTTTACGGCCCTATTTAATATTCCTGAAACATGTTTTGACCTATTCAAGCTACAATTCCATACACTGTAGTAGGTTTGTATCTCGATTCGAGTCTGAGTACTAGAAACTTGTTTTAATCGTAATTGTGTTTTTGTGGTACATATTTAGACGTAAACACATATAAGCCAAGTCGCTATTCTTAAAACAATCAGTTTCTCATAATCTCAGTATTTAAAGATAGGTTTTTAAAATGTCATTTGAAACATTATGATTATTACATTATATAGTATTTGTTACGCAGAATACATTAAATCTATGTTACTTCTGTAAATAAATTATACGTTCTTCAGCATGATGAAGGAAAATAAAAAGAAATTCCTAAATTTAGTAATTACTAAATTTTCATTCTCTCAAGTATAGCCTCATATTAGATACATTTATAATATTATTTATAATTTGCATACATATTTGAATACCAACATTTTGAACATTATTGTTTATCAAAAATATTCTTTATGAGTTCATTTAAAATAATCTTATGGACATTTCCAAATAAGCTTTATATGCATAAATCTTTTAATTTGACATAAAACATTTAAATTTGTACAATGGTTTGCCAATAAATTATCGAGGAGTAGTCTGTAGGTTTATATTATGGTCAGCAACTGGTTGGCCCCAATGGGAAAGAGCTAAACACTTTAGCAAAACATAAAAATATGTTTAATAACACTGCACAAAAAGTTTTGCTTCCTGAAAATTTTTGCTGATTGTGACAGGTACCTGATTGGTATGCACAAATATAGTTTTGGTTTTGCTTCATCACGTAGGAATTTTGAGAAATAGAGAGTTATCTGTTTACCGGCAATAACGTATTTAATTGCGTTTATGTTTCTAATACGCTGTTAAATTCAACATAATTTTGCTCCTGATTTTCGTTTATATTCAATGTACGATGCATCACGTTGCAGAGTCCAGAGTAGTCAGCAAGCATTGACGGATTCCATTTGCCCTGATATCGTTTTTCCATTGTAGCAATGTCCTGGTGAAACCTTTCACTGTCACTGACAGCAAGGAGATTTGCGGGAAAGAAGTCCAAGTGTGAGCGGAAGAAATGAATCTTGAGTGACATGTTGCACTTCACTATTTTGTATGCTTTGAGAAATTTGTCTACCAACTGATTGTTATGTAGGGCTCTGTAATTGACGAGAAAATTGTCAACAACGTCTTTGACTGCTTTCCAGGCAATCTTTTTCGGCCCAACTAACAGACCTTCGACCCGCTTGTTACTCATAACATGTCTGATCTGAGAGCCAACAAGAATGCTTTCTCTGATCTTGGCCTCAGTTATTATTGGGAACGTCTGTCTTAAATAACGAAAATCTTCGCATTCTTTGTTCATTGCTTTCACGAAATTCTTCATAAGTCCCAATTTTGTGTGAAAAGGAAGCAAAAAATTTTTGTCGGAACGACAAGAACTTCATGCGCCACATATTTCTGTCCTGGAACTAACTTTTTACGGAGTGGCCAGTTCTGTCTAGAATAATTTGACTCTTTGGCACGATTGTCTAATTCACAGATGAAACAACAATACTTTGTATAGCCGAGCTGCAGTTCCAGTAACAGAGCAACGACTTTCAGATCTCCACAAATATTCCAGTTGTACTTGCTGCACTGGATGTGCTTCAGCAGCACTTCCATGTTCTTGTAGGTGTTTTTCATGTGTCCTGCATAGCCAACAAGTATTGAAGGGTGAACGTTGTCATTGTGTAACAGAACAGCTTTGAGGCTTAACGTTGATGAATCAATAAAAAGAAGCCACTCTTGCGGGTCATGGTCACAACCAAAGCAGAGAACAATCCTTCAATGTCAACACAGAAACAGAGACTGTCAACTTGTGCAAAGAATTTGGTTATATCATCTTGGCGGCTTCGAAAAACAGAAATTTTCGTACCTAGTGACAGCAAATACCATTCCTGCAATCTCGAACCCAGCAATTCGGCTTTTGTTTTGGAGAAACCCAAATCTCTGACCAAATCGTTTAATTCTGATTGTGGATTGCCTGAGGAGCACGGTTCAAAATCCGGATCAATGTCACTGCCAGGTCCCTGCATTGCAGTTTCTTCATCTGGTCCGTCCACGGTCCATTTCGCTGGTGATTTTAGAATTGGAAGACTGTCGTCATATGAAACAGGTTTCATTGCTGAAGGCCAATCAGGGCTTGAATTGATTTCTTGTTTTTAGCAGAAAAACCAGACACAATTGTCAAACAGACGTAACAGTCCGTCACATGGTCTTTCTGTTCTCGCCATATCATCGAGACAGCAAACGGCATTGTCTTTCGAGTGCCTCTGAGCCAAACTCTCAGACAGACAACACATGTTACACAACAAATGTGAGGTGCCCATTCCTAGTCTTGATCACCAATTTTACAGCCAAAGTTCCGATGATATGCTTTCTTCACAAGACCAGTCATTAAGCGTCTCTGATGAACAAGTGTATACTCGCCACAAATATAGTAGAATATATCGAGGCTGTTACGACATTGACGGGACATTCTGACCAACACCAAACGTTTATAACATCTAACTTATTTGTTACAGTACTACTGAGGCAATGCTATATTCTGAAACAATACGTACAGACTATAAGATCTATATTAATCCAATTGGCAACATCTGTCTATGCAAGCCACTTTTATAGTCTGTTGAGACAGTGGCAATCTGTCTCCGGCCTGCCCAGGCATGCCCAAGCTGCATACTTCCACAGAACAGCTTCCAAACTGGCCTGATTTCATGTCTGAACATGCCCAGACTACACAAAACATTGTTTATAGGTCACTTAGTGAAACGAAAATTTTTGGACACAAATATAAGAAAAAAACATGACAAAACTAAAGATTTCGATGAAACGATACGTAATTGGCAAATTTGGATGTGATTTTTGTGATCAGCAGCCAAACATCTATGAGGAACACCCAACAGTGTTCTAGAAGCAAGAACTTTGTTGTGCAGTGTAATCGAACGTTTTAGAATTCATAAATTACGTTGTCAGTAATCTGGAATAACAGATGTGGAAAGTATACAATATCGTAACGCGTCTTAACACACATGTTGATAATAAGTTGCATAAAAAAAGCAAAGAAGGCCTAATACACATGTATTAGTTTATGCAAAGATGATCAGAATTAGTTATGCTTTCACATTTCAAATAAAATGAGCTGACAAGAACTGCTGAACCCCTCCTGGCTTCTTTTGAACTTTAAGTTTAAATCTGAACTTGGGTTCACAAAATTTAAATTGAGTCATCTACCAAGTTTACTCAATCATGTAAATGTGTAATTTGATTAATGTTTTCAGATTCTACATATTCAACTGTGCCCTTAGTAATAGCCCAACAGATCCAGTGATAATCTATGAGTAAAACTGAACTCATAGTCCATAATGGGCTTTGTTTATGTAGCTCTTGTAATGCACATTAAACGTCTCACCTTAAATTTTTTAAGGGTATTTTAAAGAGCCTGCATTCTTCCGTCTTTTCTTCTCGCAAAAAACGCGAAAATACTTACATATTTGCTAATTGTGAGCAAAATATTTGCGAAGATTTCTCTGAGCGTTCATTCTCCAGGAAGACTTATTGGACAAGGGAAGTGGGTTGGAATGAGAAGGTAAAGAAGTCGACTTGAGAAGCTTGGCAAAAATGTCAAAGCAGATGCGTCACTTTTTATTAAATGTAGCCAATTTCACACTAGAGATGTGAATTTGGTACTTTCAATGCATTGAATTTAATAATAATCCCGAGTTTCGCTTCAATAGAAAACTATATTTCACATCAAGGTATTAAGTCGAAAGATAACGACTTAAGTACTGACACCGACTGATAACACATTGTGACTTCTCAGACCCCGATAATGTCGTCGTCCACATCGTATGAGAAAGGAAGGTATCTTTGTCGAACCTATTCCTCCCACATCCTGATACAGAGGGTATGGATTCGCATTATAGCTGGATATTTTATAATTGTATATGTATATTTTGGTTATTATGGGAAACAAGTCAAAGTGCTGAATATTTTATTTATAGTACATGACTGGTAAAATTTTGTTCTGTTGTGAGATTTGCTCAGATCTCCAAGCAACGTTCGGTAGAACTGGATGAATCAAACGGAGGTTGTTTTTCGGGGGCGAAGGTTCATTTGAAATATAGCATTCGTTTGTCACAAGTTCACATTTGATGCTTTAGAGGTTAGAACATGTAGATTACCAGTAGGAATAGGAATGTTGATGCTTTGAGTGTGTATACAAATGGAGGCAACAAAGAGATGTAGTAGTTCTGAGCTTATTTTACTAGAAACTCTCATGTGTTATATGATCACAGGCGCGTGTATTTAACTAATTTTTTGTTTCCAATATTCACGCAAAAGTTGCGCTAGCCGTCCCTAATTTAGCAGCGTAAGACGACAGGGAAGGCAGAGTAATCGTCACTACCCACTGCTATCTCTTGGATTGCTATTTACCAACAAATAGTGGGATTCACCATCACATAATAACGCTCCCACGGCTGAAAGGGCGAGCATGTTTGGTGTGACGGGGATTCGAACCCGCGATTCTCGGATTACGAGTCGAATGCCTTAACCACTTGGCTATGTCAGACCTTAACTTCTTCTTTGTGGCATGATTTTCAGAGTTTGATTACGCATGCATTTTTACTGTGTTTCTTTCCATACCAGTAGAGATATGTTCCTACAGTGTCTTGTCTGGTCAATAAATCCAATCAGATCGGTGTGAATATTTCGTGAATTTATTCATTTTAACAGTTTACAGTAAATCCGATATTTCGATTTCCTTTGTTATTTTAAGTCGGTCATTAAGTCATCAATTATTTTTAAGAATTTGATAATAACATTTAGTCTATTGTATTTTTAGTTGTTAATGTTTAGTATAACTGTATAAACTTATATGCTTATTTTTCTACGATATCTGGTTCGGTTCTCTTTAGTTTCACTAATATCTAACAATTCGTTCTTGTAAAGTTTGTAAACTTTCGACCTGCAGTTATTTGTAATACCTAAAACTACAACGTATAGTAATGTTTCATGTAACTAATATGTTGTAAAATAAAACCATCGTATTAATCTTTCTTTTTCTCTCTCTCTAAAATTTTAAATAGTTCTCAAAAAGTACAGCAAAACAAGTTATGTAATACATAACTTGACCAAGGTTTTGAGATGTTTAAGTAATGAATTATTTCATGCTTCGAACCATTATATACATGTGGTTGTACATAATATACAAAAAAAAAAATCTTAAAAAA
Source organism: Carcinoscorpius rotundicauda (assembly GCA_011833715.1). Lineage (NCBI taxonomy): Eukaryota > Metazoa > Arthropoda > Merostomata > Xiphosura > Limulidae > Carcinoscorpius > Carcinoscorpius rotundicauda. Next base: position 44,331,147 of record CM022391.1, on the reverse strand, counting down.
AGATTTTCGGGTTTGTTGGTTATATTGTTGAATCTTTAACTACACAAGATTTCCGGGTAAGGCATGTGATTAAATCGTTATTAATCCTTTGCAAATTCAGTTTACTGTGACAGATATACTATTTGTAAATATAATTCCATGTTATTCCTGTATTGTAATCAACATATTACTGAGTTATTTGCTGTCAGAACTGACATATATACAACATTTTGACTCCGTACAAAAACTACTACTCTCCACCTTCATCTTGTAGGGCTCGGCATGGCCAGATGGTTAGGACACTCGACTCGTAATCTGAGGGTTTGAATATCTATCACACCAAACATGGTCGCCCTTTCAGCCGTGGGGGCGTTATAATGTTACGGTAAATCCCACTAGTTGTTAGTGAAAGAGTAGCCTAAGAGTTGGCAGTTGGTGGTGCTGACTAGCTTGCTTTTCTTTAATCATATAATGTTAAATTAGGGACGGCTAGCGCAGATAGCCCTCGTGTAGCTTTACGCAAAATTAAAAAACAAACATTCATCTGGTAAAACATTATATCGCAAATATCTTTGTGTTCGCCAGTGGCAAAGTAGAAAATTGGTGAGATGTGCATTAAAAATTACTTATCTGTTATTTTGATTCTCGTTATACTTTTTTCTTTCATTGATAACATAAAAATGTTTTCTTAAGCACATATTTTGGTAATAAAATGTCATGTATGTTTGTTTTAATCATTGCTGAGATAAAATTAAAGGTATTATTACAGGACATCAATGGAAGTTTTAGTGATCATAATATTTGAGTATTTTTTTTAGAATCTTGCCTCTAATCATCAGTTGAAATGTACTCAAAGCAGTAAACAGAACTGTTTGATTGGCATATTTCCAGAAGTAGATAAATTATCCATTAAGTTTCTTTCTTGTAAGATTTTTTTTGTTTGTTATTTTAAAGAAGTTTACTAGTTGTGCTAACACGAAATATTATCTCTGATAATCGTACTAACTATGAAAGCTCTTGCAAAATGAAACTATAGATCTGGTAATAAATATATCATTAAAGATCAAACTATAGGTTAACACAAACAGTGTGCATATGAAGTTCATGTTACTTGATGTTACAAATTTCAGCTCCATAGCTGTACAATATAACAATGAATGAAAAGCGTTGGTTGTCATGAGACTTTTAGCTTTGAAACTGGAAAAACAACCATAGAAAATCATAAAATGTAATGAAGACTCTCACTTCCGATTATTTCTTCCGAACAAACATGGGTTTAACAAAACTATGGTGGATGTGCTTTGAACACATTCTATATTTGAAATATTTTACCTTTGAACATATTCATCTTTGAACACATTTTATATTTGAAATACTTTACCTTTAAACAGATTCTATATTTGAGCATTTTCTATCTTTGAACACATTCTGTTTTTGAACATATTTTATCTTTAAACATATTCTGTCTTTCAACACATTCTATATTTGAAATATTTTACCTTTGAACATATTCTATCTTTGAATATATTCTACCTTTCCAAATGAGAAGAGTAGTCGGAATTATTACAATAATATCGTTATATTTTAATTGTTTCAGACTTGGTCTACAAGAATGATTAAGGAAGCTATGAATGTCTTGTTATACTAATCGTCCTGATAACATTGTTCTTGAGTCTCAGTGTATAAATCAGCTGAGACTATTTAATACGGAGATTTTCAAGTGTGATTCTTCAGTATATCTAAATAAAGTTAGTATTTGTACACCACATCTGTATTACAAACTTAAAAGATATATTTAATACAAAGAAAACTTAAAAGTAATATAAACCACTTACTAAATTGTAACCCAAAGATTTAACAGTGAATGATATTATGATATTAAAGCTACCATTCATAAAAACTTGATGTTTTGTCAGGATATTCACCAGCTAAAATTTAAGAGTGGTGTACATTGTGCTAAATATGTTATTCTATCACTTTACATCAATATATTTTACAACAGTAATTCCAATGAAGTTAACATCCCTACAGATATTGTTGTAAGTTAATCAACTTTGCCGTCAGAAATTCTCACTTCATACTAAATGGAAAGCTATGCGATGAAATTCAACGTGTCGCTATAGTCTCAATACTAGCTCTATCTCTTGCCAACTTGTTTTTTATATTTTCATGAAAAGCATTGGCTACAAAACTGCCCATTAGAATTCTATCATCGCTACTACCATCGGTATGTTGATGATGCATTTACTATCTTTAAGAATTCTGATAAAGACTAGATTTTTACAGCATTTGAATAGTAAACATAGTAGTATTAAGTTTACTTTAGAAAATCAGGTCTTGTGAATTTTATCATGAGAAGCCTCATCTGGATTATATTATATTTTCGACAGCATCATTCCTACTGTTTTTAAAGATAATTTTGTCGAAATACCTTTTATTTCACTTACGATAATATACATGAATTTTTTAACATAAAAAATTATTATATAAAAGTGCTTTTCCAAAGTGCTTTATTGACAGTATACTTTTTGGCTATTTATTGTCTTAGTTCTTTTTTAAATTTAAAGACCAAATTTCTTTTTTTTTCCTTCTTTTGTTGTGTGTAAATTCACTTGTCAACAGAGTTATACCAGTTTCACCAAAATAAAATTAATGACTAATTTAAAAGAAAGTGCTATTGCTAGACCTTAAGTAAAGTCCATATTCGGACACGCCCTAAGTGAATGCGACGTAACTATCAATTCTAATTTGTTTGAAGTCCTGGTAAGGTCAATGATGACCATAGTCTTCTTATTTAGAAGTTTCTATTGATTTATGAATTCAGGCTGAAAATCAATGTCTTTAGTTCGGTTTAAAACATACTAGTAATGTCGAGAGTTATCGTTATATGATTTCACGGACAATCAAGTACAGCTTAAATTACTAGAATTTTACAGAAAAGGTCCATGTCATTTTCAACATGTTAAGATACATCACATACTGTGTTCAACGTTGGATTGATACAAACAACGTCTAGATCATCACTCGATCAGTTTAGATCTGCCATTATCAATAAATTTATAAATAGATGAATTTTCTCAACTTTTCTCAGAGACATATACACAAAAAAAGCTGATAGAATTATCACGCTTCTTAATTACTATTGTGTTCCCCTATAATGTAGAGCAAGTTGCGAAATGTAAAATTAAGGAAACTAAATTAGCTCGACATTTATAATTCCGGAATTAATTATAAAAACTGTGAATAAAATGGATATAAGATGCAATTATAGGTCCACTTCTACCCTGTCATATGAAAATTAACTACATCAGAGTACTGCCGCACGTTATATTTAGCACTGTAGCATGACTGTCATCCCATCAAACAGGCGCTAACACAGCGTATCAAGGAAATCATGTCAACTTTTTCTATATTATAATATTTGATTGCACTTATAACTCCAACGACAGAAATGCTGTATAACAAACATGTGGACATAAAAAAAGAAATCAATTGGTTTGGCCTGTTTAGGATCCTGATCTGAACATTAATAACAATATACGTAGGTTATGTGGATATTGTTTGTTTTAAATTTCGCCCAAAGCTACTCGAGGGCTGTCTGCGCTAGCCGTCTTTAATTTTGGAGTGTAAGACTAGAAGGAAGGTAGCTAGTTATCACCACCCATCGCCAACTCATAGGCTATTCTTTTACCAATGAATAGTAAAATTGACCGTCACCTTATAACGCCCTCTCGGCTGAAATGGCAAGCATATTTGATGTGATAGGATCCGAGCCCACGACTTTCAGATTACGAGTCGAGCGCCCTACCAACCTGACCATGCTGGGCCTTTATGAATATTAAGAAGATCAGGCTACACTAAACAACTCGGATCTACTGTGGAGAATAGTACAGGACATTTTTATTAATATTTTATTCTTTCATTCATTCACCACTCGATTCCATCAAGAAACATAGAGCCGCAATCACTTGCGAATTCTTCAATACGTTTTTAAGTGAGTAGATTGTTAGCCCACTGCACCGAGCCGTCCCTAATTTAGTAGTGTAAGACTAGAGAGAAGGCAGCTAGTCATCACCACCCACCGCCAACTCTTGGGCTATTCTTTTACCAACGACTAGTGGGATTGACCGATACATTATAACGCTCACACGGCTGGGAGGGCGAGCATGTTTGGCGCGACGCGGGTACAAACACGCGACCTTTGGATTACGAGTTGCACGCCTTAACGCGCTTGGGCATGCCGGGCCAATATTTTATTATCAGACATAAGCTTAAGTTAACACACACAGAGAAACCCGTAATACTCTGTTAAAATTAACTACAAAATACGAATGAATTGTGTAGCTTGTTTTGTTCTCTTTCCAACTTTCTGTGACAATGCATTTTACTCATACTAATTAATAAATTATTTACAATTACAAATTGTTTTTATTTACTTATTTATACAATTTATACATTTCCATAACTCTTTCCAACACTGAATATATCCACCAACGCAAAGAAATTGTATCTTCAAAACCAGATGTTGTTTAGCGTTTTCAATGAATAATCTTTTATTTTTACTTAAAAGCAAACTTTGTTGTTTATTTACAAAATGATTTGCCTTAAAGAAAAACAGTAGTAAAACTCATTTATTAATACTTATAACCCAGATTGTGGATTTCCTCTGGAAAAGGAACAGACAGATGATAAAATGTTTGCTTGTAAGATATCACAATTTTCCGTAAACTACATTAAAGAATTGCTTTTCCATTGCCAAATCTTTTTTAATTTTATATATAAGTTGATATATTTTTTTAATATTTTGAAGCACAGACAAAGCAAAACAAATAAACTAAAACAATGGCATTTCTTAAATATTATAAGACTGTATTTTAAAGAAAAGGGTTTAGTGAAATCTAAAGTAAATAGTATTTCTAACAGGCTGCAATTTTCATAACTCGAAGATTTTAACAGTAGGTTTTTGTAATTGCCAATGTTAGACCAATTATGTAAAGTAACTTTGTTAGTAAGATAGCAGATGTGTGTAAAGTCTAAAAAAATTTAATGTGATAAATATTTATCTATCATTATCATATGAAAGTAAACTAGATTTACTTCTGCAGAGTCTTCTATTCTGTTTCAAATGTAAATAAAGCAAAGATTATTAATAACGGATATTTTAATTCCTTGCTTTTAAAATTCTTATGCCATGCTGGGTTGTTGCCTACCAAGGGTATAATTATTCTCTTGATTCATGGCATGCAAATGTTTTACGAAGTACAACGTTAAGCATCACTTAAATGAAGTCATTTTAGAACCTACTGATTGATTGACAGACAACGCACTGCTGCAAAGTGGCGGGAGGTGGTTAAAATATTGGTTCGGCCCCATTTTGAGGAAATCACCATATCACTATATATATATATAATATTTTGAAGAAGGAATTATCCTATACTTCTTATAAATTTCTAATTAAATGTTTTATTTTTATTGAATTTTCAATAACCTTCACTTTTCTATTCATTCTTTCTTGAGTAAGTTGGTATTGATTAATACTCCACAACTGATCTAACTGTTTACATCTTTTGGAAAAATGAGAGCTTGCAGCAGAGAATCGTGCAACATAGAGTATTGAAACGATGCAGATATGATCAATTTATAAATTATTTTAGTGTCAGAGTTCCATGTTAGTTACTATAACTTATGCTAAGCTGTGAATATTTTTCTTTGAATTACTTTTTTAATTTATCGAATGTTGAAATAAGTTTTCGCTAAAACTAGGAATTTGATTGCTATTTATTTTTTACTTTTTATCTTTAAGAAAATTATAAAATAGTAACTAGATAAACAAAATTCGAGACGGATTTTCACTGGGTTTGTTTACCAACTGCTATAACATAATGGAAATAAAAAAATGTAGACTGATTATACAATATGAGACTAAATCCGCTCACAAAATCGAAGCTTAGAAAGGTCTATAAACATAAAACTACCTGTCTAAACGCACAAACTTTAGGAACAGTGATGTAAAATTATGTGTTTGCAAAAGTTCATGCAGAGAATTTAACATGCGTAAGTAATACGTTCAGTTACTTATTTTTATCGGACTATTATCTGTTGTTTTATAGATATAACTAATCTTTTGAGTATTGTTTTTTATAGTTAGAATGTTGATGACGTCTACCTTGACCAACTAAGACTGATTTCAATCTTCAAGGTTCCAACCTTTTCCTCAAATTATTGTTTGCTAGACAAGAATTAATACTTGAGCTAATTCACCTTGGTTAAACTTGTTTGATACCCGCATATTTTTGCAGAAAGTACTTAAATTTATTTTTCAATGATAGAGATAAAAACTGTGATAAATTATAATGCTTTCAGCGACCCACAATTGTAGTACTTATACACTTATCTTGCACCTGATTAACTGAAGGACAAAATAATATTTCTGTGTGAATGAATTAGTAGTACACACGTTTGGTCGGTAATATACAATTTTATATAAACTGCTATTAAAACAAAACACAAAATTCAGGAACAAATTTTTCACAAAATTTCACCACTTTCTTCATTTTAAAGCATTAAATTTTAAATATAATTACTTATGTTCACTTATTTATTTTCTTTATATAGAATGATAACAACGAAAAAATTATGGTAAATAAATTAACTGTATACTAAATGATAATTTACGTCAATATAATCAGACAAGATACTTTTAATAAACCTGAACTAATCGTATTGATATATTTTTCAGTAAATAAATTAATTTTTTCTCTTGAATTTTTGCACAAAACTACTTAAGGAATATCTGCGTAGAGTTGCTCTAATTTTGAACGGGTAGACTTGAAAGAGTGCAGTTTGTTAACAGTATTCACTGATTGGGATGTTCTTGTTTGACAGAACAGTGGTTTATACCTGTCATTTTTATGGTGCACTCACAGCGTAAAAGCAGAGGATTCGATTTTATAAAAGTGGAATGAGAGCATTGGAACCCTAAGATTCAAATGCGCAGTCACTAACCATTAAGCAATAGCAGACTTTAAAGAAATAGATAATTTGTAATCAAGGTTACTTTTATTACTACACTTTGAAAAGAAAATATAAAGAAAAGTTTGTTCTGTCACCATATCCATAATTCCTTTTATTTCAAGTAGAAAATATACAGCGCTTGAGTTCATTACAGTAAATGAATTTTGAAGCCTCTTCATTCCGTTGCAATTCATGCTTCCACGTCCGGTCATATTCTACTTAACGGCAGAAGCAACTAGTTACATGTTTAAAGTATACCATACCTTCTTACTGATTTTCCAGTACATCATTTTATGTTTGAGAATGACAATTACCAGTTTCAACAAAGAAGTCTATAGGCGCCACATCTGATGATTAAAACGGTGTGTCTTTATATGGAATAACAAGAAAACCCATTTCGTTTTTCAGGTATGTGACAGATAAACAAATATTTTGTGGTAGTAACTTATGTACAAGTTATGTAGGTCGCTTTTCTTGACGAAGATCATTCTGGATTAGAATGTTCTCTTTTGCCTGGGTCATGTGGATTACTTACAACTAGCATTTATTATTAATTAATATTCATCTGTTACAAGACATTGTACTTGCTTTCTACGACTGTGGCACGACTTTTTACAAGTCTCTTTCTGGAAGGCTCCATACCCAAAGCTGATCCATATTTTTTTGAAAGTAATTAAGTAAAAAGGATTATTTTCGTCCCTAAAATTCTAAATTCCTGATTTGAAAACGTATTTACAATGTGAATGTATGAATAATTTGCTTCAGAAATAACTGTTATATATATTTCCCCAAAAAAATAAATTTGCGATTGTTATGTAAATGTTTTGTAAACGACAACATGTCGTGTTGTATTTAAATTTTCAATTTTATTATTTATATTTCCATATTTATATTATTGTTTCGAAGTTTAAACAATAAAATACGTTGTTATTCATTTAAAATAACATTTAAAATTTTCTAGAATTAAGTAAACCAATCATATGTATGTAAATGAAATGTTGGCGGCCTCGTGTCTAGACGTTGAGTCTCGTGCAAGAACGGAATGCGCGGATTGCTCTGGAGTTCTGTAGAAGTTTCGCGGTGGGTCGAGAAGTCTAGGCCTACAATATATAAACAGACGATGATGCGAGGAAGAAAGGAGGAGTCAGACATTAGTTTTATTAAAAAGAGAAGAGAGTCAGTCATTCGTTTGAGAAAGTTTAAGTGTTTGCTGTGAGTTTATTCAACTTGGATTTGTGACTGAAGTTAGATTTACGGAAGCTGTGATTTTACTTCGTCTATCTCTACGATTCATTCGAATTAGTGGTTATACTGAAAGGCAACACGTGTAGAAGTATTTATGGGAAACCGGGAAAATTGGAAGGCGATAAGTTTTGAGACGTTCATCGGAGGCATCGTGAAGGGAACTTCGTCGAATTTATTGAATTGTGAATTATTTCTGGACTAGAATTTTGGATTTCTGATCTGGACATTTGGACTTTCATTCTAGATTATTATATTGAACACAGGCCAGTATCATTTTGTTTTGTAATTAACTTTGAAGGTTGAAACCAGTACTATTTTGTATTGTAATTAATTTTGAATGTTAAAACTTAATATTTGTCATTAATATTATATAATTTATGTTATATCTGTTACATACATATAATAGTTTAGTGTAATAAATTATACAAGCTGTTATCTGTGTCTTTCTGTTGCGTTCATAAAACATAAAAAAAAAAATACGTAACAGCGATGATACCACTCAACCTATACATAATATCAAACAATGTAAAATGACGTTCTGATTCATTCCGTTCTGCAATAACTTAGCGTTGGCTGTGGTTGTTACGTAAATTCTTGATTTAAACATTTGTTGTTGTTGTTGTTTTGAATTAAGCACAAAGCTACACAATTGGCTATCTGTGCTCTGCCCAAAACGGGTATTGAAACCCGGATTTTAGCGTGTAATTCCGCAGACATACCGCTGAGCCACTGGGGGGCATTTAAACATTTAAAATCGTTTTAATATGAGGTACTCAACCTTTTATATACAGAAAAATATTATAAAAATAAAGCATAAATTGAACAAGAAAGATATGCTCAACAAATTTGATCAGTATATCAGGAGTCTTGAATTACTAAATATAAATTTATCTGACAAGTTTTTTGTACAATCAATGTATTAAATAAAAGTATAATCTTATAAAAATAATAAATAAGTTTTTTATTTAAGTTATCGATTTTATGTTTTTTTTTGATAACTTGAAACACTACATTATAAGCTATGTGTGCTCTGCCCACCACGGATATTGAAACCCGGTTTATAGCAGTGTGACACTGCAAACACACTGCTGTGCCACTGTGGACTAATGTAGCTGACATGTAAAAGTTGAAGAATAAATATTCAGATTATTACTTTATATTTCTTATTAATAGTTTTTCAAAGTGATGGTTGTAAGTAACCTGGTAAAGTATTAGGGTGTAAACTACAGAACATAACATCTTAAATTATACTAGTAAAAATATTTTATAATTAGAAAGTTTTGAAGCAATCTAAAACAATATTCATAGCATTATATTTATATTTTTGGTTATTTTATGAAAGTTTTTGTATTTTTATTTATTTACTTCACTTTAAAGATACACAAATTAACTTAGTTAAGCATATTTCAAGTAGTATTAGGAATGTTTTACTACGTAATTATTAAATACATAACAATTTATATGTTGTTTCTGTTTTTTGAGTTTTATGTGCAATGCATGCTGGTCCTTAGTGGGAGCCCCCCAATGGCTTAGCGGTATGTCTGCGGATTAACACACTAAAATCCGGGTTTCGATACACGTGGTGGGCAGAGCACAGATAGCCCATTGTGTAGCTTTGTGCTTAATTCAAAACAACAAAAAAACGACCTTAGTGGGACGGCAGTAAGTTTAGGAAGCTTCGGAGCTATATTCCCAGTGATGAACACGTCAGATAGCCCAGTTTAGCTTTGCTCTGAAACAAACAAACAAAATCCTTCTTCAAATGGTTCAGTCATAAACATTTCAGACTTTATAAAACTAAAACTTGATTTTGATCCTTCGGTGTTTCATATAAAGTAGGTAATAAACTCCGGCTATAAATTAACCTTGTAATTCATATTGGTAAAACACTTGCCTAGTTATTTTTATCTTGAAAAGATGTACATGTCTTTGCTTTTGAAGAGGATATGTTGTTCCCATTAAAATTTTCTTCAGTAATTTTGTGCTGCAGAAATATATCTACCATAGTGGCTCAACGGCAAGTGGATGGATCATTGTGAAACTTTACATTAAAACAACACAAACTTATAATAAATAAGCTTCGTATTCTGGAAATTGTTTGATCTTGAAGTTTAAGTTTAAAGGAGATTAACATGTATTATTGGGATATAGCAGTTTAGGATAATTCTTCTCCTTATCAGTAATTAGGAACACAAGTCAACCAAAGAGAGATAAAGTTAACCCATCAGTGATGTCGAGAAAAAAAAAGAAGTTAACCCATATTATAATGAAAAGTGTCAAACATTAAAAACATCATGCTTATGCTTTGTTTCTGTTTTGTAAAAATATTGTATGATATTAAGTTTCTTTGACAGTTAGATTTGATGAAAGTTCTTTTTTTAAATCAAATGTTTGACCATAACTAATCAAAAATTACAGTAGTTACTTTTAGTTCTCAGTCTGATTGATAACTGTTCTTTTAGTCTTGTCGACAGCCACCTAATTGTAGGTAGCAGGTTTTATAAATCAGATGCGGTTAATTTTACAAATAAAAAATAATGCTTTCTTCTTGGGATCATTGATCTCAAAGTGAAAACAAGTTTTGAAAGTGTACTTCGCAACATATATAATTTATATTTATTGATATACGCTGCCTTATTCAGCATGCACAAAATGATGCCTTGTTTATTAGAAAACTAAAAATATTGTTGCTTCGAAAAATTAAATTGCAAAATCTGGGGTAGCAGTATATTTTAATCTTAATGAACAATAAAGTCATTATCTGCAATGATGAAATTTAAATTTAAAATCATTTCTATTTTCGACATTTCTTTGTTTAAAACATGCCTACTTGTTAAATTATTCAACACCTTTACTAAAATAATTTTAAGAGCATCAAGATGTAACGGATTTAATAGCTGCGTTTGTTTCAGTTTGATGTACGAGAGGTATATTGTTGAAGGTGTATTGGGCAAGTCTTGCCTGTTCTCCAAATTTGTATTGGATTTTTGAGCGTAAAAATCAACAATGTGATTGCTTGTATTGTTGCCAAATGAACTATCTAGAACCTTGCCTGAAGGTTTATAAATCGATGCGTTAAGAGACAGTAATTGAATATTAATCGGTCGCTACAGTCAGTTTACAATAAATCTAAAAAGCTATAATTGTGATAAACGATTATTAACCAGAAAACTACAGATATTTTGATCAGGAACGTCTCAAACATTACAACCTTTTTTTAACGTCAGTGAATTAACTCTAGACGTGAGTATTTCTAAGAGGACATTAAACATCTTAGTCGGTAAAAAGCCAGCTTGTAATGGTGTCCGGCCAGACAAGAATAAATAGCTTAAGTGAGGTGTAACAATAGCAGGTCAGAACTAATTTTCCGTCGTGGTTTTGGACCATTGATAAAAAATTCAGTTCTAGACAATACAGAAAACTCAGTATAGTTTGTAAGTTTGTAAAACTCTCACATATAAACTATTATTTGTAATAACCGTTATTATAAATTGTATTGTTTTTTTATATATGAAAATATATTAAAAAAGAAAATTGTATGTATCATTTTGGCAAATATAATAAATTTGAAACATATTAACATTTAATTAACTTTAAATTAAAATTAAAATTTCCTAATGTACGTAGCAATAAATCGAAGACTCGTCCGAAATAAATTATGATACGTAACAAGAAAATAAATGAATTTATTTGCAATGAAACACAAAGTTGAACAATAAGATATATTCATTCTGGTCCCACAGGTAGTATCAAAACCAGAATTTTAGCGATATAAGCTCTCACGATTGCGGCCAAGCCACCAGGAAACTAGAAAATAAGTAATATACAAAAATAATTGTCTGTAATAACTGCTTGCTAAAAGAAATCGTATTGCTGATTATATAAAAAACTATCAATTTTTTCATACGCTGTACTAATTATATATTCGTTATTATAATGCTATAGAAACTCATTTAAATGTTAGTTTACTAAATAAATACAAGTCAACATGAAGTGGCTTCAGTTTAAATATGTAATAATGGAGTTCAAATTTTGATTAATTAAAAAAGTTTTAAAAACTGTCACTGATAAAACTTCTTTATGTCAGAGTTGTTTTTTCTACCATGAAAGCTATAAGACAACAGTGAACTTAGTGGAAGAAAATGTCTAGAAAGCTTTAAAAAAGTATTTGAAATTCTATTAGATAATTTACAAACTATATGCATCGTCTTTACCAGTACTTAGTTGCACATCTGTATGTCTGTGGAATTTCTACGCTAGAAATCAAGTTTCGATAGCCGTATTAGGCAAAGCATACGAAGCAATGTGTAGATTTCAGTGATGTCGAGAAACCCACTTGTTGAGAACTTTTATATGCAAAAACGGCTCTTCTGGGCCCAGAAGAGCCGTTTTTGCATATAAATGTGTAGATTTGTGCTTGAATACAAAAAACAAGACTTTACTGAAATATTTTATCGCTAAATGCTTTAATTGGGACATAATTTTAAAAGTAATTGTACCTCAACATTTATTCCTGTAAAATTTGAAACGATTTTACTTAAGAGTAACTTTAAATAAAGCTTGTAATTTATGGTCTCCGTTTAATTTTTTTTGTTCAGATATCGACATGGTATGGACAAATAGTTAGGACGCTCGACTCGAAATCTTTGGGTCGCAGGTTCGAATCCCGATCATACCAAACATGCTCGCCCTGTGAGACGGGGCGTTATAATGTACAGTCAATCCCACCATTCGTTGATAAAAGAATTGCCCAAGAGTTGGCAATAGATGGTGATGATTAACTGCTTCCCTCTAATAATACACTGCTAAATTAGGGATAGCTATCTGTGCTAGCCATCGTATAGCTTTGTGCGAAACTCAAAGGCAAACAAACAAAGAAACTTTCCAGATAAGTTTATAAGAAACATGTCACAGCTGTTGAATAGTGCTACTTAGACCTAGCAAGGATCGGTGGTTAGAGCGCTTTACGAACAATCTGTGGATCGAGGGTTGGAATCCTCATCACTGAACATGTTCGCTCTTTCAGCTGTGAGCAGGCTATAATGTGACTGTTAATCCCACTATTTATTAGCAAAGGAGTGATAGGTGGTGATGACCAGCTGCGCTCCTTCTAGTCTATTACAACTAAATAAGGGACAGCTAGCGCAGATAGCCCTCGTGTACCTCGAATCCTTTATAATAATGATGCAAATTATCGAAGCGTCAAATATAGTAAACTTTGAATACATACATAATTGTCTGATTGGATTTTCCAGACGCAAGTAAAATGACCCCACTGGTGTTAGCACAAAAATCAAAGACCCAGGGATAAGACTAGAAACAGTCCTCATTGCAGAAGAACAAACACAGGGCTCTTATTAGTTAGTGCAAATATCAAAGGTGTTTTATCCGCCAAACTAAAACTCTCATTAGCATCGAACAGAAATGAAGAGAAAAGTTCAAAATTTAGAATTTTTGAAATTTAAAATCGAACATTATAAAGGCATGTGTGTTTATTTCTAAAAATCCATACAAGGTATTTGACTACTAGGTTCAACAATTAATAACATTTTAAAAGAGTAGAAGTCATTATTGTGTTCTTTTATTTATGTGTTCGACTCCCAGTGGTACCGTTTTATATCTGGGAACTTATACCGCTAAAAACTGGTTTCTATAATCCATTGCACAACTTTGTGCTTACCTCTAAATAACCAATCACAGTTATGTATTCTAAATTAATATCCCTATTTTAAAATGTATAAGTTTATCTATTAAATAAATATTCAATTGTTCTGTGAATTTTATACCTCACTTATAACATTCTAAGATAACATTGGAGCCAAAAAATAAGTTTAAAGTCTGCAGCATAGAAAATAAATGTTTTCAGGGAAATAACTTAAAGACCAATAGCAAACAAAAGAGTCAAACATAAGCACAAGATAAAAAAGGAAAAGCTGTATATCATATATAAACGTGGGAAGGTTCTATAATTTGACTGGTTGGCTTCTAATGTATTCAAACCTTCTAACTGCTGGAGAAGAAAGAGAAACATCCATTACAAAAGACAGTTGAATGTGTCCATATTACAAAGTATTGCAGCAGTGTTCCTCGTTTCCAGGCCCGACATAGCCATGCGTGTTAAGGCGTGCGACTCGTAATCTGCTCGTCCTTTCAGCCGTAGAGGCGTTATAAGGTGACGGTCAATCCCACTATTCGTTGGTAAAAGAGTAGCCCAAGAGTTGGCGGTGAGTGGTGGTGGCTAGCTGCCTTTCCTCTAGTCTTACACTGTTAAATTAGGGACGGCTAGCACAGATAGCCCTCGAGTAGCTTTGTGCGAAATTAAAAAAACAAACAAACAATCCTCGTTTCTGAATCATCTACGTCGGTGATCACTTTCATTATAAATATTCAGAAAGATAGACGAATTATCAATTAATGATACCCTTTTCAAATCTCTACACTACCATCTCACCTGAGAATGACCCACAAATCGAAGGTAAGAAACTTGTTTAAATAAGAATAAGCTCTCATGGCATACAAGTCATGTAACCTTAGCTTGAGCCAAGGGTTAAAGCCAGTTTACAACTACCTACATCTTGTTCATAATGATGTTAAGAAAGTGCATTAGCACGAAAAAAATATCCTTAAGGATACCAGAATAAAGATATGTTATTTTCAAGTTATAGAATATCGTACTCTGGCATCTTTCAATCAAAACAAAAGCACATGAAAACCAATAAAACAAAATACTTCTCCAAATGAAAAAACCAACACGACTTCAGAGAACCTTTATTCTTACTAACTCAGGACCCACTCATGCACACCACAACTATACGGCACCCCCAAACATCACAAACTCGATTGTCCACTACGACCCATAATGTCGCCCGACGAATCATTTAACTATAAACTCAATAAATACGTAGCGTGAGCATTTTTTAAATATGTAACATCAGCCGACTTCTTTTTCAAGGACTATTTTAACTTCAAATCTATTTTGATCAACTAAATTATAAAGCCTTAATAGCCAGTTTTGATGTAATCTCCCTCTTCACAGAAGTCCCAACCATTGAAGTTTGCAAGATAGCTTTAGAACTTTATATCCAAGACCCCACCCCATTGATACACATCTCCAGAAACCAATTAGCAATCCTTAAAAAATTTACTACAATCAAAACTATTTTTATGTTCAATAACCAAACCTACCTTCAAATAAATGGCCTAAATATGGGGAATCCCGTGTCACCAATTCTAGCCAACATTTTTATGACACAGATTGAATCTCAAGCGATCAATTCAGCCTTACACTCACGACTATACTGGTACAGTAATGTTGACGATACAATTGCTAGATTCACATGTACAGAACACACACTTAGTTTTTTCAACCATCTTAACTCTTTACACCCTAATATTAAATTCACCTGTTAACAAGAAAAACACTAACCAAATAGCATTTCTAAACCTCAGGATCACAAGAACCGATACACAATTTAAAATAGAAATCCACAGAAAAATCACCCATACCTTACTCCACATTCCCAAGATACGACAAACTACAAAATCTAACACTTCTGCGTACCATATATCCCCAACATCAGCGAAAAAAATAACCAACGTTTGGAAAAAAAACTTATAACAAAACACAACATTCCAGTGAACATCAAACCTATTCAAAAACCAGATACGAAACTAAAGTCCATACTATGTAAAAACTACGCTGACAAACATAACACTAACATTATTTATAAAATACAATGCAACAATTCTCACGACTTCCATATTAGACAAACAACCAGAAAAATAGAAACCAGATTAAAAGAACACAAAAGCCAGCTTCACACGTTTTTGAACACTGCAAATTAAATAAACGCAACATAACCATAGAAATACCCAGATATTAAATAGGGAAGTAAATATAAACAAACACAAAATCAAAGAAGCCCTACTTATACAACAACTAAAACCAAAATTAAGCCAATATTAATGAAGATCTTTATACCTATAATAATTAATAACCAAACATTCTTGATTACGAGAAACTCACTTGAAATAAAAATGTATCTCAGCACGGCTTGTATGGGTATTAACACTTTTTTTTGTTGATAAGCAGAGAACTACGTTTCGACCTTCCTAGGTCATCTTCAGGTCGAAACGCTGTAATCTGCTTATTAATAAAAGTGCTAATACCCATACCAGCCGTTCTGAGACACATTTGCAGTATTTTGTTTGTTTGTTTAGTTATTCCAAACAGTGTAAAACGTTACGGTGAAATTAGATCATGAATTTTGTACCAAAACAGCTCTCACTTAGAGTTCAGCCCGTATGAACAAATATCCCTGATATTGCTGAATTATAGGTATAATATAAATCATTTATATGTATGAAATAAACCAATTATAAGTATGACGTATACCAATTTTAGAGATTAAAATATCTGATTTAAGTCCAATATTAAACAAAAATTAAAAAGGACAGTTCATCAGAAAGGGCAAACATTGTATCTAACGCTTAGCTGGATTCAGAATTATCAAGTGTGATACAAAACAAGAAACTAACAAATGCTAATTTCTCCACTTGTAGAAGTGTGAAATAATTAAATAATAGGATTAATTTATTACTATCAATCACAGGGGATTGTTGCTTGAAAATATGTATAGGTAAGCTGGATATTGGATCAATCTTCTTTATGCAGTTTATTTTTCTTTGGTCAAGATTGTGCTAAATGTTTGTGTGTGTACATGTGTTAAAACATATAAAATATGTTATCTTTTTATATTTTAATTCCATTGGTTAGGTTTGTCTCTGCTTCTTCCACTGCGGGCCCGGCATGGCAAAGCGTGTTAAGGCGTGCGACTCGTAATCTGAGTGTCGCGGGTTCGCATTACCATCGCACCAAACAGGCTCGCCCTTTCAGCCGTGCGGGCGTTCTAATGTGACGGTCAATCCCACTATTCATTGGTAAAAGAGTAGCCCAAGAGTTGGCAGTGGGCGGTGATGACTAGCTCCCTTCCCTCTAGTCTTACACTACTAAATTAGATTGTACTCTTTTAATTGTTGAATCTACACAGTTTGAAATCAATAGGTAGGTTTGATTTGTTCTGAATTTCGCGCAAAGCTACACGAAGACTATCTACACTAGCCGTTCCTAATTTAGTAGTATAAGACTAGAGGGAAAGCAGCTAGTCATCATCACTCACCACCAATTCCTAGACTACTCTTTTTACCAACGAATAGTAGGATTGGCCGTAGCTTTATAACGCCACCACAGTGATTCTCAAATTCCGAGTCGAGTGCCTTATCCACCTGGCCATGCTGGGCCTCGGTAGGAAGGTGATGGAGGATGGTTGAATAGAAAACACAAAGGTTTGAAAATATATTTCCAGCTTCTTAAAACCATATATTTTTATATAATGCCTTATTAACCAGAGAGAAATTGTACATAAACTATCTTTATTCAAATATAATTTATTTCGTATGTTGCAAACGACGTAAAATCCCTTGTAATTGCCCCCCCCCCCAGTGGCTCAGCGGTATGTCTGAGGACTTACACGCTAAAATCCGGGTTTCGATACCCGTGGTGGGAAGAGCACAGATAGCCCATTGTGTAGCTTTGTGCTTAATTAGAAAACAACAAACAAACAAACAAACAAACCCTTGTAATTTAAAATTTTCCTAACCAACTTATACCTCTGCTATTTACCATTAAAATACTTTTCTCATTTTCATGTATTATAATTTTTCATGTTGTTGTGAACCTGTTATAAATGCCGTATATTTATTAAATAAACAAGCATAAAACAAAAATAGTAAAAGTAAGGTAATTAATTAATCATAAATTGGTTTAGCAAAAATTAATACTTCGTTAGCTGCGTTACACTGAATTTACTAAGCAGCTGATAAATATAATGTTGTAGTTATAATGACAAACAGTAATTAAAGTGCTTCAAATAAACATACATTGGTGTATATGAAACTCATTCAATATATTTAAATGAGTTTTGAATACACCATTACATAACAAATAATAATGAGTGTGGAGTAGCTTATGCTTTTTACCTCTTTTTAATATTTACATAAATAAAGAAAAAAACGGGTAACATTCCAGCATTTCTAGGCAATTTTTTTTTTATATTTTTGCCCATGAAGAAATATTCCACACTAGCGAAAATACTCAGCTTGGGTTTTCAGGTTGATAGTGTGTGTATTTTCAACCCATTTAACATAAAAATATAATCTATATTCTTTTGTTGCTAAGCAACATGACATAAAGGTCATTTTTGGTATGCATTAGCTTTTCTATACATAAGAAGCTGTTATATTAAGAACCAGCTTTTTTTTTTCTAGGTGGTCTTTCGCTACATGTAAGACTCAATATTATTTGTAAGTTTGTAAAACATTTGTATATAAATCATTATTTGTAATAACTGCTATTATAAATTGTGTTATTGTTTATATATTGAAATATATTTGTATTAATCTTGTTGGCAAATGTCGTGAACTGGATACATATCGACATTTATTTAACTTCCAGATATAATTACAATTTAACTCAGTTTTAAACCATTTGAAATTGTAATACGCGACTTAATAAATTGGGGATTCGTCCAAAATATAAACCCGGGACCTTTCGCAACATAAGAGGTAATCATGATCCTCTTGGAGCTTTTGTGGTCACATGTAAACAGATACGCACGTGCTTGTCTGTCTGTGGTTTCTATTTCTAGTATAAGGAAACACTTATTTTCCATTTGGTATATCGCCAGTGGTCTTATACAAATCCATAAACAAACCTTTTAATTATTTATTATGTAGTAGCGAAAGTAACCGGCTTCGCTCTGATTATTAGGTTCATATAATCTACATGACTATGTCAGTGTATGTATTCCACGCCTATTTTAAAATAGAAGAACAATCAAAATTATTTAAACATTTTTATTTTCCTGAAACATATAAAGGTGCAAAAGTATGATTATAATTTAATTATAATAGATAATTAATTATTAATGCCTCAAAATAATACGTTATCACCTGTATAAAAGCCACTGTGTATTACTTCACGTCACGCTTGATTTCCTGAAATAAGAAGAGCTGTAAAAGCGAAAATGCATTTTTTTCAGATTGAATAACTTGTTCAGCTGTTTATAAATTTCATTTTAAAGTTTCAGCACATAGACTGACAACAATATTAGATTATACTTTTATTGCTAAGCAACGTATCATATAAACCGTTGTTGGAACACGCTGCTACCAAAATACAAGACGTTTTTAATATATTAGAGCTTATTATACAAGAAAACACTTCTTTTCTATGTTGTTTTTGCTTGATTGCCTAATTAAAAAATTGCACAGACACATACGCGCACTCACGTGCGTGTCTGTCTGTGATTTCTGTTCGCAAGGTAAGGAAATGCACCATGAATTAATGTTTGATGCAATTATTGTGATCTTATAGATTTTGAATGTCTCACGTATTTGGCCCATTGCAATATGGAAAAGAACAATGTTCACCGATTTAGTAACCAAAACTAAAATGTCAATGATGAGCCAAAATTTTTGACTAAATGTTATTACGTAAAGTTATAGTCATTATTCGATAGATAAGAAAACGTTACGGATGCGTCAAAAACGTAGTACTGATATTGTTAAAAATAACGGTTTAATCATTGTTTAAAAAACAAAAAACGTCGATTCTGCTATTGTTGAGAGAAATAATATTCGCTAACTTGGTAACTAAGAATATTGTTGGTACACCGAAAAGTTTCTACTGATTTTGTTCTTTGTACTTGACTTCATAGTACCTCAGATAATTTCATTCATGTATCAAAACTTTGTAATAATGTTCATACTTTACTTCTTTATGGTTTTTCTCTAGCTTGCCTTATTACACATACACATGGATAAGTAATAATACCCTGGTGCACACTCTCATAGCCCGCTTACTTCTTGTTTAAAATTTCAGATTTCTTGGTTCTTTTCGGGTTCTGGCAGTCAAATATTTCTTTTATGTTGATTTTCGTTGGCTTACCATATTAGAAAAGATAAGCACGTAAGTGGACGTACATGTATAAGTAATATTACTCGGATGCACACAGCGCGCGAGAGCTCACACACGTGTTTGTCTCTCTAGGATTTCTATTTCTAATATGTATGGGTTTTCGCGAGTTGACGTAATCATATAGATTACATAAATCTAATAACTTGAGCTAAGCCAGGTACTTTTGTCAGTATGTAATAATAAAAGGGCGTGTCTATGGGTTTGTGTGTGACCGCCATAAGTCTAAGAGGAAAGAAAACCTAGAAATCTGAGATTTTGCACCCACACTAAGAGGACGCTAAGGGTATGCACCTGGATATTATTACTCATCCAAGCGCGTGCACACGTGCGTGAGCGCATGTTTTTATGACTCAAGCAAACGAAAAACCACATAGAAAATAATACGTAACCGTCATAGCTCCAAGAGGGGTATGATTCTTGCTCGTGGTGCAAGAGAACTCGGGCTTAGATCCTAAAGTCTACAGTTTATTATGTTGCGTATTACGAGTTTAAATAGCTTAAACTGTGTTAAATTGCAGGTTTGATTTAGAAGTTAAATTGATTTCAATAAGTATGAAATTTATGACATTTGCCAACAAGACTGACACGCACAGTTTCTAGCTTACTAGGAATAATATTTTAATATGCAACCAATAATACAATTTATAATAACATTTATTGCAAATAATGATTTATGTATAAATCTTTTACAAAGTTACAAACATCATCGCGTCTTCTATCTAATACGGAACTTTTTTGATATTCATCCTATCGACGATTCACGATGAGCGAATTAATTTCGGGTTGATGTAGGAACAGTTCATTTAACGGAGAGCTAGTTTTGAGAGTTAATGTAGGAACAGTTCATTTAACGATGAGCTAGTTTTGAGAGTTGATTTAGGTACAGTTCATTTAACGGAAAGCTAGTTTTGAGTTTTTCACAACTGATGTTATTCAATTTCTTTGTAGAAATACTAACGTCCGAGTTAATCCGCTGAAGGCAACCGGTTTGTAATTTTCGAAATCTATAAACGTTCTTGGTCAAATATATGAAGTTTCCGATTAATAAGAGTTAATCACTGTTATTACTTTTAAACTTTATAATATACCAACTGTAACAGAAAATAATATATACTCTCTCTTGGCGAGTCGACTAATTTTATAAGCGTGAGGCGAGTTTCTAGAAATTTCACTTTGCATAAGAGTACCTACAATACACTAATATTTACATACACACATAATATTGCTGATTTTGACACTCCACGATTTTTTACAGCTTTAGTGAATAGGCGGGAATTTCAAAATAAAGATTTGTCAGTGTAGGTTATGTACACTTCTAAATACAAATTAACTTAAATAAATAAATATCGATATAAAATATATGTATTACAGTAAGCCTGTAACACTGGAAAACTGAAATTTTGCACCATACTAAATGGACTCTGATAGTGTGTATTTTAGTGTTGTTTATCTTATCCACGTGTGCGTGCGCATAAACATCTTTATTAATGAGCAAGTTAGCGAAGAACTACATTGGAAAGAAATGGTTCCTTATGTAACAACTCTTAACATGTGGAAAGGCTAATGCATTTTGATAAAAAATGCGTTTCAACAATGGCTTTTGTGTCATGTTGCTGTATGTTGAAGGATTTTTACACAAAGTACATACAGTCACATGAAAAAGTTAGGACACCCTTTGAAAGCCTGTGTGTTTGTGTAACATTTTTGGTTATATAGATACTTAATCTCAATTGCAACAATACTGAGAGATTATACGAATGTAACTAAACAATTAAAACTGAAGAAAATACTTTTTGAGATTTTTTGTAAATGTGATTTTACACAAATGCATGTTCAAACTGAGGAAAAAGTTAGGAAACCCTACTCCATAATAGCTAGTGTTAAACCCTTTGCCTGAAATAACTGCAGTGAGAAGCTTCTAGTAGCCATCTACCAGTCTATAACATCGGTCTGAAGAAACTTTGCCCCACTTCTCAATGCAGAATTCTTTCAGCTGTAAGACGTTTGAGGGGTTTCTTGCATGTAGAGCCTGTTTCAAGTCACCCCGCAGCATCGCAATGGGATTAAGATCTGGGCTTTGACTCGCCATTCCAGGACTCTTCATTTCTTTGTTTTCAGCCAGTCCTTCGTGGATTTACTGGTATGTTTTGGGTCATTGTTGTGCTACAGGGTCCAATTCTGCTTCAGCTTTAATTTTCGTAAAGATGGTCTCACACAATCCTCAAGCATCCTCTGATACACTGTAGAATTCATAGTGGATTCTATGATTATGAGCTGTCCAGGTCCTGCTGCAGCAAAGCAGCCCCAAACCATGACACTTCCACCTCTATGCTTCACAGTTGGTATGAGATTCTTTTCCTGGGACGTTGTATTTGGTTTACACCAAACATGTTCTGTGTTCTGGTGTCCAAATAATTCAATTTTGGACTCATCTGTCCAAAGAACATTATTTCAGAAGTGTTGGTCTTTTTCTACATTCTCTCTGGCAAACCTCAGTCTGGCCTTGATGTTTCTCTTAGAGAGCAAAGGTGTCCTTCTTGTACACCTCCCATGCAAGTTAAACTTGTGCAGTCTCTTTCTGATTGTAGAGGCATGCACGCACTTTCACATCAACAGTAGCCAGAGCCTGTTGTAGGTCCCGTGATGACATGTTACGGTGTTTGAAAACCTCTTTTAGCATCTTGCAGTCTGCTTTCAGGGTGGGCATGTTGGCAGTTGTTTTGAAAGCCCTCCACTTGTTGATTATTTTCCGGACAGTGGAATGGCTGATTTCAAAATATTTTGTGAACTTTTTTAAATTCCTTACCAGACTCATAAGCTGCTACAATTTTCTTTCTGAAGGTCTCAGACAGCTCTTTTGCTCTCACCATGGTGCTCTCTCTCACTTCAAGAGCCAGGAGCACACCAAATGTTTGAGGTTTAAATAGGGCAAGCTTCATTCAAAATGCTGAATAACGATCTTCTAATCATGTGCACCTGGTGTGATACACCTGTGTGTGAGTTGAGCCATTTTAAGTGGGAATAAATGTGGGGATATCCTAACTTTTCCTCGGTTAGAATATGCATTTTTGTAAAATTACATTTACAGAAAATCTTGAAAAGTCTTTTATTTAGTTTTAATTGTTTAGTTATATTCCTGTAATCTCTCAGTATTGTTAAAATTGAGATTTTATATATATATATATATATATCCAAAAATGTTACAAAAATACACAGGTTTTCATACGGTGTCCTAACTTTTTCACATGACTGTACACAGTTTACATGATGATACATCTCCATGTTAACGTAGGGTACGTATTTAATGGTTATAATTATTAACAAAACTTCTAAAACAGTAAATCAGATAACTTAAAAGATTATGCGTTTACACTAAAATGACTCCAGAAAACACAAACACTCTATCAACCGGCGCGACGACAGGTACTCTCATTAGTTACAGATAAAGTTGAAAAGTATGTTAGAATTCTTTTATGAAATTTTATTTTCGTAAGTCTCATAAATCAGCATACAAATGCAATTACAGAAATATTTTCGTTGTGAAATGTTACCAAAGAAAAAAAATCGAAGTTTCAAATGCCAAATAACAGTTATAGAATAATCTAAGAAGAGTCTAAATAAATTTATCTTTATGCCATTTTTTGTGCATAACACGTCTGTTATTACTTTAATAGACAGTAAATAGTCTTTACTTTTTTAGTTTTAATTTGCACTTTTCTAGGTATTTGTTTAAAATATATCAGTACTCTTCATTATTCCATATCGAGAAGTACCCCGCTGGTACCAGATTGCCCGATCTGGCTTTGCGATAAGAAAATACACACACACACACCCATATTAAGAATATGGAATATTATAAATATTTCGCATTTTGTGTCTTGATAAATATTTTAAACCCCTTTTATAAACAAAACAATAAGAATAAATTGTTTATATTGTTAGGTGCATAAAGTGAATTAATTTCTTAGAAACAGGCGATGAAAAAAAACAGCCATGCAAGAAGACGGCAATATTTTTTTTTTCATTTGTGAGAATTAAAAATAAGAAGAAAAACAATGAAAGTATTGTTGGATACTACTTATCACATTTAAACATAACGAAAACGTTTTTGTTTTTTCTCTCCTTTTTATTACTGACAGCTTGTACTGAAGAAACAACTGTCTGATGAAACAGCACAAACTACAATACAACACCACCGTAACACTCGAAGCTGAGTCGGGTTCTCTTTTAAGAGTGAGAGGGAACACTGCTTTATTATATTCTTTAAGAAATACGACTATTTCAAGTGTAGTAAAATTACTTGTAAAAAAGGGGAAATTAACAGAAAAAGGCTTGTACTTGTAACACTTAACGAAAACCATAGTAATAGATTCATGTTTTTCATGCTATACATTTATTGTTTTTGTCACCCAATAATTTCACAATGGTCTGATTTATATATGTTTCAAATCTGACTGCACTAATTCATCATTGCATATTAACTTTCAAAGTGTCCAACCGGAAATACTTTTTGTTTGATGAGAATTGTCCGAAAACTAGCCATTAGTACAATGTAACCTACCAACAACTAACCATTAGCTCAAAGTAATTGACCGACATTCGAGTTTGTACTTTTAATATCATTTTTACTTCTGTTTCAGTAACTCGTTAAATGGATTGCGAATTTCAAGACAAAGCAATTTTACTTAAAATCGTCTCACTGTTCAAACTATTTTAATTTCACTAAAATGAATCATGCTATTTGAGAAGAAAGTATAATACTTCGAACAATAATTACACGGCTGTGAAGCAGCAAAAAGGTTTTGTTTGTTTTTTTTGGAAATTCGCACAAAGCTACTCGAGGGCTATCTGTGCTAGCCGTCCCTAATTTTGCAGTGTAAGACTAGAGGGAAGGCAGCTAGTCATCACCACCCACCGCCAACTCTTGGGCTACTCTTTTACCAACGAATAGTGGGATTGACCGTCACATTATACACCCCCACGGCTGGGAGGGCGAGCATGTTTAGCTCGACGCGGGCGCGAACCCGCGACCCTCGGATTACGAGTGCACGCCTTAACGCGCTCGGCCATGTCTGGCCTGCAGCAAAAAGGAATAGCTGCTATTTGTGATTATGCACAAATCTACACAAAACATTGGCTGTACTCTGCCTATCACAGCTATCGAAACGCGGTTTCTTCTGATAGGAATCTACAGACATACCACTATACCACTGGAAGGGGGAGAATAGCATATGAAGTTTTCCATAATAAAGAATCTCAGTGGAGTTTTGTAAAGTTAGTCTAGCATAAGCTTAATCATAAAAAAGTTCAGCTAGAGGAAATGCTATCGTAAATTTTAATGCAATATGTAATTCATGTTTTATCAATTATTGTTAATGATACAAAAATATCAAATCTCTTTTCAACTGTTGACGTTGCTATGGATAAATGTGTTATAAGCCTCCAGACTTACCGCTGAGCCAAATGGATAGGGCTGCCACTCGTAGAAAGCTTTTAATTAATGAGCCATAGTTGCCACTTGTGTATGTATTTTGAATGAAAAATAAAACAAATCTAACTTCAGCAAGGGGATGAGGTCTCGATCTGTACCTAAATCACATTTCCTAAATACCTGTCCTGTAGAATTAAAATGCTTTCTAACATTAATCTTTAAGCCAGTGAAAGTAAACTGCAAGTAGATTTTTAAGTTATTCCCTGAAACGTAATAATTATTATTTTTCCAATACGCTGTATCAAAAAGGGTATGCAAAACTGAAATGTTTTACAAAACTTACACGTTTTTGTTTAGCAGAATTATTTTCTATTCGTTCTTCTTACACAAAATCGAAAGTTTCGAATGCTTGCTGAAATCTGTATCATTTACGGCGAAGAATTAACTATGTTTCGAAGCCTAACATATTACAAAAACATGCTTATTATCTACATAAATATTTAATGTTTCATACTATATTATCTGGAATATTTTGCTGTAAGACGCCGTCTTAAATCAAGTAAGCAACTTTTATGGCGACTTAACTTAAATAACATGCGCTGCATTGAAAAGGTTCTGAATTGCTCCTAATTGTAGTCTTTCTGTTAAAATCAGTCATGTATCTGTCACAAGGAAGTGGGTTAAAATGACTAGTCTAGGGTTGGCTTGCATTCTTTCTACAGTATTTACAATGGCTGAATGAACTACTCGAGCCTCGTTTGACCGGGCGACACCCGACCTGACACTCAAGCTTTGTTTGGATTCCATTGTTCAAAAGTTCCGTAAACTAATCCTGTTTACTGAAAGATCCGTGTGCCAAAACACCAGCGAAAAAGGACTACTTGGACAGTCGTTATTAGTTCCCACGTGCAAAAAAAGCGCTTGTAGAATTCTAATTTATGCTTCGTTAAAAGACATCAAAGCGTAACACACACGTGTTTATGGTATGATAATTTTGTTATTACGTTTTATATATTTAGGTCAGTACTATATTTACGAAAAATATGTTATCAATAAATATAACAATGAATAATTGCAATAATTAATATCACCGACTGCCTGAGTTATTTAGTGTTTCATCCTGAAGATTTTAAAATACGCCAGATTTACAAAAGTGTAAGAACATTCTAACCTTTTAGCACAATTGATAATTTAAATTAAAGGTTAAAATGGCAAGAATACGTAATATGATTGTAGAATTTCATGGCACATTTGAGCGACAAGAGGTTCTCAGAAAATGTATGGAGGGTTTGAACGAGAAAAACTCAGAAAAAAGAAAATAAACTTTTGTTTGTTTGTTTTGAAATTTCGCACAAAGCTACTCGAGGGCTATCTGTGCTAGCCCTCCCTAATTTAGCAGTGTAAGACTAGAGGGAAGGAAACTAGTCATCACCACGCACCGCCAACTCTTGGGCTACTCTTTTACCAACGAATAGTGGGACTGACCGTCACATTATATACCCCCACGGCTGGGAGAACGAGCCTGTTTAGAGTGACGCGGGCGCGAACCCGCGACCCTCGGATTACGAGCGCACGCCTTAACGCGCTCGGCCATGCCAGGCCTTAGAAAATAAACTGAAACAGCTGCTTCGCTTTAAGTTAAAGAATAATAAAGTATGATAAATGTAAAAGCAATAAATTAAGTCTATAATCTTCATAAATGCCAGTTTCTGCATGTGGAGTAACCTAAGGCAGAATATGGATGGTCTACTAGTAACTATCATCGCGAAAACATCTGTGTCAAGTACTAGTTTTACTTCGAACTGTATTCAGTTTCAACTTATCAGAGTGTCATGCCACTGGCTGTCAGTGAAATTTTCTATATGTCTGTTTCTTCACATTTGAAAAGAAAATTAATAGATAAAAATTACATGTTCCTAGGCGTAGGAACCTATTAATTTCATCTAAACCAGTCTGAAATTTAAACTTTTTATGCATACGGTATCTAGATTTACTTTTAAAAATGCACTCTATCGTGTGAAAGAAAATACGACGTTTGCAGTTTTTCAGAAAAACACAAGCATGTTAAATCTTTATGACAGGGAAGAAATGTCCTACCCTTACAACACGCAGAGATTGCCTGTAGAGAAACGAAACGAAACACTACGTCGTTAACACTTATTTTATTTAACTGAATAAGTACTACAGTATTAACATGAGTAAAATACATTTGCGCTAAAGGGACCAGAACCAGTAGCGTTTGCTATCTTTATTTACTTTGAATGATGGAGAGTAATTTAATTTTTCGTTATTCTTCCAAGTATTAGAAGTAAACTACAGTACAGAAATAACAATACACGAACCTAATTCATTTATAATTATATTTTTTCAATAATAAAATTAATATCGTTAACAAACAATAATTCCGCCTCACTTTCTCACATTTTTTATTGTCGTCCAACTAATATTTTATTGCTTTTTACTTAACCGGGCATTGAAATAGTTATTGTATAGATTCGTGCTTAACAACAATCAATCAAAAAAGTTCCTACCACTCGAAAACTGCGTATCTAATGTATTCAGACACGTGTGTATTAGTCCTGTCAATTCCTGTCAAGCGTATTCTTTTTAAGAAGTCTCCCAGTGGCTCAGCGGTATGTCTGCGTACTTACAACACTAAAAACTGAGTTTCGATACTCGTGGTGGGCAGAGCCCAGATAGCCCACTGTATAGTTTGCGCTTAATTCAAAACAACAACTACGAGATATTCTAGCCTGCATGAACATTTTGAAAAAAATTACCTTAATATATCTACTTACAGCGGGTTTGAATTCACGCAGTACCACGAAATATTCATAGTACTTTAAAATGTGGGTGTGTTATAAGAGTGATAAGTCTTATATCACTTGATTCTAGTTTAACCTACGTCACAAAATTAAAGGGTTTTAATAGCTTAGTAAATAGGTAAATAATTATACTGAGCTCAATCCGCTTTTCTTGTATCATAGCTAATAAGTACGTTTCTTTAGTTATTGTATGCTTTATTTGTGTTAATGATTTGTTTCAAGGTTGGTTAATATTT
The DNA here is from genome assembly GCA_011833715.1 of Carcinoscorpius rotundicauda. Taxonomy (NCBI): domain Eukaryota; kingdom Metazoa; phylum Arthropoda; class Merostomata; order Xiphosura; family Limulidae; genus Carcinoscorpius; species Carcinoscorpius rotundicauda. The sequence continues at coordinate 44,302,380 of CM022391.1, read as the reverse complement.
AATCTAGATAAACTGGAAATACATGTTTGTGAAACTAATCAAATACCAAAGAATTTTAGAAAAAAAATGTTAAAATAAACTACATTTTACGGATAACAGCCCCCACTTGTAGCTTTAAACATTCGTATATCTTGAAGATAGGACAGGATATCAGTTTTTCAGTAATATTCGAGCGGGCACATGAAATTGAATGAAACTTCACTAGAGTAGAAAAGCTGAGCACATTTTATTAAAATGAATTGTATATCAGTTGGTAAAAGGATTTAATTTATTTTAAAAGACAGGCAGTAAACCTAATGAATTTGAAAGTGTATATTGTTCCTTACAATAACAAAAGGATTCCTAAAATATATTTTGAACAGTTTTTGCTATAGGAACATTTTTAAAAAAGCATTATTCGTTTCCGACGTTTCCCAAAATAGGTTAGATGTTATTCATAACTTTCGTTTATATATTATTTAGTGTTTGAGAAACATATTACTGTTCTAAAATATATTATAATAGCGTAACTTTTTCTCCAAAATATCATAAGTAAATACTTCGACTACAGACTATATAAACTCCAGAATCAGTTTACCTAGATTTGTAATAACATAAGATTCTAAGAAAAATGAAGACATCTTGTATGTGAGAGGTATCTCTGCACACATGGATTATGCAAATATCATAAAATACAAATTAGTAGTAACTCATTAGCTACTATATTTAAGAAGTCGTGTTGGTCTCTCGCTATGAAAACAAAAATAAAGTAAAGTAAAGTGATTTACTACTTTTAGAATATAGTACCTTGTGCACTATTTGTATGCATGAACTAGTGACTACCCCATAAGGCCTGGCATGACCAGGTGGGTTGAAGCGTTCGACTCGTAATCTGAGAGTCACGGGTTCGAATTCTTATCGCATCAAAGAAGCTCGCCCTTTCAGCCATGGGGGCTTTATAATGCTACACTCAATCTCACTATTCGTTGGTAAAGGTGTAGCCCAATAGTTGGTGGCGGGTAGTAATGACTAATTACCTTCCCTCTAATTTTACATTGCTAAATTAGTGGTGGTTAGCCCAGATAGCCTTCTTGTAGCTTTGCGCGAAATTCAAAAACAAGTTACCCCATACTTTAGAGAATGTTTTTCATGAATTGCTATTTCTATCTGTTTACATATCTAGAATTCAATATATTCTTAACTTTTATACGAAAAGTAATAAAATACCAATCTTTAACATGTATATTAATGCAAGCTATATATAAGCTTAAATATACATGATACGTTCAAGAGAAACAATGAAATGTATAGTTATATGAGACAATGAGCGAAAGATATTAAATTTCCCTTTTTTTTAACCAAATTTAGCAGTGCTTACACATGCCGTAAAACTTTTGTTTGTTAAATATCGCGTAAAGCCACTAAAGGACTATCTGCATTAACCGTTTCTGATTTATGATAAACTGTAAGGAAGGCAGCTGTTGAGTACCCTAACCGTCAGGTCATACCAAGCTTCACTTTGTAAACGTGGAGTAAATAACTAAACCCAATTCATCTTTCAAATTAAACTTTGGAAAACATTATTAATGGCAATCACAGAAAACGCGATCATTCATTATTCATGTAAACTTCAAAGTTCATCAAACTTTAACAAAAGTTGTTTTTAAATATAACTTTTTATTATGTATCGACAGACTATTCACTTTTTTATTTTTTACAATTATATGCTTTGAAATAAGAATAAACTTATCAATGTGTTTTGAGTTCTAGGATTATTCAAAGAAACAAAATGGAAACAAAATTATCAGTGTGTTTTAAGTCCTAGTATTATTCAAAGAAAGAATATGGAAGTTTTTCACCCCGTACGTAAAGTTTTACACAAGAACAGTTGTACTATTATAGAAACACATATTTACTTTTAGCATGTTCATTCTTTCGATCATTCACTCTGCCTTAGGTTATAGTGAGAAAATGCTTCTTAGTATGGGACTGAACAATGTCAAATGATGATGGAAAAATCGTGTAAAACTCAGTGTCACAGCTATTTCAGAATCATCGTGATATTTATTTCCCCCAAAGGTAGTTGAAGGTCGCCTGGAGAGATCTAATCACCTGTTTTAACTATTCACACCACTATACAGTAATGTGTTATCTGTCAGTCAGTCAGTCAGTAGATACTTAAATGACATATCGTAAGGGAAGCTCAACACTGCAGTTTGTACCGTCGTATCTTCATTAAAACGTGCTCATCTTATAAAACAAACACGAAGAGAATTACGCCCTCTTTAGGCTACCACACATCGTGACATACGAACTTCAAAGCGACAAAGGAAAATATTGCTTTTATTTACATTTTCGGAGACCCTGTAAACGTACAATTAGTATTGCATTATCTGACGAGAGAATATTCAATTTATTACTAACGCTTTGGACTCTGTTAGGTTTTTCTCAAAGTGATCTTAAGTTTTCTTTTAAAGTGCTGATAAAAAATTTAAACAATGTTGAAAACAAGCAGATAAAAGTTTCTGCTTAAGCTACTTTCTATTCTGATATAATACCAAAAATTGTTTCATATTCAGACACAGTAACGAATGTAACATAATTACCTTCTCTAGATAATAAACATTTGAAAACAAAGTTTCTCAAGAAAATATTTCAGTAAGGAATTTGTTTTTTGACATAAATACGACGCGACATTAACGGAGACACTGCTCAAGACATTAGACAAAGTGTCCGAGAAGTCTGGAACCATAAGTTGTTGTTTTGAATTATGCACAAATCTACACAATGGGCTATCTGTGCTCTGCCCACCACGGGTATCGAAATCCGGATTTTAGCGTTGTGTGTTCGCAGACATGCCGTTGAGCCACTGGGAGACAGGAACCATAGGTACTCTAACGAATATTATAAAATGTCCATGTTGACGAGAAACCCACTTGAAGTGAAAATGTATCTCAAGAAAATGTTTAGATAGATAACACAATCGTAAATGGATAATATCAAACTCTAGACATCTCATTACATCTAAGTTAGTTCAAGCACAAAGTTATTTAATGAAAGCTTATTAAAAGTGAGAGGAACCTACTAGAAACTAAAACTATTCTGCATACAACTAGCATTACACACAAAATAAATATGAAATTTCCTTTCTCAGAAACATGCTATATATGTTGATCCTAATTCCACCACATAAAATTGAACAAATGTGCAACATATTGATGCCTTTGGATAAAAGGTTAAAACACACGATTACCATGTGATTACATACATCCTGAGGAAAGGCTGTCCTCTTCCCTACAGATAATTGATATTTTCAGTCTATTTTAATAAAGACTATTTTGTAATAATTCCTAACCATAGATTTACGCTAAATTTTTACTTATATTTCACAGACGTTGATAGAGTATGAATGAACTTACGTGTTTTCAATCCTATGTTAGCGATTAAATTAAACTAAAATGGTAAAGGACAATCAAAAGAGGGAGTAATATTGGATAAAAAGTGGAATTGGTCGTGTAACTAACGAAATTTCTAAAACTAGAGCACGAACAATAGACTAGCTTTTATAGATATTGGTATTTATATATGGGTTAGTCGAGGTTAAGTCTTTGGAGTGTTTATGAGGTTGATAATTACAAATTTATTTATATTTGAAATAGAAGGTAAAGTATGTGGCATTCAAATACTACTCACTTCCCTTGTAGCGGCCCGGCACGACCAGGTGGTTAAGGCACTCGACTCGTAAACCGAGGGTCGCGAGTTAGAATCCCCGTCACATCAAACACGCTCGCTCTTTCAACTGTGGGGGTGTTATAATGTAATGGTCAATCTCATTATTCGTTGGTAAAAGAGTTGACAGTGGTTGGTGATGACTAGCTGCCTTCCCTCTAGTCTCACACTACTAAATAGTAGCATATATAAAGAGATCTATCGTGCGGCCTGAGGGACAGACTGTGTATTAATAACAGGAGTGGTAGTTTAGAAATTTTTCCCTTTATGTAGTTCAGAATGTGGTAATTCAAACTAACAAATAATTTCAGTAGGTGTTCTATACAAGACACTTATTTCACCTACCAAAATCAACGTAATTCATTGAAATATGTAAGAAATATATATATATTAAATGTCTTCCATTTTTTCACACCGATATTACAGAAACTTTCTTTATTAAAAAAACATATTTAAATTTCATGATTGTTTACAAATTTAGCTTACTAACAAATCTTTAGAAATTACAATTACATATATAATTTGATGTAAGTATAAGCCACATACAAAGTTTTTTAAGAAAAATCGCTCAATTTTCACCAAAATATTTTGTACGCCTAAATAAACCTACCTTTAATGTTAGGCGAAGCTGTAAAACTAACAGCAAATCGTTTTTAATTTTTGACATTCAGATTAAACGGTTGATTTAGAACAACAAAGCTATGTGGTGAAAGCATGTGCAGATACATATTAAGCATTTGTTGGATTAGCAGTTTCTAGCTCAAGCTTTCGAATGAGTCACTTGGATAGACGGTTATTATTTATTGCCAACTTTTAAGCACAAGTTTGCTAAATTTTATGTAGTTCTCTTAATTAAAGAGCATTTAGCCTGATGTTATATTAATTTAACCCTTAAACGACTTACATCGTCAATTGATGCTGCTACCTACAACATTCCCTGTTTAAGGGTTAAGCAATCAAAGTACTTAATGAACCTAGGTAGAGCTATATCCAGTGCATGCCGGTGATTATAGTAATCTGTTAATCCAGAATCCATGGAGTTACTATAAAGGAAGTGTTATGTATTTTTTATGTTTTATGTTTTTCGTAAACTAAACGCAACAGAAAAACACAGATAACAGCTTGTATAATTTATTACACTTAACTATTAACAAATATAACAGATATAACATAAATTATACAATAACAGTGACAGATATTAAGTTACAACATTCGAAATTAATTACAAAACAAAATAATACTAGTTTCAAACTTCAAAATTAATCACAATACAAAATGGTACTGGCCTGTATCTAATACAATGATCTAAAATAAAAGTCTCAAATTCCAATCTAGGGTGTGAATTTGGTCCCACGCAGAAATTCTGAAGCCTAAATGAAGAAGTTCAGAAACAGTTCACAGTTCAATAAATTCGCCGACTCTCAGCACAAGCAGTAATTCAGATGAATCGTAGAGATTAACGAAATAAAATCACAGCTTCCGTAGATCTAACTTCAGTCACAAATCCAAGTTGAATAATCACAGCAAACACTTAATCTTTCTCAAATAACTGACTCTCTTCTTTTGAAATAAAACTAATGTCTGACTCTCTCTCTTTCTTCGAATAAAAACTGATGTCTGACCCTTTGTCTCTCTCGCATCTTCGTCTGTTTATATATTGTAGGCCTAGACCCCTCAAAAGACCGCGAAATTTCTACAGATCTCCAGAGCAATCCGCGCATGTCCGTTCTTGCACGAGACTACACGTCTAGACACGAAGTCACCAGCACTTCATTTACAAACATATGATTGGTCTACTTAATTCAAGAAAATTCTAAATGTTACCCTAAATGAATAACAACATATTTTATTAGTTTAAACTTCGAAACAATAATATAAATATGGAAAAATGAATAATAGAAATGAAAATTCAAACACAACACGACATGTTGTCGTTTACAAAATATTTACACATTTACACAACAGAAGTCATTAACACTGTTTTAAAAAGAAAAACTTCTCACATCTAAGGTGTTTTGTTTAGATTTAAATATAGTGAACAAAGTGTTTAGTTTTGGAGTAGATCGTATACTAATTTAGCCAGAGGTGTTACTCTCAATGATACGAATTGGTCAAAGGTATTATTTCATGTTTCATGAAATTGTTATGTTATAACCGACATCACTCTTAGTAATCTGAGGCTCTTTTACGATTGTCATACGGAGAAGAAGTCCAGCAATCTAACTTGTAGTTGGCCAGATACAGAAAGAATGTCACTGTATTCGGATAATTTAATTTGATAATGCATACTTTGTTCACTAGACGTCGCTGTACTTTGTACTGTAGGTCGCATTTTGTAAGTCACTCATTGAGCTCAGTAACTTTCTGAAACAGCCAGCTACGTCATAACACTGAATAGAGCAAAACGTTGTTAGCTTTCTGAAGACAGTGACCAGATTCCCTTACCTAGAAACTGCAAACTAGTATTTGTTCAAGCTTTAAGAGAGTCAGAGGTTACCTATGTTAGGGTACGTCATTGTTAATTATATAATTATCCTTTGTTCATCGACTGATATTCTGTTTTATTTTCATGTTAGTCGTTAGCAAAAATAAAACTTTTTTTTGTATAAATCAGTCTAGTTGTTGTTTTTTTCATCTCGCTCTCATTTAGCCAATCATACTTCATTTCATCAATAGAAAGGTAGAATCACTTGTTATTGCGGTGATTAAATACCCGTGTTTTGTATTCCAAAACCCAGAACACCAGAAATACAAGCGTGTAAAGTGCAAACAAATATGGTTACCATATTATAATACATTATATAAAGGATTTTCAATGAAACTGGATCTGAATTAAATCTAACGGAGCTGATAGCCAGATAATATAAACAAACACGCACAAACATATAACATTAATTACAGCTATTTTAACTTCAGGGTATTTCGTGAAACATTTATTCGACTTAACGCTATTATATATATTTTTTATTCTTTCACTTACGAACATTCTGGGAAATATATTCCTAGACAGGTTAATTATTAGCTTAATTCCAGATAGTAACAGGTAATGGTGAATCTACAGGTAATAAAACGTGCGGCTTATCTTTGACGACTGACTGGTTGGTCAAGGGCAAGTCTTATGCGTGCTCATGTGGTTGGCAACAACAAAATTTATATATAAACATGTGTGTGTATTTTTCATTTGTTCACATCAATACATACCCCTGTCTTGGACAAATATTTGGATTTTAGTGTGTGGAAAAATTCAAATTAAATTGTTTAATGTACTTCCAAATTATTTGACCACTGTATTCGGATCATTAATTTGGTAGTGCATTCTTTGTACACTAGACGGCGCCGAACGATGGCTATACCTCGTGCGTAGGCCGCATTTTGTAAAATATTCATTGAGCTCAGTGACTGTTTTAAAACAGCAGGCTACGTTATAACAGTAAATAGAGCAAGACACTGTTAGTTTGTTGAAGACCTTGACCAAAAGGCCGTACCTATAGAAATTGAAAACATGTTAATATTCGTTAACTTCTTATAATTTTATAAAGAGTCATTTATTAACCATCTATTCTTCTGTCATGATCAGTTAAAGATCTTGTCATATCAAGATAATTCCTTTTTAAAAATATCAGTCGCTCTTAAAGGACTGAACATATTTGACTAATTACATGAATCAGGAACTTAAGAGCATTGTAGTGATCCAGGTGGAGCTAGATTCAAAGGTAAAAAGGTTGAAATTATTATATTTTTGCCCTCCAGTGGCTCAGCGGTATGTCTGCGGACTTACACGCTAAAATCCGGCTTTCGATACCCGTGGTGGGCAGAGCACAGATAGCCCATTGTGTAGCTTTGTGCTTAATTCAAAACAACAACAACAACAATTATATTTTTAGTACAAGCTACAGAGTGGGATCATCTAATGAAACTGTGATTTGAAATACTTTATTAAATGTCCAATATTATTGCTGAGTTGTTGTACTGAGTGGTGCTTTTCACTAAAATAACAATAAAATATATTTTTTTATCTTTGTTTATTGTTTCTCGTTGAATGCTTAGCAAAGAAGATGAATAACAAACAGACAGTTATTTATTTTGTTTGAAAATTACTGTTCAAAGAGGCAGTTTGTCTGGTGCAGTTGTATTTTGTAACGAATTTAATACATTTATGTTTGTTTCAGTTTAATATATGTTTAGAAATGCATGTAACTTATATTGTTAAATGTGTATTGCGAAAGTCCGTCCCGCCTGTTCTATAAATCTGTAGAATATTCTCGAGTATAAGAATCTACAATATATAGTTTACGAAAGCACTAGCGTATCTTCGAATGTTTTTGCGAACTGAATTTACAACAATTTCATATGAAGATTATAAATCAATGTGTTAAGGGACAGTTTATAGAATATTGTTGGTTAGCTACAACAATCAGTATACTGCAAACATCGGAAGTTATACTTCTAATAAACGCTTATTAATAGGAAAACTTACCAAATGTGACCACATCATTTATAGATTTTGAACATTACGAACTATTCAATTTCCGATACTTAACCTCGGATGTTAGTATGTTAGATATTTGTTTTCCCCTGTGAAACGTAAGCTTGTAAACCGCGTTAGGTCAAACAAGAACAGAGTTAGCTATCATTACTGTCACCTGAAGTGTATCTGTGTTTCAACATAAAAGTGAATCGTCGACAAAGCATTCAGCTCCAGACGGGTTAGGGGACTTTATATTGTTTGTAAGTTTGTAAAATTTATACTTATAATTTATAATTAATTAGCTCTCCTTGAATCGTCGATAAACTATTCAGTTGTAAAGAAGATAAAAGACTCAATGTAGTTTTGAAAACTTTTATGTATAAATCATTACTTGTAATAACTAGTTGTAGTAACCGTCATTATAAATTGTTTTATTGTTTATATATTAAAATATTGTTGTGTTAAGAAAGAAATATATACGTATCAACCTTGGTGGTAAACATCATAAACGTAACAAATATTAACTGAATAGTTAACTTTTAAATTAAAATTTAAATTTCCATTTATTTGAAATGATACTACATAACAAATTGAAAAAAAAAAAACATTTTGATTAATATCTGTGAAGCCATTACTCGTTACTTGCTATTATGCCTTTCAGACACATATTTCTACGTTCTTCATAAAATAGTCATTAAAATATATGGAAATAATTGGTCGGTTGTGATTTATTTTAAATCTCACAGTCTTTATCTGATTGGTTGATAATTTTCAATCTAAGACTGGAAGTAAAAATGACTTTTCTGCATTGCACATTTTGCTTCTGTATGATACCTGTACGTATGTATGCATGCATTTGTTATAATTTGTTGAGTATTACGAGACTAAATAAAATGCTAGTCCAAAAACTCCTTCATATGAACACGTACATGTTTATAAAATTGCAGAACATTAAACTTTCACGTATTAATATGGTAGGCTGAAATCCCAACAATACTAACATTTCCAGATATTTATTATAAGTGACGTACAGATTGATGATGACATCGTAAGACATTGTGGAGAATAATATAGGTTTCTTAGGATAATTAATTTTTTCATTTATTTAAGATTATTTCAGTCTTTGTTTAATGTTTTGTGCTTTTTTATAATTAATTGATTAATCGCAGAAGTTTTATACACACAGGATGCACGTATTAAATTTAGGACAAGACTAAGAGATTTTTTTGGGCACGGCTAAATGTCAACAGTGTTAGGTATACATATATCAAACGTATAGTAATTAACTTCTAAGAGAGGCCTGGCATGGCCAGATGGTTAGCGTGCAATCGACAGGTTGCGGGTTCGAACCTCCGTCACATCAAACGTGTTCGTTCTTCAAGTCATGAGGGCATTATAAAGTTTGTTTAAGTTTCACTAAAAAAAAGGTTGTTAAACGGTTTGGTTAAATGCTGTCGATAGGCGCTGATGACTAGCTGCTTTCTCTTTAAATTTAGTCTTAAACTGCTAAATTAGAAACAGCTAGCGCAGATAGCCCTCGTGTAGCTTTGCGCGAAATTCAAAACAAACAATCTTCCAAAAACTGTATAACAATCTCACCCACAATGATTTACGAACATAACGGTACTAAACAATATCACTGTTAATATTGTTTGAAATAAGAAACTTAAGTCTTAGTGACTAAGTTTTAGTTTTTGAAACAGTAGTTAAGTATTAGATTTAAGAAACCAGTCACTGTAACGATACCTTTACCGAGTTTTAAATAGAAGATAGTAAAAAAAAAAAAAAAAAAAAAAGACGAAGCAGGCTTTACTTCTAGCATTAAGTTCCGATTATTCTTGTTATCAACACTGTAAGGGATTGTGTAATATAAGATGGTGTACCGCTATCCTCAGAGGAAAAATGAAGTGTGGGTTGGTCTAAAAGACATTACCACACACTATAAGAAAGATGCTACAAGCCGAAAGAGAGAGTCAACCCTGCGGCATGTCTCTGTAAGAGCTGGTAGTGTGCGAGGAACGTAATCATTCGGTCATTGGACTCCTGTCTCGCAATAATATATGCGACGTTTAGAAAATAAAGCCGAGTAGAAGATTATACATAGCTGACAGATAAGACAATGTGTTGGTCACGAAAGAACCAATTGCAAACAGATATAAAGATTACTTTCGAACACCTTGTTGAAAGATATTTTGTACTCGATACATATTACTAAAATAATAAAATGTGCTGAAAATGCACGCAATATTCGCGAAAATGTTTTTCGTGGATTGTTTTAGTGAATAACTCTATATTATTTAACTGACTTCAGTATTATGTTTTATCGAATTCTAATGAAGCTGTGGAACAAATAGTACGACTATGAAATAAGTGATGGCTGCTTTCACATTTGTAGTTTTAAACTAATTGTGCATTTGTAATATATTTGTTTTGAATGCATGTCTGCAAATGTTTTTACACTATCGTACTGTGTATGTTAGAATGATGCTGAGTACCACAGTTTTACAATCAGTCATCTGCTTGGAAAGGTTTTAACAAGGAAAACGTGTTATTAATAACGAGCTGTTTAAATCTTAATACCAAAGTCGTAGCTAAAATTATACAAGCAACTATGTAAGAAACTGAAAATATCGTAAGATGCTTAAGTAAAATAAATGTTTTAACGGTGTTACGACCGCCTAAGTCTAGTTATTAATTAATTACTAGTTTTTCTTAATATTCATTTCAATTTACAAGCTAGTTTTTATCCTGAGTTTCGGCTGTTAACGTTTCTTCCTCTTAACGAATGTCCTCAGAGGGATTATTCCTGTAGAAGGAGTGATTGGATTCAATACTGAGTGTTCTCGATATAGAAACTGGTGTATTGTGAACTTGAGTTGGACCTAGACGAAAACACTGTACTATTATTAAGTACAAAGTTTGGTTTTCGTAGACATATTTTTATAAATTGTCTCATGCGCATATATATATATATATATATACACACACACAGCTGTCATCCACTTTTTATTGCGAATATTGTTGGCACTTTTAAATTTTTAACAATGTAAACTATTCGACATTGTTCGAGAAACCCTTGTTTTGTGTGCACAAGTTACTCTTGTACAACGTGTGCTCTTTTTTTTTTTAAAGCATAACTGGGCTATATTCTATTTAGCACACATACTGAGACGCCTAATGTGGATATTAAAAACACAAAACAAATAACAACGCTACGATCTTTTAAGGTCATCATCAAGTTAATTAAGTTTATATTTTGTAAGAATACTAATTCTTTAATACAGAATAATGATGTTTTTCGTTACTTAAGTTTGTTTTGAATTTCGTGTAAAGCTACACTAGGGCTAATTGCGCTAGCCGTCCCTAATTTAGCAGAGTAAGATTAAAGCGAAAGCAGCTAGTCGTTACAACCAATCACCAACTTTTGGGCTACTATTTTATGAACTAATAGTGAGATTGATCGTGACGTTATAACGCCCCCACGGCTGAAGGGGCGAGCATGTTTGGTGTGACTTGGATTTGAACCCGCGACCATCAAATCACGACTCGAATGCCTCATATATCTGACCATGCCGGGCCTACTTAAGTTGTATATTTATTAAAATATTTTCGTAAAGAAAGTCGTTTTATTTCTGTCTTCATTAAAACCTGAACACACTGCGTTATCTCTGAAGCAATTTCATTTTTCACTAGAGAGAAAAGAGCAAAATCATAAAGTATAAAAACAGCAATATTTGTAACATTCTTTAAATACTTTATTTTAATATATATATATATATATGGTATATGTACAGCTGACTTTGTATAATGTTTTAAAATTTATATTTTAGTCAAACTAGAATATGAGCCCCGTGTGTCACGAAATAGGAATCAATACAATATCAACTTTCTTCCATTTCAAGGTTTATATAGCCCAGTAGACTTGGAAAGTAATACAGATTGTCGTTATATTTTAACTAAACAACAACAATAACAAAAAAGAACAATATCCACATAATGATACAATTGTGTTAATTTAATTTTCATTTCCATTATTTTTATTCATGAGATTCCCAGATTCATCCATCAACAACGCACATGTCCAATAATATGATTACACACCCATATTTTTTCAGATAGCAAATCTGCTCATTTACTAGACTTTTTCACCATGACTGCAGACTTTGTTTTAGCTAGATTTGTTACGTGTAGCCTCTGTGATATCGAAAGTTAAGAGAAAAGTTTTTGAAAAATATACTCTCTATGCAAAGACATTTACAGTAACACACCATCTAACTCTTCTTTATATGTATGTGTCAATTTTTATTACCGATTAACTTTCCTTTTCGTCTAATTGTAAAGCCCCCCAGTGGCTCAGCGGTGTGTCTGCGGACTTACACGCTAAAATCCGGGTTTCGATACCGGTGGCGGGGAGAGCACAGATAGCCCATTGTGTAGCTTTGTGCTTAATTCAAAACAACAACAACGTCTAATTGTAAATATATATAATATAGCACTTGAGTAGCATTGTGCAAAACAAAAACTTGAACGAAGAGATAATTATGCCTGATACTTCACTAATTAATTTATTTTTGAAGATGTATTTATTTATACAAAATATTGTGAGGTATGCTAAATATTTCCATAAGTATTTCAGAAATTCAGCTATTGATTGTAAAACTTGTCCCCTACTTCTGTCTAGTCATTAGAGAAATTAATGCTTGGTGCTAGTTACTGGGAGTTTTCTGTTCGTTACTAGAGTGAAAATAATGAATACTTCTGATATTTGTTTCCATCATCAACACTATTGATATAATATTCATCATTATTTGCCAGATAAATACAAATAATTCTACTTTCTCCTTCTATAAATTTATGTTAATTAATCCAAATTGTCAATTTTGGCAATATTTAAATCTTTTGATAGATCGTTTAGGCAGAATATTCATGATGAAAAGTTGTAGAATGGATGGCAACTGCCTGTTGTGGAGACACAAATGTAGAGGATGACGTTTCGAAAGTCTTCCTCCTTTCGTCTTCAAGTCAGTATGTGTGTGTGCAGGTACTGACGGTCTTTTATAGTGTCTTGGTGGATTGTGGAGAGCGTGTTGTGATTGGTGGGATTATCACTGTTTCTGATTGGAGGAGAGATTTCCTATAGATTCAATCAATAACTTCCAGTCCTATCATCCAACTTCAATAAAACGTGGTATAATCCAATGCCTAAACAAGAGAGCAGAAAATATTTGTCATAAGACATCCATCGAAACAGAACGCCAAAAGATCATAGAGAGTTTTAAACAGAATGGTTACATTTCCTCCTTCATCAATAACTCCTTGAAGAAGACCACGACAGACTGAAAAGATCAGGAAGTTACCACCATTACCACCACTTACCTACCTTACCTACAACGTTTCAGTTAAAATCGCAAACGCATAGCCAAAAAATTCAACATATAAAAGTCCAATGGAAATCCTACAATACCCTAAGGTCCTTTCTGGTAAAAAACAAACAGCGACCTACCAAAGAGAATCTCAAAAACTTCATCTATGAAATTCCGTGTTCCTTCAACGATACGAACACTGGAGAAACGGGAAGAAAACTCGCGACAAGAATAAAATAACATAACGATAGCAGAAGACTCATGAAAATACAAAATTCAGCCATTGCAGAGCACGCGGCGTCAACTAGACATAGAATAAACTGGGAGAAAACTAGAATCATCAACACAAACAAATTCTGGAAGACAAGAAAAATCAAAGAATCATTTTATATTGACACTATTAATCCTTCACTAAACAGGGATTCTGGATTTAAGGTAAATAACATGTGGTTGCCATTGGTTGAATCTACAGGAAATTTCTCCTCCAATCAGAAACAGTGACAATCCAACCAATCATGACACGCTCTCCACAGCCCACCAGGATACTATGCACACAAAATCAGTAACCTACTCACCATTAGAAACAAGCTTACAGAAATATCATAGAAATTTTACTTAGAATCAGAACATAGAAACGAACTAACTGCACCATTATGTAAACCAACCAGAGTGCATCTACAAAATACACTTCACCATATAACACATTTCAACAAGTACAGATCACTCAACAAAATACATAATCACAGATAAAGTGAATATATGTTTAAACTTATATGTATTTTCTTTCAGATCCAGGCACAGGATAGGCAAAACTTTCGACGCCTGTGAAAGTGGGTTTTCTCGGGACACTCCCCTTTCCCCCCACATCCAAATCTCGGGCATTGGATTTTTAGATCCCAGCCAAGGCAATATTCTTGCTTGGCCGTAAATCGGGCCGTTTCAAGTTGGTATCTCATCGGCTTTTCGGAATGCAGGCTCTCCTGGTTTACTTCTCTTATGACGCCTTTGTTTCGCTCTCCCTTTATCACCCGTCATTTTTAATGCCTTTCCGCATTTCATCATCTTCAATAAGTCAAAGTAAGATACAGATAAATTCCCATGCAAAGCTAAACAATCTTTCATGTGAGGGGACGAAGAGAACCCACAACATTCCTGACAATCCCTGTTGGGAAGATAATTCTTTAGACTTCTCTCTCTTTAAACTAAACTCATGCCAAGTTCGTTTGCGTTTGTACACACACTGGCTTGATGAAAAGGCGGAAGACTTTCGAAACGTCGTCCTCTACACTTGTGTTTCCACAACAGGCAGTTGCCGTCCATTCTACAAAGTTTTATCAATATTTAAATCGATTTTAAAAGGTAATATTATTCGTGACATGAACTGCAATTGTTGTATCCCTTAATGTTAATAAAGATACTCAATTAATTTTGTCTTGTGTATCATTAAATTAAAAATTGTTTTATTCGTTTTTATATAGTTTTTCGCTCCATATTCATTTAGTTTGTTTGGGTTGTTTTGAATTTCGCGCAAAGCTATTCGAAGGCTATCTGTGCTAGTTGTCTCTAATTTAACAGTGTAAGACTAGACGGAAGGCGTTTGGGCTACTTTTTAACCCACGACTAGTAAAACTGACCCTCACATAATAACGCCCCCACGATTAAAAGGACGAACACGTGCGATGTGACGGGAATTTGAACCCGCGACCCTCATATTGTGAGTTGAGTGCTTTAACCACCAGGCCAACGGGCCCTTCCACACTAAACTCCTAATTTAAAACTTTTGAAGGTCGTCACTCTCTTTCTTTTTGTTTCTCGCATTTTCTGACCAGCTAATGTAAATTTAAAATGTTGTGCAACTTCTTATAAGTTCCCAACTTAAAACGTTTTATAGTTGATTTTGTTCTACATTATATAGCTAAGGAAGATATCCGGATCTCATTCTATATAGTTATTTAGAAGCTACGAGCAATAAATATTAATAATGTATTCCTACATTCAAAATGATATAACAATACAAACATAAAACATGTATTTTTCTGTTACTGTTAATGTAATTTTTAGCGTATCTTAGAACCTTCATATTCAGAGAACGTCTGGAAGACGATGTCTGACATCTGTGTACAAACTTTCAATTTATTGATTAAAGTATGTGTACAGAAAGAAATTAAATCAGCAATACTTTTATCTTCATCGATCTAATACATTGACTTGCATTTTTTATTTATTACGATATAAATTCACAAGTTATTGTCCACATTTACTATCTATATCTTGAATCAGCTGGAAACATATGTGCATAACTCCTGATTTGCATTTTCCCGCGCAACACGACAATTATTCAATCATTCGATTAAATTGCCTACCAATCATACCTCTACCTAATTGTATTTCTTTTCGATGATTATTTCTCTCTAATGTTTCACTATTTGTTTCAGAAGACAAATGTACTTTAACCTGTGATTTTTTTTGAGTAATAAAATAAGTAAAATTGTACCATGATAGAAATGTGACCTTGAAAATTAAAGGAATCAATATTTAAGTTATATTTACTTAAGTCTAGTCATTCATAATATGTACTAGTGATCTATCTGATATTCATTGAAGTTTTACTGTTTTAAATTAAGTTATGTCATCAATAATCCAGCAATGAATTATTTCAGTCATAATGCTTATTATGTAATACAAGAGCACCCTAAACATAATTTTGCATACAAAAAATGTGTTTTATTAAAGACCAAGAGTGTTTATTATTATCATTTTAGAAATTAAGATTTCTATACTTTCATACACTACAGATTAAACTTTTTAAAATTTTTAATTAATTTGTTAGTCTAATGAACCATCTTCAGAGATCACAAAGAGACTTGTTTGTTTGTTTTGGAATTTCGCACAAAGCTACTCGAGGGCTATCTGTGCTAGCCGTCCCTAATTTAGCAGTGTAAGACTAGAGGGAAGGCAGCTAGTCATCACCACCCACCGCCAACTCTTGGGCTACTCTTTCACTAACGAATAGTGGGATTGACGGTCACATTATAACTCCCCCACGGCTGGGAGGGCGAGTATATTTAGCGCGACCCTCGGATTACGAGTCGCACGCCTTACGCGCTTGGCCGTGCCAGGCATAAAGAGACTTAATAAAATACATCAGTAATCCTTATTTATTAGAGTATCAGTAAATGATACAAACAAGGACCAAAAGGTAAAACAGAAAACTGTCTCAAATAACACTTGAACTTTCGCAAACACAGACTTTAAGTTACAAGAGAATAATTGTTATATGGAAAATGTACAAAATTCCAAGGGCAATATTACCAACGATTCAGTGTGTTAAAATTTCGTAGACTGAAAACTGTAATCGTTTTTTGCTTCACCTTATATTTTTTTTACGACAAGAAACTAATGGAATTTGAAACTTCTTATGTGACTCTCAGCTTTGGGTAAACATTGAAAATGATGATTTGAAGCCCATAATCCATGAACAGATATTCTGGTACCACGATCTCAGTTATTGTCAAAATCAAGTGTGAGAACCCAAATTACAAAGTAGCAACAGCATATTCCATTTTTTGTCATTGTGACTTCTTAGTGCGTCTTATGTTCGGTGAAGAGCTCTATCATCAAAAAATGTCTGTGATCGACACTGGAATTACATTCAAGCGTTTCGATTATCTTTCTTTATCGTTATTCAACTATTTAATGGAAAGCCATTATACGAATCCCTCATTTGAACTTGTATTGTAAAGCAATGTTTGTAAGTTCAACTCCAGATCATCAAATAATTTCTGTCTTCGCAATACAGACTAATCATGTTGTATCTTAACTTCGAAGTTACTCCGATCTTTCGTTTACTTGTGGGAACTGCAACTATTACTGTTTGAACTCTGCGATTTCCGTCTTAGTCAGGGAATTTTATTGCGGTCTTTAGTTGTCTAGACATTGGGGAGGGGAAGGGGAATCAGATCATTTAGACTGCGAAGACACAAGGGCAATGTCCTTATTTATCGCAACAGCAACAACATCCATGTGGTTCTTAAAGAGAAATATTTTTTTATTATCACGATCACAATATTCCCTGTCTGTTATAGCAACTCGTTTTTATGAGTCAGACGTTTAACAATAGAGTATAAATTCAGCTGTACTGGTAATTCCATTATCACAGAATGATGTACTCAGCTAATAATCTCTGGGCTTGCGTGAAACTGCATAGACGATTTTAGAATTAGGTCTCAGAGTCTTACTGCAGGATCTTACATTGTATGATATCAATAACCTGATCATTAGCCAGTCAATTCAATATTTCCAGAAAAAATGAGTTTGGGAATTGCTTCACAAAATTTTTGTTACCATATAATGCTTGAATTTCACTTATAACCAATTCGTTTGGTATGGCAAAATGAAGTACAACAGTACAATTGTCGAAAAGAACTTCATGTGAAAGTATGTTTAATACCTGTGTATTTTACATATTTTTCATGTTTTCACGTTTAACGATAGATTATGTGATGAAAAACATAAATGTAGTTCGGTTTTATCAATATTCACAAGCTTGAAATAGGTGTTATTGTGTTTATAAGTTTGTAATGCATAACAGAGAAACTGCTCTTTTTTGTTCCGCTATAAATCTGTTAAATACTGATAAATAATTCACTGTTAACAACATTAAATCTATGTTTACAATATTTATTTCGGCAATATTTTACATAATGTGCATAATTGATTAGTAATCATTCTTTTAAATAGGTTGTTGTGTGTTACGAATAGGCGTTTCTCAAAATTTTGCTCTATAATAAACAATCGAAGGTCAGTTACACTGTAGGAACAATGTATGAAAACATGGAAAATATTGTATTTATAGGAACAATCAATTTGTTTCAATTTCTTATCATCAGTTACATATTCTATTAGATATTTAACGAACATGATAGGGTATTAGAGTTGTAACTAAAATTCTTGCCCTAAAGTAAAAAATACAACACTCTATCAAATTAACTGTCATTTATGACAACTCGTCAAACGCCAATGTCTCTAACTTTTTTCTGGTTGTTCAAAAGCGCAAAAGTTCATTGGTGATGCATCACGTGATTTGACAGGTGTGTCTGAATATAGAATTGTTTTGATGCCCATTCTAGAGTCTCTTTTTTTTTTCTAAACTAATTTGAAGTATAATTGAAAATATGTTGGGATGCAATTTCATCTTCACTTTGTCAGAAAAATTATATTCTCAGTGAGAAGTCTTACTGGAGCTAGTTAACAGACTTAGGTGAGACATCCACATTCGGAGAGTAAATGATTAAAAGAACATAAATCATACATTGGAATTAAATTTTCTAAAGTACAGTAAACTATTATTATTCAAACATAATATAACTGTGATATTCTCATTTCGTTCAGGATTAGTTACATTGACTATAATTAGTAAGGATTTCAAACGAAGATTCTCTAGGTTGTGTTCTGTCGTCTGTATTTAGATTAACAAAGAGGTTTTCTAAATTGTTTAGCCAGCAGGTCAACCTAATGAACTCTCAGCGAACTCTTTTTATTTATCACATCTCAAATTAAATGTAACATAAAACTGCTTTATCATTGTTGTTTTTTTTGGGTGAAATAAAATAAAATACAATGCATTTATAGTGTTGCCTGGTAACAGGTTGAATGTTTCATCAGTTCTTTTATTCTGACATTATATTTATAAAATTAGTTTGGTCACCACCAAGTTTTAAAGATAAAAGTTAAAACCTGAGAGTGATAAGAAATATTTAATATTGCATAGTCCAGAGTACAATCAGGATCAGTCATTTTTAAGGTGCTCATATGTGAGAAATAAGAATCCATTTAAATTTTATAAGAATGGTATAAATATTGTTATGAAAATAGTAGAAAATAAATTTGGTTAAAACAATACACGAACGGTAGCATAGAGTTATACTGTAGCTTTTAGATGTTTTAGCTACTATTCTTTCTATTTTTTATTTTCTATAATGAAAAGAAAAAAATTATTTCACTTCTTTAAGAATTAAACAGCACATTCTTATTGCTAAAGTTAATTTTAGTACTGTTGTTTTAAAGGGTATATACGCTAGCTCTAAGTGTGTGGTGATATAGTAGAATCACCTGATATTTAATTTCTACATATATAATATGTAGATATATAATATCTACACACACTTAAAATATTAATATAACACATGCACATTACGAATGATCTAGTATTCACGTAATTATGCTGTTTTTTTTCGTAAAACAATTTACAAATATTTGGGGAACTAATAATTAATAATCATAAAATTAATACGTATGAGGTATAATGATTATGTAAATGTGTTAGTTTTTCCATTGGGAAATATTTTTTTAGTTAATTTTGAATCAGTGAAACACATAAAATTGAAATATGTGAACTTCAAAGGAACTTGAAATAAATAAGGGCACTGTTAAGCGTCACATTTAAAATGTTTAATGTGAATTGTACACATATTGCAAATTCAACACATTTTTTTATAAGTGAGTGATTTCAGCTTCCGAGTTCTGATCATTATTTGAACAAACTGAATGTTTCATGTGTGTTACATTTGTTTTAGTAACAAATATAGATAATTTAATGTTTTGATTTTAAACAGAGATTTTGTCACTTAAATGTGCAGAATCTATAAACAACGAGTTCTCCATAATGAATACTGTAACTGGATTTATATGAAGACATAATTTTATGAATGTGGTGGAAAGAATATTAAGCTTAGCAAATCCTGGGTAGAGACATTATATACTTTATAACTTCCCCAAAATAAAAATAACAATAATGATAAAAAACAATAATACATTTTATGATTGTATGATATGATTTTTGACTTAAAATTGGACGAATTAAAAGTTAATGGCAAATTTAATTAGAGGCTTAATAAAGTAGTTAACCCTACAATACAGAAGACGAACAATGCCCGAGTTAAAAGAAATTAAAGAACCTAAACATCCAAAACTAAAATATTTAAACTTGTTCGGTAAATAACGATAAAGTTTTATTCAATAAAGAATAAGTAATTAAGTAATTACCACTTTGGATTTATAAGTACACAATTTACATTTTTTTGACATAGACGGATGATTGAGTTTGTATATTAAAACGATTTTGAACTATACAAATCAATGAGTCACTTAGGAATCATAACCAATATAAAGTACTGGAATGGATTGTATCAGAATTATATTTTACGATCATTGGGAATATTTAGATAATATGATGCCACCGACAATGGGTCACTTTAAGAAAAGGTTTGTAGCAATTCTTTCCAATATAAATCATTCTTACATTCAGATCCTAAAAAAATGTGTTTAGACCGGTGTTTTAGTATTTCCAACACTATACTTAATTGATAGTACTAGGATTATCTATAACTATCTAGAAAGGAACACGCAACAAGTCGCATCACAACTGTGATAAGTAAAGTGCCACCTCTTGTAAAAGATGATAATTCATAAACTTATAGGTCATCAACAAAAGACATCCACAAATCTCAAGTAACAAAGATTAACAAAATCAAATTCTGGAAAGGTGACTTAGGTTTCTTCCACTACATGTCTGTTCAACCAATACGTACCTCAAGAAGCTAGAAAATTAAACAGATAATTCCATTATTTCATAGAAAAACATATCAACCAGATCATCTATAGGTTTCTTTTCAATCGAATTATTGAAACAAGCGATGAGAAACTGTTGCCATCAAAAATTAGATTAATTAGAAAAAACATTCAGATACTGGGTGTAATTTGAATTTAATAGTCTTACGACAGAGCGTTTTAAAATCGAAACTACACTACAAGATAATTGTTTGTATGCACGAATGTCAGGTAGAGCATAACAGAACATGATGACATGGACTTAACGAAACGGTCCACAAATTTACTGCTGATCACCAGAAGATTTATATGACTACAAGAAACGTGTTTTAAATATTGGAACTCGGAAAAAACATCGAACTTTATTTCAACAATACTATGCTTGATTTACCAATGCTAATCTAAAACAAATAGGAAAAAAACCTTCAAAATTAAATTACCATAAAACTAAACAAAATGTTTCAAGTTAAGTATTTTTTCTACGATTTCTAATTCGTTGATAGTTTTATAATAATACCTAAATAATAGTTGTCTCTTAATTAAACTCAGAACTCAGTGTGTTGTGCCTGTCTTAAACTTAAAAATTTTCAGTCACTTATATTTGAGGTGACAATTTTCAGAATATTTGATTCTACGAGTTGTTTTAATAATCGTTTCTTATAATGAATTTTATTTAAAAGATCTGAACAACGGAAAGGTATTCAACAGAAGTTTCTAGAATACAACTGTTTTTCTTAGATTTAGCTCGAAATTTTTGGAGTCTGTTAAGTTCTTCACTGATATTACTGTGTCTTTTGCAAGGTGGTGATCGACTTAACCACTTTAACCACTTAACGTAACTTTTCAATGTCTCTTAATAAACTTCGTAACTTACCTATTTTATTCTTGATATTTTGTTGCTGTGGAATGTTTATAAGTTTTCTTTACTTGTAATCATTTATTATCTCTGAATCGTTTACGAAACAATTCATTTGAGCAATATTTGAAAAATCACTAAAACTTCATTTGAGGATATTTACAGGCAGTTACTGATAATGGTTAACTGGTCAAAGTCGGAAAATGTTTGACACGCTACGTAAAAATAGATTTTTTCAATTAGTTTACATTTCTAACAGTTAAAAACTGAGAGAACTACCTCTACCGCAAAAGATAAATACACAATCTTTATTTTATGCATAAGTAATTGAAACTAGCTTATGAAATTTAAGATTTGTAGTTCATAAATATATTTTTATAATATGTAATAAATTTCGATAAAATATGGAGCATTTAAATAGCAAGCAAAGTGTATTATACTCTTACTTTTAGATGAAAGTTTCATCTTAATCACTCGGACTTTATTATTTTAAAATAACAACTAAACATCAATAACTAAATGCAACATAAACAAACGAGTCTTATCTCCAAATGCATTCACTCTATTCAAAGCATAATGCGAAAAGAAAAAAACAAGAAATAAATATGAATTAAAAAAAATCTGATACAGAAAATTAAACTCTTTTAAAGTTTGGATACATTATTAACAATACGTAAGGCACAATCTAACGGAAAAGATACTTCAGGAAATAAATTAGTTAATTGAATGTTTGTTTTTTGTAAGTTATATTTTTACATTTGATATTTTGTTGCTGAATGCATAATGAATGTTTTATTACATAACTCTTAAAAACATTGGTGGAAAATACCTGACTTATAACATATGCAAAGAGGGAAAGTAAAATCTGTTTGTTGACTCATGCAGGATGTCTCTTAGTTAATACAATAGATTTTGTTTCTTTTATATTTTTGCTATAGAGCATTAATAAATACGAGTCTCTTATATGAGCTACATTATAAAATCAACAGCATTTTCAAAAAGTTATTACATTTATTTTTGTTTGTTGATTATCTCTTTTAATGAGACATTTTGCGAGAGCCAGAGTTTTCATCTTTAATTCAACTTGCATTTCAGGACCTTGAAACTATTCTAACAGAAGCGAAACAGAATTTTAATTATACTTATATATATATTTCGGTATGCATAAAATAACTTATAGCATTTCATACTCTTTGTTAAGTAGAAAATCAACAGCACGCTAAAAGTCAATTTATCAATATGTAAAAACAAAAATTTAAAAGCTAAAGAAGAGTAAAATAATTTTAATTTGAACAATTGATGTGAAAGAAAAACGACAAAAACTGTGAATTCAATAAGTGCGAAGACAATCCTTAACATCAATTAGTAAAATATGTTGTCTTACGTGAATTACGTAAAATTGTTTATTTACTGGTAGATAAATTGTCTTTCAACAATAACTCTACTTTAAAGAATTAAGTATAAGCGAATAGAGAAAAATCTTTGAAAACTGAATATAAAGTTAGAAAATAACTTTTAGTAGTTGTTATTTAGAAGGATTTTAACGAGATGATTTAATCTTAAATAAAACATCCGAGAACAGTTTTTATGTAAAACAAGTAGATTATTTTAAAATACAAAGTTATCAGTAAATTTTGGTATCGATATATGATTTTATTAGTTGTTTTCCTTGATAATTCTTGTTGAAATTCAGTTAGGGAATATCCTCCAAGAAAACGTATCAACTTTTTAATTAAATAATATAAGTATGCCATTCGAGAAGTATTTCACCTGTGTAAGAAAACAAAACAAAAACATATTGTAAAACACTGAAAGAAGGTTTCGTTTTTGTGATATTAAAACTGTCTTATGAAATATATTACCGTTCATCTCAGTAAAGTATAATAAGTATTATTAAATGATGTAGCAATTACTAAAATGCTTTTAGAATTACTGCAAAACCATATCAATTTACAAATACTGAAAAAGCCTTATTACGTATTATATGGTAAGTGAAAAAGGCAAATTCAATCTTAATGTTCAGTGTTAATAATTATTCGACCAAGGCCAATTTGTTTTAGTCTGTTTGATTCAGTCTTTTAGTTCTGATTTGATAACTGCAAGTTATACTTTTTGTGCACTTTAACTATACGTTAACTGTTTCAAAAGAGATGAGTAAAACTTTTAGCTTATAAAGAAATAATACTAGAGTAGGGAAAATGGTATTTTATTTTATTTTACTAATTCTTAAATGCTTCGAAAATAAATATCGATTTTTTTATATTCATCTCACTTTTGCTTAGAAGACAGGCTGATGAAATTACAAATTTGAATGTTAATTAAGTAATCTCACTATCAGTTATTTTTCTTGTAATTAAAACAGTCCATACATTTCTGCCCATGAGTTTAAAAAAATCGTTATCATTTTATATTATATGTTTATTTTGTATCAAGTAATTTGGCTAATTTTTCTTTTAAAAATCATATTGTTAAAAATCACAGTGACAGAAATGTTTATTCAGTGATTGTTGCCTGCTAATATGTATGATAATACAATTTATCCCTAAGTATTGAAACTCACATTTTTGTGTACCTGGCACTATAGGTGTAGCCTCTAATCAGTTAAAACTGTCGAAAAGAAGGTACTTTCCATAACCTTTTTTCAAAGAATTTGTCTATCAATATTTAATTGTAACTGTATATGTATATATATTGTTGTTGTTTTGAATAAAGCACAAAGCTACACAATGGGCTCTCTGTGCTCTGCCCACCACGGGTATCGAAACCCGGATTTTAGCGCGTAAGTCCGCAGACATACCGCTGAGCCACTGGGGGGCATATATATATATATATTTAAGTTATAATTATAAAATAATCAAAAGAAAACTGGGGAAAACAGAAGACATCATTTTAACTTTTACCTTAGTTGGTTATTTTTGTTATAATGAAGCCCATATGATCAATGGAAAGATTCCTGTTAGTTCGTTATGTTGACTTGACTGAGTAGCACAGTGTCAGTCAGCTCTGGGTTGTTTTTTGCAAATTAACTGGTATTGGATTTTAGTGATCACAAGGCGCAAACCTATGGGACAGATACATCTGCTCGAGAACTCCTGTGTTTTGTGGAAACCACATGTAAACCAATACAAAAATAAAATATCTTCTACTTCTCAACTCTGTCACTATATGGCCTAGAGCATTATTCCTCCTCTAGTAGTTCGGTTGTTTGCCGCTCACTAAGTTTCCACTCGCTCATTGGCTAAGAAGTTTGAGAAATCTGAAGGGGTGGTATGTGCGTGACCAAGTGTGCAGCACTTAACTAACTCCTGAAATAAAGCGTTAGCTGTAAGGTCCTATTGCTAGGTTCTAGAAACCGGAGGTGTCCACCTAATAAGTTTTGTATTTAGCTATTTATGATAATGAATATAACTGAGATATTCGCCTGGAAGTAAGCCTAACAAGATACGAATTTTTGTAAACTTATTCACTCGAGGTTTCGCGTGTGGCGTCAAACTGTCATCCTTCAAGAAGTGTATTTATATTTCAGAACGCCTGCAGTCACAGTAAGACCCCGGCAACCTAACTCTTGCGATGTACAGAACTCAATGGAATACGTAGTAAATTACTTCATTTTATTTAAGGGCAGAATAAGTTTTCCTTGTCTTATACCTGCTAGATTCTAATTTTTAAGGTTCTGTGTAGCACTGTTGTGAAACTGACGGCAAATCTTTCGATTACATCCGCTGGAACTGTCTGAACTCTTGGCCAACCATCCGACAAGACGTCTAGTTTATTGCGACCTACTGAAGGGAAGAGGATACTCACAAGTTTTATGTAAAGTATAAGAAATCTGTAATATGTTCACGCTGTGCACTTTTTCATACGGTAATTTTAGGGTTAGGAATTATTTTTAAGTTACTTAGGAAAACTGAATCAAACGTCTCGTGAAATAAAGACTGTAGATATTAACTTCAAATGCTTTCAACTATATAAGTGATACTACCTGATTGTTATTTAACTATACTGAACTATTTAAAAAAAAATTCTTTTATTACTGAGCTCTAAGTTTTTGTTGTTTGTATACACAAGTGAAACTTGTCAAAAATTCCTTTCACCTAAGGTTTTATTAGACTAATATTCGTCAAAAGCCAACACCAATCTAATATAATATGTATATAGAATATATGTATATATATTTGTGTACGTTTATTTATATTATTTCAAAAATATCTTCATGAGAGTGTATCGCTTTGTATGTATCAGTAAGTATACGCACGTTATGATCATTAGGAAGCAGAGTCAAATAAAATAAGCCAACTTTTCATTTCATTTGACAAAAAGGTTTTGAACCTGTAGTTTGCATATCGTATATGCTTTTTTCTAAGTAACTTACCATAATGTAGGACTTATATATATCTGAAAAATGTTTTACCACTATTGTTCCAATGAATGAAATAACCACAATTTGTTGAAAATTTTCAACAGCTGATGACAATAACGTAGTCCCAGCCAATCTATTATGTTATGAAAATCATAACATAATATTAAAAGATTGCAGCTACAAATCCAGAAAATCTAAAACAAAAACAGAAATATTATTGGTCGCTCATTCTGCATAGGAAACTTTTTGCTACATTTTCAGTGTCTCATGTTTTTTTTCTATCTTTAATGTGACCTCTGAAAAGTAGAAGAAAATAAAAAAGGATTATGCTGTGTTCTAATCATTTTTCTTCCTCAAGACTTTACAAAGTATCAAAAAACAAAATATGTACTGAAGAAAGAATGAATAGAAACTTGTTCGATGGTAGTTATTCATTACAGAAATTATTAGTCCAGTAGACGGAAACGTATTGCTGAGACACTAACCAGACGTTTTTGACATGGCTTAGAGTAAGAGGGCCCTGATGGGTGGGGAAATCAAGGGGAGATAGGGGGAAATTGGCATGAAGTAGCATACAGTTAACTATAGAATACTAAATGTATCCCATCTGCCATTAGACTTCGTTTTTTTCTCTATAGTGCCCAAAGCAAGACTTATTTGTGAAGGATAACTGACTGCGTTAGCCCACAGAGAGTTTAAGAGAGAACATTATAACAAGTATGTGAGAAAATATACACATATTTGATTTTATCAAATCAGCTTTATTGGTCTATAGTGATGTAGAATAAGTTAAGTAATTAAACTGAAAAGCACAGTTATAAGTGGACGATTTATAAGCATTATAGACTTCAGGGCACTAATTGCACATGGTTGCTTTTGAAACTTATTTGATCAAAGAAACTTTATAGCATGGTTTTGTGTCACTTATGGTGACTAAAACGTAATTTTTCAACCAAACTAATTTTGATTCACCAAGTTGGTTATTTTTTCATGGTTGTTGTAAGCTAACAATGCACTTCATCATTTTGAAAACTTTTGATATCTATAGCTGCATACAGGTAGAAGCTAATTTGAAATTAAAATTTCGTCTTTATAACTTGAATATTCCTAGAACTAAGAATATTTTGAAGTTCCTTTCAGATGTAGTTCATTACCACATAACAAAATAATTAAACATTTTATTACTCATAAATACACATGTGACCAACCTTTTAAGCTATAGATCTTATTGATTATAACCGAAAAGCGAAATAGTTTCTTTATAAAGTAAATAGAGCCACAGTTTCAATATTCATGTTAACTTGGAAACTAGATGATGGGTGATATATTCATATATAAATTACTAAAAATGTCTTTAATATGTCATTTAGACTTGAAACAATTATTTTTTAAATTTATCCAATAATATAATTAAGTTAGAACAATTATAATCTGAATTATGACGCAAAATAATATCGCGTATAAAAATTAAGACAGAGCCAATAGGTATTAAAATTTTCCTTATTAAGTAATTATATTTTACGTTAACTACAAAAAGTGGTTTCCAAAACCGTTCAAATTAACTTCCACTTCTGAAATTACAAAAATCAACAGAAACTTGTTTTTGTTTGTAAGTACGAATACATATATTATATGTGAAATATAGGCGTTTTAAAATATACAGCTTCCAACTGTTAAAAAACGGAATGCGAAAGTGAAAACATTTCAAGTAATATATTGATAAACTGGTAGAGTTTTTCAGACATAAGTAATTCGAATATATGAACTAACATGTAATCTATAAAGTTCAACAAACTTTCGGAAAAGAAAATATGAAACAGAAGTGTAGGAGATGACGAAATTTACTAAAATTCTCTATACAATATTAAATAGCAGCACTGTGGCACGAAAAAGAAGTAGATTCTGGTAGGTTTGAAAGACACCTAAAATAATATTAAAACAATAAAAATATTAATTTCTAAGAGCAAAGTTACATAATGTAACTTTTTTAAAAGAACCTGTACTACAGAAACTTTGAGAAATTAATTCAAAAATACTTTATTTGGAATTGCAGATAGTAGTTGAGCATAATTAGAAAACATCGCTATGCAAAATACAACAACAAAAGAAACAGAAACTTCAAACTTGTTTAATATACACATATTTTAATAATATGTGAATTTAAGATGTCTTCTAAATAGAATACAGGTTTATCATTATATACTATTTGTAGTATATTTTAGTTAGCTGTTATATTCCAGCCAACCACTATGTATATATGCAGCCATTGAATGGTTCATTGATAAGTATATATATATATATATATGGCATTACACATTAAGTAAACAGCGAATATATGTACGTCAATATTTCAGATAATTAGTATTATATTAAATAGCCAGTATATACAGTATAGATTTGCCGCAAGATATCAAGAAGGTTGGTACTAAGCTGAAAAGTTTATGAAATGGATACAAAATCAACATCTGAAAGTCACAATTTATCAATTTTAAATGTAAATATGTATTTTTAAGACGGTATCCTGAATTTAATATAATAAAAACTATGTGCTGCCCTTTCTAGCACGTTCTTCAGCATTAGTCCTTCTCTTTCTAACGTCGTTGATTACGTAATATTAAACATTTTGGAGAAGCCACCGTGAAAGATAGTGAGATCAGCCTTAAGCTTTACATCTGAACAAACTAATAATAGCTTCCAACACTACTAAGTAGATCATAAACCCGTTAAATTTTCTTTCAGTGCTAGCTATGTGTGTGATTCTTTTCTTTGGCTGTTTTTCTCCTGAAAAGAGTAGTTGACCTTTAGGTATGTCTGTAAGACTCGTGATGACGAAAAACTTACTTGAAGTAAAAATGTATCTCAAGACGGCTGTTATGGCTATTAAAACTTTTATTACAATGAAGTAGAGAACCTTTTTCAACTTCAAATCCTACTTCTTCTCAGTAACCGTTCTAAGAAATGTGTTCAGCTTTCTGGCAACTATTTCGGGTTTAGAAGGTTCTTTTCTAACCACAGAATTTAAGTTGCGGGAAAGACATTGATCCGAATTCGTTTGAGGTATAGTTGCGGAGTTTACTGCTGTCGTAAACGCTCATCTGCAGAAGTTTCCGTTTCCAAGAACAACATTGTAGGACTTACTTCTTACAATTGTTCGTCATTCGGTTATACATCACCTAATAAATATTTTTTTTTATACTAATACATTAGTACCAAGTTTTCTTGGTAAAAGCTTTAATATATTGTTCAGTAGTAACTATTTATTTCAGAATTAGGTTGTCGTCGTTACTTCTGATGTTATGTTCGTATTTGCAGCGATATGCCACTGTATTTTTACGTAAGTACAGATCGTTCAAACAGTGAGCAATTAATTAACTCCCTGTAGAAATAGTATAATAAAATGTATTGTTTTTGGCGAACTTATGTTAGCACCTTCATAACTCGCGAATAATAATTAATTATTTAACTATACAGTTGTCTGTTGTTTGTATAAAATGTTAAAGTTTCAAATATTTCGTTCGCACTTATACATTACAATTTTCTTGAAACATAGTGATTTCTTTTGACAAAAAAGTATAACATCGAGTACGTATGTATAAGTGTATATATAATTTTTTGTGAAATGTAATACGTATTTGTTTTTGAGATTATAAGTTATTCAGTGCGTATGGGCTACACACAGCGTACATATGATATCTGTTCTTTAATTTGAGCTCATGTGAACTCACGTACGAAAGCATACACGCCTCTCAACTTCTTTTCCTTATAAACACGTTGGTCACGAAAGTAAAGACCTGACCTACCTAGTAAAATATACAGGCTACTAACTATTATAATGCATTACAGCAGTGCAGTATGCATTTACTGCAGCAGGTAGCCCTTAATCGTTTTCTTTTGTACACACAGACTTTACTCAGGAGATATTTCAGGAGTGTACATTTCAATGAAGACATATCACGCAGTAACCTTATCTTTAT
This sequence comes from Carcinoscorpius rotundicauda, assembly GCA_011833715.1. Classification (NCBI taxonomy): domain Eukaryota; kingdom Metazoa; phylum Arthropoda; class Merostomata; order Xiphosura; family Limulidae; genus Carcinoscorpius; species Carcinoscorpius rotundicauda. The sequence goes on along the minus strand of CM022391.1, from coordinate 44,272,043 downwards.
TAAAGACATATCACGTAGTAACTTTATCTTTAAAAGGTAGAGTATATATATATGTATATAAATACATTTCTTTTCTTTCCAGGACTCTACTAAGGACGTTGACCTCAGCTGGGTGTATTACTTCATCATAGTAATAAGGATGTTTTTTTATAACGATGAAAATAAAAAAGAGTTTTTGATTCGGAGCCAACCTAATTTTTCACGCACTGATTAATAAAGATTAAAGGAAATTGGTGGTGTTTTTATATGGGTCGAAACGTTAAACATTTCTTGGCCCGTTGACGCTTGTTTGGGTCAAAGAAGAAGAATAAAAGTTTACCATGATGGCCATCAGCAAATATTGGAAATATTTTTGTGTGATTTATTTAATACTCTTTTTAACACTTATTCTGGAGTGTAACGGAGAATATCTCCAAGAATTCGAAATTTCCGAAGGGGTAGGCATTGGTACGACAATTGGATTCATTGGGCAAAAGATCTACCGTAATCCAAAACCGCCCCAACCACCATATTTAATTGTTCCTGTGCCTGGAAGTGCGGTTGATTCTGATCTCCATATCGACCAATCAACTGGCGAGATTAGGACAAGTATCGTTTTGGACCGCGAGATGCGCAGCTATTATTCCTTCGTTGCCATTCCTCTGAGCGGAGAAAATATTCGAGTCACGATTAAGGTGATAGATGAAAATGATAATGCGCCAGAGTTTCCAACTCCGATGATGACTATTGCTTTTCCAGAAAATACCCCGCGTGATGTAAAGCGCACACTGAATCCAGCCAAAGATCGTGATCTAGGAATTTTCAATACTCAAAGATATGAAATTATATCTGGAAACATAAACAACGCATTTCGCCTTTCGTCACATCGCGAAAAAGACGATGTTTTATATCTAGATCTACAAATTAATGGCTTTCTGGACCGTGAAACAACTCCTTTTTATAGTCTAGTGATTGAGGCATTTGATGGTGGAATTCCGCCGACCAAAGGCACAATGAGGGTAAATATTACTATTCAAGATGTGAACGATAATCAGCCAATATTTAATCAGAGCCGTTATTTTGCTACTGTTGCTGAGAATGCAACTATTGGTACCAGTGTGTTACGAGTCTTTGCTACTGATACCGATACTGAAGAAAACGGAAACATTTCTTATTCTATAAACAGACGCCAAAGTGACAGAGAAAAGTATTTCATGATCGATTCTAAAACTGGAGTAATTTTTGTTAATAAACCATTAGATTTCGAATCCCATGATGTGCACGAATTAGTTGTTGTAGCGCAAGACAATGGAGCTCAGCCTTTGGAGACCACAGCATTTGTTTCCATCCGAGTCACAGATGTCAATGACAACCAACCAACAATCAATCTTATTTTTCTTAGTGACGACGCCTCTCCAAAAATTTCTGAAAGTGCGAGTCTTGGAGAATATGTTGCGAGAATTAGTGTGAATGACCCCGATTCAAAAGAAGAATATGCAAATACTAACGTAACTTTAAACGGTGGCAATGATCATTTTGGGTTGACCACACAAGATAGCATTGTTTATCTAATAGTAGTTTCTCGTCCATTGGATAGAGAGGTCAAATCTACTTACACAATGACTGTCAAAGCCACTGACCAGGGGAATCCTCCACTGAATACTTCTCGATCATTTGAACTAGCAGTTACCGATACGAATGACAATGCTCCAGAATTTGATCGCACACTGTATTATGCAGATGTACTGGAAGTTGCAGACCCCGGAACATCGGTATTTCATCTATCTGCTGTGGATCGCGACGAAGGAAACAATGCTGATATCATATATTCTATTCAAGATACGCCACAAACCGACTTGGAATGGTTTCAGATTGATAACAAAACAGGCCTTATTACTACAAGAAGACAAATCGATTGCGAGACAAACCCAACTCCCCGGGTTGTAGTGGTGGCTTCTGATGGAGGGTCACCTCCCTTATCTTCCAGTGCTACTGTCATAGTTAGGATCGGAGATGTCAGCGATAACGAGCCTATATTCGATCAAAGTTTTTATAATGTAACGATTAAGGAAGACGAGCAAGTTGGAAAGTGTGTACTAAAAGTAAGTTGTGTATATATATTTCTCTGATAATTTTGATATTTGTTTCGTTAATTTTTTTCGCATCAAATTGTTAAGATGTGGTCGGAATAACAACAATCAATCAATAGATCCTGCTTAACATATTTAAGCATATAATATTAGTGACTATGGCCCTTCAATACAATAAACAAGTATGTTACACAGTCGAATCTTCAGACCAATTCTGCGTTGGTATTTATCTTAGGTAGTGAAACATAACACTGTGTTACAAAACGAGGCTTTTTTTTGTCAAGTTCATGGTAGAGGTGTCACACCTTTTTTTGTTTTTTTAAGCAAAAAACATGTTCATGCAATATAGCACCGCTGTTTGACTAACTTCTTTTGAAAAAGCTTCATTTATTACTAACTGAAACTTGTATAATTGACAACAAAATTAAATGGCAGCGCTCAAGGCAAACTAGATTTTTGAAACTCGTGCTATATTTCACCAAATAAAAAATGTTGGTTTATATGTATATAATAAGCATTAATTTCGGGTCAGAGAGATTAAAAGTAGCTCCTTATTTAATGTATCTTATTTAATAATTAGTTATAATTGGGTGTATGTAAAGTCATTGTATGATACAAACCAAAATATATAAATTCCAATATTTTACAAGGTTTACGAATTTTACATTAGTCCCAATCCAACTACTAAGCTTACAACACAAAGTAGCGGTAAAAAGAAAATACAACAACAAACGAATGGAATAAATTAAATCATATATATATTCATATGATATTACAATAATAATAATTTATATTGAGGAAAATCACTTCAATTTACACTTGATTTGCATGAGTTTCAAATTTGTCTTGTGAGGTACAGGTACTGACAATTTAAAATACGCTATTCAGTATCACGTCTTAAGCATTTTTTAACATTATAACAATATATCTTGCTCCTTCCCAATAATTCTGCTTTTGCTTTTCTGTATTCGTCACGATAGTTTTGTACTAATATTGTATGCTTAAATTATAATAAGAGTAACTATTTTTTTTGCTAACAACAAGTTTTGACACTAATATATTTTTAATATTATAAGTTAGCTTTATTTACTTACAAGTGAAAAAAATTTAATAACTGGCACAGTTTAAGCAATGTTCTTTGAGAACTAGGTCCAGAATTATGTCGTCGTTACACACGCTGACTGTTTGATCGGCAATTGAGAAACCAGTTCACAGCACAGTATGTTTGCAATCGTTACTACATTCTCACAACCTGTTTGCTCTTGCTGTGTTCTTGATTGTAATTGGTAACGTCATCTACATGGGTTATTGATATTCTTATGTTAGTCGTGTCATCAGAATACGCTCTGACATACTTTAGTGGCGCTAAACTTGAATTATCCAACATATCGTAAAAGCTGTTTCCTGTCTCGTAAATGATTTTTTTTCCTTACTTACGTATCATATAAATCTTTGTTATGTTATGTGGTGTTTTATAAAGGTGGTTGTTCTTAGAAGTATATTTTTGACACGAAAGACATTTGTAATCTAAAGTATTTATACCTACCCAAACTTTAGTAAACACGGACATTTTTTTTATTTTAGTTCTCGAAGGGAATGGATGTTAACGTCCGCTCCCTGAATCTTTTTTATTTTTAAAACAGAATGCTGGTGTCCGGAAGTAGTGCAGCTATGACCTTCTATTTATGATATAATGTCGATTTTTTTTCTTTTCCAAATACCAGATGTTCATTTACCATCACATTGTTATGAAACCGCCTGTATAAATTTCTTGATTTTATTTTAGATGCTATGCATATTTCTATTTTATTCCGCCTAAGATCAATAACATAATATTTTCAGGAATTTTACTATTATTCTTAGCATAATTTAATCCCGTATAGATAACCAGCACATACGAATCATGAAATTAAACTGCTCTCTACCGATTCCAAAGTAAGTATGCGAAGAAGTGTTCAAACAATAGTTATTTTTTTAAAACATTTGGTGACACTGAATGAAGTTGTTTGTGTTTGATATACAAAGAAAAAGTTTGTTTGTTTGTACATAACGTTGTGAAAACGCTTTAATTTTCTTTTTTATGTTATTTTATGAGAAAGTTTCAAGAGTGTTAATGAAGATAAACGCTACGGATGTCAACATTTAGTACAAGTTGTCACTTGTCGATTATAGCCACATGTGATTCTTATATATAGGCATTTTCATGGATTTTTGAAAAGGGTTACAAAATCTACCAGGGTAGACAGTTAATTTTAAAATATTGTAATACCAACACTTGTTTTAGTGTTTCAAGTCATTTTATCATTTTGATGTAACATATCGAAAAGATCATAGAAAATAGACTTGCCCAACATGTCACACAAAACAAGAGTCTAGAACATCTAAACTTTGTCAGTTTATGTCTTACTTTACATTTGTGGTATTAACTGACATGCGAGAAATGTCCAAACATCTTTCTTTCCACGAAAACGATACTGATTACTTCGTGTGAGTGTTAAGTTTACCATGACCGTAAATGTCATTTATAAGAATTCTGTAAAAAAACAAATATATATATATATATATTATTAACACACTAAGATATATTAAGCGCGTTAAGGCGTGCGCTCGTAATCCGAGGGTCGCGGGTTCGCGCCCGCGTCGCGCTAAACATGCTCGCCCTCCCAGCCGTGGGGGTGTATAATGTGACGGTCAATCCCTCTATTCGTTGGTAAAAGAGTATCCCAAGAGTTGGCGGTGGGTGGTGATGACTAGCTGCCTTCCCTCTAGTCTTACACTGCTAAATTAGGGACGGCTAGCACAGATAGCCCTCGAGTAGCTTTGTGCGAAATTTCAAAACAAACAAACAAACAGTTTCTATCACAAGTGATGAGAAAACAAGTAAATATGGTATGTGTCAGTATCAACAGATACTACTCAGAGATAAGTAGCGCCCCCTTTATTCTACGACAATTTTTGCTATCAGTTTATCGGCACTTAGCACACCCACAATGTAGTACCACTCCTAGTCTGAATAACTGTGGCATTTCTGACAGCACAGTCTTCACTTTTTACTGACAGGCGTCTTGTGCTGTGATGATTCGGAAGTTCGACTGTTCATTAACGAATGGAAAACTGTGATCTCCTCTTCTAAGACATTCCTCCTGTATATATTCAAAACGTTTTATTGAATTTTCATTTGGGAAGACCATTCAAAGACATTACCTACTTTGAAATCAAACGTAATTGTCACATGCTTTGTAGAAGGGAACAACATTCTGCTGGAAAGAAACAGAATGGCTTAATTATTTACAAAACTCAAACTGTCCTCTGGCACACATTCATTCTAATCTAATATCTCTTAGTCTTAATGGGATTTGAACGTGCATACACATCCCTAACAATTTCAGTATTCTATATGATAAACAAATGTAATAACATGTGACAATAATTAGTTTATATTAAGAAGGGTTAAAAATAGCAAAGCTTGTTTAGAGATCAGTGAAAGAGTCTTTGTGAAATGTTGATTTCGGATAACGTAGGTACCACGGATTACTAAAGAAAGGACAGACTGTTTTGATTTACATCAAATATTTTTATTGGGGTGATGTAAATTTAAATAGTTTAACACTTTAGTGCATAGGTTTTGGGTGAATACCCACAAAAGTTTCATCTACATATCTTCTACAGCGAAACGATTTTAATTCGACAAGGTAATTGTCTAGCCCTTGTTGCACATAGTGACAAAGGAATAATTGAGCCAACGTTGATTCAAGAGGTGCCCCAAATTAATGCCATCTAGTTTGACAAACAAGCATTCACTGGAAGTGAGATGTGTACGTTTACAGTTGAAAGCTTTAAAAAATTACTTAAGATGTTAAAATTTGAAACCATAAAAAAGTTGAAATAACTAACTATGAACAACCTTTTGGAAAAGGTTCTGAAGTAACTGCTTTAGTGAAACAAAAGGCGATGTTGACGGTAAATATATTAAAGGTGAGTGTTTGTAATATGGGAATCAGAAGAATGACTGTGTGTGGGTGGGGTGGAGGTTAAAGTTTGTGCTGATAGTAGAGAGTATAGATCTAGTAGGTAGATTAAGTTTCCGTCTCTAGGGACGGTCATGTAATATGCCTGGTGGAAAACCACAAATTTTATCACCAGTGGTCTGAGAGATAGTTTTCATTTTTTATAGTTCCTTGGGTTACAATTAATATCTTGTTCTTGTTGAAAGGTAGGGTTGAGAACCACCTGTTTCTAAAAGTCGATAAAGGTGAATAACACTGGCTTCGTCTTCTTTGCATTAAGTATTAATTTTCATGATGACAAGAGCATTGCTTTTGTAAGGTCGGATAACGATGAGGTGAGTGTTAATAAGTACGTTCTTTTCACGCAAACGGTTTAGCACAGAACAAAGCAGCCGTAGGACACCATTTATTTCAGTTGTGGAAATTGGATTAGAGGAATGAAAATAGCAAACTCCTTAAATAATCTTCAGTTAACTTAAAAAAAGAGAAATATTGGACACATAAAATTGTGGTAGGGGATAAAGAGAAAGTGAAGAAATCTTTGGCGGAGGGTCATTTACAATAATAGTTATAATTATAGAACTAAAATTAAATATGGATTTGTCTAAAACAATAATAGTAGTATAAATTTCATCTCTCTTTTTTAAAATTCAGTTTTAAGTTCAGACAAAAATGTGTATAAAGCACAGATAAGAGATATGCTCTGGCGCCGATAGAAAGAGTTCAGCTTATCCTATAAGAAATGTATACGACATTTTTCGATCTTACTGAATTCTTATTTTTAATGTGTATATTTTTTATAAATACTACATTTTCAACATACTATATTGATTTATTGTAGTAATGAAAGTACTGGCGAGGAAATGAGAACATTAAGAAATGTTCATTCATCTTATTTTTCATCATTTTTATGATACTATTGTTCTTTACTAAGTTAAGATTCCCACCTCATAGATCGTTTGGTGAACGCAATTTTAATGTACACTGTATCTAAATGACGGTTTAATCAGTGACATCTTGATGGTAAAGTGGGCTCATATTTATTTTCTCTATCGTATTTACTTTTAAGGTTTGTATTTGTTTTGCATTTCTCGATATTTGTTTCTTTGTTTTTGAACTGCTTGCAAAACTATACGACGATTATCTATGCTACCGTTCCTAACTTAGCAGTGTAATACCAGAGGGAAGGCACCAAGTCATCATCACCTACCGCCAACTCTTGAGCTACTCTTTTACCAACAAATAGTGGAATTAACCGTAATATTATGACGTTTCCACAGCTGAAAGGGCGAACATGTTTGGTGTGACAAGGATTTGAGCATTTCTCTATATGTTATATACTTTTCTACAGGTCCTATAAACGTAAGTCATATAATTTTCATCTTTACATACTCAATAATCTAAAATCCTATTAATTTATCACGTAGGGTATTGTTTGGAATTTCGCACAAATCTACTCGAGGGCTATCTGTGCTAGCCGTCCCTAATTTAGCAGTGTAAGACTAGAGGGAAGGCAGCTAGTCATCACCACCCACCGCCGCCTCTTGGGCTACTCTTTTACCAACGAATAGTGGGATTGACTGTAACATTATAGCGTCCTCACGGTTGGGAGGGCGAGCACATTTGGCGCGATGGGGATGCGAACCCGCGACCCTCGGATTACGAGTCGCACGACTTACGCGCTTGGCCATAGAAACACCAATTGATGTAATAGAAGTATATTGTATTTTGTGCGAGGTTGTTAAAATGCATGATTTTGAATTCCTAACAAAAAAAAATTTTTTTCTCGAAAACAGTGGCTTTCTTGCACGGCATATTTGTATAAAGTTTTAACACATATATGTTACGTCATTTGCTCAAAACAACCACTAATATGCACTGAAGCTCTGTAATAATAATAATAATATTCATTAATCTTGAGAAAGGCCGGCATGGCTCAGTGGTTAAGGCACTCGACTCATAATCCGAGGGTTGTTGGTTTGAATCCACGTTACACCAAACATGCTCTCTCTTTCAGCCGTTGGGGCGTTATAATGTGACAGTCAATCCTACAATTCGTTAGCAAAAGAGAAGCTTAAGAGTAGACGGTGGGTGGTGATGACTAGCTGCCTTCCCTCTAATCCTACACTGCTAAATCAGGGACGGCTAGTGCAGACAGTCCTCGAGTAGCTTTGCGCGAAATTGAAAATAAAATAGTCCTACACTGCTAAATCAGGGACGGCTAGTGCAGACAGTCCTCGAGTAGCTTTGCGCGAAATTGAAAATAAAATAGAGACAAACATTGTTATAATGAAGACAGTTATATGCATGTAGATGACAGCTTGTACTGAAATTCTGAACCAGTCCAGTATGAACAACATAATTCCCTATTAGTATTTCCTGAAATACATTCAAGTGTATAAGAATTATTTTTCCACAAAGAGACTTACTGTATTTCCTTTGTTTCTTCTTCTAATATACCACCATTCCTACATTGGTCAGTGGATTGTTTTGAAACATGATAGGATTATAACTTGTCTAATGCGCTTAGAAACCTTTTTACATTTTTCGTGGTTTAGTTCTTTTCAAGTAATTTAAGGGGTTAAAGGTCAAACGACTTCAAAATATACAATTTGGACTCCAGTGTGTTTATATTTGCAACAATAAAGATTAGAATTGTAACAACTGCAAATCTTTATTCACTCAATGCATAGACCTAAAACAAGTTCGACTTCACCATATTAACCTCTAAGCTAAGCCTAGCCGTAGTTCAAAAGAAAGAGCATAATTAAGAACAAATGAAACATATAGTTGAATAAAAATTAACTGAACCCATTTTATTTTAAACATGTATTTCTCACTGTCGGGGCCCGGCATGGCCAGCTGGTTAAGGCACTCGACTTGTAATCCGAAGGTCGCGGCCCGTCATGGCCAGGTGGGTTAAGGTGTTCGATTCGTAATCTCAGGGTCAAGGATTCGAGTCCTCGTCGCACCAAACATTCTCGCCCTTTCAGCCGTGAGGGTGTTATAATGTAACGGTCAAACCCACTACGCTGGTAAAAGAGTAATCCAAGAGTTGGCGGTGGATGATGATGACTAGTTACCTTCCCTCTAACCTTACACTGCTAAATTAAGAACGGCTAGCGCATATAGCCCTCGTGTAGCTTTGCGCAAAATTGAAAAAAAACAGACAAATTAACTAACTCACTGTGTAAGTGGGGAAGTCATTAAAAAAGTGGAATTGTAAAAGCTTTTGTTAACAGGAGTAAAAATTTCTGAATAATCCAGCTTATTCCATGCGGCACACATATAATTATTTAAAACAACATTTGTTGTGCTATAACTAACAGATGAATTCATGTGGCTTGAGGGAAATATGTTACTCAAGACTGGATGAACTTTCTTACAGATATATATAATTGCTTGCTGCATGGCGTTTGGGATAAACTTGAGAAATTAGATATTATTTAAGTGCACACTTCATTATGTTTTCTTGCATCTCAAAGTCCAAAGTTAAATCCCAATGTTTTTATGTTTGGTTTGTCACTTATATATGTCTTTTTTTCTTGTTATAATGTAAGTGCTTTTTAAGGAACACATTTTGAAAATTCATGTTTCTGATATTCAGCTTATCGATAGGAATGGGTGGGGCAGTTGATGGAGGTCCGCATTATCTCAAATGCAGCAATATTTCTTGTTCGTTTTTAGCTGAAGTTACACTCTCAAATTTGATTTCTTGATTGGCAGAAGTGGGGTCACAAGTGACCTTGGCTGGGAAAGTCAAGCTTAAGTGATAACACTAAGGTGTGAGTAGATAAACCGCGTCCTACTCCTGTTCTTCGTCATGTTTAGCCATCACAGAGAAGCAGAAAATTCCACATTATCTTACGAATACATATTGAATGCCCACGGTCCATCTTTTGGTATCATATACGTAGTGTTGTTTCTAGTTTTAGTGAAATTTCAACCGATGATGAATTTCATTCATTACTGGTTTTAGTGTCTTTTATTTTTACATCCTACTCGTTATTTAAGCTTTCTTATATTACGGCAGTTTCAACATATTCCTGGTAGATATTTGAAAAATTTTCAGGAATTTTCGGAATTTCTTATTTTAAACATCGTGTTTTTAGAAATGGTCCTATAAAGAGAGAGGTACAATTGTGGAAGTCGATTATTTGAGAGAGTACTGACATATTTGTACCTGTAAGATGTACAGTAAAATGGCCATAAGCTGCTCTCGTTTACATCTGGTGGATACAAGTTAATATCTGTTGATAATTCTAAAGCTGCCATATACTACAAGTCGCCTTTCACCAATTACATTTTAGTAACTGGACGATTTGAGTCTTAGAAATGCCACGTGTCCTTGTAATCATACCTATGGTTCTCATGTATCTCACATGCACTTTATTTTCCACCCCCAGGTAACTTTTGCTTCATCTACCAATGATGATAAAAAATGGATGAATTTGTCAATCAAGTAGTTTTTTCTTACGCCAAAAGTGTATTGTATAAATAGTTTTCTTACATTTTTTATCTACTGTACAACTATCACGGCGACAAAAAACGTTTTACTTGGTTTCTATGGACTTATTCCCTACAACTCTGTAATTCCTTATCACACTTTTCGTATGCTTGCAATCCTGTACGTCTTTCGAAAAGTAATCGTTTTATAACAGTTACACAAAAAAATCTGGAAATCGTGTATCTAGTACTTCAGTTTTTGAATCTGTTCCTTAAGGGTGTACTTCTGCGTACTGGAATGCACACAGCATAAGAATTTGATTATCCGCTGAAGAGTCGAAGAGTGTCTCTTGATAATATAGCATGAAGATTATAGTTGAAGTCTTGAGGTGATATTTTAGAAGTTACTGATAGCACAGTAATTTAACTTCAAGTCGCGAGTGTAGAGGGAAGTGTAATCTTGGGTACTTTTTTTCTAGCTTTTCTATTGCCTATAGGCTATATTCGAATTCTTCTTTGTAGTCTAGGTTATTCAACAATTTCTTGTGAAATTTTCTTGTATTCCAGAAGTATTTAATAATGAACATGCTGCCTCTGCATTAATAAAAGAGCCGAGTATCTCACTGCAAATGTTCATATCTTTATATTGAAATTAAACGAAAGAAAAGTTGAATATTTGACAAGCTCTCTGTGAAGGGGTTTATAACAGAATTATGTTTTAAATATTTACTGATAATCATATATACATATATTTGCATAAGGTGGTTGAATTTCGCGCAAAACTACTCGAAGGCTATGTGCGTCAGCCGTCCCTAATTTAACAGTATAAGACAAGAGGGAAGCCTGCTAGTTATGGACACCCACCTCTAATTCTTGGGCTGTTCTTCTTACCAACGAATAGTAGGATTGGCTATAGATTTATAATACTCCCACGGCTAAAATGGCTAGCATGTTTGTTGTGACGGCGGCTCGAATCTGTGAACCTCAGAGTACCTTAACTATGCCGTGTTGTTATGTAAGGTGTCAAAGTAATGATTAGTACATATGTATTTGGTTCATTTGTTTTAGTGTTTGGATAATATATAGTTGTAGAATGTGTGGAAATCACTGACGGAATGGTTTACATGATTGTTTGTTTTTAATTTCGCGCAAAGCTACAAGAGAGCTGTCTGCGCTTGCCATCCCTAATTTAGCAATGCAAGACTAGAGAGGAAGGCTGCTAGTCATCATCACCCACCGCCAACTCTTGGGCTACTTTTTAACCAACGAATAATGGGATTGACTAAAACATTGTAACGCCCCCACGGATGAAAGGGCGAGCATGTTTGGTGCGATGGGGATGCGAACCTGTGACCCTCATATTACTAGTCGCACGCCTTAACCCACTTGGCCATGCCGGGCCGGATCAAATGATTAGAGAAACATTAAAGTATGTTATATCATATATAGCCCCACGACAACAAAGAAATTAAGATGTTTAAATGAAAAAAGTTTTCAATTAAATTCCCATGCATTTGATAAGACATAAGTGTGTGGGTTTTTCTTATAGCGAAGCTACATCAGTTTATCTGCTGTAACCAGTAAGTGTGTTTGTGTTTTTCTTATTGCGAAACCACATCAGGTTATCTGCTGTAACCAGAGAGGAGAATCGAACCCCCGATTTTAACGTTGTAAATCCAGCGAGGGACAGGGCATATGAATTAGTGTAATTTTGCGAAATATAAAAACAAATGTGCGAATCTATAATATTCGATTTTTGAAGTACTAACCACTTTTGCATGGTAAATATAAAACTAGTAGAAGCTAACTTGCCATAAAATCCCAATCAATGTTGATAAAACTTTAGTTTAAACAAATGTTTAATACAGTATTATCTAATAGACGTGAAATGAATTTTATGTAAAAGTTAAGTCTTGATACACTGTATCAGACGTGCTGCCTAGCGATAGAAAATGATTGTAACTGCAATTATTTAACATTAGTTTGTTAGCTAGTTTGTAGTTTGTAACACTACGTATGTATTTTGGCTCAATCATGTTATTGTTAGTAAAAAAACAACAAAAACATTCATACTTTAAATCCTAACAATTATAAACAAAAAAAAATCATGTTCAAACAGCTGTTCGTCTCATTATGCCTTTAATCAGCCAAATTTCCTATTAAAAAAAGGCATAAGTGTCAATATAATTAATGACATTATAAACATTTCTTCAGTTGATTTGTCAATCAGCCATATTAGCTACAGTTTCTAAACAAAACAAAAATATTAACTGTACCCGGCTAAAGTGCACCTTGAGAATAGTTTTTTAAAAGCTATATTATTTCTGTTGATCGGGACAACCATTTTCAGTTTTAATTTTACACAATGTTCATTGTTTTAAGCGTCGTTACCTGTATCATATCATGTTCATTTTTGTCCCCTAACCTGTATTACCAGCGTCATCTCTTGTTGCAAGATTGAAGTTTTTGCACCTTTGTTTGTTGTTTAGCGGAAAACTACACAATGGGCTGTCTGTAATCTGTCAATTGGGGTTATCGAAACCCGATTTTTGTAGGCAAATAAGTCCTCACACTTGTGGCTGAACCACTCACTGGAGGGCGTTTCTGTACTTGCTGAAAACAATAAGATTATGTTATTATCCATGCTTTCATTCGTTGAGCCCGTATGGCCAAGCGGTTAGGGTACTTGACTCGCAATCTCAGGGTCGTGGGTTTGAATCTCCGTTACACCAAATATGCCAATCCTTTCATCTCCCTATTCGTTGGTAAAAGTGTGTTCCAAGGATTGGCGTTGAAGGGTGATAACTAACTGCCTTTCCTCTAGCCTTTCACTGCTAACTTAGGGAAGGCAACAGCATATAGCCATTGTGTGGCTTTTCGCGAAATTCAAAAATAAACAAATCCTTTGCAGTTTAGGTTATTGCACCTTTCAGGGAGATAAAGTGCACTTGTACAACCACCAAGATGTCAGAAAAATAATTCTGTTTATTAGCACTTGCTAGTATCAGATTATGAATATATTTTCCGACTAAATTCATATATATATTTGTAATCATAAAAATCGACTATATAAAGGTATTATATTACAAAACATATGTAGTAAAAATGCCTTATAAAATCTCTATATATTCCCTAATGAACTCTTCAATATTTAAACATTCATTATTTCTTGACTATGTATCTTCAAAAGAAACAAAAATAGAATAACGATTCCTAAAATGCAACATAACCAGAAAAACTAATTTTCTCTGGAAAGTGGGTCGTTTCAACTCTTAACTCGTTACTGATACACAAATGTTTCTTCACGAAAACAAATTGAGATTTTTACTATTTTAGGTCACCAAAGAACGGGTTTTCGCGCGGAAACCAAGTTTTATCCGAAGGGTCAAGTGGGACGACTGAGAACACTGATAAGTTTCGCCTTTTTTGCTGGTACTTATAGTAATAAGTGAATTACATATCATATGCGTAAGCTTTCAAGAGTTTATATAAATACAATCCAAGTTCTTATCGTTTGCTGGATGAAAAAGAATGCTACACGTGTTGGTCGTGTTGTGTGAATGACCCATGGAATGGGTTCGCGAAAATATGTTGTCTTAAATTAAAGAACAATCGGAACAACCCCCTTTCGTTTCCCCCACTTTCTTCGGTCTTTGGTACAGGTGTATTTATAACGCCTAGAGGCAAAGTTTTCAACTTGCTAAGCCTAACTTCACTAAGGCATGCACGCAATTTTTTTCTGCTGTTGGCTAACTGTTGAAATAGTATTTGTTCCTATCGTCTTTTGATCGCCTGACGTCATGTTTTTGCAACTACTACAACTGGTAAAGTAAGACGGTTACTTCTTTCATGTTTCCATTTCACAGTTGAACCGCCTGTCTGTTTGAGTTTTATTAACTAGAATAATATCCAAGACATATATTTTCGGGTCATTTAGCTTCCAGGGTAAAACAGAAAAATCGTTTCAGGTTATTAGGAAGACTTGTTTTTGAGATGAATTTTATTTTATGAGTTCCTAGAAAATTCTATATCCCCAAGCATGTTACTACCACTTAAAGAAAGTAATAAATTCTTAAAAATAAATTTTAAAATCGGAATAATAAATGCAAAGTAGAGAGTTACAAACATATGTCTGACAATGAAAATAAACCTAGTTGAGCGTTGAAAGTTTACAAAATAAATATTTGTAGATTTGCAGAACTTTACCATAAAGATAAACTAATTTCCCCCTTCAATAAACACACAGTTTTGTAGCTAGAAAGACCAAACTTTTCATATTGACTCGGGATATCTATTGGGGGTGTAATTGTTTATATATATCATATTCCCGCTCACGAAAAATAGCTCATAAAGTAAGACTAGAATTTTAGGGTCATGGAAACAAGTATGATATTTTATGTTTTTAATCCTCCTCCACTCTGTTAATTTTCCCACTCACAAAGCAGACGGACATATGCTCAGTTGCCATGGAGAACGAGCTTGATCAATACATTGGAGTCTGTGAATCAGGCGCAGTAAGCCTATAAGCAAAGCGCAGATATTTTATGCCAGTGACAATAATACGCAAAGAACAGTCGTCGTAAAAAGTGTTATATTTTAACAGTTATTTCCAAAAAGAACCTCCACACTTTCTATAACAGGAACTTCTTGCCAAAATATATGATGTGATGAAAATGTTGAAGTTTTTATATCATTATATATCACAAGTGTTCAGATTTTAATCCACATTTTTTTTCCTTTCTAGTATTTACATATATTTAGAAAATATAACTGCTTCCAAATTTTATCTTTTGTTTGTATAAACGTCTAATAAAAATATGTTGCTTTCATGTTTTTCATTAATGTTCAATCGATCACAATATTTTAAAATTTAACAAATATTTTTTTTTGCTTTTGTACATTTTTATTTACTTTAACGACAGTTGTTTCGATTAAAACAGATTTTTTCAATTTCATTATCTAACCGTTTGTAACAGAAACAGAAATAGTTATATCTGATTGGATACAGGAACAAAAGTTAATTGTATACAAACAGTAATTATATAACATTTAGGGACTACTTTAGATTTTGCGTGTGAAGGTAGAAATGTAGGTTTTAAAATTAAATTGAGTTGTTTGTATGCAGAATATTCTGTTTGTAAGTTTCACATATTTATACGTGCCCCCAAACTTCAGATTTACCCCATAAATCTGAAGCTGTCGAATGCAGTCAGGAACTCTTTCTGTTTACCTGGTGGTATTTTCCCACGCTCTTTAGTGGCACGTGACTAACAGTTTGTGTATTTTCAATTCTCACTCTCTTATGATTTCCTGAGCCTTCGGTTTTGGTTTTTGCCCAGAATATGTTTACACTTATATATATGTGTGTGTGTGTGTGTGTGTGTGTGTTTGTTTCCTAAAACAGGTGTACACTTTCTTAAGGCCATTTTTTCAAATAAGATTTGTATATCCGTCATTAAAACCGTCTTAGTAAGTTGGGTGTTTACTCAAGCCTATTACTGTTGTCTTTCAGCCTGTTTTCAATGTTGTGGCCTGGCATGGCCGAGCGCGTAAGGCGTGTGACTCGTAATCCGAGGGTCGCGGGTTCGCGCCCACGTCGCGCTAAACATGCTCGCTCTCCCAACCATGGGGGTGTATAATGTTACGGTCAATCCCACTATTCGTTGGTAAAAGAGTAGCACAAGAGTTGGCGGTGGGTGGTGATGACTAGCTGCCTTCCCTCTAGTCTTACACTGCAAAATTAGGGACGGCTAGCACAGATAGCCCTCGAGTAGCTTTGTGCGAAATTCGAAAACAAACAGACAAATTCAATATTGTGCACAATCCGACGTAAGAGGCCTGCTTACTAATGTCTCTTAGCGTGAGAAATCACATTTTACTTGAAGGATTCTACACACCTGGTTTGGAACTTGCTAATACTAAAAGTGGAATCGACTAAGAGTATAGTCATACACAACTTTCATTTGAAACACGGTTATTTTCAAATAAATTTGCTAATCTGACTCATGCTCTGGTTATGGTGAGCTTGACAATCGAACACAATTTGCCTTAAACTGTCCTGACTGTTTTCCTGTTGCAAGCCTTAATTCGATTTTGGGACTTGTGACGCCCTATGTTGCAGGGGGGGGGGATGTGGTACCCTGGGATCCAAGCTATCGTAATCACGAGTTTGCTTTCCTTGTGGTAAAGAACCTTGACATCTTTAGCACCTGTTAAAAGGCGAAACAGCTCAGAGTGGAGCTTTTCTTGGTAGGTACACTTTTCCCCACAGAGCTAACAGAGCCACCTCATGAGTAGACATGCCGCAATTAGCTATTAAAAGGATGATATGGTTGTAAAAAATGCTAGTTGTTCTAAGTGTCACTTAACATCGAGTGTGAGGTACTTGTCTATGTTGAACAATGTTATTTCTCTGTCACCCAGCCCACCTTGACGTGGGCGTATCGGGATCTAAAAAAGAAAAGAAAAAACTCTAAAAGAAAACTCATCAGATTTTTTCTATTTTAATATTCATATTTTTCTTTTATGTGATTACGGCAGAGTCGACTGCATGTAATAATAAAGAAATACTAATTTTTTCTTCAAGAATCATTGTTGAATTAGGTCCACAGGCTATTTAATCAGCATTCATAGACTGTTGAACAATTTGAATGTAAAATGGCGAGCTAAAATGCTTAATAAATCATTCGGAATGCAATGAACAGAGTAGCGGTAGAGTTTTCCAAACGGGTTTTATGGTAGTTCTCCCCTGTCACACACACACATTTTGAATTTATAGCTTGTATATAATATAAAACTTCTCCAGACAAAAATGTTCCCTTCTTAATAAAAAAAAACAAAAACAATTGTAATTAGTTATTGCCATAACTACTTTCTTATAGACTTTGAAACTGGAAGATTGCTTTACTGGTAATATTGAATATGTAAATAAAACTATTTTACCCGTCATGAGACCACTAAAATTGGTTCTATAGACCATAGGTATCTCTCTTACTTGAGGGAATTTTACTGTTTCCATATTGTGGTTTGCAGTTTAGAGTTACTGCAGTTATTTACTTCTTTATCTTTACGGCTAATTTGTAGAGTTTTTTTAAATATAATTGACGATGTAACCCTACCACAATGTAAACCCTACTTTATAAATACCCATTAATAAAAAGTTCTACTCCAGCAACGCTCGCCAACGTGTTTCTTCTACCCCACTAAATATCCACGACTGTGTGGGCTCTACTGTACACATATTTCTCTTGGAACACTTTCGTTTTTAAATAAATTTGTGTTTTTGTATTTGTATCCAACACTGACTAACATGGGTTAAACTTCGGTCATGGTGAGCCTGACAATCTTACACGATTTACCTGGCTATGTATGAGTATTACTCGAGTAAATATTGAGTACTACATTTGAGTAAATGCATATTCATGTATGGATTATATATTCGCTACTTTCTTTTCTTGAGATGTTGAAGTTAATATAATTACTGTATTTCATATACTTTATGTGTGCGAACACAAATACACGTACGTGCGTATATGTGTTTTGTATATAAAAGACACTAAAACATAAATAGCGCTTAGACTTGTTTTGTTAAAATATGGAAACTACTTTGAGATATCTTTCACACACACGGAAAGTAAAGAAGCCTTTTACTTTGCTAATTAGCAGTAAGAATTAAATTATATTAATACTTGCATTGTGAGCATTAATATCCAGATATTATCTATTAGCTAATATTGCCAATGAACAAAAAGTTGAGTATATAATAGGAGTTTCCCGCTAGTAAAGCGGTAAGTCTACAGATTTACAATGGCGGCTTCAGATGATAGCCCAATGTGGCTTTGCTGTAAGAAAACACACACACACATGTAATATGCAAATATCTAATTACGTGTGTACGACAGCTGAGTTTGATAACAATAATTCTAACTAAAGTTCATGAACGGTTAGTAAACGCAGCAACTCACTGACGTCAGGTTAAGAGGTTAAAATATCTTCAATACTTTTCCTGTTTACCAATGTATAGAAATTGAGCTTTATGTATTTTTATTCCTCTGCCTTGTTGTTTCTTTTGTTATTATTATGGTTTGTTTTGAATTTCGCGCAAAGTTACACAAGGGCTATCTGCGCTAGCCGTCCCTAAGTTAGTTGTGTAAGACTAGAGAGAAGGCAGCTAGTCATTACCACCCATCGCTAACTCTTGGGCTACTCTTTTACCAATGAATAGTGGGATTGACCTTCACATTATAACTCCTCAACGACCAAAAGGACAAGCATGTTTGGTACAACGGGATTCGAACCCGCGACTCTCAAATTACGTGTCGAGTGCTTTAATCACCTGGCCATGCGGGGCCGGTTATTATTATGCAAAAGTTACTAAAAATGCTATCTTTGCCCTGTCCGCCACGGGTATCGAAATCACGATTGTAGTATTATAAATCCGGATACTTCTTCTTTATAAAACTGTATTTTTCCATAAAATAATGTAGGTCTTGTCATAATGTGTCATTCCCGAAATCAAGAGTTAGACTGTTGACTGTCATAATTTCGGAAACATTCCAATCAGCTTCTTGGTACAATAGGCTTCGTAAGAGTCTATATACTTTAAACACTTTTATCGTTAACTTTTCCAAAACATATATATATACAAAGAGTGCGTATATATTTGTACATATATACACATAAGGATGGGTGTGAGTGTTAGAAGAGGCGTAGCTAGTTAGTAGCACACGGGGCTCTTGCCACGATTCCGTATGACAGTGCCTCGAATCTTCAGTTGGTGTTATGAAAAATCTTAATAGAAAAACCTTGATCGATATCACCGAAACTAATTCACGCGCCTAAGTCCCGAATCGTTTAAGTATTTTATGACGTATGTGAGTTGCAATTTACATAGTGTGGTATCGAGGACTGTCAACTTCATCAGGAGTAATCTGATTCATCTGTAAGAACGTAAGATAAAACGTTATAAACAAAAAAAATATATTCATTTTATGATAATATTCTACTAATAATTAGTACTCATAATGGGATTGTGTAGTGTGATTCAACCTTCCTTGGTTTCCTTGAAATCATATTATTTTCTTTTTTTATTATTAGTGCAATTAAAACGATATAAGTGTTAAACAAGATTCGGAACATAAGATGTAAGTAATGCAAAACAAATGCGAACGTGATCTCAAAATGTACTTGCTCTGTTTATCTGTTTATTAATTGGCAGCCCAGTGGCACAGTGGTATGTATGCGGACTTACTACATTAGAAACCGAGTTTCGATACCAATGATGGGCAGAGCTCAGATAGACTATTGCGTAGCTTTGTGCTCAGTTTCAAACCAACAAATCTGTTTATTATTGCAGTTTTATGTTATTTGTGCTATTCGTGAAACACTTTTCTATGGGCGTATAATGATTTTCCGAAATAAGACACGGTTTCAGTGTGTATTTATCTATCCATGTATATATATCATGATTATATATTTCATTCGAAATAATGTCCTGTATATAAACACGTAAGTTACGATGTGATTTTCTCAAACACGTAGCTTTGGAAGAATATTGAACTAATTAAATGTGATAGGCCTTATGTGTAGTAATAGATATTTTGACATCATGTAATGATATTGAAATGACTTCTGATTTAAATAATAATTTCATGAAGTTGCAATAGAACAACTTAGTTTAAGTTTTAGGAGATGTGTACACCGACTTCCAACTCGACAGAAATTTTACTCATGAAAATAAACAGAAGTTGGCAACTCTCTAAACCTATGTAAGCTACATCAAGTTGCATATCATAACTTTAGGAATCAAAGGCAGCTTTTTCGAAATATTCAGAAAATGTTTTGTGTTCTATCCGTTGGTGTCACTTCTCATGAAAACAAAAACTTTGATCCAATATATAAGCATTTTTTAAAGTTCAGATATATGTAAAGTTTCTCTTTACATCAGTTTAAAGTTACATTCAAAATACGAAAGACAGTAGGTTAGACTATTCAGATTTCTATACATGAAAAACAATCACAGTACTAGAAAAATGTTGAGATTATACATTTTCCATTTCACACGTTCTTGGACTCGTCCGAAACACCAAAGAAGAAATGATTGTAAGAACGTGTTTAGAAACAAACGTAAATAAAGGAACAATGTAACTTAACAATTAAAATTTACTATATAATCTTCACTTTGGGGCAGATAGAAGTAGGCAGGTACAGATACTGTAGACAGACTGGCGGACGGAGATTATAACTTCTGATACAGAAAACATTTACTTCTCCAAACCGACTTCTGGTCTATTATCTACGTCTATTTCCATTTACTTCGATGATGAATTGTTATTTTACAACACTACTAATCCTCCCATGTCAGAGAAATGTTTTGGAATAAGAAGTAAACATAAAGAACTTTGCCTAATAGTAGATTGCTTAATCATATATTTCAGTAGGAAGTTTTCTAATATGTTTTACCGACAAATAATAAATCTGATGTTTGTATACTGAAGATGTTTTAAAACAAGCATCCTTTGTACAGTCAACAATTTTTACTTAATCATATATTTCAGTAAGAGGTCTTGTAAGATGTTTTACTGACAAATAATAAATTTAATGTTTGCATAGAAGAGGTGTTTTAAAACAATTATTTTTTTGTGTAGCTGAGAATTTCTTTACTGAGATAAAACATCAAAAACACATGTTAAAAACTCTTTTCACATGTGACAGCTTTTTTTTTTTTATAAAATATTCCAGACATATGTTCGGGTACAAGTGGGCATTACTCAAGAATGAATTTCGTTCCTATGTGGGTTTTATACTTCTGTATTCACTTTCTTTTGATTTAGTTTTTGTTTGTAAAGTAGGTTATAGTTCCACAGAACTTCATTTGGTATTGCTTATTATGCTAATAACATACGAATTTTTCACATTGAGGAATGATCTTCACTACCTATTTATTAACTGAGTTTTAATGACGCACGAAAGAGACGATTATTTGTATTAATAAGAAGGTCTTAAGTTGCCAATCAAAATTTTATTTTGAAAAATTACTTTTAAAGTAACCACTCCTAGTCATGTATGTATAAATTACAAAACAAAAAACCAGCATTATGTATGTTTCTGCTTTTCTTGGCGACTCTATGTAAACACATTTATTGTGCTTAGCTTGGTAATATTTTTAAAAGTGTTCAGTTATGTTTATAATAGTTACGCATGCAATCTGGTTTCATGCCTCTTTCTGTGTGTTTCGTTTTTTTTGTGTATATCTTTGAAAATAAATATTCCTTGTCTTTTCACAATCATGTTATAAACGTAAGTTGTTCGTGGCTCGTGCATGAACACTGTAGTTAGTATAGTTTATTTTTTTAAACTACAAATGTTTTTTAAAATGAAAAACCATCTTTCTGACAGGTACAAGTTTTGTTTTGTCCAAAGGTTTATAGATATTGAGGTATTTATTAAATTATATATATGTTTTTCAATTCTCTGTTCAACCTGTTTTTTTGTATAACCAATTAATCATGCTGCCGCAGGATATTTGTAGCAGATCTACTGGTCCAAGTTACGAAGACTTTACCCTTTTACTGCTTCACTGATAATCAATTATATACTTATTTGTATTCTGAACTCCTTTATTTGTCACGTGTAAATTTGCATATGAGACAAGCTGTTTAATCATCGCACATACATCTAGACTTAGAGGTAGGAGTAGTGAGATATAACTAACTAGAGCAGTAGGCTAGAAACATCAGGAGCTGAATAATAAAGAACCCGGAACTAGCGTACTGACTGACCTGAAGTTAAACAAGTGTACTTGCAGTTTATTACTAATCATTTACTGGAGAACTCAGAACATCGAGCGACAGTTAACTTGGACAAAAATTGAGGTCATAAACATTTAACACTTGAACCGTGGGAGGTAAATGTTGAAAAAAAAATATTATAATGCATTCAGTACATTTGCTACGCCGCTTTGAAATTTTTGTTTGTTTGTAGATAAGTACAAAGCTTTAGAATGGGCTGCCTGTGTTTTGCCTAACACATGTATCAAAACCCGGATTCTAGTGGTATAAGTCTGCAGACATACCGCTGTACCACGGGGTTTTGAAATCTTTATATGTAATTTATGTTTATGGACAACAGTACTATAAATATTTATTTGTATACGGTTTTAATTCTATATACTTTTTTTCTGAAAGTCGTAAGATTGAATCTCTGTCGTATCAAACATGCTCGCCATTTCAGCCGTGGGGACGTTATAATGTAAGGTCAATCCCACTATTAGTTGGTAAAAGAGTAGCCCAAGAGTTGGCGGTGGGTGGTGATGACTAGCTGCCTTCCATCTTGTCATACAATGATAAATTAGGGACGGCTAGCGCAGATAGCCCTTGTGTAGCTTTGCGCGAAATTAAAAAAAAAGTTTTTATTTATTAATACATTTTATGTTCATGCAGGAAACACATACTTCTTAAAAAGGCCAATACAAAGAATAATTAGCTTTAAACTCCTTACTCTGACAAACCTAATTAAAATGAAAGATAATACTCTTAATATTTAATTACTCAGTGTTAAGCTTTAGTTCTTATCTAAACATTGTTTCAATTTATTGTTACAGAATTCCACTTAGAGCTTATATTTCTCTTATGTTATCTACCTTGAAACTGTATTGTTAAGGTTTAGACTATTTAATAAGAAAAACAAGGCATACAAGAAACAGTAAACTCGTACAGTATTGTTGTATATTGTCAGTGTTTAAGGATATTCTAAAATACTAGGATAGTAACTAGTGTACGCTTTTGCACTGTGATTTAAAATTATTTACATATCTTCGGTAGCCACTGAACTTAATGAACCTTTAGTATATTTCAAGGTTGGTCTTTCTGAATAAATTAGTGATTGTTAAGAACGAACAAGTGTGATTAGAGGTATGGGATATCGTTTGACCCAATTTTCAATTATAAATAAGTACACATTACGAGGTCTTATTCTACTCCTTTGAATTACATGTACGTGTGCGGGCTTGCTTACTTGGAACTGCGGTATAAATATTATAATGCTCTATCAGTTATTAATCTGGTTCTGACTATTAGAAGCCCCCCAGTGGCTCAGCGGTATGTCTGAGGACTTACACGCTAAAATCCGGGTTTCGATATCCGTGGTGGGCAGAGCACAGATAGCCCATTGTGTAGCTTTGTGCTTAATTCAAAACAAAACAACAACGACTATTAGAAAATGCAATAGCATTGCTATAGAGCAGAGAAATATGGTGTAGTCTCAGAAACACGGATTAGTTTCTTTTTTTATTTACTAAAGTAAAATCAAAATGTAAACCTGTACTTAAACTAGCTTTGTGGGGGTGAAAATAAAGATTAATTTTACTGTTAATTCAATCTAGCTTATAAGCCGTATTTCAGAATGTAGTTTCAAATGCCAAAAGTTTGAAAGGCTGTTCAATTCAATCTGAGAATCAATTGTCAATTTCCAAGTTCTATCACATATCTAGTAATTAATTTTGGAAACACAGGATCATAGAATTGATTACTTCTCAAAGTGGAGCCATTTATTAAGAACGGTATAGTCAAAATTAGTTTGTGTATCTATACAAACGAGTATGTGTGTGTGTGTGTGTGTGTTTTTCTCATAGCAAAGCCATATCGAGCTATCTGCTGAGCCTACCGAGAGGAATCGAATCCCTGATTTCAACGTTGTAAATACGTATATTTCTGTTGTACTAGCGGAGGGCTATACAAACAAAATGCTCGTTAAAGATATCTCTCAAATTATATTTTTATTTAAAAACTAAAACTATACATCTGGTTTCAATAGAATAAAAAATAATTCCACAATGTTTTTGCTATGCAACTTACTCAGTGACATTAGTTTAAGATATTCGAATATTAATAATGGCCAGGTGGCTAAGACGCTCGACACGTAATCTGAGGGTCGTGGGTTCATATCCCCATCACACCCAACACGCTCGCCCCTTTATCCATAGGGGCGTTATAACGTGACATTCAATACTACTATTCATTAATAAAAGAGGTACCTAAGAGTTGGCGGATGGTGGTGATGACTAGCTATCTTCTCTCTAGTCTTACACTGCTAAATTAGGGACGACTAGCGTAGATAGCTTTCGAGTAGCTTTGCGGGAAATTCGAGAAAAATAATTATTTTAACAGTAAAATTTTCATTACTTTATATTAAACAAATGTATCAGGAGTCTTATTAAATTTAGTTTGGAAGAATTTCCATGATAAAAGCAGGTTGTTAGTGATTTTTGTTTAAATTATATTTACAAAGGATTGTTTTGTTTTTGGAATTTTGCACAAAGCTACTCGAGGGCTATCTGTGTTAGCCGTTCCTAATTTAGCAGTGTAAGACTAGAGGGAAGGCAACTAGTCATCACCACCCACCGCCAACTCTTGGGCTACTCTTTTACCAACGAATAGTGGGATTGACCGTTACATTATAACGCCCCCACGGCTGTGAGGGCGAGCATGATTGGCGCGACTCGGGCTCGAACCGAGCGACCTTTAGATTGCGAAGCGCACGCCTTAACGCTCTAGGCCATGCCAGATTTCCAAAGAAAAGCTAAACAACAACTTTGACATATGCAATAAGAATGAAGGGTAATAAACTATTATTCTTGAAAGTAATTATAATATAAAAACTTTCTGATGATGTGTTGTTTCATGACATATGATGATATTTACACTAAAAAGTTAGGTTGATACTGATGATTCAATTTTATTGAATCAACAAACACAGAATTTTAATATAGTTTAGTCAAATATTATGTCCTATACGTAAAGTCTCAAGTTGTATTTTATGCAATACAATTCACGAATTTAATCGCCGTAATGCAATTCCATGAACTATAACTGGCTGAAAAAAATGTTGTTTGGACATCTGTAATTTTCTTACAGACTAAGTGATGCAACAGTCCAGGTGATCTTGGTCTGTGTGTGTAATAGAAAGGTTTGTAGGCATCTTCTATTTAAGCATAATTAAATAATAATTATCTAAGCCAATCATGTTTGTAGTTGTGTTTAGTTATAGCCAAGATATTTAAAACTAAACCAAAACAACTGTAATTTCCAGTTTTTTTGTTTTTGAATTTCGCACAAAGCTACTCGAGGGCTCTCTGTGCTAGCCGTTCTTAATTTAGCAGTGTAAGACTAGAGGGAAGGCAGCTAGTTATCACCACCCACCGCCAACTCTCGGGCTACTCTTTTACAAACAAATAGTGGGATTGACCGTCACATTATAACGCCCCCACGGGTGAAAGGGCGAACATGTTTGACGCAATGTAAATGCGAACCCGCACGCCTTAAAACGCTTGGCCGTGTTGGGCCATTTCCAGTTCAATTCCAGCATAGTTTAAGCACCTTTTTCTTTGATATTTAAAAGTTTATTGCACTGTATTCTTGGACGATAATTTCTAATTTCTCATCTGTTTAAAACTGTTTTTTTTCTTTCCAGGTTTTATTTTTAAAAAATAGCGGTAATGAAATTCCAAGAAGAAACGATATAATGTTAATAATAATTTTGTATTGAATCAGCAAAACATTAAACACTACATTCACTCTTGAAAGATGCTTAGTGCGAAGAAAAATTTATGATATTTCAATTATAAATATGTAGTTAAATATTTTATTCGATAAAACATAAACCTGTTATTTGATTTTAAAAAGCTTTTTTACATCACTTTAGGAAAAGTGTCTTCAGTTCTATTTTACCTGTAATGAAGCTTTTGATCTCACATTTGTCTGTTATTTTATTAGGCAGTTGATTTCGTATTAAAATCTTACATTAAAATTAATATAAGAAATAAATTGTTGTACCATCATCTACATTAGTTTCACGATTTTTAGATGAAGCTCTTCCAGAAGACACACACACACACACACATATATATATATATATATATCATTACCTACAAACTCAAGTAGGCTAATGAAAAGATGAAACGTTTTGTGTTTGCTGTCCATATGCTGGCAAATAATCAAAATAGGGCATAGATAACTCTGTAAGCCATAGGTGATAAGAAATATGAAGATTTTTTTTGTTTCTTGAATAATTCTATTTCCAAAGAACATCTTTTAATGTGAAGCTCTGTACCTTGGTTGTGGAGGAAATTAGAAGTATGTCACTTTACTCGATGATGATTCAATACAATATACAGTCTGTTTGCAAAGAATTTTGTTATAAATAATCAATCTATAATGCCAGAAAACATACTTTAAATTATACTTCACATTGCAAACAAATTCTTTTAGCAAAAAATTGTTATAGTTTATTGTGTTTTTTGAGGCACTGAAGAGTAGTGGGTATTATGAATGATCTCTTCCTTTTCTACCCAACTTAATGTTACTGAACTTTACACATGTTATGTTCATGATATAGATTAGAAGTAGGATTAGAGGGTAAAGGTGAAAGACAGTATTTGATGGGCATCTGTCATGAACTTGATTCAGCATTGTTTTGTTCGAACACATTTTTAGAGATGTTAACTCATATTCCTCAATTGTGAATTATTGTAATTCTATGACAAATGATGATTCAATGATTTATATAGCATATAACCAAATAAAAACTGATTATAAGTTTTAATATTTTGAAAAATAATTGTTTAGTTCAGGCTTTATTTAACAGCATGTTATCCAGTTTTGTTTTGTGAAAATGTGCATAAATAAAATGATTATTTTATAAAATTATATTTTATATTTATAATATTTTAAATATATTTTAAAAGTTGAGTTATAACTGTATTAAAACAAGCAAACATCATATGATTTACATTTTCGAAAGTTTGTTAAAAATCTCTGATGCATGGTTGAAACTGTAATTTACGTGGAATTATGTGTTAAAATAATTTTCTGGTTTGGTAACTAAGAATTTTGTTTATATATTTCTTGTGTTTCATATATTTAAGGAGTTTAGAGGGAATACCTTGGTGAATGTTTAACCAGTATATATTTTACCTAGATAATGTTATTAATTTATATATGAAATGCTTTTATGATTTTTTTTGCGTGATTTATTTTTAATCGCTGGCTTGGTTCTGATTCAGTGATGAAACGAAAATATGATCTGTCCTAATACGCGGGTATAGACGCAGAATGCTCATGTTGACTTGATAAGATGGGCATGCAGTTTTAAATTATATTCAATTTATTAAGTAAAAGACGGTAAACTAATGTTACCATACTGACGAAAACCATATCAGACTGTTTCACATTCACTCTAACACTGTTGTTTATTTCTAGTTTCACTGCGTTTCATTTTAAGGCGTTGCTATGATGTCCGATAACCAGGTACTGCTAATGGGATATGAAAAGATAACAAAAAGTTAGTTATCAAATGGTCGAAAAAAGTTATGATAACAGTCGTATATTCATAACATACTGGAAAACAAGATCATGTTGTTTACTTATTGTATGGCGAAACCGTTAATAATTCTTCACACTGTGAAAAATTGACATTTTCACTGTTACAGGTGGTTTGAGTTTGACGTTAAATTACTTAGTATTTTACCAAAAGCATGTTTACATATATTTGATGGTAAATCTCAATTCACTCGTACATAAATGATAACATATATGTATGCCAGCCAGGGTATCCGTCTCCTTGACTGAAGTTATGTGAATTCTTGATTACTGAGAGATTATCTCAGAACATGAAAAATGGCTTTTCTTATGTATAATTAAACAATAACAAAAACAGCAACAGCGAAGCACATGTAAAAACTGCAAGACTGAAAATAAAGATCTGCAAATTTGTATGCATTTTCCCATTGACTCAACAAATCTTCCTGCTAAATTTGTAGATCCATCAAAAGATGGCGTAGTATTTATACAAATTTCGAAAACGCAAAACTAATCATTTGTATGTACGCTTTCACGGACCTAATTAACATCTATACCAATTTTACTAGAGATCCATTCACACTCTATAAAGTAGTTATATGAACATACAACAGACAGTACTGTTATATTTGTATAGATACAGTATTCGAAACAATTCGTGATGACGAGAACCCACCCACTTGAAGTAAAAATGTATTATCGAGATGGCTGGTGTGGGTATTAAAATTTTAATTAAAATAAGGTACAGAACAATGTTTTAATTAAAGATCTGATACTCGTACCAGCCGTCTTGAGAATACAGTATTCGAAACAATTGTAGAAACACCGAATAATGTGGATACGAAATGCAAATATTGTGAGATTTCTCCGTCTCAACAGATGTGTATTGTATGAAATTGAAGGGTAACATATTATATATAGTTGTGTGTTGCTAGTTTATACTGTGATCAGCTATCATGCAATCTATCACACACATTACTTCGTCGGACTCATGTCTATAAAAGTACAGGTAGTGACACTATTTCCAACATTAATGGCTCCCAAGGCAGAAGTGCAACATAAATTTGTAGATCTTAAAGCCTTAGCTGATGGACACTATTCACGAAAACTGTTGATGTAAATTTTAATGTTACGGTAAGCTGTATAGGAACACTGACGAGGGCACGTGAAACTAGAACTGCTGATAATAGAGGTAGAAAATCCCAACTCTTTAAAACTGATGTTGAAAAGGTCAGACTATGTTATATATCTAATATACAACAATCCAATATTGTTTTTTTTTGTGTTTTTAAACAAAGCCATATTGGTCTATTTGCTATGACCACAGCAGAGAATTAAAATCCGGATTTTAGCGATCTTGCCAATGATACAATTATAACTCCAAAAGATAATGTTATCTCCAATGTATGTGTAGTTGCTCATAATCCGCTACTTAATTAAATAAGTAACAAAAAATGTGAAAATGACACCAAAATTCAAATAATATAATAAACGCTGTCAGATAATGGCGCTGCTTTTAGATTACTTCAAATTCAGATTGTTTGCTTTGTTTTGAATTTCGTGCAAAGCTACAGGAAGGCTATAAGGGCTAGCCGTCCCAAATTAACAGTCTAAGACTAGAGGGAAAGCAGATAGCCATCATCATCCACCGGCAAATCCAACGAACAGTGGGATTGACTGTAATATTGTAATGCTCCCACGGCTGAAAGAGTAAGCATGTTTGGTGTAACGGGGTTTCGAACCCGCGACCTTCAGATTACGAGTCGCGTGCCTTATTCACCTGGCCATGCCTACAAATTGTTAAAAAAAAATCAACAGTGTTTGTATGACGGCATCACAACTAAGAATAAAAATTTACAATAAATCTCCTGCAATTCGCTCAGTGGTATTGAAAATTTACTTCTGACAAATAATAAACAGCAAGGCAATAATCTCAAAAATGTGGCAAATGTGGTGAAATAATACCTGGAGAGAAAAAAGAAAGATAGAAGGTAGCACTTACAACTGTCGTGACATGCGCAAAGTACTCATATGAACAATGTTAATAATACATAGACTTACACTGAATTTGAGAAGGTGCAACCAAATAATAGAAGACACTTAGGAAAGTATATTCAAATATGTGTCAATAAGCTTATATTAATAAAGTAAAGTGCTTCGTTTGAAGAAAAAATAAAATATTTATGCACTATAAAGCTTATTCGCTTTTCTTTTGTATTTTGTGTTTGTTTTGAATTCCATGCAAAGCTACACAAGGGCTATTTGCGCTAGCCGTCCCTAATTTGGCAGTGTAAGAGTAGAGGGAAGGCAGCTAGTCATCACCACCCACCGCAACTCTTGGGCTACTCTTCTACCAACGATTAGTTAAATTGACCTATACATTATAACGCCTCCACGACTGAAGGGCGAGCATGTTTGGTGCAACGGAATTCGAACCCGCCACCCTCAGATTACGAGTCGAACGCATTAACACACCTGGGCATGCTGGGCCTGCAATTTGTGTTATAATGTGTTGTGTTGTTGATACATTGATCATTTAGTTGCAGTTACTCACTTTTAATTGATATTAATATCATCTGTGCGTTTC
The DNA here is from genome assembly GCA_011833715.1 of Carcinoscorpius rotundicauda. Lineage (NCBI taxonomy): Eukaryota > Metazoa > Arthropoda > Merostomata > Xiphosura > Limulidae > Carcinoscorpius > Carcinoscorpius rotundicauda. Next base: position 44,241,580 of record CM022391.1, on the reverse strand, counting down.
CATCACCGTATATGCAGTTATGCCTGTATGTTACGTTTGTGTACTTTTGTTAACTTAATTTCATATTATCAATTATCCTGATTATGTAAATGGATAAATCCATACATTTAATTTTAGTGATGGCAGCAAATATATCTATATCATTATAGCGGTAAAAGTTATATTAACACATAATTCAAAAAATATTTTGTGGTAAGAAAGATTAGAATGTTATAAAACAGTAGAACTATTATTATATGAAAATAAACACACGAACTTGATTAATCTTTTAATGACGTTTGGGTGTACCTTTATATTACTTAATTTATCAATCTACACTAACTGTGATGAAATAAAAAATATAACTATTTAAATGTTTGAGTAAGCTATACTAAAGCGATTTTGAATACGTAAATCAGTAACGTTTTGATAACCACAACTGATATAAAGTTGCGGTGGAACGGATTGTATTAGAACTACATTATGACATTGTTTGGCGTTTGTAGATGGTGTAATATCATCAAAAAATTGATCTCTTTTGAAAAAGGTGTGAAACAGCCCTTCCGACCTAAAATGCTTCTATACTCATATCATGTAGAGGACATTACGAATTTCTAAGACAAGGATATATCCCTCTTTTAGAGCCCCCCAGTGGCTCAGCGGTATGTCTGCGGACTTACACGCTAAAATCTGGGTTTCGATACCCGTGGTGGGCAGAGCACAGATAGTCCATTGTGGAGCTTTGTGCTTAATTCAAAACAACAACAACAACCCTCTTTTAGTAGCATAGGAAAACAAATAAAATGGCTAAACCGTTGTATAAATTCGCCAGTTCTATTGAGCGATAGTAAAATTAATTAGAATATGAACATGATAATAAATATAATTAAAGAAACTGTGTTGAAATGAAAAACAAAGTAAATGATACTATGTAATCAATTTTTGAATAAAATTTGCACTTAAGCAGTGCTGTACAAAGTGTATTGTCTTGTAAGAGGTGAGAACACCAGAACAAAATGGTCATTGGTAGAAAATCATCCTCTTACCTTAAGCAACTATACGTAATTTAATGAAGAAGGATATCTGACCGAAAATGAGGTAAATAAAGCATGGGTTCATTAAGACAAGTCACCCAATCATACCTTCAGTTCAACTATTAAGTATCTCAAATAGATAGAAAACGAAACGGGTATTTATGCTATTTCATACGTAGTACCTTCAGATTTCTGTGCGAAATAAATGTTGAAACGGTCGCTGAGAAATCATCGTTCTCATACACTAGATGGGTTATAGAAAGTCAATGGAGAGGAGTGGCGTGTTTTGGACATTACAGATTTAGAACACAGTCTTTGGCAGGATTATTAATAAAATGTACTGTCGTTAGAGAGAACAAGACAAGACATGCCGGAGTGGACTGTAACGACGTAGTGAGACTCAAAAAATTGTTTTTGATATAGCGTACTCCGTATATTTAACATATCCGTGAAAGATAAACTGGGGTACCATATTTAACGAAAACAGTCAACTAAACATCTGCTATCATTACTTTCATTATTAGTTTTTCTACACAATTTCCTATACCCTTCTTTTTTCTATTTTTTTCCGTTATTGTTTAGATTACAAAACTACAAAAACTTCTCCTTTTCTTCTTCGGTTAACGTTTACCATAAAATTCGATCAAATCAAATCTCTAAGAAACGTTATATCGACATTTTATTCTCAAATTTTACTGTTACGTACTCATTTAAGCGTATCATATAAGAGATTTCTATTGAGGTATTTGCTTCTCACAATTTTTAGGCCTGGCATGGCCAAGCGCGTAAGGCGTGCGACTCGTAATCCGAGGGTCGCGGGTTCGCGCCCACGTCGCGCTAAACATGCTCGCTCTCCCAACCGTGGGGGTGTATAATGTGACGGTCAATCCCACTATTCGTTAGTAAAAGAGTAGCCCAAGAGCTGGCGGTGGGTGGTGATGACTATCTACCTTCCCTCTAGTCTTACACTGTTAAATTAGGGACGGCTAGCACAGATAGCCCTCGAGTAGCTTTGTGCGAAATTCCAAAACAAAGAAACTAAGCTTCTCACAGATTACACAGGTCTGCAGTGTTTTGGTATTAATAACGGGTTTTTTCACAATTTAAACTACGCAGATTTCGAAAATAATATTCGTTTTTTTTTTCTATCACGTTAGGATTTTTTCTTTTATAAATTTGGAAGAAAAAGTTTTCACTAAGGTCAAATTAGTATTTTACATACCACAATCAACATTTCTTATTATTATGTTTATGTTTGGGTTCTAGAACGATCGATAAAACTCTTACGTCGTGATTGATCCAGAAATCTATAGTCAGAGGTTTTCAACATTTTAAGCACAACAAAATGTGACCCGATTTGAATTAAAATGATTCGCTTATGTAAAAAAGCATTTGAAGTTTTGTGAAAAATCCGTACGCGATGGAGCAAAATGGATATGATTTGCAGATTCATCGTATAGAAATTACTATAGAACACTTAAAAATTCCAAAACAATAAAATCACCGCAAACATTTGACTGACAAATTGTTTTATTTTCGTGAATTGAGAGGGACTAATAAACAATGATGTGCAGCATTCAAGAAATACATTTGTATTCGTGTACTGGATTGAAGAACAAGCTTCAGTTTCTAACGAATTTTTCAGATCTGCAGTTTCGAGTTTAACGTTTCTTTAAGCAAAAATCCATTGATACTAATCATTTATCCTAAAATACACTATATGGAAGAAAATTTAGTTTTGGAGAAATGATATGTTTTATACCAGGTTAATTGTAAAAGTAAATGGAGAAGACCTAATGGCTGCCGTTATTCACTTAAAGATTTCTTCCTTCTAATTTTGCTTTTAGACCACATTTCTGGCAGTCTAAATCTTTGGATTGTGTTGAGTATAGGGGTTAGACAATGGAAAGGAGGGTGTGAAAAGATAGGATTTAAATGTTATGTTTTTGTCTACTTCAACTTTATAAATCTTTAAATTACAGAAGGCTATCAAAATAATTTGAAAATAATGGATATAATGATGAAAGAGTGTATATTACATGCAAACGATTAAAGGGAATTGAAAGGTCAGTGATTGAAAGTCAATATCAGATTTAATATTCAAATAATTTCTCGTTGAAATACATTTGAAAAAAACCTGAAATTTTCTATACTAATTTCTCATCAACAAGAATCAACAGAAACAAAATGGCAAAGCGCTTAAGTATGGTGCTATTTTGTATACAACTTTTGTTTTAACATGCGTTTAAAAAGTTTATAAAAAGTCATTTTAGTATATATGATCATTTTACCTATTAGAAAATTCCATATAAATTATGATTCTATTTCAAAGTTTTGTCTTCTTACCAGTAATAAGCATGAACAAATAGAATATACTAATGGTATATTCATGACGTGGTAAACTTTAAGTCTGGTTATAATTACTAATTTTAACTTAACTTGTCAGGAGTTATCCTGACTCGATCTGAGTGTGTTGAAAAAATCGAATTAATCTGTATATCTATTTTAGTGAAATATGTTGGTTATTTCGAAAAAGTTATTCGTTAATAGTTTAGTGCTCTTATAATTTGCATATTTATTCTGTTTTACCTACACAATTGAAATCAAATCATAAGTCATATTGTATGAATTGTTTTTGTTTTTTTTCTTTGATCTAAACGGATAAACTTTAGTTTTGTATTTTTAGTGTACGTATTATTTCTTTCTTTTTTAGTTCTTTCTTATAGAGAGGTTTGAAACACTTGTTGCATTTAGCTATCTAAGTCTCATAGTAAAACTTCTAAAATAATAATAATTCGTTCTTATTAACAGATATAGTTCCTTTGTAAATTTCTTGGGATGTGCTATGGACGACTAGTTAGCACTTGAACATTTTAAAAACATTTTTGTGTTTTTGTGTATATCACTGTTTTCCTGTGATATAGTGGTAGTCTTGAGATTACCGACGTTGCATTTATAAATTCACCGTAATGTACAACATAAAAAGAAATAAATCTCCATCGACGACTTTATTAACCAAGCCAAAATACCGAAGATATTCTTATGATAAAGTGTTATCAGATTAAGATTTGTATTTTAAACTTGGATATAAAGAGGCTAAAACCAGCGCAAAAACTGAAACTGATATTGACACAAATTCTAAGCTTTTCAAAGTTGACCTATTTTGGGGAGGTTTATTTGTTAAATCTGGTATTAAACCTGGCCAAAATCGTACATATTTCAGAACAAAAAAATAACCAGAAACTGTTTGAAGAGTATTTTAGGCAGCGTGTTAAATTTTGGGATATTTTTCTGTTTCTCGACCTAATTAAAAGCTGTTAACTGTATAGAGTGTTTTGTACTGTCATAAAGGTCTTCTTTTGTACGTGTTTTTCAGAATGACCATGTGTATTTGTAAGGCCTTGTTTAATGTCATCGTTCATTCTGTCCACTGTGGTAAGATGCTGATGTCAAAACTGCGGTCTTGGTTGAGTGTAGGTTAATGCAACTTCTTGTTAAGATACTTTAATTTTACAAGTTTAAGCCATATCCAAAATTTGATGCTGGCCCCTCTTTATGTCATGGCCTGTTTTGTAATTATGTTGTGTCAATGCTACGTTTTCCAGATGTGTCAATCTAGACGCCTTCTTATGTTAGTTTAGTTTTTGTTCTCCTATTCGACATGTAAGTCCAATATTCGTATTTCCGTACGAACCGTAGGTAAGTTCCCTCAGTTTTAATTTTCTTGTCAGATTGCTTCTTTGTCATGAAGTTATTCTGTAGGATTTATTTAAAGATTTGCAATAAACCTTTACGTTAAAATCAAGGTGTAACTTGCAGAGTTTCTTGTCAAATTTAAAGACGTATTACTAAACAGCACAGCTTGGCCTTGTTCTGGTTACTCTTGCTCGTGAAGGCTGAGATGGAGCTGGTAAGGTAACCGTTGTTCTCAAACAGTCTTTTATATAAAGTCAGGCTCTCCATCTTGGTCTCCAGTACAGATTTTCTTTAAATCTTTCAAATGTATTTGCAACTATTTCTCATTTAACAGCCTATAAATAGTTGAAATCGTAAAAAAAAAAACAAATACGTTGTATGTGTCGCTTTGTAATGTAATCAGAGATCTTGGAATAAGACAATTAAAAGACAAAGTAATTCTACAAAAGATGTTTCACAAAGGGAACTGTAGGTGTTTTAATATGGGATACATTAACATCTGAATCGCCATCATGATTCAAGATACATTACAACAGCAGGAATTGCTCTCGAAGAAGAAAAACCTTTATTCTTTTGACTTCTGCTTTTCTTTGCATTCTTTACGGAAACGAGTTTCCGTATCAACTGTATTTTGTACATGTCAAATATTTTTTTACTTTGCAGTTTCAAATAAGGGGGATGTGGTTTATCTTTTTATGTTTCCATAGTGTTTTACATTATTTTCATATATTTTAATACAGGAAATGGTAAACAAAAATTCGAATAAAAAATGAAAAATATGGCCAAATAAGGACAAAAACATTGAATACCTTCCGAATGAAGAATGTTACAAATGTCTGTTAACCTGAAGATGACCTGAGAAGGTAGAAACGTTGCTTTCTATTTTATTGTAATAAAAGTTTTAATACCCACACCAGCCTCTTGAGATATATTTTTACTTCAAATGAGTTTCTCATCATCACGAATTACAATGCATTGTTTTATTAGCTGAATATCTATGTTTTTAACGACATTTTCGGCCGCAAGCACGTTCGACCTCATCAGAAGTTAGAGATAAATACACATATTAAACAGTGTTAAAGCATTTTACAATAATACTTAAATAATGATAATCAGGATTCAAAAGTAACAAAGTTAGATATACTAAACATTCTAACCATTACAAATAAATACCATTGGCGATTTGTGAATTCTCTTTATTATGCTTTATCAGATGCTGCCTCCCAGTGGCTCAGCGATATGTCTGCGGACTTACATGCTAAAATCCGGGATAGCCCATTGTGTAGCTTTGTGCTTAATTCAAAACAACAACATGTTTATCAGATGCTTGTTTACATTTTAATGACTTTACTATTACGTTTAAACCATTAAACGTAAACTTCGTGCTTATCTCTATTACACGTTGTTTGGGTGTATGAAAGTGAACTATAAACATTTTAACGCATTTACTTGAAGTATTCATCCATGCATTTACTAGTTTGCCGAAATTGTTCCTATGGTGTTAAAGCAGCGTCGCTTAAATTCTTACGATCGTGAAATGTTTTGAAGTTTGTGAATTAAAACATTATGTCATAATCCTCTTGTTTTTATAAATGAACGCACTAGCATAGCTACAGAGTTTTTACTTAAGGGGATAGTTTTCTATTGAGTGACATTATCTGTGTATAGAATTTAGACAGTCTACATTTTGATTATCAGATAGCTATGACAAGAAGTTTATTGTCTTGGCTTTTAAACTAACTGAAATAACAAAATATAGAAACTATGATGAACAATAGTTTTACTGTATTCACTGTTGACAGATATACAACAAGCTAGAGCTCATTACGTAAACTTAGGTGTGCCATTTTTGGCGTGTAATTCTTGTTGATGGGACTCGCTTTGAAAATAACTCTGAACACGATCTGTAATGTCTTTTAGGTCGGTGCAACCACCATAGTAGTTTCAATAAGTAATATTAGTAAGTCTGTAAAAATGTTCTTTTCGACACTGAAAACCATCTTTTGACTACATATTTTTTCTGTTGAATGAAGTATTTGTTACGCTTGAACGCGAGGCTTGAGGACAAAGTAGATGGTTACAAAAACCTTGGCTGTGAACTAGAGAAACAAGCCCGAGTTATGATGGCTGTAACGTCAAGGTAGGACCGGAATGCGCTGGGCCTCAGAATGCTGAGACGTATAATTACGAACTTAATACTCGAGCATCCACATCAACCTTGTCGTATCGCAGTAGACTCAAAAGAAATCCACCATCTTATGCATTCGAATACGACGCTTTTTCTTGCAGTTGGATCTACTAGGGAGCCTATGGCGTTCAGCAAATCGATCCTAATCTCTAATGCTTAATTCAGTTGGAATGTACAATAAAATAAACTTTTGGTTTTCATTGTCGAGAAGAATAAGTGGTTGAAAGAATAAAGATTTAATTTGACAGAAAAGATGTTTCATACAATAATATAAAATCATAAAATAATAATGTTTTCAGAAATCTGCAGAATGATACTTCGTTGTGCATAACAGATACTCTGTTTTATATTTTCTTTTATTCACACAGATAGGTATTACGTAAGAAGTTAAATGCTATTTTTATTTCCAGGTAGGATGGCGTGGAAAAGAAGTTTTAATACAAAAAGTGTCGTTCATAAAGCTAGTAGTTTACAAAAGACGTAGCTTTTGTAAAGACACCAAAATACTAGATTAATTTTCACAAGTTCCACTTCATTTTTAAAATTATAATAAAAAAAGTTTTGGCCTTTACTGATTTATTCGATTTTCTAAGTGTTATTTTGTCATCTCGAGACGCGTCAGTGTTGGCAGAACAATTTTGCAAGTATTGTAAAATCAATAGTCATGATATAGAGTTTGCATTTAGGTATATCTTCAAATAAAGTTTGGTTTTTATCGTATCATATTTCGGAATTATTGTTTTTGTTTACAAAACAAAATACTTTTGTGTTTGCTCTTATTTTCCTTCGTTGCTTCACGCATGAATTAAACATAGGAATACGAAACTAGAAATAATACTTATTTGAGGACCAATACTAAGATGGATACAAATTCTGAAACAAATAGTGCGATTGACCGAAAAGTTATAACAGTCTTACAGCTCAAAGGCTATGGAATAGGTGTTGCATAGTAACCCTACGTAGGAGAGCCTTCATAAATAACAGTGGAAGCTTTAGAGCTAATCTGTATGTTTTATAACCACGATCGCCCTGTTTCTGTTTATGTACTATGTTACAGCTTCTGTATGTTCAAACAGGCTTGTCAAACTGTATCTTGATCGTGATGTATAATTCTAGGGTAATATTAGCGGACTTTTACAACCATTCCACCGCACAAGTCCAAGCAGCTACAACATTATTATAGACATGCAGACTTTTGTTTTTTTGCTTTCTTATAAAATAAAAGCCACATCTATCTATTTGCTGTTTACATCGATGGGAATCGAGCCTCTGATTTTAGCGTTATAAATCCGAAGACTTGCGGCTATCCACGGAGGGAGACCCATTTAGACTTCAAAAAGGCTTTCTCTTTCTCAAAATTATTGAATAGTTTATTGCCCAAAGTCAGCCTAGCGTACAATATCTTCGTTAGTTGATCACCATGTTCCTTTTGTAAGTAGTAAATGTTGGTGTGTTTTTTTTTAACTTCATGCGTACTTAACAAAATGTTTCATTACCATTATTACTCGCTTGATATTTTAGTTTATCATAGTCATCTTTTGAAGTTGGCCATTTGATCCATTACGTCATTTATTTAAAGGTTTATTTGCATATCATGAAGAAAAGTTATATTGATGAAAAAGAAAAACATGAATTATTTTGTTATATCTTTAAAAATAATATCATTTATCTATGAAGTTACTTTAAAGTATTGACTATAAAGAAACCAAATTAACTTTGTCCGCTGAGAATAAAGAGAAATAACAAATGAGCCTCTCTGATGGTGAAATATTCATTAACCTTGGCAACAATGTTTATATTTTATATTGATCACAAGAACCGTTTTAAGATAATTTTGGTATTCCTTTTTGAACAGACAGATATAAATGAATTGTTTCGGGTCAGTGTTTTGAAAGAATTAATTCACATACTCACACATGAACATATTTATATATGGACAGACAGGTATGTATATATAAATATATTCTTTTTACAAAATGATACGTTAAACAATTCACTATGCCTTGTTGACTAAAACCAGAGTATTATTCTAGGAGAAAGAAAATACTTCAGTTGTAGCTACACAACAAATAAGCAATAAATATAATGTATGAAATGCTTGCATGAAATAATGTAGCAATGTGGATCCAAACTCGGTTCATTAAAGGCTTCTGTAGGTATGCGTGACTGTATTTCAAATACTCAGCTTCTGTACGGTCATATAAGTCATGTGATGCGCGAAACTGATGAGTGTATATAATCCAACCTTTAGGGTTATTAGACTTACTAAGAGAGGGAGAAAGAAAATTGAAAAAATATAAATAAAAAAGAAAATGATATATGTTTCTTCTATTATATCTCCTGAGGGAATATTTTAGAAAAGTAGTTAAGCAAAAATACATAAAAGACACGCAAGATAGAGCTCGTGTTCTCTTGCAGGTGGTCTGAAAAGAATTCGCAACAGTAAATGACGTAGTTTTATTTTGCATTCTAAACTGATCTGGTAGAACTTTTTACATTAACTAATTAACTCAACATAATTATGTTTTCCTGATGATTGAAAACCAATTTTTAATGAAATATTCTGTTTAAGTATTGAAAATAATCTAAACCGGTCTTTTATTATTCTCAACATGCTAGAAGAGTGTGTATTTTTGTTTTACAGTCAATGGAGTTTTCTAATTGAATAGCGTGTTATTTACTGAATTCATTGATTCGATACGTGAGTGCTTTTCTTTAATTTGCATTATCATATGTTTTGAATCTACGTACAATTTACAGTTATAATTTCTGTTTTTGAATACATGTGAAATAACATACGTCTTCTATCATCTTGATAATCAGGAAATTACTGTTTATAACTTTAAATTGCGTTTGTACTACATAGTATTTAGATGATGCATTGTCACAAACATTTTCCTGACAAATGGGCCAAAGAATTACAGTTATCAACAAAAGCTCGCGCTGAAACAAAGTAGTCACGCGAAAGTTACATTCTAATTACTTTCTTCGTGGTACACAGTATTACGTCATTATATGCTTGTAAATAAATATTTGTGAAATGTATAGCTTCAACCGCTGCAATACGTAAGAATGAAACTTACTGTTAGTTTTACGTAATGAAAAATAGAACAAATATTGTGAAATTCGACTTGTTAAATATAATTTGTTTGCGTTTCTACGTTAAGCACAAAGCTCTGCCGACTACGGGTGTGTAAACCAGATTTCCAGCAGAAATATCGCTGTGTCATTGGGGGGCTGTTAAATATGAAATTTTAATATCATGTGTTTTTTTTTAATCATAACGTGGGTAAAACTAAAACATCTGATACACTCGATTGGTAAATGGAAACATTAAATATTTGAATTATTTTATTGGAAATCCGGGTAAAGGAAAGATCGGTGAAGATTTAAATAGCATAAAACCCAAACTAACTCTTAAAATGCCCTTGTTGTTAATTACTAAAAGTTAACTTGCATATTGCTTTATTAATAATGGTTCAGTGGCAGTTTTTCTCTCTCCCCAAAACTTATCGTATTTTTCCTAATTGACGCCCCCGGGATTGCTGTCAATTTCAAAAGGAGAGTCTAATTTTTTACACGTGATTTGTTGATTTCATTCCTAATAGGTGTATATATGTGTGTGTGTGTGTGTATGTATGTATGTTTTTTCTTTTCTTTTTTTAAATCAAAATTTCTGTAAAAAACTGGATTATATGTTGGATTACTATTGCTGTCAAAAATTACAGTAATGAAATGGATTACATGTTGGATATAGGATTATATGTTGTGTTACTATTGTTATCACACAAGTTTTTAAAACTATCTGGGTTAGATAATTAGAGTTTTGTTTGTTTGTTTGTTTTGAATTAAGCACAAAGCTACACAATGGGCTATCTGTGCTCTGCCCACCACGGGTATCGAAACCCAGATTTTAGCGTGTAAGTCCGCAGACATACCGCTGAGCCACTGGGGGAGCAGATAATTAGAGAGAGGACTTTAATTAAAAGCAATAAGGTATTATAGTTACTGCAGAAGTATTTATTAAAAGTGTATTAGGTACTCCACTTTCCAAACTCATCGACGCTTGAGCTATTTTTGACAGGATTTGCTCTTCTGTACCATAGCGGAATATGGTTTGGTATCTGTGCTCTGCACGGCACAGATAGCCCGTTGTACAACTTTGTATGCAGCAACAAAGGACAGTGCGAGATTTGTCGTATCTGACTAGAGTCAAGCATTGATGACAAATTTTGTCATTATACAATGTACAAAACAGAACTGTGATGAAAAAATGTCGAATGGTGGGGACTTTTAAACCAACATTAAAAAGTATAATTCTCGTGACTACAGGACAGACGGTCATTTTAGCGGTTTTGTTGCTATAAAACTAGTAATGAGTTATTGTTTTTTTATACACCTTTGGAATTAACTACAGATGATTCATTTGTATCAACGTAAAGAAAATGTAATAATACAGACATGTCATGGTATGGATATCTAAAGTTTTGATACAAATATCCCGAAATATTAAATTAACGTCTTCAAATCATTACGTTTCTCACTCGAACGTTCGGATTTTTTGTTGCCACAAATGTTTCACAATTTCAAGCAGTTGTTCTTCATTAGCACAGCTGTGTGTGTGAAAACTTATAACCCTAAAAAACAACAAAAAACATACTTCGAAACATGTGTTTGGCACAGCACAGTTAGTTTAGTGTGTGGCTTTCTGCTTAACACGAAAGAAACAAACTGTTTTCTAAATTTCGCTCGTGTTAGTTTATTTGTTAAATTTTGCTCAAAGCTATTTGAGAGCTATCCTTAATTTTAAAATGATTGACTCTTGCGGTAGGCCCGGCATGGCCAGGTGGTTAGGGCACTCGACTCGTAATCTGAGAGTCGCTGGCTCGAATCCTCGTTACACCAAACATGCTCGGTTTTAGGTATGGGGACGTTAATTATCAATCCCACCATTCATTGGTAGAAGAGTAGCCCAAGGGTTGGCGGTAGGTGGTGATGACTAGCTACCTTCCTCCTAGTCTTACTTTGCTAAATTAGGGACAACTAGCAAAGATAAACCTCCTATAGCTTTGCGCGAAATTCAAAAGAAACAAATTCTTGCGGTATTCCTACGAAACCGAATAACGTATTTGACTGCGATTTTTGTACCTCACCCACAGTCCCAAAGTTTTTTAAAGCTATAACCTCACGTGAACCAAGTAGCTGCAGATTCGCAGTCCAACACTCTACACAATGGGCCGTGTTCATTCTCCGTGTATTTTCAAATTAAACACGAAATGGTTGCAACTATTATTTTTAAGATAAGAATATTACCGAAACGTCTCCAGTAAAATTATTATTATGTGTATGCATGTGATTAACGTGCATCTAATTACATTTAATAAGAATATGACTTCAAATAAGTGAATAAAAATGAACTTCGCATGTCACCTGAGATTCAGTGCTAGAAACTATTTATAAAATTCATTAAAGTGATTTAATATGTGAAATATATTATACTACGTGAAATAAACAACATACAATTAGTACTTTAAGAACAAAACAAAGAAACTTAATGATCATTATATCGGTATAGAGTTTATTACACTGTCGTACGTAACTACTATTTTCGATCCTATAAGCAACTGAAATGAGAAGGTGAGCTATCAAAATGTTTAATGGAAATACAAGTCCAGGATGTAAAGGCTTTATGCTACATTCTATGACAAGCGAGCATGTAAAAGTCTTACGCTATATCTCATGACAAGATAGGACATAAAGGCTTTACGCTGTATCCTATAACGAGCTATTTTCTTTCGGAAGAGCCTAGACTGAAAAAAACAAAACAAAACAAAACAAAACATATGCCCTCTCCTCGTTTCTCAAATTTGTTTCAAATCTAATCAATAGTATTCAGGTATTGCAGACACTCGGTAGATTCGAACACTTGAAATAGCACTGAGATTTGGTTGCACAAATTAAAAATTCGTGAACTCATATAACAAGTTTGTTATCTGTCAGTGAAAATAGCAGTTTTTATATGCTTGTTCCTTCTTGATATATTTACCTCATGGTTCTCGTTGTCACGACTGTTCCTGAGAGAGGATTCAGCTGGACTGTTTCAGAGCTTCAGTGACTATAAAGGTCGACTGCTTGTTGAGGAAGACAACGAGTCTCCGGTAGAAATCAAGGTCGACGGCTTTTTTGTTAACCACGTTACTCTCTCCTTCGTTAACGAGATTGGACAAGAAAGTGGATTGTGATTGATTATAATAATAGTACGCGCTGAAACACTTCTGTTCAAAGAGCTATCTATAATGAAACAGGCCAAAATTTTTGAAGTTGATGGTTGCACAACGGAGCCTATATTATATATATATATATATGTATATATATTTAGTAACATTTATTCTGGGAAAAAATGTTATCGTGATTCAATCAGATTTCATTATATTAATTATGAAATATGTATTCACTTTGTATTAAATACCAACTGAAATGGACACAGTCGTATACAACCAAAATTGCTTAGATTAAAACGGTGTATTTTGGAATAATTATTTCGTATCATTAATCTGAGAACAGAAGAAAACAGCTGAAAAATTGAGTAAGTGTCCTTTCCTACTTGCGCTTTTAACAAATAGTGGGATTGACAGTGACATAATAATAATCTCGCGGCTGAAATGGCGAGCGTGGGAAATAGTTTAATTTGGTTGAAAGTGAAATCGAGAAATTTATAGGAGTTAAAAAGTTGTATTTTTCATCCAACATTTTATAAAACCATGCTTTTTTATGAACGATTAAGATATATTTAAAGATTAGTTCGCAAGTTTTGCTCGGCATGGCCACCTGGTTAAGGCATTCGACTCGTAACCCGAGGGTCGCGGGTTCGATTCCCCGTCACACTAAACATTCTCGCCGTTTTAACCCTTACACTACTAAATTAGGGACGGCTAGCGAGGTTAACCTTACTTTTAATAGGGAGTCAAACCCTCCTTTACTCCAAATATTGATGTTATTCAGCATTTATTATCTTTGACAGGGCCGAGCGCGTAAGGCGTGTGACTCGTAATCCGAGGGTCGCGGGTTCGCACCCGCGTCGCGCTAAACATGCTCGCCCTCCCAGCCGTGGGGGTGTATAATGTGACGGTCAATCCCACTATTCGTTGGTAAAAGAGTAGCCCAAGAGTTGGCGGTGGGTGGTGATGACTAGCTGCCTTCCCTCTAGTCTTACACTGCTAAATTAGGGACGGCTAGCACAGATAGCCCTCGAGTAGCTTTGTGCGAAATTCCAAAACAAACAAACAAAATCTTTGACGTCAATGTTCACTACATTTATAGGTTGCGAAACGTCCGTAAATAAGAAAATACAAAACAAAATCGATAGTCTGTGTGGAGGAGGGCACACAAAGATCTCATATATCTCAGAGAGTTTGCTGGTACTATTTATGTAGGAATGGAATATCAAAAATAGCCGTAGCTATTGCAGTAATGCATCAATTTAAATTAAGCTTCTACACTAACAACACTATAAAGGCGTTCCTTCAGTTATACTAACTTCCTACTTTGACATATAAACTATAACTTCGGCTCGTAAGACATTTCTACGGCTAATGACTGTTAATTAATTAATAACATGAAACACTGTGGAAGGACATTAAAAACTGGGTGTTGAAAGCATTCATAAATCAAATGGTTACTAAACAGCTAAAGGCAAATGAGATAAACTGCAACACAAATATTGTACTAATATAAAACACCCCGTCGCTCCAAACATGCTCGCCTTTTCAGCCGTGGAGGCGTTATAATGGTAGATCAATCCCACTATTCATTGGTAAAAGAGTAGCTCAAGAGTTGGCGATGGGAGGTGATGACTAGCTGCCTCCCCTCTAGTCTTACACTGCTAAATTAGGGTCGGCAAGCGCAGATAGCCCTCGTGTAGCTTTGCGCGAAATTCAAAAACAAGCAATATGAAACATAAGTTTAAATAAATTCCATGGAATTATAATAGTCACGCCAATGTAAATATTTGTAAAATGCAACTTTAAGTCTTTATAATCACACACAAAATTACATAGATGCAAGTTAAAAAAAAAAGAAATTGCACTCACATCCCAAACAGTATCTGAAAAATATTTATATGAACATATGTATATCAATTTCGTATTTACAAAAATATTTATGTTGTAATTAGCTACAAAAATACCAAGGTCTTGTTTTTGTTCAGTTTCATTTAGAGCTTAACTGCATTAAAACAGTATTATATTTGTATGAGGGCTGAAAGGCAAACCACGGATTTAAAATGTGTGATTTTTATTTAAGGTAGGGTTGAGAATTTAACCAGTTAAATGAGGTTTTGACTAGATTTCTCGCTATTGTTTATTTCAAATAATATTACATTGTACTTACTACATGAAAATGTAACACTTAATGGGATGTACAACATAGAACAAACGCTCATAGTACCAGTTTTCTCTGAAGTAAAATAAAATTAATTATTAGGCAAATGATACTTTAGCGGTGTTTTTTTCCTTCCATAGAGCGAATGAATATATGTAGTGTTTGGTTCGTTAGGTTCAGACGGTTGGGTCTTTTATGGTCTAAAGTGTGTAA
Source organism: Carcinoscorpius rotundicauda (assembly GCA_011833715.1). Taxonomy (NCBI): domain Eukaryota; kingdom Metazoa; phylum Arthropoda; class Merostomata; order Xiphosura; family Limulidae; genus Carcinoscorpius; species Carcinoscorpius rotundicauda. Next base: position 44,226,091 of record CM022391.1, on the reverse strand, counting down.
TCGGTTTTATAAGCTATCGACGATGTGGAATGTAACTCCTCCCGCTTAAGAGAGAGTCACGCGTAGCCAGTATAATTCGCTCTGAGTTCGATAAAGTGTCACGGAAAGCCGTCAGTGTTATGCTAAAGGAAGAAATTGGTACAAAGGAACCCTTTGTATATCTATGTTGTTATTTCTTAAACGCCTTTTTTTTTCTTTTGTTACAGCACTGTATCTTTACTTTAACAGAGAAACAGACGGCGTTGACTCTGAAAAGCATATATAAGTAATAAGTTGGCTTTTTGTCAGTATAGACCTGCCATTTTCCTACGTAGTGAGCAATGAATATAAAGTATAGTCCAGTAAATCACAAGTGAAAAAGAATTGTATAATGAGAAAAGCCGTTGAGGAATATACAAGGGTTGGTGACACCTAGGTCAGCAAAAAATGCCTTGTTAAACGTGTTATGATGTCCGTGATGGGCTCCCCCACTTTCTATTGGCTTCGTCTGGCAAAGTTTGTTATGTTGGCTTCGATATGGTTTATTAAGGGTACGGATCATGTGTCAGCGTTATAATATGCCAGATTCACTTTGAAAGGAATATGGAGACTCATTTATCTGAAAAAGGGAAGTTTTCTTTTTGATTTCTTAGAAATATCTAAAATGATCTTTTTATTGTTTGTTTGTTTTTCAGATTAATGTTACACAGTAAAGGCAGGTATTAATCTTGCAATAAGTTGTACATGTATCTCTCTTTAAAGTAATTAGAAGAAATAATGTAAATCGTATTATCTGCAATAGTTACATTAGAGAAGTCATTGTTCAAAAAAGTTATACGTAAATGCATGCTGGCTGTAATACGATATTTTAAAGTGTTTTTTTTTGTTGTTGTTGATGTTATAGGTTAGCTGTGCATTCACAAGGTTTGACTAATATCGTGTATTTCATTAAAGTGGCCCTTAGTAGCGATACTAGTAATTTTAATTCTTTATTGGTATGTATATTTTTGAAGAATTTTGTTATTTGTATTACTTAGAGATTTTGTCGAAGTTCCTCTATTGAACCGAATTTCACGTTGTATTTGTGAACATTATTCTTATGTTTCATGATTTTGTTTTTCGGCCATTAGCGTTTGATTTATTTTTTTTTCACGCCGTTAGCTTCATGATACATCAAATAAGTGCTTCGATATCGAACAAATTAACGAGATTTAAACTCGTTTGTTATTGTTTATCTCATTTAAATATTTTTGGATTCCGAGAAATCAAGGTTTCTTTATCCTGTGTTCGTGCTTTAATTCTTTAGTGACGAGTCCGGTCGTGGCTTAATGTTTAGCGTCCCAGAACAGTAAATAAATTCTTATGATTTGACGTATAAGGTTAATAATATAACAAACAAAAATGTAAGAAAGATAAATTTTAGCACAAAGTTTTTGTGATAATATACTTTCCTATAAAGTAATTTAACGTCTATAAGCAAGACGCCTTTGTTCATCCGTTATTTTGTATCCAGCTGATGATCATAAGTTAAAAATATTTCTATAATGTCGCAGATCTTCGTGCACTGAATTTCCCGGGATCGCTTTACATCTTCGAAGCACATTATGATTTATTTGCATCTTCAAAACAAACCATGATTTGTTTAGATTTGAGAGATAAAAAAAATAAAAGGCTGTCTTTGTTTTATTTCAGAATCTTTGTAAAAAGATACACAAAAGAACATTCGGTTAATATCGTTTCTAATTTCGAACTGATAGACAAGCGAGAAGGCATCTGATAAATATCACCCACTATAAGCTTTGGGCTACTAATACCTGACGAAGGAGTAGTCCAAGATTTGCAGTTGAATGCTGTTTACTCGCTGTCTTAAGTGTAGAGCGCATTTTGATGGAAAACGATCACGAACCATGAGCTCTCACATTCAAAGACTGAAACACTCCGCATCTACGCAGCTAAGTTTCATATTGTTTACGTTTACCGTAACCTATATAACTATCCACAAACTTTCCCACCTGTTATTTTATAATACCTGTTATAATACTTCACTGAGACGTGTTTGGTTTGTGAAACAATTTGTATATTATTGTGGAAACACGTATTTTATATTAAATGCTACAGACAAGCCAGCAGTATGTTTTTTCTTGTTTGTAATTATTCATTCTTGTATCTTTTTCAAAGGTGCAAACATAAGTTCTTGGTTATGTTTTCCAATAACACACGTAATTTACTTAAAAATTAAATAAGGTTTTGTTTATTTTATTTTGTTTTGAATTTCACGGAAAGCTACACGAGAGCAATCTGCGTTAGCCGTTCCTAATTTAACAGTGAAAGACTAAAAGAAAGGTAGTTGCTCATCGTCACCAACCGTCAACTCTTGGGCTATAGTTTTACAAACGAATAATGGGATTGAACGTAACATTATAATGCCCACACGGATAAAAGGGCGAGCATGTTTGAGGCGACGGGGAGTCGAGCCCGCTACCATCAGGTTACGAGTTGAGTGCCTTAACCACCTGGCCATGTCGGACCTCGAAAATTTTTAATTAATCCCATAATCAGATGTCTTATCTGGGATGTTTCCTGTTTGTAACTCTTATCCAAGCTGACATTATTTTTCAACATACTTTGGCTGGTATCAAAGTACCTTATAAACCTCTACACTTCCTAAGAGGTTCTCAATTTCCGTCTTTCAAGTGAAGCCCATTTAAATGCAACTCTTGAATAAGGAAACATTTCCAGCTTATACCAGATTATTGTACTCATATATATTAGTATTAGAAATAAGCTGCTTTACCATTCCGTGAAAGTTTTCTTCATTAAATTCATTTTTAAGTTTAACATTATTCAAACAGATTGGAGTGTTTTTAAAAGTTTGGTTTAGCTTACGTAATGATCTTTTTGAGGGAGCGTAAAACTATTTTTTACTTCTAAACCATGCAATTTGCATGTAAAAAATTTTAATATACTTTTGTGCGACTTTCGAACTAGTTCTTCTATACAACTGCGCAACTTTTGATGTTTAGTGAAGAAATTTCTCAGACAGCATAAGCTTTTAGTAGGATTACTCACATGCTCGTTTTGTTTGTTTTTGAATTTCGCGCAAAGTTACACGAGGGCTATCTGTGCTAACCGTCCCTAATTTAGCAGTGTAAGACTAGAGGGTAGACAGCTAGTCATCACCAATCACAGCCAACTCTTCGGCTACTCTTTTACCAGCCAATAGTGGAATTGACAGTAACATTATAACGCTCCTATGACTGAAAGGGCGAGCATATTTGATATGGCAGGGATTCGAACCCGCGACCCTCAGATTACGACTCGAACGCTTTAACCCATCTGGCCATGCCGGGCTTACTGACATAAACATGGTCTTCAAGACGGTAGATATGTTTTATATCTAAAATTTACAGTAGTACTACATAATAAAACAAAAACATGACGTTGTTTCAACAATTTCATGGAACACAAGCAGAGGAAAACGCAAAAATGGTTTTAATTATTGTCAACATTTTATCCGTTTGCCACACTTCTCTTTTAAGTTTTAGTTCTGCCTTTTCTAACGTGCCCAGAAAATATAGCTATACGAGAAATCTCTCTAATATCTATAATTAATGATCATTCTAGGTTAAGGTTTACGACACGTGCAAGATAACGCTTTTTAGTTTTCAAGGCATTCCCAATCTGTGAAAAATATATAATTACTAAACATGACGACGAAGTTTAAAGTTTTAGTACAGTCAATGAACACATTTTTTTTAATGGAGTAATATGTATACTTACTTATTTAATCGTTACTAAGAACAAAGCTTCGAGTGGTTTAGCTCAAAGCCAAACAACTCTGTATATAGTCATTTCTAATTTTGAACGAAAATGTCAGAGAGAAGGCAGCTAGTCAATAGCACCCACCATCAACTATTAGGATACTTTATCTGATCAAATAATGCGATTTTTCTACAGTTTGCCACGAGCTATAAACCATCAAAATTTACAGTCTATACACTAATCACTTAGCCTCGGCCCAGAGAGAAAGTACACTCGTTATTATCGATAGATCAAAGTATTATTTGTGGACTTATTTTTTCTGGCTTGGTCGTACAGCGGCTTAGGCTTTAATTAAGTCACTTACAGGAACAGTAAAAGTTTCATAAAACTTTAAATTTATGTCTTTGTACTATATCAGCTTGGATGTTCAACATAAAGACAGGGAATCAAGAAAAAAAGATCCTAAGGAGAAGAATTTTAACAGTCATTTCTGTAGACAAACTAGCATGGTAATTGTTTCATATTGCTACCCTGTACTTCATAGCTGGAACGTTTGGAACGAAGCAAAATTCCATTTTTGGCAATCCCTGATACACGAACGGCAATATTTCTTGAAAAAACTTCATAAACATTATTTTTAATTGTTTAATCAATGTTTAAGTTGCATATCTGTTCAATTCAAATTTTTATAATTACCCTTTCATCTTTATTCTTAAGAAGATACTATTTTACGCTAACCTTGAAATTATTAGGTTTTTGGAAGGACTCGTATTTATGATTGTTTGTTTGTTCTTTGCGCAATTTCATACAAAGTTCACGACAGTTATCTGTACTATCTGTCCTTAATTTTAGAATGAAAGACCAGAGGGAAGACAAATAGTCAACATAATCTACCGTCGGTCCTTTTGCTGCTTTCATTAGACTAAATAGTCGGATTTAGTGTAAATCTTGAAACGTAATGACGATCTCAAAATCTTTGTAAGGTCAGATTCTGTGGGTTATAGCATCATTAATGACACATGCGTCACAAACACACAGACAAAAAAGGAAACTAAATTTCCGTCAACATTTCAATTCATTCAACAAATTACTGATGAATTTTGCTTTGTACTTTACACGTAAAATGATTGAATTCACCCAGTTTCGTTATATCTTTGCAGTCAGTGTTTCAATGGACAAAAATATAAAATTACTCAGTATGGAGCAAAGGGTGGTCCCTACCGATAATGAATGATACACAAACGATTAATTCATTTGAGGGTTATCCGTTTCTCTAGTTTAGCATTTTTAAACAAACGATTAATTCATTTGAGGGTTTTTACACCTCTTGATTAGCATTTCGTATTCATAGAATCGCCTCAACAAAGCACTTTGCTTACTGATCAATTATAAACAACAAATCGAATTTTATTTACCTTTAAAATATATTCTAAACCAATGTATTGCTTAGAAATAACTTAATGCGTCGTTATTTTATACAAAACCTATGTCAGTTTATGAAAGCTAATAACACACTTCGTTATTTTGTTAGAATAATACGTTGTGAGCTTTTGACAGGTTTTATTGATCATAATTCTCTACATAATATTTATAAATTATGATGAAATATTATCACTAAGATTCAACATAATTTTACCAAACATGTATATTAATTAATGAGTTAGAATTTCATTGCCAATATTTCAATCTTCGTTTTAATAAACTGTTGATGTCACAAATGCTGAGACTCGTAAAATGTGTTAACAATCCATCATTACCGTTTTGTGGGTCCGCTGTACTTAATTAGTCTTAGGTAGACTATTATTGTTAATGAGTTGCTTTTTGATATTGCTTTCACAATTTCTGATTTCTGTTATAAGTTTAAGCAAAGACCAAGATGATTATCAATAGTTTTTTGCTTTTTGTTTTTGCTTAAAACAGAAAGAAATGTAGGTGGCTCAGCGTGACATAACGCTTTGCAGAATCATGACTATGTGTAATTTTATGTACGGTTTTCCCGAGAATTTGCTATCTTTTGAATGTTTTCGTTACGCCCTCTAGTGTAAAAACTCTAGGAGCTTTTGTTTCTTAGAGGCACGATGCCTGTAATTCTTAACGAAGGAAGGCGGAGTTGTTGGAGCATATTTTCTTGATACACTAACTATAAGAATACACTTTGTCAATCACCGATACAATCGATATTATCTCTCCGGTTGATGTTGACAGTGCCTGAAAATGGGATGATGGCTGGAGATGGTGTCAGGTGTGCGACCAAGTCATATGTGTTGATTAATAGAGTCGTGCAGGTCGGCGTACTCTTTCGTCTTTAAATAGATAATGCAATGACTTCACGCTGGCATGCTTTCGACCAGGAAACCACTACCTATCAGATTCTAACTAGACGAAAGGGGAGTTTGACTGTTTGCGAAATAAATGTTGTGGTTTTCTACAGGAATGTGGTTATGCATCCGTTGACCAAATGTAAAGCATTTCTTTGGGAAGCGGTACCTTTTGTAATGTTATAAAAAGTAGTAACAACACCAACTTTGCCATGCTGGTGATGATCACAGTTAGGCTACAGGTATGGTTGTTATTTTCGTCTTATGTGCCGCAAAGCAACTAATCAAACACATCATTATATCTTATTAAAAGAAAAGTAAGTAGGCTTTATTCGCAAGCCTTGACGATGGTAACTCTGTTACCGTAAGTAGACGGTTGAAACAACAGATAAAGAGTTTATCTTTCACGTTGTTTGTATTACTCTTAATATAAACTGTAAATAGAAAACAGAGAGAAATACGACACTAGTTACTTTTGCTGTCTGAGAATAACCATTCAGAAAGAAAAATAAATAAAAAAACTGTAAAACGAACAATGCTAGATAATATTCTCTTTCTTTCTTTCATTTTTTGTTAAATCACAAATGACCTAATTAGGTGCTAATTGTAGACCCTGCTTTGTCAAAGGTAATAATTGACTTACTTAAATGATTAATAACTTGTGCCTTTAAATTAAAAGCCAAATATACATAAAACAACTGGAAATGTGCCCTTTTTTAGGACGTTTGTAATCCCTCGTTTTCAGCAAAAATCCTCAAACAAAACAAACCTCTACACTGTCGGACAGTTTCTAGCTACCCTACCAATAACCATAATAATCAGGCCAGCCAAATCTGAGTGATTGTTGTTAACACAAACACATAATGAATCATCCTTATAGTAAAATTAATACTTTTTTGTTTGTTTTGGAATTTCGCACAAAGCTACTCGAGGGCTATCTGTGCTAGCCGTCCCTAATTTTGCAGTGTAAGACTAGATGGAAGGCAGCTAGTTATCACCACCAACCGCCAACTCTTGGGCTGCTCTTTCACCAACGAATAGTGGGATTGACCGTCACATTATACACCCTCACGGCTGGGAGGGCGAGCCTGTTTAGCGCGACGCAGGCGCAAACCCGCGACTCTCGGATTACGAGTCGCACGCCTTATGCGCTTGGCCATGCCAGGCCAAAAAAATAATACTAAAGAAGAAAAATAATATTGTATGTTCCTGTGGGTTAGGAACTGTGTGTGTACACGTGTGTAAAAATAAATTTAATTATCTTTTAATCAGTTTCAATGAATTGTTATTGTGTAATGTTGTTAAAAAGTTGCTACACGCTAAAATATCTAAGATAATGTAATCGTATTTGTTATATTGTTACATATTGTACATTTACATGAAATTTTATGCCGCTGGGTCATAAAATCTCAAGAACAAAAGGAAAGAAGTCTGATAAACTGTTCGACATATTGTATTTGTCATATATGATATCTATGAGGCCTTTCGCTAAACACCAAGTCATTCAAACCGGCTAGGATATGATACACCTAGTAGTGGTACAAGTACTGTTCTATAATCAGTTGCTTGAACTGTCTCGGTATGTGACAGGTTAAGTTAGTGAACTGTAATATATATATGTTATATCACATTTTAAGTCAGTTAAATAAAATCTTTCATGTCGTACAGGTCTTGGCGAGTTATTGATTTCAGCCAATTTCTGAACAATATTATATATTTAGCATTAGTAATGTGGCATCGCATAGGCATGTGATAGGTAACGAGATAAAATCGCCTTCTGTTTTTTCACATTTTCAGTTTTAACTTTCCTTGATGTACCTGGAAAATACTGATTATTGACATTTGACCTCGCGTCATCTTGTCAATGGTTGTGATGCTAAACGTCCGCATTCACCACGATGAAACCTCTACTACAACTCTCATTTGTGTATTTCTTTAAACAGTGGAAACAATTTGTATTTTGTATTTAGGGCAAACTACTCAAGTCATCGACCACAGTTCTTAATTTTAAGCTAGTAAGTACACTTCATCTCACACAATCCATGCTGAGAGATTGAGTGTCACATTTATAACGCATCGACAGCTTAAAGTGAATAATATTTTGTGGTATCCCATGGATCCAAAATCAACCAGCCAGCCTCGAAATCTAGGGCTTTATTAAAGCGTCGATACGTGTTCAATTTGTTGAGATACACAAAGCATCATTGGTACAACCTATTTACATTTGTATAATGTATCGGAATTTAAAAAAAGCTAGACTATTATGTGCATTTGATGAAGTGTGGATAACTTCAAAGAAAGGTGAAACCATACTTACAGTATAAGTCTGAGGAAGTATGTTGTCGTGGTACATTTTCTACAGATAAAAATATGAGGAAAATATATCTGATTTTGTAAGTCATTTCAAACTCTTCAAATTGACTGGAAGGTACTACATTCTTTTAAAAATTTCTTTTAACATTATTCAGGTTCATTAAACCAAGATGTATCAAAGTGGACATTTCTTTCATACTTTTGTGTAGTTTTCATTTTATGATAAGATTATTATCTTCAGTGTCAGAAAAGAGCAAAATAAGCAATAATTGCACTTGCATTCCAGATGCCTATCCAGAATTTTGTGAATATCGTCCAAATGAGATCAGTGTACATAAAGAAAAGAACCGTGAGGAAAGTGTGCTTTAATGTTGTTTCAACCTTTCATATATAGTTTACCAAATACGTTTATACTTTCAACACAAAATATATTCGATTTTGTCTTGCTTATCTGCTCAGGGATAGTGGTTGTTTATTGTATGCCTTCATATGCCTTTTACTGAGAAAGAATAGTGAAGATCGTTTGGTTTAGAAATAAAACAGCAAATGTCTTGTAAAAGAGAAATATTTTAATGGTAACGTGTCAGAAGGATAATCATAAGTGATAATGCTAAAGATTTCCAAAATGCACAAGTTCTCAATACGTTTCAACACATGTATTCTTTCTTTCTGAGAATGTGAGCAAAATTTGAACCGGAGAGGTTGTTGGACAAAACGTTAATCACTGTTTGTACGACAGATTACAAAATTTAGTCATTTGTAAAGGATTAGTCCGCTCAAGATATCAGATCAAAAGGCCGGGGTAATGGAAGGTCTCTTTCTTCTGCTTTGCGATTTGTTCGACTGCACACATCTTTACTTTTGGAAAACCGATTTCAATAGAGTGGTATTTATTTTTCACAAATAACTCTTCACATTCTCTGAAAAAGACATTTTATTTCTGGAATTAATATTTAGGCAACATATTTGCTTGATTTTCGTCCTTGATAGTCGTCCTTAATTTAGCAGTGCAAGACTAGAGGGAAGGCATCTGGTCATTATCACCCACCGCCAACTCTTGAGCTACTCTTTTACCAACGAATAGTGGGATTGACCCTCACATCATAACGCTCCCACGGCTGAAAGGGCGAACATGTTTGGTTTAACGGGGATTCGAATCTGCGACCCTCAGATCACGAGTCGATTGCTTTAACCACTTGGTCGTGTCAGGCCATATCGGAAAGGAGGGTGTGTATTTTTCTGATACCAAACCACATCGAGCTATTTGCTGTATCCACACAGGAAATTCGAACTCCTGATTTTAGCATTGTAAATCAGTAGACTTACTGTGGGGGACTCCGAAAGGCAGCGATTATATTCAATACTATATTTGTTACTGGTTTGCATAATTATATATAAATGGTGGTTTTAACTTGAACTTTCGAAATATGCGAAACGTAATTTGGAATTTCTGCTTATAGCAAATCTACTAAGACTATCTTCTGCCTTCTCTAACTTTAAATTACTATTTATAGGTAAAGACAGTCAGTCAGCAACGCACTGGTACCCACAAACCATACTATGTGATTGGTTTTTACTCTTGCAACGCATCCGCAGCTTAAAGTACGGGGAATATTTAAAAGGATCGCATGGATTTGACTCAAGCTTAGAAACTCCAAAACCCAGAGTTCTATCCCAAGACAGACCCCGCGCCCTCCTTATATATATATATATATATATATATATATATATATGTATGTATGTATGTATGTATGTATATTGCTATATTTAGATCAGTTTATATTTTCAATGATGTTATATAATTTATAATTAACTGCTTGCACACATAATACCCTCGTTTGTGGTATAAATGAACACATACTAGGCTCAACAAATTCATTGTTAACGATCAAATTAACTGCTAATAATATAAAAGTACTTTGGCTTTATAAATTTTGTTACATATTTTTTATTGTAAAATATCGTTAATTTTTTTGTTTAAACTTTTCGCGCGATGCTAAAAGAGGGCTATCATTACACAGCTGTTCCTAATTTGGAATTGAGGGTTTACGGAGAAGGCAGATATGGTCAGTTACATTGATCTTTATATCTTGAGCGAAGACGTCTTCAGCAATGGACGCGAACTTGAAGTTTGAGGACTCGTTGTCTGGCCGTAGTAGACTAATAAGACATCCTGGGTTTGTCGTCAATGATTATTTGTATCTACGTTTTAATTTTTTGCAATATTTTGTATAAAAGAGCATTAAAATTTTATTATAAATTTAAACCAATTTTGTATGCAACTGTATATGTATACACATATAATAGCACATGTATATGTGTATATATAAACACACAGAGCCTTTAGTTACTGTTTGATACTACGAGCACACCGCTAGTACAGCGGTATGTCTACGAATTTACAAAGCTAATAACAAGGGTTCGATTCCTCTCGGTGGGCTTAGCAGATAGCCCGATGTGGCTTTGCTGTAAGAAAACACACTTGATGCTACTAATAAAGACACTTTAAAATAACATTTGAAGTTTGATTTGGAAATAGTAACTTAATTATATTTACAACTGAAGTGATTTAAATATAAAGTTGTGTTAATATTGCGAAAATTGTGAAATCAAAGAACTGCAGGTAAAACTGAACAGTTAAAACGAACATTGCCAGAGTGATGAAAAAGAGCGAAAACTCCATTATGCACGGATAGCAGAACCTTACTAAAAGGGTTTGAATTAAAAGGCTAAGGGGACAATGATTTGGGTGTCTTTCGTTTGGTACTCATATAATGTAGGAAGCGCTCATTTTGATCTTTGTTTCATCATGAATACGCTGCCCAAAGGCCCGACATGGCCAGGTGGGTTAAGGCATGCGAGTCGTGATCTGAGGATCGCACCAAACCTCCTCGCCTTTTTAGCCGTTGGGGCGTTATAATGTGATGGTCAATCCAACTATTTGTTGGTAAAAGAGTAGCCCAAGAGTTGGCGGTGGGTGGTGATGATTAGCTGCCTTCCCTTTAGTCTTATACTCCTAAATTAGGGACAGCTAGCGCAGATAACCCTCGAGTTGCTTTGCGCGAAATTCAATAACAAAACAAAAAACAAACGCTGCACAAATTATTGTGTGTGTATGTGTATCGGACTATTTGCTTAGCCCAAATTATTAATTAAAGAGCGATGCTACAGTTTTAATATAATTGAACGGTTATATTGTACACAGAGAAATGATGGCTATGACATTATTAGAAATATTTCAAAGTCAAACGAAATTATGGCTCTTATATTATTTGTTTGTTTGTTTCGGAATTTCGCACAAAGCTATTCGAGGGCTATCTGTGCTAGCCGTCCCTAATTTAGCAGTGTAAGACTAGAGGGAAGGCAGCTAGTCATCACCAACTAGTCATCCACCGCCAACTATTGGGCTGCTCTTTTACCAACGAATAGTGGGATTGACCGTCACATTATACACCCCACGGCTGGGAGGGTGAGCATGTTTAGCGCGACGCGGGCGCGAACCGGCGACCCTCGGATTACGAGTGCACGCCTTAACGCGCTCGGCCATGCTAGGCCTTTCTTATATTATTAAAAATATTTCAAAATGAAACGAAATTATGGCTAAGATATTAATATAAATATTTCAAAGTGAAACGAAATTATGGCTGTGATATTATTAGAAATATTTCGAAGTGAAACGAGTAAGTTTCAAAGTTTTGATGAGTTTTTGTTGTTGTTTTTTCAGCGTGTAACGATTTATTTATAACAAAGCATCATTACTGAAGCGACTTAAGAACATACAGTGGAAATGCTTATGCATAATCTTCTTGCCGAAACCTGTTTTAAGCTAGTTTTATAGTGAAATGTTAAAATATTTTCAGTTCCTTGAACTAAGAAATTCAATGTTGTAAGCTGATGACATCAGATATTCAACGAAAGGCCTTCAATGATATCTCGTGCATCCAGAAAATTCTAATTTAAATGCTTTTGTATTCTCTTCTTACTAAAAATCAAGTCATAATTACTTACATGATGAGATATATAACAATATTTTGTTTTATATTTTTTTTCGTCACAGTTCTTGTAAATTTAACGACCCGTGGTTGTTGCGACATCTTGTCTTTATGTAAATGATGGTTGCAACATATTGTAAGTATATTTATAATGGATACAACATATTGTTAATATATTAATGATGGAAGTAACATACTGCTAATATGTTAATGTTTACTGCGACACCTTGTCAATATATAAATGATGAGTGTAACATCTTATCAATATACTGATGATGGAAGCAACATTGTGAATATATTACTGACGAATGCAACATCTTGTAAATATATTTATGATGGATGCAACACCTTGACAATATTTTAGTGACAGATGTAACATCTCGCAGCAATCGCTTGCAAATTACTTATTAGTTTCATTGTTATCGTATATCACATTACAGAAGTTCGCCCAGAACGAGAATTTTTGTACTAAGAACTAGAGAATATATGAGGTTTACTCAATTATTTCCGTCCTGGACTGTATTGTATGTAAAACTTGTTTCATGCTCAAAGAGTGTGATTGAGTGATATTGTATTTTCTGTTTCATTGTAAGGAATATTTTGTTTGTTTGTTTTTATACTTGTCAAATCATCAACATCTGTTTTTTTTTCTTTTACCTATTTGAATTTCTGAATCTTATATTTCATAAAATATAACATACGGCTTAGAATCGAGAATTTTCAGCAGCACTATCTGAATGATATACGTTTAAATTACTCATTTGTATCCAACTCCTTAATTATATACAGTTTTTCATTCATACACTGCAGACAATTATGTAAGGCATTTTACAAACATATTCCATTTTAAAATGCAGCTTATTAATTCACGAATATATGGTTTCGTATTATATCTCTTTAAGAGTTCCATTCATTTTGTATAGTTGTTTCAAAAATACATTTCTATTGAATTTTAGGATAAGTTTAATAATGTTTAATTTAGATCCTTTGCATAGTCAAAACAGCAACGAATTATAGTTTTAGACACTGGTCTAGACTTTCCATAGAAAATATAATAGTCGTGCTATTTTAGAACCTTGGCTTTGATTGGCTATCTATTCTTAATGACTAGAGATCTGACAGTCATGACAGACGTGAATGTGTCGGGTCTGATTAAATCTAATGTAAACAAATCAAGATCTTTTAGTCATGTCAACTGTTGATGTTGGTTGTGATTAAGACTGGTCTAAATAACTGGAGACCTGACAGTCATGACAGTTGTGAATTTGTCGGCTATAATTAAATCTGTTGTAAACGATTGTAGATCTGTCAGTCATGTCAACCTTTAGATATTTGTTGAGATTAAGTCTGGTCTAAATTACTGAAAATCTAATAGTCATGATAAATCTGAATGTTAAATATAATACAGTATTGTTTTGTAAAATATGTTTTATGGATGCCAGTTTCAAAGAAATATATAAATATACTATATTTTTAATAAGATATACTCATATAAAAAGTCTCAGTCACCAACTTAATTGTTATGAAAAAATATTAAACAATCGTGTGTTTTTCAACTGAATCTTTAAAAAGGATCCTCCTAGTGAAATGTATTAACTGTTCTTGAAAACTATAATTTCGATAGGTTTCTAGATCTATGTCTAGTTGACTTTATTATTGGTTATTATAAAAGCAAAGACTGCTATTAAGTATGAAAAACCTGACAACTGGCGACAAAATTGCTATTCTTGTAGTGAGTGCCTCAAATGGCTTCCGTGCCAGATTAAATGGCAGTGCTCGAACAAAAAGTAGTAAGAGAAGAAATGATGAATCAGCAATAACACATAGCTATTGAAGCTCTCAAGTGCACTGTCCTTTACAATATTTATAAAAAAAAAATCCATAATAAATCATGTTTAAAAAGCTGTTCTCTAAATAATAATGGTATCTGTTATTAATGAACAGATGATAAAACAGTCTGAAAAAAAAATCGAAATTTTCTTACAAATGTGCTCCCAACTTTATTTATACCCAAGAACTTTGTTTTGTTTGTTTGTTTGTTTTGGAATTTCGCACAAAGCTACTCGATGGCTATCTGTGCTAGCCGTCCCTAATTTAGCAGTGTAAGACTAGAGGGAAGGCAGCTAGTCATCACCAACTAGTCATCCACCGCCAACTCTTGGGCTACTGTTTTACCAACGAAAAGTGGGATTGACCGTCACATTATACACCCCCACGGCTGGGAGGGCGAGCATGTTTGGCGCGACTCGGGCGCGAACCCGCGACCCTCAGATCATAAAGCACACGCCTCAACGCGCTAGGCCATGCCAGGTCCACCCAAGAACTGAAGAACAGAATATATGATTTAGGGAATGTTGTCGTCAAAGTAAGAGTTTTATTACTGATCTTTTACTCTAGTTATTACAACGTATAAAGGAGAAATATGAAGAATAAGATGGTCCTCTACGTCTTGCGGAAAAGCTGATCGTGTGCGACATTTTCCTCATAAGACGTGACAGAATATAAATTTTTCACTGTACTTTGTACAACATTTACAAAGAATTCTAAATAATATCTATAAACCGTTAGAAATGAAGTTATTATTTCAAATAATTATTGCAACTAATACAGAATTAAACCCATTACGATAACGATAAGAACTAAAACAATAGGGACTTTTTACATTACAACTAGTATAGAATTAAACCCATAACTATAACGATAAGAACAAAAACAGCAAAGACTTTTTACATTACAACTAATATAGAATCAAACCCATTACGATGACGATAAAAACTAAAACAACAAAAACTCTTTACATTAGCATATTCGAGAGTTGTTACAGCTAATAGTGGGATATATTTTTATCGTATTAGACAAAATTATAAATATTGCAATTTATTAGTTAGAGGTGTTGAGGTAAACATAAACCCAAATAAATCCCTTCATTTTCAGATCGAACTTCAAACAATGTACGTAAACAATTGTTGATTCAGTTAGATACTGTAAAGTAACGTTCACCTGTCAGAATAAAAGCAGAATTAAAATCATAACTTGCATTTAGGGAAAAAAAAGTAATATACTGAATGCAATGCAGCTACGTAAGGAATGCATAAAATAAATTAAATAGATTTTTTTTAAGGCTCGAGTTAGTAGAAATGTTACAAGGTTGGTCTTATATCCTACAGCAATGATTGTTTGTTTTTAAATTTCTCATAAAGCTACACGAGTGTTTTCTGCGCTTGTGATCCCTAATTTAGCAGTGTAAGACTAGAGGGAGGGAATCTAGTCATCACCACTCACTGCCAACTCTTGAGCTTCTCTTTTACCAACAAATAGTGGGATTGACTATCTCGTTATAACATCCCCACGATTGAAAGTGCGAGCATGTTTGGTGTGATGAGGATTCAAACCCGCGTGCCCCAACCACATGTTCATGCCGGGCCTATATGAATGAACTATCAATCTGGGTAAGCTGTCCCGTAAGCGTTTTCTTTCGACACATCGACGTTAAAATCTTCGAGCATCTCGAGTAGCTAGCACGTGGAAAGGGCTAAGTACTCTTTTTCTCAGTTTCACGGATAAACTTTAAACCAGAATTTTATAAGTTTAAATATTCGATAAACTGTCGAACTTCATCCTTTGATCAAAAAGTGATAAAAGCGTCATGAACA
The DNA here is from genome assembly GCA_011833715.1 of Carcinoscorpius rotundicauda. Taxonomy (NCBI): domain Eukaryota; kingdom Metazoa; phylum Arthropoda; class Merostomata; order Xiphosura; family Limulidae; genus Carcinoscorpius; species Carcinoscorpius rotundicauda. The sequence goes on along the minus strand of CM022391.1, from coordinate 44,210,074 downwards.
TAGTGTTTGTAAAATATTGTTCAACCAAGACTGTTCGTGGCGGTTGAGAAAAAAAAAAGTTAACTAGAGCTGGTCCTAGTGGGGATCGTATAGCCAATTCATCAATTTGCTCATATGGTTTTCTATTATGTACAAAATGGTTTTTCATTTATAAAATAGATAATTAAAGGTAAAAGTTGTTTCTCTTTAATTAAACCATGAATAAAAACCTCTTGAAAGAGTTTTTCCAATTGAATGTCGATGGTTTCATCTAATGAAACATTTGTGAATAAAGAACTTATACTGGAAGGATATGGATGTGTTTACTCTTTCTTGAGAAAGATAACAGTAAATATTCATAATTCGCAAATACCTACAAAGAATTTGACTACTTTGTAACTGTGCATTCTCGCCACACTCGTTTAGGAAGTTTATTTACGAAACTAAAGAAAAGGAATTCGTGAAGTATCGATTTAAAGCGTATTGTTTGTTTAATTGATATTTGAAGATATATTAAAATAGCGTATGCGGTTGTTTCGAAACCCAAATATTCTAACACAGAATTAATATGTTACTTCTTATGCTTTTATTAGAATTATATAATTTTTTGTTGCTTGAAGTTATAAAATATGCCCTATGCAAACATAGGGCATAATATTTTCAAAAAATTGTGTAATACTATATGACTGTTACTTATATGGAATATATTCATTGACAGGTTACCGACAATTAGTGTTACAATGATTAAGTAATTATTTTGTTGACGGGTTAGCGACACATGAGCGTTACAATGATTAGGTAATTATTTTGTTGACGGGTTACCGACACATGAGCGTTACAATGATTAGGTAATTATTTTGTTGACGGGTTACCAACACATCAGTGTTACAATGATTAGTTAATTATTTTGCAACGAGAACTGATTGTTTTATAATTTTTACGCAAAACGTCACAATAATTATCTGCACGTGGTAGTCTCTGTAGTTTTGAATTAATAGACAAACTCGCGTCTAATGAGGTTTGACTGTCATTCTTATGTCGCATCCAGGCTTCCAAAAAGAGGACTGTGTTTTTCGGTAATGGGACGTGAACTAGGAAATCTTGATTTTTACAGTCCGGACAAACTAGCCACTTGAATCACGCCTAGCTCAGTATAAATAAATGTTGTTTTTCTTTTAAAGAAATAACAGAGTGCCAATTGCACATGTAGTGCGTGACGGTGGTACGTACTATCCTGGTACTAAATAACAGGATAAAGTGTATAAAATAACATTTTTCATAAAGAATACTCATATGGGCAATTTTAACTCTGTTTTGTTCAAGATATAGCGCTGGGTGGACTTTTCCATAGGAACTAAAAATGTCGAAACCAAAGATGCTATATCATTTCTACTTTTACATATTTGACTTGCCTAGTAATTATAAAGTATATTATTACATTAATTTTCTGGAAAACATGCCTCCCAGACGCCTAGAATGAGCTGTTTTTGGTAGCATGGAAGTTGCATTTAGCAGCTTCTTACACTTGCAATATCTTGTAAAAACCTGTATGTTTACCCAAGCACCCCACGTTTTACAGCTCATTCCTACATCAGTGGTAGCAGCATCTGAAACTGCTCAATCTAGTTTAAGTACCCATCTGGATCAGTAGTAAAGTAATGAATTAAAATTCTAAAATCTGAAGTTCGAATCTAGATAGTCCATCTGTAGTTTTGTACTGGAACAGCATCAACTGAATAATACATTGATATTATTCGAATTTGATTAGCTCATGGTTTCAGTAAAGTTAAATTTCAATAAGATGTATTCCAGCTACTTAAATTAATAACAACAAAGTTGTAAGTAAACTTACAGAGTCAAACTAATGCTTAAAAACTTGGGCATAGCATCTGGCGTGTTTTTATGATTGAGTAGGAATATCTGTCTAAACATTTTGAGGTGCGTAACAGTCTTCAGAAGAAGATCTGCTATCGAATTTTATTCTTCTTACACCTATTCTTTATTCAATTATAAAATAATTTTTGTTCTGTAATTACAGAAGAGAGGTATCGATTATAGAACAAATAATTATTAACCATATCAAGGAAAATGCAAGTATTTGTTTCAAAATATGTTATTTAGGAATAATTGAAAAGTAAAGAATACGAGAGAACCTTATCACTATAAAAGAAATGCATGACTTTAATTCTGTACAATTATAGCGAGTCAAAATGCTCACTAATACAAAGTTAGTGTACTATTGTTTTTAACTCACTTTGTCAACTTGATGTATTGTCTTACCGTTCTTCCAAGTTATATATAGTTAATTGAAACCACTATGGAGCTCATTACTTGTAATTGAATAAACGTCTATGAGACTGTATGCGAAAATATACGTATGGTAGGAAATTATTTCACAGTCAATATGAATACATTTATTTTCCATTTAATGCCTCCAGTGACTCAGCGGTAAATATGAAAGTTTTCAACAGTAATACTGAGATTGAATATCTGTGGTGGGCACCAAACAGTTAACCCACTGTGTATCTTTGTGCTTAATTACAAGGAAACTTTTTACATTAATGTATACTCTTACGAGTTATATTCGTAAAAGCAACACAATTATTTTATTTCTGAAAATATTTATATTACTGAGATAATTTTTAGTTAATCCATATTCCCTATGTCATGATCTGTAATTTGTTAAATTACACAGAATGGCTATAGTCTCAAAGAAAGCAACGAAATGATATATATGTAGTTTTATAAATTACTTTAGTGTATTTTCAAAAGATTATATTATACTACAAAGCTATTATCAGGGCTACTATATATACATGTAACAGTTAACTTTGCTATTTTAAAATTTAAGGGAAGTTCTTAAAGAATACACATACATTATTTAACTTATTGTATAGCATACAACATGTTTTAACTTCTAATGTGGTTCAAATGACGTGAATGTATATTATTTTCATGTAGCAATTATGTTTAAAATGTATCGTGCATGTAACATTATATATTTACATGTTTTTGCTTGTGAACCCACGCAACCTGATTTCAAGTTTAGAGGCCTCAGTCGCAACTCTGTCATGTTGTTTCTACCCATCTGAGCACTTGTACCGACTTAGGGAAGGAAGATGAATTCTTAATATATGTTCATACAAATTCGTGATTTTCTGCCTTCCCCTATTAGTTCTATGGAACTTGAAGACAACAGAAGAAGTATTAGAAAACAACTGTAGAGGGCTCTTTCTTTTCTTTAGGTACCGCTTTCCCTGGATAAAGTACAGACCGCTCAATTAGACGTCAAAGTAGTAATTTTCCCTCTCTTTCTGATTATCGAAATAAATGCAAAACCAGCTATTGTATAGAATTTTTATCACGCAATTTCCATCAGTGATTGGTACTTCTAAGGGTAGTTCGTCGGGTGTCCTGTGCCATTAAGCATCGTGGAGCCGACTCATAACTAAAGTTTGCCTAGGCGCATTTCTCAGCTTTTTTCCGTAGCCGAACCTCGACTCGGACAATGAAAACCTTGCCTCCGCCTCCTCGCCACTCTAATGCCCATAATCAAGGCCGGTGGAATGATTTCTATTTCTTTCTCTCTTTTCTGACGACTTTTTTTTTTTTACTTTTGTGTGCATACTAGTTTTTAAAGAACCTTGTCAAACCACTCTTATACTGTGAGGTTATTATTTTACGTGTATGTATATATGTATACATAATTTGTGTAGTGTACTGTGGTGTTTTGACAAAGTTCAGAAATTCCTTTTTTCTTCATATTTTGTACAGTTTGAGATAAATATAATTCCAGGTTTCACATAATGCTGATTTTGTATACATAAACCAGTGGCACAAGCGCTAAAGATGCTGAATTATGTGCTTGCATTGTATCACTTTAATTTGTAATTCCTACGATACGAATAAGGAAAACAGTTAATAATAATAATCGTGGCGTCACTTCTCTTCAAACGTTGTTACTAGGATTATTTACATTTGTTCTGTAAGAAAGTGGATGACCAAGAAGCCAAACAGTGATATTTAACATCATGGTTCTTATAACTTTGTATAAACATTATCATTATTAATCGAGAAAGCCTTTTTATTATTTTTTAGAATTTCCTTTTTCATACTGAAAAGTTAGTGCTACTTCACATTATTTAAAAAGCTACAAAGTATGTTTTTTATATGCTTGAAGATGTAATAGTGTATATGTTTGTATATTTTTAAAGTTTAAATAGTATTTTACGTTTAAGTGACTTTTAAGTCTCGCCACATCGTTTATAGTCAATGTCAGTACGACTGATTATATTTTAACTGACAACCGTGAATTTTTGCAATAGCACCACTGTGTAGAGTTTAATGGAACAGATTCAAATGTAAGACTGTCGTTCCAAAGTACGCCAGTCCTCCTTGCAGACTTTTCATGAGTCATATAGTAAACAAGAACAACAATTTCCCCATACCCATTTCAGTGGTCTTGTCGCTCAGAAATCCATAGGTGCTGCGTCTATCGAATTCATCTTACTTCTTCTATCAAATAATAAGAATTATAGTTCATTGTCCAGCTACTTAAAACATGTATTAGTTGAACAAATATTGTACGGGAGCAGCTTGAATACATATGACTTTTGTCGCTTTATTATTTGTTTATTTTGCGTATTGTTGCCTTGGGTGTGTTGCCGGCATTCATCACTGGCCTTCATGTCCGCAGATTCTTACTTCTTATAAAGTGTCGCAAATTTCTTTGTTTCAGGACTCATTCTGGATAGTCTCGTGCTCCAATTTGATTCATATTTTTATACTTTATAAAGCTATTGTACAACTTACCCCGTTTGGATATTTTTCAAAATACCTACAATTTTACCCGTTTCGAAATCATGAGGTTAACGTTCGATTTTATAAATGTAAAAATATGTGTACCCTAAATGAGAGACCTCTTATTTTAAATCTACACACACACCCAGATATATATATATAAAAGCACACAACACGACCGTGACTGTAAAATGATTCTAAAACACGTATGTTTGTTTTTGTTGTTCTTTTTTGCAACAAACAACAAGTTTATTAATTTTATAATATAATGTGACTTTATTTAGTACATACTAGTACATACAGTACATATTAATCAAGGAAACTCGAATAATACTCAAATCATATATTCTTTCACTAGTAGCATAGGAGGATCTAGAAGGCCCTGGGGCAGGAGATTCTTGATGGTTCTTTTATTTTATAAAGCTTCTTCCGTGATCACATATATAATTATTAATTGTTCTGAGGGCCTTCTTTTGTCAACTAAATATCTAACATGAAAAAAATGTTGTAAATATTGTAGTCCAATAACATTTACAATCGGCATTACTTTAAACTGCCCCCAAACGGCCACAGCGTTATGTCTACTGACTCACGTTGCTAGAAACCGGATTTCGATACCTGTGGTGGACAGAGCATAGATAATCTATTGTGTTTAATTCCAATCAATCAATGCTTTAAAGTTTTCAAGGATCAATATTTCTTTTGTTGTCGATTGTTGAACAGGACTAAAAAATATCCCATTGTACCTTATTGAAACATTCATATTTGGAATTTTTACAATTGAAAAATGATCGTTCTGTTTCTACAATTTTTACAGTGATGGTTTTAAAAATCGTTATGTATTTTGGGCACACATCTGAAAATCCCGAATATAAATTAGCCAATTATGTGATAATCAACACTTCTATGATTTGTGATGACGAGAAAACCCACTTGTTAAGAAATATATATGTAAAAACGGCTGGTTTGGGTTGAGTATTTTTCTATGTGGAGAAGCGAACAACGTTTCGACCTTCTTCGGTCATCGTCAGCTTCAAAAAGAAGGAAAAAGGTAGCTTACCGATAGCTACCCACATGTTTGAAGGGAGTTGTGTAACTGAATATAGGAATGTAGAGGGCGTGCTTAAATGTTTGATTATATTATATTATTAATATAAGTATGAAGTTGTTCCTTTGTATTGGTTTATTTTGGGCTTGAGTTGTTGTATAAGTAAGGTTTCTTTAATTTTGCGTTTGTTTATTTGTTTTTTTCTTTATTTAGTATTTGAGTGTTTTCTTTGGTTATGTTGTGGCTATTTGATTTGTAGTGTTCAAAAACGTGTGAAGGCAACTTTTTGTGTTATTTGAATCCGGTTTCCAATTTTCTACTTGTTTCTCCAATATAGAAGTCGTGGCAGTTATTACATTGTATTTTATAAATAATGTTGGTGTGGTGTTTGTCAGTGTACTTTTTACATAGTTTAGACCTTAGTTTTGTGCCTGGTTTTTGAATAAATTTAGTATTAAGTGGAATTTCATATTTTGTTATTAGTTTTTGCCAAATGTTGTTTATTTTTTTGCTGATGTCGGGAATATATGGTATACAGCAGTATATGGTTTCGTGATTTTTAAATCGTGGGATATATTTACTTTTACCTCTTTCTTTCTTTGTAAACCTGACGATGACCGAAGAAGGTCAAAACGTTGTTCGCTCCTCCACATAAAAAATTTCTCAACCCAAACCAGCCGTTTTTACATATATACTTCGATGATGTATTTTCTGTAACTGGAAAGAACGTCGACAATTTCGAAGAATACGTTTGGAATATGTTATTCTTCAAGAACTGTCTAATCACTTATTTTAAATGCATAAAGTGGATAAGTGAATAATAATACAATAGGGATTTTATCTTTTAGTAATGATTAGTAAGTTAGCTTTAAGTTAATATTTTTATATGTAATATATTGTGGGAAAATATATAAAATAGGTTTTTTAATTATTGTAATTCTGTATAATACATTGTATCTTACCATTGTTGTCATGACAGATGATGAACTATTATTTTTAAGCACGTTTCTTTTTTAATTTAACGAAGTTAAAGAACTTATCTTCTTATCAAAAATTATCTGCGTTATTGTTCCTCATTCAGCAGTAAAAGATTAGAAGAAAAGCTGATAGTCATTACCACTCACTGCTAACTGGCTATTCTTTTATCAACGCATAACATGGTTGACCGTCACATGAAACATTATAGTGGTGTCATCGACTGAAAGGGTGGGCATGATTGGTGAGAGGGGGTCCGAACTCGCAACCTCCAGTTTGAGAGTCTTTCTCCGGTAATAATATGACCATTCAAGGCCTATTTATAGATAAACGAAACAAACATATGCTTAAAACATTTTGTTATTAATTTCTTTGGTTAGGTTTACAAAGCGTTATCATGTGGAAGGTGACGATGATGTTAGGAAATGTAATGGCTTGAAAACAAATATTCAAATCATATTTACTTGTTTATTCACAACTAAAAATCATGTTGAATTTAGTTGAATCATGTTCTATTTAGTTTAGGTATAAGATTGTGTGCTTATAACGTTAAAAATTGAATTCCGGTAACGCCAAAGGGTAGAGCACTGATAGTCCATTGTATAGCTTTGTACTTCAACACATACACACACTTATTCCTATTATATATCAGTTAGTCAGTTGAAACAATGCTCAATAGCTATTGAAGATTTAAAATAAGAATATTTACTTATTATTTTATCATATCACATTAAATGTTATTATTTTTTAAATTATTTTCCTTTTTATCCAAAACGTTATAATTTTCGATGAACACTGAGGCTAATACTTCACTTGCGTACTTATTATTGTTTATCGTATCAAATTGAAGTTTATTTTTACTATTATTTTCCTTTTTATTTAAAATTTCACACTGTTTGATGGACACTTGGTCTAATATTCCACTTGCCCACTTTTTCCTACAACATTGCTCCTCATTACTGAAACTTAGATTTAAGTGTTTGTCCTGGATTTTGATACAAAGTAATGGTTTTTTAAAACTGAATAAAGCCAAACTACGAAATGATTCTTGCCATCTTTTTTTCTCTTTGTTTACGATTCAGTTGGCTAAATTTTCGAGACCACAAAAACTGTATGTCATACAATATTACAGAAAAAATCGAAGGATTAAATTCGATTTTGAGAAGATTACACTTTTCTTAATATTTAATTTTTTACTCAGACACATAAAATAAGTTGCCTTCTAACGTCCCTCGCTGGGACATCAGTTAGTCTACAGATTTACAATGCTAAAATCAGAGGTTCGATTTCTTTCAATGAACACAACAAATACCCTATTGTATCTTGCTATAAGAAACCTCACACACGTCTTTTAACGTCGGAAGTAATGTTTTTATTTTCTAATTGATCTTTAATATAGATGACTGAGTAACATTTTATTGAATCTTGCTAGTGTCTATAGAAAAAAAAACAGTAAAATAATATGAAATTAAAAATTGTTTTGGGATTGTAAATGAATTTGTAACCTTAATAACGCCTTTTGCACACAAGACAAAACGGTCAGGTCAGAGACCGCTTGGGTTCAGATAAAACAATCCCTCAAGGCCTTTGAAAAGCTTGCTCTGACTTTCGATTTCATACGAGCTAAGAAACACATTTAAGTAAGTTTTTTTTTCGTCTGAAAAATAGAAAGAAAAAATATTAAAATGTTGTTGAACAAATTATTATATTTTTATAAGTTCATTATTTTTTGCGCTAGGAAGAATGTTTTAAGCTCCGAATTACTTCTTGATTAATAGATTACTTACAGATGGGGCATTTCTTAAAGTCTTACAGTGACAAAATTTTCCCTGAGTTTTTGGAATTATATTTTGTTTTCATGACAAGGTACGCTTGCAAAATTTATATATACATGTATACAAAAATAAAAATTCCTCGCATTTACTATAATCTTTATAACCTTGACTAACAATTTATTTTAGTTAAAATAACCTTTGTTGCATTCCATCTAGTAATTATTGTTAAAGAATGAAAATAGCAATCTATTTGTTTAACGTTTTCTTGTAGTAACATATCACAATAAACGCTAGAGGTTTTATTATAAATAACAAACTGTTGAATTAACAAAGTATTAAATTAACATGAATAGTCTATTATAAAAAACCAATATATTTATTGTGTCGGAAATTTTAGAAAATGATGCATAATGGCCTTGCATTTTTACATGAATATCTTTTTTTAGAAATTTACTAAAAATACACTAAAATAAAAACAAACACTTTTAAAGAAACCTTACGTAAGAAGCAATATAGAAAATGCGCAATATGAAAGCATTATAAAGCTAATAAATTACAACTTTGGAAATATTCACAGCACGGTTGTTATAATAGACGAAATAAAAACCACGTCGGTATAAATGGTTATTTATAACTTAATAATTTTCACTTTGTTGTGAGTTGTTTAGAGAACTGTTCGCTGACTTTGACATATATGACCTTGTTTTTAAAAGATAAAACGTTGCTTAAAATACAGGTAATCATACTCAAAATTTACGGCTTAAGTAGCTCTATTTACAAGCTGCTTTGACAGTTATTCAAATAGTTTGTTTGGACATGAGTCATTCTTTATATCATATCTATACAATCTGATATTAGTACACGAATGTCATGGAGTAGAAAACAAAGATTATTAAGTAATTATTTGCTCTCGTGTGACATACATAATCCAGTATACTTCTATTTTATATGCATCAGTTCAACTGGAAATCGAACGTCTTGTTTTATGCGATCGGTAGGCAACATTGCAAGGTGCAACACGAATTTATATAATTCAATTTATGTTAATCACAATTATTGATTTGGAATTTATATATACTACTATATTGGTTTAATAATGTCTTAACATTGTATTTTGTTTGTTACTCTTTCACTAAATTGTAATTTCATAAATTTGTGGAATACTGCAGACTCCCTTAAGCACTATCGTGAACTCCCAGGGAGCCGCGGACTAGTTTGTGAACTTTTCATCTACAGCATTACAATAGTCGATTTAACTTATCATGTTTGAGAGTGGGTATGTGTACGTATATATCAAAAAGTACAATACAGTCTTCGTCCGGCATAGTCAGGTGGATAAGACACTCGACTCGTGATATGAGGGTCGCGGGTCCGAATCCCAAACTTGCTCGCCCTTTCAGTTGTGGGGGCGTTATAATGTGACGGTCAATCCCACTATTTGTTGGTAAAAGAGTAGCCCAAGAGTTGGTGGTGGGTGGTGGTAACTAGTTGCCTTTCCTCTAGTTTTACACTGCAAAATTATGGACAGCTAGCGCAGATAGCCCTCGTGTAGCTTCACGCGAAATTCAAACAATCAAACTATGGTCTCATACAATGTATGAACAAGAGCTAACTGTTTGAATCTCATATACTCAGCAAATTATTGTTCATTTGTTTTTGGCCCGGCATGGCCAGGTGGTTAAAGCTCTTCGCTCGTAATCTGAGGGTCGATGGATCGAATCCTCGTTACACCAAACATGTTACGGTCAATCCCACTATTCGTTGATAAAATAGTAGCCCAAGAGTTGGCAGTGGATGGTGATGAATAACTGATTTCCCTCTAATCTTACACTACTAAATGAGGTAAGGCTAGCGCAGATAGCCCTCGTGTAGCTTTGCGTGAAAATAAAAACACACAAAACAATTATATGTTTTTGAATTTCTTGTAAAGCTACAAAATAAACACACACACACACACACACACACACACACACACACACACACACACACACACACACACACACACACACAAACAAACAAAAACAGGGAGCATCTGTGCATAGTCTTCCTAATTTTAATTGATGTCTTGAATAAAGAGATATGCATTTACCGCCAATTCTTAAGCTACTCTTATCCGACCAAATGGTGGGATTTTACCATAATGCTTATATTGGACCCAAAGTCCAAACGTGTGTTTTTGTGGCAATGTAAAGTAAATCACGATTCCTTTGAATCAGAGTACGCTAAGAATTAAATTACTGTGAACTACAACAAATGTTAAACTATCTACTAGAACGAAGAAGATCAGTTTATGGGACAGAAAACTGTAATGTACAAGGTGAAGGTTCCAAAACAAATGTGTCAATCGTGTATGCAAAATGCATTAATTTAAGTTAACAAATTTTTTACTTTCCAAGAAATTAAAAAAAAAATCATACTTTTATTGAAAACCTTTCGCTTTTTCTATGAAAAAATATTTAAATTTACACAGTTTTCTTGTTGAGATATAATATGCTGATGTTTGCTTATAAACAACCAGTGTTCGAATACCGGCCTTGCATATTGGGAATGCCACATTTAAATCTTATGTGTGAGTGTACATATATATATATATATATATTGTGAATAAAACAGTTAAAAGCTGATTAAATTCATGATAAAAAAATCGTTTACAGACATATTTAGTACCTGGAGTTACCTTATAGTATGAAGGCATCTTGTACATGCTCTAGGGCCTAAGCTGTGAGCGTGCTGTTCATTCTACTTGTTCATTGGCCCTCTTCTTTCAAGGAACATGTCGGCCATCGGACGAATTTCGCCTGTTGGGTAGTATTACAACTACCTACTCGGCTGTACAAATGGCTAGTTGAACAAGGACCTGTTCTCTCTACCCTGTGTCATGAATGGAATTATTCTGCACGATGTAGATGTTAATATGTCAAACAGCGCTTTTGTTGCCCACACCATGCTTCAAGCGTCTCCATATGCGTTACAGTGCCTTATGGAACTGAGGTTAAAATTTTCTCTGAAAGAATAAACGTCTGTTGTTTGGCGTGTAAAGTGAAAAACACTTCACCTAAGAGACAAAAATATTGTTCTATATATTGTTGAAACTATTGTAAGCTTTGTAACTTTTCGAGCTTCTGCACGATCTTTCAAAGACACCATATTTATTTGATGCTGCGAACATGTGATATAGTTCTTGTAGATTTTACCCTACAAGAGCAGAAACATAAAATCCTACCACAGCTATCGTATTATGGGTGATGGTTTGCCTTGTGCAGATATTCTAATAATTGTACCATTGGTTTAGACACCGCCACACGCTTTGCTGATGACGCTTTGAGACACAAACCTTTAACAGCTATTTAAAACCAAAGGATTTTGATGGCACTCGGCACATAACTTGAAAAAGAAATATATATATTCAATAAATGTGCCCATACCTGAGCCCTGACCAAAGAGGTAGAATGTATGGCGAGTTTCATTCCAATAGACAGAATGTGACGAACTTTCAAATCTAATGAGATTATTTTTGCAGCGTTTCTGTGAACATTCATAATTCAATGTCTAAATTCAGTACTGATCATTCTTTCATATATATTCTGTAAAACTGATCGTCTTGGTGTGAATTTTAAATAATTATTTGTGAATTAACATGGTTATTGTATTATTTAATTATTAGGGAGTTTAAAGCAGAGAAGGAGATAAAGCGAAAGAGACCCAAGAGCAGTGACTTGTATTGTATATACTAGTGTGTATATGTATAAAAACAAACACACGTGTGTGTATTCTATATAAGCTGTGCTATTCTTGAAGCCAATTTTCTCCAAATATTTAACTTAATCTCAAAAGTTAAATCTTAATGACAAAATGAGAATTGTTAAGAACGACTTGTTTGCTATGTCATGTATAAATGTAATACTTAAACTAACCAAAATATCGCCATATTTGTTGTTTTGACGAGCATTGTGTTCAATGGTTATTTCACATTAAAACTTTATAACGTGTTACTTATTGTATACATTTTAAACACTAGTTGATTTTCGGACACGTGCGCTTTTTTCAAGCTTGTCCTTCTTCTTATGGAATTATTGTTTTTAGTAATGAAAAATTATATATTATCTATCAAAAATACCTAAAAAATTCAAATACGGCTTGTGACCTACAATGTAAAAATCCCAAAGTTCATCAGGATCAGCCGGAACATGGTTAAAGTTCGTATCACCTTGCATCCTGTGTCAGCGTCAAGATCGGTATTCAGTCGGGTTCGGGTTGAAAGGCTTCATTCCGCATATCGGTAGGTGGCATCTTTGAACAAATGCATCATCTTTCTTCGTGCGTTAAAATGAAGGGTTGACGTGATTATAGTTGTATCCATGGTAATTAAAGTGGAATGTTTATGCATTTCTATATGTGTGTTTTCTTTCCTGAAAAAACACACAAAAAAAACAGTCATAATCTATCCGCACTATAGTTTCAACGTCACCTTCACATACCATATAAGAAAATTGTTACAGACTATCCATGGCCATCTGTAAGAAAATGGTAATTACTTTTTGTCATTCATGTGTTTATATCATCTTGACATACCGATTAGAAAGGTAGCGCTTCCCCTTAAAGTGTGCTTTCAATATTTCTAAAATTTCATTTTTCAACTTGACCTAAATCTAATGTTTAGCTCCTTTCCAAGATAAATAACGTATTTTTGTCTCAAAATCCTGATTAATTAACTTATAGTAAATAATTAAAAAGAATAACCTAACTTATTTTTATTTTACTCCATTAAAACCAATATCAGCATGAATCTTATCACACTTGTTAACATTACACTTTTATATAGCTTGGGTTTTTTGTTAATTCAAAAATCTTTGTCAATTATCTTATTATGAATCTAATTACCACTAATGAAGGCATTAATTAAAATTAATTTCCTATAGCTCGTTAACATTACAGAAAATTTGCAGAGGTTTTAATTAAAATTATGAAGATGTTCATAACGAGGATGCATATCATTCCTAAGTAAAGTTATGGTATTAAAATAGCTTATGTTACGCATTTCTTTAACTCTGCTACAGTAGTGATCCATATGGCATATATGACTACATTAAAATATACTTTCAGAGAATGTTACATCATACTTTTGTTTTGTGCTTAGCTTGAAGGCTATAAGAAGTGTATAACGGTGTTTCTTCAGCATAGAAATTTCCTCATTTTTAAGGATGGGTGCTACTTTAAGATTCTTGTAGAATTCTATACTTAACAATTTGTAATAAGATAATTACGATAAGCTTCCTCTACAGTTTCAGAGTTGTTTCGTATTCAAGTGAGAAAGTGGTAGCCGTCTGACCTTTTTTATATATTTGTGCACCAGCAACAAAATTTTATTACATCGATATACGGTTTTCTTAGTCTATATTGAGTTTTCCTGTATCTATAAAAAAACACAGTGATTAACTTGTGGTATTTCATCAAACTTCAACACCTTACCTAAAACAGTTAAAATTTTTCATTTTCTTAGTATAATGCCGTCCTCCTCACATTTGTAAATGTAAGTTTACAGTGTAGTTTAACTACCTTTATTACCTGGTTAAATGTAATTACATCATACTTTTATTTTGTTAAAGTCACCACGTGAGAAAGTATGTACTCGATTACCTGTAAGAAAAAACAACAACACCATCTACCTTCTTTAGAGTTGTAATATCAGCTTGAGAATAGAAAACAGACGCAATTTGGTATTCATGGTTATACAAGACATGTTCTTTTTTATTATATAGAACTAAGTAAATAATTTGTTGACAGTGTGGTATTTTTTTAGTGAAAAAAAAGCATATATACTGAGTATGGGTTTCCCATAGTTTCTCTATTGATCGGACGAGCCGCAAAAATTTCGCATTGCTAGACTTCTGCAGTTACTAATGTGTTATATATCTGTGTGTGTCATTAGTATGGAAATCTTTATGATACAAATTAGAGTTACAACACTAATATTTTTATAAGGTTTCTTTTTCTGCTTTTAACTGACAGATTGATTAATTTTGCAGGTGTCCGCCACTGACCCTGATTGTGGAGTTAATGCGATGGTGAACTATACCTTAGGCAGTGGGACTGAGCCACTAGTTTATAAGGATTTCATTATCCACGCGGATCGTGGTGATTTATGTATCAATAGGACTTTGGATCATGAGAAGCAAAGCTTCTATGAGATATCTGTTTTGGCCACTGACAGAGGTACATTTCCACATTATCATAATTGTTTGTGAATCATTTAACTCATTAACTTATTAAATATTTTATTATTTATAAATATTTAATAAGTTATTAAGTAATAATAATAACACTTTTTATATAATCTCAGAGTTTGACTACGTTGAGATTTAGTCTAAGTTTAAATCTCAATTTTTCATAAAGTAAGTATTAGTTTAGGCTGTAGATTGTATTCCAGCAATTTTTAAGATACACTGTTTAGTTCATTGAAATAAAAACTTGGTGCAGTTAATGTTCGTTAAAAAATTACTTTATGCATTCATAGGTTTATATAATTTCTTAACATCACAATTTATTGCGATTATTTCCGAAAAAGTGTTTCTTGGTTGATTATTCTTTCATAAAACCAGCATTTCGGCTATTAAAACATTTTCTTTTTTATCTTCTTTCTACAAGTTGCCCCCCGATAGTACAACGGTATGTCTACGGACTTGCAACGCTAAAATCAGGAGATTCGATTCCCCTCGGTGGGATCAGCAGATAGCTCGATATGTCTATGCTATAAGAAAACACACAAAAGCACGCTTTCTACAAGTTAAAAACGATCTAAAAGTAATTTTTTGAAGGCTTGTAAAATCTGGATTATAGGAAATTGACCTGACATGTTTCTCAGAGGTCAGTCTATACTGTGACTTCAGTAATCTGCGCTACAAAAAACTACCTCGAGCGTCTCATACAACCATAAATTCGCATTCTCAAAAATATTACACCAGCAGATTTGAAAAGCGTTTAAACAAAAAATTCATCTATTAACTGCTGCCTAGTTTAGCTATTTTGGTATATCAGGAAAACTTTAGATAATCCATTCTGCTAAAAATGAAAGCTAACATTTCGGTTTCTTTTTCTCGAAAAAGGCCCGGCATGAGCAAGTGGTTAGAGTGCTCGACTCAAAATCTGAGCGTTGCGTCGAATTTCCTCACACCAAACATGCTCTTCTTTCAGCCGTGGGGACGTTATAAATGTATGGTAAATCTCACTATTCGTTAGTAAAAGAGTAGCCAAAGAGTTTGCGGTGGAGGGTGATGACTAGCTCTCTTTCTTCTAATCTTACACTGCTAAATTAGGGATGGCTAGCGCAGATAGCCTTCTTGTAGCTTTACGTGAAATTCAGAAATAAACAAAGAAACAATTCAGGAAAACTGTAAAGGATTCAGTTTCGTATACAGCATGGTGAACACTTTAGTGATTTTTTAACCTTTACTTAAATCCTTGCATATATATACATATGAATTTCATGGGGTGCACCTTATATTATCTGAGACTTTTTAGTTTAGCGCAGTGCATTTTTTTATACTCGAGAGTTTGCGCACAATTTAATTGTAGAGTTTTTTTTAACTCTTTCAAACATGGAACAATTTTTCCAAACTTCTTGAACAAGTCATAATATGATTATGATGTCTCTTTCTTTAACCTTATCACTTCTACTTTACATCTTAAAAGGGTTTATTCTTTTGTGTAGCTTGGTTCTTTTTTTCGCATCTCATATTTATATGGCTGGACCTTTTATTCGAATTTAAGTGTTTATATACATTTAAAATATTTTAACAAGATTACTCAATACATAGCCTATGTATACTACATGTAAACAAAAAATCACAAGATTAATTGTTTGATGAGTATTTATTGTAAATTTTACATTACTTTGTTGATTTCACATCCTAGGAGGTCTGAGTACCACGGCCATGATAAAAGTACAGGTTATAGACGTGAATGACAATCGGCCTATTTTTTACCCACGTGAATATAACGTTAGTCTTCGAGAACAGATCATTGTTTCGTCGTCTGTTGTCGTCGTAGTGGCCAGTGACTCAGATTCAGGCATCTATGGACGTATCACATACAGCATAGTGGATGGGAATGATTCCGGACTTTTCAAAATTGATGAAAATACTGGTGAGCTTTATACATATATTATGTGAAAGGAAGATATACTGTTCACAATAAATGATAATATGAGTAAGGATATGAAATACACAGGTAATTGTGCTCATTTTTTATCATAGAATCATTACTTTTAAGTTTCGCCTATAATTTATACACATTCTTTACAACGAATCTGCTTGTACGCAACTTAGAATATACGAGATTCCGACATACCTTATTATTTATTGATAAGTAACTATATATTAATCTTTGTTTGAATTAAATATTTCCTTTGAGGTTTTCTTATAACCACGATACATCAGTGTCAATACATTCCTCTAAAACTAAAATAAAATTTTAACGACGTAAGTCGTTTCATTTATTTTAAAATCATTGACACTTTTATAATGTATTAAATAATTCGTGAAAAATAAATGATTAATAACACACATTTTACGGTAAATCAAGTTATAAATAAATTAACACACGCTTGGAGAGGATGTAATACTCGATAATTTTTAGGAAAAAGAAAATTCAAAGGAGATTTAGTATTTATGAAAACGTTAATAACATCAACAGACGCAGGTGTCTCGTTATTATCGCTAACTGAATTTTATGATAACTGAGTAATTATATTCACATCTATACCGAAGAGAGGGAATAAAAAATAAAGAAACCATATACGTCACTTCTATACTGTTAGTATTTGTATCTTGGAGACATTTTCATTTTCTCTCACATATTTGTTGAAAACTGACAATTTCAGATGATTTTATTACTTGTAATTTATGCCGTGTTGTATACACTAGAATAAATATCTGTTCGCCGGGCAGGTATATCTGCTAACTGTTTCAGAAGGCTAATGAGTCTGTGGTCTTTTCTGTAATTGTCCGACAGTTCCACAATAATTTTTATTATCCATAAGAAAAAGATTTTATTGAAATTTTAGTTTAAAAATTAGCTACCGCTAAAGCATTACATTCCAGAACGGATTTTATTGAAGTATTTTTTTATAGAGCAATTATCAATAAAAGTGCCTTACTTTTCTGTTATAACACTCATGCGGTCTTCATCAAAGGAAAATAAACATTTTTGTAAAAGGTTTTTTCGACTGTTTTATATTTGAAACGTATCCTTTTTAAATTATTTTTACTTATTGAATGTGCGTGTGTGTTTTTTATAGCAAAGTCACATCGGTCAATCTTCTGAGTCCAGCGAGAGGAATCGAACATCTAATTTTAGCGTTGTAAATCTGCAGGTTCATCGCTGTACTAGCGGAGAACATGGTTGAATATGAAGCATATTATTGTGGGGAAATTTCAGTTATTTTATTTATTGCCTAGTTACCTTGCTATGATTGATGAGAATCAGTGCGGTTGTTCCTGAAATAAGAGTTTTGGAATTTTGCATCGCAAGTTCTATTATAATAGGAAATATATATATATATACCTCCGTGTGTGTGTACGTATATATATAAAGAGAAAGATTTTTTACATATATACGTATATATTACAGGGGAGATATTCGTTATTGGACAACTGGATAGGACAAAAAGTCTTTACCATGTGGAAATCACAGCTAAGGACGGTACAGGGTTAACGTCGGAGAAGAACGCTCACGTGTACTTCAGTGTTTTGACTCACAGCCAGCAACCGCCGACTTTTGAGCAGGCCCGTTACAGTTTTTCTATCGCTGAAAACGCGGTTCCTGGAACTCTTGTAGGAGCTGTTGTGGCTACTGGCAGCAACAGAGGTAACTATTAATTATAATTGAATACAGTCTACTTACTTTGTGAAGTAATTTTATCTTTGAATTTGGACTTGATTCTCACAGTTACAGATCATATTTGAATAAAAATATAATATTTACGAAGATAATTGAAAATTACCACAAAGATGTTTATTTTTTCTTTGGTGTATTATAATATTTAAAATTACGTCAATTTCAATGACACAAACCTTTGAAAAATGTTCAGAGCATTTAGCTTCAAACTTAGGAAGTTCTATAGTAAAGATGAACCTACTGGACTAGTGATTCAGAGTCACATACTTTTTGAACATAATTGATATTGACAAACATTACACTTGTTTAATCCCTTTTTCTTTATTACAATGTGTACGGCTCAATTCAGAGCTGATTTTAATATAATACATAATTGCTATAGCAACAGCAGCTTGTATATTCTAATCCAACGTAATTTCCCTTTTAGTAATTACAACGTAAGTATCTTTCGGCGAGTCAGCGATTAATTTATAGACTTAGACTTACGCAAGCTAAAATCTAGGGCTCGATTCTTCTCGTTGGATATAGTGCTGATAGCCTATAGTGTAGCTTTTCACAAAGAAAACAACTACAACGTAAGCAGAGAACAAAAAGAAAAAATGGAATTTCTTTTCTGATTAGCCTGTTTGGCAACAACTCTATATTGACTTTTCAGATACGCTATTCAATTTTTAATGAATTTTTTTATTATCAACAAGATAATCTTAAACTTAAGAATGTTTAGCGATAATTGCGTTTAACAATAGAAAAAAAAATAGAAAAATACGGTTCTTTTCTCTTTTCTTTTTAACCCGGTCAAATGATTAATAGAAGTAATCATCAAATGCCGTGAGCATTTTTTCAACATTTATCTAAACTGATGGAAAATATTATCATTACTACAGTACATATTGTATTTAAATTCCTAGCAGGTAATGAAACGGATATGGCAGGAGCTTTTATATACTTTTTTTTACCTTTTAAATTGAACAGAAAAAAATATTATTCTGTAGTGAATATAATAAAATGTGAAAAATCAAAAATAAAACCTTTTGTTGTTTCTTTTCCTTGCATTAATTTTAACCACTGTTATTCATACAGATATATTATTTTCAGTATTACTTTGTTCGTATTGTTGAGTAAGACTGGTATATAAAAACAAAAAAAGGTTTCGGTCACGGATATTCACTTTTAAAAAGCAACTTGTTCACAAAAAAATAATGATTTTCTTTAAGACAAACAACAACTATATGTAAATATTTTAATATCTTACGTTTTTCTCTAAATGATATTTTTACGTATTTTGAAATAAGATAATGTTAGTCATCCAAAGTTTTATTACGTGGACACTAACGTTAAGAACTTGTATTGTTTGCCAGAAAACAACGATGTCAGGTATTCCATTTATTCCGGAGATCCTGATGAATATTTTAGTATTAACTCCACTACAGGAGCCATCCATACGAGGAGAACATTAGACCATGAGACACATTCCGTTCTTTTGTTGAATATTCAGGTAGCGAGCGGTCAACCCCCGTCATACGATCACTCTCAGGTAAATTTTAAGTGTATAATGGTTTACGATAATTTAAGTTTACTTTTTTATTTCTTCAATTCTATTTGTTTACTCGTTCACAAACGGGCTATTTATTAATTTCTGTTAATTTCTATGTTATTTAACCTTATATTAATATGGATAATGCCTAGCAAACTTATTATAAGTCATTTTTTACCAGTTGATAAGTATTTGTTAGTGTACATATATGTCTTAATTTAGCGTTTAATAGGTTATTTTATGCCAGTTTGTGTTCTGTTTATTTCCATTTTTTTGCGATCGTGATAAAAAAATAATACCATCATTGTCGTTAATGGGTTTTTTAAGTAGCTTTTGATAATCAATATGAAAATAAATAAAAAATATTTTATTTATTATTTAGGTGAATATTACCATCAAAGATGTGAACGATAATGCTCCTCAGTTCAAGAGCACATCATTTAAGATTAGCGTTCCTGAAAACACTGTTCTTAACAGTCCTATATATGTAGCTCAGGCAGATGATCCAGACAGTGATGCCAATGGTGAAATTCATTACAATATACTCCAAAATTCGAAGGACCTATTCAGTATAGACAATAATATTGGTACTATATCGCTACGAAAAAGCCTCGATTACGAAATACAACGTCAATACATTCTCATATTACGAGCAGAAGATTCTGGGATGCCATCTCTGAGTTCTACAATGACCCTTACGGTAGAAGTACAAGATGTAAATGACAACGTCCCCGAGTTTGAGAAGCCCAGTTATCAAGTTAATATTCTAGAATCATTACCCATTAATTCGCAATTTCTGCAGGTCACTGCAACTGATAGGGACACCGGAAATAATGCTCGACTGTCTTATAAACTCACCGATGGAGATCAAGAAAAATTTGGAATATTTCCAAATAACGGATACCTTTATCTCAAAGATACTCTAGACAGAGAGGTTATTAATAGCTACACTCTCAGTGTTCTCGGTACGGACAATGGCGATCCACCTCAATCTGCCAGTGCAACTGTGCTTGTTCGAGTCTTGGATGCCAACGACAATACTCCACAGTTCACAAAAGAGAAGTTCTTGTTTACAGTGGAGGAAAACGCGGAAAAGGGAAGACTAGTCGGAACTGTAGCCGCTTATGATAAGGATTTAGGGAATAACGCTTCCTTGCGTTACAGTTTATTGTCATCAAACTCCAGTTTTCAAATAAATCCAATCACAGGTTTGTTTACCTTAACTTTAGTTACCATACTGTCGTCGTCTATTACTCGTCTACTTCACTGATATAAAACTTGTAGGGTTTATTTCTGTTGTTCAATATCGAGCAAATTCAGGCGCAAAGGTGAAGTTGTTCGATTAGCATTTAATTCAGGATACATCTTGTGCAAGCACAAACATTTAAGTAAATGTTTTAATTTTGAAGACAGGATTCATACAGCGAATTGCTCTTATGTTATAAATAAATGGGCATCGGCACGGCCAGATGATATAGGGTCCTGAACTCATAATCTCAAGGTCGCATGCTCGAATACCCGTTACACCAAATACGCTCTCCCGTTCATTTGTGGAGTAATATAAGTTACGGTCAAACTCACTATTCGTTGATAAAAAGAGTTGGGGGTGGGTGGTGATGACTAGCTGCCTTGCCTTTAGTCTTACACTGCTAAATTAGGGAAGGCTAGCACGGATAGCTCTTGTGTAGCTTTGCTCGAATTCCAAACAAACATATATAAATTCGTATGTTCATGGTGTAATTTTGAATATTTTGGTTCTACAATATGTTGTCTGGGAACACATATTAAAGACCATTGGCAAAACACAGCATAAAGTAATTGTCAATCCTTCGCTACCGTTTACAGAACCGTGAAACAAATGTCACTTCTAAACATTTCAACATCTTGGAGAGTACGGGTAGCGATGCCACGCACTAAGAAAATTATATATATACAAGATACGTCCTGAATTAAATATTAATCAAACAAATTCAATTGAATATTATCATGAGTATTTGTATTATAACCTAAAGTAGTGTTATTTAAAAATAATGGAAAACTTGGAAATTACTTTTGATCATTATGTTGCGATTTTTAAGTGCAATGACGTTTATTATTTTGACGTGTTTTCTTACCCTTGCAAAGCATTACCGAGAAAACTAGAAGCAAGTTATTGTTTCTTTGAGTATGAAAATGTTGATTCATATAAACTCGTCCATTATTTTTTTTACCAAAACATTTTTGAAAATTTTATCGCCTACTTTGTTTGTTACTGGTCTTATTCTTATACTTATGGTTATTTGTGTCTGTGTGCTTAAACATATAAATTACTAGCCAGATTAAAAATAAAATATTGATCGTACCTCGTCAATATTGGCCAACTTTGTTAACATATAGAAATCTATATTAAAGTTATTATTTTTTGTGTATTTGTTTGTTTTTGAATTTCATGTAAAGCTACACTAGGGCTATTTGCGCCAGATGTTTTTAATTTAGCAATGCAAAATTAACTAATAGTGAGATTGGGCGCCACACTATAACGCCCACACGGCTGAAAGGGCGACCATATTTGATGCGACGGGGATTTGAACCCGCGACCCTCATATTGCGAGTTGAGCGCCTTAACCACCTGGCCATGCCGGGCCAAACAGTAGTAGTTGAATGCGAATGATACTATTCTTTCGAACAAGAATAGTCCAGAATTTGGCGGTTAATATTTAGACAGTTTGTTTTCTCTTAAGTCTATAAGCTAAAAATTAAGAACTGTTATAAGCAAAAAGCCTTTCTATACCCTCGAACAACAATTCTGAATATTTTGCATTTAAATACATTCAAAATTTAACATTACAAGTAGGAGAAATCCTAAATCTTCCCAAGTACCAAACACATTTTTTTTCTAATCTAACACAAACAGCGGCGATTTTAGGTAATCCAACAAAGGAGTGTCTGTTATGTTATTTACCTAAACGGGCTACTATGCACACAATGAGTTAAACAGAGAGGTCAAAAACCTCCTGATTGAGGCTAGCCGTTCTTAATTTTCAACTGCAAACTAGACAAAGATAACAGTCAGCAATATCAGCCAT
Organism: Carcinoscorpius rotundicauda; assembly: GCA_011833715.1. NCBI lineage: Eukaryota > Metazoa > Arthropoda > Merostomata > Xiphosura > Limulidae > Carcinoscorpius > Carcinoscorpius rotundicauda. Next base: position 44,187,004 of record CM022391.1, on the reverse strand, counting down.
CTGAAACGGCTACTCTTAACTGAATAACAGGATTTGCTTTTGCTCTTATAATGGACCCCTAGCTAAGAGTTTAAAGAGTGTTTGGTGACACTGCGTTTAGAAATCAAGATCAAATCCTCATTTCGATACGCTGACAACTGGATCGCGTTCGGGTTTTGGCAAAGGAACGTAAACACGTTTGTTTTCCAGTAATCGCACAAAGTTACTCAGGGGCTGTCTGCGTTAACCATTTGTAGTTTTGAATTGATAAACTAAAAGTAAAGATAAATAGTCCACAGTACCCATGTCAACTCTTGGGCCGCTCTTGTCTCACCGAATACTGATATTTGACCCAAGGTAACAAAGTGTAAACTGAAATTTCGTTTTTGTAACTGACACGCTTACCACAAGCACACTCATTGTTTGTTTGTTTTACAATTTCGCGCAAAGCTACAAGAGGACTATCTATCCCTATTTTAGCAGGGTGAGAGTAGAGGGAAGGCATCATCACCACCCACCGCCGACTCTTAGGCTACTCTTTTATCAACGAATAATGAGACTGACCGTCACTTTATAACGACTCCACTTCTGAAAGGGCGAATATGTGTAGTGAGATGGGATTCGAACTCGCGACCATCAGGCTGCTAACCACTTAGCTATGCCTGGCCGGGAGGTCACTCATTCACCAGTTTATTCTTTTGAACTAATTAATACGTTGTCAGTTTATGAAACAGTAACATTACAAATTTTCTTAAATTTTGGTACTTATGAAACGAAGGGTGGAAAATTCATGCTTTAAGCACAACAGAAAATGCGATTGTTTGGGCGTTGCAGGCCAATTATTTTAAATTAATTATGTGTTTAGTCCACTGCTGCTGTCAATTTTTGTTTTCTTTGAACTGTTACCACCTCCGTAAATTTTTAAGCAAAATAAAATTTTAAGAATGAAAGTTCTTGCATAAGACAAGTGAATGAAAGTAATTTTTCATTAGGCTTCTTTAAAACGTCCAGTTATTGTATATTTAGTGCAAAACCGTGAATTTACTGCTGACTCACAGGACCGTAGAATTGTAAGGTTCGATTATAAGCCATATGTAACTCATTCTTTGATAGATTGTTTTGGCAGAGTATTCATGATAAAACTTTGCAGAATGGACGGCAACTGCCTGTTGTGGAGACACAAGACGAAAGGAGGAAAACTTTCGAAACGTCGTCCTCGACACTTTTGTCTCCACAACAGACAGTTGCCATCCATTCTGCAAAGTTTCACGCATAACTTATCAAATGGTAATCGTTTAGAATACACGAGTCATTATTTTCTAAAGCTGTGATGCTACTATTGTTTACAAATTTAAGAAAAACATGGTATTCGTTTTATATATACGTGTATAGATATATGAATACATAATAAGGGTGGTGTCATGTATTGAAAATAGGAGTATTGAATTATGTGAAACTTCCTCCTTCTGATCTTTTTTTCTCACTATAGAAACACTGTATGAAAACTTAGTTTTCATGTGCCATGTGAAGTACGAAGCTGCATTATGATCGCAAAGTTTGGTGACCCAAAGCTTTTTATTTATTTTCTTTACCTAGGTGAAATTTTCACTAAACTAACACTGGACAGAGAAACCATGTCTACTTACGAGATTATTGCAGAGGTACGCGACCAAGGATCACCAATACGATTAAACCGTGCAACAGTGACAATTGAGGTATTAGATAAAAATGACAACAAACCAGTGTTTGTGGAACCTACAGATAAAGTGGTTACTGTACGCGAAGAACAGCCAGTCGGGACTGAAGTGGCGCAGATTCAAGCGACTGACGCCGACGAAGGAGAAAATGCGTCTATCACTTATGTTGTTATTCCAGGTGAGTTTTTGAAGTGTACTACAACATTTAAGTAGGATTAGTGAATTTACATATGTCATAGTAGAAAATAGTTTAGACATTCAAGTAGGATTTTCGATATTCGTGGATTTCTCGAAAATGTAGCTTTGTGATCAATATCAAAAAAATTATTGCATATGCTCTACCAAAGGATATTAGTGAAATATCTTTAGACTAGTCATCTTACACACAGATTCGAATGGTTATGAATTTTGATATAAAAAACAAACTATGAAGTAACCAAGAGTTGAAAAATGGAAAACAGAAGAACATACAAAATGGTTAGTAGATAATTAGTTAGAACCTAATTAGTTAGTAGATATTAGTTAGTAGCTAATTAGTTAGTAGCCAATTAGTTAGTAGATAATTTCCTGGTGGATAAGCCCTAATTTAAAATAAATTTTAATGTTTCTTCTGTCCAGACTTGAAGCATCAGTTCTTGGTCTTCTTGGTTTAGAAATGGTTATGACTACCTTTGATATGTTTAATTTTTCAACTAGAAACTTCTGTATATAAATATGGTACAGAAATCTTCCTTACTTTATGTGCTGCACTTTCCACCTGGCACTGTTCCAATGTTTTTGCAGTGAAGGATCGTTCTTCTGGGCTTGCTTCAGTTCCTTTATATCTAAATTTGGGATGCCGTCTTTTGAGACTTGAGGAGTTTGATGTCTCACTTGCTTTTCTCTCCTTGAGTTCTTGTAGTGACTGCAGATGCTTCATTAGTCTTTCACGTAATATATAGTTTTTAACTTTATTCTTGCTCTGGAAATTTTTCTCTCTATTTCATCAATCAGCACACACAGATGTTCCATGCTCGTCATCTGATCATCAGATAATAAACTGGTTCTAACTGCTGCATCCAGTATCTCAGTATCTCATAGAACTTTCAGTTTCCACTTCTTGACATAGCCTTCATCTACTGCCATCTTGTGATTTGTTGGCATCTCTCAGTGTTTGCCACACATTCCAGTTACTGCTGGCACTGTTAATCAAGTTGTTTAAATTAACCATCAATCATATATGTTTAATCATGGCAATCGCACTTCCTTCTTGTGATGAATCTGACCGGTTGTCTCTTTTCTGTTTCTTCCAGCAATAGCATCCATGGTGATTCTCTTTCATTTTTTGCCAGCACCATTTTTGTAGGTACTTTCAGCTGCTTTACGTTGATATTTATGCTGTGGCTTGTTGGTGACAGGCTTGTATTTATTCACATTGTGCCAAATTTGTAATAATTACAGCATTTCTTCCTTTTGTCCATTGACTTCTTGTCATCTTTGATGCCATTTTTTTTCGTGATCACCAATTCTAATTTCATCTTTAACTAGTTATTTCTGAATTTGCCAGTTATACTCCCTCCATAGGCTTTCATATACTGTTATGCCGTTTTGAACATCTTATTTGCGTTTTTTGGTGTCCTGTTCTTTGGAAACAGTGATACGACAGTTGAGCACATAATCATAAATTGTTCACGTATTAGTAGATCTCCCAATCCATCAAAACTATTTTCATACTTGACTAGGTCATTGTGAATTATCACTGCAAACGTGCCGCAAGTTTAAGTACAGAATAATCTACTGGACAATGCTATCCAAACGTACGCACATGTAGAACGAAAGATTATTTTATATCCCCAGAAGCTACAGGTTTGAAACTACTCTCAATGTGGTTGCATATAGGTTCAAAGAGGTATTCAAAAAATGAGTTAGAATATTTTGATAGAAACACTTCTATGCAACAGATTTTATCTAATATCTGTAAAATTAAATCTTCAACTGTTAGCTGCTCTTCCAGTCTTCCAAAAGGGTCATTGATAGTAAAATCTTTAATAAACATTGTATACGACAACTTAACCAATAAGGACTTACGCGACATTTTATCCTCTTATATATGAATGTAATTTACCTCCTTCTGAATTTGTTTTTCTATCGACCTCATACATACTCACCAAAATCATGAATATCGTAGATAATAATGATACGACTTTTAATGAGCAAAGTTTCTTAATTCCAGGAAAGTCTTACGATTAACTGGAAATGCATTAAATAAAGAAATAGCATATCTTTTAATAAATGTTTACTTTAATAGACCAAAAAGTAAAACTGAAAAATAATACTCAGAAAATGGCTAAACATTTTAAAAAAAATTACAGTCCATTACAGAATATCATACTTGAATAGCTTTACTATAAAATACAATGAGCACTTAATTAAAAACTCAGGCAACTTGAAGTTGGTAGAATTACATTTGTTTCAAATACATAGAAACACATATACGTGTGTTTATTTTCCGTAGCGTATCCTGCTCATCATGGAATACATTTTGTGTGAGCAAGAAAAAACATTGCCGAGCATTTAGATCATTGAAATAGGGCATCCATCATCATTCCCGCCAACACGGTTATATTTAAAGTTTATCTAAAGAACAAGGGTTTAATAAAAAACAAACAATAAACTCTTGGTTAACGTGGTGTAAAGATACGTTCGAACCGTTATATAAAATATTATACACAACTACATTAGAATTTTATTATATTTTGTTGTACATTTTGTTAACTTTTATCTAAACTTATGATTGGAACTAAAGAAGGATGTAGAACAATATGTCAGCCACACTACCTCTTCTGTACACTTTGTCCAATACTAAGGTTTGTTTGTTTTTTGAATTTCGTATAAAGCAGCTCGAGGGCTATCTGTGCTAGCCGTTCCTAATTTAGCAGTGTAAGACTAGAGGGAAAGCAGCTAGTCATCACCACCCACCGCCAACTCTTGGACTACTCTTTTGTCAACGAATAGTGGGATTGAGCGTAACATTATAACGCCCCCACGCCTCGGAGGGCGAGCATGTTTGGCACGACTCGGATTACGAAGCACACACCTTAACGCGCTTGGCCATGCCGGGCCCCAATACTGAGGATTGTCATGTCACTGTAGAATCTTTCAACGAATTTAACGAACACTTATGCAATGTTACTTCAGCCTGAGTCGCAGATTTGTATTTATTTGAACTAGAATTTTCATGAACAACAAATCGTAGAACGAAAAACTATATATATAACGAAGTTTAGCATTTTAGTCACGCTTGTAGTTATATTTTGTTGTTGTCATTCGACACAGTCAAATAAATTTATCCACCATCTGATGAAAGACTTAAAGAAAAACGTATGTCACTATCTTTTTTAAATATTAGAATGCATCGTCACACATCAAAGTTCAAGTTTTCATCAAAACATATTATTCAATTTTTAGGTTACAAACCTTATTTTATACTTTATATAGTTGATTCAAGCTATATAATAGTTCCCTGTATATCATAATGTTATTAGTTAGGTCACATTACTTTTCGCTAATTAGTTTAATTATTACTTTGACTATTGTATTTACGTCTAATTATCATTAGCAAACTTTTTCGAGCCTTATCTCGTTACATTTTCCGACTGTTACTGAGGGTTTAACTTTATTTATTACTTCCTGTTGCTCGTGCTCCATGTGATTTATGTGGCAGAGGCTAGATAAAGCTGAATTAGTTGTGTTAAACACACCTCACAGTACATGTAATATACAGAGATGTCGAACTCCACTTTTACATATTTGACTTGTAAAATAACTGTACTTTATATTATTATATGAATTTTATCATCCTTATTTCGCAACACCTTCCTACACCATTGGATGACATATTTTTTTGTTAAATTTAACCCGGTTGTATTTTTATTAGAGTACCAATATCTTGCCTGTTTATTATATGATTCGGATATTTTTGGAATTCTTCATTTATTACTATATCGTCTCTTTGCAAAAATTAGTTTTTGCTGCATTATACTGCTAGTCGACGCTATAGCTAAGTAGTAACGTGTCGTAGTAATTTATTATTCATGGGCTTTATGAATCATGATATTTTAATTTTATTCGAGGGATTGTGTAAAGATTTTTTTATACAAGGTTATACGGAGGTTAACTTGTCCAATGAACAGGACTCGAAGCTAACGACTAGTGTTTATGGATTTCCTAACTATAAAATGGGTGCAGCGTGGCTCAATAAATAATGCTTCGGACTCTTAGTCGGAAGGTAGCGAGTTTGAGGCTTGTCTCTATCATACTGTTCTCCAGCAAGACATTTCATCCCAATTGCCTCAATGTATCCAACTGTATTATGGCTACCAACAGGTAACTGAGGATTAATCAGTGATTAATCCAGGAAGATTGTGTCACCATTTTCTTCTGCATGTGTCATTGAAACTGGAGTACAACATCGATCCCCATGTGCTGGAACGGATTTAAGGTAGAAAGTTCAGAACAGTAAATTTGACTTCATTACAAAAGGAAGTGAGTGGTATCTTGTGTTTGTCAACGAAAATCTGAAGAGGTTTCTTGGTTCCTTAATGTACTGCTTCCCACAATTACGTTTTGTATTCCACTATCTAGTTTTGTGCTTAACTACAAACAAACATACAAACAATTCCTCAAGTTTAAGTACAAGATATATGTTAAATGTTATCTTATAATTCTATTTATTTTGAAGAATAACATAAATACCATATTTTCTACAAATACATTAAAGTTTCGGTCCAAGTTCATGAAGAGAGGGTAATACGGCAATTGGTCGTACATTTCTTCCTTCTAGTCACACACTGAGACTTTGTTGATGTTTTATAGCAGTCCCTAATTGTTGGTAGACGAACTGGAATGATTATTTTCACAGAGTAACATGAAATGTAATGTTGTTTTTAGAATGTATGGTCACTAATATGAGAGCACACGAGAAAAAGAGATATGATAACATTTTTATTTTTCTAAATCCGAGGAGGATTAAATACATTAAATACTGATTTCTACACGTCTACTTTCTGTACATTTTTGCATACTTTTTTCTTCCTCTTCTGTTACAAGAGTAAGAAAAAAATTGAATTATCATTTTCCATTTAATGTGTGATGTTGGTTGTTTAGATGATTATTGAACACTGTCAAAGAGTGCGAAAAACTGTTCCAAATCGTAAGTATATTGTGAACTTATCGTAGCTATAGGAAAGGTTTGAAAAGAGATGTGACAATTGCTCGTTCTTATGGATCTTCCATAAAAAATTCGACAAACAACAGAAAAAAAAAGACAGCTCGCTTATGTTTCATCCAGCGTGTGATAAAACTCAGCTTTACAGATGAAGTAAGAAGAGAAGGACGTATGTCTGAGATTTTTGGTAGAATATTAAATAAACTTCGCCATGATGTTAAAATAATATAAATTTCTGTTCTTATCCAAACAGCTATGACAGCTTCATTGATTGGGATGTTGAAATAGAGAAAGATTGGACATCAAAACTAAAATATCGTCATCTGTAATTTGTATATTATGCAGTTTTATATTATATTAGAAACGTTCTTAAGGTAGGGAGGTCTGTGTTTCAGTTGAAATTGATAAGCTGGCAAAGGTATATAGAGGTTGGATATTCTTTATTAAAACGATTTTTGGAGCCTCACTACGTCATTAACGTCTATGTTGTTACGTCCGATTTTTGCTGTTGACCTTTGTGTTTGTGGACCTTCACTTGTTACAATACGCCACACTTTATTTGTCATGGCTAGCGTAAGACGTGCTGCTGCTTTCTCTCGATGGTCCAGTGTTTTTGTATAAAACATGATATTCGTGCCATATATAAAAATAACTTTAAAAGAAGTTTTTACTAAGACTAAAGATTTGATACCTCGACATGAGCAAATAAATGTCATTTATAGCATAAAATATAATTATGGAAAACGGATTGGTATTTATAAACACAAAATACCGCCCGCCTCCTGTTATGGTGAAATAAAACTGAATGTTTGTAGCAAAGAAATAATTCAACAGAATAAAATTATATTTGTTGAAAATGAACGAAACACTACAAGCATCACATATTACAACAAAAACTTTCTAGGCTAAAACACGGCTTCAATAACAATTATCATAAAATACATTTCAGTGAATTGTAAGATAAAATTCTTCCATCTTAGTATTGTGTCTCACATGTTTTAAATGCACTGAGTTATGAGTTGATTATGTTTACTTGTAATAATTCACTCATTTGATCTTGATATATTTACAATAACAGTTTCACCTTTGAAGATCCAGTTTAATTGTATATAAGTGTAAATAATGTGTGCTTTTATAAATAATTTTCGTTATACTCAATGGCTAGTTTATTGATATAACACACTATATTTTGTACATTTATATTCCTTTGACGTGACTTTTACAATCATTTCATTTTGAATCTATAATGGACAAATTAAGAAGAATGGGGAAAAAACTTGTAAGTTGTTATAATGAATTTAAATCATTGTTGCAATTATTAATTTCCCAACAGAGTGTAAATCTTCTGTAACAGGTGTATCGTGTTTGATAAAACGATTACAGTTATACAAGAGGGGAATTTGAAATATATTAACAATATAATTTTTAATATTTTTATCAGGCATTGAAAAAAATGATGGTTCATCTCTATTTGCAATCCATCAAAAACGAGGTGTCATCACAACAAAAGTTATATTGGATCATGAGGAACAGAATGAATACGTGCTTACAATAGTGGCTCGTGACAATGGATTACCTACTCTGGAGGCCCAACTTCAGCTTTTGATTAAGGTAGTAGATCTCAACGACAACAGACCAACCTTTCCAACATCCACCTTAACATTCCGTATTTCTGAAAACTTACCTATCGGCGAAGAAGTAGGATTAGTCCAAGCTGTAGACCAGGACGGTGGTGAAAATGGGCGAGTTACTTATTCTATTATCAGCGGAAATCTGTATGGCATATTCGACATTAGCAAAACAACTGGAGCGCTATTTACTGTTGGTGAAGTGGACTATGAAATGTCATCTGAATACACACTACAGGTGAAGGCACTGGACAGTAGTACAATAAATCCTCGCAGCAGTGTGATGAGTGTTAAAGTATATATTACAGACATAAATGACTGCATTCCAAAGTTTAAAACAGATCCCATCATATTTTCTGTCCCAGAAAGCATTGAAGAAGGCACACTGATATGGAATTTTAGTGCTTTAGACGAAGATAGTGGAGTCAATGGTCAGTTAAAATATGCCATTAGTCACCAGTCACCTATGAGCATATTTAAAGTGGACACCAACACTGGGGCTTTGACCCTCACGAAGAAACTTGACTATGAGTCGTTTCCTGAATTCACAGTTATTATAACTGCAACAGATCAAGCGAAAGAAATCGAAAAGCGCCTTTCAACTAGTGCTACTTGTAAAGTTATTGTTGAAGATGAAAATGATAACAGTCCTATCTTTCAAACACGCAATCGCGTTGATGTTCTTGAAGATGAACCAATAGGTTTTCCTATCGTACACATCGTCGCAATGGATGCTGATTCAAGGGATAACGGTCGGGTTACGTATGTGATTTCCAGTGGTAATGAAAATGGGAATTTTGCAGTAGACTATGAAACAGGTAGGTTTCTTATATTGAAAGGTAAACTTATAAGCATATAGTTCTAACAGTTGAAAACAAATTATTAACTCTCTCTCTCTCTCTCTCTCTCTCTATATATATATATATATATATATATTAGTCAATGGTGAAAGTAATAAAACAGTGGAAACGCAAGGTTATTTTTTTGTCACGATAAACATTGATATTTTTTAAGCCAACCAGTTTCATTAGAGAAAAAAACGAAATAAATCGTAACTGTTTCTTTTAGTTTCGTTCATTCCTTTTGTTCTTTGTTTTCAGAGATATCAAATAAAATATTTATTACACTTGTATGTAAACATGTTCATGAGTGTTGGAAAAATCATAACAGCGAGAAAGTTTACTCTTATGTTATTACTATGTAATAGGTAATATACGACGTTATCATGAATAAAGATATTTCACACGTGAATAAATAATTCAGTAAAACGAAGTTCTTTCTAAACAGTGGTTTCCTGATAGAACAGCGATAAAGCTATAATTTTAAACGCTAAAATCCGAGGTTCGATTCCCCTCGGTAAACACAACAAGTAGCCAGCCTGCTATGGCTTTGCTATAAGACACACGTACCACATAGCAAAAATTGATTTTTAGTATTACGAATACGCAATGTTTTCTATTGTAAACAAATAAAATTGGAATTTAAAGTGTTGGATTATAATTATTACAAAAGACACGTTTTCTTAACATAAATATATATTATTCATAAGCTCTCTGGTCGTGATTTAGACCACTTTCTTTTAACTTTCCTGCAAGTGAAATATATTTTGCCAGTTTCTGTATATGTATAATACGTTGATGTTACTAAATATATATCTTTTTTACATTTTAAACATAAGAACATAGTTTTATTTAACATCAATAAAATAAAAATACCAGTGTCTTAGTTTACAGGGCTTTTCCACGTTCTGGCAATGTTTTTCTATCAGGTATTATATATGCTCATACGACGTAATAATGAATATTTAAAAAAAAACGTTAATATACCAAGCAAAATAAATAGAGCTTTATGACTTAAATTTTCTTTTTAACTTGAAATTTTGTTGCTAACATAGACAGACAGAAAACACAATTAAAAGTTTGTTTTGAATTAAAATTGTTGTGATAACGATACAAAAAGAGTAGCTTATAATCGATCAAAGTTTTGATTAAAAGCTGCAATTACGTGATTTAGGCTACATATATATATATGTAGCCTAAATCACGTAATATATATATATAATATATATATAACAAAAACATTGCTAGATGGAAAACGGCAAGTTATGAAAAAAAAAGCGTATGGATGTAAAGTCTTGGTACCAGACAACCAAGACAAATTAGAAGAAAGAAATAAGTTAACCTTGTTGTCTACTATAACTTTTGTAGTATGTTAATAATATTATAAGGTGTGCAACATTGTGCAAGATGTAACTCTTATTTTTATCACAGCTTTTATATTTTCATGCTTGGTATGGGCTAAAGTTGTTTCCTCTGACTTATGTGTTTAATTCAGCGATGACGATACAGATAGCAGTATGAACACAGTTAAACATCTTATTTTCAAGACATACAACAGTGTTTCTTTCGACCCAAAAACCAATCTGCAGGATACACTGTATTGATAACAGGAGTGATGGTTCAGCAATATTCCACCTTCTGTTGCTGAACTGTGGTTGTCCAAACTATGACACATTTTCAGAGGATATGTTTTATTAGACTCTTACCACATTTTAAGGCAACTCGTTAAGAAATACCCGAGATAACTCCAGTTTTGACTGAGTTACATCCGAGTTTCTTTTCCCCTTCTTCTTCGCACCACAATACGGAAACTATATTTGGTAGAAAAAAATATAGTTAATTTTTATAGAACTTTTTTGTTAAATATGGCACACTGATAGGCCTTTACAACCTACTATTAGGAGTCTCATTTGGTGTTATATAAGCAACATATGCAGAGTTATTTTGCAAAAAACATTCAAATTTAGCTAAAAAAATTTCCGCACGCCTATCCAAACATTTACCTGAGCTATCAGTCTAATATTTTTACTACAGCTCCATCTAAGAGTACAAGCGGAGAGTGTTTAGTTTTTATGTCATTCAGATTAAAGACGACTGATTCAGAGCAGCAAAATTATAAGTTGAAAGGAAATTAGGTTAGCAGTTTCTAGCTCAGGTTTTCAAAAGAATCATGCAGTTGAAGGTTATCATTGATTATTCATTGTCAACGTTTCAAGATAAATTTACTATATTTTATGAAATTCTCCTGAATAAAGAGCTTTCAGCGTCACGCGATATTAGTTTAAGCAATTAACATAAATAATAACTATTGATACGGCTGTATCGATTGTGTAATAACAAGAAACTATTATTCCAAATTCCTTGGTGTTAATGTAAAGGAAGGTATTAACACTGTTTTAGAGAGGAAAACTAGAACCATATATCTTAAAGAATCTGGTTTATTCTGAAAAGTACAAGTCTGTTACGAATAATGAAGGTTGCGATCCTAAGCTAATGTTGGTTACTATCAAATGTCTTTCTCCATATCTGTGGTTTATTGGTGTGTATTGACGAAACTTCATGATATGTAGTCAGAAACACCTTAGGGTGCGACTTAAAGAAATGAAATCAAAGTTATAGGCCAAACTAGTAGCTACACTTATAGCATTGATAATACTTTTACAGCAAATATTCATTCATCACTTAGATGAACTGCGTATTTTGTTTTACCCACCATTATGCCCTAACTCTGATTAGGTTTATTTTAAAACTTTATGTTTTTCTCAGTGTCAATATTTTTGTGATAGGTACCATAACATTTCTTTTTTTAAACCAAACGTAGCATATTCAGTGTTACATAAATTATACGCTTAATATCACTAATTATAGCTGTTATCAGTGAAGTCATGAACTAGTCAACGTTGTGTGTGTGTGTATGTTTTCATATAGCAAAGCCACATTGGTCTATCTGCTGAATCTATCGAGGGAAATAAAATCCCTGATTTCAGCGTTGAAAATCCGAAGACATTGCTGTCCCAGAAGGGGACGACCAATATTATACTGTATTTCATGTGTATATTTTACTGCACACTTTTTTGGAAAAGAATGGTTTTAGACTTCACATCATGCAACTGTTAGAGCTAATTCAGAAACGTGATTTGTATGCAACTTAAAGATATTCTTTATCATTAATGTAACAGTGTAATATACAGAGTGCTTCAGGTTCAATCATATCTTAGAACTCGCTTTTTAAATATTTTATTTATCATTTTTGCGAGTGAAAGTTCATTTCGAAAACATAAATAAAAATTTAATATAAATCATACAAACGTCACAGTGACGCACTCTCTAGTTATTTTGTTGTTGACAAACAAGCGAAACGTCATGAAGTGTGAATTTCGTGTAATGTATTTCAAAATTCATTGCATTTGTTGGGAAAAGTGGCAAGGGACAACAAATGAGAAAAGTCTCACTTTTACCTTACTTTGACGTTTTATTTTTCTTATTGTATGATTGATATTTAGTTTTCCCCATATGTGTGAACTAAGATTGTTTCAACCTTCGTGTTAAAAAGTGGAAAGTGCTTATATATGATGCAGTTAAGGTGCGCCATTCACTTAAACAGGAAAATTATCCGTGCTGTACATTGGTAGTTCTTCGCCCTTTTTTATAAAAAAAATTGACTTTCGGAAATGTCATTCTTCTGGATGTATATACGTATTGATTTAAGGCGAAGGTTAATTATTTTTTTATTTTTGATTGATATTGTATATATTACTGTGAGCTATATTTTAATGTAATTTAAATGTTAGATGCGGGTCTTAATTATGTTGTTAAGATCAGAATGTTTAAGATTAACCTAGAACATTTAGAAATGTCTAAGAGTGCGATGTAAAGTGTTCTAGCATATCAGAAACTAGATTATAAATGCGAGACTGTTGTGAATTGTAGAGGTTTTTTCAAGATACAGAGCAGAATCAATGAGTTCATTTGCGAGAAGTATTTCGGATCTGTGTTTACTATATTGAGTTTGAGTTACGTTATACAATTAAGTTGTTTTTTTTTACATATGTTAACGTCACTTATAATATAATACTACATGTTAAGCCAAAGTACAATTGTTTGAGCTTATACAAACTTTAAAGGACGAAATGTATTGTTGTCATGTGGACTGAACTTGATTTATTTACACCAGATAATATACATATGAAACAGCCAACAAAAAAATGATGTTACAACAAGATGTTCTTATCACAGGTTTTTCTTCTCTAAAATAATCTCGTTTGACCCTAGAAACGTGTGCTGGGTCGTAACATTTATACATTCCCTCTAAACCTGATATTAAGTAAAGCTTTCAAAGATAATAATTTATACAGCTACATACATAAATCAATTTATTTGGCATTCATTGATCGATCTAAAGATAAGATTAAGCAAATTATGTGTTTGATCAACAGATCCAAGCTTTCGTTCTGACGTAAATATTACATTCTAATTGCAGATTTGGACTGTAAGTACAAATTCCAAGAAATGTTTATATGATTTGTGTTGTTACATGTATGTGTGTATATATATATATATATATAATGTAATTTGGGCTGAAGTTACATTACACAGGTATTCCTTATATCCATTGTAAAAATCAGCCCAGTGCTACAGCGATACGTCTGCGGTCTTACAACGTTAGAAACCTAGTTTCGATACCTGTGATGGGCAGAGCACAGATTGCTCTTTAAATAATTTGTGCTTAACTATAAAATACAAAGCTCAAAATGAACAAATATATATGATGAAATACAAAGCTCCAATACTATTAATTACACTAACTGTTAACAGCCAACGAATACCGGCTTTGTAAAACAATAACAAACTTAATATAAAATAAGTATTAATGAAATTTGTTAGTTCTCATTGTCAGTCATAGTTGTCACCTTAAAGTCATGGTGACAATTAGAAGTTACAATGAAAAATCTACCATAATCTCTTTAATGTTTGTTGTATATATATAACATATACATACACTTATACTCTAACTCTTAGGTGATGACGGAGATTCGTTCATTGAAATCTTGTTACAGCTCCTAAACCACCTGAAAAAAAAGAGAATATTTACTTGTAAAATATTTGCAGCAAACCTTAAGATAAATAGGAGGATAAATAAGATAAATAGCAAACATTAAAATAATAGTATTTTGTACTTTTCGTTCAAATGTGATGTACTTTACGAATACTTCTAGAAGAAGAAAAACACTGCTATCATAAAAAGTGCATCTACAGACGCCCCCCAGTGGCTCAGCGGTATGTCTGCGGACTTACACGCTAAAATCCGGGTTTCGATACCCGTGGTGGGCAGAGCACAGATAGCCCATTGTGTAGCTTTGTGCTTAATTCTAAAAAAACAAAACAAACAAATCAATGACTTAGATAAAGGAATGGTCGATAAATTATTTCAATTTGCTCAAGATATTGTAGTATTGGTTGTCATTAACTATGAGGATAATGCTGCTGTTTTTCAAAATAATTAGATTATTTTGCGAGTTAGACGAATAACTTTTAACATGTTGTGCAAAACGTCTACCAAAGTATATTTACATCCATCTTTTGATTAAACCCGCTGCAATGAAATGCGCACGCATTTTCAGGACAAAGAAAGCTGGGTATTATACAAGACCTATAAAACGTTTAAGGCAATATAAGTATCTCTATTGCAATAACACTTCTTTAATTAAAGAATTTCTAGAATATTGCAAGAAAATCTAATAGCAGACTGGCAGGCTACTTACTCTGCTCTCTTAGAAACTTTCTGTTTTTCAACGTTCCACTTCACCCAATGAGAACACCGTAGACCAATTTCTTGATCTCACTTTTTGCCATTCCTACACGTTTGTTGTTGGCTATATATTTGAAGTAAAAGAGGAGTTTTCTCATTTTAAAATTGTTGTCAATTGCCAAATAATTGGACAAGGAATACTGGCATATTTATAAACTGAACATTGTGGCTTTTGACCATGGCAAGCCAGCATGGCCAATGTCCCATATTTAAAATATCTATGTAAAATATATAACAAAGCATCTAACAGATTATGCAGATTTAGTTACAGATTAATATAACATATATAAATTATGTATTTAAAACTAATTTTACATTTTTCTGTACACCTTATGGTTAAAAATTATAATTTACAGTAACATTAATTCATTACATTCGTGATTTGCCTTTTTATTAGTATTATTTATAAATTGTTAATTAACTTAACGTTGAAACATGAACTTTACGCTAAAATTAGTAATTACTCAAATGGTATTTTGTACGTACGTCATTTATATTCTGAAAGTTTAGTGGAACAGGGTTAGTAAACTGTGTTTAGTATGTAATTAGAATATGTATATATACATACTAAAGACCGGCACAACATTTGCTGTCAATTTAATATTTTTCATGAAACAGTACTTCTGTAAATACAGAACTTGATACAATAATACAAAATATTTTAGTCACTGACACTGAAATTCAAGATTCCACATATTGTAAGTCTAACATTAGTGAAGCCTTTATTAAGTTCAGCGTACGTTCGATAATAATATAAATAATGTAACTTGTTTGCGTTTTTTTTGTCTTAATTTTGTTAGGCTTGAACTTTAACGTACTTAATACTATTAATTATTCAACCTATAATGGTATTGTACCATCGAATCTTAGATATTTTAAAGAACTATAACATTTTATTATGTTGTACAAAATGTGTACCAAAGTATATTCATATCCGCATTTTGTTTATATCGTTGAAAAGAAGTTCACGTAAATGCGCATTTATATAGTCAAGTGTGCGCGCACTTTCAGGACAGGCAAAAATTGAGTGACTGAATTAGATAGTTTATCATATATATAAAAATCTGAACCTGTTTTGTAGAAAGTACAATGTATTTTGAATTTACGGCCCTTAATTTTTACTCACTTGAACGGTTTACATAAAACTTTTAATAGAAGTTTTATACCCCACATTACATTTGTGAAATATTAGGTTGGAATGAAATGACAGAATAAAATACCTAGACTGATTAACCATTTATATTTAATTATATTTTTAAGCCACAATACGTTGTTTTAAGACCAAACAATACGCAGTTGTCTTAAGACTAGACTAGTGTGTATTGTCAAACTCTCAACCATAGCGCCTAAAATTAAAAACAAAAAAGTTTATATAAAGTTTCAATTACCTTTGTATGTTAGTACCTATGTAATTTGACTTGGCATAAAAATATAATCTTTTCTTATTTCAGGATTATTGTCAATAGCCAAATCGTTGGACAGAGAACATCGTCACTTTTATGAACTTAACATTACAGCTTTTGACCATGGCAAGCCAGTAAGGTCAACATCCCAGATTATAAATATTCATATAGAAGATATAAACGATAATCCACCACAGTTTCGTCAACATATTTATAAGGCAAGAGTATCAGAAAGATCATCAATTGGAACATCTGTGATTAAAGTAGAAGCGTTTGACAAAGATTCAGGTAGATTTAAGTTATTTGTTTTCTTTGAAGAACTTTTATAATTAATTAAGTTAAATGTCTTACGTATATAAAAACAAAGCATCTAACAGACCATGGAAAGTTAAGTTACAGCCGAGCATAAAAAAATTATATTATGTTTATTTTTCATTTTTCTACATATCTTAAGGTTTCCAAATGTATCGTAAACCATGATAGTTATTTATAAATGGATCATAAAAAATTGCATTAAACACTAACTGAACATCTGGGCCAAAAGCACCTTAAAAGTTTTATTTGAAAATGCTGATTTTCTACTGTTAAAATTTTATATGTGCTTAGTGGAGATTGTGTCTTACTTTAGGAAAATAACTGCACATCACATAGAAACTATAAGTATTTACTATATTCTCATAAAAATGTCTATGACAAACTTTAGGTACAGCATAACACTTCTCAAATTAGAGCAATCGGATAACAACTGTATATGATCTTGAGATGTACGAGTAAGCTACTAGTTATATTTATTATCATTACCTTGTATAATTAGTACCATCGGATAACAACTGTATATGATCTTGAGATGTATGAGCAAGCTATTAGTTACATTTATTATCATTCCTTGTATAATTAGTACCATATCAAGATATGGATTTGTAGTTTCATTATATAATGTCTACAATATCAACAGTTTTGTTACCTTATTTTTTTACAACCTCTGTTTGCAGGTTTTTAAATTTCTTATTTTTTATTTAATTTATCTTGTCATTAGTGAATTGGAACAATGAATTAAAAAGTGATGTGGGACAGACTTAGGAATAATTTAAAGACACATTTCTGTCAGTCCAAGATGAGCATACATCTAAAAAGAGGAAAATATTAATGGGTAAAATCAACCCTAATTGACTTACTAAAAACATAAAATACTTCCAAAATGAGGGTTAAATTGTATAGACATAAAAGTAAATTGACAGGTAGGATAGGAGACTTGTAAGGCTATAGGAATTTAGTTAAAAATATATTAGGAAATCTAAAAGAGCTTATGAGAAATAATTGGCTGATAATGTTAAACTAACAGCAAACAGTTTTTTTAGGAATGTTAAAGATAAGTAATAGACAAGTGCCTGAGGACAGGAGAGTTCTTATATGAAACTCCTATTTTTAAAGAGGTATTAAGAGTGGTTTTAGAAATTATATGGCATTTAGTCATACTTCTGTATTGAGAAAAATTGTGATAGGTCTGATGGAAGAAGCTTTAGAAAGTGAAATAAAAGGAAGGTACTGAGAATTCAACAAAAGGAAACATAATCTTACTAATTTTTTGTAAGAATATTATGTGTTACCTTAATGAAGAAAAAGGTTTAAACTAATGTACTTTGATTTTTGAAAACCTTTTGACAAGGTATCACTCAAAACATTAGGTACAAAATCTGTAGGTATTAGCAAGAAATTAGTTAACTGGATTGTATGGTGATTTTATGGGAGAAAGCGAGAAACTGTATCTTTGTAACTTGTGCAGTACTTTAGAAGTCTGTGCATAGGACTTTGTGCTTTCTTATGTACTTTAACGATACTGACAAAGGAACAATTAGTAAATTAGTAAATCTTGCTGATGTCATTAAACTCTTGAGTAGTTTCAGCTGTATTGAGTTGTTGGAGAATGATTGAAGTCAATTGATAAGTTAAACAAGCATTTGGAGAATTAAATTATAGTAATGGCAAGGTAACAAATTTGGATTATCATAATTTGGGATATGCTTAAAATAGATTGGAACCAACTCAACAGCACAACTGAAGAAAAGAATCTTGGTGTAGTAGGGAATAAGTCATTCAACAAGTTATTGAAGTAGTGTTCTGTTAGTAGTTTTAAAATCAATATTATTTTAGAGTGCATTTTTAAACATAGTGATTACAAATCAAAAGATAACTATTTCTTACTAGTTAGACCTCACATGGATTGCTGGATGAAAATGTAAACATTAATAGTAATTTTTACACACATTAAAGGTATGCAAAATGTTATGATATGTGTAAAGTCTTAGAAAAGTGATAAAGAAAGGCTTTCTGATAATTAGGAGATAACTGAGTTACTAAATTCTACTTTTCTGTAGTTTTACCAGTTAAAATGTTTGAGCAGTGTTCCATATAATGAATATAACTGAGTTTAAGAAAAATATTGTGAAATTTAAAGAATGAAATGGGTACTAAATTAGGTTAAATATTGGATATGTGACCCAATTGACAGTAGTTTTTATAAGTCCTTGATTAATAAGCTTGTGCCAAAGAATTGGAAATTGATTAAAGTTACTCCTACTATTTTTTTTCTTAAGAAAAGTGATAAAATTGTCCAGATAATTAAAGGACCATTAATTAGTCTTACATCCATGGTGGGAAAAGTGTTTAAAAGTATGATAAAATATGATATGTAAAATTATTTATTTAACAAAGTTTAAAGATTTCTTGGATATTCAACATGGTTTTATTAGGACAAAATTTTTCATCACTGACTTTTTGACACTCTATGAAAATTTAATATTTAAGTTGAAAAGGATAAATGTGTGGATTTCAACTATCAAGGTTTTCAGAAAATATTTGACAAGGTGCTACAGAAAAAGCTTATAAAAGATGACCTTAATGGGTGTGCGGAGCAATTGTTCTTATAAGCTGGGGAGGAATAACTCACTGTTTATTCTTTTACTCTTATTTTATTTACTTAAGTGACACAGAGAGAGGAATAGTCATATAAATTACTTATATTTTTAAGACATTAAGGTACTGGGTGATGCTGGTTTTGAGGATAATGCTGCTGCTTTCCAAAAAAATTTAATTACTTCATGAATTGGTTGAATAACTGACAGATGGCTTTAAATTTCAATAAGTGCCAGGTAATGCATATGGGTTTTCATAATTTAAATTTTAAGTGTAATTTTGATGGGAATAACCTGGGGTTATATAAGAAATGGGCCTTGATGTTCTGGTTAATCAGTCTCTTAAACCATTCAAGCAGTGTGCTGTTGCTAGTGGAAAGGCAAATAAGGATTATGATTTGTATTTATAAAAATGCTAAATGTAACTTTAAAGTAGGTTATAATTTTGTTGTATGGGTCACTTGTTAGCTTTCATTTGGAGTATTGTGTTCACTTTAAGAAGGATATTGAATTATTGTAAAGGATTTAAAAGAAGGCAGATGGGATGACATCAATGATAGATCAAGCTCTCTGAAGATGTTTTTTCTTGGAAGAAAAAGAAGAGTTTGTAGAAGAAGTTGGAAATTATCATAATTAATGTAGAGGCAATAAATAAAGAAAAGTGTAAAATGTGAGAAATAGCAACAGGATTTCAAGAGGATCTTAAACTTTTACATGCAAGGAATGCATTAACTGACAATAACTTTTAGGAAGTTAGAGAGAGTATGATTAGGGCTAAACAAAGTGCATTTAATTATAATGAGCTTATTCTTTTGAGCAACAAATAACAACCCTTGGCTTCTATGGATTAGGAACTACTGAAAGGAAGGAGAACAAAAGGATAAAAATGTGTGGATGACAAGAAAGTTATAGGTGATTCCTTGATAAGGCATGTGGATAGAATATTCTGTGGGGTAAATAAGGAGCAAATAATCAGATTGTGCTACCCAGGTGCACAGGTATTAGCTATAACTGACAGAGCAGGAGATATAATAAAAAGGGTTAGCAGAAGTGAAGTTTTTGTGGTACATGTAAGAGCTAATGATATAGGAAAAAGTGGGTCAGAGGAGCTAATAATAAGTACAAGGTATTGATAATGACATTTATAGAAAAATGACATAACTTAATTTTTTCAGGAATACTGCTCAAAATTAATTGTGAGGATGATGCTATAAGTAGAACATTAGGGCTAAATGCTAAGTTGAGATAAGTACTTAAAGATGAACAGATTGGCAGGCTGGACTTATGGGATCAGTTCAGTGAAAGAAGGGAGTTTTTTTAAAGGATTGTTTACATCTGAGTAAGTTAGAGGCTGGCATGTTTGTTATAGCTATTAACTCAACTGCAAGGGACATTTTAAACTAGTACTAAACAGTAGTGAGGGCCAGGAAAAACTAAATGCAAAAATAAGAAACAGAGAAAAGGTTTAGCATGGGAAAAGAGTATAGAAGCAGTTATAAAGTTAGGCTTAATTGTTGCTATTGTAATGTTAGAAATATAAGAAATAAAATAGATGTTTACTGTCTTATCTGACTAGTTTCTGCTGTCTGTTCTCAGTCACACATTGTGCAGTCTATGATTGATTTGGGGGCATTATGCAGATGTGGTTATTTCTGTTCAGCCCAACCAACTCTTTGGTGATTTTTAGAACAAGACCCCACCAATTTTTTTTGTAGTGGAGTAAGGAAAAAATACCTTTCCTTCCCTAGTCTCAAGCCATTGAGAAGGTCAATGTAGAAAGTTTGTATAATTTCACTGGTATTAGACAAAGGTGGACACACTCCTTAGTAGGAAGTATAACTGAAATGTTTATCTTGATATGTAGTATAGGCCATCCTATACACTCAAAACCAGAACATTTCCAATGGTTAGACCAGCTGAAAGAGTCTTGTATTGTCCTTTGGATGTGGATCTAATATAATTCCTCCATGCATCTGATTACTGTGGTAAATATTTTACATAAATGTTACTCCAGTACTGTACAGCTTGACATATTGCTCTAGCCACACTACACTTACATGCTGTGCTGACTGCCCGAGATATTTGAGATGGTCGACTATTCTTCCACATGAACTACCTATGTTATGCTTTAACACCAAGCAGAAAGTTTTTTTTATAGTAGTTTTTTGTTCTACCAACTGAAGTTTATTTATTTTTGTGATGTATAAGATTTGTAGGATATTCCTTAAATGAGTTAAAAGGGATCTAAATGATCTTTTCTGTTATTATTTTGTTCTTTTTCTGTTCAGATATAAACAGAAAATTCTACCAATAATGAATTAACTCACAACCTAATAAATCCTTATTTTAATTTTCAGTATTTTAAGAAAGAAAATTTATTTCTGCAATGCCACACTAAGATGCCTGTAATAAGTGTGATAAACCCAAACAATAACTGTATAACTTATTAATAATCACAAATTCATTAGACATGTAATGCAAGAAGACAGTTACACAAGTATTTTCACACGTAAATAACAGCCTATAATTACAAATGCTTACACTCAGATACCTGGCATAAATATACACTGCTGGCCAAAATCTTAAGGCCAATGGACATATGGACAAAATGTGCATTTTACGTTGTTAGACTCAACCACATTTGAGGAGAGCTTCAAAAAATGAAAATAAGAAAATAAAAAATAAAATACTTTTTAGCATTTAATGGGGAAAATGTGAACACTATGAAATTGGCATAAATACTAGCTGGTCAAAAGTTTAAGACCATACTTAAACGAAGCATTAATTGGTAAACACATAATGAAATTTAGTCATTTGTGTTCAAGCATTGGTATTGTTAACATCTCCCACTGACATCTCCTGTGTTACATTGGGTAAAAACATGGCAAAGGCTAAAAAGTTGACAGAGTTTGAACGTGGCAGAATTGTTGAGCTAAAAAAGCAAGGTCTCTCTCAACATGCCATTGCTGGTGAGATTAGGTGTAGTAAAACTGCTGTAGCAAATTTCTTAAAAGACCCTGAGGGATATGGAATGAACATTTCAAGTGGTTGGCCCAAGAAAATTTTGCCGGCTTTAAGCAGGAAGGTTCAACGGTTGATGATTGTCAATCCAGATTAAGGCCTTTACGGATGCAGAATGCATCTCGAACAATGAGACAGCGTCTACAAGAGAAAGGCTTTAAAAACTATAAACGTCTTTAAAGACTATGCCTCCTTTCACATGACGAAGCAGCTTGGTTAAACTTTGCTGAGAAGCACCAAACATGTGATGTGGAAAAGTGGAAGAAAGTTTTGTTCTCTGATGAGAAAAAAATTTAACCTGAATGGTTCAAATGGCTTCCAACATTACTGGCACGATAAGGATATCCCTCCAGAGGCATTTTCTAAATGACACAGTGGAGGAGGTTCCATCATGATCTGGGGTGACTTGTTCTTCCATGGAGCAATGGAGCTTCAGGTTATACAGGGGCATCAAACAGCAGCTGGCTAAATTGGCATGTTGAAGTAAGCATTCTTATTGACTGAAGACCCTTGCTTGTGTGGAAATGACTGGATCATTCAACAGGACAATGCTGCAATTCACAATGTCTGCAGGACAAAGGACTTTTTCATGGTGAATAACGTGATTCTTTACAACCATCCAGCATGTTCACCCGAACTGAACTCCATTGAAAATGTTTGGTGGTGGATGGCAAGGGAAGTCTATAGAAATGGACGTCAATTCCAAACAGTGCATGATCTATCTTCACCACTTGGAATAACATTCCATGCCAGCCTTCTGCAAATGCGTATATATATTGACCATGCCAAAGTGAATGTTTGAAATTATTCGTAATGACAGCCGTGCAACTCATGAAAGAGCCCTCTTTTTAGGCATTTCCTACCCTGTTTAAGACTTCTTTTTGGAATGAACTTAAACTTTTGACCAGCTAGTATTTAGACTAATTTCATCATGTTTATATTTCTTGTAAATATTTATATATTTATATTTATTATATTAAATGCTAAAAAAGTTTATTTTAATTTTCCCTTTTCTTTCATCTTTTGAAGCTCTACTCAAATAAGTAGTTGAGTCTAACAATGCATAATGCATATTTTGTCTTTATGTTTTTGGCCAACGGTGTATATCACAAATTATAAGCAAATGTAAAATTCCAAAGTTTTACGTAATTAATCACAAAGATATTTAAATCTTAAAAACTAGAATTCATAGTGGAATTTTATCAATATAAGTAAAATGCAGTTATTTGATTTTCATTTTGAAAGTTTCCAAGATATGGTTTTTGGTAAAAAAAATTATACTATTACTCATGAGAACTGTTGTAATTCAATTTCTGATGATGGATTAATGAAATGTAAGTTCTTACACTGTGTAATTTTCTGTTATCTTGCTATATAATTTCTGAAAAATATATATAGCTGGATTGGGAAGGCAATAATATTCAGCTTCATTAGATTAATTCTTTTATGCTAATTTTTAAAGTAGTCTTCTCACAGATAAAATTATATTAGTATTTTGATTGTGTCTAGTGTCTTACTGATGTTAAACATTTTAATGTAACTGTAACAAATTAGCAAATGTATGTTCTAATTTGCAGCTATAAACTTGGTTTTAAATAACAGTAAATCAACTGATAACTCATAACATTTTTTGCAAACTTGTATTAGGCATTAACTTTTGTTTCTTACTTCATTACTTTTTCAAAAGAAACTACTATAAAAATGCCTTTAAATTAATTTGATTAACACTTTGTTGTTTTATTTTAATGGAATGAGTAAAAATATTTTTGTTTTAGACTTTTTTTATGTCATAAGATTTCTAGGATATTTCGTGAGAGAGTCAGGAAGCAAAGAACTGACTGAGTGGGCAAAATGATCCTCTTCTTATTTTTTGTTGTTGTTTTAGTATAAACTGCAGATTCTGTCAATAACAAATTTGCTCGCAGCCTGACTAAATGGTTCTTTTGATTGTCAGTAATTTTATTAAGAATCATTAAAGCAATATCTATTCATAGCATGTTTTATTCAGGTGTTTTATAGATATTTTTTAGTGCATACTTGTTTTTTAAGTGAATTTCACTGATTAATTTTTATTTGAATATTTTAAAATGTGGTTTAGGACGTAATGGAAACCTGACGTACATAATTCCAAAAGGTATAGCTGATGACAAGTTTACAATCAATGGACAGTCAGGACGAATTGCTACTGCTGGTCTATTGGATCGAGAAGAAAGATCTCATTACTTACTTACAGTTTATGTGAAAGATGGAGCTTTTCCAACATTTTTTGATTCAGCAACAGTTGAAGTTGAGATCCTTGATGTTAATGATCATGCTCCTAATTTTGGGGAATCCTGTTACTCTCTGCAAATTCCAGAAAATAGTGACTTCAGCATCATTCATACAGTGGTGGCTACTGATTTGGATTATGGACAAAATTCTGAGGTTACATATACTATAAAAGGTGAGAAAGAGTTCCAAGTTATAAAATATTTAATTTGATAAAAAAACAACAACTAGATATTGAAACTGTGGTGACCATATTACAGAATTTACTAGTGGGAATAAAAAGATTTAACTCGAAAAAAGATGTTTAATTTTTAGGTAACTTAGGATATTAGTATATTGAAAGAATTTTATGATAATATATGCAATATTTTTCTAAATAATTACTAATATGTGTTTCAAACAGTTTTTAATCTAGAAACTGCAACAAAGCCATTTTTTAAAAGATAATTCAAAGTGTTGTGAAGTGCTAAAGCTATCAGACTTTAGTTATTTTACAAAACTTTGTTTTATTATCCAATATTTTCTTTACAAAAAAACATTAGTTCTATATTCAAAAGTTTATTTGCCAGCTTGAAATTTGAGAATAGTCATAAACATTTGAAGGTTTTTCATGCTGCAGTTGAGCAGTGTCAGGTGTTTTTTTCTCTTGTTAAAAGAAAGTCCTTGACAATATCAAAATAGTTATGATAACAGATTCTATCTTTTGAATTTATATTGTTCATTACTTAAAAATTATTGTATAAAAACACATAGTATGAAAAACATTATAGGTGTCAACTACTTCCATGCACTGGAGCAGACCATTAGGATAAAACACTGCAGATACATGTAGCTGCTGCACTGCTTTAATAAAAATATAGTGAATGCACATTGTAAAAAGTATAATAGAAGTCTTATGGTAACATGAAGTCTGAAATATAAAATATATGATAATACTAACAGTCTTATATTATAAAAATATAGCAGTGTAACTGTACATTCACCCCCTCCTCAAGGTTCATGTTTCAGTAATCAGAAATATTATTGATAATAACACACTCTCTTGTTGCTTTTTATTGTAACTTAAGGTCCATATTTGTGTTAATCCAATGATTAATGCTACTCTGTTGTATATTGTGTTTTATTATTACGTTTGTTGTTTAATCGATCAACAATTTTATATTTTAAGAAAGACTATGACTTTTAACCTGCTTAGAATGGTGACTATAAAATAAAAAAATATGGTATGCTCATGTAGCTACCAAAACATGCACATAAACAACATTTGTTTTTTGTATTTAACATAAGTGACTCCCATTATATGTGTATATAATATTTTTTGTAAATTACATGTGAATCTTTTGTTTCTCTTATGTGAATTACCTGTAAAATGTTTTCAGTCAAATATAAATTAGTAGTTATAGTGAAATCATCAGTAACTTGTGTAAACTGGTAATACCAAAGGCCTTAAACTTCATTTGATAATGTGTTTCAAGCCTTTGAAGTTTCAAACCTGCCCTTTGCCTTACAAAAGATGTTATTTTTGACCTAACATTTATTCATTTTGAAAATATTTTCAAAAAATATTAGCTATGTTAATGGTTTTACTTAAATTATATGAATGAGTCCAAATTTATCCATCTTACATAATATTTGCAACTTAGACTAACTGATTATAGCGAAAGTTATCATTTAGTTTGTTTTGCATCTAGTCATTGTATATTTAATTAAGTACTTACTTCAAAAGGAAACATAGAAAATGAATCAATTATTTTTCATTCTTTATTTAAGATGGAAACATCAACAATAAGTTCACTCTGGATCTTCACACTGGGGAGCTATCTAGTCATCCACTGGACAGGGAAGAAATTTCACAGTACCATCTTGTTATTGCTGCTCGAGACAATGGAAAGCAATCTCTTACAGGCATCTGTAACATTTCCGTTACTGTTTTGGATCAGAATGACAATGATCCTGTGTTTGAAAAAAATGAGTACCATGCATCAGTTTTTGAGGATGCATTTTTGAACACCACAGTTGTTGTTGTACAAGCTAGTGATCAGGATGAAGGAAGAAACAACAATATCACATACTCCTTAAGCAATGAAACCCTTTCTCTTTTCAAGGTAGATAGTGCAACTGGAGTGATAACAACAACTGGGTAAGATATAAATATGAGAATCAAATGATGTAATGACTTAGCATACATTTTCTCATATTTTGTAATTCTTTTGTAAAAAGTAATCTCTTCATTCTCTAGAACAAATGTCCTTTTTATTATAATTTTAACTTTTGTTTCCTTTTTTTTTCTGGATAGTAACAGGTTTTTCTGAGAATAGTTAAGTTAGTGAGTTTGAAGTTAATACTGAGTTAAGATAATTTTCTCTTTTCATCAATTTAGACATTTTATTTGTAAAATACTGTACACTGCTAATACTGTTATGTTAGTGTGTGTGTTAATATTCAACTTTTAGAATATTTTATTTTTATTTATCTAATATGTGTTTTCCTATATACAGATATGCTTACATAACGTAAACATGAAATTTAAGGGCAACAGTAAACATAATGGCGATTCTCAACCTGTGTGCTGCAGTGTTTTTGAAATACATTAAACTTTCTTGGGATTTTAGGCCCGGCATGGGCAAGCGCGTAAGGCACGCGACTTGTAATCTGAGGATCGCGGGTTCGCGCCCGCGTCGCGCCAAACATGCTCGCCCTCCCAGCCGTGGGGACGTTATAACGTGATGGTCAATCCCACTATTCGTTGGTAAAAGAGTAGCCCAAGAGTTGGCGGTGGGTGGTGATGACTAGCTGCCTTCCCTCTAGTCTTACACTGCTAAATTAGGGATGGCTAGCACAGATAGCTCTCCAGTAGCTTTGTGCGAAATTCCAAAACAAAAACAAACATTCTTGGGATTTTACAAGCAAGTCAAACATATCAGTTAATATAAGCTACACTATAGAGACACTCTGAAACCTTCCAAAACATTCGATGGTTTTCATTGAACCTCGAGCACTGAGAAGTTCATATTTAACTTTTTAAGTTAACTCTTCTGAGTTATGTGTATCTAAACGTGATGCACAATGACATTATTATTGCTTGCTTTGCCCGTGATTTTCGTTCCAAGGCTTTTAACGCTTGCCGTATAACATGCACCTAAAAAAAAATCATTAAGGCTTTCCAGATGTGCCGCGAAATTTTCAGATTATCGTTGTGTGCTGCAAGTCTGAAAAGGTTGAGAACTACTGATCAAATCTATCACATTCCAGTAACTGAAGTTAAGATAAAACTACACTTAAAAGTCAATACTTATCATTCTTTTTTTTATTAAGGATTTCATTAAATTCTTTAAAATTTGTTGCATTCACCACTTCTAAAAAAGTAAAACCAACTTAGCAGAAGATGACTCCTGTCCTGTCAAAATTTATTCTGGTAAGAAGTAAGCACATAGATTCAGATACAAAGTTGCAATAATTTTTTATAAGGGACTCAAAACTTGAATGCTTTCAAATAGTTTTCCTGAAGAAGAATTGTGAACTATTTGAAAATGCTCCATTTTTGAGTTTCTTCTAAAAACTAATTCCAAGATTTATATATTTGTTCCCTGTTCCTAACATTTTTACCATTCAATTCTAATGAGTTGATTCATAACATTATTAGTCCTCTTAATAAAGCTAAGCACCTCAATCAAATCTTTTCTAACTCTTTCAAGAAAAATTTCTTAACCTGTTCTTGTATGGCAGTCTTTCTTACCCAAGCATCAGTCATCCCAGTAGCCCTTCTCTGGAAAGGGGAACCCTTGTTATCAGTTCAGTGTTCATGCTAAGTCAAGAAGCTCCAAATGTTGCTTTACCAGTGATCTATACAATAAAATATCTTTATACTTCTATTCAATATTTTAGTAGATACAACCTAATGTCCTATTTGCACTGTAACTAGTAACAGCACATTGTCAGGATATCTTGACTATGATCAACAGGAACACAAAAATCCTTGTTATCCATAACATTTTTATGGTTATTTCCATCACAATTAGATTAAATGTGTTTCATGTTTTGGACCTTTATTGGTGAATGGTTAGGGATAGTGAAGAAGTAAATGGTGCATTTTATAAGGTACATGTGATAATGGCAATGGGTTAAGCTGTAGTTTTTCAAAGGTCTTTGGAAGTTGTTTAACTGTTGAAAACATAGATTAAGTTGATTTTGGAGAAACTGCAAAAAATAAACAATTGCTAATGAGGTCTTTTATTCAATACCAGGCCTTATCAGGTTAGCTTGAATATTGATGTAGATTGCAGTGGTTGAGATGTTATTTGCATTATGAAATTACATGAACAAAAAGTGTTGTGTGTGATCTGTATTAAGCTGATGAAGTGCAATTTTTATCAACCCTATTTAAATAATGTAGTTTATATGTACATAACTGCTAAATGTAGTGTTAAGATATAATTAAGATAAAAATCTTGATGAGGAAGTAACTAAAATTAAACAATTTTGGGTTGGTTAAATTTTATATCACTTAACTGTTTGAGCAAATATCTTTAATCTCTTTTTTTTGATGGAAGTTGAACTAACTTTATGCTGTTTTCTGACCTTAATACTAAAATAAAGTATTTCTTAATGAGATTTATAAGTTAAGAGTTGGATTATAAATTAAAGCATAATCAAAGGTATTTTTGTTTCAGTTACTTTGATAGAGAGAAGAAGTCATCTTACATGTTTGAAGTTCGGGCAACTGATGGTGGACAGTATGATGCACGATCTGAAAGAACACTTGTACATGTGACAGTGCTTGATGTGAATGATAATAAGCCCAAATTTATAAATTTTCCATTTGTAGCATCAGTGTCTGCTCATGCCCATCCTGGCACACAAGTGATTCAGCTAGAAGCTCAAGACCTTGATCAAGGTTCAAATGCCAAGATTCATTACAGGTGATTAAAGATGTCAAGAATGATTCATGAAAAGAAATATTTTTACTTCACAAAGTTAAACACCAAACACTTATCTGCATAAATTTATTTTTTATTAGAATATTAGGAATTAGAATATTGTAAACATTTTAATTTAATACAAACATGGCTAATTAAAAAACAGTTCTTGGATTGTTATTGAACTATATGTAATGTGTAAACATTACTTTTCTATTTATATTTATACACATTTTTATAACTGGTAGTCGATGGAGTTTTGAATTGTTAAATATTTACAGTTTCAAAAATATTTGTGAAATCAGTATATATTCTTTGAATTAAGAAAGTCATTAGTTTAGAGGTTATTGTGTTTCATGGTTGCATTATAGGAGTTTATTACTTTTTTAGTTTGACATTATACAATTCTTAATTACTCCTTTAAACAAAGTTCTTAATGGTTCATTCTTTCTAACTTTCATAGTGTGAATAGGTGATATATAAAATGTTTCAATAGTTCCTTTAAATGTTCCATTATCATGACAGTTGGATTTCTCATTTACTGAATGTTTTTTTTTTTAACAAGACTTTTGTCCTATACCAGTTTTGTTTCCCAGGATGTTAATTCCAAGTTTCACCTGGATAGCAAGAGTGGAGTTGTAACAGTTGCAGATAGTCTTCTTCCTGATGCAGGCAAGATGTTTCACATTGAGATTGCTGCAAAAGATAATGGGCATCCTTCTCTTACAGCTTCTGGTAAAGTGGTTATTGTTTTTATTTGTTTCTTTCAATAATTTAAATCAAATAATATGGTGGGAAGTACTTGTTGAATTGTAGTATTTAATGTCTTTTGAAATAAATATTAATGTGTTATGGAAATGAAAACAAGCAAATTTATTCATAAGCAGTAATATAGGTTTTATTGCTTTTCTTACTGCAAGAAAAAATATTTAATTCTTATGACTTGACAACTTTTGATTTTTTTCTTACATTCAATCATATCAGCATTTTAAAATGATTGTTTTTTTTCTTTTTAGGTATTACAAACAATTACTTTATTTTTTAAAAGACTAAGCAGTGGTTTACAAGAAAATATACATGTTCAAGTGGACCATATAACTAATGAAATATGTTAGACTATATCAGTGGATATGTTAATTTTGAGTCAATGTTATTATCCTCTTTAATTTTTGCCTATAACAAAGGTGTTATTTTCTATTGTATTTCTAGTTGTGCATGATACACTTGTAAGGATTTGAAAAAGTTTTGTTTATTTTTTTCAATCATGTAGGTGTCTTAGAAATTATTGTTGGAAACAGAGGATTAGTGGCTTCTCTGAAATTTCAGAATGAAACATACATGGTAGAACTACCAGAAAATCCTCCAAGAGGACTAGAAGTTACCAGTGTAAAGGCTGTTGCTCTCGGTCATCATAGTTCAATCATCAAGTACAGCTTTCCATCAGAATATCAGGAGGGAGCATTCACAATTGATTATAAAACAGGTAAAAACCAGTAAGATAGTGTATCACTTGATACTATATTTAATTTAACTCTCATTTATCTGTATAACTGCTTATCACTGTATTAGCTCAATCCACATGTAACAACGAGTAATTATTTTTATTTTGAAAGATGAATGATATATTACAGGTGTTCAGGTTACATAGGGTTTCATATTCTTGTTTTAAGTTGATTTCTTGGACATACTTGTTACTGAGAAGTAGCTGCAGAGGTATTTATGTGTGCAACCTTTTTTAGAAACTTTTGATATCAGTGAGGTATGTTGTTGACATTGTCACAAAAGGAAAAGAGTACTACCAACTTCCAATATTGATGGCTGAACAGACAGCATACAACATAACAAATTGTCACAGTATTGTTATTATTATTATAATACATAAACATATAGGTCTGAAAGATATTAAGCACATTCTATGATGTGATACAGCAGAATACTGACTTTCTTATATGTCTATGAAACAAAGTATGCTTATAGAATTGTATGAATGGGTCTTAAATGTTTAAGTTTGTGGGGTTACGATGATGATATTTTTATTAATGAATAGCCACTAAAAAGTAACAAACATGAAAGAGCATTCCATAAATGTACTTGGC
Organism: Carcinoscorpius rotundicauda; assembly: GCA_011833715.1. Lineage (NCBI taxonomy): Eukaryota > Metazoa > Arthropoda > Merostomata > Xiphosura > Limulidae > Carcinoscorpius > Carcinoscorpius rotundicauda. The sequence continues at coordinate 44,155,230 of CM022391.1, read as the reverse complement.
AATCAGCATCTTCATGTAAAAAGACATAGAGGAAATTATAGGGTAACAAACACACTTTACCTAAATACACACTGTGATACATTTACTACAATGCAAATACTTCAAGTATATTTTAATTGGGACAGATTTGGTGTACTATCACAACACTGAGTATTAGTTGATAATATGAACATGAACAGACTTGTGTTTCTGAAACAAGTTGTCATGCCAATGTCCATCAAAATCTTCAAATTATATGAAAAATTCTTATAAAGTTTTTGAATGTTCATTTTTGTTGAACTTTGACATGACCTACTGTAGTTTCAATGCAATACTAGAAGTGACTTTTAATGTTTTATTGCAGTGAAGTGAATACAACAGTCACTTTCTAATGAGCTTGCTTTTCCCACAGTTAATTTCTCTTCTTCTTTTCTCAGTTTATCCTTCAGTTGCTTTGAATTGAGATGACAAAACCTTCTAATCCTTGAATTAGCAACATTAGTTTTCCTTGAAACTTCAAGAATAAAAACTAATGGGTCTTTTTATTTTCTTTTTTTTAAAATATACCAGTAGATGATCATTCGTGTAGATGGCTACATATAAGGAACCAATTTGTTCTGTGTGTCATTCATGTAGGGGTAGTTTCAAGGTAACACATTAAAATAATTAAATAATATTAGGTCTTGACTTTACCTGAAACTACTGAAGAAAAAGTATTTTATTATTAAAAGTTATAGTTTAAACACTGAAAGCTGGTTATTTATTAAAAGTCAATTGATTTAATATTTGTATCAATCATGAACAAATTAAGAGGAACATTGAAAAGACGTCTGCAGTTCACGTGATTTATGTTTTATTTCTACCCACACTGCTAGTAAAACTGCACTGTAGAGGCTGTGAGTATGTTTGCTAATTGCCTATTCGTAAGTATAATAACCTTCTCTACTCAGAATCTTGCAAGATAAATAAATGACTGAAAAGCATATATATGTGTACTCACAACTTTGCCTAACACCTAAATTTTTATTAGCAAAACTACAACATTAATTAGCAGTTTGCTAGTTTACTATTATTAATTAAGATTAATATGTACTTGATTTCAGAAAGATGTTTTAATATACCAGTTCATTTACAGAAAGTTAGTTAGGTAAAATGATACTAAAAAATATTATGTATATATCACTTTTAACTTTTTAGGAAAAGTTCCTTAGTTATAAATTTGATTTAATTATTTGTTAAATGTTAATTATAATAAATATACTCGGTAGTCATTCTAACAAGTAAAAATATCTATAAAGTATAAAAGCTCAACACAGCAAACACTGGCATCTCTTTCTACATCTAGTTTAGATTCTTCTATAAAACCCCTTGGAGTGGATTCCTGTACGTGGTGAGGGGACCTCCCAGGGAAGGTTCTGTTCTGTCTGGTTACCTTCTCTGGGATCTAAACATCCACCCACGTGTTTGCCGTGCGTGGCGACCCGTGAAGGGGAGGAGAGGATCCTGGTGGTTGAGGGGTCCAACCCTAACACACCACTTTGGCCTCGAATTCCTGTAGACGGGCGGCCCTTGGGTGGCCCCCCTTGGGTCAATCGGCTGGTCCACCTGGGCTAGAGCTAACCAAGTACCAGTGTTGGAAGTTCTCAACGGGTGTTGTGGACATTGTGCCTGATGCTGGTGTTTGGGTATAGTGCTCACGAAACCCTGGCGTTGCTGCATTGTCCTTGCGTGACTTTGTAGTGCGTCCCCTTGTAGGGCTCCATGGTGGGTGGGGTCAGTGAGTACCGAAACTTTTCACTTTCCTATGGATCCTTCAAAAAATTTAATTAAAATTGTAAAAAAACAGTCAATGGGTAAGCGACCACGTCTCGAATACTCAGAACAGCAATCTCCAACTTCAGTAACACACGTACCTCATTTTCTGATATTGCATTCTCTTTCAGAAAAATCTTTAGGGCAAATGTCCCCTTTTTTTATTCAAAAGGGGCTCGAGGGACTTGCTGGCCCTCCAAAGTCAGTAAAGAAGCTTCGATCTGGTGACATACTGGTTGAAACATCCACATCCCAACACAGTGAACTCCTCTTGAAATCAAAGGTAATTGGCGATATACCTATCGAGGTTACACCCCATGCTACTTTGAATACTTCACGAGGAGTTATTGTTGAAAGGGATTTGAAGAATGTTCCTGAATCTGAGATTCTCGCCAGTCTTTCCACTCAAGGAGTTTCTGCAGTGAGGCGCATCTCCACTCGCAAAGATGGAGTTACACTGCCAACAAATACCCTTGTATTAACATTCACTTCACCACGAGCTCCCGCCACCATCAAAGCAGGTTATCTCATTTGCAGGGTTCGGCCATACATTCCAAACCCTCTTCGATGTTTTCAATGTCAGAGATTCGGCCACTCAAAGACATCTTGTCGTGGTTCCCTGACATGTGCTCGTTGTGGAGGCAAGGACCACGATGCCTATGATTGTGACATAAACCCACATTGCGTCAACTGCAATGGTTCTCACCCCTCTTACTTTCATTCTTGTCCGAAATGGTTGGAGGAAAAAGAGGTGCAGCGTTTGAAAACGACACATAACATTAGTTATCCTGAGGCTCGGAAATTGATGTCCACAATCCCATCTCGGACATATGCTGCTGCACTCCGTTCCACAACTACAGTGGAAGTGCAGACAGATCTCTCTGTGCCTCCAAAAGAATCGTTTTCAAACCAAATGAAAAGCCTTTTGCCCTCCGTGGTTAAAACAGTAGATGAATCGACTTCCACACCCATCTCTGTTCCTCCCATAACTTCCAACAAACCTCAAGATCCATGTCCTTCAGTTTCAAATACAGGCATTTCTTCTGATACATCATTTTCTCCCACCACAATAAACAAAACAATTACTCGTCCGCGTCCTCAGTCGCTTGACTCCTCTTCCAATAACAAAAACCTGCCCACTCGACCCAGAGCAGGATCCATGGAGGTTGATAGACCTCCTCCGAAGAAAGACAGTAAAGACAAAAGACGAGGTCGTAAACCGAAGGGTTCTCCAACCACTTCACCTGCCCATCCTTAAAAATGGCCACCTTGATACAATGGAACTGTTGAGGTTTACGTTCTAATCTGGATGATATCAAAACGCTGATTGCTTCCTATCATCCTGTTTGTCTTTCTCTACAAGAAACATTTCTCAAATCTGCTGATACAGTCTCCATTCGGCAGTTTTCTCTGTACAGAAATGACAAGTTGTGTGATGGTCGAGTACATGGAGGGGTGGCACTTTTGGTTGATCAACATGTGCCTACCCTGTCTTTGTCACTCAATACACCCTTGGAGGCCATAGCCATCCGTATTTCCTTGGGTCGTACCATCACTGTTTGTTCTCTGTACCTGTCCCCTGGTGAGACATATGATCAATCAGACCTAGATGCTCTCGTTGCACAGTTACCGTCTCCATTTCTAATCCTGGGGGATTTTAATGGACACCATCCCCTCTGTGGAAGTGCTGTTATTGATGGGAGGGGTCGATCTGTAGAGCAGATGCTCTCTGATCACGATCTTTCTCTTTTCAATACTGGTTCTTCCACTTACTTTCATGCACCAAGTCAGTCATTCACTGCCATTGATCTCTCAGTTTGCTCCCCTTCATTATTTTCCCATTTTTCATGGAGGGTTGACAGTAATCCACTAGGCAGTGATCATTTTCCGATCATTTTGAGAGAGACTGGCCGTGGTCGATGCCACCCTACCCGCGTGCCCAGGTGGAAGCTGGATCAGGCAGACTGGTCCACTTTCACTGCTCTCGCAGAACTTGATCCTGTCATCGTAAATCAGCCATCAATAGACAACTGTGTTGCAGCGGTAACTGATTGTATTATACATGCAGCTGCTCAGTGTATTCCTAAAACCTCGACACGTTTCCCACGATATCCTCGTCCATGGTGGAATTCTGCTTGCAACTTAGCACGGAAGGCTCAAAAACGGGCCTGGGACACTTTTCGCAGATATCCCACACTTTCAAATCGGGTTGCTTTCCAGCGGGCCCGAGCACATGCTAGGTGGGTAAGACATCAAAGCCAGAAGGAATCTTGGATTAAGTTCACAACCAGCATATCTTCTACCACCAGTTCCAAGATCGTATGGGACAAGATTCGAAAGGTTAATGGGCACTACACTTCTGTTCCCCTCTCGATCTTACTCTCTGATGGTCAGGAGGTGACTGATGTCCGAAACATCGCTAACACTCTAGGTGAAACCTTTTGCCGGGTATCTAGCACTTCTGCTTGTTCCTCCACCTTCCTGGCCATCAAGACTCGGGCAGAACGATCACCTCTTTCCTTTCAAACTGACTGTTTCTTTGACTATAATAGTCCCTTTACCCTGGTGGAACTAAAAATGTCCCTTCATCGGTCTGCCAGTACATCTGTTGGACCTGATGATATTCATTGTGACATGCTACACCATCTCTCTCCTGATTCTCTTGATGTCCTACTGACTATATTCAACCGGATTTGGCAGGAGAATGTTTTTCCTGATGCCTGGCGCCAGGCTATTATTTTACCTTTCTCTAAGCCAGGGAAAGATCCAAAGACTCCTTCAAACTATCGTCCAATTGCTCTGACGAGCTGTCTCTGTAAGACCTTAGAAAGGATGGTTAATGCTCGTCTTGTTTGGTTCCTTGAATCAAACAACCTCCTCTCACCCACCCAGTGTGGGTTCCGTCGACAGCACTCCACCATAGACCACCTAATTCGTCTTGAAACATCTATCAGAGAGGCCTTTCTCAACCGCCAACACCTTGTATCGATATTCTTTGACATAGAGAAGGCTTACGACACAACATGGAGGTATGGCGTTTTGCGAGACCTCCATACATATGGGTTACGTGGCCATCTACCCATGTTTATTAAAAATTTTTTAATGGACAGGAGATTCCAAGTTCGTGTAGGTTCGGCACTTTCACGTTCTTTTGTACAGGAACTTGGAGTCCCTCAAGGCTGTATATTGAGTGTCACACTTTTCAGTATAAAGATAAATGCCATCACTGAACAACTCCCTCTCACATCTCATGTCAGTCATCAAACATGAGATATATTGAGCGGCAACTACAAACTGCCCTCAATCGTGTACAGAAGTGGACTCTTGCGAATGGCTTTAATTTCTCTCTTTCCAAAACTGTATGCATGCACTTTTGCCGCCGACGAGGTATTCACCCTGATCCTGAACTTCATATCGGTGAAGTTTTGCTGCCAGTGGTCCCAGAGACAAAGTTCTTGGGGCTTATCTTTGATCATAAATTGACCTTTATACCACACTTAAAGCAGCTTCGGGTCAAATGCACCAGAACACTGAACATCCTTCGTGTCCTCTCTTCTACCAGTTGGGGGGCAGATCGCTGTTCATTGTTAAAGATATATCGTGCTCTTATTAGATCGAAACTTGACTATGGATCAATGGTCTATGGCTCTGCCAGACCCTCGGCCTTAAAGATACTGGACCCCATTCATCACCAAGGTCTTCGACTCTGCACCGGAGCTTTCCGTACCTCTCCAGTTCAAAGTATATACATTGAATCTCATGAACCTCCTCTACACCTTCGTCGTTTGCAACTGTCTTTACAATATACTTCGAAACTTCGTTCTTTACCAAAGCATCCCACCTGGGAATGTGTTTTCCTTCCTCGGTGGGCAGTACTTTTTCAGAACAGACGATCTGTCATTGCTCCGTTTGGCCTTCGCATCCGGGCGCAATTGGATGAATTGGGTCTGTCCTTGGATAACATTGCAGATTCCACATATCGATGCATCCCACCATGGCTTATTACAGCCCCCAAGTGTGACCTTTCTTTCAATCACCTAAAAAAGGCGGATACTCCAGACTGGAAGTACCGTCTTTTATTCAATGAATATCTTTCAAATAATCATTCAGTTCCCATTTATACAGATGGTTCCAAATCAGGAAATTCAGTGGGCTCTGCTATGGTTTGCTGTGGGTCAGTAGTTGCACACAGAATCCCCTCTACAGCTTCTGTGTTCACTGCTGAACTGTATGCAATATCTCTTGCCCTTGATCATATTGCAGCTGAGCAGTACTCCAACTGCACTATTTATACTGACTCGCTTAGTTCTATTCTTGCCTTGGACTCACTTCACATTAGCTCACATCCTATTCTAGCAGATATTCGAAACCGACTGGCCCATTTCTCATTAGCAGCTACTTCAATTCAGTTTTTCTGGATACCAGGCCATGTTGGTATTCATGGGAATGAGCTTGCAGACATGGCAGCTAAATATGTATGCCTCAGCTCCATCACCCCTATGCCTATTCCGTACATGGACTATGGTGTTGTTTTCAAAGCTCGGCTCCGTGCCAGTTGGCAGTCCACTTGGAGTGAACAACGCGACAATAAACTTTTTCAAATTAAACCCAAAATTGGAGTTTGGCCATCTAGCTTCCGTAAAGTTCGGAGGGAAGAAGTTGTTCTCACTAGGCTACGCATTGGTCACAGTTTTTTAACTCATCATTTTCTTTTATCTGGAACTGATGCACCAATGTGTAGTTTGTGTAACACTCAAATCACTATCAGCCATGTTTTACTTTCTTGCCATCGTTACAATCCTCAACGACGGCAATACTTTAAACATATTTTTTCCCAGCGTCAATCTGTAACATTGGACAGAGTTATTGGTGATGGTGACTATGTCCACCTTAATACCGTTTTTAATTTTTTAATGGCCATTAATCTTTTTAATCTTCTTTAAGTGTGGTATATTTATTCATTACACCTTTTTAATTGTGGCTCCTTTTTAAAGTTTTATTCTCTCTCATTCAATGCGACATTAAACAATAGCCAGAACATTAAATAACTCGACACCAGGACTGGAAAGGCCAACTTCAGGTGACTAACGCTTCTGTTTGAACTGTCTGTTTGAACTACTCGTTAGTCTTCCTGGCGAGTTACTGTTATACTTTCGCTGCATATCATTTCGTGCTTTTACAACCTTTTTGTACTGGCCATATTGACTCATAACCCGGAACCAGGACGGAAAGACCAACTTCAGGTGGCTGACAGTGGTTTATATACTACCTGTTAGTCTTCCTGGCGGGTTATGATCATTCCCATTCTGCTACAGGTTGGCCTTTACTACTTTGTTGACGGGATGTCGTCATTGGTTTTTGCACCATTTCCTGTTTTAATTGCCATTTTGTTTTTATCTTCAATTACCTTTACACTTTTTACTCCATTTACTTGACTTTTATCTTTTTACTGGACATTTGGCTACTCTTTATTATGATTTTGCTGAGTGTCTTTTTAAACTTTTATTCCATTACATTTTGATATTAGCTACTATGACACATAACCCAGAACCAGGACTGGAAAGGCCAACTTCAGGTGACTGACGGTGGTTTTTGAACTTGTTCGTTAGTCTTCCTGGCGGGTTATGATCATTATTATTATGCTAGAGTAAATAGTTTATAACTTTGAAGACTGGGTGTCACCATTGGTTTTTACACCATTTTCTGTTTTAATTGCTGTTTTGTTTTTACCTTCATTTTCCTTTACAAATTTTACTCCATTTACGTGACTTTTCTCTTTTTACTGAACATTTGGTTACTCATTGTTGCGTTTTTGCTGTGTGTTTTTTAATACTTCTATTCTTTTACATTTTGATACTAGTTGCTATGACACATAACCCAGAACCAGGACTGGAAAGACCAACTTCAGGTGACTGACGGTGGGTCTTGTACCTGCCTGTTAGTCTTCCTGGCGGGTTATGATTATACCTTTTTGATAGAATACCTACTTTACAACTTTTTACACTTTGCCTTCTATCTTAACCTTGTAGACTAGGTGTCAACACTGGTTTTATATTTTTTGTTTTGTTTTACGTTCATTTCCATTTATGTCTTTTACTACATTTTTACCGGTTGTTTGGTGCAGATAGCCTCGTTGCTTTGTGCCATAAAACACTAAATCAATCAATCAATCTTCTATAAAATATATACTATCTAAAATGGTTAAGTATGTTAATTTGTGGGTTGATCCAAAGCAGTTTTCACTTTCTATTTTTATGTTTTATAGGACTTATCAAAGTGCATGATCCTAAACAGTTGGACTTTGAAACCACATCTCAGCAAAACGTTATAATTGTAGCTCATACAGATGATCTTCTTCCTATGTATGCTTATGCTTCCTTAGTTGTGCAGTTGGTTGATCTGAATGATAACCCACCCCGATTTTCTCAAGATCGCTATGTATCTTCTGTATGGGAGGGCAACCACAAAGGGACATATGTTACTCAGGTATTTTGATTTTTTCAATATTTTGTGCTTGATTTTGTTCATACAACAGTTTGTATCTAAAAATTATTTTTTTTGTTTTACTTAGAATAAAGTAGTTCAGTTTAACCATTCCCAAACTGGTTATCAACTTTGAGGGGTTGTGTGTGCACACTTGCACAACAAATTTCAAAATTTCCATAGAAACTAATTCTAACCCTTTCAGTAATGTTTTATTAAATATATTTTAATACTTTATAAAATTTATGTAGTTTAATTTTGAAGAAAATTGAAAATAAATTATTCAAAATTACATTTCTGTGCTTCTATGCATAAACTTGCTTGTAAACATTGCACTTCTGGTTGTTTTAGAATCCTTTTTACTGATCCTAAAGCACAGATTTGTATTTGCTTTGATGCTATACTTACCTGAGAATATAAATATCTATATTTTGTTTTTAAAGTGATTTTTTTGTTCCTTTTATAGATTTTATTTTATTTAACTCACTTTTCCTACCTTTTAACATCTCACAGCATGCTATGTAAAAAATCCACTAATGAAGCTCTACTATGAACATAGCTACACACAAAGTTTAAATAGCACTAGATAGAGCAGGCTATAATATTTATATCACTGAAGAGTAAACAAAGTTGTTTGACAAGTAAGTTATTGTTTCTTGAAAAAGTGACAAACTTAGGTAGAGAAGAACAATGGAACATAATGAGAAATTTGGAAGACTTGAGAACAAACCACACACTAGGAATATTTCATAGTTGAAAATATTTTGTATTATTTATATTGGTTTAAAAGTTACAGCAATTTTCTTCTATGATGATTTAATGTTGTAGTGACCTAAGTGTGACTGAAATTCTTATTGAATATTATTTTTAAGTTTATCTTATTCAAACGATGCATATAAATGAAATATAACTTATTGAAAAGAAAATATGTTTGTTAGATATCAGTTGCTTTGGACCAACAATATTTTTTACCTAGCTTGATCTGACACTATTTTAAAGTCATGTCTTAGGCTACTGATAAATTTTTGTCAATTTGTTTGGTGTCTTTTACAGTTTACAGCCAAAAGTGGTGACTATTACTATCATAAAAATAAATATATTAGTGAAAATCAGTTCACTTAAAAGTAAATGGATACAGAAAGGAACTTTCTGATTAACAATATAAAAAAGATTCAAAGTCTGAGATCAGAAGAAATATTCAATTTTTTTCATCCAAAATGTGTATCAAAAAATTTCAAAATTTCACGTAATAAAAATGTTAGAAAACTAAATCATATTATATACATTTTTTTTTTTACACTGCTATGAAGTTTATTGAAAGTTTTGCATAATTGTATTAAGCATTTCTACTGTGAAAAAAACAACAAAATAATGAATACTGATGATACCTTTTTTTCTGGAAAGGGTTAGTAGAATACAAAATAGTTTAGTTTATTATATTGCCTTAATTTTAGTTACACTTCTATTTTGGGATATTTACTTTAATTAATTTATATTTTAAAGAAATATTAAAATCTTACTACTTAGGTGTCAGCAACAGATGAAGATAAGAGGGGAAGAGGCAATGTAGTTTATCACATACTTGATGGCAACCATGACAATGCATTTGTGGTTGACCCACCTTTCAGTGGAATTGTCAAAACAAATATAGTCTTGGACAGAGAGATAAGAGACAACTATTTCTTGACTATCATTGCAACAGATGAAGGAATTCCACAGCTCACAGGAACATGTTTGCTCAAAATAACCATTGTTGATGTAAATGATAATCAGCCAGTGTTTCCTCCTTATAATGTGGTCAGCATCAGTGAAGGTATAATGACAAGAAATTGTTCATCATAATTAATATGCATGAGGAGAATGAAATAATTCTTTAAAATAATTAAATTCCAATATTTTTAAATGTATTGGCAATATGCATGGTCTTAAACAATTGGACTTTGAATTTTTTTTAGCATGAAATGATAATTGTAACTTGTATGTTTATGCTTCTTTATTTTTGCAGGGTAAAAGTTTTGAAGGTTTATATGCTAAGAAATTATCTAGTAAAATTTTTCTGTAATTAGGCTATTACAAACAATATCACATTTTTTATAATGTTGCAGTTAATATAATTAACTTCATATAAGGTAGCACTGAAAGTTTTAAAATGTAGTTTTCCCATTTTTTAGAGCTTATATTTTAATGGAATAATTATATATGTGGTTGTTTGCATACTAGGTGCTGTAGTAGGTACTGTACTTACAACAATTACTGCCAATGATGTTGATACAAACCCAGCATTAATATATAGCTTCTCAGAGAGAGGAAACCCTGGTGGAGTTTTTAGCATTGATCGGTTTAGTGGTCGTATCACTCTTGCACAACCTTTGGATTATGAAAAACAAAATCAATATCAGCTTCAGCTCCAAGTGTCAGACTCTGTCCATCTTGCAAAGACATACCTCACAGTTCATGTGACAGATATTAATGATAATGCCCCTGTGTTTGCACAACAGTCTTACCAGGTTAGTTGTTTGTAAGAAATTGTAAGCTAAATGCTGTGCAATTTAAAACTTTTGAGGCATAGGAAAAACAAAAATCCTGCATATACACTAAAATATTTGCATTTTTATTATATGGATGTATTAATTTTTATCAAACAAGAATAAAAAAGTGGAATTAAAGAATATGAGAGTTACAAAATAGTTATTTCTCTATCTGTTATCTAGTCATCATGTAAACGATCTTTTGAACGAATAAAAATGTTTATATATATTTCTAAAATGTTGTACTTTATAGCTTAAGCTTGCATATTCTGATGTGCAAAATATTTTAAGAAGTTTTATTAAAATTAACTAAGTAATACCTTTGATCATTATAGTTGAGAGTTATTGTATTTTACAGATTTAAGGAAGATGTTTTAATTAACATTATTTTTCTACTAATCTGAGCATGATTCAGATATTTGTTTATTTGTGTTAATTAAAGCTGTGTTTTTTTTATTTTATCAGGTACAGTTACCTGAATTTGTAGAACCAGGTTATTTTGTTATCAAAGTCAATGCCACCGATCTTGATTCTGTAGACAATGCCAGATTAACATACAGCATTGGGCTTACTCCTATTGAGGGATTTTATATCAACAGAGATACGGGTACATTGTTAATTCATGATATATATTGTATAGTAGTTTTTAACGCAACCGTTTTCTCAAACTTTTTCTAAAATGGTCTAACAATAATTATATGTTTTGTCTCATTAGTATTAGTTACCTTCCCATATCTGACTGCAGCTGAAAGGTGATAGTTTATCTAGAAACTTGTGAATTATATTGAATCATCTGATTCTAGTTTTCAATTACATTTTTAAATTTTAACCTCATATTTATGTGAAAATTATGCATTTTAAGCAATTTCTATATTAAAAACATAGATCTGCACACTACCTGGGTGTAGAAAAGTACATTAAAACACCACATAAAGCAGCTCTGACATTTCAAAAACTATGATGAATAATCTTTCCAATATTGCTTTAGAAAAATGAAATTGTGTTCCAAACAATGTGTAAATGTTATGCACAAAAATAGATGCAAGCAACAGTATGCTGTAGACACTAAGAGTCAACTTAACCATTAACCATCCTGCATATAATGAGAAATGAGCTATGGCTCAGTTTATTTGGCCTGTATTACATGACATGCACAAATTATAATGTATCCTAGAGTACAAGTACACCTATATCTATCTTGATTTGCATGTGAAATATTCTCCAACTAAGATGGTAACATAAGAAAAAAAACTAAGACATCTTTGAGCTTTAAGATGTGTAGTAATTAGTAAATAAATATGATAATATGAAGTATATTCATGTGGTAAAATACATAATTTGTTCTTTAAAATATGAAGTTATTTAAATATATGACATTTAATGAGACTGTGAAGATGTATTTATTGAATTGTATATCTCTGTAGTTATTTGGTGTGAAATTGTCAATCAAATTACTCAATCCAAATTCAAGTATTGGAAGTCGGTTGGGACGAGGAACTTTGCTAAGTTTATTGGAAAGAATACATATTAAACTAAGTAAAGAGCTTTCTGGTTGAAATTTGAAGCTCTATTAACTAATTTCATTAGGCACTTGTTTCAAAACATTGCTACAAACTAAGTATCTAAGTTTCATGTCCCTGTAAGAACAGATTTCTATCACCCATTCTTAGGTCTTCAAAACAATATGAAAACTAGATGCAACATATTTTTCTATTTAGATTTTTATAGCAGGTAAAAGGCTATTAAATTATTCCTTTGTAAAACATTAATGTATGTGAAGGAATCATAAAATGTACACTTTGGTTGAAATACTTTGAAAAGATCATAGATGACTTGTGTTTATTATTTAAACTTATTGATGGTGTATCTATAGGAGTCATCTACACCAACAAATCCTTTGTGTTCAGCCCCAAACAACCAATTATTCATTTGGTTGTGACAGCCCAAGACAGTGGTGTGCCACCCTTAGCAGCTGTTACTGCTGTTCGAATTCAGATTGTAAATATAAATGATAATATACCAAAATTTTCTCAACCAATTTACACGTAAGTTTGTATTCTTTGCTGGTCAAGATAAACATTATTTTACTGTAGATTTAGACTTTTCCATTTCAAGTCTAATATGGTCTATATTGTTTAAACTGGCAAACTGTGATTCCTTAATTAATATTTGGTGTTATATTACATTTTGTTCAGACTGGTAATAATATTTATTTATATCTTTCTTTACTAGTCATCATAACTGTCCAGTAATAAGTGGATGAAATGCTGTTATTTTATTTTATTTTTATGCTTTAACTGATTATTATATTCAGTAAAGAACAATGGGATTAAAATAATCATATTTTTACATTTTAGCAGTATTATGAGTTATATTTTTACATAATTCTATTTACAGTGATTTTTAATAAGGAAAAACTAGAAATGTAAGTGCAAAAAGTATGTATGTATATTTATTTTGTTATATAATAACATTTTGAACAATTTTGTTTTTTAAGTGCTCATATTCCTGAAGATTCTCCACTTGGAACAACAGTACTAAAAGTGTCAGCAACAGATCCAGATGAATTTCATGATAATTACCAGATCTTCTATTCTATTATCAGTGGCAATACTGGAGGATCATTTTCAATATCTAGTAATTCAGGGGAAATATTTTTGCTGAAACAGCTTGATCGAGAAGATATCAAGAGTTTCTTTTTAGAGGTAGGATAATAACTGTATGAAATTTTATAATGATTCATTTTCTGGTGTTTTCATTCCTTTTAAAAATTTTCATTGTTGAACATTGTATTCTCAAGACAGTTTGTATGAGTATTAAAACTTTAATTATAATAAAGTACAAAACAATGTTTCAATATTCTTAGGTCATCTTCAGGGTAACAAAGAGAGTTTGCAAACTTTTGTTAACCAGAATATGACCTAAGAAGGTTGAAACGTTGTTCTGTACTTTATATTAATAAAAGTTTTAATACCCATACCAGTTGTCTTGAGAATACCTTTTTATTTTAAAGGGTTTCTCATCATCAAGAGTTGTTGAATACTGTGAATATACAAAATTTGGAAACAGAATAATGATGGATGCTACTATAGAAAAAGTTTTAGGCTTTGTCTTCTTCTGTGTAATTTGATGACCTTTTGTTATTTGAACTATTCATGTAATTGGGAAAATATGTGAAAATAAATAACAGTGTAAATTCATTCTCAATAACAAGCTGAAAAATGGCAACTTAAGTTGTTTACCATCCTTCATCCACAGTGAAGGACTGCTATATGTTAGTCTGATTGTGAGCTCTTTAAGTATAGTGAGATTATTTAATAAAGTTTTATAATAATGTAAGATTGAAAGAAAATCTGATTTATGAGATCCAGGTTAGTAGGAATGAGAATTATTTTGACCAGAATTGAGCTTATATTTGTTCAATCTTGTTTTTGAAGTCATCAAAATGTCTAAGTTATTACACAGTTCAGTTACATATATACATGCATATATTTATTTATTTATTGCAGTGTCTTTTTTTATAGTAATGAAAACCAAAAACATAATATTTGGTACAGCTTATGTAAAACAGATGTAAAATATATGGGCAGGTTAGCCAGTCTAAACATACACAGTGAAACCAAGACACTGCACAACATTCTAACATTTAGAAGACTTTGCACTTTTTTTTCTCATATTTAAGAAAAAGGATAGTTAGCTCCAACTGGGGAATCCTACTTATTTTGTAGAAACAAGCTGTTTTATAACAATACAATTTTGTAGCAAAAACTTGCATTCCCAGGAAAAATAACCATTAGAAAGTGTTAAAATTTGAAATTTAATTACTGGACATTTAAATTTACAAGTTGGCAACTGAATTATGTACATGTATCCATGTATCATGCTTATGATGAAATAATATGTCATTAAAAACAACCTATTTATCTTACAGAAATTTTGTTGACAGTAGAAATTTATCGATAAGAAAAAACGATTAACTATAGGTGGTAGTTTCATAAATTTTAATAATGAAATGTAGTTGGGTTTTTACATACGTGCAAAAAGAGATAAACTAGACCTTGACTAGTGTGGGTGGAATTAATGGTTGATCAAACCCAAAATTTAATAACATTGCAATATGTAGGGCTAGTAGATTTTCACACTGCTGAATTTGTAATAGTAAAGACAAAACCAGTGATTGAAAATAAAGAAAATATGTGATGTGTGTTACATAAATAATAATTAATAACGATATACTTCTAAAGCAATCTTAGTTTTTGATTTATGTTAATTTTTGAAGGCATGATGCTATAAGTTGTGAAACTAAGTTAATATTTTAATATGACATTAACAAGCAGGTATTTTAAAGTTATCTCAATATTCACTTTGCTTCATACCAAAGTAAATTACACTGCACAACAAATTTTGCTTCTTGAACACTGTTGGGTGTTCCTTATAGAATTTTGGCTGCTGATCACGAAAATCACATCCATATTTGCCCATCATGTACCATTTCATCAAAACCTGCAGTTTTGTCAGGACATTGCTTCAATGGAAATACGATATCAGGGCAACTGGAATCCATCAATGCTTGCTGACTACTGTTGGACACTGCAACGTGATGCACCGGACATTGAATATAAACGAAAATCAGGAGCAAAACACTTTTAATTATGTTGAACTTAATAGTGTATTAGAAACAATGCAATTAAATATGTTATTGCTGGTAAACAGTTTATTTCTGAGTTCCTATGTGATGAAGCCAAACCAAAACTATATTTGTGCATACCCATCAGGTACCTATCACAATCAGGAAAAACTTTTTGAAAAAATTGTTGTGAAGTGTAATTATACATGCCATAATGTTTATGTTTATATTTTTGATTAACTTTTATCACTGTAATTTATTTATCTACAGTTTATAAAGATGCTCTACTCTATTGTTTAAAAGTAGAAATGCTCTTAATAGGTCACATTGGCCAACAACTTTGTACTTCATAATTTTTGAGTACTCAATAAAGTTTGAGTATGATTCAAAAGTAGTTTTTAAAATTACCATTAAGTATATATTGCGTTATTTTACTTTATCAATTGCATTAAATTCCAGCTAAGCCAAAAAAAGTATCTCTTATAAGGTCTGTGAAAGCATGCTCCTTCAGTGGGTAGCAGAAATGTCATTGCATTAGTATGTTGTTAAAATAAATATTGTTTTGCTTGAACACTAATAATAATTACACTAGATAATGAACTTGTCTACTGATGATATACAGTATTTATATAAATTATGCAAATAGATACACGAGACTTGTATATTCCACAGATATTAATGATCTCTAGTATTTTTAGTACAATTTTTTAAGCACAGTGGAAAACCTATTTGCTATTAGTTTAAAATTTCATGCTTTGTTAATATGTGGTTTTTATTTTCTAAAGGAATTTAAAACTTGAATGCTTGCTATTCCAATTTTATAAAGTAATAAAATGAGAGATAGTGTAACTACCAGCTAAACTTGGATAGTCTATATAATATTTAATTATTATGTTCTGATGTTTGGCATTATTAACAAGTAGGTACTTTTGAAATTAATGTTTTTAATCTTTCTATACATTATTGTTACTGCCCAATCTTTCATTATTTGCTATTCCCTTTTGGCTACTTGGAACTTTGCTTAATCTAATCCATTGTAATGCAGTATGACAACTTATTTCTTATTTATATTTCAGGTTTCAGCAACAGATCATGGTATGCCTACATTAAATGCCACAGCAGAAGTGATAATCCAAGTAACTGACATTAATGATAATCCTCCAGTGTTCAACCAAAGCCATTATGAAGTCTTCATATCAGAATTAGCTCCAATAGGGACCACTGTACTTCAAGTGTTAGCATCAGATCGAGATGAAACAACTGATATCCATGTTATTTATGACATTACATCAGGGAACACAGAGAAGAAATTTAAACTCAACTCTAAAACTGGAATCATCACACTTGTTGAAACCCTTGATTATGACTTAGTGACAGAATACCGTTTCATTGTTCGTGCTTCAGATGGTGATCCTAAATACCCCCTTTCTGCACTGGCCAGTGTAACAGTTAAAGTAAATGATGAAAATGATAATGAACCATATTTTCCTCTGACATTGTATACAGAATTTGTAGATGAAAATTCTCCTCTTGGTACTTCAATATTTGTCGCACATGCTAATGATGGTGATCGAGGAATTTATGGCCAACTGAATTATTCTATAACAGATGGAGAAGAAAGAGACAAATTCAGCATTGGCTTAGAAACAGGTCTTGTTACAACAGGCATGATATTCGACTATGAATCAAAAAGTAGGTATTACTTTACAATAATGGCCATGGATAAAGGTGGAAAGTATACCACTGTTCATGTTCAAATAAACATCCAAAGTAAAGATGAATATCCACCAGAATTTACACATAATTCCTATCATTTTATTGTTCCTGGTAATGCACCTAATGGTTTTGTTGTAGGAATGGTGAGAGCTGTGGACAGAGATGATGGAATTGATGGCCGCATCTTTTACAGTTTAAGTGAACTGCACAAAAATTTCAAACTCAATGATACAACAGGAGTGATTGTTATCAAATCACCTTTTAGGTATGAACAGACAGATAACAGGATTGACCAAAATGTCTTTAATAAAGTTTCATCACTCACTGTAGTAGCAGGAAATGGTAGACCTCATTCGCTCACCAGTTCAGCAGTCGTCCAAATTACTGTTGATTATACATTAAATGCATCATCAGTTGCATCAACTGAAGAAAAAGTAGAAGGAAGTAGTCTTCCTTCATGGGCATTAGGCCTTGTTATTGTCTTAGCTGTTATTGCAGTTGTTCTTTTATTCCTTATTCTTTTCTTGCGCATGCGAAATAAGAGAAATGGTAAACCTGGGGTTATCCATGGGTTTGATAATTCATTTGATACCATAAACATTCGGCCACCTCCATCAAGTACTTCTGGAATCTCCCAGTTTCCTCCTCACTATAGTGATATTTCCCATTTTGACCCAACTAATCGTGCACAACACATAAATGGGGCAACTTCTGAGGTTTCAGAACAGTCTCACTCTGCATCTAGTGGTCGAGGATCTGTTGAAGATGGAGAAGATGTAGAAGATGAAGAGATAAGGATGATCAATGAAGGATCTCATCTTCAGCAAAATAAGATTCATAGACTAGCCATTCCTGATTCAGGTATTCTTCCAGATGATGACAATCTATCTGAAATCTCAATTCAGAATACACAAGAGTATTTAGCACGACTTGGCATCAACACTTCTCATCCTGATCACCGTAATATTCAGAACTTTAAGAAGCTACAAAATGCCCGTAGTGTAGAAAGTATGCATATGTTTGATGAAGAAGGTGGTGGAGAAGGAAATAGCATGGACATTGGAAATCTTATTTACTCCAAACTAAATGATGTTGGGACAGAAGAAAATAATGCAATTATGGATGGAACAAGAGCATTTGGTTTTGGAGATGAAGGTGAACCATCTATGACCGGTTCTCTCAGTTCTATTGTACATAGTGAAGAAGAACTTACAGGTAGTTATAACTGGGACTATCTTCTAGACTGGGGCCCTCAGTACCAACCTCTAGCTCATGTATTTGCTGAAATTGCTCGATTAAAAGATGATGGTATTTCCCCATCATTTTCTAACTCTCCAAAGAAAACTCTCAATCCTCAAGTGAAAACTGTGCCCCCACCACTTATTACAAGTGTGGCTCCATGTTCCATTGCTCCTGTTGCACTTGCTTCAGGGCATACTAGTCAGACCACGTCCCTCCCTTCTTTGCCACGTTCCCCAATTAGCCACGAAAGCACATTTTCTTCATCAGCAATGTCTCCTAGCTTTTCTCCTTCACTATCTCCTCTTGCTACTCGGTCACCATCTTATTCACCATTAGTACATTCAGGTGGAACAGTTGCTCCTATTTCAGGACTGGTAACCCCACATTACTCTCGGTCTCAGAGGTCAAATCCTACTACAACTACATCTTCTGTGTCAGAGACTGAGCTCCAAATATAAGGAATTTTGAACATGTAGCATTATTCACAATCTGACTAATTTATTATTGTTTAAGGATTTGTGTTTTTTTGTTGTTTTTTAGCAGGCAAAGTGCAATTGTATTGTTAAATATGTAAACATTGTATATAAATCTTACCTGTGTTAATTTCAAAGTCACCAATATTCTAAGAATAAGGGGCCAAAATTCTAACAAAAATTATTCATAAATAAATGTTACAAAACATTAAAAGCATTTAAATTTAAAGTTGTAACACATAAAAGTAAAGTGAATTATTTTTAAGCCTTTACATTAGCTCCCCATCACCGCCACTAGTGGCTCAACAATAAGGGCTTTTAATGCTAAACCGTGTGTTGGTACCCATGATGGGCATGTAAGAAATAGCCCATTGCATAGCTTTGTGCTTAAAAAGAAACAAATAATTTGCTCTAAGAAGATTAGAAAGTGAGAACAGTCCAATTTTATTGGCTGTGTTTACTGTCTTATTTTTAATTGTTGTCTCTTATTCTTTTGCCATCTTCCCTACATCTGTTAATTGCCAAAAAACAAAGATTGACAATACATAGCAACAATGTAATGAATATCTAAATATAGCTTCACTTAATGGTTATTACATAGTAGCTATATAATGTTTATCAGCTTCTACTTTCAGCTTTGGTATGTCTGAAATCACTGTGCATACCAAATTTAAGAGTACAGCTACCTGTAATTATTCCTCAAAAAAAATCTGATATTGCTACTGTTCAAAAGGTACAAGTTACATCATTTCTATGATACCTTGCACTAAGAAATATTTTAAACCAGGTCTATACATTCTTTTACAGTCATACACATTGTATGTAACAAGATTAAACAGTCATAATACATTCTGTAAACATGATATTGTTTTTAATCAGTGCCTTTTTCTCAATGTATGTTTGTGTGACACAGTATGCCTTTTGGCATTTTCACAGAAACATGTTTTAAGGGTTCAAGTTCATTCCAAAAGATAACCAATATTTTACATATTAATTTCTAGATGCAATTTTTATCTGAAATATAACTTCAAGGTTTGTAATTTTGAATAGAAATGCATGTTTACTGAAAGTTTTTGTATGTAACAGTATTGAATAGTTTCACACGTTTTGTAAAATCAGTCATTGTTTGTATAAAATAAAGAGTCATTTATTGAGATTGAGTGAATGTATTTTATTTGTCTTTTCCAACTCAACCCCTTTTGGTTTTGTATCAAAAACTTGTCATACTTGGCAAGTATTAAACATAGTACTTTGAGTTAATAACTTCAGAAAAACAAACATATAACTGACTTTTCTAGTGTAAAAACAGTTTAAACACAACTTTACTGAGTTAATTTGATGAAATAATTTAGAAATTGTTTTAAATACCAACCTATAGGTTGTGGTATCTCAATTTATTACTATTTTTTCCTCTTACAAGATTTTCCTATTGCTAGAAGTGAAAATGTAAAGGCCAAAAGGTTGAAAAGGAAAAGGTTTTCTAGAATTTATAAGAAAGAAAATTAGTACAGTTTGGAAAACATATTCATCATTTTGACCTCATATGTTTTTCTCTATTTAACATAATTGAATATTAAGCAGTAACTAAAAATTAATTACAATTACCATATTCCTCTTCTTTTTAATTTATCATGATATTTTTCACACCAACATAGAGAGGCAAAGATGAATTTATTAAAGAACTGAAGGAAAAAACAGCCTTTGAATAATCTAGTGAAGCTTTTTCATCATGTTTTGTTGTATTATGTGGTAAAAATGACATTCAAAGAAAAAATCTTAATTCACTAACATAAACTATTCATTAAAAACCCAAATCAACAAATCATGACTATAATGACATCATTGGAATTCTACCAAGTTGTTTATAACTGTACTGGCACATTTGTTTTATTAAATCATAATAAACTTAAAACTTAAGTTATGAAATATTACAGGCCAACTGACGAATCTTGCTTGAAATGTCTTATAGCTTTTTGCATCTGTAAACAGAAAAGTACTACAACAAAACTCAAATATTTAAAATGAATTTTGCATGCACTGCCAATTAATATTCAAGTGCTGCTATCTGATGAACAAATAATACAACAGGCAACTTATTATTTTATCAGAATATTATGTTTGGATTTGTTACTACATGAAATTCAAAACTTAAATACAGTATGACCCAAGTTAAAAACTATTTACGAAAATTTCTGTTAGATCATAGACACAAAATATTCAAAGGTTTTTTATTAGTTGATACAAGAACTAATACAATGTACTTCCATTGTTTTTAAAAACTCACTTGGAAAGCTACCATAGATTTAAAATTAAGTTTCTAAGGTTATGTAGGTATTGAATTCTCTAAAAATTAACTACTTATCAAGTTTAACATAACATAATGCTTTTACCATAATGAAAATAAAAATTTGTATAATGACTTTCAAAAATAAAAATCATGAAAGAAATTACAAATTTCCTACACTTAGTGAGTTATAAATGATACCTAGGACAGTATGCTGTTCAACATTATAGCTATTAAGATCAACACAATTACAGTAAAATACTTGAATTAAATGTCTGGCTAACTACAGCTTGATATATTCCCAGTGAAAATACTTTACACTTATATTTGTTTTCAGCCAAATACTATACAACAAATAAAAAAATATAAAATACAAACATAATTAAATCATTGGAAAAAATTATTTAAAAACAAAATTCTTAAAACAAAACATTTTTTGCTTGTAATTATGGGTGAGGTAACATGGATAAATTATTCTAAAAATTATACTGTTGTTTATCTTCACATAATGTAAGCCACCAAACTAGTATTTTTGATAAGATGTATATTTTCCAATTCTTTAAATCAATTAAATAGTTTCCATTGTCAAGAACTGATTATTATGATATTTCAATAAATAGATGTACCTTACACTGATGAGTAAATGTTGTAGAATTAGTTACAATAAAGATCCCAGAGCTTACCAAATGAGGAGTATGAGCAAAAAAAGCTTTAATTTATTCACAGTAGCTTCGACTAAATCTCTGTCAGTAGCCCAAAATCTTCACCCATCTTGGTTATTCTGTCTAATCCTCAATGACATCTTTGCAGATCACTCAACAACAAATCTTTACATAACTAAACACAAATTCCAAGTGATTCTAGACAAAAAATATGTTAAAATATTATTTACAGTTTTAATTAAAGAAACGTTTCTAATCTTATAGTGACAACTCATTTTGTTTTAACTGCTATTCAAAAGCATTAACTTGTGCCCTTAGGTCAATATTTTAACTGACCTAAGATGTCTTGAGATCACCTTGCAGTAGATTGGCATTGCCTACATTCAACTATTACTCTATCACCATTTCCACTTGTTTCTCATCTCATCAAGTAATCTGAAGACCTACAAAGTAGTTTCCACATTTTCTCCAGAATGTGTAGTTTGTAGCATGTGACAAAATATGCCAAAACAAATATTATGCTAGAGGTTGTGTTTACCTTACATAATCAGTTTTTTACCATATCTATATCTGCCAGTGGACTATGCTCAGCTGTATATGATCAATTTGATTACTGTCAATTTTTCATTGTTGCTGCTATTTTCCAACACTAGTACATGCAGTGTATCACAACAGAGATCAATGTGTTGGACCACAATGTTTTCCCAACATTTAAGAAACACATGGTATAACCAAAATTGAGTCATAAAGGAATATTTCATAAACATTTATAAAAATAAATATTTTCTAAACAACTACTTTCAAACTAATCAAAATTATTTATATTTCACAATATCACCATTCTCGGCAAATTTTGTAACAAAACAGAAACCAATTCATTGTTGACACAGTGACAGCTATTTTAGGAGTCTTCACAAAACTTATAAATCACATGTTAATGGATAAGTTGAGTTAACACAAAACAAAATACCATAAGTAGCTTGTAATCCAAAAAGTCAGTCAATAATGTCCATCATAGTTACACCTTTTAATGCATCAAGACTTTTAACTACTTTTATGTTATAGGTAATTGGAAGAGAATTATATTTTCCAGTGAAATCATATGTTAATGGATAAGTTGAGTAACTATCTACTTAAGACTTAAAGACCATTAACTTAACTGATAACATATCTTTCTCAGATTATAAATATGAGCTGAGGTTCCTAAGCTCTCAGTGGAGCAGATATCTTACTTTGTTCCTCCTCACCATGTACCTGCAATAAATCAAATCATACCTCATAACTTGATTATTCAGTGTTGCTGTTACATATATCCATGCTACTGACAATTACAAACTATTCTGAAACTAGATTCAGACATCCTTGAGTGATAGGCACACTTGGACAAATTATATTACTCTCTACCACCTATTTTGTTAACACAAAACAAAATACCATAGGTAGGTTGTAATCCAAAGAGTCAGTCAATAATGCCCATCATAGTTACACTTTTTTTAATGTATCAAGACTTTCAACTACTTTTATGTTGTAGATATTTGGTAGATAATTATACTATCTAGTGAATTCACTAGACCAGCAGATGAAATTTTACAACTGTCTTTAGATAGCTACAAATCTACTGATGGTGCCTGTTGTAACTAAGTGCTGCCTACTATTTCTCCATTGATACTGATGGAGTATATAAATATACATCCTTTATCCCATCTTTCTACCACCACCAGAAGATCATAGTCTTGTTTGTTAACACTTAGGTTTTACTCTTGACATAAAGGATGTTTGAATTCCTCTGTAAACTAAGAGATCTGATTTGTAAATAACTATCTCCCAATTACCAGAGATACTTTATGATCCACTGACTTGTGCTGATATCAGTAGAAAAGCCAGCTTCATTATATGATAACTTTAAGACTGAAAGATTAAGTGAGGATCTCAAAACCTCAAGACGGCATACATATGTAATTTAGAAGAGGGTAAATAATTCACCACACTTTAGTTGTGAAGAATACAAACATCTTAGAAAAGACCAATTGTTTCAGGAGAACTTAACAAATTAAAAGTTTTGAGATGGCTTGACTGAATAATGAAAAACTTTATTATAAATGCACAATGTTTTGACAAAAATTTTGTAATTCTCAAAATTTTATGGAAAGGTTGCGTGTTTATAATAAAGTTTTTCATCCCCAAATTAATCAATCTCAAAACTTTTATTTACTTAAAATTGAGTTTCTTATTATGAAGTTTTATCAATTTTGCTAGAATAATACTCTAAGTTTCCATTAGCCTGAACAATAACTTGGATGAAAATGTTTTATGGCATGATATTAGGACAACCTGGAGATGCTTTTCCATATGAATTAACAAGGTGAAACATTCCTATGGGTCCAATACTCCAATAAAATATCAACTTTGGACCCACTAAATTTATATCAAAGACAAAATAATTCATGTTCTATTCACTAACAGTGTATCAGACAATAAATCAAGGAACCAGACACAGGAATTTCTTCATCTTCTAGTATGATATTAATTGTAACTATCAAGCCCACAGTTTTCCTGTAAAATGTTTTACTCTGATTAATATGTAGTTAAAACAGGTTACCACAAGATACACCAATTCATCAAATAACTGGAAGACTGAATCCGCTTGGAGAACATAATTTCAATTTATGAGAATTAACATATGAAGGAAAGAGAAATGATTTATGAATGAGATCCAGCAGCATCTAATTGGAACAGCAAACAACTCTTGGATCAGAAGCATTAGTGCCAGCTCAAGTTTAAAGAGGAGTAAAGCAGCCTTTATTGATAATCCTTCAACTGTCAGATTAATGTTGTTGTTTTTTTGTGAAAATTGTATTAAGCGAAGAAAATATGAGGCTATTTTTATTTTTCCTAGAATTATTATTAAAAATAAATTCACACATTATGTCTTGAACCCATCATCATATAAAAATAACAACACAGAAATGTTTACATGGTTCATATAATTCAAATAATAATATATGTTCATATATATTATTGTAATTTTCAAATTGTGACCAAAATTTTACGATGCAAAAAACCTTAAAAGTCATGTTTTCCCGACTGCTGTGGAATATAACATAAGAATTATTGAAAAGTGGAGAGATTTTAGAAAGTTACTTGTCAACATTTATAATTTTAGTTTAATTCAAACTCAAACATTTTACTTTTTTTTTTTTGACTACAGAGGCAGTGGCAAATTTAACAAGAGATGCCACTAGTTCAGCATTTACTGAAGTCACCCATTACGTACTTTCTTCACTTCTCTCAACAAGTGTTTTAAGTGAGCACTATTAACATTTAATAAGGTTGCAGCCTACGTTTCCTAGCATTTATGGCGTTACTCTTTGTACATTGTTTTGATTCGTTCGATTTGGTCGTTCTAAGCACAAAGGTATACATGTGTTATATCCGTTCTGCTAACCATGAGTATCAAAACCCGATTATTAACGTCGTAAGTCTGCAAACCTGCTGTTGATTCATTTGAGGGTTGTTTGATTCTCCGTTTAAAATTATTTAGTAATGATGAGCACCAAGTTACTGATGTATTCCTCCAAGAAAAGATCAGGAGAACGTGCTGGTCTTGCAACTAACTTCCAATCTGCTGGAAAAAGCGACAGGCATTGTGCAATAGGGCACAGCGTTATTCTGTTAAATCCACATGTTCTTCTATCGTATGTCTAATAAATCCTTCACCGTCGGATCAACTTCTTCCTGCAGAGTAGCCATGACTAATACAGTACATGTCTCATTATGTTGATAATTAATTTATTATATCGTATGAAAAGAACATTTAACTTTAATTAATTAAATTATTTATATTAAATTTTTTGTTTGTTTTTGAATTTAGCACAAATCTACACGAAGGCTATCTGCGCTAGCCGTTCCTAATTTAGCAGTGTAAGACCAGAGGGAAGGTAGCTAGTTATCACCACTCGCCACCAACTCTTGGGCTACACTTTTACCAACGATCAGTGGGATTGACCGTAAACATTATAACGTCCCCACGGCTAAAAGGGTGAGCATGTTTAGTGTTACAGGGATTCAAACCCACGACCCTCAGATTGTCATAAATCGTCCTAAATTGGATGATTAATACTAATCAACAGCCCTCCGCTAGTACAACGGTATGTCCACGGATTTATAACTCTAAAATCAGGAATTCGATTCCCCGAGATGGGCTCGGCAGATAGCCCAATGTGGCGTTGCTAAAATAAACTTACATACTATTTAATTAAATAATTTATAATTAGTTAAGTAAAATATATATATACTCAAAACAGCCTAAAAAAGGACGCTTAATACTTAAGAAATATCGGTATTGTTCGATTCACAGTTTAGACTTATCTGAAATTAATGGTATGGAATATATAATTTCTTTTAGTGTTTCAGAAATCATATACATTATTTGAATGAGACAGTTATAATATTATCGATATTTGTAATAACTCTTAGTACAATAAATGAGCGACGTATTGATTACTACGAGCTAAAATACCAGAACTTTCAGACTGTCTGAAGTTAAGACACTAAAAGCAAATCAAACGTGTACAATTTGGAAATAGGAGTTTAAGAATTACAAATGTCAGGTACAAACAATGTGGACACTGACGTCAAGGCATGATTGTTTGGAGGTGTCTGTTGCCTCATAAATGCAATGTGTGGCTACAAGGTACTTCAACTTGTTTTTGTTTTTGAATTTATCGCAAAGCTACTTGAGGGCTTTCTGTGCTAGCCGTCTCTAATTTAGCAGTGTAAGACCAGAGGGAAGGCAGCTAGTCATCACCACCGACCGCCAACTCTTGAACTACTCTTTTACCGACGAATAGTGGGATTGACCGTAACATTATAACGCCCCCACGGCTGAACGGGCGAGCATGTGAACCCATGACGCTCAGATTATGAATCGCACGCTTTAACACGCTTGGACATGCCGGGCCAAACTACAACTTAACCAATCGATGAAGTTTGCTTATTAGTCACATTGAAAAGAACATTATGCATTACTTTCTAAATCTTTTAAAACTTTATGCATATTCGAATCTATTTGTTTTTCAAATAGCAAAAGAACATCACCAGTATTTTATACTGTTTTACTTTATAGATAAATTACAAAACACTATTTCATGGAACTTCACATATTATTCCTTAAAAATTATGCTAATATTTAAAATAGTAAAACTTATCATTTTTTACAGATTAATCACTTTAAGTTACACCACACAAACAAAACACATAGAACTCTGCAGCTATCATTCTTTGTCATTGAAAGTCACTAAACAGGCATACAATTCGAAGTTCTGTTTGAGTTTAGTGCCATTTCACTCAAACTTCGACACTCTTCTATTCTTAGGTAGCCATCATGGCAAATATAACGTGTTTAAAATAGTGGATGCAAACATAATAATACGTAAAACGAGGCATTGACACCAACGTGAAGGTCACTTCTAAGTTGTTAAAGTCTATTTAACAATACATAGTCAAACCAGGTAGCTCGACCATATTTACATGAATTATCTTTCTTTCCCACTTTATCGCCCCCCCCCCAGTGGCTCAGCGGTATGTCTGCGGAGTTACACGCTAAACTCCGGGTTTCGATACCCGTGGTGGGCAGAGCACAGATAGCCCATTGTGTAGCTTTGTGCTTAATTCAAAACAACAACAACCCACTTTATCAAATGTGTAAAAATCATCAGAGTTCTCTCATTTTCTTCTATGAAACTAACTTCTCATCCTCAACTGATATAATATTTTTAATATATTTAAATAAACTCTGGAACACACATACTGAAATATTTGCTAACAACACTTTAAAATACACTATGATACTATTTACAAAAATTCTTTGTTTAAAATAAATTTTAAGCTTAGTATTTTAAGATTAAATGACACACTACGAATATTAGTTTCTAACAAATCTCTATTTCATATAGAAAACTTATATTTTATCACAAGCCGATGTAAAATAGTTATTATAAGTATGTGAAATCATATATTTTGTACGCACTTAAATAATTACATTTTCAAGAAGTTAAAGATTATATATCTAACTTTGAAAGTTTTTTTTTAAGTGACAAACATGCGAGTATTAGACCGAAACATAGAATAATGGACGTAACAGTTTGGTTGGATTGTAAACATACTGGATTTATAAAACATTGGAGAAATGGTATATGTTATCTTTCATCGTTAGAAACTTAAAATATAATTTCTAAACTGTTTGTCCTTTTTGTACAAACGATCGGAAGATTTATTGTTTTTATTGCGTTTCCTGTCTATATATGCCTAATATATTTGTTTTATTTACACCGTCATACGAATAAAGATTTAAATATCCCCTAATGCGCGCCACATTACACGTCTCGGTTGGGGTATTGAAAGTCAATTTTAAACTGTAAATAGAATGTAAATAGAATTTTCAAATGTTTTGCATAATTTCTAAAATAAAGAAAACCTTGATTAAGTATATAGAGTGGATATCAGTTAGAATTTATTATTATGAAATAATTATATAAACCGATGATTTTTGTTATAAACACTAAATTGTTATTAAAACTTCAATTACTTGATCCTTGGACTATGTTATGCTGTGAAATATGAGTTGTAATTGTATTCAAACACGCTTCGTCTTTTGACAATTTATTATATTCATGACACTTATTCTATAATAGTAATTAATCATGTGTAGTATAATGTGAGCCATGATTTTATTCAAGCACAATATGCCCCCTCTCAGTAACACAGTGATAAGCCTGGGAACTTGAACAGCTAAAAACTGAATTTTGATATCTATGGTCGGCATAGCACAAATAGCTTTTTGTTTAGCTTTGTGTTTAATAATAAACAATAACAATCAAGCACATTATATTAATCTGTTCTGTGCCATAGACGAGATAATTTTCTAAGCCGATCCGTAACACAGTGCCACGGACGAGTTAATTCGTTTTCAATAATACCTAACTTCAACACTAGATATCAGCAACATACACGCATTCTACCTACTTATACATTTTTTCACCGTCGATCCAAAATGGCGTCATGAAAAAAGTTACAAAATGAAGAAGCATTAGATTTGTATTGTAGCGGCTGAAATACTTGGCAGTCAACAGGTTAATATTAACATTTTGACATTGTTCATATCAGGATGTCAACCGTTTTAAAACTTGTGTAAGATTAAAAAACATGCACAAAGATTTTGTCACAAACTAGTAAAAGTTTTCATTGTTGCATAATAAATGTGTTATTGATGGTGTAAAATGTTGTATAAAGTATAAGGTTTAATTGTAACTTGATATTGTCCTTTTTAGGATGATTTAAACATATAGTCATGTATTGTTGCATTAGATTTAGTAACGTATAGTCATTTTGACACAGAAAATGTAATTACTTGATGAATTAGCATTCAGTATTGTTTTTTTTGTGATGAATTAATTATTAATTTTTTGGCCCGGCATAATCGGGTGGGTTAAATCGTTCGACTAATAATCTGAGGGTCGTGAGCTCGAATCCCCACCGCACCAAATATGATTGCCCTTTCAGCCGTGGGGGTGTTATTATGTGACGGTCAATCCCACTATTCATTGAGAAAAGAGTAGCCAAAGAGTTGACAGTCAGTATTGAAGACTAGCTGTCTTCCTTCTAATCTTACACTACTAAATTAGGGATGACTAACGCAGATAGCCCTTGTGTAGCTTTTCACGAAATTAAAAAATACAAACAATTAGTAACTTAATGAATTAATTTCAAATGAATTAATGTTACATTTTCTCAGAAAGAAGAATTAATTACACCTTAATTTGTTGAACGTTTTGATTATCATTGTTTTAATTAACTAACTAGAAATTGTTACTGCATTAACCTTAAGTCCTCTTGAGGACGATTAATTGTAAATGATTTAATTAATTAGTGTTGAGCGTCCTTTTTCGGGCGATTTAATTTTTTAATTATCGAGATGATGAGACATGTATTGCACGAGTAATGGCCGCCTCTCATGGCGGCCTAAAAATACGTTATTTACTTTGTGGTGTTGGAAAGCTCAACTAGCTGCCTTCCTTCTAGTCTTGCACTGCTAAATTAAAAACGGCTAAGGCAGACATTTCTCGTGTAGCTTTACGCGAAATTCAAAGCAAATAGACTCTACTTTGTGACGTAATAACCCATTATGATCATTCTTCATGGCGGCCAGCAGCTCGTCCCTGACGACTTGTTCTCTGGTGGCAATAACTAATCGTATTATCCCCTCCCCCCTCATTTCCCCTCGTTCAGCCAGTCAGTGTAAGGAAGCGTCCTTCGAGCAGTAAAGTGCTTCCCTTACTAATCTTATAAGGATAGAAGTAATGTTAACCTAGAATACAGATCAAGAGTTTTTGTCTTATTTCTGCTTGTTAAGCTATTTAGCAGGTTGACCTTGTAGGTTTGCTAAGAGACGACTAGACATTACATTAAAAAAAGTCTTCATTGGTTGCTGGAGAAGGTCTTGCACTAAACCATACGATTTGCTATAGTATCATCATCACATATATGTAATAGTACCAGTTCCTTGAAACGTAGAAAAAACGACCTTTATTTGTGTGAAACAAAAGAATCTTTTGTTTAGGACGTCTTAATTTAAATTCTGTCGTAATTTGCTGTTGATTTCATCTATGATCCTTAGACAATAGAATCATTTCCATACGTTCTTGGAAAATTAATGATATCCTGACCAATTATTGCAAAAAACCAAATAGAGAGAGACATACTTGGTGAAACGCAAACACGACTTAAAAAAATTATATTAAGGGCAGGAAATATCATCGTAATGCAAAACTTTTACAACACGTCGTAAATGTCACAAAATAGCTGGTATTTAGCATTCTTTTAAAATATAAATATCGAGAAATATAGAGGGAAAGTTAAATTATAATAACGTAGGAGAAACAAGAAACGTGAATGTTACATTATAAATGAAAGCCTTCAAGTAAAAAAAACACTACTATAAACTGCGTTAATTAATATAACTAATTTGGACTTGTGAGGGGTCTACATCGATATTCTATAGATGGTAATGCTGTTTCTGTGTACTTCTGTTTTGTTTTTCTACTGTTTTACAGAGTCGAAAGTGCATTTGTTATATTATTTATAAGGAAGAGCTTCTTTGAGTGCATTTTCTTATAGCAAAGCTACATTGGACTGTCTGCTGAGTCCATCAAGGGGAATCTAACCGCTGATTTTAGCGTTGTAAATCCGTAGAATTACCTCTGTATCAGTGGGGAGCGAGCTTCTTTGTATTAGTGCAAAGTTACATAACAGGCTATATATATTCTGTCTACCGAGGGAAATAGAGCCCTAGATTTTAACTTTGCAGGTCTGTAAATTTATAGCTGATTCACTGGGTGATTATTAGAAAGAGAGACATGATGTGGTCAGTAACTACTTATCGATGTGGTTTTGAATATTTTGTACAGTGGAACAAATATTAATCGTTACCTTAAGAAATAAACATATTCCCTCCTCTTCCTGATTAGAAATATCTTTATACGAAAATCATATTAGAAAAACTTAAATGTAAAACTAGGTGAAAGATATACATTAGCACGATAAAAAGAGTTAAATTGCTTTGCAAACAATCCAAACAAAATAACGTAAATTGTTGCAACTATTGATGACGATTTATTTCGATATTCTAATTGACAGCAAGCTTTCATTTAAAGTTAAATTTAGAACTTTATTTTGTAATAACTGGGCGTAATAAAGAAATCATAACTCTCCCATGCTTTAAATCACTATTCTTTGGAAAGTTCGGCTGCGCGTTGCTTCAGTGCGCTATAGCCTTGTATATCGACATATAACAGTGTCATAATTTATTCAACATGTAATAGAACTCCCACATTTCGCTCAGTATATTCGTCATGCAGTTACTGGATACAGTTAACAGAACCAAAAATTTATTTTTCAATATACAGTCAAACTAGCATAAACATAGTGCATGTCTATAGGTA
The DNA here is from genome assembly GCA_011833715.1 of Carcinoscorpius rotundicauda. Classification (NCBI taxonomy): domain Eukaryota; kingdom Metazoa; phylum Arthropoda; class Merostomata; order Xiphosura; family Limulidae; genus Carcinoscorpius; species Carcinoscorpius rotundicauda. Next base: position 44,123,426 of record CM022391.1, on the reverse strand, counting down.
AGCTGTGGTTTTTACTTGCAACGTGTGATTGAAAACCACCTTTTGATTGGCTTGTTTGGCTACACGTTGAATCAATCGTACTATTGTCCTGTTGGCTTTTCTTAAGCATTTTACCCATTCACAGTTGCCTTCTGATAATTTTAAAAATATCTTTTTTTTGTTGCTAGTACATAATTTATCATATTTAAGTGCGTTGTTTCAGTGAAAGGTTCTTATCACATAACATATTTTTTTAATATTAGTAAGCATTTTTACTTTGTTTTATACACACAATAACTTATAATGATAAAGTTTTATTACAGTTTCAATTATAAACCTTATATATTTCCACATTAAATTTTATTTTTAATTTTTTTTCCAATTTACTGTTTTACCTACACAGACGCATGTATAGTCCAGCATGGCTAGGTAGTTAAGGCGCTCGTAATCCGACGATCACAGGTTCGAATCCACGTCATACTAAACATGCTCGCCATTTCAGCCGTGGAGGCGTTATAATGTGAGGGGCAATCCGACTAGTCATTCGTTAAAGAATAGCCCCAGAGATGGCGGTGGGTAGTGATGACTAACTGTTTTCCTTTTAGTCTTACACTGCTAAATGAGGGAAGGCTGGCGCAGATAACCCTCGTGTAGCTTTTTGCGAAACAAAACAAATCAAACCACACGCTTATAAACATGCACAAACATTTATTCATGATTTAAATGCTTAGAAAATCTAACTAATATAGTTATGAAGACAATGTTTTATGAGAATAATTTACACTTTATGTATTGACTTTTAAGATAAACGCACATTTGAATGGCCATCTCAACGTATAAGCTAAGCAAAAGAAAAAGCTTCTTTCCATGAACAAATACTAAAAAATTCAATAGTACTAGCCCTTTTGTTTCGTACGTTTGCGTACTCACCGTGCATTGCAAGAAGATAGATAACTTTTTAAGAAATATAGCGAGAGTACTCATATATGTATTAAATAATTTATCTACACTATCGCCATGTTATTTAATTTTTCTAGTTTAGTTTTATAATACGCAAATCCAGGAAACTGAAAGCTTGAGTATTCAAACTAAAGAAAAACCGAAAGTAATAGATCTGTTTGTATATATAGCACAGATAGCCCATTGTGTAGCTTTGTGCTTAATTCAAAACAACAACTGTTTGTATATAATTAAGCTCAAAGCAATACAACGGGCTATCAGAGGTGTCAAAACCCGTTTTGTTGCAGTGTGAATCCGTAGACATACGGCTGTGCCGCTGTGGGTGTGACGATAATCTCCCTAAATTACTTAATATAAATGTGAGTACTTATGTTATAAACATAAGAAAAACCAACCATTTCACATATAGCATTAGTAATACCTTTTCGTCAGTGTCTTTTACAGTTTTAGGCAGGACAAAGACACTTTTTTTCTTACCAAAGAGCTCTAATTTGGTACTTCAATCTTTTCGATAAATAAATTGAACAAATACAGATATAATAACAAACTTAACCCTCTCACAAGTGCCTTCTCGGTAATTCAGCAATAAGTATGAAAACTTACAACATTAAACATTGGGTTCAGATAGTCACGGAAGGTAAAATTCAGACAGCTCATTGTGTAGCTTGGTACTTAAACAACAATACTAACTTTTCACAAATAACAATGAATTTATACATCCTTTAATAATCTATTTTGTTTAAAATTATACAAAAATATTCAACTATTAAGTTTAACATTGTCGCTGTGAGTGGTTCTCGTGAACCATCTCATACAGATAAAAATGTTGCAGTTAGATCCGTTAGTTCCCAGGTGAAACAGCGATAAGTCTTAGAGCTACAATGTTAATATAAGAGGTTCGATTCCTCTCACTAGACGCAGTAGATAGTCCATTGTGGCTTTATTATAACAAAACATACACACGTATATACATCTGTTATTTACAGAGATATTAATTGAACCTTCTGCAACATTATTTGGCAGTAGGTGACTGAGGCCTTATTTGTGAGGTTATGGTATGTATAGATTTTTCTTAGTCTCCTCGTGGGAACTTTCCAGGTGTTAGATAATATTGCCTTACTGCTTAACCAGCCTCGAAGAAATCCCCGAATAGTTCATTTGCTTCTCTCAGTTGGCTACTCTTTTATTACAGGATTATGATTGCCTGGCAAGGATAAACTGATGTCAATCTCTTTAAATTATTCTGATGAGCCCGAATTTTTAAAGTGTAACTATCCACTCGGTCTGGTAGGAATACCACACCTCTGAGTTCACACATGGCTCATTGTTTTTCTAGATTATCAATGTCGTAGATTTACTGGTTGCCACTATGATCTAGATAACTATTTGTTAATATTTTATGTAGGTTAAACAGTTTTTTTTTCATATTATCAATACTATATTTCAATTATTTACTAAATTGTGAAGTGTGTGTTACTGACAATTGTTTAATTCTGTTGATGGGCTAAACACTTTTTTTTCAGTCATAATTGCAGCCTACTGTACGTATTATACAGTTACTCATATACACATTACATTTTTTCTTTTGTAATTCTTTTCTATTTGATTTATTACTGGTATTCTTTGAACTGACATGTGTTTACATTTTGTATAGACTAAACATCTATTGTGAGAAAAATAGCTAATTATGCATTACGTATTGTATTGGCTGGTACTATTTATTTGTAAGTATGGAGACTGTTACATTTATATATATATATTCAGATTAAAAATGGCTAATTGTTCTTGTTCCACATCTACAAAAATTACTCTTTAGACGAACAGGTTACTTTCTAAATGTATTGTATAACTTTTACTTCAGATCTGAAAACAAAGATGTTTTTCTTATTTATAGAAGTTCATTTCTGTAATTAAGTGATAGTTTTATCGTATCAACTTACTCTAAATGTATTACCTTTTAAATTAAGGCTCTCGCATTTATCCTGTACGCCTATTGTAAAGTTTGTCTACTATCTTAAAGTCCTAAAATTAGGAATATTAATTTACTCTTGGTGCCCTCTGTGCAATACATGGCTGACAACGATAGTAATTTTTGCAATCATACATTGGTAGCTTATTCTTCAGGGCTCAGTCGCTACGTTCTTTTAGCTTATGAGTAATAAGATCCAGATAAAGCTTTCTTTATTCTCAGATGATCGTACAATCTCGCTATTAGATTTCTTTTGAATTTTGTGTAAATGAAATGTTCTGAAAGGGCGCCAACGATAACGAGAGTCTGTCAGAGTGTATGCTCCTGACGTTTTAATTGTGCACCACCAGAACGCGCTAGTGGCTTCTTTTTCTCTTGAATGAAAAGTCGCTTTATTCATGGGTTTCCTAAATGAACGTGGAAGTAGTTTTGTCACCACGATATTCGCTTTGTCTTTCACAAAATAGGTTATGTACAGCTTATACTTCTGAGTCGCTTTTACGTTCTGACTAATAAAATGGGTATGTGGGTTTGATCAAAGTATGCTGAATCATCTAATGATTTCTAAAGTTAGGTTTAATGTTCTTCAACTATATGTTGTTTTTAAAGGGCCAGTTATAACACACACAAAAATCTCACCAACTCCGTTATTTACTAGTTTTAGTGAAAGTTAGTACAAAAGTCCATCTTTATCTCTTACAATAATATTGAATTTAATGCGCATGAGCTTCGTGTTCCACTGTTGTATGACGTGTCTGATTTATGAAAACATTTTTTTTTATTATGGTCTATAATTGTGTCTTTATTAATTGTTCAAAATCTTGCCAATTTCACAAAGGAGATATTGCGGGTTTTACCATTTTAACGTATTATTTTATTCTTTTTATTTGAACAATCTAAGTGCCCAATTTTTATTATATGCTTTATCAATCTAGACTATAAAATTATTTTGAAGCGCACAAGTGGAAACAAAGAGCAGGTTTTTTATGTTAAATGTTTTGACGTTTCTTAAAAAAAGAATAATTGTATAACCAGCTGTAGAGACAAGCTGTTACATTCTCATATTAACCTGTTAGTTTAAGATGTATATCAAAAACAAAATTCGGTAGGCATGTGACTTAAGAAAGTTAATCTGGAAATAAGTTTCCCTATAGATAAGTAAAGTAAGAAATATATATATAACAATAATTTGAAACGTCACTGGCTCAACAAGGAAATTGCTAAATATAATTAATCAAAATAAACTCATCTCTGTCAATTGAACAGTTTGACAGCAACTGTTACCCAGTCTAAATTAATTAACACGTGTATTAGCGGCTAATATTACATTAACCAATTTTTAAACATTCAAATAATATTTTTATGAGGAATAATTCTGAAACATGTAATATTATTGTTGGTGAAGTGACATGTAGTGTATATATCATTGAAATTGCCGATGGTTTGTCTTAGAATTCAATTCACGAATAATCCCAATTTTCTTCCTAAATTGTGTTCCATAATTTTAAGAATTGTTATACAAATATTTTCACAAAATATCGTTGGAAATAATATGAACGACATTATGTTTTAAAAATAGCTATCCTTGCTTTTTTACTTGAACGTGTTAAGTAAGAAAGTCGTACTTTTGAATATAATGTCGTACATACATATACACTAAAGGCAATTAAATATCATATTTCACCAATACGCATCATTGCTTTTGGAACACATTTATGCGTACAAATGTTTTGACCGAAATATGTTTTCGATATATTTGTAATGATTTGTGCAGAGTTCTAAAAAAGTGGTAGTATTGTCAAATGCACGAACACAAAAATAAACAATTTTAAAATTATCTCATCTGTTTAAAACAACTACTAATAGGGAAATCGTACTAAGAAGCATGATTGAAATATACGTAAAAATCAGCATAAAATATGAATTTAAAAGTTGCCTAAATATCTTCTATCGGCCGAACCTCAAAAGATACTATTTGGATTACGGCTGAAAATGTCTAACGGCGACAGTACTCAGCTGATGAATTAATGTTTTCTAATCACTGTAAGTAAGAACGGCTTATTGATTTAGTTATACTAATTACTGGATAATCTATATTTATGATTTATAAACGTGTTTTGCTTCGACAATGCATATGGTATTTGGAAAACATACATAATCCAAGGAAGTTGCCATGACAATCGTAAGTAACTCAAATATGCAAATAAAATTTATTTACTAATGTATGAAGACCTAGTGTAGCTCAAGTTAACATGTTGGACTGTAGATATTAGAGAGTATTGTTTGTGTCCCATTATCTGAAAATAAATTGTGATATACTATTATACATATTTTATAACGATGTTTGTTTGAGTTAAATTTGTTTTTATAAACATACATTGTATACTGTTAAATCTATATTGCAAATTCTCGCCTATTCACTAAATTTGTAGAAGATTCTCAAGTGTAAGAATTAACAACATATGTGTGTACGTTAACACCAGTGTGTCGTCAGTGTTGTTGTGCGGACCGAATTTTCTAGAAACTTTCCTCACGCATATAAATGTAATGAACGCACGCGAATAAACAGTATATGTTATTGGTTTGCCATAGTTGATATGCTATAAATCTCATCAGTTGTAACTGTTATTAACACTTATTGATTGGGAACTTCAGATATTTGACCAGGAACGTTTGTAAATTTCAAACATTACAAAGCATTTAATTTCAGCAGGTTTATATTGTACACTAATATTTTTACGAAACAATTACATACCTTCATCAGTGGAAGAAAATCGACGTGTGACTGACGAAGAGAGAAGAATACAGAGCTAACTAGCTTGTAAGTGAAATACATGTACATCAAATCAAAACTAATTTACTCATCGTGAACCCTTTTGTTGGCAAATATTGTAACTTGGATAAATATCGACATTTATTTAACTTCTAAATTAAATTATCATTTAACTCAGTTTTAGTCTATTTGAAATTATAACACGTAGTATAATAAATTGCGCGAGTGATTTATAAGAGTGACAATCAAGTATCACTATTCTGTTAGAAAAGTAGTCATTTTGAGTTGCGGATGAGAGATGTTGACTCTGGACTATCTGTGAAAACATGAAGACAGTTGAGGGTAACTTCGTGTGAATACCTGAAAATAAACGAACGTCTATATGCAGTATTGAAGTATTAACACTATATAAGAGTACATGTCTCAGTTTTCATTAGCAAAACTTATTTTCACACGACAGTTACAATAAAATTTGAAATGTAACAGTCTCGAAAGAAATAACTTGACACTGGTTATTATTAGTATCATATAATTTGAGTTTGATCATGGTTTTATATTTGTGTATAATTGTATGTTTCTCTGTCGACGATAACAAGCCGTCAAATAACAACAAGGCTTTCACTGTAAATAGCATTGTGCTGTAAAAATAAATAAATATCTACATATTCAGTTATCAAAAGTATTACAAAGTTTAAGTTTGCCGTTTTTAGTCTCTACAAAAGTAGTGTAATTACCAAACTGAATCATATAAATAGCTTTACAACTTTAGTACTTTTATTACATTGTTATAGGTATTTTATACTGTAGAAACACCACAAATAACTATATCTCTTCCAGATGTTTTGTACTGTATTGATCTAAAGTATAATCGTTGAAAATATCGTCTCCTGTAGCCAGAAATAGCTTGTCTCGCTTGGTGCAACGTCGAATGTAAGAAATTTCTAAATGCATGTACACAAAGGCACTGATATTTACTTGGCTATATCATATACACAACACTACTACGATTGCGTTAGAGTCGCAGTGTCTATGGCAGCATTAAAAAACATTCACCATTTTTGTCCACGGTTTCTTGTAGCAAAATCACATTGGGCTATCTGCTGAGTCCACCAAGAGGAATCTACCCCCTGATTTTAGCGTTGTAAATCTAGACTTACTGCTGTATTAACGGGTGATAGTCGTTAAGGCTTATTACTTCGTGTGAAGTTTGCAAGCTTGATACAATATTCATAACTGTGAATTTTGTTAAAACTTTTGTATTTTACACTTCAAATATACGCATCAAATTTCCAAATAAGTGCTGAATCTTAGAAAAGTTTCATTCAGTGCTGTTCAGTGTGAAAGATAATGTCAATGAAGTGGTAAAGTGTTTTTAAATATTACAAATCTACAAAACATTATTCTCATAAAATACATGTAGAAGTAATTACAATAATCTATAGAAATGGTGAAATTAAAAAATCTGTCAGACTGAAATGTATTTGTTCTATGGCACCTTCTTTTATATTGATTAATTGTATAAAGTCATAATTGTAAATCTTCGAATTTACAACACTAAAATCAGAAGTTCGATTCCTTTCGGCGGACACAGCAGATAGCCTGATCTGGCTTTGCTATAATAAAAAAAAACACGCTCAACGAATTTGGTTTTGGTTGTTACTAAACGTAAAGCCACACAATAAGCTATCTGTGTTCCATCCACCATGGGTATCGAAACTTCAATTTTAATGTCATAAACCTGCAGACTTACCGCTAAATCATTAGAAGGCACCTCAACAAGAATCCACGCCGAACATCACTAAGTCGTTCAGTTTCTAGTAGTTACTGTTTAGCGTTTATTAGGCTGTGGACAAAGAAATTCCATATACACAACTATATTTGAATCATAGGGTTTCTGGCCTAGCCGATATTAGTCTATGTACTCATAAGGTGCCATTCAAGTTGAAAATTGCAATTACAGTAAGACTGATTTTTGAATATTGTCTCCTATATATGAACTGCTAAACATTAAATAATAATTCATATTAAATTTAATAAGATTCTAGTTCTTAGCATCAGAAAGTGCTTTCTCGCTTTTAAGCTGCTGCTAGACGTAAACAAAGTTCTGCTTAAAAGTTGTAGTTTTATAATAACATTTGTCTTTGTGTAATGGTGTAGTGTAATTTGTATACTGGTGGATCTCTTTCAAAATTTGATAGACACGTGATACCACCATCAGGATAAATATCTTATATTCTAAACTCAACTTCCATTTTTGTGACTCTATTTTGGAAAAAAAAAAGAAAGAAAAAGAAAATGTATGCAGCACCTAATTTTGAAATTATTTACGTCAGTAGCTAGTTGAGCATACATGTAATACCGAGAGAAAATGCCCTATTAAAATTCCTTTATATTAATGTGTATTATGTAAAATTTTTAACATTTAAACAAGTTTTCAAAACACACAACGTGTCAATTTACTATATTTATCATTGAACTACAGTACTAACAATTTGACTTTGATAATATTTTGATTACCTCCTATTCTGTCAAAACGAATAACAAAAAATGACCAATGTTGCAAATAATAAACTTTTTGGAAAGATGTAGTTTAAAACATACAATATCATTGTAAAATGTAATTTATTTCGCATTCGTGTGGTTTAATAACTACGTAACGTATGACAAAACATATCACATATTTAACGCTATGACCCACATATTTGAGCCAGAATGATAGCGAGGTGCCTGATGCCAACCTATCAGGAAAAGGGACAAGATATGTGCTGGCCGTCTGAAAGAACTCTACTAGTCTTTACGGGGGAATTACAAAAAGTCAGAATGCTTTCTGCCATTCTGCGAGTTTGTTTGTGAAAGATACTTAATTTCGGACGTAGACTGAATAACTTTTACACATATTTTTAATTTTTAAAATGTAGAGATTCAACTACAATTTAAAGGTGCCAAAGCGAAGCTATGGCTCATTTCAGTAGTGCTATACTCCTGTTTTTTGTGTATTTTAATAGAGAAAACAGCAGATAATCGTAATTACATAATTAAATACAATAATAAAACTGAAAAATATAAAACGTGCGGACTCTTGGTGGACTCAGCAGATAGCCCAATGTGATTTTGCTATGAGAAACCGTGGACAAAAATGGTGAATGTTTTTTAATGCTGCCATAGACACTGCGACTCTAACGCTATGATATAGCCAAGTAAATATCAGTGCCCTTGTGTACATGAAAAACACCTGACACAATGACAAGAATATTAAGTTGGATAACTTAACTGCTCTAAACAAATGGTGAAATTTCGTGCATGATGCAAAATTAATGTTACAAATAAAATGCATGAAGATAATGTAAGAGACAGAATGCAAAATGCAACAATTGTTGAAAAGAATGCAAAATGTGTAAGAATCGAAATCAATAAAAACAATTTACAAAACTAGTGTAGGAAATGAAATTGCTTACACTTGTATATGAACTTACTGTAAATGATGAAATATACGATATTGTAACGATAAAATGGATGAAGGAACTAGTGAATACGAGAAGATATAACCTATACAATGAAGAAAATGATTTACATTAGAATTAGAGAATAAATGAATGATACTTACGAATGAAAGTGAAAAATAGGGATTGATATTATAATATATAGAATAATGGCTCTAATAACTGAAAGGAAGCTGAATTAATGTAAGTAGCAGAAGTCACGTTATTTGTTAAAGATAAGAGAAATGAATACAGATATCTCATTATATAGTGCAAATGATGATAATAAATCACACATAATGCATGAAACAAGCGTATGAAAATAATTTGTGAGACGATTAAAATATATAATATTTAAGAATGAGAACAAATGCGTTTTTTCATGTATGACCCAAAATTATATAATTTATTATAGATAACAGGAAATAATAAGCATTATTACAAGAGATAAGTATTAAAGGAAGTAATAAATGCTAGTAAAATAAAATGAACAGTATAGTGTACAAGACGAGGTATAAGATAGCAAGCAGTACTTTGTTGTATCAGAGATAGTGTCATTTCGGACAAAATAGTAATTCTAGTGACAAGAAGTGAATAAATAAAAAAAACAGAATTTGTTTCACAATTAGCAGTTAGAAGTAAACACTTTCAGAGATTGATTATAAGTTACAAATAACTTGTAACTCTTTAATACTTTGTTTTTCCATTGAAATGTTAAATTTTCAAGTTAAACATTATTAAACTAATAAGATCTGTTTATTCTGGAAGTGAGGCCTGGCATGGCCAAACGCATAGGGCGTGAGACTCGTAATCCGAGAGTCGCGGGTTCGTGACCGCATCGCGCTAAAGATGCTCGCGATCCCAGCCGTGGGGGTGAATAATGTGACGGTCAATCCCACTATTCGTTGGTAAAAGAGTAGCCCAAGAGTTGGCGGTGGGTGGTAATGACTAGCTGCCTTCCCTCTAGTCTTGCACTGCTAAATTAGAGACGGCTAGCACAGATAGCCCTCGAGTAGCTTTGTGCGAAATTCCAAAACAAATTACTGTGGAAGAAAACAGATAAACAAACAAGAGGGAACCCTCAGTAGCCACGGCACTTTTATTAAACAGATTTAGATTGTTTATTTTTTAATTTCGCGCAAGGCTACATAAGGGCTATTTACTCTAGCCATCATTAATTTTGTAGTGTTAGACTAGAGGGAAAGCAGCTAGTTATCACCACCCTTGGAATGCTCTTTCACCAACAAATAGTGGAATTGACAGTCATATTATAACGCACCCACGTCTGAAAAGGCGAGCATGTTTGGTGTGATAGGGATTCAAACTCGCGACCCTCAGATTACGAGTAAAGCGCCCCTAATTACTTGGGCATGCCAGCCCGACAGGTGTAGAGTAGATTAATCTATGATACCTTTGTTTCCATTTTTATTAGCTGTATATTTGTTCACAAGCATTACCAAAGGTGGAGCGCGTATATATTCGATTCAATTTTATTTTTCTTCAGGATCCCTACAAGCCAATTTTCAAACTGAAATTATTCTAGGGAGGGTTTAATATATGAGACCTTAGACGAGGTGAAATACATCAGTCGTAAGGATTTGGCCTCCTAAGTCCAAAGCTGTACTTATATCTCAAATCAGTCAAGAGATGACTGAGATATAAGTTAAAAATTTGTGCTAAAAAAAAGGACAAAACACATAAATCAAACTTAGAGCCGATCAATGATCCAATTAGCTGCAGTAAGAAAGGAGAATACGTTGGTGATGCCGCTATTTCTATAAGCATTCCTTTCCGAAGTTCGCTATATCTTGTGAATGTTGAAAAAGTGCATGCTTGTCAACTTTATTTACGGTGGTTGAAGTTAATAGAGTTGATATTTATAGCATTCGTTCACCGGTACGCTTACGAATTTACAGCGCTAAAATGAGGTTGTTTGAATTCCCTTGATAGAGAAAACAAATATAACCCATTGTGCAGTTTTGCGCCAGAAATTATCACCGTTATGAACAACAACATAAATATTCGTTATTTTATTTGTAAGGCACTTCAGAATTTTATGAACAAATCATGCTTTAAGTTATGCACTTGAATTTCACATTATAATTTTTGTTTATGTGATAATTAAGCTCGATAAGCAACAAACAAATTTTGGCTCAACTTGTTGGCATGTTAACGTCTGTGTTAAAAACCGTTATTTTACTCTAATAAAACAGCAATTTATTACACCTATTTCATTATATTTCTTTAACAAAATTATTTAAACACATTCTGAATAATTTATTTCTAATATGTTAATTCCGAAATAAACTAAAATGTATAAGTTTGTAGAATCTTTTGCTGCATAAAATTATCACGTAAAACCAATAAACACTTTCAGAATACGGTAGTAGCTAAACAGTCTGTAAGCATTTCTCGGAACATTTTAACTACAATAAATGGTGACACTGAACGACTTTCTCTGTCGAGTTAAAGAACCCATGCAATGTGTGTTTAATTGATCTAGGTTTCGTTAGTTTATTTTAAAGCTTTGCTTATAAATTGCTCTTGTACCCTGACCTCCTTGCAGAGTATTCTTTCTTCTCGTGTTTTCTTCTAGTAATTTATTTTTACACATTTTTTATTAACGACGTATACATTCTACTCATGTGTAGACTGACTGATTAAGTCATCAGCATTATGAAGAATAATGTTCTTTCTTCTGATGTTTTCCTTTGGTAATTTATTTTCTTCAGATATGTTACTAATCAGATGTGCACTCTTTCCATATGTAGGATGAATGGCTAAGTCATCATCATTATTTTGGGGTTTTACTACCCCAGTTTTCATTTCTATAAATTACATGTATCAAGAAACCACGTTAGGCATTGAGGCACACTTGTGTAAAACTCCAGCACTAGTCTAGTGTCTTCGTCTTCGATATTTCTTGTTTGTTTTGGAAATTCGCACAAAGCTACTCGAGGGCTATCTGTGCTAGCCGTCCCTAATTTAGCAGTGTAAGACTAGAGGGAAGGCAGCTAGTCATCACCACCCACCGCCAACTCTTGGGCTACTCTTTTACCAACGAATAGTGGGATTGAGGGCTGGGAGGGCGAGCATGTTTAGCGCGACGCGGGCGCGAACCCGCGACCCTCGGATTACGAGTGCACGCGTTAACGCGCTCGGCCATGCCAGGCCGTTGATATTTCTAAAATAAATTTTAGACTAATGCTTTTCGGTCAGTAAAAATATTTAGAAAGTGTCCGTCTGTGTAAATGGGTGATTTTATTTTAGGTTTTTTACCTCCAAACAGGAACAAAAACATCTTGAAATAGGATACATTCTGCAATTTTTCATAAACGCACGTGACACTCATTGATAATTCAAATTTACTCTCTTAGTAGTGATTCAAGTTTGGAAAAATACCTATGTTTCTCGTGGAGTGTTATAACAATACAATATTACCATACTAAACTCAAACTCGAATTTTATATGCAAAAAACGGCTCTTTTGGGCTCAGAAAACACTTCAAATAGAAGAGCCCAAAAGAGCCGTTTTTTGCATATAAAATTCTCAACAAGTGGGTTTCTCGACATCACTGATTGAAACTCAAACTCGCTTTTAGTTAACTTACAGGAAATCAAAATGTTTTTTTTTCACTCTTATCCGTTAGAAAACTAAAAAGTTGTCAAAGGAGTCTTTTTAGATGTACACTCAAAACTCATTGTTATCTTCAGATCAAATATAATGAAAGTCCACTAATACTTTTAAAACCACATAAAACATAAATATATTGTAGTTTCAAGTGTTGTATCTCCGTAATACGATAAATAGAGTGTCATGTCTTTATACTATGTCTTCTGTTTTTATTGTGGATTTATGCTTTATTAATTTTACATTATACAATTGTATAATTTTACTTGTTTGGAGGAAGAAGGATTTAAAGTTATTGTCCTGGTTTCTTTTTCTGAAATTTTGTATATTTTTTACAAATAAAACAAACAAAAACTGATATCAAGATTCGCCTTTGTTTACAGAACTGTTAACATGGTTCGTTTTTGTAATGATAAACGTTAATTTGAGAAACAGAAGTTTAAATTAAGTTAAATTTCAATAAAAATACGCAATTTAGAACAAACTGATTAAACAATTCTTTTATCATAATGTATTTTTTATATCATCTTATTGAAGTCATAGAAATAAAAGGACATCCTGAAAACAAAACTTCTGTATTTGTGATGTTATTTCGTCTGGAAAACCATGTTTACAATTTAAGCAAAATAAATATTTCTAGCTGTATAAACTGTTGCTACCTCTTGAATTTTACAACATTCTACAGAAAGTATTGTTAAACAATTTAAGTAAATTTCACTGAAAATAATCACTTTTGGATTGTAGGCTGTTGCTGTATATGTTTGCTTTATGTGCAACCAATGGGGACCCAGCATGGACAAGCGTGTTAAGACTCTTAGTCCCACGGTCGCTGGTTCGAATCCCAATCACACCAAACGTGCTAGCTCTTTCAGCGATGAGGGCGTTATAATGTAACGGTCAATCCCCCTATTCGTTGGTAAAAGAGTAGCCCGCAGAGGTGGCGGTGGGTGGTTGATGACTAGCTGCCTTTCCTCTAGTCTTACACTTCTAAATTAGGGACGGCTAGCACAGATAACTTTCGTGTAGCTTTGCACGAAATGAGTGTAAGTTTTTCCATTGAATTTTTAAAACCGTGGTTTATATCATTTAAATTTAGCGCTATCATAACTCTTTCTATTTATTACTGATAATCGTAATAGTTCTGTATCAAAACTCACGTTATCTCAAGTATCTAAGACATCGTATAAATATTTTTATGGTTTTCTCCGGAATGATGTTTTAATCCTTGAAATATCAACTTGAAATATAAACGATTCATTACTGGCGGGATCCACATATTATATCGTTTTCAATAATTTTATGCTTTTTTGTTACAGCATTCCCAGTAAAAAACTCACAAAAAGTGAAATCACCTATCTTCTTACCATATAGTTGATTCGTTAAGTATGTTTCTCTCTGTGTCAACATCCATCATTACCCATAGTTGGCTGGCTCGATTACCGCCATTGTTATATGGTAGCTAGAAATTTTCCTGTACATTAATGTACTATTTTTTAGTATTTTTCCACTATAAGAGGGTTAAAAAGATACTGAATTAGGATACATTTATACTTTTTTTTTATAAACTTATGACTTACATCACCAAGAATTGGCTAATTAGAAATTGTACGAATGTATAAACAGGCTAGTTTTTAGGATTTTCTCCAAAGAAGGAAAACAAAACACCCTAAAGTAGGGTACATTACCCTCTTCTTTTATTTATTTTGACTTTGAATACAAAGACACTTGTACTTAACCAGTTTGTTTTTTGAATTTCGCACAAAGCTACTCGAGGGCTATCTGCGCTAGCCGTCCCTAATTTAGTAGTGTAAAATAAGAAGGAAGGCAGCTAGTCATCACCACCAACCGCCAACTCTTGGGCTACTCTTTTACCAACGAATAGTGGGATTGACCGTAACATTATAACGCCCCCACCGCTGAAAGGGCTAGCACGTTTGGTGCGACTAAGATTCGAACCCGCGACCCTCAGATTACGAGTCGCACGCCTTAACACGCTTGGCCATGCCGGGCCATTGTACTTAACCAGTTAAGAAAGTCGATTATTACATTCCACAAAGTACGGTATGAATAAAAAAGTTCAATGGAGATTTAACAACAATAGAAAGAAGGAATGAAAATATTAAGTATCTTTGTTCTTTATGCAATTTTAATCACAAGATAAATATAAAATCGGGAATTTAAAAATATGCAAATAAAGATCGCAAAAATATGAAAAGGCTGAAGAAAATACTGTAGACATTAGTTTACTCAAACTACAAACCCCTATTTTAGCTCCATGCTGCAAAGTAGAATTACATTTGATGGAGTCAAAATAGTATATAATGTATAGAGTATCTCTAGTCTTGTTGCTCTTTTTAAAAATTTTATTTGCAGGTTTTTTATTACTTCACATTTTTATATTTACCTTGTTATTAGTGAATTGGAACGATGAATTGAAAGGTGATGTGGAATATACTTGGGAAATATTTAAGAACACATTTCTGTTAATTAAAGATGAACAAGCAAATAAGGAAAACGATAACAAGTAAAATTAAACCCTACTGACTTAAAGACTTAAAAGAATTCTAAAATTAGGGTTAAATGCCATGAACATTTAAGTATAAATTGACATATAGGATTATATAGTTATAAAACTTCAATAATTTGGTTAAAAATTATAAATCCAAAAGCGCTTATGAGAAGTAACTTGCTGATAATGCTAAACTACAAACAGAGTTTCTGAAGTATGTTAAATATAAGCATAGTTTTAGAATGGAGAGTGAGCCCTTAAAGGATATCAATAAAAGCGTTATTGTTAAAAACTATGAAATGTCCGAACTTTTAACTCTTTTGTTCTGTTTCTTGAAGGGAATGTGACAGATACATTCATAACTGAGCATTACATACTAAATATTTTAATTATTCCATCAAGATATTAATCTTGATATTAATCAAGACATTATTTTTTTTTTACTTTTCTACTAGTTTCTACACTGTTGTAATTTCAGTGTTTATGTTTACAAATCACATTTAGACCGAAATATCTCCATTGCAAGAATAAGACTAGCATAAAAATAAACTCACTTGCTCAATTTCACAACAAATCGATCGAATAACTGAATATACACGAGCAATAATAGTGATCTAAATAAATTACTAAACAAAACTAACTACTCATTTATTATCCCACTGCCAGATGATTTTCGTATTTTAAACTAATTCTTTTTCTAGATTATTTTGCAAAGCCTACAAATCATTATATCATCGTTGCAATCAACAGCTCTTCCTACCAAACGAACAAATTAAAACATTAAAAATAAAGGTAATAATAGTATATTAAATAATAAGTATTAATGAACTGAAAAATATGTTATTTTATATGGAGTGAATATAAGAAATATGAGTGATCGACTACTGTATAAATATTAAATAAATGATTATTCATAGCCTAACAGCTTTTTCTATAATTGAATTTTTAAAAAAAAATTAAGTTGTAGAAGCGCTTTTAGCGCTCTCTGGCTCAACTTGTAAATGATAATATTTACTTCTACACTTCAAGTCACTTTGATTTTAGGGTTTTGCCGGAAGAGGGTGTATGTGGAGAAATGTGCGTTTGATTGGTAGAATAGGTAAGAACTAAACTTATTTGTGTACATTTGTACCTTATTTTAAGTTTAGAAAGACAAGCAGTGCTATTTGATAATATTGGATCATATTTTTTGAGATTAAGTTGTTCCGAAAACGGCCGATATAAGCCAGCTTCCAATTACTCGTTAACTGGTGATATAAGGCTGTTTCCAAGACTACCGTTTCTGTATTTGTAATTCCAATCGTTCACTTCAAATTCAACTGTGTTATATTGTATAGTGCTCGAACTTGAATGACGCTAAAACATCAGTTTACGTAACTAACTACGTATATTATCATAGTACCATGCTGTTTACTTTTAATTATCAAAGTCATATTTGTTTGTAACTATTAAGTTGTATTTAAAGAAATATTGAATATAACAAAATGAATTACTTGCGCGTTTTTTGTAAAATTAAAAGTATATATATAACTTTTATAAATTAGGAGAGTAATTCTGTTAAAAAAGTCATAAAAGTGTTAGTTAATTTGTGTGGTTTTTAAGGCAACAAATGTTTAGTTCATTGCCATTTCTTCTACCTGTCATTGCTAAATAGTTTGGGATTTTTATTTGTTTGTAAAACTAGAAAAGAGTCAACAAAATTATGTATTGCAATTAGTATTTAAATGACTTAATATTTAGGAAATGACAGATTGATAAACAGGTTAATTTATGAAATACAGAACAAAATAAATTTTCTGCCAAATACTGATAATTAACTGTGAAAATATAAAAAAGAAATAAAGAAAATAACTTTAAAGTGGACTATGGGCTTTAAAATTATTAAAGTGGTGATTTCATACAAATATTTTTTATATGTGTATTATGCTTATCTTACAACAGTTATTGGCACAAATGATAATATACCTTGTATTACTATTAGTAGTGAGATTGCACATTATGAGGTAGCCACAGACCTGTTCTTTTGAAATGTGCTGAGAATCTTATTGTGCACAGTTATATGTGGACTATATATTCAAAAACTAAAACATCCAACTAGTTGAACCTAAGACTCCAAAGTGTATAAGCTTTGAAACCTACTGTGAAATAAATCAGCATATCAAGGATTAAATCTATTACCTAAGTCTTGAATGAATTCAGAAGTGTAGGTCATCTCATTTTTACTGTTCAGAAATCTTCATGCTGCTTTTGCATAAATCATCCTGCTAATTATTGTTTACTGTGGATAGACAGTTGAGAAGTGGTTTAGTTTAATACAATTTTGTGTCAGTCATGAAGCTGTATTGAATAGACATTGTGTGGGCCTCTTCTAATGGAAGAAGTTAGTATTAAATAATATTAGGTGTGTTTATCTTATTATGAAGTTCTGGATAATGCTGGACTGACTCTGTGAATGGACACTTATTGAAGAAGATTTGTACCTATTTCAACATTATAATGCATCAAGTTATATAGTTGTACTATCTATATTCAGGAGGGGTCTGATACAAATAAATAACTTGTATATTTTGTCTGTGCAACCCAAGAGTTCAGACCTAAATCTAGTTTAACACTAGCATATTTTGTTAAGTACAAACCAGAAACTTAGAAATGCTTTACAATCTTGAAAAATGGCAGCCTTTTTCCCATTAAATGTGCATAAGAGATTGGAAGCATATATTAGTAATGTAAGTCTGGCTTTGATTAACACCAAAGGCATTCCCAGTGAACAAAAGTGGTACTTCTCTTTTTAGGCATCGTACTCCAGTACTGACAGTCACACAGTATATGTCCATATACACACATACATGTATATGTACGTATATATAGGTGATTATAATCTTAAAGTATATCTTATACTTCATTTGGTATATGAATGTTCTTTTTACACCGAAAAAGCTTTTAAAAGAATGATGAATTTTTCTAATTGACTTCCACTTTTCAGCTTAACCTTACATATGCATAAAGCTTATTCATAATTTCTTTGATACTAGAACTTGTTCATATATGTATAAATAACATTTGTAATGGTATATTATTATTTGGATATTGTATGCTTAATAAGGTTACATATGTATATATGCATATTTGGTGTGTGTGTGTGTGTATGTACAGAAAAGTAAATTAAAATGTAGCTAGACATAAGCTGTAGAAAAATATGCAAAGGAGTGTGATCTTTCACACAGTATTTGTTAGAGAACCATCAAATATAATGTCAGGTTATAGACTAGTGCTTTTAATAATTTTACTCCCATGTTTGTTACAGTAGATTCAGTTACATAATGTAGCCATAAACTGGGATTTGTTTTCATCAGTTTATTTTAAAATTAGTTTTTATAAGCTTCGTTTCTTAGTCTGCATTAAACCCATCAGAAAATGGGTGCAGAAACGTGACTACAGACATAAAGCACTTGAAGAACTAATATTACTTTCCATTTTATCTTGCATTTTTATTAATGTAATTTGACAGCTTTTTCCTCATATAAACTTATTTAATAATACATATTGTTATTATAATTTGTGTTTAGCACACATCTTTTATTTAGATTAATATTTGTGATATTTTTCATCATTTATTGTTTACATGTGTATAATGTAATTAGAATAAATTGTATTTAGTGATTAAATTGCATCATTTTATAATTTATTTTCTAACTTGTTCCTAACTTTAACTATTCTGTATTTTTATTTCTTTCAACATATAATATGCATAGTATCTACCACTTGAAGAAGCTAATGTATAAAACAATTGAACAAAATTTGTGATGTGTCCTAATAAAGCCGTAAAAAGTATCTCAGTCGATGATATAAAGACATTTTTGGGTTTAACATAATTGACATGTTTTGGATAAAAGATGCTGTTCTTATACATCTCAGCATTAAAATTTGTAAAAGAGTAATTAAGAGGAATATAAGGAAAAAAATATGTGTAATCAGACTTTTGTTTCACATTATATTTCATTTTGCTATTTGTATTGAATTCTGCCTCTCATTGTAATGTATATTGGTTTGAACCCCATGGTGGACATAGTAAATATGGTTAATTGTTTAACAGAAACATAAAATATAATGCTAGCAAGGCTATCCCATCCATAAAACTATATTTTAAAATAAAAACATAACACTTAAAGTAAGCTATTTCATTCAAGTGTTTAACAAGCATTCCCTTAAAATTCCCATATCCATTGTGTGAAGATAACTCATTTCAAAGACTAACCATCCTGTAGCTTTGTCATTGAAGCACACAGTTAATTATGTCATCAAATGATTTTGAATGCTATATTTGTTTTTTAGATAATAAAAATGTGTATATAACATACTTGTATACTGTATTCATCTAAAGAATTTCTATTTACTATCAATATAAATGTTATAGTTTGGAGATTAACTGATTGCTCTTTGTCATATTCTGATAAAAAAGTTGGAACTTGAGTTCTAATTTGATCCTGTATTTTATACATATTATAGATACTTAACTCTACGAATGAAAAAATATTCATTTATCTAGAATACTTGGGAAGCTTTAGAACTTCACATTGAACTAAAAATGAGAGGAAAAAACTTTGACATTGTGAAATATTTTGAAAAACTTTCTTAATGAAGTCATAATTAAAAGCTGTTAAACTATAAGGATCAATCTACATATGTAATAGATTACTGATGAGAACTTATTAATATTTAAGTGGTAAATGTTAGATACAATGTTAGGATTATAATATCAACATTTGTTAGCAGTTTTACATGTAATTATCTAGAGTTTTTCATGCTTGTATATTCATTTGTACTTGATTAAAGGGAAAAACTTTTATAACAAAATTTCATTGAAACTGTGAATCTTGTACAGTGTATATACAATAAAAAGGAATAACTTAAGTAAAAATTAATGATTTGAAATGTATTAATTATTGAGATTTGTTTGTTTTTTTGTAACTATTATTTGTTATTTCATAGTTGAGAAATTAGAGCTAATATTTCAGAGATTAGTCTTACAGTAAAAAATTATTTATTTACTAGATTTTGTACATTGTATACAAACTGCTTCCAACAAAGCATTTTAAGTACATGTGAGTTGTTTGATATTATGCTGACTGAAGTGGAATGATAAAAATTATAGTTGAAACAGGAGATATTAATGTAATTTACAGACAACAAGAGAACATTTGGTCTTTCAAAGTGCACCTACTCACAGAGGAAAGTAATATTAAACCCATCCTTTGTTTTTCAGGAAGTCATCAGTTTTCCCTCTTAAGCTCCTGTTAGTGTCACCAGTGTTGATGGCAACTATTTCCATAAGCTAGTCACCCTTATATAGAACTTGCAATATAGCCTTTAGAATATACCACCACAAAAATTGGAGACCTTTACCCTATCAGTTTCCTGTATAATCTTTTAGTATTCAATGAGAGCATATTTTACTTTTCTTTATTGAAAACAAAATAAGTTCAGGGATCTTAATATATCCTTATAAGAAAATTTTTCCATTCACAGAATTCTTAGTAGCCCCCTGAACTCCTTTAGGAGAATTCAGTATACTTTTTTAGGATAAGAAGATTAACAATATTGCAAATGAGAGATAATTGCTAATTTTGACTTGTGACTAATACATCTATAGATATGCTCTAATATTGTTATTTTTACTACTTTCAAAGAACACTACATCAATCATCTGATTAAATTGCCCATCACTATACAAAGATCCACCTGTATATTAAGTGTATTATAACCATCCACATGCATTACTTTGCACTTACTGTAATTAAAAGTCACATTCCAAAAAATTTCCAACTTCAAAATTGATCCAAGTCATTCTATGAATCCTCAGTATCTTTTATATAGCTAAATGTCCAGATGTTTAAGGTCATGTGTAAATTTTTACTCATCTGCTAATGTAAATAAGGAAAAACAACAATCAAAGCACTGACTCCTGAAATACTTGGCTAGTAATAAGGATTCAGGTTAACTGGACATGTTAATGACAAATTTAAGCTTTCTCTTGTCAAAATAAATTATAGTCTTACTAAGCAGTTTTTCTCCAACACCTAAGCTAATCTGTTTCATTTAATCAAAAGCTTTCTAAAAAAAAATAAGTATACAAAGTACACACCTTTTCCCTCATCCAGGTAACAAGTATCATTCAAAATTAATAGACTAATAAACACATGATTCAGATCAGTTTAAGTATTTGTAATAGTTCATGAATAATGACAATATCTTTTCTTGATTTTAAAAGTAAATGGGAAGAGATATTTAACAATTCATTTATTTCATAGGCTCAAAAAGTAACAACAACAGCTATCATGAACATCTTTCAAGGGCCATTTTCTCATTTTAACTTTATGCTTTTCTTTGTACTATACTTTAAAAAGAAATTTCTGACTTATAATTTTAACATTATTAGCTGTTCTTGATTTTCAGATTTTTTAATCAAAACTAATATTTTTACTGTAGTTCTGTAAGTTTTTCATGCTATCCATTGGTTCAGATTTCTTAAATGTAGGTTTTCATCCCTCATTTATCCTTTGTGTTTAGTAAGCCAATTAGGTTTCATCTTTTCTGTTATCCTTTTCCTTTTTATAGGAACATGCTTATCTTGAATTAAAAGTAATTTGTTTTAAAATTTTCCCAAATATATATCTCATCATTTTTTTTAAATTCATTACCTTGATTCAATTAGTGGTTAAGAATCAAATATAATATTGCTTTTGAATGAAATGTTAGCATGTACAGGGTGGCCCATAAGTCCATACCCATCCATATGTCTTGTGCATCCAGTGTATCTGTGTGCTGTTCCTCATTCTTGCTGCATAATATTATGTGACTCCATGTTCTGTGTCTGTGAGACATTTCCCTCAACATAGCAGGAGTTATTGTTTCAAATGCCGTGGTAACAGCTGCTTTCAACCCATCATTGGTATTATAATGTTGTTTAAAATGGATGGGTAGGGACTTACGGGCCACCTTGTAGACTAGTAAATTAGTTTTGAGGCTTCATATATGTTTCTTTTGGTCCTACACAAACTTCTAACAAGATGCTTCCCACACATAAAATTGAAGTTAAGAAGTTTTTCACATTTAATGTACTTATTATCGAAATAAAATGGAAACCTTATAACCTGAGCACTTCTGAAAAGTCCAGTTTTCAAAAGTTTTTGGGTTATAGGACTTCTATTTCATTTCTGCCAAGACTTCTTGAACCTGTGTGTTGTTATAACATCATGAATGTACTTGTTATAACATTGATATTAGTCTTATTATTCAATGTTGAATATTGTAGTTGCTTGAATAAGAAAAAAAGATTATTGAATAAAAATTTTATAAATCCCACGTAGTGACAAAAATATTTTTTTGTGTGCTTCTCTGACCAAATTCTGAAGGTGTCAGCAATAGGAACATTTGTGCAATAAAATCTGTATACCTAATTGTTTTCAATAATATTAAAATCCTGATAATGAAAATGATGCCATTTGATAGGTATTCTTGTATGTTATTATTTTAAGCAAACACTTTTTCAAATATGAAAATTGTCAGCCGTACTGTATAATGAAAAATTAAATGTAAGGGATTAATTGATTGTAAATATTTTTTTTTCTTTTGGTGGGATATTAAGTGGACATCTAAATATTAACAGTTGTCAGCTATAAACTTTTACTTCTCTGATCAGATAAAGAAAAGTTAATACATTACTCTAATTGTGTACTATCAGTGTCCTGCAGATTTATTTGTGATGTTACAGTAACTTTTAAATGTTTATTATTATTAATAAATCCTTAAATTCTGTAGCCAAACACTCGTCATATTTTTAACAATTATGTGTAGTAACTTTTAAGAGTGTATGAGTGTAAAGAAATGGGTAATAACTGTATCATTTTTATTTTTCTACATCTTGTATAAATTTTATTTTAATTATGTGACTTCTATCCTTTTACTAAAAGAAGCAGGTTTAGAAACATTTTCTGAAAAACTGAAAGTTAATATTTTCATTCTTGACATGGATGAAGATCAAATAAAAATCTGCAAACAAAGATATATTTATTCATGTGATCACAACTGTAATGCATTATTGCTTTAATGAAAACAAGCTATGTTTGCTGAAAAAGGTTTCTGCTTAAATATAGGCTTCACATATATATATAATGATGAGTACACACAATTGATGGTAGTGTACGTACATGTGTTATATATGAAACACATTTTTAAGTAAAAGTAAAGGCATGCATTTGCAATGGTGGAAAAAACAAACTTGTATCTCATGCAAAGTGTTAATATTTATGTAAAAATAATTACTAATAGGGTGCAAATAATTTTATATTTACACACATACATACATACATACTCATATATTTGTATAATTTGCTAATACAGTGCATTGGTAGTTTTAACTGTAGGAAAGAAAATGGAACTATGTCAGTGTAAAAACTATTTTATGGAATAATTTTTTATTTTTTATCTGTTTTCTAAGGTTCATTGGACACATGAAGGTTGAAAGAAGTTTGAGAGTAGCATATACTAGACAGAGAAAGTGCAAAAATGAGTTTTGTTAACATGATCATGTGTATATACCGGACTGTTTAAGTATATACATTAGGATTTTTAATGTGTAGAATTGAGATTGTAATGATTTTGTTTATTAAAACAAAAATGAATATTCCAGAAGTTTGGAGAATCACAGTTGATAGAGAGTAGTTTTAGTGGAACTGTGATGGAATATCAAAATAATAGTTGTGTCAATTTCACTATATTCTTGACACCAAGTTTTATAGAAAATTAGCTTTCCTTAAATGAAAAACATTTTTACAGGAACTTGTTAGCCTCCCAACCTTTAAAATTAGCTCAGTTTGAAACTCAGTAGAATCTCTTGTTCAACACTATGTATTTACTTGAATTTCTTGGTTTTAACTTATAAGAGTTGAAAGGGTTTTTCACTACATATCACATGTGGTTGTATAAAAAAAAAGGTTGTTGTACATGAATAGCACAGTTTGAGGCTACTCTTAACTTTAAATGCTGGAAAATATATCTTTTAAAAACTGAGAAACTGCATCTGATAAAAGGGTTAAATATAAACAAGATGTATAGTAGAATTATAGTTACCCTTAATGTTATTTTTATATACCCTCCTATATCTGTGGAGTGTGAATATAACTCTGTTTTGAACATATTTTTTTCTTCTTTTATAACACTAAGTTTTAAGAACCAATCAAACCACTCATTTTTAATTTAAAATGGGTACAGAACCCTAGCAAGTATTAGTTGGATCAATTTCAAGTTGATGGTGTTTTTGTCGTAATTTTGTTTCTGTGACTTGTGTTTTATTAGGCACCCTGTTATGTAGTTACAGAAAATTTAATACTTAACTGGGTAGTTTAGAAAAACAGTTTTTAAAAAATCTGATATGGTATTTATGGACTTAATTATGGATTGAAAAATAATTAAATTTTAAAGTGAAATTTTAGGTATTATATAAATAGCTGTAATATTTGTTCCTTCTTTATTAGGTGTAATAATGTTTCAGAATTTTCTAAAGTGCATAATTATTAAAGCGGTTTGACTCTATATATCAGTTTTATAAGAGGAAATATATATGTCAACATGAGATATTGTTTTGGCAGAACAGTAAAGAGTATGAGAATGTATATGTAATATGTAGATTCAGTTTTCTGTTTAATGTTGCTGGCATTTTCTAATTATAGATTTTTTAATAAGGTTTCTGGAGATTTTTATAAAAGGAAATCATACTAGAGAGCAGTTTTTCCATATATTTCTCCTAGATAGTTTATTATGAAGTTCAAATTACAGGCATAGAAAAATAACACTGCATGGGGTCTTTTGTTCTGTAGGATAATTAGTCATTATGATGGGGTATGATATAGATATATTGTGTTCATTGCTCTACTGACTTTCCATGTTTATCACACTAACAGTAATTTATTGCTACATTAAATACCTCTATAAAGTTACTAGTTACATGTGTATGTATCTGCATAATTACTATATATATCTATTTGTATTTAATTTGGTTGTATTATTGGTAGAGTTCAGTGTTCTGAAGCTTGGTTGGTCACTTACTCAATATTTTTTCTTACTGAAGGGAAAACAAAGGCAAATTGTGTGTTGTCTTTTACAGAGGTTTCAACACTTAGAATGCATATTTTTATTAGGTAGAGGATTCACAAGTTGTACTTGTGTCACTTCTGTTTTACTCAATACGGAATGTTTTATGTGAACATTTTCATTCTTGTTACATAGTGTTTGTTTTCTGTTTGAATAAAATCTGTAGTAAATATAGTTAGTTGTTTTGTTTTTTAATTGATTATTTTCTAATATAAGACAATTGATTATTTTAGTGATACTGTTTTCATTATAAATGTCAATTTAATTTTTTTATTTTGTGATGAACACCAAATACCTTTTTTGTAATTATTTGGTACTACAAACACAAACGCACACTGGGTGGTTTGTAAATATTGTGCAACTCTATTATAATTATGTCTTCTTGCAGAAATTTGTGGATGAAAACTTTTATATTAAAGGTTTGTCAGTATGTCAACTAATGTCTTTGTAGTAGTAAGGAATATAAAAAAACATATAATTAGGAGTATTTATGGTTTATGCATATAAAGGTATAAACAGTTCTCTAGCTTTCTGTTTTAGATGTATGGTCCTTTAAGCATTAATAAACTAAAAAGTGGGTTTTGATTTCTGTGAAGGGCAGAATACAGATAGCTTGTTATGTAGATTTAAGAATGAACAACAAAGAGTATCTAATGTTATATCAATAGGTTTGTTGTCAGATTTGGCTTGTTGCTAAACCTATTGAATAATTTAAAGGAACATATGTGGTTTCAGGTTTATGTTCCCATGTTTTCTAATTTTGAATAATAAACTTCAATAAATATCAGTAGAAGAGAAATTATCATTAAAATATAAAATCAAGTAGAATTGAAACTGTAGCTTTACTTTACTGTAGACTGTTGACTTAAGTTTAAGGATTAGTTACAAAAACTTTTAAATTAATTGTGAAACACCTCTTAGTATTGGCAGTCAAAAAAAAGGGAAGTATTTAAGCTTATACAGTCTAGAAAATACGTTTTTAAGCTATTTTTTAACCAACACGTTTTCTTTCCACATTTCTTTATTCTTTGGAAACTGGTTCACCATTATTATAGCGTTTTTACACACACACAATTTTTCAAAGAATTGAAATTCAGGAAGAAGTGGTTGTGATAGTATTTTAACATGTAAGCGAGCGCTCTCTGTGTCATCCTGCTGCTGATGAGATTTTCTTGAAGGCCCGGTATAGCCAGGTGGTTGAGATACTCGATTTGTAATCCGAAGGTCGCTGGTTGATATTCCTGTCACACCACCCATGCTCACTCTTTCAGGCGTGGAGACGTTATAATGTGACGGGCAATGCCACTAAGAGAAGCAAAAGAGTTGACGGTGGGTAGTGATGGTGCTGATTTTCCCTCTTGTCTCTCTCTTTCTGCTTAAGTAGGGACGGCTAGTGCAGATAGCCCTCGTGTAGGCTTGCGCAATATTAAAAGCAAAACCTTTTTTCAAATACCACAACGCATCAAATTATCTGGATTTCAATAAAAAATCTCTATTGAAGCGTAGTTTATATCATTCCTTTTTGAGTCCTATAGGGTGTAGATAACGTTTAGTAGTAATATGTGCGATGATTTCTCACGTTAATAATTGCTATAGAAACAATCACGCCACTACATGATTGTTTATGTGTTGTGATCCAGGAAGTTCGTTAAAATAAACATCAGTTTAAGACAAATTTTTCTCTCATCCTTCTTCACGCACAGTAACACACAAGCCACGACTCTTTTTCCCAGCTACCTCATTCTTCCAACCCCCACGAAATAGTTGTGATTTTGCTGCTGAATTGCAGAAAGTTTTAGTTAATTATTTGTCCAAACTCATTGTTCATTTAGTCTAAATCCTGATGTGGAAAATGAAGTGTGAATTGTTAATATTCGATTTTAGGAAACAACTTCGTAATAATATTTCTTTCGAAATATACTGCAGGTATTTATGAGAATATTTAGATAAATAATTCCTGTGATATATTTCTAAAAATACCAAATATATGTGTTGCGATTGACAGATATTGTCATTAATATGGGATATACTTGTTCAAATATAACTAGAATATCTTTCACATTTCGCCTACGGCCTTCACTTCAAGTGGCTCAGCCATGAGACTGAAAGCTTATAAAACAAAAAAAACTCGCACACACAAAAACGGATTTCGAAACCTGCAGCGGACAAAGCGCTATCGTTGTGTAGTATGCTTTTAACAACAAGCAAACGTTTTGTGCACAATTTTGTATCAATTTATGTATGTGACAAATAATACTAATTATGATATTGTTGTTCCTGTGTAGTTGTTCTTAATGTTGTTGGAGGAACTGAATTCCGGAAGTTTTGTACTTGCATTCACATAAGTAGATATTTTATTAGTGCATAAAATGAACCATGCATCAGTTGCACACAATATCACTGTGTTCAAAGAAACAAAACCAACAAAATGTGAATTTTACACAGAAACAAAAACATAACTCCGTATTTACTGCAAATCAAGGTGACTTTTGCTGTTGCCTTTCAGAGACAAGTTCAGAAGTGCGCGGCTTCACCTTGGCAAGTGCCACTCTCATATTTTCGCAAAAAAGTCTGTTCCTTTTCTTCGTTTTTATGACTACCATCCTTGAAAAGAATTGCTCGCAAAGATACGTTGTAACAAACGGTATGAGTATCTCAGGAGCTTTCTTAGCAATAAGAGGGTACGGTACGATTTGGTGACACCAAAACGTTGAGAGCGTTGTTGTTCTAAAAAGTTGCTGTTGAACCTGGCTCTACTGAAGTTTAATGATTTGGTCGAGGTATTTATCATTAACATTTTCTGTTGCAACACTAAATGTGAATGGCTGTCTCACCCATTCTGGTTATGACTCTCTGGTGGGGAAATATCTGTTGATAGACTTTTCGAGCTCATCTAAGTGCGTGGCAATTGCTTGCTCCAGTTCCCCGGGTACAGAAATGTCTCCGATTACAGACACATCTTCGATCTTACTTACACAGTCGCCCAGCAGGGGAAAGTTTGCGAAGTTATCATTCTCTGTTCATCGTTTCCATAACGGTAGCTTTTTCTGAAAAGCCTTCAGCTTTTCTTCCGCTTCGATGATGTTGACTCCACCGCTCTGCATCTGTTGATTGAAATGATTGAGAGCATTGAAGATATTGACTATGTACGTCAAAATGAGAATGAACTCAATTTTTTTAAAGCAATCTGCATGACAATGTTGGTGCTTTCGCAAAAACAGGGCTAATTCGACACGCATGGCAAAAATACGATTCAACACCTTTCCCAGAGATAACCACCGAATGTTAGAATGGTACAGATGTACCTCGAATTCAGAGCCCATTTCATTACACAGCTTTTTGAAGATGCGGTGCTTCAGGGCACTATTTTACACAAAGTTCACACATTCCACTACAATTTTTAATACTTCTGCCAGTTTTAAAGGCAATGATTTTGTTATCAACGCATGCCTGTTCAGAACACAGTGCATTACAATAATGTTTGGTGCATCGGCTTTCACCAGCGCACCAAAACCAGAGTTTCGTCCCAGTATGAGTGGAGCTCCGTCCGAACAAACTGCAGAAACCATATCCCACGAAAGATCGTTGTATCTGAAGAAGTCATCCACAAGTTTCTTCACGTCGGCTGCCTTAGTTGTTGTAAGAGGCTTACAAAATAAAAATATTTTATCACGTCATTCTTCACATAGCGCACGAATACAACAAGCTGGCTTAGATTGGAAACGTTGGTGGTCTCATCAAGTTGAAGGCTGCATTTTGCTGGGCTTGAAATCAGATCTGCAACTACTTGAGTCAAAATGTCATTACTCATGTCATCCATTCTGCTGCTGATGATGTCATTTGAAATAGGAATTTGGGATAACTTATTTTCAGCAGCTTTTCCCAGCATGATATTCTCCATTTTTAACGCAGCTGGTTTTTACGAGTGCTTCACCAATGGTGTGTGGTTTACCCTGCTTTGCGATCAAGTATGCAGATTCGTACGATGATGTAAGGATCGGTTTGTCAATGGTTACAAAACTGAAAATAGGCAAAGTGACCTTTTCATCGAACCTGGCTCTCTTTACCTTGAATTTATCATGCATTGTGATTTTGTATTTTCCAACTCCATGCAGCTTTAGGGAGTTTTCTCTTAGTTTTGATGGTGCTAGACTAGAATTGCTCAACTTGGCATTACAAATCATGCATTGAGGACGCTGACTCCCATCATGTTTCGTTATACACGTGAATTCATATTGTACGTATTCGTCCGACTACTTTCTGTTTTTGCTCGACATAGTATGAAGGGATTGAAAGATTAGGAAAAAGTCAAAAATGACGCACAATTACTACAGTCACAAGTCGACTGCTAAGAGCACGAAGTTCCCTGCAGCACAGATATTTAAGTCCAAGTGATGTTACGTGATCAGCCGCAGCCAATGATGGCCAAGTAGAGCATGACGTCACGAATCATACGAGTGCGGTGAACTGAACGGACACACCCACAGTGTGTGTCTTGACCTTCTCTGAACCCCTGGGGTTCGATTGAACCTAGGTTAAGAACCTTTCGTAACATACAGAAAACTGTTAAAAGTAACAATAATTGACTGTGTATTATATTACTGAATAATAAGAGTGCACCTGCGAACGATAGAAACCATTACAAATTTGTTGCGGAATTATCGTAACTGCAGTCTTGGATTTAATCCTAAGTGTTGCGTAGCAGTAGAATCAATCCTATCAAGTCAATGTGTAAAAATAAGATGTAGCCGCGTGTTTCAAACTTCAAGTATTACAAACTGGCATGGCCGAGCGCGTTAAGGCGTGCACTCGTAATCCGAGGGTCGCGGGTTCGCGCCCGCGTCGCGCTAAACATGCTCGCCCTCCCAGCCGTGGGGGTGTATAATGTGACGGTCAATCCCACTATTCGTTGGCAAAAGAGTAGCCCAAGAGTTGGCGGTGGGTGGTGATGACTAGCTGCCTTCCCTCTAGTCTTACACTGCAAAATTAGAGACGGCTTTCACAGATTGCCCTCGAGTTGCTTTGTGCGAATTTCCAAAAACAAAAACAAACAAAATAATCGAAGAAGGACAACGATCAGTGTAAATAAAGCAGGTTACGTGTATTTATTATTATTAATTAATATAGTGTGGTTGAAAGCTATCATACATTTTTTGTATTGGAAACTTGTATTAGACAAGTATAGTGATTTTTGTCTGTCCATCGTGACGTAGTGACAGCTGGTTTTATGGTTGTTTTTTTTACTATGCAAAGGTATAGGTATGAGTAAATGATAAAGTTATAACAGACCAATATAACAAAGTCAACGAGTAACACTACATTTTTTATTACGTTCCTTACTAGCTATCATTCTTCACACTTCACGATTCGTCTCTTACGTCTGTTACTTATTCGCTTATAACATAATCGTTATGTTATATTTCACACCGAATTACCGTGAAGGAAACAGTTTGAATTAAGATGAATTTATGGGGGGCGAATGTTATTTCAACGTGTTAAATTATTGTTATTTTACCAGGCAACTAGTGAAAAATAACCGAAAATTATTTATTGTTACATTTCCATTTATTCTGTGTTAATAAATTAAGGGTTGTGATTTATCGTCAGTCACCAAGTTTAAAAACGTTTTGAGCTTGCAGTGGATTCAAAACCTTTTTACTTCTGCCCTCGTTATCGACTATATTGTCACATACGCAACTCTTGCAAATACATCATCAGGGTATAGCTTTTACATTGGATAGACTTATCGCTTTACATTAAATGGTTTTTGTGGTTCGACAGAGCTAACAAGTGCTCGTAGTGGTAAATACTGCTCAGATATATGGCTAAAACAATACTGTTGACTGTTCAGGTGTTAAAACGCGGGATCTTGTTTATTTTCTTTTGCATTGTTTTTGTTGTGTTGCTTTGTATTTTTAAACTGTTTATCACTAGTAAATTTATTTGTCTTTGAAAGTTAGGTTTAAACGGCGAAAGATAGCGAAGCATTTGAAAACAATAGGCTAAAAGTTTGTGGTAAAAGTCGTGTAAACTGCAAATAACTTTCTTCACGTTGACAGTTTATGTAATTTTTATCACGACATTTATGCTTTTTGCGTTCTAATTCTTCCCCATATTTTGGTGTTTAAATCTCTACTTTCAAACTATAAAAGCAGTATATAAATTGTGGTGCAAAGGTTCTGTCACTTTTTGTCCAGCCCACAAACGTTGGGGTATTGTACGAAAGGCCTCTTGGGCAGTGATGAAACATATTTTTATTCGCATCTGATTTTAAATATAAACTGGATAAATTAACAGGATTGTCTGAGGAAAGTACCTGCAGATATCGTGATTTTTATCGTAAAATCTTAGGCCTGTTGACTTCTAGTGCTTGCGGCTTTTGGCATTTATAATGCAATTTTTTTTGTTAGCTTTTATTTATTCATTAACCATCCTCAAAGAAAGGTTTTAATTATAGCTTCATAAGTAAAGATGAAGCAAATTGATTAATATTCCACTTTGTACATAGCAGGGCTCAGCGGAAAATTTTACAGGATTACAGCGTTAAAAATCCGATTTTAGGTACCCGTGGTGAGAGTAACAGATAAACAATTGTGTAGCTTTGTGTTTTAACACAAAAATACACTAATATCTGCAAAGGCTCGTATGTTTTTAACAGTTTAACTTTTGATAATATTTATTCATTATTTATTTGTGTTTTAATTTGTTTAGAAATAAATCATGTAATTTTTTGTTACCAGTATCGTTCATGTATTAGTAAACCGCAGGAATAATTTGGGCAAATTTATCGTATATATGTTATACAAGGTGGCCCATAAGTCCCTACCCATCCATATGTTATTATGTTATATTCAATTACGCATGTATTATAAATTTGTTTCGTTTTTTCAGAGAAATATGGCCAGTGTAAGCCCATTTACACTAGACGAGCGTATTGTGACATGGCGTCGCATAATATCATGCAGCGAGAATGAGGGACAGCACACAGATATACAAGATATATGGATAGGTGGGGACTTACGGGCTACCCTGTAGTTTCAACGCCGAAATTCAGCGAAATATTTTTGAAAAACAACGGGCTTAAATTTTACTTAAAAATTAGCTCAGGTTGTTTTTTCTCGTTTGTGTTTTTCGTATTTATCATAGTTGGACACGTAAAGTCGGGTGGTTAAGGCACTCCACTCGTAGTTCGAGGGTTCTGGGTTCGAATCCCCGCCATACCAAACATGCTTGCCCTTCCACCCGTCGGGACGTTATAAAGTATTTATCAATTCCACCATTCATTGTTAAAAGAGTAGCCCAAGAGTTAGCGATGGGTGGTGATGACTAGCTGCCTTCCCTCTAGTCTTACACTACTACGTAAATTAGGGACGGCAAGCGTAGATAGCTCTCAAGTAGCTTTGCGCGAAATTCAAAACAAACCAAACCAATCCTCGTAATTATTTCATTGCGTCGCGAAGACAAGGGTGTGTAAAAAGAAATATTGCGATTGCTGTCTTCAGTATCTCAAAATTCACTGTCTGATAAGCTTTCCGTTAAATACAAAAACTCATTAGTTGGGCTTGACGATTACACACAAGATATTCTATTAAACTCTAGTTTATATATGCAAAATAATGCTTTAAAACAAATAATTTAGATTCCAAACTCTGGGGAAATATTATAGAACATTATTATAAAATATTGTTATTTTAAATTGAAATTAACTTGTTTTACGCGAATAATATGAAAGATTGTGTTATTGTTACTAGGTTTTTAACGAGTTCTGTAACTTTCATTCAATAAATTGGTGAGAAAACGAACTGTACTCATATGGTGATGATGATAAATATTTCAGCCAACGTATCTTCTTTGCGGCTTCTTCAGCTGTAGCAATACAAGAACTGATTAACGTAAAAATATATGTTATTATATTAAACTGCTTTTGTTATTTTGTTTCGAATTAAGCACAAGGCTACACAATGGGCTATCTGTGCTCTGCCCACCATGGGTATCGAAACCCGCTTTTCAGCGTTGCAAGTCCGCAGACATACCGTTGAGCCACTGAGGGGGGGCATGTTATTTTGTAGTTGAAGGCTTTCGTAACTTGCTTTTTAATAGTTTTAATTTAATTGCTATTGTATAGTTATTTTACGAGTATCATTATGATACTAACCGTGGTACTATTTCACATGTATTAGTTACTTGAAATTAAAGATAGTTTCGAATGTTATATATTTTTTGGCAAAAAGAAAGCCAAAGAAACAGTTGAGAAACAAAATTTTGAGTTTAAGTATGCAAAATTTAATCCTCTTATTAAAATGAAAAACTACAGTTCGTACTTTATCGTTGAGAATGCAAATATGTAAGATGGACTGTATTTTATTAATAGGGAAAAGTGGTTGTAAACTGTATAATATGCGAGCGTACGTAGCACTGATTTAAACTTAGGCAGATATATGTCCTGCTGAGGAAACACCGTTATACACCTCTTATAAACCTTTAAGTTGAGCACAAAACAAAAGTATGATGTAACAATATCTGAAAGTATATTTTAATGTAGTCATATATGTCATATGCATAATAAGTGTGTCAGGAATAAAAAAAATGACAAACTTATCACCACTTCATTAGCGTGATAACTTCATTAAAACTAATGTCAGTATGAAATTTAGCACACTTGTTGATATTATACTCCTACACAGCTTGAATTTTTTAAAATTGAAACATTTTTGCCAATTATTTGGTTATGAGTCTAATTACCGCTAACGAAGGCATTAATTAAAAATAATTGGCCATATCTCGTTCATTTTGTGGAACATTTGCAAAATTTTAAATTAAAATCATGAGAATGTTCGTAACAAGAATGTGTATCAATTTTCACATTTAGGTCATTTCTATGTAAAAGTTATGGTATTCAAACAGTTTATATTATGTATTTCTTTATCTTTCACACATTAATTATCAATGTGACTGAAAGTTTATTTTCAGAGATTGGACATACTTTTGACTTGTGCTCAACTTGAAGGTTGTCAGAAATGTTTGACAGTGTCTCCTCAGAATGTAAATTTGCCTAGTTTTAAGAGTTAGTGCTACCTTAAATGTTGATCTGAAGATTATAATATTAAGGTTCGTTTTAAATTTCGTTCAAAGCTACACGAGGGCTATCTGCACTGGCCATCCCTAATTTAGCAGTGTAAGACAAGAGGAAAGACAGCTAGTCATCACCACCCACTACCAACTTTTGGGCCACTCTTTTACCAATGAATAATGAGATTGACTGTCATATTATAACGCCCCAACGGCTGAAAGGCGAGCATGTTTTGTGTGACGGAGATTCAAACCCGCGGCCCTCAGTGTACGAGTCGAGTTCCTTAACCACCTGGCCATGCCGGGCCCTAATATTAAGGAGGCTAGGTATCGTGTGTTTATTCGAATGATAATTTACTTATGTGTAAACCATCTTTTCTCGCAGTTTGTTTTTGTATTTTTCATTAATGAATATAGATTCCATAAATCTTTCCTTTAAACTCTTGATCTTTTGTAGGGTAGAAATTGTAAATGGGTTTCGATTTTTTATGCTTGAGTTTCTAATTTTGTGCAGGAATTGTTCTGTTTACGTGTTTTTTATTGCTATATTTGTATAACTCATTAGTATATTCCAATAACGTGTGTATAAAGGTCTTTCGGTTTTTTCTATATATGTTTACGTGTGGCTGCACATAATTTGATAACTCCGTTTTGTTGGGTATAGCATTGCTTGGTGTCGCATCTTTTTGAGTTTGAAGAGTGGAGTAATCGCTTTTTCATTATTTTACCAACTTTATGCTTTATGATGGGTTTGTTTAATCGCTTTACGAATTTTGGTTTTGATTTCTTTGTAGGATAGATTTTTTTAGTCTTTTTTATTTTCGGGTCTGTTGTTGTGTTGATTTTTTTATATTGAAAACATTATTGATATAACTGCATGGAGCAGTTTTGATTTATCTTATACGAGCCATATTTTACTAGAACTGTTGCTATAGTGCGGACAGTTTTTACAGGTTGGAAACGCTACGTTTTTTGTAACGTGCTTTAAAACAATACAGGTGTTTTTGAACCTAAATACCATATTACAATTTAATTAAAATATTCTTAGGAATGTACAATTTACCGAAATCCTCGACAAAATACGAGACATAAAATATCAGATATGCTAGTAAACATTACAGTAATTAATAAAGTAATGAGTAAAATGAAAAACTTTGTGTATTAATTAAGTATTGATAAATATTCACTTATTTCTTTGTGTAATGAACCCTGTGCAGTTGATTAAACCGTAAGTATGATATATTTTTACGAAAATATTGCCGTTATTGAAAGCTTTTTTACCATTTCTTGTTATTGAACGGCCCGGCATGGCCAAGCGTGTTAAGGCGTTCGACTCGTAATCCGAGGGTCGCGGGTTAGAATCCCGGTCGCACCAAAACATACTCGCCCTTTCAGCCGTGGGCGCGTTATAATATGACGGTCAATCCCACTATTCGTTGGTAAAAGAGTAGCCCAAAAGTTGGCGGTTGGTGGTGATGACTAGCTGCCTTCCCTTTTATACTGCTAAATTAGTGACGGCTAGCGCAGATAACTCTCGAGTAGCTTTAGGAATGAAGGTAACTAGTCATCACCGCCCATCTCCAACTTTTGGACTACTCTTTTACCAGAGAATATTGGGATTGACGGAACATTATAACGCCCCCACGTTTGAAAGGGCGATTATGTTTAGTGTATGAGAATTTGAACCTACGATTCCCAGGTTACGAGCCGAACTCCCTAACCACCTGGCTAACTTAAGAAGGAGACGTGTAACAAGTTGCACTTCATCAGTTTAGCAAAGTGCGGAGCTTTTTAACTGGTGAGAACTCAAGAGCACAAAGGTCAGTTAGTAGCGAAGGCTGTCCACGTGTTACAGGCAACATTACAAAATGAGTTAAGAAGAATATCTGAAAAAGCTACACAAGTCACTTGCACATGAGCTTCTTTCACGAAATATCTGTTCAACTGTCATATATCTCAAGCAGATAGAGAAAGAACGAATATTCGTTCCATTCCATACGAAGAGTCTACAAATTTATATTCGATAAGACTATTGATCAGTTAACCCACCTGTTTACTGCCCAAAGGACTTTCATTGTGAGATCAAGAATTGCGGGAGGAAATGATCTTTGAGACCGTGAGGTTACATGACCCATAATGCGGATTGTTCTGAAACGCGTTACGAGAAGGGTGGTGATGCGATCATCATCATATATTACTTAACATTGTACAGAGCACTGTTTTTCTTACTAACAAAACATTTCTTTTTAGATCTTAAAATTGGATAAGTACAATGTTATTTAACGGATAAACAAACGTTTGAAACACGTAAAACTGATATTATGTCTTACCCTTTGTGCAGCGTATTTCGTGCTAATACATGTTACTTTTATGAGTAATCTTCGTAGATGACTGTTTTCCAAATTACTATAGAACTCTTAAAATCTGGTTGTATATCATATAAAAATATTAAAGCTATCAGTTCAAACGAAACTGGACTGATGTATTCAATTTGTAATAACAAAGAACCCCCAGTGACACAGCAGTATATCTTTGGAATTACAATGCGAAAGACCAGGTTTTGATATACCCGTAGTGGGCAGAGCACAGATAGACCATTTGGTAGTTTTGTACTCAAACAAATAACTATGAAAATGTTTGAATAAGTAAAGTTACTACATCGTGCTTTGTTACAGTTATGCTCTTTATATAGCGAGATTTACTAGTATGATTACAAATAAGTTCAGTTTACAGACTACACAGTCTTGAAAAGTAGTTTTTTGTGTTAACCTAAATCAAAATAATTGAAATTCCGTATATGCCCTGTGTATCATATTTGTATTTTACAAGAGTCGTGAAAACAGCATTTTTTATACACATAGAAATATTGAAACTTTAGATATTTTAGCTGTGCGTTATACTCGTATTCATAATTTATCTTACAAATTTACGTAGTCTTAAAGAGGACTGTTTCTTATCGTTTTACTCGTAAAAGAAATATAACTGATAACACAAGATAAAAAAAAGAAACGAAACGAAACGTTCGTGCATTTCGTAACTCAAGGAAACTTGTGCATTTAACAGTTTACAAATGGATAACGACTTTTAAAGCGCTATGTCGGATTTGTTTCTTTTGAAAACAAAACGTTCAACTGTATTCATGCTGTACCCGATGTGTTATATAATGTTCTGAAGAGTGATAAAAGGATGGATTGATTTCATATTACATAAATAAAAAGGCTGTACCAATATATGCACATGTTGTAAGCACAAATGTAAGATTCGGATTAACGGTGATTTTTTTTTATTTGAATGATGCGCGCATTTACATCATCACAGTTTATAAATGTCAAACGCTTGAAATAACCTTAGAAGTTGATTGTGAACTTCATGTTCATGAATTAGTTCTTCAAATCTGATTTGTGTATTGTAAGACTAGCTGAATGAAAATTAAACATCTCCGGGCGAGCGTGAACGGTGAAGAAGGTAGCCAAAAATGTTTTAATTGGATTGTATGAGGAAGACATTAATATCTATGCTTCCATTGGATAGTAGTGACTTGGTCGTTGATAAGTTATCTGTAATAACCGTATTTGAATCAAA
Organism: Carcinoscorpius rotundicauda; assembly: GCA_011833715.1. Lineage (NCBI taxonomy): Eukaryota > Metazoa > Arthropoda > Merostomata > Xiphosura > Limulidae > Carcinoscorpius > Carcinoscorpius rotundicauda. The sequence continues at coordinate 44,085,327 of CM022391.1, read as the reverse complement.
CATTAATGTATAATACTTATTGTATAGATGATATTTTTGTCACTTCACTCACTTTAATATATGAACCAATAGCTCTAAAAAGTTTCAGCATAGTGTGGATACACATAGATTTTTTAGGGTTTGTGTGGATATGTTCCATACTCAGGTGAATATCACATTCAACATCTGAAAGGGCGAGTATGTTTAGTGTGAAGAAGATTCATACTAAATGTTTCTATACAAGTTTTAATGATATTTCTACGCATCTTCAGTACAGATTAGACGATTTATAAGGAAACAAACTTCATAAATGTTGAATTTCTGATATCCACATTCAAGAGATTTCTTAACTACTTCTGTCACAGAAGTTCCAGTAAAAGCTCTATTCGAATGCTGACATATAGAGGTGATAAGCTTTCACCTACATATATTTTACGAAATAAAAAAGTTAACTTTCCATGACTTTCTAAAGGGACATGTGGATGATGGAGTCTCTTTAGGGGTTAAACTTTGTATTTGACAAGTTAGAATTTAAACCAGAGACATTAGTGAAGAAGATAATTGTACGTCCAACAATGCGCTTGCAATATATATTGACGGATAGAGTGATAAGTCGATGATCTAATGTATTCTCCCTTCTTTTCTATCGCACAAGAGTGATGGCGTTGACTCTACTTCCATAGAAACCGTCACAGACGTCAAGACGACGAATTACTTTATGACCTGTGAATACGGTAAATCAATATTAAATTTCTTTATTATATTAAATTCCTGTCTGTCTCCTGTTAACGGTAGTTTTGTACTCAAGAACTCAAAGTTGTCTTTCTTATTTTACAGGGTCCGTTTTCATCTCAGTGGTGCATTTAAAACAATGTTTAACCTACAAAACGCAATGAGTTGTTGTAGATATATTTCTTTATACTATAATAAAAAAAAATATGTAAATTTCATTGTTCCAAATATGATGGTCATCTGATGTTATACTGTACTACTTATTGTTTTTAACTCTGGGTTAGAAAATGTATCTGATTTAATGTTTATCAGGATCACGGTCGTTGATCTATGTTAAAACAAATCTAATTAGTTAAAACTAGCCACTTTTTTTTTTTTGAGTGACGTGCTTAATGTAGGTGATTTATTTTCTCGTTTCTCAAATTTGCCATAAAATATGTGCCTTACCTATTTTATTGACCTTTGATTATTAGTCTTATGCTGGACACTGATAATAAGTTGTGAAATGTACGGGTGGTTTTATAACCCAAAATTAATTACAGAGTAAGAAACTTATATTGTGACATGAACTATGTACACTGTATTATAAAGCAACTGATTCGTGTTATTTTCAAGAGTTAACGTTTGTTTTCAAATAATTTTACACAAAACAACTACAACATTTATTTTTATATGATATTTGGAATGTGTATGTAAATACCTTTCTAAAACAAAGTTGTTTGTTTCACCTAATTCGTAGAAATATTTAACTTTCGCAAAAATGTTGAGAGTAAAGACAAACACGATTATAATTTTACTTTAAAACGTCTATCAAATACGCTAGAAGTGTAAGATTTTTTTTTCCAAGCGTTAAAGTAAAAATTCAGTGGCGTACAAAATCCGTTCGTCATCCAGTTAGGCTAAACGTATTTTGTAATATTTAGTGATTATAAATTCTTTTTAATGCAAAACATATTTTATAAACGCAATATATTAAATGAAATATAAGAATTTGGCAGTAAGTCAATACTTTTTGTTTATTAACCAAGTTAAAATTACATGATTTTATTTAATGTCTCCTGTATTGTTGCTTTCATTAAGAGTATTTGTAATCATTTTTTTATTTCGATATATTGCTTATTGTTATAGTTTTATTATGAATATTGTTTACGTTGATAGCTTAAAATTTGTATTTAGGACTAACCTAAATTTTCTAAGTTGGCCACACCGCGTGAGAATTATTGGAATTAAGGTCGAAAATGTCGTTAACAGTAAGTGCAAACAGTTTTTTGGAACACAGCATCCTAATTTTTACAAGTAAAAACAATTGAAGAATATATTTAATTAGTTACGTGATGATCAAGTTTTAATTTTCTTCTCACAACGTAGCGTGATCTAATAATATTATTATTTATACATCAAATCAAAATTTATTGTCGTACAAGCTGTTTAAAATTATTATTTCATAGAAAGTGTAAACTAAACTTTGAATTATCCACTGAGATATGTGTGACTTATTTAATGCCTTTTGAAGATAGTTTTCAGCATAGGGATAGTTTAGTTAAAAGATTTTCCTTATACGTATACACGTAAACGAAAATGATATACAGAAAAGCTATAGAAACTGTGATGTTCCGTTATGGGACGCCTAATAACCATAAAATGGTCAAGTATCGTTAATTTTATATAATTGAATATCTGAAAAATTTAATTAAGTGATTGGATTTTATTCCGTAGGAAGTGTTTCCTTTAGAAAAACGTTTTACAAAGTGTAATATCAGCGTTGCTGTATTATTTAGTTGGAGCAGAGTTATTTTCTCTGGAGTTCAATAACTACTGGTTAAAGTGAGAAATAAAAATTAAAACAAGGCTGTATAAGTCTGAATACTTAAAATTTTTGGACACGAAAATATTTTAAGAATTTAAATGTTTGCTTAAGGTTAATATTAAAAATATTTTTTTTCAGGAATATAATTGTAAGGTATTTTAGCGTGTGTTAAACCGTACTAAATTACTGTTAACCAGCGTGTCACATATAAAGTTATGTAGACTTTGAACACTTTACGTGTAAAGAGACACGAAGTTAAATTAATGTATCGACATAAGTATGATGCACAAGATAAAAGTCTCTTAAGTTTGAATATTTAAGGTAACAAAGAGCGTGAATTTTTTTTACTACATTGTAATTAAACTAATATATGCATATTAGTATGATGTACAAATAATAACATGCTGTAATTTTTTTTTTCTTATTTAGACGCTTTGATTGATATTACGAATTAAATACACAACTGTATTTTCCATTTTCATTTATATTTCTTATTTTAATTAATACTTTTACGACTGTTTTCCGCTGGTACAGCAGTAGTAAGTCTACGGATTTACAACGCTAAAATCAGGGGCTCGATTCCTTTCGGTGGACTCAGTAGATAGCCTAATGTGGTTTTGCTACAAGAAAACAAACTTTTACGACCTGAAAAACTATTGGGTAGTTTTCGTGAGATTATCTTTAATTTTTCTAATTCTGTCATTTTAGCGCACTGCATTTAAGTTGCATTTTGCTGGAAGAATCATTTGTTTGATCAATAAATCTTCTATTTGAAAAGACAAATTTTGCTTTGAGACAAATAAACTCACGTAGACGTGACTTTAAGAAAACTACACGGTCGTAACTTTATTTAATAAATTGACACGTAAAGTGAATAATAAAGTAATGCTGTTTATAATAGTTTGCGGAGTATTTATTGGTTATGGACGTTCAGTGTTTGACATGGATTTACGAGTCGAAACAAAGAAATCCACAAAAACAAAAAGTAAAACCTTTGAAAGAGAAAAAGAGTAGCTAAAAGATGTTCACAGCAGTATATGAAATGTACCCAAGTTAAGCTATTGTAAAGTAAATGTGAAACTTTAATGAAGACAAACTTAACTGAATATGCAAAAACGTTTGAATGCATTTTCACAAAGTGATAAACACGTGGTTTGGAACAAACCGCGCATGAATATTTTTGATCTAATTAAGTCGAGAAGGCCCATAACAATAATATATAGTAAAATGTTAATTTTTGTTTATGAAATTACACGCAGGTTAATTGTTGTTTGCGTGAGATACTCTGTTTTTTCTCTTAAATTTCGTGCAAACTACTCGAGGGCTATCTGCGCTAGCTGTCCCTACTTTAGCAGTGTAAGACTAGAGGGAAGGCAGCTAGTCATCATCACCCACCGCCAATTCTTGAGCTAGTCTTTTTACCAACGAATAGTTGACCGTCACGTTATAACGCCCCTACGGCTGAAAGGGCAAGCATGTCTTTTGCGACGGGTTTCGAAACTGCGACTTTCGGCTTACGAGTCGAACGCCTTAACACGTTTGGACATCCCGGACCAAGATACTCTGTAAATAATTAAAAACTAAAGTTGAAATCGAAGCTACTTGCCAGGTGATGATAACGACATTCTGTCATCGTATACCATACTTGTTGCATTGAAAAGTTCGGCTCAGCAAAAGGAAAGATGATTCTGAATTGCAGTGCTAATATACTATCTAGAATTCGTGGACAAAAGTCTTTCTAACGATGTAAGATTTTATTGTGTTTGATCGAGAATATTGTAAAGAAAGTTTCGGACAGATATATATATATGTATGTGTGTGTGTGTTCAACTATGTATATCTATAGTTGAAATGTTTTGGGCTAGTATAAGAAACGTCCTATCCGTAGATTGGAAGTTAAGCTGTTATATAAATGTTCATACGTGTATACAGTGAAGTAAGTAAAAAAAAATATTTTCAATACTACCCGTACTGTAAATTAAGATAATATATATATATAAACATGAGTAAATCATGAAATACATTATATAAATTGTAAAACTACAAAAAACACATTATGAAACAAAGTAGTAATTTTATTTGTTAAAACATTTTGTTATTAGAAAGTATATATACAAATCCATTTTCGTTAGTACTTTAATGTATTTTGATATATATATAACAAGATTTTCATTATTTTCTGTTCGTATGTAAAACATTCTGGTTAATAGGATGTAAGATATAGTACCAGTGTATAAGTATCAATCATTTTATACAAGTAGTCCAACTACTGTAAGTGAGACGTTAATTTTATGCATTTAAAATGAAATTATGGCTATGTATAGCACTATTAAACTAATACAGTTTTACCGCATATTTATTTTGAACATGTACTAATTTTAGTTTATATGATTCAGACGAAAATAAGTAGTTGAAACATTGTACGTTAAAGACCAGACGATAAATTAACAACTGAGAAAAGGGATACATTTTGTAATGTCATACGTATGATAAATATGTGTAGAGAAAGAATTTCTAGTTAAAATAAAACCGTCCTTTGCGTAGGTTGTAAGTATTTGGTGATCTCGTCTATTACCCTCTGAATAATGCACTTTTGGATTGATACCTTTGGTACTTTGGAACTCTCTGGCTTCTGATGTAACGTGACGTCCCGGTAACAAAATATATATTACTTTCTCTCTCCCGTCTTCTACACACACTGGTGGATCAGCTGGTGAAGGGCGTAGAGAACAGTCGTTCTCGTACGTTAGACTGCTTATCAAAACCAACAGGGAAGAGTGGAGTGCTTTGGAATTCCAGCGTTACAAAGGAGCTTTTTACGATGTTGGAATATTTCGAAGATGCACGGTTGTCGGACAGAGGATGATTGGACGTGACGACGTACATTGTTGTGACGTAGTGAGGCTTCAAAAATATTTTAGTATAATGTATGCAGCTTCTGTATTTTTTAAAGTCAAGATGAAATGTTGTGTTGCATTAAAATAACAATTGTTGAATAGTTAGTCGTAGTCACTGTCGTTTATATACTTTTCAATTACAAATATCATTTTTTTGTATATTTACAATGTGTCAGTTTTATCACTTATGGTCATCACCAGGTCAACTGACACGTACCGGATTAACTTCAAATGGACATTTAACAACCTCTGTGAGTCACTGGAAAGTAATTAATCGTGGAATGAGTTGTATATCGTAAATATATTGTAGGTAACAAAAGTACTGTTCTAATCAATATATGCATTGTTCATACGTACTATCAACAGTAGTTTCATCTTTAATTTAAAACATAGATGAATTACAAAAGTTTTCGTCCACATGTACATATAATAATATAAAATGATCTTAATTTGCTGAATAATACAACGAAAAACTTTCTGTATAATCATCATTTTATTAGTAAACAATTTAACATCCTAATTGTTTACATGTGTAAAGTTGATTCGATGTCGTCCTTTAGATGGCGTTGAGAGCTTATTCAGAATTTTGAACGTCAGGAAAATTCGTTGTATGTATGTATGTGTGTGTGTGTGTGTGCTACTTTCAACCAATACCCTTGTTTTTAAAGTTGACATTTCATATCATATAATAATAAAAATTTGTTTTTTTCTCCAGTTAATTATTTTTATACTGGATGTAGTTTTCTTGAAGATGTTTTCATGTATCGTTTTTGTAAATTTTGTTTATTTTTGGAATTAAGCAGAAAGTGCGCAATGGGCTGTCTATGCTCTGCCCACCACGGATATCGGAACGCGAGTTTTAGCAGTGTGAGTTTTTTAACATTCTGCTATGCCACGGGGGAGCTTTTTTAGAATTAAGCATTTATTATGTCGATAAACCTGATATACTGCCCTTGTTTTTATAGAAATGACTTTAAGTTACGATGTTTTGTTTTCCTATAAGCTTGAAGTGTACGGCAATATTTTGTTTTCTCTAATAGAGAAAATAATGAATAATATGACACCGCAAGTGTGCTAATGAGCAACAGGAGAGAAAACTAATAATTCATGATTAGAATACCTTTTACAAGATAATGAGCATACTGACTGAAATTTAATATTTAAATTAATGTTTATTAACATGCAGGTTTAGACACGCCACGTGATTCATGGTCAGTAGTGTCCTGGATGTTTGGTTTGTGTGCAGAATTGTCTTTTGTTTTGTTGTTCTCAAAATAGCGTTGTATACTTTTTGGACATGGATGCTTTGTAAGTCAGTCAAATTCAACTTTTTGGTCAAAGTAGCCCAAGAGCTGTAGCTTTGAGCAAATATCCAAAACAAGCCAAATGATGGTAAATAGTTGAAGCGCTCAAAAGTGAATAGATACGTCTTTGCCTTATAAAGCACTAAAAGCCTTATCGTATCTTTAACCTTATATATATAGCATAAAATACTGATGTAAAAGCTGTGAGGACAGTTTTGTCAGTGTAGCTTGTAGAATTCTACATGTATTTAGAAAGATGTGTTTCATTGTACCAAAGAAAGTTATATCTTCGTAAGGGGGAAGTATTTTCAAAAGATTTAATGAGATATAGGTCTTTTGTGCTTTATATGATAAAAGAAAAATCACCTGTTTAATCGCTTTTCCATTGAATTGCTCGTAGTTACAGAAGTTAAAAGTTTGATCCTTACGTTGAATTTCACTTGAATTTGTGGTGTTATACAAGTGCAGAGGGTGTCTAAAATTAACTCTTTCTGGGACGATTATATTATAGCATTTCAATAAAATTAGAATAAAATTACGTCACTAAAGTTTTTCCATGCTAAGTAATATATTTGTATAAGAATAAAAGAAAGAAAACATGCTTTACGTGTTTCGGTGAACAACACGATCCACTTACGTAATCTCCACCGAAACATGTGGAGCGCATTTTTCGTTTTAACCTTGCACAAATGAATTATTGTGTAAGTAATAACATTGGCGTTGTTGTTTTCATTTTCAGTATTTTTGAACAACGATCATCAAGTCTGATCTACTAATTACAGGACGTTTTGATCCAAAGTTTTATTCAGTAGATATTAAAAAGCAAATTTATTTTTTTGTGTTACGATGAAAATGTATATTAATAATTTTGAATTGTACAAGTAATGCAAGTGAAGATCACTTTATGACTAATTATAGTAATCGCCCAGTTAAAGTAGAGAACAAAGCTGCTCAAGATCACAACGGTGCATTGTAATCGAGAGCTTCTACTGGAGATATCTGCAAACAAGGTAATACAAAAACGATGCAAGGACTATGTTCGTATTATTTGCTGTGTGAATAATGTCTGGAATGTTAAAGATCGACGTTTATATCATTGCATTGGACTATGCATATGTCTACTTAACCATTCAGGCCTGTCACGTTTACTGATTTCGGCTGAAGTTTATCGATAAAGTAAATGTATACTCATTTTGTGTGACAGTATTATACTTTATTGTGTTATACTGTATACTTGTTGTTTCACATTTCAATGTATCGAGTTAAAGGACAGTTTCAATGGTGAGAAAGATCGTAACAGAGAACAAGACTGGTTTTGGGCACGACACAGTACGTGGCCTTTTAAACTGGAAGCTTAACTCGGATTCTCAAGCAGTTAACAGAAACCGACGAAGCAGTTATTGAAAGATACCAAAAGTGTAAAATACCATTATAACAAAAACTAGTTAAGATATGTTTTTTTTTTCAGTTCTTACAATAAAGTTGTATAACAATATTAGCAAATGACTTTGATTCTCTTGGTATACAAGTCCACTGTAAATGAAAATATCATTTCAATCTTATAAGTGTAAAAAGATCTCAAAAGAATACACAAAAGTGCACCTTTGATCTGGTACCTCTCGATATTCAGAGATATGGGCAATCGCAAAAGTTCATGCAATTTATTACCGTCTCACCAGTGATACGACTTTACAAAAAATGGTTGTATACCGAACGTATCGCAAACATTTTTCCATGGGATTTAAGGAGGTTGCTAATTATAGATAAAACGATATTGATTTATGCATCCTGAAAGTCATAGTCACGGTTAGGAGCATGCGAGATTACTTAAGTGTAACTGTTAGTTGATTCAAGTTATAAATAGGAGAAACTCCAGTCAAGTGGATAACGCACTAGATGTAAATCAAGGAGACCTAGAAACAAATTTTAACCATATAGAAATGGTCTTTCTCAAGACTTCCTTGAAGACAGCAGATAATTAGTAGCCAAGAAATAAGATAAAACTACTTTTATCCTATGTTTTGGCTACTAATTCAAGAAGGATTCAAGATCGTATCCTAGCTACTACCAACACAGGAATAGCCTCTTTCAAGACTTCCTCTGAAGACAACAGCTGATTTATAGCCAGAACATAGGAGATAAGTATATTGTAATTAATGTTTATTTATATACTAGTCGCGATACGCAAAATATTTACGCTAGGTTTCATGTCTTTCTCTTAAATTGTCTTTATTTTCACGTACAAAAGTTAAGCTGTGCTTTCTTGTAAGCGTCAGTTGTTAAATTGATAAACCCTTGTTTTCAATTAATTACGCGATCAGATAAGCAAACTGACGTAGACGTAAGTTTAATACAACTATACATAAAATAAACAATAAAGTAATCGCTTACTATAAAAGGCTTATTCCTTTTGTGACTGTCCAGAATGCTTTCACGCTCCTTTTTGGTTAATGCTCAACAATATACATTGCTTTTTAACAACGAACCTGTCACCTGATTGTTCTCAGACTAACTATGGTGTTTGTGTTGGTGCTCAATATTTATGTTGCTTTGTTATAAACGTTTTTTGTTTGATTATTTATTTTAATAAGTTCAGTGATTTAACAACAAAATAGTTTAATTCAGAAGTTTTATGATATTGAATTTTAGTCAAAAACGAACCAAAATTCACTAATTGTTGTTTCAGATCAACCTTACATTATGTATTGCGTCTAATGCTTAAATTAGACTACAGATAAGCCTACTATTTCTAACGCTATTGAGTTAGAATTAAAAAAAAGTTAAGTAGTGAATAAATGTTAATTAATAGATATTCTTTTTGCATTGTAACACATATTGCGTTCTTTGTCTTAAAACATAAAGAAACACAAACGTTTATTACAACCAAATACACTATAACACAAATTTTGTTCCTGGAAAGTTTTGCTATTTCTTAATTGCTTATGTTGTAAAATTACAGAAAATAGCCATTATTTTATTAAAACTTTGCTTTTGTGATCTGGATAATGAAATTTAGAAATTAACCTATTTTCTATGTGGAAACGGGCAATTTGTACATTTTTATTTGCATAAGGTCTGAATAAAACAACATGAATCAAGATTTACATGTGTTTATACTAAAGCTATACAAAAATAAACAAAAAATTAGAAGTGAGTAGTCTTTCGAAATTTGCGACTGTGATGCAAATCGCTTTCACGTATCAGCCCCCATATATAGTTTCCCATCATGTTTTCGTTACACGCTTCTTGGTAGCGGCGTTCAATGTCCAGTATATCTCAGTGAAAGCACTCGCCTTACTCCTCTGAGTATGCTCCCATGTTCTCCTTGAATTTATCAAGATGAGCGTCAAGGATATGGATTTTCAGGGACATCCTGCATCCCATTTTGCCGTAGTTCGTCACCAGAGGGTCAACCAGTTCCTCATAATATTCGGCCTTGTGATTGCCCAAGAAGCCTCGAACCACTGCGACAAAGTTGCCACAAGTTTTTTTTTTTTTTACTTTCCTACTGAGCTTCTTGGTGAATTCTATGCACTCCAGGATCTTTGGTTATGGTCCAACGAAGGCATCAGCTTTGACCTGTGCCCTCAGACAGCTGAGGGAAAAAGTCTCAAAGCTACTTGAAAGCTGCAGACTCCTTGTCAAGGGCTGTGACAAGTTGTTTCATAAGACCCAATTTTATGTGCAATGGTGAGAACAACATCTTCTGGAGGTCCACTAGTGGCTCACACTTGACATTGTGCTTCCCCATAGAGAACTCGGTCCGTTGTGGCCAGTGCTTCCTGTTGCAGTGCGCTGCGATGTCCCTGTTGTTCCAAAGGCAAAGATAACAGAGAAACTTGGTAAAGCCTCTTTGGAGATCCATCATGAATGCCACCATTTTGAAGTCTCCGATAACCTCCCAGCCATACTCATCATACTTCAAGGCTTCTAGCAAGGTCTTAACGCTGTTGTGTTCCTCTTTGACGTGCACCGAATGAGCCAGGGAAGATACTTATTCCCGTTATGGAGCAGTACAGCTTTGAGGCTTCTATAACATTCTAGAAAGTTCTTGTAAGGTCGAGAAAATTCTCTATCAGCTACTCAACACTGAATCTATCTGGAATATTCTGGAAATTGGATACATTTGAAAATATCATTACTTTCCTACTGAGCTTCATGGTGAATTCTATGCACTCCAGGATCTTCTTTGGTTATGGTCCGACGAAGGCATCAGCTTTGACCTGTGTCACAAAAGCAAAGTTTAAAGAGAAAAATAGGTATTTTCCATTTACTTTAGGCATAAGCAATTGGGAAATAACACTTTCTGCCCAGGAACAAGAAAAAGTAAAAATTTTGTCACACAGTGTTATCTTTTATCCTTTGTGTAGTCGAAAAAGTTGAAAATTTGTCTGAAATCCGCACTGTTTTCTACTTACTAACCTAGAGTACATTAAAAAGGCTAAGACCCATGTGTAAGTTTTTTTATAGTGTTCATGGCATCACTTCATTTTTCTGCATAGTGTTTACTATAAATGTGTGGTTAAAAATTACCTGAAGATTGAATAAATAATTGAAGAGTAGGTGCATTTTGGTTGTACAGACATATCTGTTTTAGTTAAATTCTACAGTTTACAATTAATATCGGTTTCCCGTCGTTTATATCAGTGGTACTCATAATAGTATGCCGCATGCAATGTAAATGTATTATAATGTATTATGCTGAAATATTATGGATGTTCTAGTAAGTTGTAGGATCTCTGAAATATTTTCTGTAACTGAATTCATTTTTTACAACAAATATATCTAGTTATTACAGTAGCCAAAAATTAGTGTTGCCAAAAATCGCTTTCTTTCAAATCACGCAAATTAAAAACAGTAACTTGCGTATTTATTTTTTTCTGTTTTAATTCAATGTAATTTTTTAAAACTTTTCTATTAATGTAAGAAGATTTTTGTATTTCAATTTGAAATATCTATGTAATGAATTCGCGGCAAGTAGTTCCTGAGAGCATTTTTTGATTTATAAATTACAGTATTTCTGTTTGTAGATAATGAATTTTTTTACCTCAGGTTATTTCTGAAAAAAATCTAACGTTACGTTGATTCTAAGGTTTACTGCACAAAAAATAAATATATTATTTACTTTATGCGAAAGGCAACAAAATTATTGTAACTTGTATATATATATATATATATGTAGGATAAATATGTGTGTACCAAAACACAATAACTCTGCATTGTCTAAGGTTTAATATTTATAGTAATAACAAAACCAAAAGTTGAAGTTAGGAAAGATTTGGTAATATTAAAGTTAAATAAAAAATGAAAATAGTGAAAAAAAAGTGTTTGTTTATAGTTAATGCAAGAAGGTAAATTAAATCTATAATCACCAATTCTGAAGTTGTTTTTGATCAAGTGTTAAAATTCAATGCTTTTAGCATCAGAAAGGAAATTTGGGTTTTTCATGATTGTATGCAAAATAATGAAACAAATATAATTAATTTTGTTAACACTTTAATAATATATTAGAAATTTTATCATAGCCTCTGAAATTATTAGGATAAATTATACTTAGATCAAAGTTACTAATTGCAAATAAACTCATTGTTAGCATCATCAGTGTTGAGATTATATATTTGGGAGCTTGCATTTTATTAGGTACTCGCCGCCCCCAGTGGCACAGCGATATCTTTGTGGACTTAAAACACTAAAAACTTCGTTTCGATATCCGTGGTGGGCACAGCACAGATAGCCTATTGTGTAGCTTTGTGCTTAATTCGAAACAACAACAACATGAATACTATTGAAACTAATTTTCTAAAATTTTATTTAACATGTTAATCACGATGTAAATGTAATATTCTTTTGTTGATTCGTATTTCAGAAAATCAGTATATGTGTAAGTAATATGAAATTTAGGAATGTGTTTGAAAGATTATATAGTTTCATGTTAGTAACACACAAATGCGCATGACTTTACTTGGACGCACCTCAAAATCTAGCGTTATATTTTTTGTTCGGAGAGAAAGATGATGTTCCTCTATAGCTTAGCGGTGAGTTTGCGGACTAATAACGGTACAATATAGGTATCAAAACTTTTATTAAAATGAAGTTGATACGTTCGTTTCGACCTCCTTAGGTCATGTTCAGGTTAACAAAGAGAGTTTGCATCTGACCGTTGTTAACTTGAAGATGACCTAAGAATGTCGATACGCTGTTCTCCACTTTAGTTTTAAACAATTTTAATACCCATACCAGCCGTCTTAAGATACTTTTTTATTTTCAAGTAGGTTTCTCGTCATCAAGTAAGTGCTACAATGTAGGGTTAGATTTCCCGCTGTAGACAGAATACAATTAGTTCAATGATTAGCTGTATGCTAAAGCAAACGTACAAACCTATTTATATAGAGAAAAGTGATAAAGCCAATGTAGTTTATTACATATTCCTTTGATTAAGTTGCAGTGGGTATTTTGTAGTTTTTCTATTGCCGCAAAAGTACAGTAAAGTGTTTATTACACACAACATTTACGCTTATAATAGTTTTATATAGCCTATGATGATTCAACAGTAAAATATTTTAATAGAAATATAAGTGATTTCCATATTTTATTTAATAATTAATATGCATTTACATTAATCTGTTTATGCGTGATTATTATTTTACTGGGTAATAATGTTATGATTGTTATTTTTTATTGCTTTTTACATACGGTATTGTCCCTTGGTGGCTTAGGGGAATGTCTGAAGACTTACAACGTAATTTAAGTGTCGATTTGATCGATATTCGTGGCGTGAATAGTACAGATAGACCATAGTACAGGTTTGTGCTTAATAACAAACAATATTGCTTTATTATAGAGAGATGTGAATGAATAAAACGAGTGGTAACTATCTAATTAAAATTTGTGAAATATATATATGTGTATGGAAGAATATGTGCGAACAGAACAACATTAGTTTACTTGCCATGCTTTAGAATTCGATCAGCTCTTATCCCTTTAATATTACGATGGAATTTAGAAGCTGTTTTGTGTTGTGAATCTCTAATTATCTTGCGTTTCTTACAGCACAAGGGTTTTGTACAATTGACAGTATTGGTTAAATGTCCCTGGAATTTTGTGCTATAAATACCTGTTCACTATTGTAGATTCTTAATGATGTATTCGTAGTTAAAATAATCACAATATTTTCGTAACTGTGTCTCCATACAATACTTCAGACTTAAACGTTTACTCATTTAAAACCTTTGTTGCACTACTGGCTCTTATTGATTTAATATAATACAATAAATATAATATTAAATATAATATAATTTAATATAGTACACTCGTTAAACAAACTGAATTTCTGCTTGAAATGGTGACAAAAATTAAAGCCTTCAAAATATGCAGGGATTCTGAGGTTAAAAACAACAACAAAAGAATTTAAAGGCTCATGATATATTTTTGGGCCAGATAGTTATTTGATAAATAATACAACTGTTTGAGCTGTCGTCTCTTTCTTCAATGTTAAATATTTTAAGGTTTAGTTAAATGGTAATTTATTCATGTGTGATTTAAATAAAGTGTTTAAGGATGATTATAATATTTGTGTTGTGTTTGAGCACGATTTATAGTGAGAAAGTAATAACTGTTAATGCGCTCGCATTATGATAATTGCGTCTCAACCATTATTTCTGTTGTAAGATCCCTTAACTTCTCCTATTTTTCAGTCCTTGTGGACACACGTTTTTATTTGCTCTTACATGTTTTTATCAGTGTGAAGATCATTTAACATGTACGAGATATATATGCATTATGTTTGTGATATTTGTTTTAAAAAATATCGTGAAATAAGAAATTTGTTCCGCAAACGCTCTGTAGTTTTGATATCGAGATAAACAGATTAAAACATGTATCAAAACTGTAAAAGTCTTAACTATTAAATTAATCGGTAAACACTAGTTTCTTTAGTTTTACTTATTTTATGTGATGTAGCTTTGCATCTAGTGTTTTGAGTTGTGTAATGGGAAGGGTCACTTTGTTTTGGTTTTTCTCGTGTTCCAATCATTGCACTCAAAGAAAGGATGACAGATAGTCGCTTCGAGGACATTCTTGCAGGCCTGGGTTATCCTTAATGTAGCATGTTTATTTCTCTCGTAATGGTTTCTGTCAAGATGACAGCGTGAGTCTATCCGCAATGTAAGAGCTGTTGCACGCTGGTTTACCTAGCACGATCAAGCCATCAGTCATCTGTTCCGGCTTACTCAGTAATTCCATCTTAAGTAGTTATGAGGTATTTTTGAGACTAAACTTGATATAATATTCCGTCTCCTGCATTTCTGAGGGAATTATAGGTAGCTCCTATTGAGGAATAAATAATAGTAATTTTATTTCTTACCCCTCAGCTTGCGTTAGTTTTAGTATTTACGAATACGTGCTTTTATGTGTTTAGAATAGAGAGAGACAAGAGAGAATGATTGAAGAAAATATGTCAAGATGTTACTGGGTCCAAAATGTTTTGTTTTTCTCCATCGAATTCCCAGTTATATGCATGGTTCTTTGAAGAGTTTTCCTTTTTTTTATAATGTGAAAACATAAGAACAAATATCATACAGTGACATCATATTTCAACTTCTATGAGTTGTCGTAGCAGTCATGCAAGGAAGATGTTTTTCCCTTCGTGTTATATATCATTGTGTTCACCACGTGAGGCCTTGTGTAAAGAAAGTTTACCGTAAAGTGATGAATTACGATTATTGCCAACCTCATGTACATTAGTAACACATTTATAATGGATGTGTTTAAAGCATTCTGTTTCGCAGGCACATCTGATTACACATTTAGGCCTCGACATCATCGTTGTGTTTCCGAGTCGGTCTATTTCTGTATTTGTCTGTCAAATTTTACAAAGGTCGTCACTCGTTAGCTCGTTATGGTTTTGCTCAGTTATGAAATAAAACATTTTTCATGGATGATATTTAACACTAATAGTAAACCATAGGCTGAAAAGTACATTATAATGAAATAAACTGTACATTAAATAAATATCACAAAAATTAGGTCAGCAATTTTGAAGTAAAAAGAGGATAAAAGAGTGAAACATCTTAAAATGCTTTTAACAAATTATTTCCTTCAGTGTGTTATTATTAGGAACTAAAGTATACTTTTTGTGCGAAAGTTTATGATAAAAAAATCAAATGAGATTATAAGAGAAGTATTACATGGGAAGGAATGGGAATGGTGAGGGGCAAATAAGTCATTCAAGATACCAGTGGGAAGGGATGGGAATGGTGAGCGACAAATAAGTCATATTCAAGATACCCATTTTAGTTTGAATGCAGCTTTTTAATGCATGGAGTATTTTCATTGTACTATTAGAAGTATAAATACAGTATGCTTATTACAAATTCTTCGTGTCAATTTTCAATTTTTTTTCTTACAAGCACGTGCACTGTGATATTTTAAATACAAAAGTTACTTGACTAAACTTTCAGTCATACTGTAAGGTGTTATTATTTAAACATAAGATTATATACTTTCGTGTGAATATTACAGTGTATATGCCGGTGTTTGTTTTTCATGTGTATCTATGCTATGAAATATGTAAATACACAAAGTTCGAGTGAATGCGTTCCACCAAAGCTTAATTCTGCTCCAAAGTACCATAGCCATTTATGAATTTCGTTTAAATTTCTATTAGCTTGCTCTGTTTACAGCTACTTGAATAGGCTGATAATTAATTCAAGAAAAACATGTTATTTAAAAAACGTTCGGTTGACGTTCCGTGATGATAGATGATTTTTCGATGGTGTGTTTCTTAGCTGTTCGTGGCGTAAATTTTAATTTTTGATACTCGATAATTTCCTCTCTTGGTAGATATTCAGTATTTTAAACAAATATTCCAAAACGACTTTGAAGTGTTATCTAACATGAGGATCTTCACAACGTATTATAAAAATAAATAAAACCGATGTCAGCAAAAAAAGTTAAAAATATTAATTGTACAGGTCTGTGTATACAGTTTTCTATATAAATACACACTGCGCGGCTGCACACACACACACAATTTACCAGGCGGATTGGGCACTCTACTTATTTGCGGATCACTAAACTTGCTTTATCAGCGATGAAAGCATTATGGTGTGACGGCTAATCCCACTTTTCGTGGATAAATAATATTGCAAGATTTGGCTGTTGGTGGTGTTCACTATGTGCTTACACACGAGTATTTGTCACCTCAAAAGAGGCGCTTTGTGCGTGTAGTTATCGAGTAGCTTTGCGCGTAATTATCGAACAAACTCATGTAGTTTTCCTAATATTGTGCACTTGCCTTCCTTGTCGTTGTCGGATATGGAGCAGCTTAAATTTTTATATACCTTTCCCTTTAAAGCTGTTTGTTAGAGTGTATTCGTACAATTATTTGTGATTAATAAACTGTAGGGTCTGCGATGGGTCAGTTTTGTGTTTACAGACTTATAAATTAAAAGTCAGGGATTTTTTTCCCCGCAGTGGACAGAGCGCCGATAGCTTCAGTTAACACAAATTGTATAGTACGATCTTTGTATTATTAGCTTCAGAAATAACTTGTTAATGTAGGTGGGGATCGTTTTAATTTTTTTTAGTACTCAATCTGAGAAGATGACTACAGGGCGGTGATTATTGTGCCAGTTTGTGAATCAGAAGTTCTGTAGTTCGCTCTTTATTTTAAGGCCCTCCACTAGTACAGTGGTATGCCAACAGAGTTACAACGCTAAAATCAGGGGTTCGATTCCCCTCGTTGGGCTCCGCAGATAGTCCGATGTGGTTTTGCTGTAAGAACACACACACACTCTTTATCTTAAAACCAGTTGCACTGTCTGCTTTGGGGTCGTAAGGGTGTTAGAAAGGTGATGGTCAAATTCAGTTATTTGATTAGAAGGCTCCAAGTGTTCACAGTTGATGGTGTTGAATTACCTACCTTCTCTCTAGACTGGGCCTGAAATGGCCATGTGGTTAAGGCACTCGACTCGTAATCCTCCGGTCGCGGGTTCGAATCCTCGTCAAACCAAACATGCTTTCCCTTTCATCCGTGGGGGCGTTATAATAACGGTCAATCTGCTATTCATTGGTATAAGGGAAATCCAAGAGTTGGCGGTGGGTGGTGATGACTTTTCGTTTAGTCTTATACATGTAAATTAGGGATGGCTAGCGCATACAGCCATCGTGTAGCTTTGCGCGATATTCAAAACAAACCAAACCTTCTCGACTGTTCTCCTCAGTGGTTTCAGCAGATAGCTTGATGTGGCTTTCCGAAAAGAAAACGCGCGTACACACACACACTACATTAATGAAATAAAATGCACAATTAAATTTTTATTTTATATAATTAAATTTATTTAGTTACCAAAAAGTTTAGCATTATTTTTATTAAAAATAGCACTGCTTTTATGAATTTCTGACTATTTTAGAAATCACGTGTTAAATGTTTTGTACCCGATACTTTAATGAAATTTTATTGAAAATATTAAAATTCTAACTTACTACGAAAGAACAAAAGTATTAAAATATCACTATTTGTTTGACGAACATACACTTTAATTTTAACCTTTGTGGTGTTTATTCCCTGACTTTTATTGCCTGCCATACATTTGTTTTGATTTACTTTTTAAAGAATGTATAATAATGATTATTGCAAATAGTGTTCACGAATAGAAAAATTACATACAGAAACTTTACAAACTTACAAACAATACTGAATCTTTTATCTGGTCTCGAATTGAATCTTTTATCGACTGTTTACTATGAGCCAATTAATTCTATGTTGATACACAGGCACACCTCACTTTACGGGAATGCTAGCTAGCTATATTTCACTTGCTTTACGCCGTTTACAAGCTGATTTTTCACCGAGGAAGATATTTAATATTCTCGTAGAAATACTAACGACCGAAGTTAATTCTCTAAAGTTGAACGGTTTGTATCGTTCGAAATCTATAAACGTTCCAAGTGAAATATGTGTTGTTCTCCGATTATAAGAGTTTATCAAAATTATAGCTTCCGAAGCTTATAGTATACCAACTGTAGCAAACAAACGATATGAAACTATCTCTTTGAGCGTCGAGTCCCCCGCTGGGACTGCGGTGAGTCTTATGATCTATAACGCTAAAATAAAGGGCTCGTTTCTCTTCGGTAGACGCAGCAGATAGCCCAATGTGGCTTTGCTATAAGAAAAAAAAACACAAACGTACTCTTTGCGCGTCGATTTATAAACTTTGTCGACATTCTCAAAAGTACAGTTGGCAGTAATAATGGTAATTACTGGTATTTTACATACACACATTGCTGATTCTTGCGCTTGAGAATCTTCTAGAAATTTAGAGGATAGGTAGTGCTTTTGCGCATTTAACAATACAAGTTACAGGCATTTCTAAATGTACATTACACTGAAACGTAGATATTAAAATGAATATATAATATTACATCCGGCCTGGCATGGCCGAGCGCGTTAAGGCGTGCACTCGTAATCCGAGGGTCGCGGGTTCGCGCCCGCTTCGCGCTAAACATGCTCACCCTCCCAGCCGTGGGGGTGTATAATGTGACGGTTAATCCCACTATTCGTTGGTAAAAGAGTAGCCCAAGAGTTGGCGGTGGGTGGTGATGACTTCCCTCTAGTCTTCACTGCTAAATTAGGGACGGCTAGCACAGATAGCCCTCGAGTAGCTTTGTGCGAAATTCCAAAAACAAACAAAAACAATATTACATCCGTTACATTAATCGACATAAGAAGAGGGTTATCGTAAATAACTTGGAGGGTCGTACTGAACATATCACTCTCAGGAAAGCCGTAAGACTATACACAAGGTTTGGTGAAATTCGGTTCTGTTATTTGCTAGTTATTAGCGGACGCAACACACGAGAAAGGCATTATAGCTCTCGGAGGTAAACTTGGTGTTGGCTTGATACAAATGCTAACCCACTCATGTCACTCGTCTAAGGACCGTTATCATAAATGCCTGTTTTCACAGTGGATTGCAAGTTATAAGAAAATACACGTAAACTTTTGTTTACTAAAAATTAAAACCATTATTTAAGTTTGTTAGAAACGTAGTATGCGATCACAATTTACTTCACTTTAACTCGCGAAGATCACCCGAAAAACAGCAAAGATAACATTGTTAGTGTAGACGTCAAACATCTTTAGCACAGTGTAATTGACCTGCGATATAAATTTGTTACTGTATCCATCACACGTTTTCACGACACATAGAAAACGACATTTAAGACGGATTAATTGACTGCTATTAGAATAACGTGCACCTAAATAGATACTCACAATTTTTTAACTAATAAATTAATTTCTATTTCAAAGAAAATTTAATCTCAGGAGGTAAATATTTAATCGATAGAGGATGTTAACAGACATATTGAAAACTAATTAAGTGAAATTATTTTGTTAGTTCAGAAACTGATAAAAGGCCAATTGAATTAAATAGGCTTAAATGAAGCCAGATATAAAGGACCATTTCTCGTTGTTTGAAGTTAAAAATTATTTTTGTTTTTCCAACTACTAACAAATTGTTCTCTTCTGAAACTTGTAGGTGTATTACTAAAATAAACAGCATTTGCATACAATAATATTCAATATAGGTTATTATTTTGATAAAATCAGTTATGGAGAAATTAAAGGGGCTGTGTTAAGATGTTAGCATAATTTCAACTTCGAATCGATAAAAATAATATTTTTTGTCGCTGAGGAAAAGCTTCACAGATTGAACAGACTACTATAGATATATTGTAATTACACTCTATAACTTTAGAAAAATAGAATATGAAGTCGGTGATTAGAGATTGCACTAATAAAAATTGTAATAGAGATACTTAGGCCTTAAAATATAAAATAATGTAATTTCTCATTGCAAGATTTATAAAATATACACTGTAATCCAACAACTTTATAAGGGACCATTTAAAATGTATAAAGAGCTATTTATTTTTCGTGTGTATTCCTATACGTGGTGAGAGGATTTCCCAGGGAAGGTTCTGTTTTTATCAGTTTACTTTCTCTGGAATCTAAACATCCACCTACGTGTTTGCCAGGCATGGTGACCGAAGAAGGGGAGGAGAGAATCCTGGCAATTGAGGGGTCCAACCCTTCCACACCAATTGAATTCTTGTAGATGAGTGGTCTAGATGTGGTCATCTTGGATCAATCGGCTGGTCCACTTGGGCTATGGTCAACCAAGTACCAGTGTTGGATGTTTGGAACAGGTCTTATAGACATTCTCTCTGATGCTGAAGTTTGGGTATAGTGCTCACGAAACGTTGACATTGCTACAATGTCCTTGTTTGGTATTGTAGTGCGTCCCCTCGTAGGGTTCTATGGTGAGTGTGGTCAGTGGGCACTGAAATATTCCTTTTTTGTAATGGATCTTCCAAATAAAAACTTAAATAAAATATTGAAAAACAGGTCATAGATAAACGACTACATCTTGAAGATTTTGAGCAGCAATCTTCAACAACTGTAACACCTGTTGTATCTCATTTCTTGTACTATATTCTCTTTCAGACAAGTCTTTAGAGCAAATGTCTTCCTTTTTCATTTAGAAGGGACAAGAGAGAATTGCTGGCTCTTCAAAGTCAGTAAAGAAGCTTCGATCTGGTGACATATTGGTGGAAACATCCACATCTCAACACAATGAACTCCTTTTTGCTTTCAAAGACGATTGGAGATGTACCTATCGAGGTTACGCCTCATGCTTCTTTGAATTCGTCACGATGAGTTATTATTTGAAAGGGATTTGAAGAACCTCCCCGAGTCAGATATTCTTGGTTTTTCCACCCAAGGAGTTTCTGCAGTGAGGCGTATCTTCACTCGCAAAAGATGGAGTTATGATGCCGACCAGTGTCTTCATTTTGACTTTTATATCACCATGTCCAACTGACACCATCAAAACAGGTTATCTTAATTCGAAAGTACAGCCTACATTCCAATTATCTCAGATGGGCCCAGCATGGGTAGGTGGATTAAGGCGTGCGACTCGTAATTTAAGGATTGCGGGTTCGTATCCCTGTCGCACCAAACATGCTTGCCTTTTAAGCCATGGGTGCATTATAATGTTATAGTCAATCCCACTATTTTTTGGTAAAAGAGTAGCCCAAGAGTTGGCGGTGGGTGGTGATGACTAGCTGCCTTTCCTCTAGTCTTACAGTGCTAAATTAGGGACGGCTAGTACAGATAGCCCTCGAGTAGCTTTGGACAAAATTTAAAACAAACAATATTCATATAATCTACGTATATTGTTATTAATGTTCAGTTCCGGATCCTAAACAGGCCAAACCAATTGATTTCTTTTATGTCTACATGTTTGTCATACAGCATTTCTGTCGTTGGAGTTATAAGTGCAATCAAATATTATAATATAGCAAAAGTTGACACGATTTCCTTGATACGCTTTGTTAGCGTAATGTTACGGTTAATCCCACTATTTATTGGTAAAAGAGTAGCCCAGAGTTAGCGGTGGGTGGTGATGACTAGCTGCCTTCCCTCTAGTCTTACGCTGCTAAATTAGGGACGCCTAGCGCAGATAGCCCTCGAGTAGCTTTGCGCGAAATTAAAACAAAACAAAACAGACAACCATCTCAGATGTTTCCAGATTCAGCGTTTTGGTCACTCAAAGACATCATGTCGTGGTTTCTTGACGTATGCTCGTTGCAGTGGCAAGGACCATGATGTCTAAGAGTGTGAAACGGACCCTCATTCTGTCGATCGCAATGGCTCTTACCCATCCTTCTTCGGTTCTTGCTATAAATGGTTGGAATAAAAAGAGATGTAGAAGTTGAAAATGATTTATAACATTACTTATCCTGAGGCTCGAAAGTTGCTGTCCACCACTTCATCCTGGACGTATGCTGCTGCGTTTTATTCCACTGCTACAGTTAGAGTGGAGACGGACCTCTCTGTGCCTCCAAAAGAATCGTTCTCAAAACAAATTAAAAGTCTTTTGACTTTTATGGTCCTCCAAGTCCGTGAATGAACTTCAACACCTATCTCTGACCCTTACATACATTCCAACAGATCCCAAGATCCGCTTCCTTTGGCTCCAGGTACAGGCATTTCATTGTATACATCATCTCCCACCCCAAGATGCAAAACAGTCATTCGTTTATGTCCTCAGTCGCTATAATCCTCTTCCAACAGCAAAGACTTGCTTACTCGACCCAGGGCAGGATCCATGAAGGTAAATAGACCTCCCTTGAATAAAGACAGTAAAGAGAAAAAGACGTGGTTGTAAATAGAAGGATACTCCACCCAATTCGCCGATGCATAAATAAAAATGGCCATCCTGATACAGTGGAACTGTCGATGTTTATGTTCTAATTTAAATGACATCAAAACACTGATTGCTTCCTACGATCCTTATGTCTTTCCTTATAGGAATCCTTTCTGAAACCTGCCGATACGGTTATTTTTCGGCTGTTTTCATTGTACGGAAATGATAGGTTGTGTGATGATCGAGTGCATGGAGGGGTGGCACTGTTGGTTGATCAGCATGTGCCTACCCTGTCTTTGCCACTCGACACACCCTTGGAGGTTGTAGCTATCCGTGTTTCCTTAGGTCGTACCATTACTGTTTCTTCTCTCTACCTGTCGCCTGGAGAGACATATGATCAATCAGACCTTGATATTTTCATTGAATAGTTGTCGTCTCCCATTTTAATCTTAGGAGATTTTAATGATTATTCTCTCGAGAGACGTACTGATATTGATAGGAGTCGTTCTGAAGAGCGAATGATCTGTTCACGACTTTTCTCTTTTCAGTTCTGGTTCTTCTACCAATTTTCATGCACTTAGATAGGCCTATATTGCTATTAATCTTTCAATTTGCTATCCTTCATTATTCTCCCATTTTTCATGGGAGGGTGATAATAATACATGAGGCAGTGATCATATTCCTGTAATTTTGAGAGAGACTGGCTGTAGTCGATGCCACTCGATCTGAGTGCCCTGGTGGAAGCTGGATCAAGCAAAGTGGGCCTCTTTCACTGCTCTCGCAGAACTTAATCTTGCAATCGTCTGTAAGCCATTAATTGACGACTGTATGGCAACTGTAACTGACTGTATTATACAAGCAGCTGCTCAATGTATTCCTGAAACTTCAACATGTTTTCCACGATATTCTCGTCTGTGGTGTAATCCTGTCTACCACATGGTACAGAAGGTTCAAAAACGGGCCTGGAATACTTTTCGTAGGTATCCTACACTCTCGCATCACATTGCTTTCCAGCACATGCTCGGTGGGTAAGATGTCAAAGCCAGAAAGAACCTTGGATTAAGTTCACATCCAGCATATCTTATGTTACCAGTTCTAAAGTCATATGGGATAAGATTCGAAAAGTCAGTGAGCAATATAATTTTGTCTCTCTCTCGGTCTTGCTTTCTAATGGTCAGGAAGTAGCTGATACGTGGAGCATTACTGATACTCTAGGTAAAAGCTTTTGGCGTGTATATAGCAGTTCTGCTTCTTCTTTCACCTTCTTCGCCATCAAGACTTCTTTTTTTCAAGCTGATTGTCTCTATGATTATAATCACCCATTTACACTGGTGGAATTCAAACTAGCCCTTCATTGGTCTGACAGTACCTCTGTTGAACCTAATGATGTACACTATGAAATGCTGCGCCATCTATCTCTATCTTCTGTTGCTATTCTTTTGATTTTTTAACCTGGTCTGGCAGGAGAATGTTTTTCCTAATGCCTGACACCAGGCTATTGTTCTACCTTTCTCTAAGCCTGGGAAGGATCCTAAGGTTCCTTCAAACTACCGTCCAATTGCTTTGACGAGCTGTCTCCGTAAGACTTTAGAGAGGATGGTTAATCTTTGTCTTGTTTGGTTCCTCGGATTAAACAACCTTCTCTCGTCCACCCAGTGTTGGTTCCGACGACATCACTCCATCATGGACCACCTGATTCGACTTTAAGCGTCAATCAGAGAAGCCTTTATCAAACAAAATCTTGTATCAGTATTCTTTGACCTTGAGAAGGCATATGATACAACATGGAGGTATGGCATTTTGCGAGACCTCCATATATGGGTTATGTGGCCATTTGCCAATTTTAATTAATTTTTTAATGGATAGGATATTCGAAGTTCGTGTGGGTTCGACACTTTCTCGTTTTTTTTTTTTTTTTTACAGAAACTTAGAGTCCGTCAGGTCTGTATTTTGAATGTGTCACTTTTCTGTATAAAAATTAATGCCATCACTGAAGAACTCCCTTTTACTGTTGCAACCATTCTCTATGTTGACGAATTTCACATCTCATGTCAGTTGTCAAACATGAGGTATATTGAGTGGCAGGTACAGACTGCTCTCAATCATTTATTCAAGTGGACCACAGCAAATGGCTTTAACCTCTCTCTCTTTAAAACCGTTTGCATGCACTTTTGTCGCCAATGGGGTATTTGCCCTGATCCTGAACTCCGTATTAGTGAAGCTGTGCTGCCTGTGGTACCTGAGATAAAGTTATTGGGGTTTATCTTCGATCGTAAGCTGACTTTTTACCACACATCAAGCAGCTACGGGTCAAACGTACAAGAGCAATAAACATTCTTTGTGCCCTCTCTTTCACCACTTAAAATGCTGGACCCCATTCATCATCAAGGACTTCAGCCCTGCACTGGGGCTTTCTGCACTTCCCCAGTTCAGAGCTTATACATAGTCTCATGAACCTTCGTTGCATCTCTGCTGTTTGCAACTGTCTCTACTACCGTGTCTCTCCGAAAATAAGATAGGGCTCATATTAATTTTCACTCCAAAATATGACACTAGGGCTTATTTTCGGGGGAGTGAAAATGACTAAAAAAATTATATTCTATTTAATTTTGCAAACTATTAAACTAACCATTTAAAAAAACTATTATTAAACTATTAAACTAACTGATTAATACTTAAACTAATTAACTAACTATTAAACTAATTAATAATTTTTTTAAAATTTATTTCCTCTTCCTGCCACTCTTACCTAGGACTTATTTTAAGCGTAGGGCTTATATTAAAACTATCCACAAAAATCACACTAGGTCTTATTTTATGGGTAGGTCTTATTATCGGAGAAACACGGTATATGCTTCAAAACAGGAAGGATGGGAAAGAGGAAGTTGTTCTAATTAGACTATGCATTGGTCACAGTTTGAATCATCGTTTTCTTTTATCTGGGGTTGTTGCACCGGTATGTTGTCTATGTAACACTCAGGTCACAATAAGCCACATTTTACTATCTTGCCGTCGTTGTAACTCAATAGGATTACCAGTTTAAACATGTTCTATCCCAATGTTTATCCATAACGTTAGACAGTGTTATTGGTGATGGTGACACTGTGCATCTTCGAAATGTTTTTAGGTTTAAAAAAATAATTAGTCTTTTTAATGCTACTCAAGTTTTTTTAATTTATACATTAACCTGTTTTAATGTGGTTTCTTTTGAATAATCACAATCCATCTAGTTCGATTTGAAATTAGAAAATGGCCGTAACGTCAAATAACATGTGACCAGGACTGGAAAGGTCAAGTTCAGGTGATTGACGGTGGTTTTTGAACTTATCTGTTAGTCCTTCTGGCGAGTTATAAGTACAGTTTTGCTAGAGAAAGTCCTTTACAACTTGTATTACTGTAGTTTTTTTCTTACCACTGTAGACTAGATGAACATTGGTTTTATGCTGTTTATGTTTTTTAAACTTTTAACCTTAATTTTCTTTTATGAATTTTACTGAATTTAATTTTAACTTTTTAGTGGATGTTTGGCGTAGATAGCCTAGTTGCTTTGCGTCATGAAACACCAAACCAATCAGTCAACCAACCGAAGATCCATTTAATATATTGTTTAAGTAGTTTAAAAACAGTAATAGTAGAAGTGCAAGATCTAGAAACTAATGGAACTTGAATAAAAGGGAGCTGTAATGCTGTAAAAATTAAAAATTGTGACCACTGTGTAATTTTGTGTACTTGCGGATGTGGTATGTGACTTCTTCCCTGTAATATATATATAAATTATAATAAGTTGCTTAATTAGATGTATCTTTATAGCCTAGATAAATCGGGGAAGATTTTTAAATATTAATTTATCTTTAATGAGTGATGTCTAATCTACACTAGTGTAAAATGCAGTGTAAGAATTTAAGTTGACAGAGTATCATGCCAGTGTTAAAACAATAATAAAATCATTATACTAATTTAAATATTTGGATAATTATTCCCTTTTTACTCGATATTAGTATTTGTTTTTAAATATGGTGACCAGGACTGGAAAGGTCAAGTTCAGGTGATTGACGGTGGTTTTTGAACTTATCTGTTAGTCCTACACAAATACTTGTGTAGGAATGGCAGTAATTTGGCCTCAAAGAAATGTTGCAAGTAATCAATAACAGTTTAGTTAACTAGTGATTAAAAATTTTAAGAAATTATTCCACTTAATGCATTAATAATTGGTATTTCTGATGTGTTTGTTTAAACTTTTTTATCAAATACTTAAAACTGAGTTTTGTTTTAAATAATAAAATACAAATATTTAAATTGTGAATAATGTGACAGATGAAACTGCAGGTGTTATAATGTCATCACAAGAATATATGAATCTCAGAATTTGTTTTACAAATGAACCAGTTTTATGAAAACTTGTTAAAATGTAAATACAATCAGGCAGAATTGATGGAAAATATCATTCGATACTTTTGTGGTAAGACTGTGCACATATACAGTGTAAAGAAATTGTATAACATTGTAAGATGTTCAGTATGCAGTGTTTCTATTTTCTCGTTACTGTTCGATGCTCCTTGTTATTTGTTCATTTTACATGGATGTAAGAACCTAACGAAACTCTGCATGTAAAGAGTAGACAGATCGATAAAACCATAGTTTGAGACAGGAGATTAAGCCAATGAACTTTTACAAAACAAATACCATTAATAAAGTAGTATCTGGTGAATTGATTGAAATATGTATTTAAAAACCCGTTCAGGAAAAATTACTTTTTTTTTTTTTACTAAGGTATATTGTTTTACAAATAATGTTTAATCATATGCAAATTATCACCAAAACAAACCAGAATTAAATTTGATTTGGCTCGGCATGGCTAGGTGGGTTAAGGCGTTCGACTCGTAATCTGAGGATCGCGGGTTCGAATTCCCGCCGCACCAAACATGCTCGCCCTTTCAGCAGTGGAGGTATTATAATGTGACGATCAATCCCACTATTCATTGGTAAAAGAGTAGCCCAAGATTTAGCAGAAGGTGGTGATGACTAGCTGCCTTTCTTCTAGTCTTACACTAATAAATTAAGGACGTGTAGCGCAGATTTATAGGCGTTAGATTAGTTTCTGTATACAAGTAAATACAACTGTACATGCACATCCGACATATATTCAGAAAGTATGAAGAGACGAGAAATAAGTTTCAGAAAATCGTAGAAACCTGTCCAGTGGTAATTAGTTGAATGAAGGACGCAAAATAAAAACTAGAACACAGTTAATTCTGTGGTTTTTAATTGATTAAACTATGCGTTAAAAAGGGATCAAATTCATGCCGAGTTGCAGAGAATTTAAGACACACTCTAGATATTTTTAAAACATTACTATTTAATTTTAAGGAGTTTTTGACAAATTGCTGTGTAAAAAATGTAGAACTTTTTAGGTAATGTTTACTCTAAGGTAGTTAATCATACAACAAAGCCTAATATCACTAACAATAGTTATATTACCAAAGAACGGCCCGGCATGGCCAAGCGTGTTAAGGCGTGCGACTCGTAATCTGAGGGTCGCGGGTTTGCATCCCCGTCGCGCCAAACATACTCGCCCTTTCAGCCGTGGGGGCGTTGTAATGTGACGGTCAATCCCACTATTCGTTAGTAAAAGAGTAGTCCAAGAGTTGGCTGTGGGTGGTGATGACTAGCTGCCTATCCTCTAATCTTACACTGCTAAATTAGGGACGGCTAGCACAGATAGCCCTCGAGTTGCTTTGTGCGAAATAAAAAAAACAAACAAAAAACAAATTACCAAAGAAAATTCATGTAAATATTTATTTGATACGGTTTTGATTAATAAGAAAAATAGTTAATATTAAAAACTTATAACTTAAAATACGTTTATCTAACTGTGTTACAACTGTGTGATTGCACAATGTAATATCATATCAAATAACGAGCTTTTTATTTTTATTTCAAATGAAGTTTGTTTGTTTGTTTCTTTTAGAGCAAAGCCACATTTGGCTATTTGCTGTGTCCATCGCAGGGAATCAATCTCCGAATTTTTGTGTTGCATGTCCATAAATTTTCTGCTGTCGCATGGGTGGAGAGGGGAAATGCGAAGTTAACGAGAGAACAGGAACACACAAAATTGCTTATTTTTATGGAAAGTTTTCGAAACAGTAACAGAAAAGAAAACTAACGAAATTTCATATAAACTATTTTGTGTGTAATATATAGATACATATCGATGAGAATTCAATATGAAAATAGCATCAAACAACGGGGATTTAACTTTGCCATCTGATGACTGCATTACGCTTACATGTTAAAAACTATTTGAAAATTACTGATTAGAATTAGTAGAACATTTGAGCCGATAAACGAAACCTTAGATCATTTTCAGTTCTGAAGACAACAAACAAAGTAATATTCAGATTAAAACTACGCAATGGTCAGTCTGTGCTGTTTCCATCTCAAATATCGAAACTCTGTTTCGAGTGTCATAACCTCATACTTAATGCTGAGCCATCAGGATCATTCATATATGTGAATAACTTAAACCTCTCGTAACTTGGAAGATTTGTTGAATTCTGCACACGTTTTCCAAGCATACATAATTCCATTGTATATTTTAAAATTAATTAGATTACAGCGTTTACAATGATTAGAAACATTTACATTTTTACCTGGATTAAATCGTATTTAATTTTACGTTTTATGCTCATACGAAAAATGTGTTGGCTGTAATTGCTCTTTTCCAAGAGGCTCATTTATTTTCTTTTAATTCATGTGTTTAGGCTTGGCATGGCCAGATGGTTAGGGCGCTCAACTCGTAATCCGAGGGTTGTGGGTTCGAATCCTTGTCACACCAAACATGCTCGCTCTTTCAGCTGTGGGCACGTTAGAGTGTTACGGTTAATTTCGCTATTAATTCGTAAAAGAGTATCCCAAGAGTTGTCGGTGGATGGTGATGACTTGCTGCCTTCCTTCTAGTCTTACACTGCTAAATCAGGGACAACTGGCGCAGATAGCTCTCGTGTAGCTTTATGTGAAATTTAAACAAATAAACATGCTTTTATGTTATAGTGGACAAAATCAGTTTATATATAAAAAAATATTACAAAATCAGATTTTATTTAACAGTGCTCTAGTCATTATTCGTTAAATATGTTGAGCTTGCATTATATCCTTACATACATCCAAATACTTGAATTAATACATGAAGTTTTAATAGGAACTTGCATTATTTTTCGGTCAATAATGATTTACTCTGGACATTATTTTACATTTTATTATACTTACCGTTTATCGTGAAAAAAAGGTTGTTAGTATTGTAGTGTTCAGTTTTCTTTTTTTTTTCGAATTTTATTTGAGGACTATTGAAAATGAAGGATTGTTTTTCTATCATGTTAGATCAAAATGTTAGACAACAGTGTCGGACTTGCTTTCCAGTAGCTTATCAGTTGTACTACTAACTTATTGGCACGAAGAATATTAATTACAAATATGTTTCCCATTTGCACAATAGTAAGTTTGAGGACGCACATCGTAAAAACCGCTTTTCAGTGCACGTGTATTTTTTAGTCGTAGGGGAGTTATAATGTGACAGTCGGTTCCATTACTCGTTGCTAAAAAAAAAGTAGCCCAATAATTGACAGTGAATGTTGATCACTTGTCTATCATTCGTAAGTTAAGTATGAGGAACTCGCATAGTTCTTAATTAGCTTTGCATGAAATTAAAAGCAAACCGAACTTCCAAGCTACCGGCAACTTTATTACCAATAAGAACCTTATTGTTGGTTTACCTTAATACTTAAGTGTGTGTGTATGTTTTAGTGAACTAAGTTATTACATCCAAATGAAGCTAAATGAATAAACACATTCATAAGGAAGGACTACGCTAAAAACAGCAAATTCCAACCTCTGATTGATTGTATTATAACCATAAATTTTCAAGTCATAAACAAAACACATTAACATGAAGTAAAATAGGCTGCATTTTTTCTTCCAGTCCGGTTATCGATCGTTATGGATTGTTCACTATAAAATTATATAAAATGTAAATCAAACCGCTGGTAGCTCTATTTTACCTACTATTAGGATAATCTAATGCATAATTTGTTTCAGTGTGTAACCAAAGATTAACGTATAGACATTGAAAACCGTTAACGTATTCTGCCCATATTCAGATGTAAACCACTTTGTCCTGTAGTTTTTTTATTTATTTATGTATATGCTACATTTTAACAGTGATCTACTATAGTTTTTCTTAAATGTGATTTCTAACGAAAGAGAACCAGTGTTTTCTGAAGACATAGTATTGTTTGCATACAAATTACATTATTCGGCAAATAAGGTTTACAACTTTCATACAAAATACATTAAAGCGTTTTCTGAACATGCTGAAAATACGTGCGGAGAGAATGTTTATGATCGTAAAGATTGCATTTTCCAAATGTATACTTAAAACAGACGATGACAATACAAGAGGCTTGTGGTTAGAGACGTAATTTTATAACAAAGTCATATTAGGTACACTTTAATAAAATAAAATGAATATCGATGTCTAAAATCGTAGTTAAATTACGGTAAGACTACTTTGCACCTTAATGACGTATAAATAATATAGATAAATCCATATAGAGACAAAAAGACGTAGGAGCAACTTGCTGGAACATATAGAAAACTAAATAATTATACATGTTACTTAATAAATATATATAAAAATAAAAAGTGGTTCTTATTTTAATTTATACATATAATAATGAACGTGGGTAATGTTTCCTATTAAATTTTTTTTATAAGCTCTAACGATAAATTCAAACTGGTACATAACTTCTGGCACAAAATATTTATTAACAAATTAGTTGTTAACAAAAGATAAACAGTAAATTAAAAGATGGAAACAATTTTAACCCAGAACTGGAATACTTCAATGTTTTGCTAAAAATCTTAGCAGATGTAACTTTGAAAATGTGTATTATATACGTTCTCATTTATATTTAAATGGGAAAACGTTCTACTCGCTTATTAATTCACGTTTTAAAACTGTCTTGAATTATTTAATAACTTATTTATGCAGTATGAAATCTATAATATCATAATTCTCTAAAAATATAACGATTAGATGGTATTGCGCTTACTTTACAAACGCAAAATTCCTATGAAATTTATCAAAATGAATATTTAAGTATAATACGAAACAGAATATAGTGTTCAAGCAAGTTTTTATCACAGCTAATGCTACAAATACTAATAAATGCGACAGTGTGCCTTAAATAGTTTTAGTAACACAATTGCTTCTGGGAGTTTTCCCCCAAACCTTTATATTTCATGTTGTGTGATTTGTCCTTTAATTTTAAAAAGTACCTCTAAATGCTACAGATTTAAGATTTTCATTATTGATACAAGTATGTTTTTGATTATTATTCAATATACTAGATGTTTATGAAGTGTTTATAATACGCTGTAAATATAGTATGTGCTTTTGCTTCAGGTCTTGTCACACTGAATGCCTTGTAATTATTAATCACTTCGTGCTTTGTTTAATTTAAAACAAAAATTTTAAATTTATAAAATTCATAATATATTTATTATTTGCGTGTCTCTTTTTTAAAGTGGGCAGTTTAGTTAATTTTGTGTTAGTTTATTCACATTCCAACAATTTCTGATTGAAGTAGTGAATTACAAATGAAATGGATGCATAACTGCATTGCATTTGCAATATTTTGACAATATGTGTGCCTGCCAAGCTTATGTTTTGATCATTGAGATTGAAATGTATTTTTTGAGTGTGTAATGTATTTATATTTAAACCCAGGCTTTGCTTTACTAGTTTACTTGCATTTAAATTTAGCGGTGTTAATTGTTCAAAAAACAAAAACAAAAAACGTTTAAGAATATAATTAACTCTAAACGTTGAGTTTTATACACCGAAAGCAAACGAAGATTTAAAAAGCCATTAGTTTAGTTACAGTTAGTGGAAGGAATAGTTGTTCACACAAAGTAATAGTTTGAGCTCGATCAAAGCATTTAGCTACCTTTATGCTCCACGAGTGTGTTAACCATGCATGTGTATATTTACCGTACAGTAAACGATAAAGTCTGTTATTAATGTACAAGAAACAGCTATACTATAATCTTCAAAGATTCAAACTTTTCTATCTAATACACAGATATGAGATAATGATGTTTACAAGAAAATAATTAACTCTTTCCCTGTGTTGGATAATGGTTATGTATCGTTCTTTAGCAATCCGTGTTTGTATTTTTATATGATATTTAAATTGCATTATAATTCTTAGTAACGTGCTGGTACGTTTCAAATAAATATTTTGAACTTTGTAGCTATGAAAACTTTTCTCTCGTATCACAAGTTTAATTTACCATTTAATTACTTAAGTTATTTTAGGTATATAATTATTATATCTCTGTTTATAAATTGAATTTTCAATTATAATATATAGATGTTACAAAAACGTTGATGCATTGTAAAAAATAAAAGTCAAAAATATTTTTTGTCCAGTTCTTCATGGTGAAATGACTGTTAGGAGAATTGTAGCACTTTTAACTCAGACATTGTTGAATCAATATAGTTGTTATTCATACTGTACATTTCAAACAGAAATTAAACCAAAAGCATAAACCATCTCTAAGACGCTGAATTTATGGATAATAAATTTCACATTGTTTCACAAAATATTAAAATTTTATTAAATTTCGGATGATATATTTATTATTTCATACAGTTCCAAACTGAACTAGAAAATTTTTAAACAGGGTCTTGTAAACTAAAACCAATATTATTTTTATATTCCCTTCTCTCGATGTTGAATGAGACTTGTCGCATGGTTTGGCTATTGAATTTCGCGCAAAGCTATACGAGGGCTATCTGCGTTAGCCGTCCCTAATTTAGCAGTGTAAAAGTAGAGAAAAGTTAGCTAGTCATCACCACTAACCACCATGTTAACGATTGACCGTACGTTAAATCGCCCTCACGGCTGAAAGGGCGAATATGTTTGGTGTGGAGGGGATTCGAACCCGCGACCCGTGGATTACGAGTCGAATGCCTTAAACACCTAGCCATGCTGGGCCCGATTATCAACTTAACTAAAAAATAATTTTCTAGTGCTTCTTAATAACCTAGTATATCACAGGATTGAACTTGATGAAATTAAAAGTTGTTATTGTTTGTATAATGCATTCGCAACTTAAAGTGAAAAGAATATTTGTTATCGCACGGATTTGGACCTGGCTTGTCAACTCTGAAATTCATAAATATACAATAGAGTTCTTCTGTGCCTCTCTTTGAACTATTTCGTCCAGTCTCATTAGCACTAAAACGTTTAGGAGTGCTATATACACTGAAACTTTATTTAAAACATTTTAATCTTAAACTAAAATTAAAATTTCCATGATAACGAAACACTGTTGTTAAATAAATGCACAAGAGAAGCATACGAGATAATTCTGTTTTATTGATATTCCGAGTTTAGAGGCTGAGTTTCGACATTAAGTGCTTTGCTGATGTAAAAAGAAGGGAAGGAGCAGTGAAAATCGCTGTTTTAATCCGTTACTGGAAGTTCTTTCGTTGTTACGAACCCCCTGTTGTCGAATTTATTGAATTGTTTTAAATCAACTGTGATTGTACAGCTATTCACATCCGTCTTAAAAATTAACAAAACTATGGTTTTGTATGAATAGCCACTATGAAGGTTACTAGCAAAGAAATATCCAGTGATGCAAAAACATTTCTTTGCTAAATTTAAAATTAAGACCGACAGGAACCCATACACAGAACCTTCTGCTTGTAGAAAAAGCCATGCTGCTATTGTTTTTATACCTAATTGGCTCATATCTTCTGACTGAATATATGTTATTATGATTAAGAGCTATTCAAACAAAACGTCACTCATCCAATGTGAGGACTGTTTATTTTTGTGTGTGTTATGATGTTTTTGAACACAGCATGGCATGTTAATTAGAGATAAGGAGAGCTGCTTAAGATTCATTCATTAATTAAATTTTTGAAGAAAATATAATGAATTCTATAGTTTTTCAATAGAGATTCTCCATGGAAATGAAGTTCTGTAAAACTGTAAGATATGCAGAGATAGTTTGATGTCTACACTTGTACTTTTGTATAGAGTATAGAATTAGGCTGTCATCTCACTAGTGTAGGGTTATAATTGCAAAATAACCAATTTTGGATCTTATCTAAAGTGTTCTGGGGATTGAGAGAGTAGGGAATAATATACAGGGTGGTCGCTAGAAAAGCGGAAAATTTGTCAAACAGCTATTTATTTTTACAAAGCATAACTTTTACAAAGTTTTTTAAAGGCATATATTATATTACACTCATAGATGCTCAAAATTATTAAAATCATGCATTTTATTCATGATGTAAAGAAATCAAAATAGAAATGAGTAAGCACGCATTTTATTCATGATCTCATCTGACCTTCAAATTTTCCGCTTTTTTAGCGACCACCCTGTAATTAAACGGATCATTTTGTTTTCGTAAAGGTCAGTCAATGGAAAATCATTCTTTAACCTAACTTTTTAAAATCGGAGCACAAAAAATAAAAATAAAAAACATTGAAATGAAGCGTTAGGAATCATAACGGCAGTTCATGTTCTCTTATAAAAGCTCTCTTACTCGTGAAATATTTTTCGTATATAGGGGTTATCAAAAATTGGAGCACAGAGGAAAAGTTGGTTTAAAAATTATATTGTTATTCGAATAAACTATGAACAGTTCAAGTTATCTTATGAGATCTACTTTAACATCTCTTAAATTATATTGTTATTCGAATAAACTATGAACAGTTTAAGTTACCTTATAAGACCTGTTTTAACATCTCTTAAAGTTTGTGATACTCTTTAAGAATATGTGATAAACTGGATAGTCTGCGACTTAATTCGTAATGTTGATTTTGAACAGAAAACAGATTTGTAAGCTCGGTGATTGTTTTTAGGTTGTTGATAATATAGAACACAGTCGCCAGAAGCATAATCAATAACTTCGAGTTTTGCTTGATTAAATTATATGATTTATCATTGATACCACAAAGTGAACATTTGAGTCAATATGTGATGTAATATTGAAGAAACACATTAGTAAGTTACATAGTACAGTTATATAATCCTTATAATGGTTTGTGGGCGTTTGATTTTGATTATATTTCTGTTAGATTTATCTTGTTCGCGTCCAGGTTGTGACTGTGTACAGCCTTCACATTAAAAACGGGAATCATTTGACGCAAAAGACAGAAAATCAATTTTGCATTAAGCTATGGAACAACGCCTCATATTTCTTTGACAGTTTGTTTTCTCTTTTTCAGATTTTGCGCCCCACCTTTTCACATTTAAAGCCAGTCGGAGAGTCAGGAATTGTGACGTCACCTCTGAATGTCAGCGTCGTTTGCAACCGATTTCAGTCCGTTTGCCATCGCTATTCACCACAGAAAACTTCGTTGCTTCCACGTAAAACCTCATTGTAAGCACACCCCAATACCGTTCACTTCTTTATTGCAGACGGCCGCTAATAGTACACTCCTGACGTTTCGTATAGAAGACGCTAAGGTTTCAGTGTTCAAAACGTCGTAGACAAAACAATGATTCTTCGCAGAAACACTAGACGACTTATAAAGTTCATATGTACTGTTGCCCTAGTGCTGTTAATGGGAACGTTCGTATTGAAAACCTTGTTGGTTTCCCATTCTCTTACGAGTCCAAATGGAGATGTTTTGAGTGGTAGAGCTGTAATGGCAAGACAATCAGAAAACCTAAAAAGAATAAAGGTGGGTTCTTCATGTTTAATTTGTTTGTGAAATGATCGGTCCGTAAAAATGCATTTCAAGCTGGAGGAGTTAGTAAGTTACATTGTAACTTCTTATAATTTAGTATTGATCAGTCATATAGTTATTTACACTGATTTATTATAACTCAGTATATTGAATAGTAAGCAATTATTTACACTATGATTTACTGCAACTCAGTATTAAGTAGTACGGAGCTACACTGTGACTTGTTATATATCAGTATCGAGTAGTAACTAGTTATACTGAGATTTCTTATAACTCAATTTCTAATTGAGTAATCCAGAGTTGCATTGCGACTTGTATAACTCACAACTAACATATCGCTCAGCTTTCGAACTTTACGCGGGTAAGAATAATACAAAGATAAAATAGTTTTCAGTGTTATATGATATATGAGCGGTAGTCCAATGTATTCTATAAAAAAGTACGCGTGATACATAAGAATATTAATATCGATGGTGGAACATAACATTTGATTTCCAAATCTACAAGTTTTTGTTTCTTAAAATCATATCTATGTCTTATATCCAGTACTTTGAATTGTCTACTAAGATTTTCATAACTCATTTTTTGTTATTATAGGATAATCATTTTTTTTTCTTTGACAAGATTTCAACGTTATAGAGAAATTGTTTATCTAATCATCATCGATCATTTCACATTTACGATACTGGCTCACAGTATGTTTATGTTTGGTGTAGAAAATGTTAGTTCCCATTATTGGGAAAAACCGTGGTATGACTCTTTGGTGGATTTCTGGATTTCATAGCTGATTATCAGGATTCGAATTCGAGCGACACCACAAAATATTCCCCATACTTTAAGGTTTGGATACGTTATAAGATTGATAGTCTCTTATTGTGGATAGTGAGTGGTATGTTGCTGCTGACTGGCTATCTTTCCTCTGTTCAATAGGTTGCAGGGACGGTTGCAGATAGGCATAGTAGCATTACCATAAATGCAGATACAAAAATACACACGACTACTTGTTCTCCATTTATTCTGCTTGAATTGGAACACTTCCTTTGTTAAGGAGAAAAAGTAGATAGAAGGATTTCGACCTGACACGTGACCAGTGTAAAGGTGAAAACCAGAGAGAAGTAGAAACGTCATCTTAGGTTCTATAAACTGAACAGTAAATAAGAAAATAATTCAAAAGTGATAATATCCAACTGATGAGTCAATGCACTCCAGTCATCACAAGTTATGGTTGTGACTTTGCATGCCCTGATTTATAGCTGTACTTCAGGTTTGATATATTAACTACAAGGTTAACTTTTGGCTCTGATGTCTGTGGGTAACTTTTGATCAAAGGACTGTTGTGAAAGTGTGTGCATCTTAAACAGATGTTTTAAGCTTATGTTTGTACAATTTAACTAAAATCCCATTAAGTTTAGTCATATCCTCAAAAGTTATCTTCCACATGCAGCCTTTAATTTGTGAACGTAGAAAAGACAACTTACATCCGTTTTGTGTTTGACAACTTGCCCCCCAGTGGCTCAGCAGTAAGTCTGCGGACTTACACGCTAAAATCCGGGTTTCGATACCCGTGATGGGCAGAGCACAGATAACCCATTGTGTAGCTTTGTGCTTAATTCAAAACAACAACAAGTGTTTGACAACTAATAAGTTCGTATTATATTACATAAAATACACGTTATTAAATTCAACCTTCTTAGTATTGTCAGGTGATTTGAAATTAAACCCCTCGGTGTGGATTCCTATACGTGGTGACGGGACCTCCCAGGGAAGGTTCTGTTCTGTCTGGTTACCTTCTTTGGGATCTGTACATCCACCCACGTGTTTGCCGTGCGTGGCGACCCGTGAAGGGGAGGAGAGGATCCTGGTGGTTGAGGGGTTTAACCCTAACACACAACTTTGGCTTTGAATTCCTGCAGACGGGCGACCCTTGGGTCAATCGGCTGGTCCACTTGGGCCAGAGTCAACCAAGTACCAGTGTTGGAAGTTCTCAACGGGTGTTGTGGACATTGTGCCTGATGCTGGTGTTTGGGTACAGTGCTCACGAAACCCTGGCGTTGCTGCAATGTCCCTGCATGACTTTGTAGTGCGTCCCCTTGTAGGGCTTCATGGTGGGTGGGGTCAGTGGGTACTGAAACTTTCCTCTTTCCTATGGATCCTCCAAAATTTAAATAAAATTAAAAAAAACAGTCAATGGGTAAGCGACCACGTCTTGAATACTCAGAACAGCAATCTTCAACAACAGTAACACACGTACCTCATTTTCTTATATTACATTCTCTTTCGGAAAAATCTTTAGGCCAAATGTCCCCTTTTTTATTCAAAAGGGACTAGAGGGACTTGCTGGCTCTCCAAAGTCATTAAAGAAGCTTCGATCTGGTGACATATTGGTTGAAACATCCACATTTCAACACAGTGAACTCCTCTTGAGTTCAAAGGCAATTGGGAATATACCTATTGTGAATTCTTCACGAGGAGTTATTGTTGAAAGGGATTTGAAGAACGTTCCCGAGTCAGAGATTCTTGCTGGTCTCTCTACTCAAGGAGTTTCTGCAGTGAGGCGCATCTCCACTCGCAAAGATCGAGTTACACTGCCAACAAATACCCTCGTTTTAACATTTACTTCACCACGTGCACCTGCCACCATCACGGCAGGTTATCTCATTTGCAGGGTTCGGCCATACATTCCAAACCATGTTCGATGTTTCCAATGTCAGAGATTCGGCCACTCAAAGACATCTTGTCGTGGTTTCTTGACATGTGCTCGTTGTGGAGGCAAGGACAACTATGCCTATGATTGTGACATGAACCCACATTGCGAAAACTGCAATGGTTCTCACCCCCCTTACTTTCATTCTTGCCCAAAATGGTTGGAGGAAAAAGAGGTGCAGCGTTTGAAAACGACACATTATATTAGTTATCCTGAGGCTCGGAAATTGCTGTCCACAACTCCATCTCGGACATATGCTGCTGCACTCCATTCCACAACTACAGTGGAAGTGCAGACAGATCTCTCTGTGCCTCCAAGAGAATCGTTTTCAAAACAAATGAAAAGCCTTTTGACCTCCGTAGTTAAAAAAGTAGATGAATCGACTTCCACACCCATCTCTGCTTCTCCCATACCTTCCAACAAACCTCAAGATCCAAGTCCTTCAGTTTCAAATACAGGCATTTCTTCTGATACATCGTTTTCTCCCACCACAAGAAAGAAAACAATTATTCTTTCGCGTCCTCAGTCACTGGATTCCTCTTCCAATAACAAAAACCTGCCCACTCGACCCAGAGCAGGATCCATGGAAGTTGATAGATCTTCTTCGATTAAAGACAGTAAAGGAAAAAGACGTGGTCGTAAACCGAAGGGTTCTCCAGCCACTTCATCTACCCGTTCTTAAAAATGGCCACCTTGATACAATGGAACTGTCGAGGTTTACGTTCTAATCTGGATGATATCAAAACGCTGATTGCTTCCTACCATCCTGTTTGTCTTTCTTTACAAGAAACATTTCTCAAATCTGTTGATACAGTCTCCATTCGGCAGTTTTCTCTGTACAGAAATGACAGGCTGTGTGATGGTCGAGTGCATGGAGGGGTGGCACTGTTGGTTGATCAACATGTGCCCACCCTGTCTTTGTCACTCAACACACCCTTGGAGGCCGTAGCCATCTCTATTTCCTTGGGGCATACCATCACTGTTTGTTCTCTCTACCTGTCCACTTGAGAGACATATGATCAATCAGACCTTGATGCTCTCGTTGAACAGTTGCCATCTCCATTTCTAATCCTGGGGTATTTTAATGGACATCATCCCCTCTGGGGAAGTGCTATTATTGATAGGAGGGGTCGATCTGTAGAGCGGATGCTCTCTGATCACAATCTTTCTCTTTTCAATACTGGTTCTTCCACTTACTGTCATGCACCTATTTGGTCCTTTACTGCTATTGATCTCTCAGTTTGCTCCCCTTCATTATTCTCCCATTTTTCATGGAGGGTTGATAGTAATCCACTAAGCAGTGATCATTTTCCGATCCTTTTGAGAGAGTTTGGCCTGGTCGATGCCACCCTACCCGCGTGCCCCAGTGGAAGCTGGATCAGGCAGACTGGTCCACTTTCACTGCTCTTGCAGAACTTGATCCTGCCATCGTAAATCAGCCATCGATAGACGACTGTGTAGCAGCGGTAACTGACTGTATTATACATGGAGCTGCTCAGTGTATTCCTAAAACCTCGACACGTTTTCCACGATATCCTCGTCCATGGTGGAATCCTGTTTGCCACTTAGCACGGAAGGCTCTAAAACGAACCTGGGATACTTTTCGTAGATATCCAACACATTCAAACCGGATTGCTTTCCAACGGGCAGGTGCACATGCTAGGTGGGTAAGACGTCAAAACCAGAAGGAATCTTGGATTAAGTTTACAACCAGCATATCTTCTACCACCAGTTCAAAGATCATATGGGACAGGATTCTAAAGGTTAATGGGCACTACAATTCTGTTCCCCTCTCGATCTTATTCTCTGATGGTCAGGAAGTGACTGATGTCTGGAACATCGCTAAGGCTCTCGGTGAAAGCTTTTACCGGGTATCTAGCACTTCTGCTTGTTTCTCCACCTTTTTGGCCATCAAGATTCGGGCAGAGCGATCACCTCTTTCCTTTCGAACTGACTGTTTCTTTGACTATAATTGTCCCTTTACCCTGGTGGAACTAATAATGGCCCTTCATCGGTCTGCCAGTACGTCTGTTGGACCTGATGATATTCATTATGACATGCTGCATCATCTATCTCCTGCTTCTCTTGATGTCCTTCTGATTGTCTTCTACCGGATTTGCAGGAGAATGTTTTTCCTTATGCCTGGTGCAAGGCTATTATTTTACCTTTCTCTAAGCCAGGGAAAGATCCCAAGATTCCTTCAAACTATCGTCCAATTCCTTTGACGAGCTGTCTCTGTAAGTCCTTAGAAAGGATGGTTAATGCTCGTCTTGTTTAGTTCCTTGAATCAAACAACCTCCTCTCGCCCACCCATTGTGGGTTCCGTCGACAGCGTTCCACCACAGACCACCTAATTCGTC
Source organism: Carcinoscorpius rotundicauda (assembly GCA_011833715.1). Classification (NCBI taxonomy): domain Eukaryota; kingdom Metazoa; phylum Arthropoda; class Merostomata; order Xiphosura; family Limulidae; genus Carcinoscorpius; species Carcinoscorpius rotundicauda. The sequence goes on along the minus strand of CM022391.1, from coordinate 44,043,558 downwards.
TTGAAACATCTATCAGAGAATCCTTTTCAACCGCCAACATCTTGTATCAATATTCTTTGACACAGAGATGGCTTACAATACACCATGGAGGTATGGCGTTTTGCGAGACCTCCATACATATGGGTTACGTGGCCATTTACCCATGTTTATTAAAAAAATTGTTAATGGACAGGAGATTCCAAGTCCGTGTGGGTTCGATACTTTCTCATTCATTTGTACAGGAACTTAGAGTCCCTCAAGGCTGTGTATTGAGGGTCACACTCTTCAGTATAAAGATAAATGCCATCACTGAACAACTCCCTCTCACTGTTGCGAATGGGCTGTATGTCGACGACTTTCACATCTCATGTCAGTCGTCAAACATGAGATATATTGAGCGGCAACTACAAACTGCCCTCAATGGTGTACGGAAGTGGACTCTGGCGAACGGCTTTAATTTCTCTCTCTCCAAAACTGTATGCATGCACTTTTGCCGTCGACGAGGTATTTACCCTGATCCTGAACTTCATATCGGTGAATGTTTGCTGCCAGTGGTCCCGGAAACAAAGCTCTTGGGGCTTATCTTTGATCGTAAACTGACCTTTATACCACACTTAAAATAGCTTTGGGTCAAATGCACAAGAGCACTGAACATCCTCCGTGTCCTCTCTTCTTCCAGTTGGGGGGCAGATCCCTGTTCAGTGTTAAAGATATATCGTGCTCTTATTAGATCGAAACTCGAATATGGATCAATGGTCTATGGCTCTGTAAGACCCTCGGCCTTAAAGATGCTGGACCCCATTCATCACCAAGGACTTCGACTCTGCACTGGGGCTTTCCGTACCTCTCCAGTTCAAAGCATGTACATTGAATCTCATGAACCTTCTCTATACCTTCGCCGTTTGCAACTTTCTTTACAATATATTTCGAAACTTCGTTCCTTACCAAAGCATCCCACCTGGGTGGGCAATACTTTTTCAGAACAGACGATCTGTCATTACTCCTTTTGGCCTTCGCATCCGGGCGCAGTTGGATGAATTGGGTCTGTCCTTGAATAACATTGCAGATTCCATAGGTCGGCCCATCCCACCATGGCTTATTACAGCCCCCAAATGTGACCTTTCTTTCAGTCACCTAAAAAAGACAGATACTCCAGATTGGAAGTACCATCTTTTATTTAATGAACATCTTTCAAACAATCATTCAGTTTCCATTTATACAGACGGTTTCAAATCAGGTAATTCAGTGGGCTCTGCTATGGTTTGCTATGGGTCAGTAGTTGCGCGCGGAATCCCCTATACAGGTTCTGTGTTCACTGCTGAACTATATGCCATGTCTCTTGCCCTGGATCATATTGCAGCTGAGCAGTACTCCAACTGCACTATTTATACTGATTCGCTTAGTTCTATACTTGCCTTGGAATCGCTACACGTTTGATCACATCCTGTTCTCGCTGATATTCGAAACCGACTGGCCCATTTCTCATTAGCAGCTACTTCAGTCCAGTTTTTCTGGATACCAGGCCATGTTGGTATTCGTGGGAACGAGCTTGCAGACATGGCAGCTAAATATGTCTGCTTCAGCACCATCACCCCTATGCCTATTCCGTACATGGACTTTGGTGTTGTCTTCAAAGCCCGGCTCCGTGCCAGCTGGCAGTCCACTTGGAGTGAGCAATGCAACAACAAAATTTTTCAAATCAAACCCAAAACTGGAGTTTGGCCATCTAGCTTCCGTAAAGTTCGGAAGGAGGAAGTTGTTCTCACTAGGCTACGCATTGGTCACAGTTTTTTTAACTCATCATTTTCTTTTATCTGGAACTGATGCACCAATGTGTAGTTTGTGTAACACTCAAATCACTATCAGCCACGTTTTACTTTCTTGCCATCTTTACAATTCTCAACTACGGCAATATTTTAAACATATTTTTTCTTAGGGTCAATCTGTAACATTGGACAGAGTTATTGGTGATGGTGACTCTGTCCACCTTGATAACGTTTTTAATTTTTTAAAGGCCATTAATCTTTTTTTTTATCTCATTTAAGTGTTGCATTTTTATTCATAACACCTTTTTAATTGTGGCTCCTTTTTTACAGTTTTAATCTCTCTCATTCAATTTGACATTGGACAATCGCCAGAACATTAAATAACTCTACACCAGGACTGGAAAGGCCAACTTCAGGTGACTAACGCTACTGTTTGAACTATCCGTTTGAACTACTCGTTAGTCGCCTGGCGAGTTGTTAGTATACTTTTGCTGCATATCATTTCACACTTTTACTACTTTACTTTTTAGTACTGGCCATATTGACTCATAACCCGGAACCAGGACTGGAAAGACCAACTTCAGGTGACTGACGGTGGGTCTTGAACTTACCTGTTAGTCTTCCTGGCGGGTTATGATCATTACCTTTTTGCTAGAGAAAGTCCTTTACAACTTATTTTACTCCGCTTTCTCTCTTAACGTTGTAGACTAGGTGTCAGCATTGGTTTTATACTTTTTTGTTTTACCTTCATTTCCATTTATGTCTTTTACTACATTTATTTATTTTTTTACATTTTTACCGGATGTCTGGCGCAGATAGCCTCGTTGCTTTGTGCCATAAAACACTAAATCAATCAATGAAATTAAAATAAAATGTTACGCATATTAACCTTCCAATTATTGTCTATAAAGAGGTATACTTTGCTAATTGTTGAACACTTTCTCTCACCAAAACGTAATCTCCTTTAAGGCATAGATTAAACAGTATTAGATTTACCAACTTGAATCAGTTTTTTTATATACGTAGCTTCAATTACAGTGGGAAGCTGAGAATGAAATCGCTATTGAACTAGTGTCGTAAAATAGATAACTTTTTAAAGAGTACCTGCCACTCTTTGAAACAGTTTAATACCTGAACACGATCGTGAATGTGCTTCAACAAATATATAACGTACAAGTGTGTATCACAATTTACGCCGCTCTGAAACAAATGTCTAAGCAGTATTTAGTGATATATTTTTAAAAGTCTAGATGGAAGTGTTTTTATAATGTTTAGATGCCGTATACATGTTGGAAATTGAAACATAACGAGAGAGATGACGTCACTTTGTTCCAGTATTTAGTTAAAATTAACGAGTAAGTATTGATGCTGGTTCTCTACATGAATGTAATGCAGTATTAAAAAGATTAGAGTGTCATGATTTTGGACATTGACATTGGTACTGAATCTGCAGTGGAATGCACTCATCTGATGTTTTCACGTGGAAAACGTTTTTCTTTTTCTGTCTTGAACCCTTCCTGTTGGATATACAAGACTGTTTGAGTGTTATCATTTCGTTCATTTTTGACTTAATATTTGATGATCGTTTAGTTTTCATTGTTGCATTGTGGAAGAGTAATTGTTTTAAAAAGTGTTAGTTGTGAAACATCTTTGTTACGTAACTGTGTAAGCAGTACTTTGTTTGCAATTACGTTCTTGGGCAGATTTTACTGGTATTATTGATGTCGCGTTACTCGAATCTTCGATATTTTTCTTGTTATCCTAATTAAATATTATTACCTTACATCGCCGCTCCCGTAGTTTAGAGAAAGTTTGAGGTTTCAGTTAATAATGTAGAAATATTATAAACGAGCGCAAGTGGAGTGCATTTCAGTCAGAAAATTAGTTAGCGAATGAAAACGTGAAGTTAACCAGCCTGTGAGTGATTAACCGCACCAAGCGATATTTTAAAGTACGCAACACAGTTAATAGAGGTAAAAATAATAACTTGTGTGGTTAAAGGATGTTCTAGTGTAATTGCATTCGAGTATGTGGACTTTGATGAAACGGGGACAATTACATACTTAAAAGTTCGATATTCATGTCACGGGATAACGTAAGTAAATTATTCGGTCTTAAGAGTAGAGAAAAATAATTCTTGTCATTTGGATTCTGAAGAAACTTAATCAGCCCGAGTGGACTTTCGACTGGAAAAGAGAATTATTTAGAATTTTAGAAAAAACTGTGATATCTTGTAGTGTAAAGATGTTTTGTACATACGTTTGAGTTACTCTGAATATATTATTTAAAAACAAATGGATGTGTTGTCCGTTTGTTGTTCGAATTTAAAAAGTCACACACACCTACTGTAGATAAATCCAAGCCCATATACATAAGATCTCAATACTTCCAAAATTCTAAGCTATTAAATTTACAGTGAAGTTAACTGTTGTATAAAAAACTTCGTGAACATTGTTTCTAAACCACATTTAAGAATCCTTCAATAGTAAGTAGTCATATTGGATTTTGTTCTGTTTTGAACAACTTGTTTTACTAATCATCAATCATAAAGAAAGTCAGGTAGATTATGATTTATATATAAAAGATTTAAAACCTCTCAGATTTTTTGATATTAACTTTATTTATTTTGCTAATACTCTTTTGTGTAATAGAATAAATCACATTCAAACTGACACTCAATTGGAAAATTGATTTGGGGAATGTTTAAGATTTTCTTCATCTCTTTTATATGATTATCCCGGACGAGCATATATCGTTTGCCCCCCAGTGGCTCAGCGGTATGTCTGCGGACTTACACGCTAAAATCCGGGTTTCGATACCCGTGGTGGGCAGAGCACAGATAGCCCATTGTGTAGCTTTGTGCTTAATTCAAAACAAAACAAAACAAAAAAACATTTTATATGATTATCGTTGTCTGCAGTTTTATCTAACTAAAACACAACTATGTAGACATTTTTATCGGTAATATATTATCAAGTATTACATTAGATAAATTATTTCGAACCGTATTTATGGGCTCTGGAGGCTCACTGAAAATATGTATGTTAAGTAGACATGAATGTCTGTTATCGTGTAGAATACATCTATAGTATTGGGCCTACAACTGAAAGTATTTTTTGATAAAAATAAACAATTGAAGATAAACACCTCTAAAATAATTTCTCAGTTGCACTCTTAAGACCGTAGAAAACAAGTAAAATATCTAGATCCAGATGTTATGATGTAAAGATACATGAATGTAGAATTGATATTCAGAGTATTTGTCAGGCTAAAACATTCCTGCCCTTAGAGAGTATCCATTTTGGTCTACCGTATTTTAGAAATTTACTACTGTGTCGACTTAATTAAATAACATGTCGTAAGATTATTTTGTTATTTATAATATCTCTTAGATATATATATGAAAACAGAATTCATTAATTTTTATATATATACACATTTAAATAAGTGGAGTATAAAATAAGTAATATCAGTAAATTTGAAGATATGGATTTTTGTTTAGTGTTTTATTTGGCTTAACGGTATATCTGCGGGTTTCGATACCCGTTGTGGGCGAAGCACAGATTTCTTATTGGGAAGCTTTGTGGTTAATCAAACAAAAATGAGTGTTTTGTTTGTGATTGTTTTTAGTGTCTCGTCAGTAACTGTGTATGAAGCGATGCGATATTGTTTATTTACAATAGTTATACTGGCTACAGTTGAAACAAAAACTTTTACATAACTATACGAATACATTTATTATGTATGGATATAAAAATAATTAAAGAAACTAGCTTAACGCATAAACACTGAAGTTTATTTACCATCTACCATGAAGGGAGATAGGTATTTTGTATATTTAACTCATTATTGTGTCATTTACACAATTGAGTAGAGACCCATCTTTTGATTTGTCTACACACAAGATTTCACTGCGATATAACTAGAGATGATATTTGTTAGGTTAGCAGTTAGGCAATTAGACTCAGAAGAGATTTCCATATTTGTATGTTTTTATGTTTAAACACAGGATTACATTACTAGCTACGACAAAACATTGTTTGACTAATTTATTTCTCTTATAGGACTTGTATTAAGAATACGGCCTTTGTTGCTGGTGTTTAATATCTTGTTACGTGTACACTATATGCATTTTTGTAGAATTACATTTTCAGAAGATCTTAAAGTATTTTATTCAGTTTTAATTGTTTAGTTATATTCCTGTAATTTTTCAGTGTTGTTGAAATTGAAATTAAATATCTATATATCCAAAAATGTTACAAAAATACATAGGCTTTCATAGGGTGTCCAAAAATTTTCACATGACTGTATATAACTTGTCATGCTTCTAAGCTCATACAGCTACGACTTATCTGCCTTTGTATAGCAAGTAAGTTGCATAAGATAGACATTATTACAGGGTTATATTATTTTGTCAGCACATGGTACTGGTGACAAGCTGCTCATGTTTTAAACCGCGGCATAACGGCTTGTAGAATGGTTCTGAATTGTTGTTTTTTCACTACTAACTTAGCACAGATAACCCTCGAGTAGCTTTGTGCGAAATTCAGAATGTAAAATACTAACTTTTTATTCATAGTTCCGTCATATTTTGACCGTTTTGATATTTAATTACAGTTTTGAATTCAGGAAGTCAAACCTTTCAGATTTATGTATTTCCCTACCCCCAAGGTATTATAACATAATTTACTCTAATACAATGTAGACGAATTTCAGTGTGAGGGTATGGTGGTAGAGATTCCGATGAGTAAGAATATCGAATCTGATATTCGCGTTCCTCACATTTGGTTTACTGGCGCACAAAAATCTACCTAACAGAAAAGTAAAAAGTAAATTTACTCTAATCCTGCATAAAAGAATTTCAAATGCCGCGACTGTTGAGGGTTCCTCCAGCTTCCACTGTATTTGTCAGCTTTATTAAACATATGTAGACTTCTGTATCTAAGCCTCTAATGCTATTATCTTCGGTCAAAATTTAATATATTTACTTTTTGAAATGTGATTAAACTTGTCAAAAGCCAAAACTTGAAATATTATATTACCAGGGATTGTTCTTGATCCAATTAACAAAATGTTTACATATAAAACATGCTTTGTGAATATCAATGTCTTGTCCACTTTATTTTTCAGGTTTACTTTATTTAATAAAAAAAGTATGTAATATGTGAATGACTTAAAAAAAATTATTGTCAGTGGGTATTGAATTTACTTGTAAACTGTAGCACAAATAAAAGAAATTATTCGTATTATTCAAAATCCTGCTTTGTTTGGAATATAACATATTTACTTGTTAATTGAATCTCGTCATCAGCTAAAACACAAAAATGTTTAGATACTCTTGTATTTATATATGACAACCATGCTAACTTTTCAATTCAACACAGGTTACTGAAAACAACAAATCAAAATGTTTTTAGTTTTTAAAATTTTTCTTGCATCTTTTGATCTATAAAGACGCGTATGCACGCCTTTTTCGCTCCAGCTTAATGTATTCCCCTAAACTCTTTACTTTCAGCAGCGGGCGCTTTATAAAAGTGTCATTCAATATCGCTAATCATTTAAGAGGTGAAGTGTAAGCAGCGGGTGATTCTGACTGACTCAATCATTAAGTGCTCTTCAGGTTGATAATACCGCGAGTTAGTGTTGACTAGCTGCCATCCATCTATCCTATCACTTCAAAATTATGGACGACCATTGCGGATAAGATAGCCTTGGAGTAGTTTTGCGCTAAATTCAATAAAAACTTGTCAAAAACCAAAACAATTTGTAGATGTGGCGTCGGTGTCCATTACTGCCCTAAAGGGTACCGCCTTCGAAGTGTTGTCTTTTGATTTTCTATTAGGTAACAGTATTTTTACGTGAATATCCTTGCTTGGAAAACGCTGTTACATATTTTATTAACTATATTGCAATAAAGAATGGTCTAGAATTTGTTGTAAACCGTATATATGGGTGATTAATATTTCGTCTGTAGCGCCGTGTTTTAATTATGTGGCGAAACGGTACAATATTAACATACGTAAATTGTAGTTAAAAAAGTGTGATTAAACCTTTATGTAATAACACGTTACGCTCTAATCGTAAGTACCATGATTCAAAACAACAACAACAACTAAGATTATATGTAACAAAATTATTAAAGTGTTCTACCTACACAAGCTTCGTAATTGCCACAACATATTGCAATAATATAGAAGAATATTCTCAAGGGGAAAAATTAACGTGTTATTTACATTAGGAAGAATCTGTCTTGCATGGTAACAGTGTTTCAAATACGAGAATTTGAAAAACCGTGTGTGTTTCATGATACACGAAGTTTGTTTCAAATCCTACGTTGTCCGTGACGCGTATTGGGACTTGCAGAAAGGTTTTCAACACCTGAAAACAATAATAAACAATGCAAATTGTATTATACATATGCGTTTTATTAATTTTTATTTAGTTATTTTTAAGCTCTGCTGTTCAGCGGTCTCAGGTTTCGTGATGCTAAAAGTCGGATTTCAGTACTCGGTGGGGGTACAACACAGATATCCCATTGTTAGTTTAGTGCTGAAGAACAAAGAGTGCTTTGAATATCAAACAAAATAGTTTTCAAGGTGTAACAATCGAAACCTGTCTCATAACGTGTTCTCCTTTTCCACTTGCAGAGGGTGATATAATATGTCAGTTAATTACACTATTCGACTAGCTTGCGTGAAATTAAACAAACTATTAAAAAATAAGGTTGATATTTGTCTTAAATATCAGTATAAAATGCACACGCAATGCTGGCTTACTAGTATAACGTATTAACCCGAGAAAAGAAACAAGTTATGATTTGATTTTATTAACTAATAGTTACTTGCCGAATATTAACAAGATGTTAAAAACAATTAATATATGTTTAATATTACAAATAACAATTACATATTTTATCGTAAAAGCGTTGACATTTTGTATTTCTCAAAGTCAAACTGTATCAATTTAAATGCAGTTTGTATTCATTTCATATAAACTTCGTTAATCACATGTCCAGTACTTGGTTCGTCTGTTAACGTGTCAGGTTAACCGTGATAAACTGACTGTCCTATCTTAAGCTACAATTCTTCTTAAACCAAATGTAAGAACAAAACTGGGAAAGGTTTGTTTAAATATTTTTTTCGTTAGATATTTTTCGGTGGCTCAGAGTGAATTTGAGGGGATAATTATTACACTAAAATTGAGGTGTCTATTCTAGCAGGGAACACCGCAGTTAGCCCATTCTACCACTTTGTTCTTAAACCAAACAGTCAAGTAGAGTCGGAAGAGTTTTCATTAAGTATAAAAAGATACAACAGACTTTACTGAACTCTATGGAGCTTGCTTTGATGCTTATGTTAAACTTGATTTGGAACAGGGAGAATTATTGATGGTATTTCCTTACAGAGTTTGATGTTTGCGTTTTATAAATGCGTTTAGAGTCACACGTATGAGGTTTGTTAAAATGTTTACAGAGGAACTTAAATAAGCGTATTTGTAAACAATCGCTATGTGTAAGTCGTTCATATGTAATTTCGTCACCAGTTCAAGTACTACTTAATTCCCACAGAAAGAACTGTAGCTGCAAATGGTCAGTAAGTAACTGAGAAACCAAAATAAATATTGCGGTATATGTATAGCTTGTAATACAGCTTGTACAGATCTTATCATCCATCAACCATCCGGAAACATTAATGTACAAGTAATTCTACTGGTACTCCTTCCTAAAGGTTAACAGGGTGTGAATCTGGAGAACAGTTACAGTAAGAGTAGACAGATCTTCGATTTTGGCAGATGTGTAAGAACCATTTTGACAAAGAAAACGTTCGCAAGTTGTGACTATCTGCATTTTCTTGAAAGGGCAGTACTGAATGAACATTAGTACACAACAACTCCACATAATTCTCACATAATTGGCAAGTGGATGATAATGTAGTAACTCTGAGAAGAATAACTGAAAATTCTCCGGAAGCAGATAAGTCATAAGTATCGATAGCAGGTCGTACGGGAAAAATATATCAAATATAGCAGAATAATTGATCTTTCTTTGTTACTACCTAGCAAGAAACGCTTGATCTCACACATTCAGCGAGTACACTGTCTGTCTATTGTGGAAAGTAGTTTCAGTTGCAGTCATCAATTCCCCAATCCAGCTTCCCATGTTGCACTGATTATCCTAATGTTCCCTGAATATATTACTGTTTCAAGATAATAACATTTCTATCCTATGTGATGAGAAGCATGGCCATGTGGTTTATTGTGGACACCTTAGAGGTTTTATCTTATATTTTATAATTCGTGTAAGTAATCAAACTTTTGTAATTTATCGTCGACATAGAATATAATATTTGTTACACATTACTGTCAGGAAACGTAGGATAAATTAAGTTGTCAGATCTGTATTTTAAGTTCATGTTATTTTTTTTGTTTGAAATTTTAAGCATCCTTTTACGCTAGTAAGTACATGATAGAGTTTCTAAAACAAGTAATAATGAAGAATCTTTTCAAACAAATATTAATCTCATTACTTATAGATTTTAAAGTGAATATTATCACACGATAGAATAATCGAATTTCACGCTTAATCATGAAGCAGACGTATCACAACATTGCACATTGGTTAAAATCTCGAAGTTTATTGAATAAGGAATCTATATAATTAAAAATTAATTTTTGTGGGAAGCTTTGTTAACATATTTAAACTATACAAAAATTAAATTTGGGATATGGAAGTAAGAACGAACTACCATATGTGTAAGGGAGGAATTGGTTTAGATAGTACTGTGTATTGGAAAAGTGGTTGAGGAACATGTGTGTTATCTCTCACAGCTACATTTCTTACAGCAGTGTATACGTGCTAAGGTTTTATGTGTGATCTTTTTTATTTGTTTATATACACTTAAACCTGTTGAGTTTTAATACCTTCGATACCAGGATTTTAAAAACGTCGTTAAATCTTGTTTTTTTACAAATTAAATCGATCAGTTTGTTATTTGGATTAGATCTTTCAGCACAGAGTCTTTTGGATTAGAAGTATTTAGCTGGTGTTAAATGTTGAAGAACAGACTTAAATTAACCTAGCAGACACTGAGATCCCCGCACGGACATCAGGTTTGGTTTGAATTCTATGTGAGTATTACGAGCGGATCTTTTAATTGGTATAAATACACGGCACTAATTTTACTTTATATAAACTTCGTGCATTCAGATGTAAAATACAATGCTCCCCAGTGGCAAGCAGTATGTTCGCGGACTTTCACCGCTAGAAATCGCGTTTCGATACCCGTGGTAGGGAAAGCAAAAATAGCTTTGTGCTTAATTTATAAACAAACATTGAAACAAAGTACAAGAACTAAAAATTTTGTACGCGAAGCACGATATTTTTGTATTCTTTTTAATGATTTTAAAACCGCTGTATTTGCTTCAGTCTGTTTGCAAAGATATATATATAGAAGCATTTTTGAAGTGAGTCGTCATGTAAACAACGAGAGAATTATCAAAATAATCGCATTATGTTTCATTAGAATACGCCTTCCTAATGGCTAAGTGGTACATCCCAGCGCTTATGATGTTAGAACCGAGTTTTGATACCTTTTAAAATATACATGCTTTCAGGTGATTTTTATTAGTGGTATTCTTGTTATAAACAAAATAAAAATCTTGCAGATTCTATGATCACGGTCATAGACGTTAAAAGCTAGTGACTTTGTTGTGAATTTTGAATCTTAGGCTTAAGTAAAATGAAAATATCATTACCATGTGGCCCGGCAAGGGTTAAAGCGTTTGACTCGTAATCTTAGGGTCGCGGGTTTGAATCCCCGTTACACCAAACATCCTTGCCCTTTCAGCCGTGGGGGCGTTATAATGTTTCGTTCAATCCCACTATTCGTTGGTAAAAGAGTAGCTTAAGAGTTGGCGGTCGGTGGTGATGACTAACTGTCTTCCCTCTAGTCTTACACTGCTAAATTAGGAGCGACCAGCGCAGATAGCCCTATTAGCTTTGCGCGAAATTCAAAAAACAAAATAAACATCACTATGTATATATATATATACATACATACCCCACCCCTTGCGATTTTTAGTTTTATCAATATTATATTGTTCCGTACTCCTGTAATTACAGCGTTTAAAAATTAGTGTAATTGGTAATGTAAAAAGTAACAGGCTGAGAACTATAGTTTAGAACATTGTTTTTCATTTTCACTTACGGTGGTTGCTAACAAATGTTCTTCATTAAAAAGTAGCTGATTTTTACGGTACTTTACGACTGTATTTATCTTAATGACGATTGTAATTTGCTTTTTTTACATTATTCTTTGTGCCTATTCATTTTTAAACCACAGTTCATTTTTTTAAGTGTTTTAGCAATTGTTCGTTTGTGCTGCTCTTCGTGTTTTAGAATAATTTTTACTGTGACTATCATTGTTGTACTCCAAATCTTATTAGTGTATCCAAATTAAGCTATTTATCTAGGTTTACGTATTGTGTAAATAGGGAAAACTAATCTTAACCAAGTGTAAGATTGATGTTAACGTTCTTCGTGTAAAAATAAGATTTAAGTGTTTACTTATATAACGCTATTTTAATCAAGATGTTTTGTTTTCATGGACAAATAAGTAATACGTTATTTGCCCGGCGTGGCCAGATAAGTAAAGGCGTTATAAAGTGACGTGCCACTCCTACTCACTATTCGTTGGTAAAAGAGTAGCCGAAGATTTGGCGGTAGGTGGGGATGACTAGCTGCCTTCCCTCTAGTCTTATGCTGATAAACTAGGGACGGCTAGCGTAGATTGCCCTCGTGTAGCTTTGTGCGAAATTCAAAAACAAACAAGCAAATACGTTGTTTTCCTGTATGGTGGCATCTAGTGGCAGGCTTCAGAAACTGGCATATCATTAGATTCAAAAAGTTATATTCATAAATAAGATCTCGGTATTGAGAGAAGAAATAATTTTTCTATTGAAAATAAATTTGTTCTTTGTTCGTACTTGACACTTACTTAGTTTTATGTTTCTTTCAAAATTAAGCACAAAGCTACACAGTGGGCTATCTGTGGTCTGCTCACCATGGGTATGGTAAAAATGACTGCTGTGCCACCGAGGGTAATACTTAAAACTAACGAACTATATTTTATATTCTTTATCATTCACAACAGCGAATCTTTTTTTTTTCTCTTCAGTGTAATGAAGCAATAAGCCAGTTGTGGGAGTGAGGACATACTTAGTCTTAAGAAATGTTTTCTAGTCTTTAGCCCTTGTTTTCTTTCTTTTTTCAGTTGCCTCTGATAACTGTACATTCTCGTTAAATAGGTTGTATTGAATAACATTCTTCTTCTAGATTATTTCATATTTAAAGTTTGTTTACAGATATTTTAGATAAATAGTTTTTTGTAATTGCTGTAGAGCCAGAATCCACGCAATAATACTCACCTTTACCTGAAAAAAATCTAAATTCAACAAGACCACTGAATAAAGTTGCACCTTATCCTAGTACTGAAGAGAGGCATTTTGTCATGAGTATAATAGTACTTATAGTAGGAATGGACCAGATGCAGAATGTGTGCAATACAAACTAGACTCTCAAACATGCTGTGAACAGCGTTTAAACAGAACTTTATATATGTTTTTTACGCATGCTTTTGTTTAATAAATAAATCAATCGCAGGATAACAATCCACCAAAGCGGTTGAAACAGTTGATGTTAAAACGAATATTATACAAAACCATATATTTGTCAATCTATATCCAGTTAATCGTTGACTAACTGTTAGAAAGGCTTAACACCTTCATGCCTTCATCTTATGCAAATCTAAATGTGTATTATTGAATTTCACTATTTTGGCTAAAAAGCATTTTCCTTAGTTTTACTCATGGTTATTACAATAACCATTCTAAAATGCTTCCAGCGAACTAGAATTACACTAGTGGTCATATTGTATGATTACGAGCACGCCCTTTGAGTTTCCAAATAACAATCCGCCTTCATATTACGTGCGGGTGTGCGATTGTTTATGCGTACGTACTGCATGATCATCCTAAAGCTGTATCAACAAGAGTAAAAAAAGAGTAAATTCTCTTGTTCTAGGTTATAACTATGATCTAATCTTTGCAAGTGAAGTTTTCAGTCCTGTACATCTGAATCGACGGTCTTGTGCTGAACAGAACAATTCTATTGTAGCAGTCAGTGCCTGAATCGCAAGTTTTCTACGTGAGGACAAAAGTTGCCACTGCTGAAATCTGACATGGCTTTGCTCGAGCACTCTGAACTGAAAACAAAAACAGTGGGTTATGTAATTTAACTTTACATTATTTTCAAAATAAGCGTGATTTATTTACATCTAAGGTTGTAATTGAAACGGTGCGATTTTTAAAATACATCTTTCAAAGAAAGAAAACGAGAGAATAGGAGAAAACCTTGTGTTGATAATCTTGAAAAATATTTGCCAAAGCGAAGACAACGTTACTGCAAAAATAGAGATAATGCTAGAAACAGTAATCCTGAATATGTGAAAAAACGATTTATCCATTAATTCAGCCAAAGAAAAGGCGCCACCCGGGCTATATGGAAGAAAATCCATACCAAAGATTTCAGCAAAAGCCAGGAAATGTCGAGAGATAGCTTTAAGAAAAGCTACAAGAACGACAGGCCTAAAGCCGAGTCGCTCTCGATACTTAGTGTTTTACTTTAAACTTTGATAGAATTATAGACTTGGTTTGAGTTTCGTCAGTAGGTAATCCTTTCTAAATACCCAACAAGTTCAAAACTTAAAAAAATCAGCGGTTTTTAATATTTTATTGATCAACTCTGTACGAATGAGATAGCTAAAATGTTTTCCATAAGTTGAATATTATTGGAGCTTCCTGTCTGACTTCCAACATCAAACACCCTTCCTCTATCATAATGTCATAACGTTTCTTTAAGGTCATGTAATTTAATTACATACATGCATATGTTGCTCGACTGTTGAAAGAAGGTTTAAAACAGAGAAATCTCGCTGTATACACCTTTCATTTAGTTTGAACAAGAACCAAGTTACAAAAAGTTGATGAAGTAGGAATGGGCGGAATGTAGGGCAACACCTATTGTGTCTGAAGATGGAATGGTGCAGACTTCTGTGCAACACCTGTTGTGTCAAGGTGATATGGTGCAGACTTCTGTGCAACACCTGTTGTGTCAAGGTGATATGGTGCAGACTTCTGTGCAACACCTATCGTGTCTAAAGATGGAATGGTGCAGACTTCTGTGGGAGATTGAGAGAGATTGTTGTTTTTTTTGGACACTATTTCCTTAAATTACTTTAACTGAAAAGTTTTAATACACTGTGACATTTGAGTTGCTTATTTCTCCTTTACTAAAATTTCAGAGAATTTCCTCAGCTCGACAAGAGCTTAAGGCGTGGCGTACCCGGCTTGTGACTTAGAAAGTTTGTGGTTGGCGCTCATTATTGCAAAAAGTACGTTCTGCACTTTTGATGCAGACATACAAGCATTAGGTTTTAGGTCGTGTCTTTTAATTTAGTGACTGAAATGTTATAGCAACTGTTATGATATGCAGGGATATTTCAAAACAAGAAATTGAAGTAAGTATGAATGATACCACGAAACTGTTATGGTGATCGTTTAATCAAAGTGTTAATAAACTTTATCACACGTATACACACTTTCATTTTCAGTTTTAGACTACATAACAAATGCATTAGTTGTACTTTGAGCCATATTTAGCTCGATATATGGGCATCATTTTCTCTATTAATTTCACTTGTGTACAAAACTAATGTGCAAAAAAATAACTTTTACACAATTAGCAAAGTGACAGTTTTGATTGCTCAAGATTTACAGCTCCGCATGCATGAAGAGAGATTACACGCACATTGTCGAGAGCGGAGGTATGATTAAGATAATAGTCATAAAACATTACAGTGTATCTTGTTTTTACTAACACGTCATGCATTAAAACAACGAGTTTTATGTATTTGATAATGATTCTACAAATACTACAGGAAGAACATTAGTGTTTGTTAGATTTTTAGGTTTAAAAAAACGTTTGGTTCAGCAGACAGACGTTCACTGAAGTTGCCATAACGGCTTCATTGCCTTGAGGCTGTTAGTAATATTAATATAATACTCTTTTCGTATATAATACTTGCACATTGCCCTTTATTTGTTTTTTCTCTTGGACATGTACTTTTTTCGGTAGTGTGGTAAATTCGCCACCAAAAAGTTAAAGCAACGTATGTACAAAGCGAGTACTGTTTAGATAGGAAGACTAAATACAAAAAAAAGTGTCGCACATATAAGACGAAAAGAGAAATCTAGGATAAAATATGTATTATTTGAATGGTAAAAGTTAACCTAATTAGTTAATTATCCATAGAAGTAGCACTTACACAGCAACAGAAATTGGTTAAATCAGATAATTTGGTATATTGCAATTTCTGCTTTGAACCCGTCTTGCTAGACGCCGTTTTAATAATATTCAGTTTACCATTTCGATAATATAGCTTGTGTAATAGTTTTATACGTCTATTACGTTGACGAATTTTGTTTCTGGCGTTGTTGTCTGATTATTAAATCTTAATCAGATGTGCTGCTTTTATAATTGTTTACCTGTTAACTGGTACGCGCACATCTAAAAAAAACCTTAGAAATTTCTAAAGCTCATTGATACTGCAACATGTAGAACATCTTAATAAGCAGGTAACAAAATTTGTATTTTTACAAGATATACCAGTCGTAAATTCTCAAGAAATTTATTGTTTGTATCATTCAAACATGTACGTAACTAAATATGCAAGAAATCACAGTGAACGTACAAAGAATGAGCAAAACAAGAGAAGGGAATTAATTATTATCCATTCTGACAAACTCAAAACTCAGAGAAGGTAAAAACGATGAAAGTATTTTAATCTGTGTAATTTAAAGCAAGCGCAAAAGTATCAGTTTTCAGTGTCATATATAAAATTAGCAAATTTAGATTTTGCCTTATTTTACGCAATCTTTATTTGCGGTAATTTTTGTATGTAGACTAACAATGAATTACACCATATAACACATTTTGTTGCTGGAGTGTATGTGTTATTTCTTAATTGCTTATGTTGTAAAAGTACAGAAAATGGCCATTATTTCATTCAAGCTCTGCTTTTGTGAACTGGATAATGAAATTTAGAAATTAGTCTATTTTCTATGTAAAAACGGACAATTCGCACATTTTCATTTGATAAGGTCTGAATAAAACAACATATGAATCAAAATTTGCATGCATTTATACTAATGTTATACAAAAATAAACAAAAATTTTAGAAGTGAGTAGTTTCTCGAGATTTGCGACTGTAATGTAAATCACTTTTACTTATCAGCCCCCAAATATAGTTTCCCATCATATTTTTGTTGTATGCTTCTTGGAAGCGGCGTTCAAAGTCCAGTATATCTTAGCGGAAGCGCTCGCCTTGCTCCTCTGATTATGCTCCCATGTTCTCCTTGAATTTATCAAGATGAGCGTCAAGGATATGGACTTTCAGGGACATCCTACAGTCCATTTTGCCGTAGTTCGTCACCACAGCGTCAACCAGTTCCACATAATTTTCGCCCTTGTGATTGCCCAAGAAGTCCTAAACCGCTGTGACAAAGCTTCCCCAAGCTTCTTTTTCCTTTCTGCTTTGCAATTCAGGATCTTTAGTTGTAGTCCAATGAATGCACCAGCTTTGACCTCTGCCTCAGACAACTTAGGGAAGAAATTTCGAAGGTACTTGAAGGCTGCAGACTCCTTATCATGAACTGTGACAAATTGTTTCATAAGACCCAATTTTTATGTGCAATGGTGGGAACAACACCTTTTGGAGGTCCACTAGTGGTCCACACTTGACATTGTGCCTACCCACAGAAAACTCGGTCCGTTGTGGCCAGTGCTTCCCGTTGTAGTGCGCTGCGGTGCCCCTGCTGTCCCAAAGGCAAAGATAACATGGAAACTTGATAAAGCTCCCTTGGAGACCCATCAAGCATGCTACCATTTTGAAGTCTCCGGTTACCTCTCAGCCATACTCATCATACTTCAAGGAATGTTTTGGAAAATGGGCAAATTTGAAAATTTCATTAACCAGGTCACTAAAGGAAAGTTTGAAGAGAAAAATAGGTCTTTTATATTTACTTTAGGCGTAAGCAATTGGGAAATAACAGTTTCTGTCCAGGAACAAGAAAATGTAAAGATTTTGTTGCATAGTATTATGTAACTAGCGCCACCTTACAACCAAGAGCTTTGGAACCTGAACCACTAGAGATGCTTACTAGTACATCATAAAATCTCACGAAGTATTTCTAAAGTGGTTGTATTTGACTCTGCTCTTTTTAAGGTAGGACGGACATGTTAGTGAAGTCATGTTTCCACATAGTTTATCTCAGAATATTATTTTCATAAAATCTCCGCATGTGGCATTTTTTAAATGAGGTTATTAAAGTATTTTCCCGATGCTTGAGGAATTATTACAATTTTACACGTGTTGTATCGTATATTATTAAAATATTGTAACGACTCAAATCATTAGTACTATCGATTTTACACTAAAAGCATTATTAAATTGGAGACATTGCATAGAATGTTATTAAAGTCATAACGAGCAGAATCTAAAGATTCCATACTTATTTTAAATCTAAATATTTATATTTGATATCGCATCAGATTCATATCGTATTTGTCATTTTATTATGAAACTTCAAATATCAGAATAATCTTCATTGCATTGAGATGTATATGCGTCTTTAGTTGGCCTGGCATGACCATGTGGGTTAAGGTGTGCGACTCGTAATCTGAGGGTCGCGGGTTCGCATCCCCGTTGCGCTACACATGCTTGCCCGTTAAGCTGTGGGGGCGTTATAACGTGACGATCAATCCCACTATTCGTTGGTAAAAGAGTAGCCCAAGAGTTGGTGGTGGGTGGTGATGCCTACCTGCCTTCCCTCTAGTCTTACACTGCAAAATTAGGGACAGCTAGCGCAGATAGCCCTCGGGTAGCTTTGCTCGAAATTCAAAACAAATAAACAAGCGTTTTTAGAACACTCCATTTATTTGTGTACTCGGACGGATTATTTATGTGATTCGCCAGATGATCCTATAAATGTGGTAATGTATTTGTATCCGAAAGAGCAAAGATCACCCCGAGTTTGGAAGGAATATGATTGTTGTTGCCCATATAGAAAGATCATCGTTATTAGTAACAAATGACCAAAAATAGTTCTTAATGGACTTATAAATTACATCATTTGTCAAAAACAAACTCAACTCCAATATTTTAGTTTTAGATGAATGGCGCCAAGAAATATATTCATGGTCAACTTTTGTTAGGTTTAATATGCGCTACTGCTCGTATGTTACTTTAAATTATTGTAAAAGATAGTGTAGTTTTAAAAGATAAAATCAAAATATAAATTAGAATCTGTTTTGTGCTTTTATGTTGCGTTTTTGAAGTTTAAGTGCCATATAAAACGCTGAAGCAAAGTTTCGCATGAGTGACTGCAGAAACTACAAAGCAAAGATTTGGAACGAAAACAGCGAGATAGAAAATTTGTTTTTATTTAATGTATTTCAGTGGTTAAAATGTTTTGTAACTTAAAGAGGCATAGCGTGGTCCACTGGAGAGTGTGCTTGTCTGTGGACCTGAATTCCATCGGTTCGTGACTTGTGACACCAAAACAACAGAAATCACCGTCTAAGTTTGTGAGCATGGATTTGCTATACAACAAACACACAAATCTTGAAAATCCCAACACAGCAAGAGTTATAGTGATGTATTTCGTTAGCTGTCTTTGTTCTAGTCTGTCAATCCTAAATAAAGATAATGATTACGTGCAGATATCCTCGTAATGCTTCTTATTCAAACCAGTGTTTTTCGGTTGTTTTTTCGTGTATGCTGTACAAGTTATTTGCTACTTTTATTTATAATGCTAGAGATAAAAAGTAGATATAACATCTCACTATATCTTCCATACATATCTGTTGTATATATACATTGACTCCATTTAACATAATATAATTAGATACTTTAAAAATACTGAGTGCTTATGTTAGACGTTTACAGTGTTAGTGTTAGCGGTCAGAACCAACTTTAGTTCATAGAAATTGTATGTTTTAAGTACTCGTAAAGTTGTTGTAGGCTGTCCCATATTTCTCCAGCTGACGTAGAAAAATATTGAAGTAAGTTTAATTATCACTATTGCTTCTAGTAGTTCTGTGTCTTGCTACTACTGCTTGGATTGATATTCAAAACTATTTTAAGAATTATATTAGAGGTAATGTATCATTCCTATATTCCGTTTTTGTAGAATAATACAAGTGCATTTCTAAGTTAGTAGGTGTGGAAGACACCGATGAATATCTCATTCTAGACTTTATGCATAAAAAAACATACCGTTCCATTTTATGCTTAAAAATATTCTTTAAACTTATAACCTAGTGGTATTAAATCAGTTTGTCGTACACACTGTGAATACAGAATCGGAGAAATACTATTATGCTAAGTGACAATGAGTTTTCACGTAAATTGACCTATAAAGCAACCAATTACATATATACCAGTTAGATAAAAGCGCATCAAGACGAAATTACAAATTACAGGTTTATATCCACCTGTACCACACGGATATAGTTGTTTTGTTTATCTTTTGTAGTGAAAACATGCATAATAGGCTATCAGAGCTGTCAGTGGTGGATACGGCAGATAGCCCCATGTGGCTTCGCTCTGAAACATAAACAAATAAAACGTTCTCTTATATATTCAGTATGTTCTTTGATCTCCTACAGGTTTTGTTTCATTTGAAAATAAGTAGAATGAGATCCGGCTATGCAAATTATCTCGTCAAACGCCCTGCTGGCTCATTCTGTATATTATTCATGCATTGTTTTGAATGTTTTTATATTTTGAAACTCGGCGTTCTTCCAGATGTCAACACCATCTGCCTGGCGTATAGCACATCTGTCATAGTCTGTTGCAAGAGCCTTGCTTTTCTGTTTCGAAGCCAGTGGCCGTTCATTATATTTGCTTGCTTATGTTGCTTTCAAAGTATGTTGTATATATTGGTAGCTGAAGTGTTCGACTTTTTAAAATCAAAGAAATGCATTAATTTGATGAGACAACACGTTTCTTCCTCAGCTCATCGTTGCAATGAATCATAAATCGGAAAACAATGAAATTAGATCTTTCTACGCATAAAACAGTACAATAAAATGTCATTTCGTTCGTTTCAGTAATAAATTTAAATATCGAAATATAAAAATTAAAGTTTTTTACAAAATATTTTCCTCAATAAGTCGGGTAGTGTGGTGATAGCATCTCTCCAAGTTGATGTGTAATACTCCAGGACATTTGTTCAACACCTTCAGAGTACGAGAAAAACACGCTCAAACCATTCCGAGATAAAACACCAACTATATACATACCCACTTTTAATTTAGAGGTTTTAACTTTTTTTACATATATTTTTTATTATTATGTAACGTTGGATGTTTTGAAATAATGATTATTATACCATCATAATATCAAGATATAGTAGTATGTACATGATTTACTCGAATTTAACTTGTCAAGTTTATTTATGTAACCTTTTAAGTTAACAGGACCTGATGTAAATCTCTTCCAGTAAAATCTTTTAAATGAACTTGTATGCTATAGATAGCACTTTAGTTTCATTGTAAGGTAACGAGTCACCAGTAACACTTTTCAGTTGACGTTCTATTTGGAGAAGTCGTAAATTTTGGTTTTGTGTAGAAACTCGTGATATAAATGAGATTTTGAATCAATACACGTATGTATATGCTCCTGTTTCGATGTCATGGAATAATGGTGTGCTATGCTTTTAAATTTAATTTTAGATCAACAGATACAGAAAATTAACGAAAAATTGATTGCTTTTTGCAATAACAAAATCGCAATCATAATTAAATATCAGCAATATCGTCGCTGGTAAATCGTTTTTACACGCTCAAATAAATACACGAATATGTTACACGATATTTCACCACACGATATTTCAGTTTTAGGATACCAGTTATGTTCAGATAAATAATGAGGCAATATGTACAAAACATGACTTTGCGTGTGAAATTAGTAATCGTTTTCTGTCTGTTTAAATAAATACTTCAGGGGTTAGCAGTTGTTTTACTTGCAAGCTCATGTCCTGCAGAGGTCTGGTATGGCCTGATAGTTAGGGCTGTATCTCAAGTTGGGAGACGCGGGATCGAATCCCGTCACCGAACCTGCTCGTCCTTTGAACGGTGGAGCGTTATAATGCGATGGTTATTCCCCTATTCATTGGTAAAGAGTAGTCCAAGAATTGGCGGTGGATGGTGTTGACTCTAGCCTATCAATATGAAATAGCTTTACGCCAAGTTCAATAAGCAATTAAACAAATATGTCCTGGATAAAACAAGAGTAAGACAACATTTCTGAAAACTTTTGTTCAACGTATATAATTCATAACATTATTTTCCCAACAGGATCCTTGAAGTAAAAACTTTTTTGTGAACTATGAAGTTGTATGAACAGGCAGTTCAAGTATAAGTAACATAAAATTAAGGCTTTTAGAATCGTATGGTTCTTACACCATAAACGATATACATAACTTAAAGTTGCTAGTATATTCATATCAGAACATAATGCGTATTCATCTCGTTATTTACTATAACTTGAATCTATGAGACTAATATTTATTTGTTATGTCTGGAAAATTGTAAGTGGTACTTAGTTTTGGAAGTAAATTTTCATTTAATATTAAATGCGAAATATCGGTATTTCATTACTTAGGAAAATGGTATATTTAGTACAATATGTATGTGTAGTTTTTCAATTAAATAATGAATCAACAAAATTCCAAAAATGGGAATTTTCTGTTAATTTCCAGTCTGTTTCTACATTTATTTTGCGAAGAACCCAAGAAAATCTTGTTACACAACAAGCTCTTTTCCATTTTATTTCGTTGACGTAATGAAAAAAAACACAATATAACGAAAAAGCAAACAATGCATTTATTGAATAAGGTTTTATTAACCGAGTGATATATGTTATTGTAGTAGTAACTTGAAATATAAATTTCAACTAAAGTCTTATGCAGTCTTCGAATGTTTGATTATTGTAAGTTATCTAGAAACATTTGAAAAAAAAATTCCATTTGTTTTTATATCACGATAAGAAGGTGAAATGCTAGAAACGAACTGTTGTCAATATGAAGAAATAAAGTGCATTACTAAAGACACATCCAAAGTTACGAGAGTCCCAATGAAAACTGATTTTATAACTGTTCTTTATAACTTTTTCTGTTGTTTGTAACTGATATATAACCAAAACATCAATAAATTCACTTGTGTGGGTACAAATAATAAGATATTGTTTTTATATTTATCGATATATATGTATGATAAATTAGACTTTTAGAGAAAAATTGCCTTTAAAAGTACTGGTAGTAATTGAATTACTTGGCGATGCTTCGAGCAAATACTCTGTTTTTAGTTTTAAAAACAACAGCAAAATCCGTTGGTTAATGCCATATAATAATATATAATTCAGAACAAGTTTTAATAAAGAATATAATTAAAAAAATGTGGAGTCACCAGGAAAAAGGTGTCTCTGCCTTCAGAAGTTACTGCAAATACGCTAGAAAACAAAATATTTGTTTTATTCACTGGTGTCATGAATTAATATATTGCTTCTGTTTATGGTTGTGGGTGATCGAAACGCTAGTTCAGTAGTTTTAGTTAATGCTGATAAGTTAGTTTTATACCTCTGCAGTGTTTGGTGAAGAAACTTATTACAAGAATAATGGCAGCGAAAATCCATATTTTTCTGATTTCCTGTATAAGAGAATTGTCCTCCACGCGATCAATGTTTGAGCGAAATTTTCAGGTTTTGGTGTAGACAGACGGATATTTTTACTGGTTTATCTAGCTTGTTGTGGGGGTTTTCTTCTACATAAATTTCGGTCTTTACCTGTTAAAGGTCTGTGTGTATATATATATATATATATATTTATGTATTATATATACCTGACACATAAGTGTGTGTGTGTGTGTGTATACAAAGAGAATACAGAATTATTTAAACTGTAATGTTAACATTGACAAACGTTAAATTTAATAACTGCTTTAGATCTTGGTTCACAATACTGAAACGTTGTCAACAAATGCAGTTTTTCAAAGTTTCGAATTTAATTTTACGTGTAGAAACACACTGTACGTATACGTAAACATACGTGTTTCCGAAGTGGTATTTTAAAATAGATATAATACGCGACATAGGAAACTTTTATGTCTTGCATAATTTATGTTTAAATTAAGCTTTTTATATGTCCTGCCCAGATTTTGTCCATTCAATCTAAAGCACTTCTAACGGAAGACTGATGCAACCATCATGCGAACACAGTTTAATTTTGAAGAAAGATAGTTTCTTTTTTTTTTCTACTCGGAACGGGTTCGCTATGGTTTATCCTATATATACATGTATGTAAGTATATTTGTGGTTGCTTATAAAATATGCAAAAAAAAATTTGGTTTCATTACATTATTAGATAAGTAACAAGTGCTAAAAGCATCAAGATCTTTATAATCGTTTAACTAGAGTATTCAGAATGTGAATTTACGAAGTCTTGTATACACAGTTCATATTTTGAAAAAGACTTGATCTATTATCTCGCACTTACAAAGTTTGTTTTAATGAAACCTGTTTTTGTTGTTTTTAAAAATTTTGGTTTTTCGGTACATTAACGAAGGTACGGCTAAAGTTTCACTTCTACCAAGGGCATTTGCTCAATACATATTCGATTGAATTATTAGTTTTAATACAGGCAGGATTTATTTGGCTAAAATATATACTTGAAATTTAATAAGAAATCACACGTATATAATGTTCCAGTCTAAAGTTGAAGTTCTTGCTTTTCCTTCGTGCATGAATAATAACATTAATAAAATGCTTCCACTTTCTATTTGTATAAGTGGAAAAACAAAAAATCTTATTTGAACCGAATTTATATTACTTCGGAGAAAGCCTGTGTATTTTGATTTATATAAAGGAAAATTATTTGACTTTTGGAGTGATTTCCCTCAAAGTATATTTACTTGTTTTCTGATACAGCTTTTATAAGAAAATAACTACTAAAGAAATGTAGTGGAACATTTGTTATGATCGTTAGTTTACAGATATCCTCTATTCGTTTTAATCACTTGTTTAATGTAATTTTCCTTGTGTCAAGATTAGTTATTTCCTTAGGGAGAATAAAGTATATGTGATATTGAACTGCAAACAGTTTTATCAGTGTTGTGTATAAGCTTTATAATTGACTTGTGCACTTGCGTATCAAGACGTAGAATATAATTATACAGTATGTTTAACCAATTCATCTTTTCATGTTTAATATATATACTTAAAGAACGTATGTTCGTAATTTTCACGTTGTGTACTTTAATTTTGAAGTTATTCCTTCATGAATATAAATTGGATTAAATATAACCATTATGGTATTACGTTTTGTTTTTGTTTCTATTTTTTTCGTTTGTGCTATTACCGAGTTTTGTCTTTTATAAAACAGCTAAGTTAAAGAATTAATTTAAAGCGGCTATTTGTTGCTTATTCGGGGGGTGGAGGCGAAGAGGAGATAATGGAGAGTTTAAAAAGTAATATAATTGAATATTATAAGTTATATTTTAAGAAAATCGATTATGGAGTATCGGTATATATTTTTTAAAACACTTAATTTGCTTTTAATGCAAAGCTACACATGGGACTGTTTTCGCTCTGTCCAACGCAGTAATGGAATCTCTGATTTTATCGCTGTAAACTCAACGATAATCCACAGCGGGAACTTTCAAAAGTTAACTTCTCAGTAATGAAATGTTGACACTTAACAACAAGCTTTCAGTTTAAATATTGACATAACACATTGAAAAAAACAACAACACAGCAACAATAATATTAATTTTAGGTTACGATAAAGTTTATTTGAATAGCCCAAGAGTTGGTGGTGGATGATGATGACTAGCTGTGTTCCCTCTAGTTTTACACTGCTAAGTAAGGGATGGCTGGCGCGAATAGCCCTCGTGTAGCTTTGCGGGAAATTTAAAAACAAACAAACTTCGTCTCTGTCTGCAAGTATTGATAACCTGTGAAAGAATAATCTAGAAATATCTAGCCCTCTAGTAAAAACATACTAAACATATCGAGAGAAACTTAGAAGCTTCGAGTGAGATTACGTTAACATTATTACAAAAGCTTAGAACAACAATTAAACTGTTTACACAGCGTACGACTTGTTTACAGTTACGTGATGAAACTTGTAATATCGATTAAAATAATTAACTTTTAACACTTTTGGGCCTGGCATGGCCAAGCGCGTAAGGCGTGTGACTCGTAATCCGAGGGTCGCGGGTTCGCGCCCGAGTCTCGCCAAATATGGTCGCCCTCCCAGCCGTGGGGGCGTTATAATATCACGGTCAATCCCACTATTCGTTGGTAAAAGAGTAGCCCAAGAGTTGGCGGTGGGTGGTGATGACTAACTGCCTTCCCTCTCGTCTTACACTGCTAAATTAGGGACGGCTAGCACAGATAGCCCTTGAGTAGCTTTGTGCGAAATTCCAAAACAAACAATTTAACACTTTTGTCATGAAGCTTAATATTCATTAAATATTAAATTACAAAATAAAGTAAATAACTTAAACTGTGCAGTCTTTTGTATTCAATATACTTGATTTGATAGCAAAAGAAAATTTACAACAGATATTATGATTAAGAAAATATGTAAAATCATAAACTTTACATGTATTTATCAATAAAATTGTTTTTATAAAAGAAATTTAAAGTGTGTGATTAACAAGACAGAGATGTATCTAACGTTATATCTGTTCATTTCATAAAGGCTTTGACTTATTTAAGTCGTTCTAAAATGTAGATATTTCTCATTCTTTTCTGTGGTTAACAAAGAAGTAAGTAACTGTTTAGACTCTGTAGTTCTAGCAGTACATATGATTCCTCCCTTAAATTTGCTTGTTCACTACAGTGGAAGAAGTGATCTTGATGTTTAGACATAGTAATCCTGTAACACAAGCTCAACAAACTCTCCTTGTGCTGATTGGTGATTGATTTCTCGTGATACTGCAATTTTCGACGCAGTAGGACTAGGTTTGTTTTTCCAATAAAAAGGATATCAAAGGTTTTTAATAAAAGTAAATCTTAGCCAATTTTATAAAACTTTCTGTAAGAATTAATATCAGTTGCGCGCCTTTTTGAAAATTCATGGAACTGTTTGCGGTGTATTAAGTAAATAGGTCAGAAAACACATATCTGTGATTTGAAATATTGATGCATGGAAGACAGAAAACGTATTTTTGTCCTAAAGTGACGTAAGTATTTTCGATTGTTAGTAGAACAGCTCCTGAAGAAAGCATGTCGTTTAAATTGCAATTCGGTAAAGTAATTTCAATCTGTTTGGAATCACTAGTTTATATAAGAAATCAAGACAAAATTAGTTTTAAATTCCACTTTGTATTGTGTATTGACAAATCAAAGTAACAATTTAATTTTGGCAATTTTTATCTGGAGAATTTCAGATAAATAGCATTTTCTTTATCACTGTGTATATGTTTTAGCTTAAGATAATGTATCATTTTTAGCTTCCCAGTTGTATCAGTGTAAGTAATTACATGTAACGATAGATGTTTTAAAAAGAATTAAAAACGACAAGTTTAAAACAGATCTTCATTTATACATGGTGGTTAGCATGTCAGAATTGCGACCCCTTGTTGAAAGAACAGGCTTTGCGTTTTGTGGCTGCAGGTGCTTCGCATGAGAACACGTTCAGCAGCTTAACTTTTGAACTCCGACAATCTTCCGCAACCTGACACTACGTCAAGCCCAGTCCTCTTTACCCTTGAAGTTCCAGGCCATATTGTGATGGAAGTTCATATATTTTTTGTTATATAGGTTTCGTATTTCTAAATAAATAAAATAAGTATTTACTGGATTGCGATATAATTCCATAAGGACATATTGGTTAAGTTCTGAGTGACCTTTTGCATTACCTGTGAATAATATCGGTTTTAAAAGTTTGTTGTTGTTGAGTTAAAATTTAGCAAAGTTGCTGACATTTAATTTGAGTTTTAGCATTTAATCAAATATCGAAAGTTTTTTAAACATATTTTAACACGAACAACAATTTTAATACATGTCGGTATTTTCTTTATTAAATCACAAAATTGTGTTAATATTTATATTAATTTTCAGTTCATGCATGTTGCAAATGCATTTACTGTAAAAAAATGTATGTTTTACGTTTTCTCCACCACATATGTTTAGCCACAATTATCATAGTATGGTGGAGGAATAGTTCATGAATTTGAAAGAAATAGAAGATAGTTTACTGTGAAAAGACTACATGTTATGCTTACATGTTTACTATTTGCTATGCCATTGAATTGACATTTCAATCAGTATAATACAGTTTTCGTGGTTGACGCTAATAAGCTAACTAAAGATTGAAGTCCATGGATTAATATGACTCATGAAAGCTACTACAGTGCATCTCAAATAATTATTAAGAGGACATCAAAAACATTGATAAAAAACGACAGATAATTATCTTTTACTTTTAAAAGCATTTAAATTGCACATTTCTTTCGGATCAAAAAGTTTTGGTTACGATTTAATAAAATGAAATAATGTTATCTATTTAGTTTTTGATAACAGCTGTTTTCAGTGGGTAATGCATAATATAAAGCCTCTTTCTTACTGCTAAGTGTTACGTTCACCAAACAATGCGTGCTCCTATTACTTTGATTTATACTTTTTAATTCCGGTTGATTATAACTAGTGGTCGAGAACTACACTGTTTCGGTAGGTGCACATGTAAGAATGTTTTCGATTTCATCTGAAATGTTAAAAATATATAACGAAACACATTTACCCTTAATTTTTCCCAATGCATTTCTGCAGATACTTTTATGCGTGTATGGTGGACTATTGTAAGTTTACGGACATTGAATGTAAAATTCTGGCAGACAGCACAGTGTATGGTTTAACAAACAAATTATATTTATTGTGTACTTTGTGGAAGTAGTATCATTGTAATTTCACTCCTATATCACTGTAAATATAATGTGGTTTTTATATTAAAATATAGCATGAACGCCTTCAAACTCCACTGATGTTTTTTTTTTGAATTTAGCAAAAGCTACACAATGGGCTATCTGTGCTCTGCCCACCACGGGTATCGAAACCCGGATTTTAGTGTAAGTCCGCAGACATACCGCTGAGCCATTGGGGGGCAAACTCCACTGAATATGTACATAATTGACCTTTTAGTCAAGTTGGTACACTTGTAAATACGTTTCTGTTTATACTTATATCTGTATTATTAAATTAAATTGTTTGGCATCCACCACACATTCATTTATATTTAGGACAGCAGTAGTCTTGTTTAGCAGAAGCGATCCAGTAAAACAACACTGTAGATTTAAAATGGCGAATTTAATGATTTCGAATATCCAAATATTTTGAGAACTATAAGCTGTAGAATAATTGTGTTGAATCTAAAATGGGTATTTTAAAATGAAAAACGTTTGATAGTAACATGAGAAATATTCTCTACGGTTACATTTCTTGTTCATATTTGTCGACTTAAGAGTTCTCAGCTGGCCTCTGTGCACGTTTTGTTAAATATTCAGAACTCAAGTGTGTTTTCTTATATTGTTTCAGTTCTTTACCAACTCTAAATTATTTGTTTGTTGTTATAAAGTGTTATGCAAAATTGTAATAATAATTATCAAGAATTAATGTCTGCTCTTCAAATATAAAACTTCATATTTAACATTTTTGAAGTGGTAAAAAGATATTTCAAAATATTTAAATTTTTGTTGAACATATGTTAACCGGAACTACTTTTATGTACACTACAATCACGTAAATGACGATTCGCTAATGAATCAAGAGATACAAAATTCATGAGAATAATTATTTTTATTATTTTCGTGTATATAAACGTTTCAGTGATATGTATTTTCCAAATTTCCCAAAATAATTATAAATATAAATACAATATTTGTGTTTTTGCTGAAAAACAACAATGCTTTGTAACTTTAGTCACTTAAGTTGATATTCGGGGGAACAAAATCTCTTCGAAAACAATATTATGTTTCGGTTTTGCTAACTTAAAACCTTTATAGCTTTCACTTAAAGTATTTTCTTTAAAAATAGGGCACACGTACATTGAAAGTGTTTTTAAACAGTTTAGAACAAAATCTAGAAACAAAACAGTAATCATAAATATTTTAAAATCGTATTAACTAAGTAAAGAAACATAATTATGTGAACTTGCGTGTGCATTGAAACCCATCACCTATCTCAAACAGTATGGCTGAATACATAAGGACAGAGTTGGAACTCTTTTTTTTGTGACGGTCTTAAGTGTTTTTGTTTTTTGGTATTTACGATCACAAGATATTTATTATATTATAGAATATAAAATGTTATGGTGAAACGATAAAATGAAGTGCTTTTAAATATAAACCATTTGTATGTAATGTACGAAGTCTGAAACTAAGAAACGTTGTTTCAAAGAAATAAAACGATTGTCCAGGAATGTCAAACAATGGTATCGCTGCTTCCATTCCTTAGAAGTAGGTTAAATGTATATACATTTTGAATATTTATTGCCAGTAAGATATAGCGGCGGCGTGAATATTTAAAACTTAATTTTATGAAATGAATTATAGAAGCTGGAATAAAGATAATATAATTTTTTACAAGTACTAAATGAAAAATCAAAATTCTTGATTGTGACTAAATATAAATGAAACTGCAACTAGAATGAATACAACTTGAAATAGGCCTGGCATGGCCAGGTGGTTAAAGGCGCTGGAGTCGTAATCTGAGGGTTGTGGATTCTAATCCCCTTCGCACCAAATATGTTCGCATTTTCAGCCGTGGAGTCGTTATACTGTGACGGTTAATCCCACCATTCGTTGGTAAAAGAGTAACCCAAGAGTTGGCGGTGGGTGGTGATAACTAGCGCCTTCCTTCTAGTCTTACACTGCTAAATTAGGGACGGCTAGCACAGATAGCCCTCGAGTAGCTTTGTGCAAAATTCAAAACAAACAATCCTTTGACATTCAGTTAATAAATACGTGAACTGTGCTAATGAGTTTATCAAAACCTTTGTGAATATTGATATCGCATGCACGTATACACCAGTTTTCTATGTGGTGCTCGAAGTTGGTATGTCATCAGTGTAATTAAAATATTGACTTCAGCTCATGAAGTTAAAAACACGCGAAGAAATACCCCGAATTTTAAGTTAGTTTTACTAACTGGTATTTTGAAATTTCGGACAAGATGTTGATACTTGTGTCTGAAAAGTTGAAGTATATTAAAACATTTTCACAAAGTTTACGGCACACTGTTAAATATGTAAAAACTTGAAAAACTTAGGTAAGAAAAATTTTACTATTTTTCTAAAAATGCAGAAACTTGAGCTGAAAATTTATTTGTAAGGTGCTGTAAGTACCTATAATATTTATAAGTGGAAAATCTCACTAAATTTCTGATTACAATTTATTCTGATAGTTAAATTCAGGAAACTCAATATCGTAAAATTTATCAGCTTGTAAAAATTGCATTAGGAAAATTCGTTGTCATTTACCACAAGTCTTTAATGACTGGCAATACCATATTGTTTTCTAATATCATTAATAATCTTATACACAGACATGAAGTTAGCAATATTTTTAGAAACATCTGATAAAAGTTAAATCGAATTTTTAAAGTAGCTTTATACATGAGGCAAGTAACATTTTTGCAGTTCAGAACAAAAGTGCAACAGATACTGTAAAAAAAAGAAACGCATTTGTTTTTGACAATCAGTAATCTGTTGCTGTAGTCCATGTTATCACGCTTTGTAATTATTACATTACAAGTATAAAAGATTCCGCGAATTAATAATTTCCAATAGAGACGACCAGAAACTTGTACAATAAAATATTTTTAACCAACTGTAACAGCTAGTCGTATAATGTAGCATTGCAATCATTGTAACAAATCCGTCGCAAAAATTTCCTTGTCTTTTGAGCCGGGTTGGGGCGTTATAAGTAGTAATCAGTTCTATCATTTGTTGTTAAAAACAGCCCATAACTTGGTGGTAGATTTTGTTGACTAGTTTCCCTGCCTCTAGTTTATAACCTCCCAAGTAAGTACAGATAGCCTTCAAGTAGTTTTGTGTGAAATTCAACAAATAAAAGAAAACATTCCAACTATATTGTCCTATGCTATGTTGAACCCACAAATACGAGGTGTACAATTCTTTGGATTGTGCCTATACGCATAGACATGCATTTGAAAAGTAAAAATTAAAAATTTAAATGGGTGTTTGTGTAGATTACATTTCACTAGTTCTCTGGAGTCGACAGTGTTCGATCTTCGACCATTCCGTGCATTCTGTCTTTCAGAGTAATTGACTTAGTGTAGTCGTTTTCTCATTACATTCCAGGTGATAGACTTTGCACTGAAACGTTTTAATTATCACAGGATAGTGGTATACACGTTGATAATTCTTGTTACTTTTCGTTCCTTCACGTTTCGCAGTAAGCTCAGTATACAACGTTAAGCCTAGTGATGTCCCTGCTTTTGCTTTTCTCCCATTTTATTTTTCTTGAGATTCTACCAGTTGTAGTTCATGTTGACAATACCTCAGAGACTACTGCTCTTGACACATCTTTGTGTTCTTAGTTGCAGATACACCTCTCAGGCAAGGACCCTATAACTTTACTCCCTCTTTCAAAATCTATTAGCTTCTTACAGGAAGATGTAATGCCTGGAACTGAAGTATACCACGGATGTAACACCCATAAACGAAGTTACACGATATTTACAAGTTCGACATGCAAGTTTTTTCTCAATTTTTAGGGAAGAACATGACTTATTCAAAATAGCAAAATATTTGTTTTGTTTTCCACCGGTGTGTGTGTTCTGCCTCTCACAGAATCTACTGTCTTTTCAACACCTTAATTAGTTTGAAAAAAATATATATATAAACACAACACACATAAATTAATTACCGACTTTTCTTCAATTTTCAAAAAGTCAAATTTACTGCAAACTCGTTTTGTTCTTGATATGTCGGATTTACTTCACTAATAAAATATATAAATCTAATTAATAAAGTGTATAGAACTTGCTTTATTAATAAAATATACAGAACTTATTTTGTTAATAAAATATGTAGAACTTACTTCATCAATACAATGTTTTTAAATTTCTAAGATGCTTTATCTTGTGTATTTAAACTGCTGATTTATTGCCATTTTGTATATCATTAAACATTAATTAACACTTAATCAGGTGGTTAAGGAGTTCGACTCGCAATTTGAGGGTCGCAGGTTCGAATCCCGTCCGATCAAAGATGCTGGTCTTTTTAGTCGTGGAGGTGTTATAATAATACTGTCAGTTCTATTACTCGTTGGTAAAAATATTAGCACAGGAGGTGGCGGTGCATGGTTGATGCTCGACTGCCTTCTCTTTAGCTTTTCAGTGCCAAATTAGGGACGGCTAGCACAGATAGCCCTCGAATAGCTTTGTGCGAAATTCCAAAAAAACAAACATTTTTCATTGTTAGTTTGTAACAATCAGAACATAGCTAGCTCAAAATTGTTTGTATAATCTTTCATTTGCTTTTAAAATAATTCAGAACTATATTCTTGTGAATGTTTGGGCGTCTGTAAAGACGAGCTTTTGTAGACGACTGACTAATTTTCTTCCCTCTGCTCCTGTTCAGATGATTTTCGACAGTTTTCAATATATTTTTGAATGGTTTTAGTTTTTACTCATCTTTCTTCTTAGAAGACCCAGTTCTTCGAATGATAAGAAATTGTTGATTATGAAAAAAGCAAACAAACTTTTGTTCACGTAATACAAATTTTAAGGTATTATTTGTATTCCGGTATTTTGTATGCTCTTCTGTTTAATTTCACATTAAACAACAGCAAGGACTCATCATTGCACACTTCCATATAGATTTATATACACGCATATTAACGGGTAAAACACTGCAAAAAAATTGCCTCTTACGTTTATTAATGCTTATTTATATTAAGAATTGTCTTTTTGTTTTACCGATATAGATGAAGTACGTACACGTGTGTCAACTCAACGTGTAGCTTCTTAACATTTGCACTACTCCTTCATCTGTTTGTAGCCGCATTAAACATCTGCAGAATATACCGTGCACAATTCCTTCTTTTGTTCGTAGCTACTTAGAACATCTGCAAAATGTACCTTCCAATGCTGCTTCCTCTGTAGATTCTGTTACTGAAAATTTATATTCTTGTATTTGACAGGTCGATTTGTCGTTTACCTCACTCACAGTAGAAAGGACTTCATTTTGTGTGAGTATATACATAGACTGTGGTTTTAGTTCTTCTTCTCAGCTGCTAAATACTACATGATTTTCTATTCTTGCACGCAATGCGTCCCACCAAATTACGCATCAGGTAACACAGATCAAATTTACGTGTTGATCAAGTGCTTTAAACACTTCCTAGTTATCATGCTAATAAGTTGATGATCCGTAGTGATGAGTTAGCATGACAACTTCACCATTAAAGCCAGTATCAGCATAACTCTTAATTATTACCAATGAAGGAATTAATTAAAATTAGTTGCAAATAGCTATTTAACGTTGCTGAAAATTTGCAAACTTCTTGATTCAGACTATGAGAATGTTCACAGAGAGAAGGTGCATTTGTTTCCACTTGTTTTTATCATTCCTAAGTAAAGTTATGATGTTAAATAAGTTTATGTATTTCTGTATTCTTGACGTATCAGTTTTACGTATGACATACTCGCGACTTTCAGAGATTGCGACATCACAGATTATAATAAGTGTTTAAGAGTGCTTTCTTAGCATATAAGTTTGCCCAGTTTTAAGGGTCAGTGCTGCTGTAATGAAAACAAAATTATTTTTTTATATTCTACTAAACTTTCAACATTCAGAAAAAGTAGACATAATTTTCATATATGCCTGTATGCAGTCACGTGTTCCGTAAATTGGATATTAAGTAAGTCTTTTACATTTTTATTCATCTCGCGCGTGTAAACTAACAAGGTAACCACAGTATATTTCAGAAGCACTTTATATTTGCAGTGAATAAAAAGTTAGTAAACTTAAACAACAATAGCTAATGCTTTGTAATTTATTTACAATTAAAACGTATTTGTATAAGTCTTCAATGGCTCAGTAGCAGGTCTGCGTGGCTTATAATGATAAACATCGGGATTAAATACCCATTCTGGATACAAAACGAATGGCTCATTGTGTGGCTTTGTGCTTAACAGTAAATAAAATGTTTATAATTTTAAACGTGCCCATCATTCAAACTTAAATGTATTGGAGTTTAACTTATTTTAATTTTTAAGAGGTTAATATCATCTAAAACAAATGTTACCAAAACACTAGAACTTACAAGATGATAATTCAAAATGCAGAAGGGTTTACACCAATAAAATTATATCATTAAGAAACTATGAAGTGCCTCCTTGTACAAAATATACTTGAGTGTAAACTGGCATTAATATAAATGGGAACTGATTCTATAACTTAATTGTTTTTATATTTCATCTTTTACTAATTACAGGGCCTGGCATGGCCAGGTCGTTAAGACCCTCGACTCGTAATCCGAGGATCGCGGGTTCAAATCCCCGTCACATCAAACATGCTCGCACTTTCAGTCGTGGGACATTATGAAGTTACAGTCAATCCCACTATTCACTGGTAAAAAAGTAGCCTAAGAGTTAGTGATGGGTGGTGATGAGTAGCTGCCTTCCCTGTAGTCTTACACTGCAAAATTATGGACGGCTAGCGCAAATAGCTCTAGCCCTCGTGAGATAAACTACACGCTAAATGTAATCAATATGCCAAATGTGTCTCTTAAGGAAACAACATTTTGTTTGCTTGTTTTGAATTGCGCACAAAGCTATACGAGAGGGGTATCTGCGCTACCCGTTCCTGATTTAGTAGTATAAGAATAGAGGGAAGGTAGCTAGTCATCATCACCACTCACTTCACTTTTGAGCATAGCCAGGTGGTTAGGGTGCCCGACTCGCAATCTGTGGGTCGCGGATTCGAATACACGTCACACCAAACATAGTCGCCCTTTCAGCCGTAAGGACGTTATAATGGTACGGTCAATCCAACTCTTCGCTGATAAAAGAGTAGCCCGAGAGTTAGTGGTGGGCAGTGATGATTGGCTGCCTTCCCTGTGTATTACACTGATAAATTAGGGATGTCTAGTGTAGATATCCCTCGTGTAGCTTTGCGAGAAATTAAAAACAACAACATATTTAACAAATATTAGATCACAGACTGTCATTTATCTTACATGTACAGAAAACAATGATATTCTTACTCTGCTCGAATTTTTATTCATTTTAAACGAACGTGCAGGAATAGTAACGTATGCTTACTTATAATAAAACAACTTTCCTCCTTTCTTTCTTTTTTGTGCCGCATACAAAAAATTTAAGGGTATTTCTTTGTTGTATCGTCACAGCTTGGTATAAATAATATCATTCTTTCTCCCATTGTTTAGTACCTTCTACAAATAAGTGTTTACCAAGACTAGAAAAAAAAAAGATTGTCAACACCCACACTGGTGAAAGTGTGAATATGTTTTGTGATGGGATACCAACCTACGACTAGAAAATTGCGAGTTGAATATCCAAACCACGAGGCCATCACAATAACATTAATGGTAATAATTACGTTCTATTCCAGTTTCTTGCACAGTGGTTTATGTGTAAAGAGCAAAAGTAATGTCAATCGCTGTTGTACCTTATCTTAAGGGAAGTGTAATCAAACTAGTTTTCTATATGGCATTTAACAAATAAAGACACATTTCTAAAACGACTGATAATTAATTTGCCAAGATGACTGATATGGATATTAAAAAAATTATTAAAATAAAGTAGAGAACAACGTTTCGACATTCTTTTGTCATCTGCAGATGCAAGTGGGTTTCTCGTCATCAAAAAATAATTTGCCAGTATTACAGCTATGTCAAGACTAAGTCACTGTTATAATACCAATCATTCTCTTGCCTAATTCACCTTTATAAAAATCAAGCATCTGAAGATTAATAATTCGACTTAAAATACAACTGGTTCAGCCTGTACTGCATATGATGGTTTCAGAGAATACTACCTCAGTAGTCATGTACAGGTGAATATAGTTCAAAACAGTGAATACTGTGGAAATATCAAGTTAATGTAAGACAGATAATCATAGTTATGTGTTCCAGGTATCACCAATGATAAGTTTGCACAGACAACTGGCAAAAACCCACGCAGACAAGATCTCTTTCGCCACTGTCTTGCGCCACTTGAAAGGCATCTGCTTCAAGATTGAATCTTACGTTTACGGTCGCATTTATTAGTGCAGAGATGATCAGAAACATACAACAAAACATCAGCCTATAAGATAAATGCTTAATAAGACACAAAACAACCCGTTTAATATGCTGCCACGAATATGCTCATTGGTCCAACACAGAGAACAATATTACTTTTATAGATAACTCACACTTTATTCTGTACCCAGATAATAAGTTTAAACTCATTTGAACCAGATCTACCCTATTCTGATATAAAAGTACTACGTGTATAATGGGGATGGAAGCGTGGTACAGAGATAAGTTGGGTAATCGTACCGATGTATGGATTCTATGTAATCGTAACATTTATTGACATATGTGACACGAACCACATTCTACGACCCATTGTTCTTGCCATATTTTTGCTCAATTGGCCTTGACTTTGAACTAACGAGTGTCTAACCAGTCGTGTCTATCATTCTTCAAACAAAGAGAAGGAATTGCTCCAAAAAAGGTGTCATCGTGCTTACAAGACTTCAATCCCACTAAGCATGTAAGGGATGCTCTTGGAACACAAGTCACATTTTATTAAGTGACTCAGACACAAAATATGATCCAGAAATACTCTTTCGGAGAAGTAGTCGAGGATTCCTTATGTCTGACACCAGACATGCATCATCAGTACTCGGATGCCGTTGCTGTTCAAAATGGCCAAACTCTAACTTCAAGTGAAAAGCCATAAACTGTAAATATTGTTTGGGAGTATAGTCTTAACTACCAGTCTTTGATATTCCATATATGATTTGCATAAAAATCAACACAAGAGAGTAACTAAGATAATTTAACAAAAATGGGTTTATATCCTTGTGGATATAATATTACACGTTCTGATTATCCTTAAATAGTTTTGGATAATATATAAGTGCACTGTAACTAGAAGGTATCCAGAGGGAAGTTGCAAAATCCTGTTTAGCAAATACTTTTTTTTTTCAATAACTAACCAATAATCTGCTCAGAAAAGGCCTATGCGATAAAAAGTATGCCTGTTGAGCCCCAAGTGAAGATTTAACCAATTGCTTGCCATATATATTTGCTGCAACTAAAGTCTCTTCTTGCCTTCTAACACTTAACAACTGATTTTGCCATTGCATACATTTTTTTCTTTAAAGATCGCAAATAAAGTTGCTGTGTTGAAATTGAACTTAGCAAAAAGTTAAAACGAATGGTGTTTATGCACGGATAGCCAACGACCATTTATGTTGACTCAAGAAAAGCCACTCGAAAACCATGAGGTTCGCTAGCACAGATAGCCCTCGAGTAGCTTTGTGCGAAATTCCAAAACAAACAAACAAAACTCTATAGGTGATTGTTGTTTCTGTAGTTAATATAAGTATGGAAGAAAAAGGCACGTGTATTTTGATAATATATAGATTGAACTTATATAGTGTAAAGACAAGGTAAAATAATGTGGATTCCAAAAAAAAGTATATCTCCCATGATAATAATAATTTTAGTGCAATCTCGATGAAGATTTTAATATTTTTCAATACATTATAAAATTCAAAAATAAACGATACAAACATTTAAATTTTAAATTTCTCGTAACTTCCTGTTCAAATTTCTTTCATAGTTTGCCCCTCAGCGGTACAGCTGGTATGTCTGCGAAATTACAACGCTAAATACCGGGTTTCGATACGTGTATGTAGCTTTGTGCTTAATTACAAACAAACAATTTCATGGTTTAAAATAGGCCAGTTCAAATCTTCTTTGAAAAAGAAAATTACAGAAAAAATTGCTTACTGGTCCATAAAAATGCTCTTTTTATTGCTATTTAAAATTACATTTGCCTGTCGCTTACGTTGTGCTAGTGTGACTTTGAGTAGTTTTCGTTTTCTATAATTATCTAGTAAATGTAAAAATACAAGCAGCACTAAATATACTTCCTCGAAATTTAAGGTTCTCATTGTGTATGTGAAAGAAAAAAATCGGTATGTTTTAAGCCTAAATATTGTTTGAGGCTCGTCGTGGAAACTTTAAGACAAAAGAAAGAACTTTGGACTCTATCTCACGATAAAAATATTTATTTTTTTATTGACGAGCTTTCGGGTGTGTTGCTAGAGGCTTTCTTGGATCTGTTTTTGAACACTTTGAACAACTGAATAATCGAATAATCGAGCAGTGACAGAAGCAGTATACAAGCTATCTGGTGATATTTGTTGTGAAATACAGATTAACTTAAAATTCAGTATTGCTATCCTTTTTCACATATCAACTACTTATTTGTAAGTATGCCTGTGTATAGATAATGTATAGCTGTATTCTCCCTGAACCACAATTGTTCCTATAATTCGTAGATTTAAGTGCTGTAAAGTTATAGACAGCTGTTGTATCCTGAATTGTATACTTTTAACACAACAACAACAAAAAAAATGTCTTCACAACGCACACACATACAAATATACACAACATATAGATGTATAATCTGTATTTAAACCAAAATCTAGAAACGAAATGCATTAAATAATGCAGTTGTAATTAAGAACTATGACATTTAGTTTTTAGTGTTTTTGATGAATATTTAATACAGTTATAAATTATGCCGTCGGAACTCTTGTGATGTGAAACTAGTTATTTAATGCCTCTAAGGACATATTTTTATAAGTTGTTTAATAACGTCTTATATATTAATCAGCTGATTCTTTAAGGGCCAGAGAACATGTGTATACAAGTGGAGATGCGTCTTACATGAAATTTTCAAAAGAACTTTAGCTTTGATGTTATCTTCCCTCATGAAACATTATTTATTATTTTTAGTGAATGTAAAGAGAGAGAGTTCATATTCTATATGAAAGATGGGAAAGTTAGAGATACGACTCTGGTTTCGACCTATTCTCTGGATTAGTTCCACACGAGTTCATTACTTTACGCATGAGCAAATACAGCTTAGTTCAATACCTTAGTGAAAGATTAAACAAATGAGAAATAACTGAAATCTAGCCGGTGTATTATTTCTATGAACTTATTCTTACCACTCGTTGAACCTGCAAGAAAATTAAATACTAATACAAAAAAAACAAAAAACTATTTGAACGTCGCAAAAAAAAAGGCTTCTCGTTTTTAGTGTGTTTATTATTAAACTTGTACAACCAATATCAGCTCGTATCTTATCCATAGTTCCTGAATATACAGGTGTATTTAAGGACTTTGTGTTGTTCAACCATCTTTAAAATCGCGTGTTGTAGTTTTATACAACGGGTATATTTTGGCATTTATAACAAGAACAGGTTATCAACAGATGGAAAAAATACTAAAAACAATTGTAGGAATGGGTGCATCAAAAATTGAGGAAACAAGGTAGGAATGGACATGAGGTAATAAAACAATGGGTCATGTAGAACATCCTGTTCATGCCTACTTCATTTTCTTATTATGTTCTATCCTGTTCACAAAAGCCAAATGAGCTAAACTTTTTAAACTTAGTATAACTAGAGGTTTCTGTGAATGTAATTATTGGATGCAATATATATTCTATAAAGGCTGTTTAAATGACACCAGAAAAATTAGATTTTCGTGTTGACCCATAACTTGTATGTATGTATGTTTTTGTTGTTTTCCCTTTTTCATGCAGTTGCATGAGGAGAGAACACGATTTTGTACATTAGGTATATTGGTAGATTAAGATAAAAAGATAAAATTCCTAAGACGTTTATGTGCATTGACTTCATGGTTCGTTACTGTCTATACAATAGTCGACGAATTATACACACACTTATGTATGTACTCACAAGTTGTGTAATATCAGGAACACAGGAAAACAAAGTGAGCATGGAAAAGATGTTGGGACCTTTTGAGGTTGTACAGAGAGTTTTCTTACATCACGCTCGTTTCTATCTTGTTTTCTCACTTTTTGGTTCACTCGTTCCCACAGTTTTAATTTTTTAAATAATGTTTCCATTTGTTCGTGTACTTTTTCGATACAAGGTAAAATGATATGCATCGTTCATTCGTGTTGATATTTTGTGTGTATATCATATATGTGAGTGTGCACCTTAATATTATGGTATATGCAAATAATGGTGTGAATGTGCGTGATTGTATTTAGATGAAGTTTTAAGGGTTGACTAAATAGTTAATTTAACTACTTTACATTAGTACTAGCATGTAGTCTCTGTGTCATTGTTCTATCTGTTGTACTCATAACTACGGTAAGTGTTTGTTACACATCTAGGAGCGTTTAACAGTGTCGATGAGATTGAGAAATTTGTGATTTTGTGGTTTTTTTTTTTGCTCTACTGACTTTCCCAAGTGGTTCTATTTCTTTTAATTTTGTACATAGTTTATTTTTCATGTAAGTGTTTTTCGCAAACGCTTTTGAACATTTATTATATGGTTATTAAAAGTGTATATGAGTATTAATTTCTATTACATATATTGTGTGTCCGTTGCACCCCAACTGTAAGTACTATTGTGCTTATGATATGAGCACTCTCAGCTAAATCTAACACAAGTAAAGAAAAACGTTCGAAATGAAGATTTCGGAACAGTGTTAAGCCTCATAAGTTATATGATCTCCAATCCCCAGCTTGTTTGTGGGTGTACTTATTATTATAAAAACACGCATTCACTAAAATGGAGTTGTAGTTTACACCGCTCAGCTATATAAATCCTCAATTTAAAGCTGTAGAGCCAGCCACTCACGCGTTGTGAAGTGTGCGTGTTAGATAGTATGCTTAATTTGTGCTATATATATGTTAAAAATCTTTAAAAACGTAACAACAATGAAAATTGAAGTAATTTAGATCAGTTTGTTACCAATAATAAAACTGCACTATAGTTATATCGATAATATGTAAATTAACAGTTGCCATTGTTAGTGTATTTGAGAAATGATGGTCTTTTAATATTGTTTGATTTTCTGAAACTTTTACTGCGGTAGCTCAGCGATACGTTTGAGCGGTTATAACGCACAAATTATGGATTCGATACCTGTGGCAGACATGGTACATATAGTTATTATGCAGCTTTGTGCTTATTACAGATAAACAAGGGTCAGTCGTGACCGAGTGGCTATCTTCCTGAATTGTGAATTTGAACATCCATTGTTCGTATCCTGTTGATACAAAATTATGCATTGCTATTTCGGGCAGTGAGTGCGTTTTAAGAATGGCATTCAAGTCTATTTGTTTGTTTTAGATGAGACTAGAGAAGTTAATCATGGTGCATTAATATAACGTTTACGAGTTTAATGAGTTATGTTTCATTTGTTATGTATATGTGTAAATATTTTGTAAACGACAACATATCGTGTTGTGTTTGAATTTTCATTTCTATTATTCATTTTTCCATATTGATATTACTGTTTCGAAGTTTAAACTAATATTTTGTTATTTATTTAGGGTAACGTTTGGAACTTTCTTGAATTAATAAACCAATCATATGTTTGTAAATGAGTGCTGGTGACTTCCTGTCTAGACGTGTAGTCTCGTGCAAGAACGGATATGCGTGGATAGCTCTGGAGTTGTATGGAAATTGCAAGATTGTTCGAGAAATAGGCCTATCGGTATAAACAGACGAAGATGCAAGAGATACAGTCATCAGTTTTATTTCAAAAGAAAAAGAGAGAGATTCAGACATCAGTTATTATTCGAAGAACAAGTGTGAGATTCAGACATCAGT
Organism: Carcinoscorpius rotundicauda; assembly: GCA_011833715.1. Lineage (NCBI taxonomy): Eukaryota > Metazoa > Arthropoda > Merostomata > Xiphosura > Limulidae > Carcinoscorpius > Carcinoscorpius rotundicauda. The sequence goes on along the minus strand of CM022391.1, from coordinate 44,000,763 downwards.
TATTATTCGAAGAACAAGTGTGAGATTCAGACATCAGTAGAACTTAAAGTTGAGTCAGAAATCTCATCGATGTGAGACATGAAAGTATCAGATAAAGAGAAATCCTCTTTGGATTCCTGAGAACGTGTCTGAGAACGAGTAACAGCACAGGCGGGAAAAACATCAGGAAACTCTTCAACGAGTTGCTCTGTACTGGGGCTAATAACAGGTGCTTCAACAATACGAACCTCTGGTACCACCTTACTACCAGCCAAATCATTCCCCAAAAGCATAGACACACCTTCAACAGGCAATGAAGCTTTAATACCCACAGTCACTGGGCCTGAAACTAAGTCCGAATGTAAATCTAATCTATGAAGAGGAATAGAAACGACGCCACCTTCTACACCAGAAATGAGCACATTGGCCCCAACGGATGACTTTTCAGAAAACGGAAGTACACTTTCCAAAATCAAACTCTAAAAGCCATGCTTAGAAATTACTGCCACGAGCATTCAAAGGATTGGGATGAGGGTGTTCCCTTGTCTGAATCTCACACTTGTTCTTCGAATAATAACTGATGTCTGAATCTCTCTCTTTTTCTTTTGAAATAAAACTGATGACTGTATCTCTTGCATCTTCGTCTGTTTATACCGATAGGCCTATTTCTCGAACAATCTTGCAATTTCCATACAACTCCAGAGCTATCCACGCATATCCGTTCTTGCACGAGACTACACGTCTAGACAGGAAGTCACCAGCACTCATTTACAAACATATGATTGGTTTATTAATTCAAGAAAGTTCTAAACGTTACCCTAAATAAATAACAAAATATTAGTTTAAACTTCGAAACAGTAATATCAATATGGAAAAATGAATAATAGAAATGAAAATTCAAACACAACACGATATGTTGTCGTTTACAAAATATTTACACATATACATAACTCATTGTATACAGTTTATCAAATATACTGACATAATATATATGTTTTTTGTGTATAGCCAATAATGTATTTAATTGGATCACAATAATGAGCATATTTGGTTACATAGGGGAAAAAAAGCAAGCTTGTTGAAGATATGTATATCTTATGCTCTGTAAAGTTCAGTATAATTTTTATTGTACATGGTCGATGGCGTTCATTGTTATTATCATACTTTTGAATTTTAGAAGCAGTAAATGTTTTTACACTACATTATTTTACCTTAACTACTGGAAGTTTCACATATTTATCATTTAATGAAGAGGGTTTTTTCGAATGCGGATTTATTTTATTATAAGTTGTTTATATAACTCACTCCCCTGTGACACAGCGGCATGTCTACAAACTCGTACCGCTATAAACCGGATTTCGATACCCGTGGTGGGCAAAGCACTGATAGCCCATTATGTAGCTTTGTGTTCAATTCCAGACAAAAAAAGAAAGTAACTCACTTGTTTTTACCAATGTTGGCTTCATAATGGTTGAGTTGTAAGTGTGAAGACTTATAACTTATAGTGCTAAAAATCGGGTATCGAAATCAAGGGTGCATAGAACAGATATTCCAATGTATAGTTTGTCCTTGAAAATTATCAAATTAATCCAAGTCGTCTGTACAATATTGTACTCGTATAATGCTGTTCATTAAACTTTTCCACTTTAACATCTTATACATTTTAATATTTTCCACATGCGTTTCAAACATGCTCGTCCTTTCAGCCGTGGGGGCGTTATAATGTGGGGTCAATTTCACTTTGTTGGTAACAGTAGCCCAAGAATTGGCGGTGGGTGATGATGACTAATTGCCTTCCCTCTAGTCTTACACTGCTAATTTAGGGACGGTTAGCGCAGATAGCCCTCGAACAGCTTTGCGCGAAATTCAAAACTACATATGTTTAAATTTGTGATAATACCATAGCCAATAACGTGAGCATTAGTACGACTTCTTGTATTGATTTGTTTTGTTACTTATTTATTTCGTATTCAGTTGTCTTGTGACGTAAATAGTTACCTAAATGTAGCAATTTGCATTTAATATATAGATATATAATTCTAACAAGGTTTGCAACAACTCAAAATTTTGATGAACAATTGATTCTACGAGTTGTGTTACTTGTATGATTACATGGGGAAAGAAATGACACGGTTTATTTTTACATCATCCTTTTGTGTATTCTTTTCATACAATCAGTTTCTTTGCGTGAATACTGTGATTTTTGCGTTTGGCTGTAAGCAATATTAGAGCAAATGTTAAAACAACAATAACAGCAACAAAATCCTTTCACGATTATCTTAAACAGACCACATATAAAGAGACAAGAAATTACAGGATGAACATTTTATATTTGATATGGATGAAGCGATAAAGATCATAGTTACATAGTAGCTAAATAATAATCACGGTAAATGACATAGTAGCTAAATAATAATCACGGTAAATGACATAGTAGCTAAATAATAATTACGGTAAATGACATAGTAGCTAAATAATAATTACGGTAAATGAACGTAACTGTAGTAAATTTGTTGCTTTTAAAAGTTTGTGATATGATTTAAGAACACCATGTATAATTCACACACACACACAAACAAACTATTTTCTACTTTGGTAAATCTGTTATAATCGACCATAAGCCTAAGAATCAGGGAATTTGATCTCCACTCTAATTACTATTTACAAATAAATAAATAAAAAATGCGTATCTGTTTGCACTTAAAATACCATAAATCATTTTCATAATACAATTTTGGGTCTTTCAACACTTTTTCTTTTTTCCCTATAACAGATATTTTAAAATGAGTTCACACACTGCTTCATTCTATGTTTTTTATTGTTACTTAATATTAATGTATCTTTGAGAAAAGCTGCTATTTTATTGACAACAAATGTTATTTAATGTGCATGGAACGTGTAAAGTCAGTTGAAAGATTTACACGTTAATCTGTGGCACATAGAGAGATATGGTACATGCGTACTTATTTTTCTTTTCAAGTAGCATTCAATATCCCTTGTAGTTAGGAATAAGCACTGTCAATATTTTATTAAGAATTGAAATGGGATTTATAATTAGTAGTATTATGCAGAAATACAAAAATTGAAGAGCGACGTTTTACAGTGTGTTTAATTTTCTTCCACACTTGTGGGAAACAGTACATAATTGTGATGTAACCTGAATACTGTACAGAGATACTCAAGGGCTATCTCAACTAACTGTCCCTAATTTTGTTCTGGAAGGCTAGATAAAATCGTTATATGCTTAAGCGACGTCGTCGAATAATATCCCACAAGTGGAAAAGAAAGAGGAAAAATGAAACAAAACTAGGGGAGAGTTTTTTTTCATTGTTATAATGAAATAAACATTCGTCATATTTTTGTGCATTCGAACTTTTATAAAGTATAGTTACTAAGAGCGTTAATACTAATAACTTCAGAAAAAAAAGAAGTAAAATGGAATTAATATAATTGAAGATATGCAATTTTGTACTTAATTTTAGAACTAGAATCATGCGGTCCATGAATTTGGAATAGAATTTAAAACTCCACCCTCTGAAGTCTGATAATCACTGGATTAGAGTGATAGAAAGTGGATGATCATCATCAGCAGCTTCCTTTAACTCTTGGAATACTCAAAATGAATAAAAGAATTTGACCAGCACCTACAACCTCAAAGTGCGGAGTGACTTTTTTTTTTCTTTTGCGACTTGAAACATGAAATATAGATATATGAATATACAGGTTAGTATGCTAGAACCAGGCCCAGCATGGCCAGGTTGGTTAAGGCACTCGACTCGTAATCTGAGGGTCGCGGGTTCGAATCCCCATCACACCAAACATGCTCGCTCTTTCAGTTGTGAGGGCGTTATAATGTGACGGTCAATCCTACTATTCGTTGGTAAAGCAGTAGAGTTGTCGGTGGGTGGTGATGACTAACTGCCTTCACTCTAGTCTTACACTGCTAAATTAGGGACGGCTAGCGCAGATAGCCCCTGTGTAGCTTTGTGTGAAATTCAAAACAAACGCTAAGACCTGGCCACAACCAGTTTCTTGTGAAAATAAGGGTATGCGAACCCTACTGCATAAACGCTTTTTGTAGTTTGGGTCAGTAAGCGTGCTCTACGCTTGTTATCAAGCACAAAGTTACAAAATAAACTGTATTGTACTTTGCCTACCACGGGTGTCGTAACCGTAATTTCTAGTATAAAACGAATATCATGTAGTAACTGACTCAAGAACACAACTGTTTTGTCTAAATAGCTTAAATTTATATGCGTTTATTATTTTTAATTATACTGACCTTTCAGCCACTGCTAACTGTCATCACACAAATTACAATGATGTGGTGCACGCATACTCGTGTATAAAACTGACTGACTTATACAAAATGACCTGTCTTGACTGTGATTTAGTGGAACAGTATTTTATAAAATATAGTCACGTTTCAGTTATAATACGTCATATATGTATATGCATTATCACTATTTTCAAATAACTTCCTAAACTTATTTTTCTTAAAACGTAGAACAGGAAATAAAGGAATAAACAACTATCACTTTTAGTTGCGACCTTTGTACTCGTTTGCTGCTTGTCGTATCTCGCTGAGCCTGAAACTTCGCACGTGAAGGATGTGAAACGAAATAAATTTTTAAATATTTATATATACATTAGAACAATTCAAAGATTACAAATTACTGTATTGGTACAATAGAATCCCATTATAATGTATCAAGTTTAGTAACTGAATTGTATTTAGGTCTAAAAATATAAAATTTCGAACAGGCTAAAACTCAACTTATCAGTGTGAAGGCTTGTCTCGAAAGAAAGAGACGACATCGTTATACATGAAAATAGCTGAGAAAATCACCAGGATGTCATTTTGAGTTTAATTCTGTTATTCACATGTTATATATATAATGTGTGTGTGTGTGTGTGTGTGTGTAAGGGATCGTTTTCGGAAATGGAGTGTGAGAGTGTCCACTATTTGATTTAGTATATGAGCGATATATCTAAGCAAGTAAAGAATCGGAGGTTTTTACTTCATACCTTAGCTTTTTAATGTCAGTAATCTGAGTTCGTACTTTGTGTTTTGACATCACAAACATCTAATTTTAACCAATACTGCTCTTTTTATACCAAACTTAATGGCATAAATTCACTAAGTATAGTTCAATAAAATTTTGAATAGAAGTTATCAAACGCAATGGCATGGCACTTGACCTTTAACCCATATGGAGATAGTTAGTTTACAATAGTTTATTTAGATAAAATATTCAGTTTCGCCTGTTAAAATGTTCGTACCCTATCGGCCATGAGTGTTATATTATTGTGAGATCGTAAACTCTTTTATTATATTAGGCTAAATGACTTAAAACAAATATCGTGAGCTAACATAAGAGAGTTTCTTTTCCGTATATTTTCAGTGACATATAATGTCGAAATAATGAAGAGTTATATCATGGAAAGAATTCGAGTTGATTATAGGAACTACGTGTTAGACAAAAGTTGTCACAGAAAACCTCTTTAATAACTATACACTTTATGAAGATTAATTTTAAGTATCGGGTGTTTTTTTTGTTAAACAAATTTACTTTCGAGAAGATAATATCAAATAACTTGAAACCAGGACTGGAAAGGACAACTTCAGGTGACTAACATTGCTTTTGAACTTACCCGTTAGTCATCCCGACGAGTTATGATAATTACAATCATGCTACATAAAGTCCTTCACAACTTTTATTACTATAGATTTCCTCTTACTGCTGTAGACTAGATGTAAAAATTGGATTTAATGATGTTTATATTTTTTAATTAAGAAATTTACCTTTATTTTGTTTTACCTTAATTTACTTTTATAAATTTTAATAATTTTCTTTAATTTACACTTTTTACTGGATGTTTGGCACAGATAGCGTAGTTGCTTTGCGTCATAAAACACTAAACCAGCCAAACAACTTTCCAGAAGCAGTGAGCAGGCATTTAGGTAATGGCCGCATTTCAAATATAAATGTAATTTGCACTACTGATAAGTAACTGACTAATAACACTACGTCGTTACGTGATATTGATTCCATCTCGTGAGCAGTATAGGTTAAACACAGTCATCAGTACTAAGAACATTTAACTAAAAGAATTGTTCTTCAGTCAAACAGATATTTAATACACAGAGACAAAAATAATTTCAAAGTGTAAGTTATGTATAACGTCTACACCACTATGTCAATCATATCTCAGACGGTTTGATAAGCCTTAGTATAGAATGAAAGGTCACGTAGCCGCTGAATATAGCAGATGGAGTGTAGTTTGTTTTATTAATATAATCTTCTTTGCTTTCACTTATGTGTTTTTAGAATAGAAACACTAAATATAGGTTTCTGAGTCTCTTTAAATCACTGCACAATGACCTAAGTTAGATATGTGAATAATATTAAAACACTGCGACTGAACCATTATTAGATATTATACAGTGTGTATCAATCTTGTTGGCAGTTATCAGAAATTTGATACATTATCGACTTTCAATTGACTTATAAATTAATATTAAAATTTCTGGCTATTTAAGTTAGTGATACAAAGCCTAATAAATTGGAGGCTTGTCCGAAATAAATTATAATAATATATGTATAATAAAGAAAAAAACTACTAATTTTTGCACATTGCTTCATTCTGTGGAGGTAGTTTAATACTGCTGGGGTTATGCATATATACTCAATCATTATATGTAGTATGTATCGAAAAGTTTTATCTCTACGGAGAAACCTTTGGCTTGTTTAGCTAAATTTATAACCTTTATTTTGTAAAGTTAAAAGCCATTTCCCATAGGTTATTACCATATTCTTAGAACCTGTGAATGAAATTTTAGAAAAATGTACAGAATTCTGTAAAACACTACATTCGCTGTATTCAGTAACGACGAAGCTTTTCTTCCTATACTTGGACTTGTCAAGCAGACTGGGGTACGAAAACCACAGGAGTGGCTGAAACACTATTTTATTATCAGTTGCACAAACAAAATTTATCATATTATGAACTAGATTAAGTCGGTGATAGCTAATTCTTATTAGCTTTGTATGAGTCATTTACAAATCAGAAATATTACTGGTAGATGAAACATCACACCTCATATTGCAATGGAGTGAAATGTTCCTTCGTTTTTGAAGTTTGTTAGTGTGAACTCCTTTCTATACAAGTTTTGTATTATAATGTTTCAATTTATAAAAAAAATAAATGTTCCCCACTCGTACCCCCATAAAAGATATACACACTAATTTTAATCCCTACCGTAATAAGGTTTTTTCATCCAAACCACAGCCTCTGTTTTAAAGGGTTGGGTTTGTGGATTACACTGGTTTACAAAGAAATTGAGGCAAGCACAAAAATAGCTGTTTTAACCTAATTTGGGGGTGCTGAATTCAGATTTGAAATCTGTTTTTACTCATCACCTCCAGTTTTTTAGATATGCATACTGTACATTTTGTACACATATTGTACATAAAGGCGTATATGCATTCAGGGTTAATTTCTTATATTGTGTGACTTATGTCTTCATTTCTAGTTATTATACAATAAATGTAAGTGATAGCATTACATTATATATATATATAGCTATATATCAAGACGGATCACCAGTTTCAGGAATCGGAACAAAGACTTTGCTTCATTTTTCGACATGGAAAACAAGTTGTGCAACTGCACAAATGTACCTGGCTTGTTCACTTTCCTTGGTTTGCCACATAATCCTTCAGACTGGCGTCTTTTCATAGACTCTTCCAAGCGAAGTCTCAAGGCTGTGCTTCTGCACAACGGGAATAAATATCCCAGCATTCCCACTGCACACTCTGTCCATCTAAAGGAGTCCTATGACAATATGAAGCTTTTTTTAGAAGCTGTTAAGTACAACCAGTACCAGTGGAGTCTGTGTGGGTACCTCAAGGTCATTGGTCTTCTTATGGGTATGCAAGCGGGCTTCACAAAGTACTGTTGCTTTCTCTGTCTCTGGGATAGTCGAGCTGTATCCCAGCATTACAAGCAGAAAGACTGGGGGTCTAGAAGAACTTTCGTTCCTGGCGAACACAGCGTCAAGGAGAATCCTCTGGTTGACATGAAGAAGGTGATTCTTCCTCCTCTTCACATCAAGCTTGGTTTGATGAAGAATTTCGTGAAGGCCATGGACAAAAATGGTGCTGCCTTCCAACATTTGTCTACTGTGTTCCCAGGTCTCAGTGCTGCTAAGCTCAAAGAGGGCATCTTTGTCGGACCTCAAATCCGAGAAGTGCTGAAGGATACTGATTTTGAGGAGCTTCTTACCTTAAAGGAATTGAGAGCATGGGAAGCATTTAAGTCAGTCTGTAGTGGCTTCCTTGGTAATACACGCGTACCAAATTACCAAGCCTGTATTGAGAAGTTGCTAAAGACTTATAAGGATATGGGATGCCGAATGTCACTCAAAATTCATTTTCTCCATTCCCACCTCAACTTCTTCCCTCCAAACCTTGGAGCAGTGAGTGATGAGCACGGAGAAAGATTCTACCAAGACATTACGAAGATGGAGAGCAACTACCAAGGCAAGTGGAACCCCAGCATGATGGGAGACTTCTGCTGGATACTCTTGCGTGACATCCCGGAGGCAAAATACACCAGATCATCTAAGAAAACATACTTCTAACTGTCTGCGGTACTATGAATTGTGTACATTGTGTCATCCAAGTATATTTATTCCGTCAATGTTCTTTATCTATCCTGTTTCATCTGTAACAAGCTGCTGCAACTGTTGAAATAAGCACGTATATACTCTGTATATACTAAAATGAGACTATTTAAAAGCCAGAAAACTAGATGTGATAGAGCAAAACTGTTTATAAATTTGAATTCAGCACACCCAAATTAGTAAAAAACACCTATTCACATTCTTGCCTCAGACAAAAAATATTTTTTTTGTAAACCAGTGTTATCGATTAGTTTTTGGAAGTATGGTGGGTTAGTAGAAAGTAATAATATAGAACCAGTTGGAATAAATTATTAATTAGCAGATTTTTTGCCATTCCGAAGCCTTGTGCTCGAGTTGTGCATATTTGTTTTGTGATTTAAAATGGTAAAATCTTAATTGAATATTTCAAAATTATTATTTAAACCTTACTTGAACATTTTGAATTATTCTTTGCATAACTTTTAAAATAATGAAACAAATAAAGTTATGCAGAGCAAAAAAACTAATTTCTAAATTTATTGGTGAGGAGAAAAATAATTAGAATTCCTTATTTAGATACTTTTGTATCGCATAGGTGGATTAATGTAGTTGTATGACTTTCCGCGTATCAGACCATGCAACCGTGTGGATCTTTGAGAACCATTGAAGTGGTATTACTGGAGAGGTCCATATAATAGCATAGAAAAGGGGAAGATATGAGCAATACTAAATAAAAATAAAAATGGTAGGTTTAGTATATAATACCATAACATTTTAGTTTTTATATTCAAACATAATGGGGACTAGAATGCTAACTTCGAGGATAATTTTTCTGCCTCCTTTAGTGATGTATAGTACTCTAATTAATTTCCATAATACTTTTTCCATCTACATGTACCAGTGAGTAACTACTTTTCCATTTCTGGCTGCAAACATCGAAAAGTGGTAAAGATGTAGTGAGTTGAGGGTTTCAGGGCTCACAATTACATCCCCTCTTTTTTGAAACCCACAAAGTCAGCGAAATTGAGTTTAACCGGGTAGACGGGTTACCTTCAACGCAATTTGAGTCTTAATTCCACAGGTATCTCAGTAAAAAAATAAGTCACATTTCATAATGACCCACCTTATGGTTTGTACCCTAGTGTTTATTTGTGATTTGAATGTACTTTCAAAATATTATTATTGTAACTAGTTAATTTGGAATGTGTTTAGACGAACAGAGTACAGTTAGAGATGTTTCATATGTAACAGTTACCATACAAGTGTATGATGTACATGTGTAAGTAGTATAATGTCACAACATATGTATGTGTAGGGTAGTATTTTGCTCAACGTATTTAATTTGTATATGATTATGACAATCGAAGAATGTTAAATTACTATATGTGATCTGATATCTCATATGAGAAGTACGTAGAGCTTTGAGAGAACCTGACGCAAGATTAATCCCAGCGGGCTAAACCTGTTCCACAACAAGTGATATTCTTCAAACACATATATAGTACAAAGGACACTTGGAGACAAATGGTATGATTAAGAAATGACTGTCACATCGACTCATTTAGTAAGAGAAACCAAATCTAGCAATGATCTAAACACCTTGGTACTCTGTTTCCATAAACGTACGAATAAATTCATACACAAAACCTTGACACACAGATATTGCAGTCTGACATGGAACTGTAAGGGATCACAGATCAATATCCCAAATACCATTCACTTTGTAATGCACATATACTATCTACATCTAACAGTCGCTTTGCATTGCTCGGCATGGCCAAGCGCGTTAAGGCGTGCGACTCGTAATCTGTTTGTTTGTTTGTTTTTTGGAATTTCGCACAAGCTACTCGAGGGCTATCTGTGCTAGCCGTCCCTAATTTAGCAGTGTAAGACTAGAGGGAGGGCAGCTAGTCATCACCCCCTCGTAATCTGAGGGTCGCGGATTCGCATCCGCGTCGCGTTAAACATGCTCATTTCCCAGCCGTAAGGGCGTTATAATGTTATGGTCAATCCCACTATTCGTTGGGAAAAGAGTAGCCCAGGAGTTGGCGGTGGTGATGACTAGCTGCCTTCCCTCTAGTCTTGCACTGCTAAATTAGGGACGGGCTAGCACAGACAGCCCTCGAGTAGCTTTGTGCGAAATTCCAAAACAAACGAACCCTTTGCAGATGGTGACGTCATTAGGATTGGTACGCCCGCACTCATAATTATTTTATTTTTGCATAGTATAAGGAAGTTAAACTTTTTCACACACGTTACCCTTTTCGTAATTTATTAGTAATTTAGTAATTAAAATATTTTTTTCTCATTATAATGCAAGTATGTGAATATATACATATATAATTACTATTTATAGGAATTTGTACATGTAATAGCTTTACGTTATCCTTTGCGATCTTCATATTTTCAGAAAGAAAACAAGCCGCTAAAAATAGACTGGCATAATTACACCCAGATTGCTGAAGATGTCAAACGAAAAGGACCAGGAGAACAAGGGGCTGCATTTTATTTGCCACCTGGCGTGGAACAAAAGAAGGATCAGTTGTATAAAGTCAACGGCTTTAACGCTTTGGTCAGTGATTATATTGCCCTCAACCGCTCTCTGCCAGACATTCGGCACCCAGGGTAAGATAGCATTGAAAGTGTGATAAACTTTTTAATTTTATCTGAAACCTACATTTTAATTACTTCTGAACTAATCCAGCTGAACGTAACGGATTCAACAGAAACTGATGTTTTAATTAATTTGTTTGTGAGAATTAACTGTGAAAGACATTCAGAAAACACGTGCTTAAGCCTCTTGTTTATAAGTTTATTTCAGTACGTATATATAACACATTCACGAGACTTGTTTAATTCAATGTATACTACAACTTTTTATTGGAATGTTCTGCTCACATGGTTTTAATTTTTGTCATTTAGTTAAAATTTTATTTTAGCACCAACATATAGTATAACCAAAGCATGTTTCAGCTAAAATAGTTTTAAAAATCTCAATGGAAGACTTACTGATACACACAATTCCAAATGGTGTATTTCAGTGAGCGAGCCTGTAGGTTATTGAATTAATTAGTTGTTAAACGGATATACAGGTTGTAACATTTTCTGGTGTGAAGTCTTCATCATCTCTTACAGCAAACGTATCTATACAAAGCCAACCTCATTAACAAACCGTTAGCCTTCAACTGTTGCTTTGTATGATGTAGAATTCACGGTTTATGCAGTATTTTGGGTGGGTTTTATCGTATATGCTAAGTGGTTTGGTGAAGGAGCGATATGATAAATGGTTAGCGTTCAATACAGTAGGCAGATAAGGATATAGAGAAGATTGATAGAATAAATGAGTGGCAGAAAACTGTTTTGTTTTAATTGTAAGGAGACTGGAATATGAAAGTGTAGAGTATGAGGAATAGCTGAATTTAAAGATTAATTTGAACTCTGTATGTGAGAATACCTGAAAAGATCACTGAATAATTTAAAGAATTACTAATCGGTGCACACTGGCTGATAAACTTTTGTGCCTGAGAGATAATACATAAATAGTGAAGTTTGTTATGTCAGTATGTGAAAAGTGGGAGTGAAACGAGTTTTTCATCTGAAAGCCCAAGAAAAGTTTCCAATTAAACTGTAAATATAAAACCCTATGAAGCTGAAGATAAAATGTAATTTTTTTTGTTTTCTCAAGATGATATGAAGATGACCTAAGAAGGTCGAAACGTTGTTTTGTACTTTATTTTAATTAAATGCTCACAGCAGTTTGAGAATACGTTTTTGCTTCCAGTGTGTTTCTCTTCAATACGGATGTGATTTTGTATAAGCGTAATATCAGTTGTATATAAAAGTATTTATTGCTGGGAGTAAGTAGGCTTGTTTAATCACTTAGAGGAATCTTATATACTATAGCTACGTTCATTTTATCTCAAAATCACTTATTATCGATAGTCTACCAACTGTTCTTACATGCCCTCAAGTCCAAGTTCCTTAATATAAATTATTTGAACAATATACAAGAAATAATGTATCCAGACTTACAGAACTCGATTTGGTGATTAAAGAAATGTTAAAAACCAGTCTGCATTACACATGTTTTATACACGCCTGGGAAATATTTATGTACTTGTGTATGTTTGTGAAGACAAGAATTTGTGGTTTGTTCTTTCATGTCCCTTTCTCGTTAGTTAACGGGTAGTTAAAGGATTGCAACACTAAAATGTGAGGTTCGATTTCCCACAGTAGGCAGAATGCAAGTAACCAACTGTGTAACATTGCGTTGAAACATAAACATGGTCTTTTTTTTAAAAGATCACGATAATCTCTTTTGGGTTATTTGAAAATCGTATGTAAAAGTATTAATTGTGTAAGTCTTTTGTTAGTAAGATATTTTAAGGAAATGCTCTGTGTGTGTTGTGAATCGTGTAAATTAAAGTATTTACTGGTGTATTTGAAGCTAATGCCTTGTTTAACTGAGACAATTATGCACTGACAGTCCCTGCTTGAAACTTCTACATACAACGTTAAAAGAAGTTCTAATTAACGCTGTTTATATTTTATTGATTTAAAAAGAGAGTTGTTCAAATTAGAATTGGTTCTAACACTGTATTGGATTGGTTTTGATATATATCACGAAAAACTGTTGTTGTGTTTTAAATAAATGACAAATCATGAAAAAAAATAATTTAAATTTAGAAATCAAATGTGAACAAATGGATTTGATGTCAATAAGGTTTCAATTTAGCTTTTGTGTTCACTAAGAAACTTAACGTCAGGAAATCGATGCTACATTATCTTGTACAATAGTAGGTCATGTTACATATAAGAAACAAGAGTCATTCCGTTGTACAGGATAAGTACATACTGTATAATGCGATCCTCGGACATAACAATAACAGGCATTATGTGAAATCGATTCGAGGAGAACCTCATTGTATTACGCCAGTGGCCTTTAGAAACAGTGTTAAGAATACATCACGGTGTCTGTGTGATAAAAATAAAGTATTTAATTTGCTGGAAGCTAACTGTAACACTGAGAAAACATTGTTAACGTGTTAAAAAAAAGAAGTGCCTCATCCACCAGATTTTTAGTGGCTTAAATGAGTGTAATAAACAGCTGTGTTCTTTCCAAATGCTGGCATTTATTAACTTTTCACCATAAGCAGAACAAATTACTTGCTGAAGATAAAGTTGTGCTCTCATTTTGTTTGTTTGAAAGCTCAAAGTATATAACTTACAACTAAATATAGCAATAATTAGCTGGTTTTATTAACACTGTTGACCAAAGACAAGAAAGTATGGGAGTAAGTTTACTAGTCATAAGATATTAATATCAAACATAGTATATTTCTAGCACTGTATTTTTTCTTCAGTACGTTATGGTTATTCAAGAAAAAGAGTATATACAAATATATCAATCATATTATGCCGACTATAACACAATAAACACAGTATTGATACTGCGGAGATAACGTAGTTAAAATACTAAAATACACTTTCATCTTTTTTCAAAGTTTCTTAAAGACTAAGTAAAGAATATAGTTAAAAATTAAAGAGGCTAGTTCTAATATCTTATGATAATTATAATTAACTATAATCACGATTTTCAAGCTTAGAAAAAAGCGTTCATACCATAGCAAAGTATTGGAATCATCTGTTTTTATTATATTCATATATAGTTTAATAGATGCATATTAATTTTTAATAGGACAGTATTTTTTATGAGAAATTTAGGAAAATTACTTTCAAACATTAATAATTTAATCGTGTATTTGTTTTTATTACGTAAAATTGATTATTATTAATTAGGTGTTTTGTTTTTTTCACTTTATTATATCAAGATGAGCAAAGTACTCAAGTAATGTGTTATTTTACAATACCATGCAAAAGTGTTAGGGTAATGGAATATTTTGTGATTCGTATCATCTTATGGGGCTAATTTTTCTATATCATTACAGAATGTAAATTTCATTATGGTAATGAAATTATGTACATTATGGTAATGTTCAACTAGTCCCTGTTGATAATTTAATGATCCAGGGTGAGAATGATTATCATTCATTAGAATTTCCGTATACTTGTATCAAGGATATATCGTAAGTGTTCAGCTTTAATGTACATACTGATTAAATAACTGTTATGGTACTCTATGCAGTGTATTAACTATATAGAAAGAAACTAGCAAGGTGCCAGTATATAGTACCAATAAATACTATTAGAAATCAGTCTAATAGCACTCCATAATTAAATCTTGATAATAAAAAAAATAGTGTTTAATGGTGTATATTAAGTTTTGTTGTCATTTCACGGTTAAAAAGCGTACAGAATTGTTGGTAGAGAATTTGTATAAAAACTTCACACGATGCTGGTTGGACTTCCGCAAATTGCTGCAGATTTGAAATGCCCCCCAAACACTGTCAAATACACTGGATTGTGAGATCGAGACAAATAAATTTGAAAATAGGAAAAGAAGAGGCAGAACACCTGAACTCGATGATATTGATGTTAAGTATATCCAGCACAGAAGAAAGATTGTCATTGATCTCAAGCATGAGATAAACAACCATGTACCAAATGAAAGAAAGTGTCCAGATCTGCAGTATCGAGAAGACTCGACAAGAATGGAATATTTGGTCTTGTAGCGTTTTTAAACCTTTACGTTGATCTCCAAATATTTTGAAGAAACTGAAATTAGCTAAAAAACTACAAAAACTGGACTGTTGACGATTGGAAAAGGTGTTATGAACGGATGAGTCGAAGTTTGAAATATATGGTTTAAAGTGTAGGTTGTACTTCCGGAGGAAAAAAAAAGTGAGAGATGTTTATTTACCTCATTGCATAGCATCTACCATTAAACATGGGGAGTGTTTTTATGCTTAGGTGACAGGAGATGTTTACAAAATAAATTGAATAATGGACCAGCGCATGTACCATCAGATACTAATTTGTCATGGTATAACTAGTGGTTTGCTTATTATTGGTAAATGATTCTACTGCCACGAGGATAATGACCTCTGTAACGGATTTGCCGTTAGACGTTTATTTTTATACCTACCCTTGTTTTAGTATAGTTTTATTTTTCGTAATGCAAACTCTCATTGTTAACCTGGAAATGACCTAAGAAGGTCGAAACGTTGTTCTGTACTTTATTTTAAATTAAAAGTACAATGCCCATACCAGCCGTACTTTTTGTTTCAAGTAGGTTTATCGTCATTACGAGTTTTCTTTTTTAGCATGTGACATATTCTGTTTGCTGTGTATTGTGCAAGTCTCGCCCGTTCTCGAAATTTGGAGAAAATTCTTGAGAGTAAGAATTAACAATATTTGTTTTACAAAAAACGCTGGCGTGCTTTAGATCAGTATTAAAAGTTTGAGAAATTCGCGTAATTAATATAAAAGCAGTTATTCGAGAGACAGTTATAGGAGAATGTTATTGGACAGCTTCAGCGTACTAGAGGCCTCGGAAGTTATAATTGTGATTTTCGCCTATTAATACGAAAACTACAAAATTTGACCAGGAACGTTTGTAGATTTCGAACATTACGAACCGTTTAACTTCAGTGAATTATGTCAGACGTTATTATCTTCACGAGGACATTAAATATCTTCGCCGGAAGAGGTCTGCTTGTAGGAGCGTGAGGCCAGCTAAGAAAAGACATCGTTAGCGAAGTGTGACAGTATTAACTCGGAATTAATTTGCTCGTTATAGATCTTGATCATCGATAAAATATTCAGTTCTAGACCGGACAAAATTTGTAAATTTGTAAAACTTGTGTATAAATCACTCTTTATAATAACTGTTATAAATTGTATTTTTTATATGTTAGAATATATTTGTGTTAAAAAAAGAAAATTGTTTAAACCTTATAGGATAGGTTAAATTCACGATGTTGTAATTTAATAGATAATAAGCATGTAAAGAGCTGATATTCAGACTGACAGAAAAACTGTATACATAGTGGGATAGGACTGTCCATTTCACTTCAAGTAAGCTGTGAACGTTGTCACTAACCAGCAAGATTAAGCTTACATTATTAAATTGTGAATAAAAGTACCAACACATGGAAGAAAATTTAGTGACTGAAGACTGCAGAAGTAATACTATGTTTGCTGCAAGTTTAGCCCAAATGAGCTTTGACTTTATTTTGTTGATTTTATATTTTATAAGGAGAATATATTAATCATTGATCTCAATTAAGATTTTGAAATAAATAAATATCAAGATCAAACCTGGACGCCTGTAATTACATCTGAATTTAGGTGGCCTGACATGGCCAGGTGGTTAAGGGACTCGAGTCGTAATCCCAGGGTCGCGGGTTCGAATACCCGCCACATCAAACATGCTCATCCTTTCAGCCGCGGGGGGCATTATAATGTGACTGTCAATTACACTATTCGTTGGTAAAAGAGTAGTAGTCCAAGAGTTGGTGGTGGATGGTGATGACTAACTGCCTTTTCTTTAATCTTACGCTGCTAAATTAGGGAGGGATAGCGTAGATAGCCCTCTGTAAGTTTGCACGAAATTCAAAACAAACAAATCTCTTAATTTAGATTTTCGTTCGTGAGGGCTGAAGTCGTTTTGTGGTGGACTCGAATTGACATTTTAAACTCATTAATATAATATGTTAGTTCATACAGTACGTATGATATTAATAAGAGGATGTTATAACTTTAAAATTTTGCTCACATCCCCCCTTCCCGATGGCGTAGGGGCATGTCTGCGGAATTACAACGCTAAAAACAGATTTTTCATACCGGTAGGGAGCAGAGCACAGATATCCCATTGTGTAGCTTTGTGTTTAAGTACAAACAACAGCAATTGAAGTTTTGAAATACAGTGTAACTTACTTTGTGAACATTTTAAGACCTGGTTTAAAAAGTTGATTATTTACTTTCAATACTTGTTCAAAATTGTTTCAGATACTAAATAATACAAATTAAAACTTATAGACTTCCTGTTTCAGCTGCTTGGGAAGTTTCTACCTATTCATATTTATGATTAAAACAGAAAATCATATTAATTGATATTCAAAATCTTATTTTCTAAGAGGTTATTCACGAGTTATTTGTAAGTGCAGTATTTTAAAACCTTAAGAAATTTGATACTGTAAGTATAATATTAGTAATTTTACTGAGGTTTTGGAACTAAGACACATGATGGGAACCACAAAGAACTCAAATATTAATATTATCGTAGAATCTACCATATTAAATATGTTTGGAAGATTTGTGACAGTCAATCCCTCAATTAGTTGTAACACATCTGTCATAGATGAGCATATTTTTTATTTGAAACTACTTCATCTGTTATATGATACGAAAAATAGTTATACCGAAAACGTGGGTTATTTGGAAGGAAAATATTGTTATCTTAATATAATGAATTTGAAATTGACTGTGATTTGTTTAAGAACAATCTAATTACAATGAAAGCTTACATAAAATCCTTGATAATTCGTCCTAACATCCTCCAAACATACAAGTACGAATATAACATTTTCTCTCCCATAAGTGACAATCAGTCTATATCGCTGGAATGTTCAGTGTTAACTAGGAAGCTACTTTCTTAACTAGACAGAGCACTATTTTAAAAATAGATGTTACATAAAATATATAAAGAAATCTGTATTGTTATTTTATGCTCTTAGATCTAAAAATGTAGGATTAACTTTCATAACATTGCTTTTATTTTTACGCAATTTGTACAGTTTTATTGATTTATTTTATTAATGCTCATAAACCTATTTACAGAATAGTAATTATTAAAAGAAGAAAACCAGATTTTGCTTACTCACTTCCTAATATTAATTTATTTACCACTGATTATGTAAGATGCATAATCGTGTTGTAGCAGCTACTCAAATATTCAAACATGAAATCGTTAAATATTATTTTTCTCCTGAGTATCTGAAACTTTAATCCACCAGCGCATTCTTTTATGGGTTAAGAATCAATTTTCTCAAAATAATCAATAAACGACTATTTAATATTGTCTTAATTATTTTTCGGTCTTTCTCTACTAAAAAAACAACAACAATTGTACAGTAATTACATTTTATATATGAAGTAATCGATAATACGGCTTGTTGTTTTGACATCAAAGTTATCGATTTATGTAAAAACACTTTAATTTTAAAAGACTAAGTTATTTTTGAATGAATTTTGTTTGGAGCAATTTATGTTTTTAATTTCGTGCAAAATTACACGAGGATTACCCCTCCCTAATTTTGCAGTGTAAGACTAGAGGGAAGGCAGCTAGTCATCAGCACCCACCGCCAACTCTTGGGCTACTTTTTATCAACGAATACTACGGTTGAGCGTCACATTATAAAGCTTTCACAGCTGAAAGAGCGAGCATGTTTGGTGTGACGGGGATCCAAACCCGCGACCCTCAAATTACGAGTTGAGTGCCTAAACAACCTGGCCATGCTGGGCTTTGGAATAATAAATAAATCAATATAATATATTGAGCCACAGATTGTTTGGAATAATAAATGTACAGTTACGACAGAAAGTGTTCGTACCTCTGTGTACCGAGTTGTTTTTTGCTCAAACTTAAAAAAAGTATCACGAATAGGCTAATAGAAGTATAATATGTTATGAATATTATACTAACACTAACACAAATCTACATATTTTTATGTGAATTAAACGACAAATAAACTACATATAAACAAATAACCAAAAATAGGAGGAGCAGAAAGTGTTCGTACATTATAGGACGTGAGAAAAAACTGATATTCCCGTAAAAATTTTGTTTAGTTTGGCGAATAAACTACATTATACCATTCCAGAACTAGACATTGGGCTCATAATTATTGGAATTTAGCCAGGAAAAAAATGTACTTTCGGTAATTTAGCACCGTATCCGTCATTATCTGCTTCGTCATCATGGTGAACAGGAAACAACTGTCCTGTGATTTAAAAAGACCGAATTATTGTAAAATACAAGTTTCGGTATTACTACACATCTTAATGCGCCAAAATCTACTGTTTAAAGCATAATTGCCAAGTTTAAGTTTACAAAATCAACTGCTAACCTCCCTCGTTCCGGACGCCCCATCAAAATTCCAGAGAGAACCAAGAGGAAGGGTTTCAGAGAAATTAGTAGGAACCCTCGTTTAACACGTAATGACATACAAAAACTGGTAAGGGAAACTGGGGTTGAAGTACGCACTTCTACAGTTACGAATATGTTACGCTCTTCTGGGTTCAAAGCATGCCGTCCTCGTAGAACTCCACGTAGGTGGTTCGATCATGCTACGGGGTTCTTTCAGCTCCTCTGGTGTAGGCAGCCCTCACCGCGTCAACGGAATCATGAAAAAAAGAAGAGTATGTTGACATATTAGGCACTTATATCAACAATGTTGCTCGGAACTTGCGGCTTGGGCGTCGTTGGATCTTCCAGCACGACAATGACATTAAGTACACATCTAAATATGTGCAAACCAGGTTGCAGAGGAACCAGATAAGCGTTCTGTAGTGACCATCGCAGTCACCCGATCTCAATCCAATTGAAAACGTTTGGCATGAGTTGGATACCAGGGCTAATCAGCGTAATCCGAAAAACTTGCAAAAGTTGTAGGCCTTCTGTAAAGAAGAATGGAAGAAAATACCAGTCGAGTACTGTCAAACGATCATGGAGGGCTATGAGGAGAGATTGCGTCAAGTAATTCACCTGAAAGGCTACACAACTGACCATTAAAGTAGACGCACGAACACTTTCTGCCCTTCCTATATTTGGTTATTTGTTTATAAACAGTTTATAAAAATTTTAGTAGATATGTGTTACCTACTATCCTAATTATTATCCTAATAATTAATTATCCTAAGTATTATCCTAATCGTAATACTTTTTAAGATATGACGGAAAAACTAATTACGACGCAGGGGTACGAACATTTTCTGTCTAACTGTGTATGTATATATATAAAACATTAATCTTCTCTAAATTGGTTGGAATAAATTTGTTTATAAAGATATATTAAAATATTTATAGTACAGGGTGGTCGCTAGAAAAGCGGAAAATTTGTCAAACAGCTATTTATTTTTACAAAGAATAACTTTTACAAAGTTTTTTAAAGGCATATGTTATATTACACTCATAGATGCTCAAAATTATTAAAATCATGCATTTTATTCATGATGTAAAGAAATCAAAATAGAAATGAGTAAGCATGCATTTTATTCATGATCTCATCTGACCCTCAAATTTTCCGCTTTTCTAGCGACCACCCTGTAGATACTTATTTTAGATATGAGCGTTTTAACTGAAGAAAGCGTGATGCAATAAAGTGTACTTTAAGAAAATAAATGTCGAATTTGATTGGTTTTAATACCTTGAAATTCACAAAATCAAATTTGATATCCAATCCCGTCGTACCCTAGAGGCTAGCTTGCTCTCACTATGAAACCGAGGGCTTAAGCTCACGATTTGTTGCCGATAAAACGCGCTTCACACGCTGAATTCACCTTATCAATATGACGGTAAAATCTCACTTTTCTGTTACAGAGTATTCAAGGAATTGGCGGTGGTTGTCCAGTTTTCAGATCAAAATTAAGATCGTTGATGGAATCTCTTGTACTGTTATCGCCCTTACATTTTCCCAATTAATGATGTAGTGGGAGTTCTCTCTTCTTCTCGTAAAAATCTGGATTTCTTAGCTCAGAAACAAGATATTATTATAGCATTCTAAGGTGGAATTCATCTCAGAAAAAGTGGAAGTTGACAAATCATCAAAATCTTTCAGATAGGTGTTGGTAATAGTAAGAATGTTTAGGTTTAGCGTTGCAGTGTTCTTTTACTTGACTGCAGAGCCTTTCAGTAGTTCGTGCAGCATATTCACGGATGTACAACGCTCACGTGAACCTATTTATCATTAGCAAGACATTCAGTGGATGTTGTTTGTTTTTGTAAGTTAGAGTCCTTTTAACTCATAATCATTTAATTGTTTTAAAGACACGTTTTAAATGAGCTGTGTCCAAAGAGCTATTAGAAATTTATTCTCTTCTTTATTATTTGTTAGGTAATGTTTTAAGTATGGTAAGACTAAAGTAACCGCTTTCTTTGGAACATGTAATATAACAGCAGATGGAGTGTACAGTTTTACAGTTACTGAATAGCTAATTCTGTTTAAGAATGACAAAAGAAAATTGTTTTATATTTCTGCTTCAAAGAAGTTTTGATTTCGTGATCTATAAAACTATGTGGGTATAACATGACCTGGAGGTCAATGAGCTCGACTTGCAGTATGCTCGAATTGCGTCACCAAAAATCCCTGCCCTTTCAATCTAGCCCCCACCCTCTCCTCCTGTGGCTCACTAGGATTCAATATAGGTGGTGGCGGGCATTGTGTACTTTTATGTTGAACAATAACAAATCATGTGTGGGAGTATTATAATGTGACCATTGATCCAACCTATGATGGGTAAAATATTTGCTTAACGGTTGGTGGTGGGTAATGCTGGTCCAATGCCTTCCGTCTAGACTGTCAATTGAAATTTTGGGTCTAATGACGCAGATAACCTTCGATTCGTTTTGAACGAAATTCCAAAAAACAAATAAACCTACGCTCTGTATAAGAAAGGTTTAACCAGATTTCTTTTTTAAAACTGGAGTCAAGTTTTCAAAGTGTGAATAAACTCGCACTTTCTCATTGTATATGGCGCTGTTGACAAGGTATCTTGTAATTAGTTCAGCTTATACGGAAGCTGTATCGTGCATTCACATCTCATTTATAAAAGCAAAGTATATATCATTTTCGATAAGCGTGACGTATTGCTGTGAACTCGCTGCGAATAACATGTAAAATTGCAAAGTATAACAGAAGATTAATTGACATTGAAGAAGCTTCTGGGCCCGGCGTGACCAGGTGGTCAAAGCATTCGACTCATAGTCCGAGAATTGTGGGTTCGAATACCCGTCACACCAAACATGCTTGCTCTTTCAGCTATGGAGGCATTATATGTGACGGTCAATCCTACTATTTGCTGGTAAAAGAGTTGCTCAAGAGGTGGAGGTGGGTGGTAATGAGCAGCTGGGAAGGCAGCTGACTTCCTTCTAGTCGTGCACTGCAAAATTAGGGACGGCTATCACAGATAGACCTCGTGTAGCTTTGTGCGAAATTCAAAATAATCCAAACCAAACAAGAAGCTTCTGCTTAGATAATATGCTTTCAACCACTTAACGTATTTGTAATCTGGGATAATTGGCATCTCCTTAAAGTTAAAAAAAAAAGGTAAGAAAAATGAGAAATACCATGAAATAATATAATTAATGTAATTAAGTTACACAATAGTTCATGTATAGTTTTCTTAGATCGTATTTAAGTAGTTTTTTTTTCAACCATTCTTAAAACAAGCATAAGGGAAGTCATCTCTGAAGTGATTATTACGAAGTTAGAGTTCATGTCAGTGAATTTTTTTCTTAGCATCAGGAACGACAATGACAGCAAGAAACGTCTGACGTAAGCACCCCTACTCTAATAATCCCTGCTTAATGATTTTGATACTTGTTCCATTTATGACATACTCTTTTCCACAAGTTCACCACTAATTTCAGGATCTTCCTGTATGACTAGCACTGATTAAAAACAAACAGCAAATCATCTGAAGTTGTCACATTTTTTTTACTATAAAACACTCACAATGTATGAAGAAATCGGAACATTAGGAAAACTGAACAAGAGTTATTTTTATGGTTAAAATCACCCTCATAAAAAATCATTTATATCTGCTAATACAGCAAACAAAGCAATTTGTTTGACACGTATATTTAGTTTAGGATGAGTTCTTGTTTATTCGATAATGCGATGCCACCGTATGGCTGTAGAATTATACGGCAGTCCTTTCTGAAGAAGAATATTCATTTAACGAGATTTTTAAACCATGTAGAGTCAAAACTAAAATATTTCGAAAAAAGATAACTTTGAAAATTCTTTACAAAAGCGAAAAAAAAATGTATTTTTGAGTGTTTAGAACAGCAAAAGGGCTACGAATCAACACCCCCAAGCTAATATGCAAAAAAGCCCTTGTCCACAAAGAAGATTCTGATACGAAAGCTCCAAGTTTGGTGTAGTACCTAGCGTGTTTGGTTTGTGAATCCAGAGGTTCATGATCCGTATCACTTGGAGTAACAATGCTTTGCTCATTTTGTAGTCGTAGGAGGTGCTAAAAGAATGAATAAGAGCGACACTCGCTCTTCTGTAAAAGAAGAGTCGTCTTCTGGTAGGTTCTTTCCCTTTAGTTTATCAATTCAAAACGAAAAACATCCATAAATAGATAATTATTGTGTACGTTTGTCGGCAAACTTTAAACAAACGAAGAAATGGATTATGAAAGAGTAACATCCGACGCAAAAACCAATAAAAACAATTCCAATAAAGGTGAATATAGCCTCTGATGTTGTTCAATATATTTTAAATATACACCTGAAGGTAGCACGGACTGGCAATCCAAACGAACATAATCTCCAATCTCTTCACAAAATTGACATTTATTTTAATGAGAAAGATAACCGAATAAGCTAGAATCGCAACAGTGTCTTTCGACCATATATATATACACCAATATATGTAGTTGTAGACTTTTTGTAACTTTTGTTTGCTTTAACGGACTCTTAAAAGGTCGACGTTCGCATGTAGAGTTTAGGGCTTGGAAAGTTTTTGTTAAATTGTGTGATCTAAGATTTACCTTGCCATCCTTCGCAGGAACTTGTTACCAAGAAAATTCTTATGTCGTACAACAGTGGGTAATAATAGACAGCGAGTTTTCTTTTAAAGCTCATTTAACCTTCAATAAGCATTCACTCGCTTTCAAGTTTGTTAAAAGTAAAGGAAAAATCAATTAATACAGCTGTAGAATTGTAGGACTTCGTTATTCTATATCGTATAGTAATCACAAAACAGGTGAAACAGATTTATGTTTAGGATATTATCTTAATTTATTTCAAAGCAACATCATTTTGTTTTGAAACCCAAATTTAGTGAACCTTTCTGATGGACAAGCATATATTTTCAAGATAAATTTTTCTTGCTAGATCCATGAAAAAAAACAAACAAACTCGAATCTGTCAGTGTTTCTTATTTGACGAATGGTGCATCAGCTAATAGGTTGCAATAGATAGTGACATGATGTATAGAGTTTCTTGTTTATATTCTGCTTGTAAATATTTCCGCAGTTCAGGAATTAAGCTGAAAAGCAGTGAGCATAATTCTAAGCCTGGCGCTAGATTTCTGTATTAATGTAAAGCTTGTTCGGAAAAAGGCACCACATGTAGGCAATCAAATTAGGACCGAAAGCATAAAAAGGTAGTTAGAGCTTTTATACGAGATCTTAAAAGAGTAAAAAGAAAAAAGAAAAAGACTGGCTGAAAACTTTCCACTCCATACGAACTGTTTACGTGTATTGATCTTTCCCAGAAAAAAATGAAATGCTAAATGCAAAGTTATCTTCGAATATCTCAGTATATGTTTGTTTCATGTGAGCTATTTGACATCAAGATTGATGCAGCTTTTATACTTACGTACATTACTGCACAACTTTTGCTAGTCGGATTCTGATGATTTGATATTTCAATCATCTTTTCTTATGTATGATGATGTTTTGATTTTGTGTAGAGTTTTCGTGTTATTCTCTTTTCCCAGAGGTTTTCTGATGTATCGGAAGGATTATTATGAACCTCTATATATGCAAACTTCAAATTGAGTGTATATATATATATATATATATATATGAATTTAAAAAAATTAAAAGAGTTGTAGGAAATTTTGTTGCATTTTTATCGCTGTGAGAGAAATAAAGAAATTAAAGTAAATATTTGTTTTGATTTCTATAACTTATTTTCTGGAAGGTGTTTTTAATGTCTTAAAATATTATATTTTTAGAGATAAACCATTCTTTATTGATCTACCAAACAAGATAAAAACTTTTTTCTCCGATAAGAATGATACTTATGACAAAATAACAAAAAATAAACCTTTCAAAAAATACGAAAAACGATTTTTTTATTTTATTTTTTGCCAGTGAGTACACTTGTACCTTTTAGCCTTGGCCCCTAGTGACACAGTGGTATGTCTGCGGAATATAAAGCAATACCCATACCAGCCGTCTTGAGATACACTTTTTCTTCAATTGAGTTTCTCGTCATCACGAAAAACTCTCAGTCTTTCCTATGATTATGATAAATCTCATTTATAACTTGGGAGATCTGCTGTTTATTTGGTTTGATTTTAAAATCTGGTCAAATCTTGGCTCAGTGGTATGTCTGTGAACATACAGTGCTAGAGACCGGGCTTCCAAACCGTGAGCCCGGCGGTATGGGCGCTCAACTCGCAGTTTCAGGGTTGCGGGCTTGACTCTCCATTGCACCAAACATGCTCTTCTTATTAGCCACTGGAGGGCGTAATAAAGTAATAATCAATCCTACTGTTCTTTGGTAAAAGAGTAACCCAAGAGTTTGGAGGTAGGTGGTGATGACTAGCTGCTAAATTAGGGACGGCTAACGCAAAAAAACCCATGTAGCTTTGCGTGAAATTCAAAGCAAATCAAACTAAACTAATCGATACCTGTAGTAGGCAAGGCAAAGATAACCCATTGCGTAGATTTGTGCTTAATTAAAAACAAAAAAACTTCTGAAAATGAAGTGAAAGCACTTTATATTTATTCTCTTACGGAGACTGTGGATTAAATATACATTAGCGTATAGACCGTCAATATTTAAGAGTCAAGTATTGCCACTTTTAACCAATAGTATAGCCTAACTTCACATTCCAGATCTGACTGAAATAGATTAATTTTACGAAATCAAACTTTGACCAACGAAGATGCAAAAGAGTGCAGTCGAAGCATTCGAGCGTCGTTAAATTCCATTGTGAGCCAATCGAAATCAAGATCACTCGTGAAATGAATTCCTGATGTATTCGTGGAATAATTTTTGGTAAAAAGAGAATTATATAAACAACTTCTAATGACATAGAAAATCCAGTGTGTTGTGGTAACACTACGTTTCAACAGCGGCTTTTAGTTCACGTTGCTTAGCAACAAAAGTATCACCTAATATTGTTCGTAGTTCTCGCAATGAAATAATTGCGTACACGAGGAAATAACAAAACGCAAAATAAAATATAAAGTAGCGCAAAGAAACTTACGAAATAAGATTAGTTTTATTTATCAAATTATTATAATTTGACGAGTTTTCACTATTACTTTTACCACAGAACTGGACAAAAGCTGTTGGTTCCTTAATTTAAAGTTTCAGTTAATTAAAGAGTTTTTTTTAAAACGTTGATGATATAATAGTCAATAGCTTAATTCAAAAACAATTTAAGTTTGAAATTTACTCATTATTTTTGCTCTCATGATAAATTTTATGCATTTGGATCTTGGATAGGTGAACCCACGATATGTCTTCACTTTAAGCGTATCATACCAACACTCACTACACTTATAAGGTTCCCTGCACCTTTGCACTCACGTTACTAAAATCATAATAGGCAGACAGTAATCGAACTACTATGTTTGGATGATTGCGTTTTGGTTTTTATAACTCCTCTTATTTTGACAAATCAAGTGTGACGTGACATAAACTGGATTTTATATAGGTTAGGTAAAACGATCATTCAGGCCACATATAATTCTTGCTATCTTTGAAGTAGCATACATGGTTATTGATTAAATGGAGTACGGTTTTGATGATGAAGTGTATTTTTATCCATCATTAATTGCAGAATTTGAGCTTTCTTTTAAACTCGTAACTGCGCTTCCAAGTTTAAATGTGAGGCGAGCACTAATGAAATTATCTACTTGTACTTTCTTAGCATTGAAATCAACGGTTTCATATTAGTAATCTTAAATTTAATATCTAAATGAAAGAGAGCCTAATCAACCTGCTTTTTTGGCATTCTTGCTGATTAAAAAAATTAAACATATACATTAAAAACAAATAGTAAATCATATCTGTACCATTACAAATTTGAAATGAAAGTAGAAGATAACTTTAAAAATTAGAAACGAATATATGAATATATATTTAAAAACGGCTGGTATGGGTTGAGAAAATTTTATGTAGAAGAGCGAACAACGTTTCGACCTTCTTCGGTCATCGTCAGGTTCACAAAGAAAGAAATAGGTAACTGACCGATAGCTGACCACGTGTTTGAAGGGGTTGTGTAATGGAGTATAGGAATTTAAAGGGCGTGCTTAGATGTTTGATTATATTTATTAATATAGGTATAAAGGTGTTCCTTTGCATTGGTTTATTTTGGGTTTGAGTTGTATAAGTAAGGCTTCTTTTTAATTTTGTGTTTGTTTGTTTATTTATTTTGTATTTGGATGTTTATCACGTTGTTCGCTCCTCTACATAAAATTTTTTCAACACTTACCATCCGTTTTTAAATATATATTTTTCTGTACAAGTGGGTTTTCTCGTCATCACGGCATGTATGAATGTTGAAACTAACAAATACTTAAGCTCCCTCAAGTGACTGCAAGTGAACAAAAAATACTATTATAATAACTAAATAAAACTTGGTATGAAAAATTGGATCAGTGGAATAGTAGAAAGAAGTGTGACTTGAAAGTTGGTGGACCATGGCGAGTGGTCTGTGTCGTGCTGTGAAGCTGGAGTTCCGTGGTCACATCATATCACCGCAATATATATATATATATATATGTATACACTTACGCAAACATTGCTCTCTGGACTTTAGGTTTGTAAATGTATCATCAGAGTGATGTCCAAATACCACTAGTTTCTCTGACAACAGAATCCCAAGAATTAGCGGTGGGTGGAGATGATTAGCTGTCTTGCATCTTGTTTGTCGCTTCAAAAGTAGAAATAACGCATAATAATAGTCCATGTGTTTTTGGGCAAAAATGTAAGGAAAACAAACTCTTGAAGGTGGCATCCTATTCTTTATAATGATAGAGTACATTGACTGTATAAAAAAAATCAGTAAAAACTTGCTACAATCATACAGAAGTACTCATATAAAACGCTTATTGTGACAGTGAAAGTCAAATTAGTTTTTCCTCATTACTGTCTTTATCTTAGTTCACAGAAAAACAAAGAAAAACTGTTTTATGAAAATACGTAAATTGTTACTGTAATTCAATAAATATTTATGATTAACTTGAACTTTTTACAATATGTGCACTTTTATACAGGCCCGGCATGGTCAGGTTAGTTAAGGCACTCGACTCGCAATTTGATGATTGCGGGTTCGAATCCCCGTCGTACCAAACATGTTCGTCCTTTCAGGCGTGGGGGCGTTATAATGTGACGTTCAATCCCACTATTCGTTGGTAAAGAGTAGCCCAAGAGTTGGCGGTGAATGGTTATGACTAGCTGCCTTCTGTTATGTAAATGTCGTGTAAATATTTTGTAAGCGACAACATGTGTTGTGTTTAAATTTTCATTTCTATTATTCATTTTTCCATATTTATATTATTGTTTCGAAGTTTAAACTAATATGTTGTTATTCATTTTGGGTAACATTTAGAATTTTCTTGAATTAAGTAGACCAATCTTATGTTTGTAAATGAAGTGCTGGTGACTTCGTGTCTAGACGTGTAGTCTCGTGCAAGAACGGACATGCGCGGATTGCTCTGGAGATCTGTAGAAATTTCGCGGTTATTCGAGGGGTCTAGGCCTACAATATATAAACAGACGAAGATGCGAGAGAGATAAGATAGATTCAGACATCAGTTTTTATTGAAAGAAAGAAGAGGAGAGTCAGACATTAGTTTTATTTCAAAAGGAGGAGAGTCAGACATTAGTTTTATTTCAAAAGAAGAGAGTCAGTTATTTGAGAAAGATTAAGTGTTTGCTGTGATTATTCAACTTGGATTTTGACTAAGTTAGATCTACGGAAGCTGTGATTTTATTTCGTTAATCTCTATGATTCATCTGAATCACTGCTTGTGCTGAGAGTCGGCGAATTTATTGAACTGTGAACTGTTTCTGAACTTTTTTCATTTAAGCTTCGGAATTTCTTCGTGGGACCAAATTCACACCCTAGACTGGAATTTGAGACTTTCATTTTAGATCATTATATTAGATACAGGCCAGTACCATTTTGTATTGTGATTAATTTTGAAGTTTGAAACTAGTATTATTTGGTTTTGTAATTAATTTCAAATGTTGTAACTTAATATGTGTCACTGTTATTATATAATTTATGTTATATCTGTTATATTTGTTAATAGTTTAGTGTAATAAATTATACAAGCTGTTATCTGTGTTTTTCTGTTGCGTTTAGTCTACGAAAAACATAAAACATACGTAACACTTCCCTCTAGTCTTACACTGCAAAATTAGGAACCGCTAGCACAGGTAGCCCACGAGTTGTTTTGCACGAAATTTAAAACAAATCAAACAAACGTTTATACAATCATATTTGTTTCCCAACCTTTACAGAACTACTTAAAAGTAATATTATTCAAATATTCGGAGAACGCCAGTTAAATCATGCACAGTTTCAGTGAAAATTGATCGTGATATATCATTAAAATAGCTTATTTAAGTAAATCTGCATAAACAGTTTCATTCTAAGTTAATTAGAAATATAATTGTCATATTAAATTTTACTTGAAACGTTTTTGTGTTGATAGTATATAGTTGTAATCTTTCACATGCATATTCATGGTGTTAACAACAAATGTGTGCTGGACGTAATAAGGCAGTGGCAACAGGGTATTGTTTGGTAGCTTTAACAGCATTCTGTATGAAATCATGTTTTTTAATAACTTGCCAAGAAGCTTCTGGATAAGGTAGAGAAACGTTTTAACTGTTAAAGAACTGTAGTCTTTTATGACAGACAACAATTTGCATTATGTTGTTAAATTATCTGTGAGGATCAGTCGATGAATGATAAAACTGAAAATGGATTTTGTGTTACGTTAGAGGCAATGGCATAAATACAGGTGGTAAAACTCCCCACATGAACAAACTCAATCCAAACTTATGAAATATTTATTTATGATATGTATAAAACTAAATCAACCCCCATGAGCTTGTTGAATGATAATCAGAAAGTTTTTTTTTTCATATATGTGTGTTGTTAAAGTTTTTGTTGTGATATTTTGATATTTCTTTCATTAATTAAATTTTAACTGTCTTAAAACGAGTAAAATCACCCATAAAAAGTCATTTTCAAGCTAATCGAACCAAGGTAACCGGAACACTTGATTTCGAAATGATTTGTTTAATTATTACCTACCTGCCTATTATAATATATTGTTTACTTACGTAATATTTTTTTCATTCTGTTATAATATAATCTATCTTATATTTGGTATTAAAGGTTAATGTGGTTTTGGTATTAATATGCAAATTCGCAAAATTTTCGTGTCATTAAATATTTATCATACTTTTGATTTAGGCCTGATATACTCTGGTTGTTAGGAGATTCGACTCGTTATATGTGGATTTCACGACCCCATCGTTGCACATTCTTGCCCTTTGCTAATGGTAACATTATGATACGACGATCAGTCGTACTATACTGTTCGTTGGTAAAAAACGTCCCAAAATTTGGCGAGGGGTGGTTTTAACTATCTGCCTTCCCTATAGTATATCATTTCAAAATTAGTGACGGCTAGCGCAGATTGCTTTCGAATACTTTTACGCGAAATTTAACTAATATTTGATTTATATTTTTACACTTGCTGCGAATTAGTTCCTCGGCTAAATCATTAAGGTAAAAATATCATTGTCTTAAATAAATATTATGTCAGTTATTCTAACGCAGGATATTCCAGTCAAAGAAAAGATTGATTGGTTTATATTGACGATAGAGAACGAAAACAAGACATGATACCTAACCGAATATAACCTATCTTCATGAAATGTATTTTGCAGATCTTAGCTTTTAAACTGAGAGTTTATCATTATTTATGGTTACATCACTTTTTATTAATAGAGACACATTAAGATTTATATAGTTACTGTAAATGAACGCACTTGGATGTTTATATATGTTTAGTTTATTATCTGCATAACATATTATGAAAATGGCGGTTTGTGGTTATTTATGAACGTTTCTCTTGGATATTGGTGGACTTGAATATCACAAAAGCAAATTACACAAGAAAAAACATAATTCGAAAAAAAAATGGTTTTCACTATTGTATATACTTGAAGACGTACGAGACAAAAACATAAAATACTTTGAAAACTTTTCCCAAAGCAAAGTATTCTAAAGGAACGACAAGAAAATACAGAGCTGATGAAATTCAAGCATTTAAAATTAGCAATACAGATTCACCTAATTTACTGAACTATGTTTATCTGTTAACTATTTTTGCCACGAAATGCATTTATTCACCGTTGGAATCGAACCCCAAATTCTAGCATTGTAAGCCGTTCAGCTTACTCTAAGAAATTGTGAGGCGATCAGACTGTGTCACAAACCAGCAAAAACAAAAGATAACACAGGCGTTAATGATGTAAGTACAACTGTGAAAGGTCAAGTTCATTTTATTCCAAACTACGAAGTGCTGAGATGAAATGATATGCATGAGTGTCATTATACAAAATTTATTCCAAAAAGCTGTGAAAGACACGTAAGCTAAATACAGTTTTTTTTCTAATATTGTCAGATATGTGAAAAAACATATTAAACGGCAAAGAAAAAGAAATAAAGGGCAAAGGAGAACAGTTTCTAAATCGATTTTTATATTTGTTTGTTTTTAAATCATTCTCTGTTGCGTACAATACACAGATATATTTCGCTGTCTCCATCCTATGGACACGTTCAGCATTCGAAGACTATACCATGCCAAAGCCAGTTGTGAAGGCAGTCAAAGTAGCAGTATTATGTAGTCCCTTATTTTATTGCACTGTAAATTCTGTATGGCCGTAACACGAGCGACTGTATCCCTATATCATCGGAATAGCTTTCTTGGATTATCAATGCCTGAAGAAGATAACATAGGAATCCTTTACAACAGTATGTACAACAGCATTGGACGCTTTTCTGTTCATTCGTAAATGCACTTCTTTTTTGCTTTGGTGTAAGAAATACATCCGTTTTCACGAACAACAAAGACGTTATCTATACTAAGCAATCCTTATATGATGCTCCACACAGATTAAAATTTTTAGAGTTCGTTATTTTTTTCATATATATCATTCAAATAGGAATAAAGGCGTCGAAATAAATTGGAATTTTATAAAACGATATTGAACAGATGAATAATATTTGTCAGTTATAACCCAATAATTTTCATGTTTACCTTCGGTTTGCTTTTATGTATGCAACATTATTACTAAGGGAAAAAAATATTCAAAATAATGATTTCAGTAATAAAATTTACCAAAAGACACAAATATATCTTAGGTTTTCATTTTGTATCAATTATTAACAAGAGTTTCTACTTCATTAATTTGTGTTTACAATTTTTGTGCAAAGCTACGCAATGGCTATTTGTCCGTAGTCTATAATATTGAAAGATTAGATAGATTGCAGCTCATTAACGCACTCACAGACAAATCTTGGGCTACTCTTATTTTATCGAATAGTGAGATTTAAACGTAACGAGCATATGCGTATGTATTATTGTGGTAACAGGGCTCTCACCATGAACTCGACATTAAATATCCAGACACATTAAGCACTAGGTGACGTCTGGTCTTGTATGGCAAATTCAATCGCACGTGTACTTCTCACTAGTAACAAAGTCTTACTTAACACTATACGCCAACTACGAGTCTAAATATTTAATCGTGTTTAAAAATTAAACGATAAAGTATGTACAAAACCTAATTTATAATCCTAGGAGAAATGATAATTACAAGGAGAAGGGCAGTGTCTTCACATCTTGATATTTGTCCTGTCGTAAAATTTCATATCTGTAACTACGTTAAAAAGTATATGCTAGATATTAAACCGTTAACTGTAACTCTGTATGTAAGAAATCCCATGGTAAATTCAAATGCTAGAAAGAGTCTTAAAACATTTTCTCAAACGAACTCGCACGAGGATAAGTGTACTGTAGATAACTTATCACAAAATAGTACTTTGGACTCTTGCATTGTTTGTTTTCTTTAAAGACTTAATCAATCTTGAGCTGTTTCTATGTATTTTTAGAAATGCTTTTGTTTTGAAATACCTCAAAAGGCTTTACGTTTGCGACGTGTATTTTGTGTTCAAATGTAGTATTTCACGTTAGCAATGGTAAACATTAACAAGTTAATTGTCCTTCTTATTGAACCAGTAGCGTGTTGCTATGGGCTGTTTGATTCAAATACAGTGTTCCCTCGCCATTTCGCGGATCTTCTTTCGCGGCTTCACCACTTCGCGGGCTCGGCCGACCCCCCCATATATATATATATATATATACACACACACATGTATATATAAAATAATAAACATTAAATCTAAAATATAGCATTAAATACCATTAAAATATTAAAAATAAATATAATTAATAGTGTAAAGAAAAAAAACAGGTATATTTTGAGATATAAACATATATTTGAGTTTATAACAACGTAAAAATGGAAACAGAACCAACTGGAAAGGCTATAGATGTACGCATTGTGCGTCTGCGAAGGCTACGCGAGATCAGCTTCATGGCGTAGCGATGTGCAAGACGGGCTATGATTGGTGCACAAATGAAAGACGGCCAATGACAGCTACCCATTTTGATTGCCTGTGATTGGTGATTTCATCCACGAAAAGACACCACCTGCTGAAGATACGTAATTTTTAATTTTAAGGCTTAATATCTTAATAATTGTTCTTATTATTTCAGCAATAGTGAACAGTATTGTAATGGGAGGGTTAAATAGTTGTACAGGGAGGGTTTTTAAAGTCTAAATGCACATAAATATATACGTAAAAATCGGCGATCCCACTTCGCGGAAAATCTCCTTTCGCGGGGGGTTTTGGAACGCATCTACCGCGATACACGAGGGAACACTGTATACCTTATATATGTTATCAGTTTTATAACAAATGGACGGAGTTTTCAGACAAAATGAAGTTAATAGTTAAATCCAAACTGGTTGGATTTATCCTTTGTGTTCAAAGATAGCGTGTTGAAACGTGATAGATATAATATTACAAAAAATGTAAAATATCAGTCGTGACTTGAACTTTAGTTTTCTATTTTTTGGCCTCTCCGATTTTGTTTTCGTTTTTTCTTTTTTTATTTGACATAGGTTTAGTGGAGCTTATGCAAGAAACCACTCATACAGAAATAAGATATATACATTATTTGAGAACCTGCAGCTAGACAAAACACCACAATAGTTTTCATTGTTTATGTAAGAATATTTTCTTCTTTAGTGCTTGGTAGTAAATTTAGAACTTAAAATTACTCTTTAAATCCCAGTTAAAATAAATATTTGTTAATTATATTAGATGGGAAAATTCTTTTCAATAATACTTTTTGCTGTGCAATAAGACTATATATTTGTCCTATGTAGCTTTACTTGCTGTACAATTTTCAAATTTATAATTTATTTATTCTATTTTATTCAATCAGAATGCATCAATTAACAGTTAAACACACGCATCAAAGTGCGCATAAAAAGTTGTATTTGATTTATTTTATTCAGTTTGGTTTGTTTTGAGAAAAACGACGCGACAGCTGTCTGCAGAGATGCCAACTATTTCAAATGACTGAACATAATGATTGTAGACAGAACTTTTTATCATTTGCGGCTACTAGGCCTGACCAATGTCTCTAAGCTGTTTATTATTATTTTATTATTTATTACTGCTATAGATTGCTCATTTATGACTGTGTTTTGTGTATTTAATAAATAAATTTCAAAAAATTCTCTAGAAATTCTTTTTTATATTCTGAATTCTTACTTATAAATGCCGTTATCTGCATCGTTTTTGTCTCCGCCTCAGGCTTTTGTTGGTGAGATGCCGATTTTGTTTGTCTGGAACAATCGTTTATCGATTTGACAAACTGTACAAAACGCATGACTGTCACTGCCTTTTGATGCAATGACCGGATATTTTGCACTATACTATTTCTTAAATTTTTGATTCACAGTTTTATTCCTTTTAGATTTGCCAGAAACAAGACAATCTGGTTAACGAGGCCTCTTTTTTTCCAATTTGTGAACGATCGCATTGGTGTTTCTATGCCGCTTAGAAAACGAGAAATACCTATCTACGCGAGCGCTGATTGGCTGGCAAGCACTAATAACGTAAATGTGGATTTTCCCTCATACCCTGTATAAAGAAGCACTGCACTTAAACGTCGGAGATGCAAATATTTTTTATTATTTCAAGTACAAACATGATTCTCGCAAGTAGCCATTTGGACTGTGTCTTTTATTTATTATCAAAATTTATTTGTATCTCACTAGAAATTTTCTTTTCACCCCTTTCAAGCTCTAAGGGAACAATTTATTACTTTATTGTGTAGGTTTATATAATATATAATAATTTAGGAGTTGCAAATCTAAATATTTGTCTGTATGAGCGTATAGTTGTAATGATTACGCTCAGATCGTAATGGTTGGCATCTCTGTATTTGCACTCGCCGTCCCTAATTTAGTAATGTAAGACAAGAGGGAATGCAGCTTGTCATCACCTACCACTGCCAACTCTTGGGCTACTCATATTGTCAACGAATAGTGGAAGTGACCATAAATATATAACGCTCCCACGGTTGAAAGGGCGAGCATGTTTGGTGTGACAGAAATTCGAACCCACAACCCTCAAATTATGGGTTGAGTGCCTTAACTTCCTGGCCATTCAGTAAGATTACTATTATGTTCAAATGGAGTTTGCAAATATTAACTTCATTGTGCCTACTTTTTTTCAAAATCTAAATTAGTGTGCAAAAACAGTCTTCGTTTTTCAATACATAATCAATATATATATATATATTTATTTTAGAAAGAAATCAATAAAAGTGAATCATGAAAAATGACCAGTACACATTTGTAAACAACATTAAACAAAACTACATATAAAATTTTAAAATTACGAAGTATTTCAAATTCAAACAAGGATTTAACTAGTTAAAATTTAAATTTATATACAACTGAAATGAATTTCAAACATAATGGAATAAAAGCACAGTTTACATGAAAATGAATACAACTACAACACTTGTTACACTGTCAGATCAAACTGCATCATGGTCTGACCAATGTCTGTGTATAGCAGTTTATTCTATAGGATCCTTTCTTAGAATCAAGTTATCACAAATTTTCTTGCTCTTAGGTATTTAATTTTGGTGAGTGTATCTCACACTGTCCATTGTCAGAGGACAGACAAACAGTAAATACACACTCGAATTATGTTTCTAATGCATATGTTCAATCAGCATCAGGATGAAATTATTGCACAGTTTACCACAATTCTCTAATTAAAATATATACTGCCACACTGTTTGAAAGATTCCTGATTTCATTAAAGTGTTGATAATAAATATGTTTAATTAACTATATAAGGTTAAATCTAACAACCTTTCAAGCCATGATTCTATGCTATCTAGAAAAAGGCCATCTGGATAGGTATGACACAGATACCATCTCTTACATCGTTCATAGTGAATGCACAGGCTCCCACGATGCAATAACTCGTTTTTGTTACAGCACTAATGAATGTGTGATGCACGTAACTTCTTATGGACGTTATTACGTATTACAATTTTCAAATAACCTAAACTGAGTTAAAGTGCAATTTAGACTTGGAAGTTAAGTAAATGTCCATTTGTCCAATTTATGTTACTTGCCAACAAGATTGATACATACAGTTTTTTTTAATACAAATATATTTTAATGTAAAAATAATAATACAATTTAAAATAATTTTGTTTGTTTTTGAATTTTGCACAAAACTATAGGATTGCTATTTTTGCGAGCCATTCCTAATTCAGCACTGTGAGACAAGAGGGAAGGCAGTTAGTCATCACCACCTGTTGCCAACTCATTGGCTACTATTTTACCAATGAATAGTTAAGCTTCTTCTCTTGTGGTGATGTAATTTATAATGGCTAGTCCATACCAATGCCCTTTTTTTTTAATTGGGGGCATACAAATAATTACACCTAGTGATATTAACCTATTATATGGCAAGTTTTTCTTCTGGGCAACTTTGTACAAAGGCTACTCTATCACTTACTGTCTTGGCATAAATCTGGCTAGAGAAAATGGCACACTTGCAACAGTGTCCTTTAAGTGTAAGTTACAATGAAAAGTGTCAGATGCATCAGACAGATCAAGTGACATGACATAGAATTCATTTCATCTTTTTTTGAGTTCTTTAAGCAGATTAAGGTCTGTTTTCATGGCCCATCTTGACTTTCAAGTATCCAGAAGAAAGATCTAGAATATTTAAAAAATTGGCATCTAAGAATGCATCAAAACATTCATATATGCACTTTAGAGAAAAAATATTGGCATATATTATCACATTTTCCTTTCTAAAGCACTTAGAGAACCTTGGTATTACTTCTTTTTTACTGACACCATTGCAGATGATAGTGAA
This sequence comes from Carcinoscorpius rotundicauda, assembly GCA_011833715.1. Taxonomy (NCBI): domain Eukaryota; kingdom Metazoa; phylum Arthropoda; class Merostomata; order Xiphosura; family Limulidae; genus Carcinoscorpius; species Carcinoscorpius rotundicauda. The sequence continues at coordinate 43,962,660 of CM022391.1, read as the reverse complement.
TTTCATTCACCAGTCTGGTCACAGCAGTAGACAGTATTTACATTTGTACTGAAACTATGTTGTAGTGCAGTATAGAATATTGCTTGTACATAATGGAAAAATTACCATATTATTTGGAACATGTAAACACATAATCTACTGTTCTCTGGCTTAAGCTGATTAGTATTTGATGGTTTTGGTATTGAATTGCAAAAGTAGCTAATGCATTTTGTAGTTTTTCTTTAGAATACCAGTCTATAAATCCATAACAGAGAAAATAATCTCTTCTGAGCATTTTATATTACCAAAATGAAGTTAGAGATACACACTTCCATTCGGTTTTGTCTTGTTTTTATTCCCCAGAATGAGGTTTTGTTCACTGGCTAAGTGTTGGCTTTTCATATAGTCCCTAATACACCAAAAACTTGAATAATATTTTGACTACATCAGTATTCACTACAAACTAAACTTTGTGCCATTGTATCTTATTGGCATATATCATGTGTGATTGATGTCAACTCCTTGGCTTTATGAACCATGCAGTAATGGGAACTTGTTCATATAAGTGACCAAGTTTTCATGAGGCTCTTACTTTAGAGCTTTTAACATGGCCTTATAGCTTGCTCAATCCTTGTTTGAGTTGGAAATGAAGCACAGTACATTAACTGTTTCCAAGACATCATGCTGCTACTCATGCAGTTGTTTTAAGGTATCAAGTATAGGACCAACCAGATTCAGCATCAGATATTGTATTGCTTGTCCCAGAACATATTCATTTCAAGCAACAATTTACTTGAAGCTTATAAGAAAATGGTTAAAGTCATCTTTTTCCATCTCCCTAAAAAATGATGCACTTACTTATTTTTAACTTACCTACATTATTATGTATTGGTGCTAACAGAAACATATTACCAGCTATTACTCAGTTGATGAGCTATGTATATTTTGGGAAACCCCAGTTTTCTAGAGTTTGAGATGTTCTCACTATCACTGGTATGCCTTTTTCTAACTGTTTTCAACAGCACATGTTAACATGAGCCATTGTAGTCATTATGACAGTGCAAGGTATGATATAACACTTCATTGTCATTTCCTATCATGTCATTGGCTACCAGAATTTCTTGCAGTGCCATCTTCTTCCAGAAATCATGTGGTACAGACATCTCAAGGTTTTGATATCTTAAGCCTGAGGTTACAGTGCTCAGCTGCTTGAAACCACTGTGAACCCCCTACACTTCTGTCCCACTGAAAGTGCATTTGAAATGATAGTTGGAGATTGTTATGACATAGGCATCCAGGACAATTTAGCAACATGCCTATCAACCTCATGATCTCAGGAACAAATCAAAGCTTCAGACATAACTCAAAATAATACTAATAGAGTGACTCTTTTAGTCCATTTCACACTCTTAAGAGTTTGACTTTTCTTCAACTTCTTCCTTTCTATCAAATGATCTGTGCGAATTTAAATATAGTATATAATAGATGAACAAGTCATGTATACAGCACCAAAAAGTTATCTTTGTTTAGCTATAACGTGGTATTGAAGTCCAGTGTTATCCATTAGATGAGTTTTAAATTGTCTGTAAAATGCAGAATCTGTAAGTGTCATGCAGAAAGTAAATTGAACATAGGCAGAAAAGTCAATAAACACATAGAAGTAACCAAATAAATAAAATATTTGTTTACAATAATTTTACTTTAACTCTTTTGTGGTAAAACAAGAAAGGGGAAAGATTTTACCACAAAAAGATGGTTAATGACAACATGTACTAGCCATAGTCACCAAAAGTGTTTTGTGTCAAAAGTAACTAAACCCAATATTAAGAGTAACAAATATTTTTATTTCTTACATTTGAAGTTCATATGTCATACTGTGTTGTAGCCTACAGAGTGCATAATTCTTCTTGGGATGCACATTTTATTATAATCATGACAGTACAAATGGAATGTTAAGTGATTTATGTAACATCAATTCAGTATCTACTGACTGGCAGACAACACACTACTGTATACTGGTGAGAGTGGTGAAAACAGTTGACCAATTCAAATGATCTTTGGGTTCCTTTCATTAAAATAAATAGATGTTTTATTTCTCACAATGTTTTATGCTAGGATGTTTTTTTTTTTCTAGTGGATTTGGACTTTTAAAATTTGAAAATCACCAGAAGGGTGTCTCAGTGTGAGAGCATACTTATAATGTTGTTAATAGTGTCACAGTTAATGGTTGACATAGTTGATTAGATGTATTTGAGATGTACATTTGATCTTTCTTTGCATTTTAAAGTTGCATTTTATGAAGAGAGACTTTTTTTCAAAAATATAAGTTTCATTGTCTTTAATATTGGAAATACTGTACCTAAGTTGATGTTAAAATTCAATTCTAAAATAAATGTTTTTATACTTTATGAGTATATCATGAAAAGGTTCCTAGACTTGTCATAGATTAATTTATAGCATCAAATATGAGAGGGATATCTAAGTTAGAAACAGTTGTTACTACTGTTCAGTAATGGAATAATTTTTTTTCAGTCTTTCTTTGGGACTTCACTTATGTACAAAGTCTTACACATATAAAGTAAATTAAGAGCAAACATTGTAGAGCCACCAACTACTAATATTCAGTTAATCTATAAAAAGTTATTATACCTTTGTGTATAGATGATTTATTTAAAATTCTTGAGACATAAAAGAAGTTAAGTTTTAGAGGGTTGGGCATAAGGCTTGAGAAGAGTATTGTTTATTTGAAGTATCTTGGAAAATGTCAAAGATGTTTCCACCAGTTTCATGTATTATTGTGAGGATACTAACCTTTAAATATGTAAGCATCAAATGTTGAAGAATAGGAGGCTGAAAAGTTTCTTGATTATTCAAGCACTTCAGTAAAACTTGTGGCTGTGGCTCTGATTTCATTTATTTTTGTTGTAATAAATTCTTCAACTCTCTGTATGTAAACAAATGTATGTTAGAAATGTTTATTAAGTATATTTTGGGTTCATTTTTGTAGGTGTAAAAGTAAACTATATCTGTCCAAACTGCCAACAGCTAGTGTTGTTGTTCCTTTTCACAATGAACACTGGACAACATTATTGCGTACTGCCACTAGTGTTCTGAATCGATCACCACTTGGCCTAGTCAAAGAAGTTATTTTAGTTGATGATTTTAGCAGCAAAGGTAAAATAATCCTCTGATATTCAAACATTTTTGAAATTTTCATTTAAATAACTTTTGCTTTTCTTTTGTACTTAACATAAATCTAAAAGTCAATTATAATTTAAGAGGAATTATATTTAATAAATTAATTAATTGGAAAATTACTCAGATTTCTTACTATCTTTTTGACAAACTCCCTGGACATTCTCAAGCATTTTGGTTTTGTTTAAGAATAAAAAGACATCTTTATTTTAGAACAAGAAAAATAGCATTAGAATGAAATGGAAATTCAGCTAGTGTAGGAATAAATGTATTTTAAGTAAACCACAGCTAATTAAAGGATTTACTGCTTTAGGCATCTTTTAGAATGAACATTTTGGGGTAATGTTGTAAGCTGATTCAACTTTGTATTCAGTTTTGATATGATTTATTATTTTTAGAGGAGCTTAAAGGAGCTCTTGAAGATTATGTTAAAAGACATTTCAGTAATGTTAGAGTTATTCGAGCAAAAAAACGAGAAGGTTTGATTCGAGCTCGACTGATGGGTGCACGTGAAGCAACAGGAGATGTAGTTATATTTTTAGACTCCCACACAGAAGCTAATGTCAACTGGTTACCTCCTCTCTTAGGTATCAAAGTTTCTATTCATTTTTGTGCTTTTTAGTGTTTCACATTAAAAAACTGAAAGAATTAAAAATGAAATATATGTTAGTAACTAAAATAAATGAGAATATTTTCTCTTCCCATTTTCCTGAATTTCTATTGTAGTAATACTGCTTATATTATGTGAAAAATATCTGTGTATATCTAATATTTTCAGAACTGTAACTAATGTATTTGTAACAGCTTTGGTAATAAAATTAATGTGGTTCAATTTTGAGAATATCATTTTATTTTGCAATAAAGAAATTTAATTTCTGTTAAAGAAAACCTTTTCTTTTTTATATAGAGAATTACTTTTGTCATATGATAGTAGATTATTATTCGTAAGTTTCATGAAAACAATTTCTGTTCTATTTAAAAAATATTGTAACCATTTTTAAAGACAACAACCTCATGTCAAAGGTGCATATATTTTTATTTAGATAAAGTTTACAACTTTAATTACTTTTATTTTCATTCAGTTCCTTTATTATAAAATACTAAAGCTAAAAACGTTATAGATAATTAAAATAATTTTCAGATTCTTTTATAATGTATAGAAGTATTAATTAATTAACAGTACATTAAGTTTTGTGTCTAGAATTATAGGTATAGTAAATGTTTTGGTAATTTATATTATGCATGTATGTGTTAATGGTATAAAATATTTATTCCCCATCTTTGTTGGTAAATCTAACCAAAATTATCTTTCATTAATTTTCAATTATTACAAATTTCAATAGTTGACTGACATCCATTAAAAATCATGTTTCAAATAACCAAATTAAACCATTTTTGTATACACTGATATACACAAATCACATATACTTGTATATGATTGCATTACATTAGAAAATAAATGATTGTTCACATGTCTGCAGCAGTTACTGTTGTTTTATATGGTAGTGATGTAAATACATAATAAATTCATGTGACATGTAGGATTTTGTTATTAGTTTTAAAAGTGCAAGGTTGCTTCTTTTTCATACAGAACCCATAGCTCAGGATCATCGTACTGTGGTTTGTCCTTTCATTGATGTCATAGATTATGAAACATTTGCCTATAGGGCTCAAGATGAAGGTGCTAGAGGCTCTTTTGATTGGGAACTTTATTATAAACGCTTACCATTGTTGCCAGAAGATCTACAACATCCAACTGAACCTTTCAGGTTTGTTTGTTTTATCTATGTGTACTGAGATTACAATTTAAGCTTCTGTTCAGAATTATCTGTTTATGATGTCATTACATGTTAAGGACCCTTGTTCTTCTTCAGAATCAAACAAGAATGAAAAAAAGATATAGATACCTAAAAATCATTTCTGAAATAGTGTTACATATAGAAAACAATACATTTGGCTTTGTATTAATGTTTAGGACCTCAAGCACTTTGTTTACTGAATAAATGAAAATAATAAATTAGTAGCATAAATTCTATTTATTTAATGCCATTATAAATATAGATGCATTAAAGTGAGTAAAGCGACAAAAACATCATATGTATAATATAGTATAATATTATGTGTTAAGGTATTTTTCTTATTAACAAGGTACTTCATTTGTGTATAAAAACAATAACTCTTATTTTCAGATTTGAAATTTAAGACCTGTTTATAGTTATTTATTTTTATTTTATTAAATATTCCAAATACAAATTGTGGGTCTTAAGTCTTTCTGGTTATATATATTTAAGATTTTAATGTTTTATTGTTGTATTTTTTATTTTTTTGTGTTTTTAAACTTCATTCCATTAAAGTTTTCATAGGTTTAGATGAATGAGCATGATGCATTTGTACCATACTTTTTTTTTACATCAGTTATGCTTGTATTTATTCTTGATGTATAATTATGACTGTGAAAAATTTTGTTCTTTATGTTTTTAATACATTTTTGGTACTTCCTTATTTTCAACAGAAGCCCTGTTATGGCAGGAGGATTATTTGCCATTGACAGAGAATTTTTTTGGGAATTAGGAGGCTATGATGAGGGACTAGATGTTTGGGGTGGTGAGCAGTATGAGTTGTCTTTTAAGATATGGCAGTGTGGAGGGCAAATGGTGGACGCTCCATGTTCACGAATTGGACACATATATCGGAAGTTTGCTCCTTTCCCAAATCCAGGAATAGGAGATTTTGTTGGTAGGGTAAGTACAAAACAGAATCAGTATCTGGATACTTTTTGTTGATGAACTGCATGACAACAAGAACACTGTGACACTGTATAATGAGAAAAATGCAGATCATACTGATATATAATCAAAATTTAAAATATAAATAAAACTTGTGACTGCTTGATTAATTAGTTTGTTAATGCAAACAACAGTCATAACCAAAAAATCTTGATAATTAACCAAACTTTTGTCTTTACACAATGAAAACTTTACCATAGAGTAAATGTCAAATTGATACCCTTTTCTTTAATATTATTACCTTGTTTTCTTGTTTTATGATTTAGATTTTCCTTGTTGAGTTTCTCTCATGCTGTCAACAAACATGTGGCTAAAATTTTGAAGTTCTTAACACAATTCAGAGTGTGTCTGAACTTTACCCATTGTTCTCCACTCTCCCCATTTCATATGATTTATTGTACTTGCATAAGGAGGATGTCTGTACTCTGTGCTTTTTAACTACAATGCCAAGTTATTGAAACGGATTGATCATTTTACATAGGTCTATTTGCCATTTGTTTTTGTATACCAGAATTGGTATGTTAAGCATAATCTGAAGTATTTGCTGGTTTCATTTTTTTTTCTCAGATATGTTCTGTTATAAAATTTAAACCAATTTATCTTGCACCTAATGGTACCAATGCCATGATAGCCAATTGAGTAGTTGAATCATTGTTTTTTCTACTTTCTGATATTTATGAATTGTTGTTGTTGGCTTTAGAATCAACAGAATATTAGTAGCCTTATTACTTCTTACATTCATCGTGTAAAAGGACTTTTAGCATATCATATTCCCATACTCATTACTTCTCTATCTTGCATTCTTCATTAAAAGCAGATATCACTTATATTGTGGCTCTTTTCTATCCACATTTCAGCTGATCTCAAAACTTTCACTTTGATCATCATACATCTCTTCAGTTAAACCTCTGTTTTTGTCTTTCTTTTGATTTTATCTGCTTACAATTTCCTCATGAGAAAATCTCACATCTTCATAAAATAACAATGCAAATCATTTATCATCCCTCCAGGTTTTTACTCCCACCATTTTGTAATCTGGAGTAAAAGAGGAAATTGGAGATCTACTTTCATTTAAATACACCTAGTTTATAAATGAGAAGCATATGGATATTAGGGAAGTTTGATTATTAATAGCTGAACAAGAGGTTTAAAATTTTACAATTCTAAGACTCAAGGCTCTTAACCTAATATGTTATGTCATTGCACTGTTTTACACTTGTTAATTCTGTTCTCAAGTTTGTGTGGGTCTTTTTTATTTTCCTTGGGTGCCTGTTTACAAGGCATTCATCTTATTACAGTCAGAAGATATATGATTCCATTATGATAGCAACTGAACAATTCAGGTTTCACCTTCCACATTTTATTGCACATGGATTGGGTGGAAGAGTGGAGAAATAAAAGTAAGTTTATGCATTGTGTCAAAGATATTCAGTATTTAGTCGTGTTTGTTTACAACATAACAACTCAAAGGGGAATTTTTTTTGTATTTCACAAGTAAATACTTGTTTGCATTAAATTGAATTCTAAACATATAATACTTCAAATAAAAAAATTATTTTATCTTTCTTGATTCTACTAAAATAATTATTTGTTTAAAAGGTTAATAAAAATTTATTTTTGATGAATGAACTATAAAACAAATTAATCTTTCTTTTTAATAAAGTATCCTGTGAAGTTAATGTTTTCTTTATAAATAAAGTTGTAATTTTTACAGAAGATTGGTTTGTTTCTGTAGAATTATAAGCGTGTAGCTGAAGTCTGGATGGACGAATATAAAGAATACCTTTATAAACGAAGACCTCACTACCGTAATCTTGATCCGGGTAATATTTCAAAACAGAGAGCATTGAGAGAAACTTTGAAATGTAAGCCTTTTAAATGGTTCATGGAAAATGTTGCATTTGACCAACCTAAGAAGTACCCCCCTGTGGAACCACCTGATTATGCAAAAGGAGAAGTAAATAAACTTTGTATTTAAAATTAGAAATAAACTTAAGATTAGTATTAAGGACTAACTTAAATTTCCTAAGCTGGTTCTACCTTGAGAGACATTATTGTGATTCTGACTGAAAAGATTAATAACAAGGGAACCCAGCTGATTAAACAGTGCATTTTACAAGTAAAAACTTTACTGCTGACCATGTTGATTTGCAGTTTTGCTGCAAATTACATATTTACTTGGATTGGAAGTTATTATTATTTTGCAGGATCTCCATTCATACAAGTTTCATATACATTTGCCAATTTCCATTTGCAACTTTTTACATTACTGGAGTTTCCACATTCTTGTGGGTTTGATCCTTTTCCAGTCCTTCACATAAGGTATAGTCTTGAATGATAGACTTTTTATTATTAAGGTTCATGCTATCACTAAACAACTTCCTTCTACTGTTGTAATTCTCTCTATGTCAAAAACTTCTATGTTTCTTGTAAGTTATTGAACATGAGATTTATTGAATGGCATATTCACACTGCTTCCACTTGCTTGTTGAAGTGAACCACAGCAAATGGTTTCACCTTCTCTTCTTAAACCATTCACACTCATATTTGTTTCAACAGAGTTTCACCCTGATCTTAGCCTTGGTGATGTTGTTCTTTCTGTGGTTCCTGAGACAAAGTTATTTGGTCTTCTGTTTGACTACTCACTGACTGTTATTCCTCACAATAAGCAGCTTTAAATAAAATAACACAGGCACTGAATATCTTTCATATCCTCTTTTTTACCTCTTGAACAGTAGATTGATATGATGTAATGAAGATCATTTATGTCCTCATGTTTTCTAAGCTGGATTATGAGTCTATGGTTTATGGATCTGTCAAAGCCTCTGTCTTGGGGCTTGTACATCTTCTTGGACTTCAGCTTTGCACAGTGAGTCTAGAGTTTGTACACTGAGTTCCATGAACTTCATCTTCACATTTGACATTTGCGACTTTCTTTATAATATGCCACCAAGCTTTGATTCTTACCATGGCATCTCACCTGGGATTGTGTCTTTCTTCTGCAGTTTTCTGTGTGTGCTCTTTCAGAATAGATGGTTTACCATTTATCCTTTTCATCTGTGTATCTTAGCACAGCTGGTTGAATTGGATCTATCATCAAATCATGTTGCTGAATCTGATGATCAGCCCATCCTGCTATGGTTCATTATTATTTCACTTGTGAGCTTTTTTTAGTCACTGGAGAAAGGCAGATACTCCAAGTTTAAAGTACTATCTTCTGTATGCCATAATTTTTTTCAAATCATTCTTCAGTTCCCTTTTTTTTTGGATAGCTTGAAATCAGGTGACTTTGTAGGTTCTGCAAGGTTTGTTGTGGCTCAGTGGTTGCTCACAGAATCCTTCTGCAGTTTTTATGTTCACTGCCAAGTTGTATGGCATTTCTCTTGCCCTGTATCACACAGAAGCTAAGCAGTACATTAGTTGTACAGTTTGTATACTCTTATGGTTCTCTTTCAGTTTTAGAATCACTTAATGCTTGTTCTCACCATGTTTTTTATAACATTTTAAAGAATTGGCACAGTTTTCTCTGTCATCCAATTTTATCCAGTTTTTCTGAATACGTAGCCATGCCAGCATTCTAGGGCACCCACATGCTAACACCACAACTAAGTCTGTCTGCTCTGGTACTGTAACAGACATTTCTGTTCTGCATATGGACTTTAGTCTCATGATCAAGGCCTGGGTTTGCATCAGTTGGCAGTCAGTTTGGATAAGCATCTTCATAACAGTTTTTTTTCCAGATCACACCTGCTGTTCTTGTTTAGCCATCTAGTTTGTAGAAAATTTAATGGGAAGGAGTTATCATGACTAAGCTATACATTAGTCACAGCTACTTAACCAGTCATTTTCTTTTATGTGGGACTGATCTGCCAATATGTGACCTTTGTGACACTTGGATCATAATTACCCACATTCATACTGTCATTACAAATGCAAGCTGTAGTGGCATTTTAGACCAGATGTTAGACAGTGTCATTGTCAATGGTAATACTGTCCACTTTGATTGTGTTTTAAGCTTTTTGTAAGCCATTGGCCTTTTTAATTCTATTTAGTTATTACCTGATTTTTGGACATTGTTTAGCTTTTGACTTGATTTTGTTTTCATTTTAAAAAATTATTTTTTTGCATTTATTTTTATTCTGGTCATTAGGTGCAAATAACACATTGCTTTGCATCAATAAATCTCTTAAACCAAACAACAAACTAACAGTCATCTTTCCAACCTACCAACACTTGAACATTTTTAAGTATTAAGAAAACACTGGAAGGATTACTTGTAATGGATTGGGTGCCAGAAATCTGTATGAAAGTATTAAAAATCATGTGAACTATGCTGTGATAGCGAGGGACAAGAGGCCATCCCATCTGTGTGCCATAACCAACAGAAAAGAAAATCACTTTAAAAAAAAAGACTGTGACAGTTTATTATAACTCTAGTATCTTAGTTATATATTAGAATTGTTTAAGGGGCTTAACAATCTAGGAAGGAAACAGTTTTGTAATGTTTTCATTTAGTTGTTAGCTAGAAGATGTATGGCATAAAGATCAAGTTAGAAACTTCTTGCAATTGATAGAAGTGAAAGGTCTGTATAAATACAAATAGTTGGTTATCAAGTGGTTAATGTGAAGTAATTGATGATCAAGAGAATATTGTTTGAGTAAAATTATTCATAATGAGTTAGTGCTTCTGTTAATCTATCCAGTAAATTAGTCAGAAATTTCTGTTAATTATTATTATTAGTGTATTAGGTATACAGTAATTTCAATTATTATATTAAAAAGTTTGTTTGTGAGCTTAGACCTACAAAGAATATCACAGTTAACTTACCCATAGCAAGCATTATAAAAGAAATAAATTAATTCACTACTATGGTGTTAACTGTACTTGGCATTATTTTTACTAAAGAATCAAAAAAATCCCACCCAGCAGTAGAACACATTAAAACAGTACAAAGAGATAAGAAGCTTTTATTGTACTATCATCTTTTACCTTTTCTCAAAAGAAAGCAAGTTGAGAGTTCCTACTCTATTATTGTAATATAACTTTTCCTTCTCTAAACACTTTTCAAGAAGTCAATATCCTTCTTAGGTAAGAAGATCAAAATTTTACACAGTATTCCAAGTGAAGTTTAATTAGTAATTTTTAGAGAAAGAGATAATTACCTCTTTTCACCTGTGATTGATATATCTATAAAAACATCCTAAAATTATATTAGCTTTATACTTGTGACAGAACATTGTTTTATTGGCTTGAGTGATGTGTCCACCATCGTACCAAGATTCTTAATTATAATAAATTGGGTGGCACTTTAACATGTTACTTTCTTTGTTAATTGTGAACTTATTGATGGTTTTGGTAATTGGGATGAGATTTCACTATCTGTTTTAGTATTTTGATGGAAAAAAATTGCATGTAGAACTTTATCAATTTAGTGTATTTGAAGGAAAAAAATCAAATAAGTACTTTCTTTTATGGTGCAGTTGGCTTTTGAATATTAAAATAAGAACATCTTTATTAAATATGTGATTCCTCATAATGAAAACCTAAATGATGTAAGTTGGAATAATTTGGCAAATATTAGTTCAATTTATTAATTGATTCAAGTCAATCTACAAAACATCCACATTTAACTGGAAATACTCAATTGTTTCACAAAAAGATGTGACATGCAGTTGCTGAATTGTGACTTAAATTGAACTTCACTAATATAAACAACAGAAGTCCATTCAACTAATGGCACATGCATTACATTTGCTTTATAATAACATATACCAAATATTTTTCATTAATTAAAAATATGTACAAGGTCCCTGAAATATATTCTAGCTTTTCTAGATACCATTTACTGATTGAAAATTTGTACATAAAGTTTTATCAAATTACTCATTATGTAGAAGGCTGGCTGTTTATTGCTCCCTTGTTATTTGGGCATTCAACTTTTGGATTAGTTAATGTCTATATTGATATATGTATTGTTAAAGATAAGTATGCATAAAATACAACACATTTTCATTAAATTTGGAAATGAGTACATACCTTGGTGAGATCCATTTGCACAGTTTCTGCTTTTCAAATAACTTATAATAGTTACAATATTTACTTGAATATTGTGTTATATCCTTATGAAAGGTTTCAGAGTTTAAATAAATCAGTTCAAAATTAGGCAAATCTGTTTTATGAATTTTTCAGTGTAGGTGATTTTCATTTGATAGTTATTTAAAGCACATGTATGTACCTAGCTAATAACTGTGAATGTATGTAGCTGAGTCTACATTTGCTACTAGAAAAAACTAGCTTGTTTTTCTTATTAATTAATTAACAGAGTAAAAATAAATTATTTAATTTTCAGCATTTTTTGCAGTATTCAGTTAAAATGGTGTGGGCTGCCATGTGTTTTTGATTTACTAAGTCAATTTAATATAATAGCATCCAAATACTTAATATTTTTAGGCCTTATATACAAGTTTGATAAATAAACCACTTAGTAAGCAAACCAATGTAGAAAACTCTGAAAATTTACTGATACAGTAAAACAATGTATTTTCTACTTAATTCTTCCTTTAAAATATTTAGAACTCCTTGCAGAGTAGGTAACTAAAATTTTGAAACACAAAATTGCATGACATTTTTTAATTTTGGTTGTTTTTCTTACTAGGTTAGGTTTTTGAAGTAACTTGTTTATTGTAAAAACATGGTTTTCATAAGACAAATCTGTAATTTGGATAAAAGTACAATTCATATTTAAAAGAATCAATCTGTAATGTTGGTTTTCTCACATGAAATCTTCAAGTATTTTATATTTTTGTTCTAATTCAATGTGCTAATTGATTTGAGTTTCTTTACTTCATATACAATGAAATAATATTATTCATCCAATCCTGATTAGTTTAATTAATAAAAAATCTTGTTTCATGGGTAATTAGAAATTTTCAAGCTTTCAAAATGAAAAATTTCACATTATCCTTTAGTTGAACTGCACGAAGTGGCAGCCATTTTACTAAATAACGAAATTGGACTCTTCAATAAACAAACATCTAGATTATTCAATGTAACAAAGAAGTCCACTGATTGTTCTCATTTATTGTTGACATGAATGAAATTGTTAACTGAGTATAATGTAATAAAAGTATTAACTTTTTATTAATATAATTTCTTTTTATATTTCTCATTATATTATGTACCATACGATCGTGATATTCTGATCTTCCTTTTTACTTAGGATGTGTATATTATTTCCTAGTTGTATACTTTGTCATCAAGATACATTGTTTAATTTGTATCTTTTGTATATTGTGCCAGATACGCAATGTTGGTAGGAATTTGTGCATTGATACCCGATTTCGAGGTCAAAATGAAAGATTTAATCTGGAAAAATGTATAAAAGATAATGATAACCAAGGTGGAGAACAGGTATGTATTCCTAATAAAAATACTTATATATTGAAGATCAAAAGATATCGTAGCAGTAATAATAGTCATGATGGATAACATTCAATATTGAATTTTCCAAACAAGAGAAATCTTAATTTACTAAACATAAAGTAGAAAACAGGTTTATCCCTATAGTGTAATGAAATATAAAGCAGTGTATTTCAATTAATATTGTATTTTTCTTTCATAATTACATTTTTTGCTTTGGACAATGCTGGTGAATGAAAAGAAGCTGCTCTTTTTGCATGTATTTTTGGCATGCTCGTTTTTATGATATATATTTATATTTCTAAGAAATTAAAGCAAAACCTTGAATGTTTTAAAGCTAAAATATGTTTTATAAAAGATTAGGAGTCATAAATATGGTATATTTTTCAAAGCAGATTTTATGGATGTTTTATTTAATTGATTTAAGACGTTTGCTTGTTTCTAATTTTGACATTGTCTGGTAATTTATTTATGTTATAATTTTTCATTTAGTACATTTAATCTTGTTGAATGTTTTGTTTTGTCTTCCTTTATTCCAAACTGTGTTTCTCAATACATTCAATAATTGAGTGTGTTTTTGTTTGTTTGAGAAATATGTTTAGTTTCAGGAAGTTAAAATGTATTTAGAAATATGTTTAGTCTCAGGAAGTTAAAATGTATTTAGAAATATGTTTAGTTTCAGGAAGTTAAAATGTATTTATTTTTAAGACTGAAGTATATGTACAACAACAGAGGAATTCATGTTTTAGATATAACAAGTAGATTACTCATACATTAAAGCTTGTCTGTTTTTGTGACAATAATTATATGCACATTATTACTGTTTCACTTATAAGAATGAGGCTGCAACATTTAAGATGTATGTGGTATACTTGTTATGTAAAACTGAGTTATTTTTGATCAAATAATAATTTTTACTTTTAAAATATATAAACACACAACTACTAAGGATCATCTAAAAATAAAGTAACATTTTTTTTGTTTAATTTAATTATAAGCACTAATTTTCTTCTTCACTTAAAATATATGGTGTTCAAATTTGGCTCCTTAAATACATAACTCTGTTCATGAAGGAGATTATTTCTTTAATTTAAAGATGTAAATGGGTATGGGTGGGTCTTGTTCAAGCACCATCACGTTTCAGAAATTGAATGCAAAGGACTATATTCAAGTAAGAGAGATGAAGCCCTGAAATTCGTTACCTCAACATATTACATTTGTACGGTAGGAAGCCCCCTTCTTCATATTTTTTTCATTTCTATTAAATGTGTATGCTCACTGGGTAAAACTTCTATGTAAAAAAATGTTCATACATCTGCCACATTAAGAAGAATCACTTTTATGTTTCAACTCTTTACTGCTTTGTTACTACTCGGGTTTGTTTTTTCATTCTGTAGCAGTTTGTTCTAACTTGGCATAAAGACATCCGTCCAGCCAAAAGGAGTGTGTGTTTTGATGTATCTAGCTCAGAAGCCCATGCACCTGTTGTTCTGTGGAGTTGCCATGGCATGCAGGGAAACCAGCTATGGAAGTATGATTTGGTGAGTTTCTAAATCACTTTATCTGATTTTAGTTTCTTTATTGCAGTTATTTTTATCCCTATTATTGTTTGTTTCTTTTTCCATTCAAGTCCAAACATATTATACAATGAAATGTATAATATACACAATTTGAGCTTTAATATTTATAACTGTAAAGTGGAAGTAAGTAATGCAAGTATTGCTATTATTATACTTTTACATGATAAAAATAGGCATGTTTTCTACCATGACATTGTACAAACATACAGGTTCAAAAAATCAATTAAAGAAAAATAACAATCTCTGTAAACCAATCACTTACAAAAAGTAGCCTTTTATCAAATAGAGACACATCATAAAAAGTTTACTTCCTGCACTTTTGCAATTTAGCTGCAGCCATAATGAACTATTTATTTTATATTTATTTTGAAGAAAAATATAATTTTCCTTCATGTAAATGCTTATTTAATCTTATTGAATGTTTTGTTTTGTCTTGTATTTTTAACTGTGTTTTTCAATACATTTGATATTTCAATATGTTTCTATTTGGAAAATATTTTTACTTTTAGGAAGTTAAAATGTCTATTTCTAAGACAGATGAATGCACGTCTTAAATATAACAAGTACTTAAATGCTTATTTTCTTGCTTAAGACTTTGGGAAATTAAACATTTTTTTAAACTCTGAAAACTAAATTAAGGAACTATTCTTGCAAATAATTTTCAGAACAACCAACACCTGCTACATCCTATAACTGGAAATTGTCTGGATTGTGATAGTGAACGTCAGGAACTATTCATGAGCCCCTGTGACCCAACCAGCCAGAATCAAAAATGGAAGTTTGAATTTGTTAATACATCTGCATTAGCAAGCTGGTGAAATAGTGTATATTCAAGAGGAACTGAGGTTATTAACTTCTAGAAGGAGCTTCATTTTGTCTCATGGCAGACATTGTGGTAATATGTTTACTGTACAATTTATGGTGTGACAAGGTACAACAGTCCTTTGTTTTATCTCAACCTTTGCCACTTTGTCATAGGGTGGAGTTTGAAGTGTAAATTTGAGTGATTTACTTTTATGTCATATTTTCAAGATACAATGGTGATTGAACAAAGATTTGGTAATAGAAGGTATGGTTAAAGAAATATATATTAAACTGGGGAAACATTCCAAGTGATTGCTGTTATAATTCCCAATACTGGTAATGATTATGTGTCTTTATATTTGGAGACTTAATTAATTTAAAGCTAAAATATTTTGTTGATTGTTTGGTAATTTATAAAGTAGTTTGTTTCTTTTTTCAGTAAAGGAGAATTTTTTGTTGTTTTTTCTAATGTAATAGACCATATACATACAATGTTTATGTTAGATGCTTCTGCCCATAATTTTGAATACTAACATACCTACATATATACTGTTTCATAATTCTTATAATAACTTTCCATTTTGAAAATAACCTGTGTTAAAGAATATTAACAGGAGTAATTTTTAAATAATTCAAATTGTACATAAAAATGTAAGTACTTTGCATTTTGAAATTAGCTAGTGAGGTAATAACTATTCCATTAGGCCATGCTGAACTTGGGTATTATTTCTTAAAATTGTACACAACTCATCTGCTTGTTATAAGTGCTTACACTTATTGTTAGTGAGTATTAGCAACCAAGAGTTGCTTTATCAATATAGTTCTTACACCTTTGAGAAAATTTAGAACATATTATGTTTATTGTTTTGTGAAGTCGTGGTGAGAAAAAAAATCACTCAAAATATTTTTTACATTTGTAGATTCATAACAAACTTTTTTGAATTAACTGATTTATCATGTTTATTCTTGACAGAGTTAAACATTAGACAGTTTTTAATATGTGTGTAGTGATAATAATTTGGTGAATGTTAAACATTCTACTTTCTATTGCATTTTAAATTCTTAAGTGTAATAAGACTATTGTGCTTAATAACTGACGTTTGTATTTTTTTATAATTTCTGGTTAACAATAACGTTTGTGATCTTTAGAGAAAAGGGATAGTTTTGAGTGTTAAAAGAGATTAATTGGTAATAAATCACAAACTCATTTAAGCATATACTTGACTTTCCTTGTGAATCTTGTAGCTACTTTGTTGCAGCTGCATTTATATCTATGGATATTAGAGAAAGAAAATACTTCTTAGTGTGATTATACACAAACATAATTGTTAATAAGGTAACACATAAACATAAACTGGTATTAACATTTTTGTATCATAAAACAATGTTTCTTGAAGTTACCCATTTTTGTTTTTTCAACTTTAATATTTTAGTATTTTTTACAATATAAAATTAAGAATAATGCTGTTCAGTTCTGTTTGAAATGTTAAGCCTAATCTATAGAGAGTTTAAGAATAAAATGGATCTAGTGCTTCTTCATAGCATTAAAGTGTTTTTTGCCTCATGATACTAATTTAAAATTTTAAAGTTGAACTCATCACATATTTGTCAAGCACTTTAATTCTTGTGCCAATCCTCCAACATTTCGTGGACAACTTTAGTTGATTCTTAAATTCGATTTTATTTGGTATTTCAGCTGCCAAGCTTAAGATATTTTATTGCTGTGTGTAATTATTTCTTGATAAATTTTTGATGATGGTTAAAATTTGTTTAGTTAAATATATCCTACCTACCAAGAAAGCACGTTGTTGTTGTGAAGAGTTATTGTTTTATTTTATTAATAAATTAAACAGAAATCAAATGATATTTCTGATTATATACTCATATAAATGACTGATTAACCTTTCTCCTACTGCATGTAACATTTTCCAATGTTGTGCTTATGGTAGATGACACATTTGTATATGGAGTATCACTGTTGTTGTTGTTCTGGATGAAAAATAACCATAATAGTTGTGTACTAATTATTAACGTTTGAAATAATGACAGAATTGTATGTAGTTTCTAGACTTCCTGAATAAAAATGTTTGTTAATTAAAAATAATAATTCTTATTCCAATTTTCAGTCTTATTACTAGTATTGCTCATATATCAATGCAGTTTTCAAGTGCTGTTGGAATTAGATTACCTGTAACAAAAGAACCATCTTAAAGAAGAATTACCTTTTGTCATTCCATATGGTTATTTTTCTTTCAGCAATTATTAACAGATAGCCTCTTAAAACAATTGTTTTGTTTTTAATGTGATAGACAGTAAATGCTTCAGACTGTCTTAAATGCTCACAAATTTTATATGTGTAAAATATTTATCATAGTAATTACCATCTCTAATTATTTTCTTTTCCTTTACAGTAAATTAAATATCAAGAAATATTGTTTACTTTTTATAATAACAAAAACTAGTATAAGACAGTTGTAACTTTCTTCAACATTGTGTTTATTATAGATAACATGTAATACGTTTTTGAAGTAAAATTATTACATTGGTTCACTATGGTAGTATTTTATGTTAAGTTGAAAAGCACACAGTGAAAAGGATAAGCAATGGTGTTGTCACCAAAAAATGTTATACTTGTAAAATCTCTAACAAAGAGATATATAAAGCTCAATGAATGATTTTGGCTAAAACCGTTGACTACGATTTTTTTCTTGAAACACATTTTTATACCAAACTTTCTTTTATGCCTTTTTAATAATACCGAACTTTGTTGCTGTTCAAATGTGCTTGCAGTGTAATGTGCTTAAGAATCGCTATATCAGTTAACTTACAATTCACTTTTATATTTGAGTATAAAGACGAAACGAATTTTTTTTTACGAACTCGTCCTAATGAAAATAAAACTATAATATTAGAAAGTGATTGTAAAAGTATGTATTGGTATTATTATTTTACAGGTAATTAAGGTAATGTAGTATCAGTTCCAAATCTTATATGAACTGTACCCTTTAGAAATCGTGAGATAAGTGAAGGACTAAAAGTTCGAGACACTGTTTATGATTTATCACCTAACTTGTACCACGTGGAAACTACACAAGATTCAATGCAAGTAACCTCAGTTACTCTTTCATGGTTCTGTAACGACGGAAAACGTGGTAAACTCTATATCATTATCTAGTGAAAAATACCAACTTGTACCTTGAGAAAGCTTTCATTCGTATTTAGTCACGATGCAAATGGAAATCACCAATTTAATGAGGATGGAAAGCACTGCTTGTCAAGAAAAAAAATATAGCTATTAATTAAAGTAGTATACTCTTCTCATAAGCGTGGATTAAAGCTCTTGAGTATTTCCAGTGGTTTAATTAAGATATAAACATTTAAGCATTCACTAATATCACCTGGGTGATATTAGTAGGAAACAGATGGTGAAACATAGGAGGGGGGGGGTAATTCTAAGGAGTAATGAATGGGCAGACAAAAATCAATAATCTGATGTCTCGAAAGAAGCTTGTTACCGAAGTGATATTTCCGTCTTTCACCATGCAGCTGACTTCTGTCTTCTTGCTGTCTCGAGGGTTTAAGAAACGGTACTGTTTTTAGAAGTAACAAATATTTCTTCCTCTTTCATATTTATAAGCCACATTTAACAGAAGTACTTTTCTATACTTATTATTGAACTAATTACTCCGCAATTCCACAAATATGTACAATTTTTGCAAATCTTAAAGAAAGTTAACAAATACAAATTTCAAATATTTCCAAAACCTCCTTTGGAACGTGTTAAACGTAAAATCTTACTGTGAAGATTGTTTGGAAAAAAACAAGTTACTTAGAATACTTGTAAATGTCACGCAATAGTATTCACAAAGCTATTATAAACCATGCAGTAAAGCACGTTTCTTTTATTTCAGTGATTAATGGTATGTTGAAATCTAGTCTATATTGTAACTAACTCCTACTAGTGACGTAATTTTCTATTGTGATTTGTAACCTACAAACTATAAAATCATAGCATAAATTTCACTGGTTCATTAATTAATCTTGAAAGCTCTAAACATTTTGGTCATGATATAACTTCTGGAACAGTGGGTTACAATAATACACTTTTATTTTCTTATGGTTTGATAGCTCCACATGGCCAAGCGTGTTAAGGCGTGCGTCTCGTAATCTGAGGGTCGTGGGTTCGCATCCCGATCTCGCCAAACATGCTCTCCCTTTCAGCCGTGGTGGCGTTACAGTGTGATGGTCAATCTCACTATTCGTTGGTAAAAGAGTAGCCCAAGAGTTGGCGGTGGGTGGTGATACCTAGTTGCCTTCCCTCTAGTCTTACACTGCTAAATTAGGGACGGCTAGCATAGATAACCCTCGAGTAGCTTTGTGCGAAATTCAAAAAACAAACAAACAAACAATCTTATGGTTTGACATCATTGTTATTTAAAGTATTTTTTAACATTACAATTACCTAATACATTAGAAAATGAATGAAAGCTTACGTTTACATTGGAAATGAAATACCGTGATATTCTACTATTTTTGACTACATTATTATACAAAGTCTTAAAAAATCCCTAATTAAACGCTCTTATTTTTGTTTAACAATTTTAAAATTGATTTCAAGTGAAATGTTAATATTAGAAAATATTGATGTTACTTCTAAATGTCATTCTGTAATAATGTTATGTATTTAAAATAAATGGGGAAACTCGTTATGTACCAAAAGAATCTATGTGTATAATAATACTTTCAACTCTAGATCTATGTTATGTAAATATCATGTAAATGTTGTCGAGAGTATTATGTAAATGTCATGTAAACGACAACCATGTCGAGAGTGTTATGTAAATGTCATGTAAATATCATATAACGTCGTATTTGAATTCCCATATTTATTATTTATAATTCTATATTTATATTATTGTTTCGAGGTTTAAATCGGTGAAACTTAAAATAACATTTTAGAATTAATTAAAATTCATTTAGAAATTTTTTTAAAACTAAATAGATTGATCACTTGTATTGGCCTGGTGTTTGTACTGTGGAACTCTGGGAAGTTACGCGATATAGTATATAAACAGATGACGATGCGAGGGAAAGAAATCATCCACTTTTGCTCGGGTCAAGAAGTGAATCATCCACTTTTACTCGGATCAGGAAGTTTGTCTTGTTTGAGAAAGTTTAAACTGAATTTGCGAATAGAGCTAGATCGACTAAAGCGGTGAAAAATTTTATTCCGTCAACCTTTACAATTCAGTCGAATTACGGATTATATCGAAAGTCAATAGGAATTGGACTGTGAACTTTTGTTTGAAATTACCCATTCAAACTTCGAAAATTTCTCTGTGGGACTGAATTCAACGCCTAGATTAGAACTTTGGATTTCGGATTTGGACACTTATCCTGGATCATATTATTAAGCACAGGCCAGTACTTTTTTGTATTGTAAGTTGTTTTGATGGTTGAAATTGGATATCTGTTATTGCCATTGGATAATTTATTTTGTGTCTATCACATAAGTAGATCATTATAATAAATTAAACAAGCTGCTATCTGTGTCTTTCTGTTGCGTTCAGTCCGCAATAAAAAACGTAACAATCTGCTAAACCTATGTTCCTTTAGCTTGTTTGTTTTTGAATTTCACTCAAAGCTACGAGGTGTGTCTGTGCTATCCACCCCTAATTTAGCAGTGTAAGATTACAGGGAAGGCAGCTGGTCATCACCACCCACCGCCAATTCATGGGCTACTCTTTTCACTAACGAATAGTATGATTGATCGTAGCATTATAATACTTCTACGGGTGAAATGGCAAGCATGTTTGGTGTAACGGTGATTCGAATGCGCGACCCTCAGCGAGCCATGCACTCTAATCACCAGGTCATACCGGCCCATTGCTTTATCTCTAGGGTTTCGGGTTGTCTCTATGGTAGAACTATGGATTTCGGAGCTGAAAAAACGGGTTATAATCTGTACCGTGATACAAAATATTGTCAGTCTAATATGTGGGTACGTTAAACGAATGACAGCGTGGATGGTAGGGTGCTGTTTTCAAGGATGCCTTTTTTATTTTGAGTAGTTTAAAATTTGCCATTAACATGAGTACAAAATACTGTTTACTGTATTCTATAGCGGGTCAACTGTAATTTTACAGATCTTAAGATGCTTAAATCCGGACCCCTCGCTGGTACAGCGGTAAGTCTACGGATGTACAACACTAAAATCAGGTTTTCGATTCTCCTCAGTGGATTCAGCAGATAGCCCGATGTGGCTTTGCTATAAGAAAACACACACACGCTAAAATTCGTCAAGTTGGACAGAGCGCAGATACAATGTAGTTTTGCGCTAAAAACAACATTTTATTACAGGAAAAAATCAATATAGGAATTGTAAAATTTATGTTCAAGTGAGAAATTTAGCTCTCGCTGTATTTGTATAAGTTTGTAATCGATTTTGGAAGCTTATTTTAACGTAACTCTTTTTATACACACGTTGTTATATCAGAATTTGTTTTTCAACTGATATTAGTCGGATGATAAAGCACAAATGCATACAGAAAGTTGAATATTCATACACTTTGTTAAGTTGATAAATATTAGTATGTGTCACACAACTACGTGCTTTGTTGTTTTTTTCCTAATACTTAGCATGAATATATATAGCAAAACTTTTTTATTCATATTTTGAAGGTATTTTTGGAAATAATTGTAATGAAAGTTGAGGTATATATAACTTGCGAATAAATTTGGACACCATCATCATACTGACATTACTTCTATAAAACAATCCAATCAATGACAAGGATGGCATGTTACTTATAAATGTGTTCTACGTAAGGTAAAACTAAAACGATTCATGTCTTAATGTATAAACATGTAGAAAAGATGGCAAGTATAATATTGCATTCTATTTAACGCCAATACTTGTATAAAGAACGAACATTGGAAGAGCAGTGTGGACTTTGGGAAAAATGGGTAATTACATACCAAATTTCATAAAGAGGATATATACAGTAGTGAGATGTGACATAGCATTACTTGTGTTGTGAAAGAAGAGATAAACGCTGAAACTAATAACTTAAAGAAAAACGTCTAGTGGTTGAAAATAATGACTAAACGCAAGGGAAAAAAATACTAATTATTATTCTCTATATCAGTCACATATAAAAGTTTCTATTATTAGCCAAGCACAACAAAAAATTATTGATTAAAGGAATAATTTATTAACAGCAGGTTATACTCCAATTCGTTGTAACTGTCAAGTTTTCTCCTCAGATTTCATTTGTGCATGTATAAAAAAAACTTTAACAAATGATAAATAAAAATCTAAAGCATAAAATTTGCATATCTCTGACTATTCAACCATAAGTGTGAGGTCATTCAATTTATGTACAGCCCTGACTAATTTATGTTACAAAAGTATTAAACCTTCTTGGGTGAAGATTTCAAGACTTCCTGAATTTTTTGTTCTTAGCTGGATAAAGAACAGTGAATTCAAAAGCAATGTATTTTTGACTTGCTTCCCTCCCAAACAAATCACCTGCTTCTTCTTCAGCTTATCTTCTTTTTTATTTTTTGTTACTATACCTCAGTTAAAATTGTTTTTATTTTGAAAATTCTTATCACTGTATTCTTGTGTTTGATAAAATATTCCATGTGAATGAATAATGCTTGTGCAGTACACTTATTTTTATTCTACACTTTTGCGTATTAATTCAGAACGTCATTCTACGACTAGGAGTTGGTTATCATAGAAGTTTGAAAGCTGAAATAAACTCATTCTTCTCTGTTAGGGCCCGGCA
Organism: Carcinoscorpius rotundicauda; assembly: GCA_011833715.1. Lineage (NCBI taxonomy): Eukaryota > Metazoa > Arthropoda > Merostomata > Xiphosura > Limulidae > Carcinoscorpius > Carcinoscorpius rotundicauda. The sequence continues at coordinate 43,939,103 of CM022391.1, read as the reverse complement.
TTGCCACGTGTGCTAAGGCGTCCGACTCATAATCTGATAGTCGTGGGTTCGAATCCCAGTCGCACCAAACATGCTCGCCCTTTCAGCCGTGGGAGCGTTATAAAGTAAGAGACAATCACACTATTCGTTGGTAAAAGAGTAGACCAAAAGTTGGCGGTGGGTAATAATGACTAGCTGCCTTCTCTCTACTTTTACACTGTTAAGTTAGGGACGGCTAGCGCAGATAGACCTCGTGTAGTTTTGCGCGAAATTAAAAAAAACAAACAAATAATCTTTTATGTTTTCTATTCTCTTTTACCCCAGCCAACTTGAGAGATGTTTCTTCTATTAAAACTTGCTTGTATCGAAATGAGGAAACTGATACAAAACCAAGCTTGGATGACTTCAGATGATTTACAAGGAGATCATTTCCAAAGATAATATGTTACCCCGCAAAACAGCAGTATTCGAAAGGGTTCTTATTCGTCAGTTGATTTAAAATGTTATCAAGTCAATGTTTTTATTATCAGCTTCCTAGAGGTATCCAGGATACAAAAGACATTGTCATGGTGCAAAAGCACCAAAGACTGAGCATGTTGAGATCTAGCATATTCAAAATATCTCCAAAGATGGATTGATGTACCTTTGATATGAAAAGAGGGGATCCAGTTAATTAATTATATCTTTCAACTGACACCATTCTACTTAATTGTAAAATGCATGCTAAAGGAGCTATCTGTAAAATCAGTATTAGCAAAATTGTGGTCGTTGATATTAGTGAATGTCATAAAGAAGGGAGTAAGACTCGTCAAAGTTTTGTGTTCATTTTAATTGAAAGAACGTAATAACATGGATCAGAACACTTCATTAGTCTGACGAATACCTCCTACCTGTTTTTTTTGGTGTTTTTTTGGCAGTCTGCCAACGATTCAGTAACTTAGATCAGTGTATTGTTACTGTCATATAAGACTAGACTATGAACATAAAGTAAGACTACTTTTGGTATTCAAGGTAGATTTCATGAGTTCCATACCATATCATTTGGTCTTTCAGGAAACTAATGGAAAATGTTTTCCACTTTTTGATATTTGTCATACGTATCTTTTATTGTTGCAGAACTACAACTTAAGCCAAAAAAATTGAATTTTTGTGTAAATGTCTCATTTCTTAGGCATAAAGGCTTGGCATAGCCAGGTGGTTGTGGCGCTCGACTAGTTATCTGAGTAGTAAGAGTTTGAATCTCTGTCACACCAAACATGCTCGCCCTTTCAACCTTTGTGGCGTTATAACGTGCGGTCAGTCTCACTATTAGTTTGTAAAAGAGTAGCCCAAGAGTCGACGATTGATGATGATGACTAGCTGCCTCCCCTCTAGTCTTACACAGCTAAATTAGGGGCATTGTAATATGTTCACAGCTCTTGCAAATATTGTAAAGGTGAATGACTGAATCAAACTTACAAAAAATAGAGAGCTCGTTTTTGAATTTCTCGCTAAGCTACACGAGGGCTACCTGCCCTAGCCGTCCCTAATTTAACAGTGTAAGACTAGAGGGAAAGCAGCTAGTTATGACCACCGACCGCCAACTCTTAGACTACTCTTTTACCAAAGAATAATGGAATTGATCGTAACATTATAACGTTCTCACAGCTGAAAGAATGAGCATGTTTAGTGGGACGCGATTCGAATCTACGACCTGCAGATTGCTTGTGAAACGCTCTAACACTTAGCCATGCTGGGCCCAACAAAAGAGAAAGAATTCTGCCTTCACGTAATATTTTGAAATATTTCAAAGTTGTGCACAAGATTTATCACTAACAAAAAGACTGAGTCTACATTAAGCGAAGTAAAAACTGTTAACAGGTATTTTAGTCACTAAATCTGCCTTAACTAATGTTATTTTGTTAGTTTATCTAAGACAAGATACTCCGTTCTTACTGCATACAAGTGTCAGTGATAGTGACGTTGGAAATGATTACTCTAAAACAAAATTACGGAAGTAATTATTTGTAATAACCGGTATTGTAAATTATATTATTTTTCATATATTAATATATGTTTGTATTAAGAGAAAAAACTGTGTATATTAATCTCGTTCGAAAATACCATAACGTTTATGCATATTAAAGCTCACTTAACTTCTAAATAAAAAGCAAAATACCCGGCTATTTGAAATTGTAATATGCAACATAATAAATCGGAATAAATAATAATACATTACACTTACGTTGGCAACAATATTAGATCACCAAACTTTAATAATCTAATATTGTTACACACTATCAGCTTGTTCAGTGGTATGGCAATGCAGAATTTTCATTTATTTACCAAAATTCGGTAAAGTATCCAGAACATAGGTATAATGAAGCTGCGATAGTCTATCACAGGATTAACGTTTTAACATACACCACCGAGAATGTAAGAATAGTTGGGTTTCATAACTGACAGCTTAGATATTTTGGTAGGATTAGCTAAAGGAACTAGACATGGCTTTGGAACTACTTACTACTCAATAGGCTGGAGTGTGACTGTCACAGAATGATAAATGCAGCGTGAAACGTAATCTTTGGCACTAACATATTAGTTAGAAGTGGTGAAATGATATGATATACCAACACTGTGATACATACAAACAGAAAGACCAGTACTGTGAAACAGTTGGTAATTATAAGGTTTCTGAGGCAAGAGATTCTTTGAAAGTTATATAGTATAAAAATGAAAAAATAGCATTTGAATATTATACATTACATGAACTTTCAGAAATGGTTATTGTGAACGTGTATTTTCTATGACAAGAAGTAGAAAGGTATTGTAACACTATACTCTGTATATAGCTTAGAATTAATACGTGCTATTCCTGAGCAATCTTAGAAAGAAATTTTAAGGAAATAGATTGGAGTTTATCTGGCCTCTCTCACGTCGTATAAAGGAATTGGTAGGTATTAATCCCTACTAAGTATTTTATAACATGAGTTGAAATTGACATTTCAATACAGTTTATGCTGATAACTTAGGCAAGCAATACATATCTTGCTCATAAGCACCAAACGAAATACATACAAATTTCTGAGCGAATTTCAGAAGTTTTTAGCTGTTCTCCAAACTTGTTAATGTTTGAATATTAAATACATATCATTGTGGATATGATATATAGCCCATCATTTAGTGATAAGTATTTTGGAAGATGATGTGTGTGTAGAGAAAGACAGGGTAAAACAATCTTTTTTAACTTTGAATGTAGTTTTAACCATTTAAGATAGGTGAAATAAAATGAAAAACGTTTAAAATGAACTATTTTTCATAATTATTGTTGTTAGTTCAAATAAAGATTAAACATTCGACTTTTTCTGAATATTGAAAAAATGCGTTTCTTGTGGGCGGGGCTTTTTAACTTTGAGGTTGGATAAAACGGTTTCCAAAGATAACGTAAAATAAACCTGATCTAATTATAACAAATGATACTTAATATAAAATAGGTACTGTATTTAGCAACTATGTTTAATTTGATCACTTAATCCATTACTAAGACTTACCCTCCAGATCAGATAATAACTAATTACAATTGTGTTTAATTACAACTAACGAATTTAATATTTTACGTATTTGTGACTGTGTGTGTTTAAAACAAATACTATTATTTTAAAACTTTTAAATAACTAGTTGTATATATATATATATATATATATATCAAAGTCGCATTTCTTTGTTGTTTCTCACTGTGTGATGATTCAGAGTTGTACTAGTGACTCTAACTATACCTAAGTACTAAGGTTTATTTATAATAATTTATTCTACTTCTACAAAGTTCTCAATTCTAACAAATGAAGCCTGGAAATCTCGACCACAGGAACCGTATTAACCAGTAAACGTTGATCTACCCTTAATATAACTGTACTTTTTTCAAGTAAGCTTTTAACTCCACACTAAATATATTACTTTGAATGTTTTACAGTTAGTCAGTTAACACTTATTCAATTTATAACCACTTTATTAATTTTCTATTGTTTTATTGTTACTCTACATGAAATTGTTCTTAGGTCTTACGTGACAGTGAAAGATCCAGTGATAAAGGAGTCAGCAGTTCCATCAGGAATCAACTGTTAAGGTCAAGTAAAGTTTTCTTTGAATTTTCATATAATCTATTAATATCAAGATTGTAGTAGTTTTTGCCAATATCTTAATTAGTTGCCTTGAGGTGTAAAATACTGTTACTATTTTGCCTTACTTAAGAAAATTTTGTGAACTTCCTTTCTTTGATATTTTACAATATAAATTTAATTGTGATTAATATTACAATGCAAAAAATAATCTTTTTAGTCTTTGTTTTTATTGGGCCAATACATTGTATGTACACCTAGCTATCTACATCTTCTATCGAATATCTATTCAATTCTTAGGGACTTCAAAATTATCAGATAATTCGAACGAATCCACTAATAAATTACAAATACAATATAATAATTAAAAAGCTCTAATTTGTATTGTAATTTCGACAAGAAATTTAATACAGTATTTTTAAATAATTTGTTATATATATTGATTTCTACAACATTCTATTTTGTGATAAAATTCTATAAAAAAAACCTCTTACCAGCCCAAGGATAGATTAATCTAGAATAATCCACCTTTAATATTCTAAAATGTTTTATATTTCTGTTTCGTATTTATAGCAAAACTTTTAAAGCTATTTGCTTACAGCCGTAATTTTTAACTATTAATCAGATGGTTTGAATTGAGTACGAAGCTGCACAAAGGGCAATATATGATCTTCCCACTACGGGTATCGAAATCCGGTTTCTAGCGATGCGAGCCCGTAGACCTACCTTTGTGCCACTGGAGGGCCAACGAGATGGAAGGCAGTCAGTGAGAGTTACATTAAGCATGATTAAAATAGTGATTTATTTATGACCAGTTCAGTCATAAATATTATTAATGGAGGTATACCGCGTAAAATAAAAATATGCACATTATTTCAGTTTCAACACAATAGCATTATAATATAAAAACTGAAATTAAAAATGTTTTACGCGGTATTAAAATGTTTTGTTTTATTCTTCAGCAAAGTTTTAATCCTTAAACCTACAAATTATATACAACAGAAGCTATAATTAGAAGACATAAGATAAGTCAAACGGTTGGGAGAAAATAACTTAATGAAAGAACATTATGTAACGTCACTCGTGTAATTCAGACATCGAAAAAAATTCTTCCAGTGTTCCACGTTGAAAGGTTTTCAGTAGGTTTCTTTAAGATTTCCTGTGAATGGTAGAATAAAATGGATCGTCATTTTGGCACACATTCATGGGGAGTTTACAGACAGTAAATGATGGCTAATAACCTACAGAGGCAGACTCAATGGAGAACATTTTTCTTTTTCAACGGAAGAATCAATATTATTATTTTCTTCTTTTTCAACCGTATATTATATAAGAATACACCTTATCCTCGTGAAAAGTATACGTATTCTTTGGTTGATTAAGGGTAGCATAATAAACTATATATCTTATGTACCCTGTTACAATTAAAATTAAGCGGAAAATAAACAACATCAACAAAAAATTAATGCATTTTTGCTTCTTTTTAAAGAATAACTTTTAATAAAGTACTTTATTTTTTGGTATTAACAGTACTTGCACATGTTATGTTTTATGTTCGTTTCATAAGATATGAGACATAAAAGGACGTCAAGATTAGAAAAAACCATAACAATATAAAGTCGTTTGCAAACACTCCCCGTGTTGTCATAAAATTTCTTTAGAAATTTGATTCTTCTAAAAACAGTTACATAGGCCACCATAAATCACTAGTATGAATGGCTGTAAATAATAGCGAAGTTTGTGATCTATCTTATTTTAGTATTTTAATAAGAAATTTATAACACCTTCAGTACTAATTTTCCAACATTAATGTCTAACAAACCATGGTTCGAGGTGAAGTAGTCACTCACGTCCACTTATGAAATATTCGGTCTTTAATGTAACGATGTTCTGTTAATAATGGTTCATAAAACTACATGCTCCGTTACTTTATTCCTGAATACGTGTGCTGCTAACTAATAGTTGTAAATCCAATTCTTGTGATATAACGTTTAGATTTATTAACTGTTTCGACATTCTTGAGGAATACGTTAGTGATGTATCTCAGAACGGGTATTAACACTTTTATTGATAAGGAGAGAGGTTTCGACCTTCCTATGTCATCTGCAGGTGAAGAAAGACAGAGTTTGAATATGACTGTTGACGGACACATGTTTTATGGACGAGAGCATAAAGGAGTACAAGATTATAAGGGGCGTTGCAAGTGAATGATAGGTTATTAATTAGTATAGGTATAAAGTTGTTCCTTTATACTGATTTAATTTTGATTTAAATTGCTGTATAAGAAGGGCTTCTTTGATTTTGCGATAGTTTTTATTTGTTTCCCTATTTAATATTTGTATGTTTTCTATGGTTATGTTTTGTTTATTTGATTTGCAGTATTCAAAAACGTGTGAAGCTGTTTTTTGTTCTTTTAATCTAGTTTCCATTTCTCTTCTTGTTTCTCCAATATAGAAGTCGTGGCACTTGTTGCATTGTGTTTTATAAATAATATTGGTGCTGTATTTGTCAGTGTAGTTTTTACATAGTATAGTCTTTAGTTTCGTATCTGGTTTTTGAATAACTTTTGTGTTTACTGGAATGCTGCGTTTTGTTGTGAGAATTTTAAAATGTTGATTACTTTTTCGCTGACGTTGGGAACACACGGTATGCAGCAGTATAAGGTTTTGTAGTTTGTTGTATCTTGGGATTTATTGTTGTTTGTTTGTTGTTGGTCTAGGTGTGTGCGTATAATTTTTTTCACGGTTTTTTGAGGAAGTTCGTTGATGTTGATGAAATATTATTTTATTTTGTTTATTTCATTGTTAATTTTGTTTGTTTGTTTGTTTGTTTTGAATTAAGCACAAAACTACACAATGGGCTATCTGTGCTCTGCCCACCACGGGTATCGAAACCCGGATTTTAGCGTGTAAGTCCGCAGACATACCGCTGAGCCACTGGGGGGCTTGTTAATTTTATTAGGTGAATATAGTTCTGTGGCTGTGTTTATTTGGTTTCTTAATATGTCGAGTTTTTGTTTTGTTTCATGTGTTGAGTCCCAGGGAATGTACACTTTAGTATGGGTGATTTTTATGTTTATTTCTGTTTTGTATTTGTTCCAATGACCTTGAGGTTAAAAATTGCTATTTGGTTAGTTTTTTTTCCTGTTCACAGGTGAAGTAATGATGGAGTGTATTGAGGTAACATGATTTGAAAAACAACAATTCATTAACATCAACAAATTTCCTCAAGAAAACCGTGATCTAGTTACTGTGAGGTAACTTTGAAAGTAACCATTTCAAAGGTGGCCCTCGAGTTTTTTAAAAGACTAAACAATTTGATACCCCTTCCCCAGAGGCACAGCTGCATGTCTGCAGTCATATAACACTAAAAATTGGGTGTTAATGCTCGTTGTGGGTACGGCAATGATAACCCATTGTATAACTTTAATGAGCTCCTATTTCAGATGCTACAATACAACTTTAATGCTTTTTCATTTTGTAACTTTTTCGTGACGCCATTTTGGATCGAAAGGGAAACAATTTGTAAGTAGGTCAAATGCATATATGGTGCTGACATGCAGCGTTGAAATTAGATATTATTGAGAACGAATTCACTCGTCCGTGGCACTGTGTTACCGATCGGCTTGGACGAGTTATCTCGTCGTGAACAGGTTAATCACTTTTTATTGTCTATGTCCGTGAATGCCATTTGCTAAACACTCTCTCCATCCTGAATATAAATGGCAGAATTTATAACAAAGGATTCCATGAAATTAACTACTATTTAAAGTAAAAACTGATGAAATGATAACTTGGTAAAGCACGTGAGACACATAAGCCCACCATATGTGTGTGTGTGTGTTTTGTTTTAGCACAAAGGTACACAATGGATTATCTACATTGCTTTCATTTCAAGAAATCGAACTGCAGATTTTAGATTTGTGAGTCCCTAAAATTACCGCTGACCAAATGGAAGGGAAAAAACAATCTGTAAATCACACATATATATATATAATTTTAAGCACTTATGCGAGCTTAAAAAAGGGTTAAAAATAACAAAGGGGACTTATTTCTATAGATTCACGTTCTTCTCTAAATATTTTCATGTTTTCATTATTTTTTATGATTTAATTGAAATTTGTTGCAACTATAATGTTTAGTTTTGATTGTATAGAATTATCAAGTTTCGTCGACAGGAAATTTCAACTTACATTTCATTTTATACCATATGTTTTAGATATCGCACTTAGTATGAGATGAAATACTCAGAATAAATAGACAGTTTTGCTCATTACCTTTGTGCACAAACCTAGAATATTTTATAAATATTGTGAATGATTGTGACCTGATACTTGTATTTCAAATCATTATTTTTTTTTATGCATCAGAGAATTGATGTTGAACGATGAACCAATACCAGACATTCCATAGAAGCATTTTTCAAAATAAAACTTATAAGGCCCATTCGATCTTCTCCTGTAGATGCTTTGGAAAGTCAATCAACTGTACACAGTCGTCTTTCCTTCGTGTTTTGTTGTTTGATTTTTGCTCTCACAATTGTTCATCGGCGATACTTTACGTGATTTGACAGGTATGATTCAGATAAAAACAGGAAGAAAAGGAATCGATTTGATTCCAGTTTAGTATTTCGTTCTTTTCAAAAACTTTATTGGCCATGACGGGAGGCTTCGTCACGATACAGTTTTGTCAAAGGTTTTCATTACTTTGTAAAATGTGAATTTCTTTTGCGCGTAATTTTAACCCAACTCTCTTTTTATCGTTTATCATTCAATTTAAATCTAAGATGATGGATCTGTTTAACAAATATTTGCTTTTCAAAACATTTTTATGATAACTTTTCACTACAAATAAGTTAAGGATTCAATTTTTAAACGTTTCAAAATTTACATATTCCATCTTAAACAATGTTTATTAAACAGGATACATTGTTAGATACAAAGATTTGCAAAATTTAAAGATTTTATAAAAAAATAAAATACAGAATAAAATGATGAAGTTGATTACAAGGCAACCAAAAAAACAAGTAATAACATGATAATGCAAAAATTATAACATTCAAGGATCCAGACTTAATTGTAGTGAAGCTGTGTTATTATTTAGAGTTTGAAGCTGATTTAGTTGCTATAAAAACACTATAAAAAGTGTAAGTGTTAATCATAAAAATAATTCAATATAAGAACGATTAAGTTTCAATTTCAGTGGAAGTGTAAAGTATTATATTTAACCTTTTAAACATTCCCTGCATTGATTGGTGTTAGTATGAGTAAATTTGGGTCAAAATTAACTTATTTAGACCTGACATAAATTGACATTCCATTTTCCAATTCAAGTGTGTTTGTACGTGTGCGCGTGCTTATCTTTGTTCTATAAAAGCCACTTAGGGCAATCTGCTGTGTCTACCGAGAATAAACAAACATCTGATTTTAGAGTTCTAAATACGAGGACTTGACGCTGTTCCGATGGGAGACTTCCGATTGATAACAAAACGTAGGTTGGCCTTTTAAAACCATTTTTATTTCATTTACAAATTGTTACCTTTTTATGGTGAGACGGCATCTTGTATGATGCCTAGATGTTTCTGTGTTTTTGATTAAGCTGTTCCATACGCTGATTAAATCATGTAGTTCAATAAAACACTGCTGATAGAGCATAAAACAAATAATGAGCCAACTAATGTTTTTTATGTTCAACAATATATTTTTCTTATCTTTGACATCATTTGTGTCATAAAGGTAAAGAGGCTTCCTTTCATTAAAATATTTCTATCAAATTTCCAACATTGCTAACAAATGTGTCAAAACAATATACATTAAAATAATGAATAGATAGATGTTTTGAAGTATAATAAGTATAATATGAGAGCAAGATCATATAAAGTGCATGTTTATTTGCCCATTTCAACTAATAACGTTATTTTCACTTCATATATAAAGATCAGAATTCAAAAACATCATATCGACCAGAGTAATACGTTAGTTGAGCTAAAAACAAGTAAGAAGCTGCCCACACAGTGACATAACTCTTCTGATATTAAATAAAAATAAAAACACGAAACGTTTTGTTTTTTAATTAATTTTTGATCACCCCCAACACACACATATAGTTTGGTGCTTGAAATAAGGTTTTTGTTACTAAGCGTGATTACTTTTTCTTTTTCTGAGAAATTTAAGATTGTCAAAAATTCGTAGCCTTTCTTAAGAACTTTCATACATATATACATACTTCACTATTGTAGATAAATTTTTGCAGCTAGGCTACTTGTCCTGTAATCATCTTATAAGTTTCAAATGTATTAACCATTCAGTGATGTCGAGAAACCCACTTGTTGAGAATTTTATATGCAAAAACGGCTCGTTTGGGTTGAGAAAATATTTTACATAGAAGAGCGAACAACGTTTCGACCTTCTTCGGTCATCGTCGGGTCCACAAAGAAAGAGGTAACTGACCGGAAGCTGACCACATGTTAAAAATTAAGTGTGTGTTCAGTAAATTTGAATCCCGTAACCGTGTCATCTACATATCTATACCAGTATAGTGGTGGACGTAATGCTGTATTAATTGCTTGTGTTTCAATTTGTTTCATAAAAATATTGGCTAGAACCGGTGATACTGGGTTGCCCATGCTTAGGCCATTTGTTTGTATATAATTTTGGTTGTTGAACATGAAGTTTGTCTTTATTGCGGTGAATTCTATGAGGGTTGCTAACTAGTTACTGGGAATGTCTATAGTTGGGTTAGGGTTTTCAGGCTTCTGTTGTTGGAACTTCTGTAAAGAGGGATATAACATCGAAACTGGCCATTAAGGCTTTATGATTAAGTTGATTTAGATTAGACTTGAAATTGAAAGAGTCTTTGATGAATGAGCTGGCTGATGTTACATATTTGGAGAATGCCCATGCCATGTATTTACCAAGATTGAAATTAAAAGATTCATATGTTGACATTATTGGTCGTATTGGACAATCTGGTTTATGAGGTTTGGGGATGCCGTATATTGGCTGTATGCGCGAGTCGGTTTTACGTAGGTAGGAATAAAGTGTTTGTGAAATTGTGTAAGCTTTTTCATTTGTAGTAGTAATTTGTTCAGTTGTGTCTCGTGTGTCTTTGTTGGATTTGTGTGTATTTGTTTAAATTTGTTCGTGTCTGATAGGATGTTATTCATTTTTTTGTATGTATTCATTCGTGTTCATTATTACTATAGCGTTACCTTTATCTGCTTTTAGAATTTTTATGTTTCTGTCTTGTTTCAGGTTTTTAATGGAATTAATGTCTCTTTTTGTAAGGTTGTTTTTTAGTTTTCTGTTTTGTGAAATTATGTTGATAGTTTTATAAGAAAATTCTTTGAAAAATTCGTTTAAGATGTTGTTTTTAGGTGTTTCTGGAAAATATAAATTTGTAATTTTACCTGGGAAGTTTGGCTGTTGGGTGTCAATAAAATTATCTAAGTTGTCTTCTTTCTGTTGGTTGTTTTTGTTTTTTTTCTTTGTTATTGCTTTCTGTAGAAAGTATCACAAGTCTCCTGGCTAGGTCTTCTAAACCATTCTATGGTTGGAATGTACCTAGGTGCTATTGCGAAGTTTAGTCCTTTGTTAAGTAGATGTATCTCGTCTGTGTTTAATTGTCGGTCGGATCTGTTAATTATGAGGTTAGTCAACGGTTTGTCGTTTGGTGTCTTTTCTGTTGTTTACATCATAGTTTTTCTATTTTTTTGTTGTGGCAGATCTTTTTGTCTCTGTCGTTCTTAGTATTGATTTGGTTTATGTTTCGTTGTACAAGTCCGTAAATTTTTTCAATCACATTAACTTTATACATCCCAACATTAACTTCACATGTGAACAGGAAGAAAGCAATCAAGTATCATTTCTTAACCTCAAAATTATAAGAACCGACACACAACTCAAAACAGAAATCCACCGAAAAATCACCCATACTGGACTATACATTCCTTGGGACTCAGCACATGAAACAAAACAAAAACTCAACATACTAAGAAACCAGATAAACACAGCCATAAAACTATACTCAACAGTTAAATTAACGATGAATTAGACAAAATAAAACAATACTTCATCAACATCAATAAGTTTCCTCCACAAACCGTCGAAAACATTATACGCATACACCTAGACAGAAAACAAAATCAACCAACAAAAGTAAATATATCTCACGAATCAAAAAATCACGAAACCATATACTGCTGTATACCATATATTCCTGACATCAGCAAACAAATAACCAACATTTGGCAAAAACTAGTAACAAAATATGACATTCCAGTTAATACCAAATGTATTCAATAAACAGTCACAAAACTGAGGTCTATGCTATGTAAGAATTACACTGACAAACACCACACCAACATTATTTATAAAATACAATGTGATAACTGTCACGACTTCTGTATTGGAGAAACAAGTAGAAAAATGGAAACCAGATTCAAAGAACATAAAATGTCACATTCACACGTTTTCAAACACTGTAAGTCAAATAAACACAACATAACCATAGAAAACACTAAAATACTAAATAAAGAAACAAACATAAACAAACGCAAAATTAAAGAAGCCTTACTTATACAACAACTTAAACCCAAAATAAACCAATATAAAGGAACACCATTATACCTATATTAATATTATAGATAAAATTATGTATTCAAATATCAAACCGCGCCCTCTACATTGCGACACTCAGTTACACAACCCCTTCCAAACATGTGGTCAGCTTCCGGTCAGTTACCTCTTTCTTTGTGAACCTGACGATGACCGAAGAAGGTCGAAACGTTGTTCGGTCATCTATGTACAATATTTTCTCAACCCAAACGAGCCGTTTTTGCATGCAAAAAAGTATTAACCATTGTTCTGTAGAATGTTATAATGAACACGTAATGATCGTCACGGATATGTTTTTTACTTCTACAACTAATTTCGTTTCTTAATTCACTGCTGTTGAAAAACATTAAAATTATTGTAAGTAACTTATAAAATAAACTTCTGGCTGATTTTTTATTTCCTTAATTTTAATTCTTGAGTTTATTTGAGAATTGAGATTTAAATAAAAGTTTTCAAGTTATTCCTTTTTCATAATTATGTGACAGAAATCAAACGTGTCTATAGATATAATATATAAGTTTTCATTTCAAAGATGTCTGTTTCGTGTTACGCTTGACAGAAATACATCATCTACCTTGTGTTGTGTCAGAGTTTCCAAAATTCTTCATTCTTCAGTCAGTAAGAAACACCGATCTTATGTAAATTGAATAGAATGAACATGATGGATGTTAACATCTAAAGTAATTCACTTATCTTAAAATTAAAGCTAAAGTTCATTTCACTGGGTAACATTAAATTTTTACTTCGTGAAAATAGGACAAAATTCAAGTATGGCCTCGTTCTCGTTTTTTGGATGTTTAAATCTAAATGACCTATTTTTTCCGAATTTTCAAGGTTAGACAGACTTAAAGATAACATACACTTTATTTTCAAGTGTCAGGTTTTTACGTATGTGTGGACAGATTTCTTTACTAGGTGTCTGTGATTTTTGTCGATAAATTTCAACATTAAACGAACAGCACATAATTCACTTGTTTTGAAATATTATATTCAAAACAAGTCAAACGTAGGAAACAAATTTAAATAATTGTCTCTTTTTCGTCAAAGTACACAGAGGCTAGTTCAGTTACTTTAGAACATAATTGACAAGACAAATTATTCTCTTCTGTTCTGTTGTTACAATGCAATCTGGGATAATTTCGCTTACTTTGTGCTATTTATTACCTTAGTTGCATCTAAGACTTTAAATAATTGTATTTTTACATTAAAGTTCACAGAGGTTTGTAAAATAACTTTAGAATATAATTAATAAAACAAATTATTATTTTATACTTGTTTGCTGCAATACAATCTGTGGTGATTTCACTTGAAAAGCATGTTCTTTACTGCTAAACTTACAAACACACATTCTGTATCGAAATGACTATGTCACTGACTTTGTCTTACTTAATTCTAACTGCATATTGGACGCGCTTTTAGGAGCAGCCCATTTGACTCAATAATCGTCAGTCTACAACAGTTGAACAACACAATGATTGATTCATACAATTACGTGAACAAAACCTGCAATAAACTATTGCTCCTAAAAATAAGTAAATTTGACACTAGCGTTTCACTTAAATTAAAACACTGGCAAATATCTAACATTACATTTGAATTCGAACAATAATGGTACGTTGTGAACGTAATCATATCTTTAATTCAGTTTTAATTATGATACACAAATCCCAATTTCTCTGTATGAAATGTTTCTTAGCAGATTATACAATGCTTTAAATAGGAAATATTGCTTCATAAAGTATTTATTGAATTTTAATTGTCTAACTTAAATGTTGTACATTCTCTACAGCCGGCACAGGCAGGTTGTTAGAGTGCTTGACTCGCAATTTGAGGGTTATGGGCTCAAATTCCAGTCTCATCAAACATGCTCACCCTTTCCAATGGTAAATATATTTCATATATTGCACTATTTCTCAGTAAACTGCATTGAGTCTTTATATCATTTCAAGTTCATCATGCTATGAACTGGACAGACAACATTCTTGGGCTTTATGTTTAAATTTCGCGCTAAGCTACATGAGGGCTATCTACACTAGCCGTCCCTAATTTAGCAGTGTAATTCTAGAGGGAAGGCAGCTAGTCATCAGCGTCCACTGCCAACTCTTAGGCTACTTTTTTACCAAAGAATAGTGGGATTGATTGCAACTTATAACACCCCTACGGCTACAAAAGCGAGCATGTTTGGTGTAACGGAATTAGAGCCCGTGACCCTCGGATAAGTCGTGTGCCATAACCACCTGGCCATGCCAGGCGAGGGTTTTATACAAAAGATATTTAAATATTAACCAGAAAAGTTTGTTATTAGGACAAAAATCTCAATGCTAAAGAAAACGTGTCTATGTTTAGTTATTCAATAAAGTAATGTGATATACTGTTGGCATGAAAAGAGAATTTCTTATTGATCATTGTCTCATATAACGCATAAAAATAAACATAGTTTCGTGTTTAATATCCTATTACAAAGTTTTCTTACGTAGTGGTAATAATAAAAAGGTCACAACAGTCACAAATTAAAACAATTTTAATGATGACATGTAACTTATTGGTGCACGAATTACAATATTTTGAAAAACTATCTTTAAAATAATTACAAACATAAAAGAAAATATTTTCAGTTTAAAATTAAAAATTACTTTGTCCTATAGGTATTTAAATTGTTATTTTTGTTTTCAAGCCAGTGCATCAACAGATCGTATTGAGCTCTTACAAATATATCGTATCTTGAAGTATTTGAGTCAGAAACATGTTTAAATTTTGTTTCTTTCTGGTTAAAAAGCATGTAAGTTGGTCTTTTCTACAGAAGTTAAAGTCCTTTATATGCAGTCCTTAACTGTGACAATCCTATTATTCGATCCTAAGTAGCAAGAATGGACGAACAAAAATTAGAATAAAATAGAAATCAAAATGAGGGAAAACAACATTAAAGGGTAAAATATGGCTTTGTTACTCTCTTTTTTTTTGTAGATATTTCAACAAATCGATAAAATACATGCGATAAGAAACTGAAAACAAGTCTTCTTGGATTCAGAAATGGCAAGCTTTGTATAGTATGTTTACTTTTTCTTATAAACATTCGACGAATGTAGTAAATGTGATAAACATTGCGGTGACTTAGTGATACTACAGTCTAGTTTTACCCCTATTCTGTTTATAAAAATTAAAACTAAGATTTTGTCGTTTGCAGATTTTTAAAACTGTAGTACTGTTTTTTGTTTTTTTTGTATTTCGCGCAAAGCTTTACGAAGGCTATCTTTGCTAGTCGTCCTTACTTTATCAGTGTAAGAATAGAGGAAAAGCAGCTAGTCATTATCACCCACCGCCAACTCTTTGGCTGAAAGGTGAGCATGTTTAGTACGACAGGGAACCAAATCTGCGACCCTCAGATTGCGGGTCGAACGCCTTAACCACGTGGCCATGCCGGGCCGTATTTGTTTTAGAATCTATATTGTTAATTTTTATAAATTGAATATGGTCTAAATTTACCAACAGTTTGTTAAGTCTAGATTCTCAATTATGCCCTGTTTTAGTTGTTAAAAAATGTATTGCGAGTTAAATCCTACAGAGTTCATTAAACAAATATTTCGATTTTGACAAAAAATAATCCTCATATTTCTAGTCATTTATCTAAGTAATGCTATCTTATGTATTTTTTCTTATGTAGCAGTGCCTCCGTTTAGCCCCCCAGTGGCTCAGCGGTATGTCTGCGGACTTACACGCTAAAATCCGGGTTTCGATACCCGTGGTGGGCAGAGCACAGATAGCCCATTGTGTAGTTTTGTGCTTAATTCAAAACAACAACAACAGCCTCCGTTTACCAGAGGATGGATTGATCGGTTGTTTCGGAAGCTGTACAAGATTTATCTGGTCTAACTTCCAGTAATTTGAACTTAGAGGCCAAAGGTAAAGCAACTAATCAAAAGTAACCACCGTCAATTCTTGGATTATTTTACTCAAATCAAGGAAGTAATTTTTAATCTTATAATATGAAACACATTTATTGTGTGTTTTTGTAGCAATGAGACGATCCTCGAATTCATAGTTCGACATGCTGAACAAATCACCGGACGGGATGCGATGCTTGCTCGTGCAGGTGTCTTCATTACTTTATCTCCTACATTTACGTGCACATTTGCAAGGATTAGAATGAATTAGTCTCTTACAGTATTCAAGAAGATGACGTCAATTCAGAGTTTCTGTTTGATCCAATCTTTTCTGCAAATAGAACTTCTTGTAGTCGTTCACCATTTACTCTGTTATATTAGTGCGATATTACTTTTGGATCATCAACAAAGATTTAAACTGACATCACTAAATTTAAGAAAAGCACTTCTATATCAAAGATGTTTTACTTTTAATTAGGAAGTGTAAAAGGCATTTCTTTCGCACTTGTTGAATGCTTTATCAAATGCACAAGTTAAAGAGTTTATCTATTATTACTATGCTTGCTAATAAGATATTTTCCAACTCTAGACTGAAATTTGAGATGAAACATAAATGATTTTACTGAGATTGTTCCTAAAGAATATCTCTTGTGTTCTTACGATTTTATGAAATGAAATTTCACACAGATTTTTAGAGTATATTAGACACAGATGTAAATAATCATTTACTGTTGATAAGGTCTTTACAATTATATGTATTTGAATATGCTGCTATTTGGCTGAGAGGATTATGTTGTTGTTGTTATTTCTGTTTTAGTACAAAACTACACAATAGGCTAACTGTACTGTGCTCATACTAGAGTTTAGCGTAATAAGTTCGTAAACCGCTAATCTACCAAAGAACGAAACAATTGTGAAATAAAATAAATATTTTGATAAAGAAAATAATGTTTAAACCACTAATTGAATTCAAACGATAAATACCGGATTGTTTCTGTTTTGTATATATATATATATATATTTATGTATTTTTGAACGCAGGGTAAACAATTGCTCAAAAATATTAATTTTCAAGTAGTTAATAAAGTGGGTTGTTGTTATTAAGTGTTTCAATTGAAAATTATTGCTTATAATATGAAGTGATATGGCTCAGCATGGCCAGGTGATTAGAACGTTGGACTCGGAACCCTTCCTCCAAAACATGCTTGCTCTTTCAGCCGTGAAGGCGTTATAATGTGACGGTTAGTTCCATTATTCGTTGGTAAAAGAGTGGCTTAAGAGTAGCCGTAGGTGGTGAGGATCAGTTGCTTTTCGTCGGCCTCCCACTGGGACAACAGTAAGTCTACCGATTTACAAAGCTAAATTCGGGGGTTCAATTCCCCTTGGTAGGCCCAAGAGATAGCTCGCTGTAACTTTACTATGAAAAACATACACAGAGCACTCCCTCAAGTATCACACTGCTGAATAGTACATAACCTTTATGCAGCTTTGTGTGAAAATCAAACTATACCAATAATTTGATATTATCCCTTCTGACGGGAAGAGACTGACTTCCGAGAGAGGTTGTCAAGTTATATCACGTAAGGGTAATCAGAAATAACCAAGCTAATTTTAGATAAATATTCCAGACATTTACATCATTTACAACTAAAATAATTGAAATTTCAATTGAAAAATAAATTTCATTTTTAGTTGAAAATAATAAAACATATTACGAAGTTCCCTTTATACGAACACTAGTAAGAAGGAATATATTCCTTTCATCGAAATAAAGAGTGTGTGTTAAAATTCTGCTAACATTATTCTTTGTTAAACACCTCAACAAATTAATCATCATATTTTGCGTTGTGAACTCCTACGTTAGTATTAGATCCAAAGGAAAGTTAATCCAAATCGTTCAACTAAGTACTATTATCTACAACTCTGTAAAATTACTGCATTTCTATAGTCAGTATCGTTTTATACGATTGTGGAAGATATAATATTTTTAGATATATTTTATATTGCCGCTATATAACCTCGATGTAGATCCGAGGTAACCAGAGTGTCAAGTGAGTCGCAAATGAAGTCGCTATAACAAGTATTTTAAACTAGAGTATAGAATATTGTAGTAACTATAAAAAGTAAGTCAGTGTGTTGGACGATAACATTGACATACAAACTATTAAGTACATAAAACTAACATTTGCGACAATATGTTCTCCTTTTTCAAGCCCTAACGTCCATCAAAATATCATTTCCAACAATACACTCGTGTTTTATGAAAAAAAACGAAAGAGACGGCTTGAATTGTTACTAGAAGGTATTGGATCTGTCAGCTTCAGCTTACACGAGTTCTCAAGAAGACCAGTTTTCATGTCTCATTTATACTAGCATCAGCCGAGTCATTCTTCTTGCTATATGTTTATGACATTTTTCTGATCCAACTCAAACATTCAATGCAGTTTATTTCACTCAGGAGTTTCTATAAAATCGCTATTTACCAAAAACTCTCGTCAGTGTTATATTTTATAAAAATGTGGAATTTCTTTTTACTACAATTATAATGGCTCGAAAAAAATAACCAGCTAAAGAAATGAGCAGTTTTTGTTTTTTTCATTCCTGCCCGTTCTTAACAAAGCTATTATTTTGCCATCTTCTTGTCGTGTAGCTTTATAAGAGTTTTACGGTGTAATGCTAATCAGTGTGTTTTTGCGTGAATTTTTCGTCTTCATTTCAATAATTTTCTATGTGGGACAACAACAGGCTTACAGAGTTTCACCACCAAACCCCTAGATGTAATTTCCAAGATGGACACAGAAGATAGACTAATGTGGCTTTGTTGTAAAACAAACAAAAACGTCTCAATAGTTAACAAATTACTGATAAGAACCCTTGAATAGAATGTTTGCTTTGGTTTGAATTTTGCGCAAAGCTACTGGCAGGCTATCTGTGTTAGCCAAACCTGATTTAGCAGTGTTAGACTAGTGGGAAGTGATCACCATCACCAACAACTCTTGGACTACTTTTTTACCAATGAATAGTGGGACTGATCGTTACATTATAACTCTCCAACGGCTGAAATGGCGAGTATGTTTTGTGTGAGGGAGATTCGAACCCACGACCTCCAGATTACGAGTCGAGTATCTTAGCCACCTGGCCAAATAGAATGTTCACGACATAAGAATTTAGGGTTTTAATTTTGTTTTGTCCCAGTCCAATATTCCATTTAATTTGAACAGCCTAAGTAAAATTTAAGGAAAATTACACCAGGTACTGAGGCAAGATTATCTAATACTTCTTAAGAAAGGGTCATTTTAACGTCCATACACAGGTATATTCTACTTTATAACCACAGTGGTATTTCTGTCATTACGGTCAAATTATGCAAGAAATAATGTTCAGATGACTGGGCCCCCCAGTGGCTCAGCGGTATGTCTGCGGACTTACACGCTAAAATCCGGGTTTCGATACCCGTGGTGGGCAGATCACAGATAGCCTATTGTGTAACTTTGTGCTTAATTCAAAACAACAAACAACATCAGATGACTGGAGCACTCATTCAGTAGGGTTTACTATACTCCCGGAATTAACCTCATAACTCTGAATATTATCAAAAAATGGAACATATGTAAACATGGAAAAATCGTGTGCAGCTACAATTTTAACATATTTACCGTAGTTTATATATATGGTTTCAAAAATACATAAAAGATCTCTTCTAACTATCGAGGAGAAGCGACCCGTGATTTCAGCATAGTATATCCGAAGACTTACCGCTGTTTTACTGAAGAACTGGACAGAGTTCCTACAAACAAGTTTTGATTTTGATTGTTTGATTCAAACAATGTGTTTGAAGAAAGAAGCTGTATAAATAAGCAAGTTCGTATAGCATAAGCATCAATTTAATGCTATTTAAAACGCCAGATTGCGTTAAGATGTAATACCGACATATAACGCACACGTCAAAATCGCTAAAACTTCACTTTAATTTTTTCACTAACACGTTAGTACAACGTATCTGAGATAACTACTTCTGTATAAAGAAAAGTGAATATCAGATATGCAGTTTGGCTAGGGAGATTACAGGTGCAAAATGTGCAATAAAATATTTTTTGTAAAATTGATCGACATTCCCAATGATAAGAACTGCAACTATATTTCGTTATTAATATTATGTCAGGATACCAAGATTACTGGCTCAATAGAAAAATTCATAACTATCTAAACTGAAAGCCAAAAGTAAGATTAGGGGAAAATATTCTGCAAAATATGCAAGATTTAACTAACAATTAAATAAATTTTGCTGTTTGAAAATAAATGACTTCAGCTCTCATCTCTCACAAAAAAAAGAATATCACTTTTTTTTTTGGACGAAGGAGCAAAATAGAAAACAAGTGAATAAAACCACAACACATATACACAAAATAATAACTAAATGCATATGCAAAATAGCGACCCTCAAAAGTACGTAAACATTTCTCATCCCTCAAGTACAGTGATACTCATTGAAATCTGAAACTGATCCCGTCCACAAGGATCAGACTATCTTGAAAATTTTTTACAACCTTCGCTGGTTGAGCTAATCAGAACCAAGTAAGCCTCAAGGGAGAAAGCTTACTTTCTTAATGACTATCATGTTTCTGATAGCAGAGTCACAAAATAAATTTGGTGGTCCCAAGGCACTAAGAATTAAAAAAGAAAGAAACAACATGGACTGGCAACAACTATAACACATTTACAGATGGACAATAGCAGATATCACGAGATAAAAAAACAGAAAAAATAAACATAATTTTAAAAGCTTCTGTGAAATAGGTTGTATAAGAGTGAAATTCATGACAGAATTCTCAACTTTACATGTAATGAATGTAAGATTCAAAATATATCTATATTTAGCGTCATTTGACCTGGTCAAAGTTAGTTCAGTTTTCACATTTAATAACCAAATAATTTAATTATTTTCATAACGCTTGCATATAATGGATGCAAATCACATCATGCTTAAAAGAATTTCGTTCAATCTTTTATTTAAGAGAAAAAATAAAAATAAATAAATTTTATAACATTTTTGTACCAGTTAATCAAGTAAAGTAAAGTACTTCATACCGAAGTTGTGAATCTTTACAACTAATACAAATTGTATAAGATATTAAAAAAGTTTAGACCTTAAATACCATCTTGTCTGCCCCCACCCAGATATCACTTTATGTAGTTTGGGGCTTTTAAACACACAACAATGACTTACTTATCCATTCAACGTGAAGGAACAAAGGTATTTTCTGTGTTGAATCTATTAAATAACTACAAAAGTAAACTGCTTCATGTTTCAAGATGTGTTGTAACCTACAGTTGCGTGGGACTGTAAAATATATTCTCATAAGGTTAAATTTTAATTTAGATTCTAGTTGTAATTATTTCCATGTAATAAATATTTCGAGTAAAATAGCTACAAAAGAATAACAAGTATTGAGACAATTAAGAAAGATTTAGAAATTTAGCAACATTTAGGTAAGGGGGTGTAGCTGCATTCGATTGCAAATAACGAGATCCTCGTTTCAATCCCAAGCGCCCCCTTGATTAAATTTTCTAGGCCTGGCATGGCCGAGCGAGTTAAGGCATGCGCTCGTAATCTGAGGTTCGCAGGTTCGCATCCGAGTCGCGCTAAACATGCTCGCCCTCCCAGCTGTGGGGGCGTTATAATGTGACGGTCAATCCCACTTTTCGTTGGTAAAAGAGTAGCCCAAGAGTTAGCGGTGGATGGTGATAACTAGCTGCCTATCCTCTAGTCTTACACTGCTAAATTAGGGACGGCTAGCACAGAAAGCCCTCGAGTAGCTTTGTGCGAAATTCCAAAAACAAACAAGCAACATTTAAATAATATAATGACACTTTTAATTTATAAATTCGTGTTATTTTTCACCAAATTGTTATTTACTTTTCGTTTTACAAAGTTACATATGTCAGTACTACAGCACAATAAATGATAAACACTTGTGAATCAATTCTCGCGTAAGAATTAGATTTGAAAACTTCAGCGTGCCGAACTGTGAATCTGTGAGCTTATTATTCACTTTCTATTGTCACATAAATTCGCTTTGCACATTTGGTTGTGATTATGCAAACAAATTAACAGCTAACTCCAACTATTTGATCAGATGAGACTAGCCGAAAGTAAGCAATTGGCTCTGTTGAATGGTTGCCCTCTCTTTATTCAATTAGTTCTTTATTGGAGACGTCTATGTGCAGATATTCTCTTCTGTAGTTTACGTGAAAAATCGTAAAACAAGCAGACATTCTTCTTTGTTATAATATGAGTTAATGCAGACTTTAACTATTCCTTTCATTGTACTTAATTTTAGTCTAAGAGGTTATTCATACACCAATACTGTAGTGTACGATGTGATATGTCTAATGATGTTAGATACGCATTATTGTGAATTTGGACACCTGTAACACTGTTAACTGTTTTGCTTCATACAAACATGATAAAGGTAAAAGTTTTATAAAATATACAATTCATTGACATTCGAAATGCATACTTAATTGTAAATAAAAATTAGTTACTTAGATTTGTAATTTTATGCGTATCTGGTGTATTTAATGGACATATTTAAGAAAACTCAAAACTTCACTATTCTACAATTGCAATTTTCCCTGATTACCTACAGTAACAAGAACATGGATGTTTTAACTGACTATTTTAGGTTTTCAGTGTGTAGCTTGTCTCAGTGGCTTTGTTCTATGGAGTCATAGTAGGATGGTTTCAAGTTTAAGTCTGACCCAAGTCATGCTGGTGTTACTTAAGTAACACACTTTGCTCCACTCCACTTATATACATCATGTGTACCATCTATTATCTGTTCTTATTCATTTGTGTCATTTAGAACCTAAGTTGAAAAGCACTGACTCGATGTGCTTTACAAGGACTTCTGAAGTTTTTCAGAATGATACAATAAAAAACCTCCAAATATGTAACATCAGCCAGCTCATTCATCAAAGACTATTTTAATTTCAAGTCTAATCTAAATCAACTTAATCATAAAGCCTTAATGGCCAGTTTCGATGTTATATCCCTCTTTACAGAAGTTCCAACAACAAAAGCCTGAAAAGCCTTAGAACTCTATATCCGAGACCCTAACCAAACTATAGACATTCCCAGTAACTAGTTAGCAACCCTCATAGAATTCACCACAATAAAGACAAACTTCATGTTCAACAACCAAAACTATATACAAACAAATGGCCTAAGCATGGGCAACCCAGTATCACCGGTTCTAGCCAATATTTTTATGTCACAAATTGAAACACAAGCAATTAATACAGCATTACATCCACCACTATACTGGTATAGATATGTAGATGACACGGTTACGGGATTCAAATCTACAGAACACACTCTTAATTTTTTCAATCGCATTAACTCTATACATCCCAACATTAACTTCACATGTAAACAGGAAAAAAACCAATCAAATATCATTTCTTAACCTCAAAATTATAAGAACCGACACACAATTCAAAACAGAAATCCATCGAAAAATCACCGGTACTGGACCATACATTCCTTGGGACTCAGCACATGAAACAAAACAAAAACTCAACATACTAAGAAACCAATTAAACAGACATAAAACTATGATAACCAGCTAAAATTAACGATGAATTAGACAAAATAAAACAATACTTCATCAACATGAATAATATTCCTCCATAAACCGTAGAAAACATTATACGCACACACCTAGACAGAAAGCAAAATCAACCAACAAAAGTAAATATATCTCACGAATCAAAAAATCACGAAACCATATACTGCTGTATGCCATATATTCCTGACATCAGCAAACAAATAACCAATATTTTGCAAAAACTAGTAACAAAATATGACATTCCAGTTAACACTAAATTTATTCAAAAACAAGGCACAAAACTGAGGTCTATACTATGTAAGAACTACATTGACAAACACCACACCAACATTATTTATAAAATACAATGTGATAACTGCCACGACTTCTATATAGGAGAAACAAGTAGAAAAATTGAAACCAGATTCAAATAACATAAAAAGTCACCTTCACACATTTTCGAACACTGTAAGTCAAATAAACACAACATAACCATAATCAGTGATGTCGAGAAACCCACTTGTTGAGAATTTTATGTGCAAAAACCTGACGATGACCGAAAAGGTCGAAACGTTGTTCTCTCTTCTATTTAAAATATTTTTTCAACCCAAACGAGCCGTTTTTGCATATAAAATTCACAACATAATCATAGAAAACACTAAAATACTAAATAAAGAAACAAACAAAAACAAACGCAAAATTAAAGAAACCTTATTTATACAACAATTTAAACCCAAAATAAACCAATATAAAGGAACGTCATTATACCTATGTTAATATTATAGATAAAATTATATATTGAGACATCTAACCCCGCCCTCTACATTGCGACACTCAGTTACACAACCCCTTCCAAACATGTGGTCAGCTTCAGGTCAGTTACCTCTTTCTTTGTGAACCTGACGATGACCGAAAAAGGTCGAAACGTTGTTCGCTCTTCTATGTAAAATATTTTCTCAACCCGAACGAGCCGTTTTTGCATATAAAATTCTGTCTTGAGTCTGTATATATGAGCTTATTTTTACCTTTCCATACTTGCACATGTAATGCTTTAATTATTAACGTATTCACGTCAATAATACAAAATATTAAGAGAGAAAACACCCAACGGTAACTGGACACTGCTATTAAATTAATTACGATATTTAGAAAGTATAACGTCAGATGTGGAATGCTCTATGTTGGAAGATACGAATTTTCATGTAATTTTTTTTTACTTCAAAAAAGTATAATTGGCATAGTACTTTAATTGATTAAATCTGTTGCACGTCCGAACTACTTTTGGTAAAAATATATTTAGGTGGTATATGTTTACTACGTTCCTATTTGTAGTGAAAATGTTTATATATTTTGTACATGACTTTCGTTTGCTAGTCATATAAAAAAACTATATCAGCTCATACTGATATACATTATTGTTTACGATGTAATTAGAATATCAATTAATCGACCATAAAGTACCTTGATTTATCAAATAGAACCAATTCAGGCTTAAGGCTAATAAAAGTTTATCGAAAATTCAACTGTAATTTGTATTACATCGAGAAATACATACATATAAATTTTATTTGATGAGGAAGAAAAAAAAATATGTTATTTATAAGTCATTTTCCGTATTTCGGTTTGTGTGTGTGAGTGAAACTCCAGTCATACTCAAACTTTTGAACCAATTGTCATCACAGTTAACTCGAAGACGAAATTGGATCTCCTAGTGAGCATGGGCTCTTTGATTTTAGACCCCTACTACTAATATACGCATGCGCAGAAATATGTCTTTTAATCCTTTGACCTAGGAATCTCAAACGTTGTAGGGTAAAAATTCACTCCTCAAGGTTTTTAGGTGTGGTGTAGTGTGATCCCCAAAGACGTAATTGCGCACGCGCAGATCTAACATTTTATCGCTTTCTTTAGTCGGCCTGAACATTGACAGACAGATGGTTTTAGAACCAAGTCGATCATAATCATATTGGAACTGAACCCTGAAGCATGAAACTCCGCATGCGCAGAACTACATAATTAATATTTTGATGGATGAATTTATATTTTTCGTTTCAAAACAATATATATACACATTCTCTACACTACAGACTTTTATAATTTGTCTTCACTATAAGTCACCCTCAAAATGCCAAAACGTAAGAAGTTCATCCTCTTTAAGCCAAAGACATTCACTGTGGCAAGCCAACTAAACACCAGAGGACTGGAAATCTCAACAACAAAGAAACATGGAATCCACCGCAGCTGCAAGAGCTGGAATCTTGACAACTCAGAAACCGAATATCCACTTCAAAAGCAAGGGCTGAGCAGCCATTGCAGCAGTAAGGGTTGAAAAAATACCTCATTACATACATTTCGACAAGTCTGAAACAAAACAATTACTGCACCAGTATGGGCTGAAGAAACACCTCGATGCATGTATTTTGATAAGTCAGAGAAATCAAATAGCTACTGAGGCATCAAGGGCTGAGGAAACACTTGAACACTGTCGACCTCAACAACTCAGAAACCAAATGTCTATTACCTTAACCAGATCCAATGAAGCACCACAACAAAGTAGTATCAAAGGTAAGACCAACATGCTGCTACTGCAATAATAAGATTAAACGATCATGGCTGGAACAGAGCTGCTTTAAGTTACCAACCTGAAATAGATTACTAGCTTAGGATATTAATAGGCTCTATATCACTCACTTGCTAAAAATGTGGTGCTAAAAATGGAAAGGAGAATCCAAGAAAATGTGCTATAGTGATGTGAAAGTCAAGTTTAGCCTTGTCGAGATCACTTTTGAGCCACTAAAGTTCTCGATCAAACATCTGAGTCAAAGATATTTCCAGCTAATATCAGGAAGTACGATTCTTACTTTCATTTGAAATCTTTTGGTGCACTACAGGAGAGAGTGTAGCATGGATTTATGCCCACCTGCAAAGTTTAAGACCAAGTTTATCTTCAAATCTGATTCAGTTTGTTCAGATTTACTTCATGTGAGACGAAGTTCAGCAAGACAACCCGTGATTCAGTAACGTTTCTTGTGTTCAACTAGATACCGTCTTCTCCCTCTAAGAGTTGTTCCATCAACACAAATCATTGATCAGAAGTTTCAAACATTTAGCTAATTCAACAAGTCATCTCCAATGATTATGAGGTTGTAATCAAAGTAAACAAAGTCCATAGGGGTGACAGGCATGGAGATTAAATGCTCCAGAGTGTGATGAAGTCATTGTTATTATGGAGAATGAAGAGCACGCTAAAAATCCTTGTTTTTCGATACCAAAACAACATCGATAAAAATAATTCACGTGACAAATATAGATTATGATGTCTTACAATATAACATGATCCTGAGCCGAGATAAAGGTGGGTGTCATTTACAAATTTTTAAAATTATTAAAGCGATAGGCCAAGCTCATTCTAACAAAATTGTGTCCTCCAAGAACTTCTATTTTTTCTTAAACAAGAACAGAGAAGGAGGAAGCCACACCTTAAGGCGTGCCAACGTTTTATACCAGTATGTTTTGGATGAGTATGCCAAAACTGAGAGTTAGTGTTTTTGTTACTCTCAACTCAATAAAAAACGCCTCTGTGTAGAACAGTATGCTTGTGTCAGGTATACTGTCAATGTTGATTGAGGTGTTAATGCTCATAATGTGGGTAAATTGATTATTTTGACTTCACCCTTCACAGGTGGGCAACGATATGTGATTGAGAGGACTCATGATGCAAAGATCTTTTTCAAGCAATATGGCAGGCTTGATCACTTTTCTTGCAAACTAAAATGAAAGGATACCCATGCTGAGGTTTACCAAACCCAAACAGAAGAACATGATATAATTGCCAGGAGATTTCAACTCAAAGCTGATGAACTAATGAAGCTGCTCCATACAAACAATGGTGATGTCCTTGAAAAGACAAGTTGCAACATGTAAACCATCAAGTGGCAAAAGAGTAGTCTTCTTTATTTTCAAGTCTTGGTACAGTTGATATTCATGTAAGTAATTGATAAATTTATCACATCATCTAAAAATATTCAATTTATCTACTTCATAGAAGGAAATCCTAGAGAACAGGACTTGGCTCCCAAAAATACAGTCATTTTGGCACTTTTTGAGTTGTGTAAAATTGAATCATTTGCTTTCAATTTATTCTGTCATGAAAGTTTCTACTACTACACCTGGACTACTCAAAAGAAATGGAAATGACGTGTTGCTGATGGCAACTGTGATACAGGCGTAGGAAAAGTTTACACAGTTCATCTAAAAGAACAGGAAAGCTGTTTTATGTGAATGTTAAAAGGGCAAAGCAATTTTAAAACCGAAGAGCAGTCAAAGGAATTGTCTAGAAAATATACAGGGAAGCTTGTTATTTTTCTGGCATCCTTGAAGACCATCAAAATCTTAATAAAGCCATTATAGAGGCTACTGTTACTCAGTTCCTTTCTTGAGTGAGATTTCAATTTTAAATCATTCTCAGAGTTTGGATACAATCCAACCCTATGAGACTGTGACAGATATAAAAGGAAGACTTGTGTAAGGACTTTCTTCACAGAGCTCAGAAATAAAAATACCAAGCTTGAGGCGATTTTATGATATCATTTTCAACCAGGCTCTCATCTCTCTATTGGTGGGAAATATCTCAAGTCTATCGAACTGCCAATACCCTCCAGGGACAATAAGAAAGCTCTCGCTAGTGAGATTCTACATGAAATCTCTTATGATATTTTAAAATTTCTTGAGGAAAATACGCCAAAGCTGATGGGTGAACAGAAAGAAGCTTACACGAAAATCTTAGATAACATTTAGTCTAAACATGGAGGCATGATTTTCCTTGATGTACCTGGCAGCACTGGGAAAGCATTAATTCTCAACCTACTGTTGGATATGGTTAATCAGAAGGAAAAATAGTTTTGGTTTTAGCATCATAAAAAATTTCAGCTAATCTGCTTAATGAAGGAAAAATTACCCATTCCGCATTCAAGCTTCCATTGGATCTATTCTTACAAGATTTCCCTGTTTGCAACATTTCAAAGGAAACTGCCCTTACACAAGTCCTGATTGATTGTGTTTTGGTAGTGTGGGATGAATGCACCATGTCCTACAAGAGAACTTTGAGGCTATAAATACAACTTTGTTATGGATAGTCAGTTTTGCTTTTCACATAAATATCAGTAATTAAATAAGATAATTATAGTGCTTAACTATTATTTAATTTATAGATTAAAATATTTCAACAAAAGTGGATGTATGAATAGTAAAATGAAAAACAAGAACAACCATCCCATAAAACAACTCGTGTCTAACAATATTTTGGAAAAGTTGATAAAAAGAAGGCAAATTGACCCCGTGAGAAAGAGTATTCATATCTCATTCTTGGCTCTTCAATAAAATAATTGTTTATAAAATGTTTAAAAGATGGAATTGTATTAATACAGTATAATAGTTATATATTCAAATAGGTATGCATTTACGAATAAGATATCAATGTTTACGATAATTTTATTATATAACGAAGTATTTGTTTTGTGGAGTTGTAGTATTCTGTTTTCCTATAACATAAGTATCTACATAGAATGTAGTTAAAGCTTCGACTAGCTATCCGCTATAATCTAATTATTTGAAAATTGCTATTATGAATATCAAGTTAAGTCATACAGGTAGCGGGGACATAATAAAAGTACTCCTAAATAAAGATACTTATACTTTACAGCTCGAGCTAAGAGATTAATATGCTGAAACTCTTTACTCTACTCGTTTTTCTGGTTCGTGTAAAGTTTAATCTTACATTTTTAGAACAACATAACGACATTTCTTTTAAACTGTGTGGTTGAAGGAAGCATTCTCCACTGCAGCTGTATTGCATGAATGTCGTTTTTTGATTCTCTAAAATCACAGTATTTTGTGTTGTTACATAACATCTGCTCCATTACGCTCTGATGGAGTGATGATTGACGACGCAGCATTTGAGTTTTCAAATGATCAACCAGATTTTTCAGGGTTAGTGAGCGACTTTTCTAAAAGCTAAAACATGATAACATCGATTCGAAAATCCTTCAAAGTAAACATAAGTAAATAAACAAAACACTTAATTCAAAATATTTTATCTTGCATGTTTCGAAACTAGCAACAGTATTTTTATGACGATTAGTTTAATCCTCGTAATGTGTAATAAATCTTCCTTTGCTTGTCTCGGGGCAAGTTAGCTTGCTATTAAGGATTTGTTTGTTTTGGAATTTCGCACAAAGCTACTCGAGGGCTAACTTAGCAGTGTAAGACTAAAGGGAAGGCAGCTAGTCATCATCACCCACCGCCAACTCTTGGGCTACTCTTTTACCAACGAATAGTGAGATTGACCGTAACATTGTAACGTTACCCCACGGCTGGGAGGGCGAGCATGTTTGGCGCGACTCGGGCGCGAACCCGCGACCCTCAGATTACGAAGCGCACGCCTTAACGCGCGAGGCCATGTGCTGTTAAGGAAATCCTATGTCATTTTACTTGGTTTTTAACTGGTTAAGTATATATTTTTTAACTAAACTTCAGATGATTTTATTTGTTTCGCTATAAATGAGTTTAGCTACTTTATTTTTTTTTCGTAGATTTCTAGATACATTTGCTTGCTTTTCAGGAACCTCTAGATGACTGAACTTTCGTCTTTTTAGATAGCTTATTTTCATGATGTTTTAGACAGGTTAACTTACTAATCTCTGTGCAAGACGATATTGAGCGAAAATAGACAATTTTAATTGGTTTCAGAGAAAATCTTACAGTTTGGACAATATAACCGAGGACTGATTGTTCCCATCCCGTTTTATCAAAAACGCGTTTCACACTTTCATGTTTTACAAGTGTGACAACGAAATTCCAATTTTCTGTGAGACAAATATAGCCGATGAATTTGTTGCCGAAGCAGTTGATTAACTCATTTACTCTCAGTCTGTTACTTAAACATTAATGATGGTTCTGAGTAAAAAAACAAAAACAAAGAACAAAACTACTGTAGTATTGTTTGAAAATTCGATGAATAAAAGATAAAAATCTACATACCTTTAATTACTTATCCATGAAAAATAAAAACGTTCTTTTTACGAGACTCAAACTCATTTTACTTCAAAATAAGACTGTTAAATTAAAAATTCTGGATGTTTTTATTTTAAGTGTATGTTTTTCTTAAAGCAAAGTCACATCGGGCTCTCTTTTATGTCTACCAAGGGAAATCGAACCTAATAAAGTTAGGGTTGAAATTCATAGACTTACCGCTGTCCCAGCGGGGAACATTAGTTTACAGATTTCAACTATATAGCACCAGACAGTTCTGATAAGTTTATGTTGTAGTTCTTGCACAACACAAAGCTACACAACTGGCTATTTATGCACTACTCACTACAGAAATGGAAATCCAATTTTTAACGTTATGAGCACTCAGCTCCGTCACACTAAAGATGCTTACATTTTCAGCCGTGGGGCCGTTATAATGCGATGGTCAATCCCATTATTCGTTGGTGTTACGTTTTTTTATGTGGACTGAACTCAACAGAAAGACAGATAACAGCTTATATAATTTATTACAATAAACTATTTTATATGTGACAGATATAAAATAAATTATATAATAACAATGACAGATATTCAGTTTCAAGCTTCAAAATTAATTACAATACAAAATGGTACTGGCCTGTGTCCAATATAATGATCAAGAACGAAAGTTCAAAAGTCCAGATCAGAAATCCAAAATTCCAGTCTAGAGTGTGAATTTGTTCCCACGAAGAAATTCCGAATTTTGCATGGAGAAGTCCAGAAACAATTCATAGTCCAATAAATTTGACGAAGTTCTTTTTACGATGTTTTTGATGAATGTCTCAAATTTGTCGTTTTTCAACTTGCCTCGGTCCCCCCTAAACAGTCTTATACTTGTTGACTTTCAGTATAACCAGTAATTCGAATGAATCGTAAAGATTGACGAAATAAAATCACAGCTTTTGTAGATCTAGCTCCAGTCACAAATTCAAGTTGAATAAACACACAGCAAACGTTGAAAACTTCTCAAACGAAGATACATCTATTTAATCGAATAAAAACGAATGACTGACTCACTAACTCTCCTCACATCGCCGTCTGTTTATATATTAGTAGGCCTACTGTGTTCTCGAACAATCGCGTAACTTCCACAGAATTCCAGAGTAATCTGCGCATGTCTGTTTTTGCACGAGACTCGTCTAGACACCAGGCCGACATACATTCTATTTATAGGCAAATGATCGATCTACCTAATTCTAGAAATTTCTACATGAATAACAACATATTTTATTGGTTTGAACTTCAAAACAATAATATAAACAACAACATGGCATTCCAAACGCTTTATACATAACAGTTGGTAAATGAGCAGCCCAAGATTTGGCGGTAGGTGGTGATGACCACGTGCCTTCCCTCTAGTCTTATGCTGCTAAATTAGGGACGGCTTGCGTAGATAGCTCTCGAGTAACTTTGCGCGAAATTCAAAAACAAAATAACAAATAATTAACACATAGAGATAAGGCTGTTAATAAGTAAACTTAAGACATTTTAAAATAAGACAAAGAAATTTGTGTCTAAATAAATGCTTTTATTGAGAGATAAGCGGAATACGTTATTTAAAGAAATATTCATATCAGTTGTTTTTATATCAAAATCATTGAAAGGGAGTCGTTTTTTTAACATTGTAACAAATTAAATAGTTTCATGCTTTTTAAGGAATATAAATACACATGTTAAATTGAGAACAAACTCTTAGTTATACTAAAGGACAGAGAAATAATATTTAGAATCAACTCCTTCCCTGTATGAAATGTGCTTGTAAATGTATACATAAGGAAACATCTTGGTTCCGAAAGGGTATTAGATCCTCATTAAGCAAATAAATCAAAGTTAAGATTTGCTTGCTGATGAGATAATGGGCTAAAGAACAGTTTTTAACTTGATGTCGTTTACATATTTGGTATGGTGCAGCTACCAAAACGTTGGAATATTTTTGATTCATTGTCGTTTATTACTGGTTGGTGTCAGATATGAATTATTTTAGTAATACTTGTTAGTATACAAGCTTCTTGAAGCTCCTATAACTTACAAATTTTACGAGGAGTAACTTAAAAACTTTTTAAACGCACAAATATTGATCATTGTACTTCACTGAAAGGTTGGCAGAAGAAATGGATGGATTGATATTCTGATTTAACGCCTAAATCCTCTTCTCCTAGTGAACGAAGTCTTATGTTTACTTGTTTGAAGTTAAGCGCAAAGCGGCACACTTAGCTATCTGTGTTCTGCTCACCACGGATATCGAACCAGATTTCAGCGTTGTAAGTCCGCAGGTATATCGCCGTGCCACTGGAATACAAGTTTTGTGTAATACATAAAAAGGTTTTCTTCAGGCGCTGACAGATAAAGACAGAAGCAGTTCACTCAAACATCTAGTTTTACATCGACCGTTATGCTAAATTTAAAAGAAATGTCCAAAGCAAGTTTCACATTTAGATTAGGCCTAGCATGGCCAGGTGGTTAAAGGCACTCGACTCGTAATCTGAGGGTCGCGGGTTTGAATTCCCGTTATACCATACATTCTCGCCCTTTCAGCCGCGGAGCGTTATAATATTACGGTCAATCCAACTATTCGTTGGTAAAATGTTAGCTTAAGAGTTGGCGGTGAGTGGTGATGACCAGCTGCCTTCTCTCTAATCTTACATTTCTAAATTAGGTACCGCTATCGCAGATATCCCTCGTGTATCTTTGTGCGAAATTCAAAAACCAAAAGAACCAAATCACACTTAGATTAAAACGTGTTTTTAACATTATGAGGCACTAATTTCTGTTAACGAGAATATAGTATGTTGTTGTTTTGAATTAAGCACAAAGTTACACAATGGGCTATCTGTGCTCTGCCAACCACGGGTATCGAAACCCGGATTTTATCGTGTAAGTCCGCAGACATACCGCTGAGCCACTGGGGGGCGAGAATATAGTAACATTGCTTATTGCAAAGTTTAAATATTCAAATACGTTACTGGCTATGAAACTTTTGTGTAAAAAAAAAGATTGGTGTATATTTTGCAGTATAATAGTTCAATTTAATTCCCAAAAGTTGACGCACGTTGTGTCTGTTAATTTTATATACATTACCTAACTGATTGTTTATTTCACTAATTATTGAAGATTTAATGCACATAACTAAAGTTGTTGAATATAGCACACATATTTAACTATAATTTTACATATTACAGAGATCTTATCTTTAAAAATAGACAAGATGAAAAAAATGTCATTTTTATTCAGATATTTGAACATGAAGATTTTTCTTAATTTCAAAATTAGCAGCCAATTACATAGGTCTGCAAATTTAAAATTCAATAAAAGTTTATTTGGTTTTAATAACAGATTTTCTACAATACAGATACGCAGATTTCGAAATAATAACATTAGTTTTTATCATAAACGGATTTTTTTTTTACAAATCAGGAAGAAAAACACATACTTACCGAGATCAAATTATTGTTTCGTTTTCCACCCTGAACATTTTTTATTATTATGTTTGGGTTCTAGAACGTCGCTACTGGTCTAGAGAAATCTATAGCCAATGGTTGTCAATATTTTAAGCATAACTAAATGAGACCTGATTTCAATGAAAACGATTCACTTATTTAAAAGAACATTATTCGTGAAAAATCTGTATGCGATGGAGAAAAAGGATATCATTTTCGGATTCAGGGTCTAGAAATTACTCTAATATCGTGTAAACATTTCAAGACAATGAAACTATGGCAGGCCTGTGTTATTGTACTTAAAAGTAATCGGAAAATTCATTTTTAGCTTCTTGGCACAATAATAAAATATATTAACTCTAATAAAATTATATAAATACAATGTTTTATTTTTGTTTAATTAATATAATGAAATATACTTAAAATTAACAGCGATGATAAAACAAATATGTTGCAGAAGTAACTTGTTTACGTGTACGTGAGTTGAGTTGTGTTTCTTAATGGAGAAAATTCTTGAAGATGCAGCTTATTGTTGTTTATAACATGTGGACAAAAATTAACCACTAACTCTTGTGTTCCTGAAGTCTCACCTTTTATAAGAGCTGCATTTTGTTTACTGCGGTTAGAATACTATTCATTGCTTGTTCCTTTCTTATGATCCTGGTGACTCAAATTGATCCATGTTCCTTTGTTTTCTAATACGACTAAGTTCAAGATATATCCCCGTCTAGATTCTATGTCCAGATCTGGAGACTTCTTTGTGAGTATGACTATTTTGTGACAGAAAAGACAATTATGAAACAATTTTTGGCAGCATTACATTACTTGTGAAACTCTGAACAATATCAATACGTAGTTATAATACATGATATTCCACCGTGAATTAATATCAGTTGGGGTTGGCAAGTGGCTTAACGACATGCATATTAAAGATATTTTTGATATAATGAGATATTATATGTTGCAACTTATGAAAGTTAGCGAAGGATAATACTAATTGTTTATTATTTATTTATTTAGTGAAAATAAATAAGTGAACAATCAAGCAAAATAAAAATGAGGTTTAACCATGATGGTTTTGAGAAGGTGAGGTAACCAGTAAAATACAGAGCCGTGTATTTGTTATAGAAGTAAGTAAGTTTGATGTCCAAAATACGTACACAAAATCATCAATTGCAAAAAAACAACACAAAACATTCTATAGTTATTCACTTTTGATGATGAAGAATAAATTATTTTGTATCTAATTAGTTGTGTGTAAACATTGTAACTGTTATATTTCTCGTCATATATCGGAGCTAAATCATGTTAAGTGGTAATAGTAAATCAACAAATATAACCTTAGAAATGGTTTCATTTGTTTTGAATTTCGAGCAAAACAAAACCAGGGTTATCTGCACTAGCCATCTCTAATTTAATAGCAAAAAACAACTAATAATCATCACCCACTCCAACTCTTTTATTAACGAATAGCGAGATTGATTGATCGTGACCTTATAACGTTCCTCTTGCTGAAATGGTGAACATCTTTGGTGAAATGGGTATGCGCACCAGCAAACCCAGATTGTGATTCAAGGACCCTAATTACCTGGCCATGCCGGGCACAAACCAAAAATACTTCATTTGTAAATGACTGTGCAACAAAGATACATCATAACACAATAATGGAACTCTTACTTATATGATACTGAGAAAACCTTTTTATTACGCGATGTACAACCCCCAACTTCGCGAAATTTTTATCCTATATGCATGTAAATTTGCAATAGAAGTACGTTTTTTTCCGTTTCACCTCCATTTTTTGTCACTAAGAACTTTATTTTATTTTTCTTCATTAAAATGTACAAAAAATCGAGCAGGTGAATTTGCTGTGCGTGGTGGAACAAAACAAAAGTGAAGAGGACACACCCGTCTTTAATTAATATAAGAGCATTTTCTTTACGCTTAGCCCTGCAGTAGTTCATAAGTAAGTCATAATGTTTATAATACAAGAATCCGGTTTTTGATACCTGTAATGAGCAAACTGCGTAGCTTTGTGCTTAACAAACCCATGCAACAAATGATTTAAATGTTTTAGTTCACAATTTCTTTTTATTAAACAAACGACAATCCAAGCAGAATTTGTTGGAACATGTTTTGATTGAATGCTTAACACCTTACTAAAATCAAGTGATTTTCACCCTTATAGTACAAAGTTAGTTTCGTTAAAAAGTTCGTGTTCCACATAAAATAACTTTATCTATAATTATCAGCACAAACTTTTTAACAAAACTAACTTTGTACTACAAGGATAAAAATCATTTGTTTTGGTAAGGTGTTAAGTATTCAATCAAAATATATTCCAACAAATTTTACTTTGATTGCCGTTTGTTTGATGTAAAGGAATTGTGAACTAAAACATTTAAATAATTTTTGCTTGGGTATTGTTAATAAGTTTTAGGAAATACGTTTATTTGCTTTATAAAGAAATATGTATGTCTTGAAACATTTAGATATTGAAAGACATTCCATAATGCTGCTATGTTTATCTTAGTGAAGGTAACCAGGAAACATGATTTTTGGATTGTTGTTCATATCATATGTTTCTCAGGCGTTCATTTCGTTTTACTCAATTTTAATATGCTACAACGACACAGTATTATAAAGATATTATAAAAAAGAGATATTTATATTTTCTTAGTTTTTAAATAAGATTAATAACGCGCAGCATCCGTTTTAAAATTACAATTGGATAACATGGCATACGGCTATGTTATTTGACGGCATTATCCATCCTAATGTAACTCACTAATAATTCGATGTATTCTATAATTTTAAAGAAGATGAATTCTATACTGGAAAGATGTTTCCAGTAGGCAATGTTAAAGCAGAAATGAACAGCTAATTAATTCTAATGTTGTTACACTGATATGTCTTTTGGTGACTTTCGATTATGACACCTAGGACCATTTTATATCATGTATCTATTTGATAACTGCCTTTCTTAAACATATAACACTGTTGAAAAGCTTCCAAAATCACTGATTTATAATATGAAATGTTTCTATTATGATAATTTGGGATGTACATTTGTGTTACAGATAATTTTTATTTTTTTTAAAAAAACTCGGAAATAATTTAGGTTTCACATAGCTTGGTGGTTAGGTCGATCGACTTGCAGTCAGAAGGTCTCGGATTAGAAATCCCTTCACCGAACATCTCATCCTTTCGATTGATTTACTTTGACTTTCGCGCAAAGCTACACG
Source organism: Carcinoscorpius rotundicauda (assembly GCA_011833715.1). Classification (NCBI taxonomy): domain Eukaryota; kingdom Metazoa; phylum Arthropoda; class Merostomata; order Xiphosura; family Limulidae; genus Carcinoscorpius; species Carcinoscorpius rotundicauda. The sequence goes on along the minus strand of CM022391.1, from coordinate 43,901,175 downwards.
CGGGTGATTGTTTTGTTTGTTTTTGAATTTCGCACAAAGCTACTCGAGGACTATCTGTGCTAGCCGTCCCTAATTTAGCAGTGTAAGACTAGAGGGAAGGCAGCTAGTCATCACCACCCACCGCCAACTCTTGGGCTACTCTTTTACCAACGAATAGTAAAATTGACCGTCACATCATAACGCCCCTACAGCTGGAAGGGCGAGCATGTTTGGCGCGACGGGGAACACGCGGGTGATATAAAATAGTCGTGCCTAATTTAGTACTGGCATACTGGAGAAAAGATAGCTACTCTTTTACCAGCGAATAGCAGGATTGTCCGTCACAATGTAACTTCTCCGTGGCTGAAAGGGTGAGCGTATTCTATGACGGGGATTCGAACCCACAATTTTCAAATAGAGAGACGAACGCCCTCACCTTTTCAACTGTTTGTGAAAGAGTAGCCCAAGAGTTGGCGGTGGGTGGTTTTGACTGGTAATCTTCCTTATATTCTGTCATTACTAAATTAGGGATGGAAACGCAAATAACCTTCGAGTAGCTATGTGCGAAATATAAAATAAACTAATCCGGAAATAGTTTTTATTACGAATAACACATCCATGGATAATTTACTGAAAGCAATCATATTAAGCTTTGTGCTGCATAAATTTACATAGCGTCATGTGAAATATGTAATTAGGAGAGGATTAAATGTTTCTTTTAGGTCTTAAAAAACTAGAAAACATTATTAAAAATAAAATTTCGAGTCTTGGTTAAATTCATTTTAACATGTCAAATTAGAATGAATATTATAGTAAGAGAAGTTATAGTTGAAATTCCTTAGATAATCTTGTGAACTTATAATAGCAGAAAATTCAAACACAAATGTTGTCTCAGAGATAATTAACTATGTTTAGCTAATTGACTCTACCATATCTTTTAGATAAATATATATTGTACATTCGCACTGATGGTTAATGTGAAATAATAGCCTGTACGGGGTGTTATAGCTATATAAATGATGGCAAAGAACACAAAATTTCGCTCATTTGTAATATTACTATGTTTTTTCTTACAGATCAATATAGTAATCATTGTTCATCTAATGTACCCTTAATTACAACGATGATATGAGTATTGGAAAACAGTCCACGAATATCTGGGGAAAACGAATATTTTTCTCAATATTAGATATAAGTTTGATTTTTTCTCTAAATGTGGCTTAGATATAGATCTTATTTGAACTCACACACATATATTTCGTTCGAATCCTCAGTTATTATATATTTGGAACTGTTGGCACAGGAAGCTGGTTCTCTTATAAACGTACCTTCTTATATGTGTTAATTAATTACATAATTTGTGATATTTACTTCTTTTGACGTACAATTTCATTCGTTTAAATTAAGCACGAACAGCGAAATTAAGCGGTATTTTCTCCATTCTCCCATTACGAACACTACGAATCCAAATTTTCTTGAATTAAGATACAGGCCCATGACTCATAGTCTGAGAGTTGCGGGTTCGAATCCCCGTCGAACCAAACATGCTCGCCCTTTCAACCGTGGTGGTGTTATAATGTGACGGTAAGTCCAACTATTCTTATGTAAAAGAGTATTTTGATTTTGTTTTTGGAATTTCGCGCAAAGCTACTCGAGGGCTATCTGCGCTAGCCGTCCCTAATTTAACAGTGTAAGACTGAAAGACTAGAGGGAAGGCAGCTAGTCATCAGCATCCGCCGCCAATATTTAGGCTACTATTTTATTAACGAATAGTGGAATTGACTGTAATATTATAACGCTTTTACGGTTGAAAGGGAAAGCATGTTTGGTGCGACCGTGATTCGAACCCACGACCCTCGGATTACGAGTCGAGCGCCTTAACACACTTGGCCATGCCGGGCCCGTAAAAGAGTAGCCCAAGAGTTAGCAGTGGGTGGAGATAATTAGCTGCTTTCTTACTGGTGTTATACTGCTAAATTAGGGACGACTAACGCAGATAGCCCTCGTGTAGCTTTGCGCGAAATTCAAGAAAGAAAGGGAAAAAGGAAAGAAAGATTTAAGATACAATGATAATACATCAAAGAAAAAAAAATTATTGTAAAAATGTTATTTTGTTAAACAACGTACTTAGTAAACAAAGTTAACAGATCAACTTTATTTTCAATATGTTATTTAATACAGGAGAAACAAGTGCCTTTAACATGCTGACCGTAAGCTGTAGGCTTAAATTAAGTCTGGTGATGATGTAACCAACTGTTTATTTTCTATAGATGGAACTGAAAGTTTACCACTAAATGTTTCGTTCACTTTTAAGTTTTCAAAAGTAATAATGACGTTAATTTAAGTGTTTCAAACGAGCTTCACTTCATCAGGAAATAGATTGTTTTTCTGGATTTAATGTGTTTTAAGGTAATTCTTAATCTTATGAACAAAAATTGAATACATCGCTGATTAAACTTAAAATACAAGCTGAACGAACACATAACTTGTTAAACATACAGTTAAAGATCAAATTCATATATGATATTTATCATTTATCTTAATAAACTTGTAAAGCCTTGAGGGATGTGTAAATTATATAAAAATTCTTAGCTATTTTTACAAAGAAATATTTCAGCAGAGTGTTACCATCAGAAATCATTTTCAATTTGTATATCATTTCAACTGAGTGTTATTTTTTCCTCCGTTTGTCTTCCATTTCGTTCAGGATGTCAAATGCGTAGTAATTATCGTTATTTTTTTGTGTTCAGAACTTAATAACGTGTTACTGTGCGATGTCATATTATTTTCATTATTTTCATTTAAACTTAATAACGTGTTACTGTGCGATGTCATATTATTTTCATTATTCTTTATTTATCTTCCAGAAGGCTCATTGGTAGACTTTTGTGATTGATGTGTTCAATCCTTCTAGAATACAGAACAAAGATAAGCTCATTCTGCAATTTAACTCCAAAATAACCAAGACAAAATTGCGCTGAAACAGATAAACTTTATTCATATAGCATGTCATAAAATATTTTTAGCTTTCTTATTTATCATATATGAATTATCATTTTCATTGGGACTACGGTCAGCTATCAAATTGTTGTCGAGTGAAAACACAATAACATCATAGAATGGATAGAATTTCGAGTAATTTGAACTTACTCTATGGTGAAATGCTACTCTGCAGTAACGCTATTTCAAGACGGACAAGCAGAGTTTATGGAATGCATATAAAGAAATGAAAAGTCTTGCTAATTAATTTGATGTTACGTTTCCATCAGCATTATTCTGTAGTTCTCTTTCTGTTACAACTATAAGTAAAAGTTTTGGTCAATATAAATCACAAACGTTCTTACAGTTTATCAGACTGACAAATATGTTAATAAAAAAATGAAATAATTTAGTGCAAGCTTGTTGAAGAAATCAATTTTCAGGAATAACAATCATAGATTTATAAATGGATTTTATGTTCCACCATTCCGTTGTTTTTTTTTTCTGCTAAGGCTATACGTTCTTTCAGTAAAAAGTAACTAACATTTATATGGACCTCAGTAATAATACCCTAGATAATAAAATATGTTACAAAAAATTATAATTATTGATTGTTTCTTTAAAAGTTTGCATAAAGCTACACATAACTATCTGCACATAAATGCCCATAATTCTGAACTGATAGACAAGAGAGAAAACAATTGGTCAACAGCACCCACCACAAACCCTAGACAATTTCTCATCTGACTTAATTCTGCGACATAACCAAAAAAATAATGAATAAGAAACTTAAGTCTTACGTCTGCCCTGGCATTGCCAGGACGTTAGGGCACTTAACTCATAATATGATGGTCTCGGGTTTGAATCCTCGTCACACCAAATATGCTCTCTCTTTTAGTAGTGGAGGTGTTATAATGTTACGGTCAATCCTAATATTTGTTGGTAAAAGAGTAGTCCAGGAAGTGCTTGTGGATGGTGACGACTAACTGCCTTCCCTCTATTTTTACACTGCTAAATTAGGGACGGCTAGATAGCCCTCGTGTATCTTTGGGCGAAATTTAACAAATAATGTTGCCTACCACTGAATAATAATAATTTTTGTTGTTATTGTTTGTTTTTCTTGCAACAAAAAATTCAGTGAATCATAAATAGTTAGAAATATGATTGACCACATTAATATCACACAAGATTGAATCACTAATAATTTGCAACAATCATTTTAAATAGTTGCAGTAAACTTAATTAAAGAATGGAAGACTATAGCCAGTCACATGATTCATAAATATGTCTGATTCTTATATAAAGTTAATAATAACAACTATTAATACATTAAGACACAAAAAGTGAGTGCATCATTTTTCCTACTGGTAAAGGCACCGAAATTTGATTTTTCGTAATACACAAGAGCACACAAACACAGTTGCATATATATATATATATATATACACACTGGTAGCCAAAATCTTAAGGCCAATGAGCATAAAGAAAAATATGCATTTTGCGTTGTTAGACTCAATCACTTATTTGTGTAGAGCTTTGAAAGATAAAAATAACAAAAAGGAAAATAAGAATAAAAAACATTTTAGCATTTAATAGGGAAAATGTGAACACTATGAAATTAGTAATCAGTAAACACGTAACGAGATTTAGTCATCTCCCACTAACATCTCCTGTGTTACATTGGGTAAAAAGATGGCAAAGACTAAAAATTTAAAAGAATTTGAACGTGGAAGAATTCTCGAGCTGCAAAAGCAAGGTCTCTCTTAATATGACATTGCTGGTGAGATTGGGCGCAGTAAAACTTCTGTTGGAAATTTCCTAAAAGACCCTGAGATATACGGAACGAGAATTTCAGGTGGTCCACCCAAGACACCAGGCGATCGTCAAACCAGATTGAGACCCTTACGGATGCAGAATGCAGCTCAAGAACAATAAAACGGCACCTACGAAAGAAATGCTTTAAAAATCGTAAGCGTCTTCAAAGGCCACGCCTCCTTCCACATCACGAAACAGCTCCGTTAAACTGTGTTGAGAAGCAACAAACATGGGACGTAGAAAAGTGGAAGAAAGTTTTACCCTATGATGAGAAAAAAATTAACTTGGATGGTCCAGGTGGCTTCCAACGTTACTGGCACGATAAAGATATCCTACCGGAGACATTTTCTACAGAGGAGGTTCCATCATGATCTGGGGTGCTTTTTCCTTCCATGGAATAATGGAACTTAAGGTAATACAGAGGCGTCAAACAGCAGCTGGCTACATTGGCAAGTTGAAGAAAGCATCCTCATTGACTGATGGCCCTCACTTGTGTGTAAATGACTGGATTTTTCAGCAAGACAACGCTGCAATCCACAATGCCCGCAGGACAAAGTGCTTTTTCATGGCGAATAACGTGACTCTTTTGGACCATCCATTCGCCCGAACTGAATCCCATTGAAAATGTCTGGGGTGGATGGCAGAGGAAGTCTATAGAAATGGACGTGAATTCCAAACAGTGCATGATCTTCGTAAAGCCATCCTCAACACTTGGAATAACATTCCAGCCAGCCTTCTTGCGATAAACATGGTAGTTATTTCAGATTACTAATTACAAGTGTAAAAAAATCTCGAAGATAAATTACATATTGTAAATGTTAATCATTTTTATCATATAGACCATACAAGAGACTCAGCCACTGCCTGACACATAATAGAGATTTCAATACAAAGATAAGCACAGCAATAAAAAAGACAGAAACGTACTACATACTTTCTTATGTAATTAGTGCAAACCAAATAAACTGAAATTTCGATCTAACTTCGTAAAATGAATTATAAATAGAACTGCAATGGCTTTATTGTCTTGAACATTTGTTAATATTTGCAGCAGTACCAGTTCGCTGAATCAGAATTATATATATTTTCTCCATTATGTGCAGATTTTCCAAAATCGCTATATATACTTTTAAATATGAACCAATTTAATTGAATTGGGTCACATTTTATTGTATTTAAAACGTTCACAACCGCTAGTTATAGATTTCTCTGGAACAATTGCAACATGAGAATCTTGTTGATCGTTCTAGAACTTACAAGAAACACGCCACTGGTATATAAACGGTTATCAAACCCCATGACGTGTTATTTCTGGATAGTATTTGTTTGTGCGTACTCCTTAACACTGCTCTTTTGTTTTCATTGTTATTTATTCGTCGTCATGATAACAAGAGGTTGTGTAAATAACCTAAACATATTATATTTTATTTGTGGTAAATTTGTTGTAAAGATATCATGATGATATGCTAGTTTTGCGCTACAATAGTATAATTATCTACAAACAAAATATTAGTTTTTCCTTTGTCTGAATGATTGAGGTAAAGAAATAAATTATTTTTACTTTAAGGAAACAACGAATATTGAATTAAAATTTTATCATTGGTTATTCTGTTTATATCAGTGATTTGTGCCGATGCATGTTTTCACAGTTTTTGTCATATATCTATTTATTCGTTTAAGGAACGAATTATACAGTTGAAATAGCAATAAAACGTGTGTAAATGGACTAGAATTGTTGTAATATTTAAGGAAACGCTTGCTGAAGAATCAACTAGAAGGAGAGAATCCCTGAGCTAATTTTAAAAAAATGTTGATTGATTATATCCTCTTTTTGTGCTGCACGATATAGGAATTACGACCTACATTCAGTTATAAATTCATAAAATCTGCGCAAAATGGCTATCCGTCAAGATGACTGAGAAATGGAACATTGTGATTGGATTTATCATTAGTGTTACAAATAAAAAAACAAAGAGTAAAATAAGGAAATTGCTCGTAATGCACTAATATTACATGCTATACAGTACATCGACGTACCAGTTATTCATTTTGACATATAAAAAGATTTGCTTTTTATAAATAAGTTTAGATATAGTGTAATTTACAAGTTATAAGAATACTAAATTAACCAATCTATTTTGAGCGCATTATTGCAAGAAATGTATTACCACAATAATTAGAATTGGATGCTGCTGCACGTGTTAGCTAGATTTGATAGTTCCTTATAAATCAAAGACAAGCCTTCTCTCAAAACATTAAAGAAAATATGTCAAGTGTATTCTATTTTACTATCCCAATTCCTGTATGTTGTTTAAAAGTTCCAGAAAAAAAAGAGAGAGCCGACAGTTTAATTTCAAACCTTTTTCTTGCTTAGTACATTGTATTTTATACAAAATTAAAATACGTTACAATCACAGAATCATAGTTTAAAACAAACAAAAACTAGTTTTCACACAGTGAAAGCTCTGAATTCTGCTTTATTTCTGTTATACGATTTAAAAATGTCTAGTTTCGTCGATTCTCCTCCATACAGATATAATATTTTGATCGGTTAAACATTCTTTTATGTATATCAGTATGTTACCAGAATCTGATTGACTAGGAATTATGTTTGCTTTGTGCAACACATTTAGGGTATAAATAAACTGTCCGTAAATATTTAAATATTTGATATTTGTTTAGCTATCTAGTGGTGCTTGATTATACTAAGCTTAGCTTAATTATTTACTCATTACTGATATTTTAATAATTCGAAAATTGTTAATACGTCACTCAAATAAAAAGAGAATTGCGTCTTTCTATCCACATATGATGCTTTGTGCATGTTCTGTTGTGCTATCTATAAGTGTTGTGTGTAATATTTCGTTTAACACAATAGTCTTAAAACAACTGTTTAAAAAGTAGGAAGTAAAAATTCTAAATGACACTTATATAGGAACAACTAGTTGTATTCTGGTCGTTCTGGTTTTGATCTTTCTTAATTTTTTAAACAAGATATATTTATTAGTTATCTTAGCTGTACTGTGATTGAATAAAACTTCCAACACTTTGTTTTTCATAGTTTATTAGAGAGATCTCCAGGCTTCGGTTTATTCTCGTTTACCACTATAATTTGTAAACAAAATTACCAGAGGTATATGGTTGATAACGGTTGTTAACTACCGCAAAATACTATTAATTTTGATTCTTAAATCTATTCACGAATAAAGAATTAAGCAGACACATTTCAGAATATGTTTTTCATGTTAATGTATAGACTGATGTCTTAAACATACAGGGTGGTCGCTAGAAAAGCGGAAAATTTGTCAAACAGCTATTTATTTTTACAAAGAATAACTTTTACAAAGTTTTTTTAAAGGCATATGTTATATTACACTCATAAATGCTCAAAATGTCGTCCGTGATATTAAAATCATGCATTTTATTCATGATGTAAAGAAATCAAAATAGAAATGAGTAAGCACGCATTTTATTCATAATCTCATCTGACCCTCAAATTTTCCGCTTTTCTAGCGACCACCCTGTATTAGCGTTCTTTTTATAGCGAATTAATGGAGATCTATAGCCTAATAAAAATGTTTAAAATAACACTTGACAGCAGATATTTTTTACGGATTTAGAATTAGAGAAAATTAGTAACGGACAGAGTATCTCTTGTTTGCTACAAGAAACTATCTATGAGGTCTTTCTTTCAACACTAGAAATCATCAGTTGGGTTCGATCTTTTTCAGGCAAAACTATATTTTTATTCTGTTCGTATACAATACAATAAAATTGATACTATGATATATATATAAATTGCCTACGCTGGCGAATCATTGAAGCTTTTTAGGCCTAAAAAGTGATTAGAACACTTTAAGATTCTTTTCAGTTATTACTTTACGGATTTTGCATTAGAGTGGTGTAAAAATAGGATTTCAAACTTTATGTTTTCTATCACAAGTCATTCCATAAGAGCCTGCTTATTTAATATGAGGTTTAAGTACAACTTCAGAAATGCAGATATTTTATGTTATAGCATTGTGAATGTTTTCAGTTTGTCATTTAGACATTAAATAAATACGTTATTAAATAGATTATATGCTCTCTTCATTATCTTATGGCTAGTCTAACAGATACTTCTGATTTCTACCATTTCCATACACTACCAGTACAACAATTGTTATAAACATTTCTTCTGATTAGAGACTTATTTTTCTATTAGAGGATTTATTTACAAAACCTATGAAAAAGACATAAATCATAGAATTTGAAAAGATAGAACTTATAAAACGTGTTTATATCTTAGTGTCAGTCATTGATATAAAACCGATTATGGTTTAAGGAAAGCATCTTAAGGGTATATGGTTATATCAAGCGTACAGTGTATTAGGTTGTTTAAAACCTAAGAGTTACGTATGTAGTTATTGAATCACATTATCAAGCTTTCTGATAAACTTTGTTTAATTAGATATTAAAATATTTTTGTTCTCTGTAAACCCATACAATGAATGTTGAATTTAACTATATTAAATAAATGTCTCATAGTTTTTATTCTATTTAACGTTTTTTCTTAGAAAAGTAATACTCTTATAATTAATATTTACACGTTTTCAAGGACCTGTGTAATGTTAAATAGTGAAATTTAGATTTCAACTACTTGTATTTTCTAGTTAAGTAAATAGTACTCCTGTATGTTGTTGAAATTATATTTTTTGATTTTGATACTACCTAAAATATAAGATAAATATCATGCGGTATAACACTCTTTACGGCTCAATTGGTCAAACGCAAAACATTATAAAGTATATTGCACATATAGAGTTTGTATCAGCACATGACATTTACCATAAAAAGTAACTTCACAGGTAGACTGCTTTTCCATCTCTAATAACTTTGCTTCGGTAGATTCATTGAAGCATTTGATTTAAGCATTCTGTGTTTAGTTAGAAACTAATGGATAAGAGAAAACTAGCATGACTAGGAGAGTGTTTGCAAAAGTCTCCAAGAAAAGCATGATTAATGATATAAGATGAAACTGAATAATTGGGTAAGGTGCGTTAGCGATGCTATAGATTGTTGAACAAAGCACGAGGAGAATTCATTTAAGAAAAAGTTCCGACATTTCTCAACAAGCAAAAAATAAAACACGTGAGCATATTCTTCAATGAAGACGCCTGAAAGTTTAATATAAATGCAAATCGATGATGCTTCTTTAAGGTAAGGTTATCTGAGTGGAAGTTGCAAGCATACCATTTTTCTTTCATTATTTCCTTGTTACTTTGCAATTACATAACTATTCAATTTGTCTTGCAAAATAAGATTATTTAGATTATTTATTTGAAAGCTGTATATATTTTCCGCAGAGAAAACTAGGCTATAAATAATAGTGTTAGAAATAGAGCACTACATCAAAGTTTTAAGTTAACAAAGCGGTCTGTGTTAGTAGTCGTAGAATTTTTAATCTTTAACTCCTTTAAGACGAAAAACAAGTTTATTTTGATAATAAAAAACTAAAGCTATAAAATGTTGTAGTTTGAGGTGAATAACCTTTGAATTAAGTGGTCAATAAAACTGAATGAGCAGTTATAGTGTGTGAGTAATAAATGTTGCTTACAGTTTGATGGTTTGTTTGATGTCTTTTCTTAATTTTGTATTTCTTTTTTACCATTTAGGTTTTGTATGATATTTTCAAATGTATCTGTGGTAAGATATTGAAGTCTTGTTACTTTTTCTACGTAATTGTTGTAAATATTCTCCTTACTGTTATTTTAATTATTTTCTCATAATTGTACTCAGCCTGTTGCACAACATTGAAATTTCTCTTAAGATAATCTTTTGCGAAAAATGGCAAGAACAGTTTCAGACTAAAACTTTTTTATAAATAAAGAATGTTTATTTTTATTTATAAAAAAGGAATGCATTCCTTTACATGTTCGCATCCCCTTCGCGCCAAACATGCTCGCCCTTTCAGCCGTATGGGCAATATAATGTGACGGTCAATCCAACTTGTCTTACACCGCTAAATTAGGGATGGCTAGCACATATGGCTCTCGTGTAGCTTTGCCCAAAATTTAAAACAAACCAAATCATTGTAAATATATTCGTATAAATAAATAAATATTTATATTGTGATCAGTTTTGGACTGATGTATGGTTATCTGGATGTTGGCACAGTGTTATGTCTATGAATATATATTGGCAAAAATTTGGTTTCGATACTCCTGGTGTGTGTAGCACAGATATCACTTTGTCTAGCTTTATGCTTGATAAGAAACAGATATATAGGTACTAGTTGGAAGACAATGGTTGGACAGAAAAAAAACTGCTGTTTTTTTTTCTATTTTCTTGTTGAAACTTTACAGGCTTTCAGACGAATGATATTTTTATTATTTTAGTTTCTCATGGAAAGAGCAGTTTTCTTAAGGTGTGGTTAATACCTTGCTAGATTTTGGTTTGACAATCTTTATATTTATAAAGGTTTGGTAATAAAAGGAAATGTTTGAAATATTCACAATTTTGTTATAATATTTTGTTAGGAATATTATCTTCCGAAACAATAATATTTATTTTATAGATGAGGGCAGACTGATTTAAAATAGAATATTTGAATAGCATTTCTAAAAACATGTTTTCTTTCGTACAAATTGTTTGCTTTCAAAGAACGATGAGATTTTCCTTTTTCAAAACATTGTGTCATTCTCTGCTAAGTCCTTTACACGTTTAACTACGATGCAAACATTCTTTTTGGAAACGTTGTGATATTTATTACTCCAGTCATAAGCCTATACATTCTGGCATTTTATTGTTGAATGGTTAGGAACTCTTCCTCATCAAATATATATGTTGGTGCTAAACGTATTGACCGTGCCGTCACGTTTCGTATCTATGGTGACAAGTCGTTACAAATCTTTCATATAACGAATGATTAAATTTCTGTACTGTTCGACAGAGAATTTATATATATATATATTACTATTACATATGAGATAACGGTATTTTGGTTTTTCGACCGATTTGATTCTCATCACAATTCTATAGATTAATAAAATATTATTTCTGTCACGTGTAAATATTTGTCCGTGAAGATTGAACATAACGCAAATGAAAACAACAACGAAAACAGTCTTGCTGGTCACAAGTTTTATAATTTGTATCAGAAGAATTTCTGAGACAATCGTGAATTGTCGGACTCGCATTTATTTATTGCTAATATATATATACGTATGTATGTAATTGCTGTTACCCTATTGTTTTTAGGGTTCTTTACTATTATTATGTTTATTCAATCTTCAACCCATTTGTTCTTTTTTTGATCGCTCATCCTTTGTCGGATCTATACTGAACTCCTATTTCTACCGAGTACAGAAAGTTTCTAGATTCTAGCATTACTAGGCTCGACATAGCCAGGTGAATGAGGCGCTCGACTCGTAATCTGAAAGGGCGTTATAGTGTTACGATCAATCTCACTATTCGTTGATAAAAGAGTAGCCCAAGAGTCGGGGGTGAGTGGCGATAATTAGTTGCCTTCTTTCTAGTCTTACACTACTAAATTAGGGACGGTTAGCGCACATAGCTCTCGTGTAGCTTTGCACAAAATTGAAAACAAATCTAGGATTACTTTTACGAAATCTGTTTATATAGTGTCGTTATTATGATCAGCAGCTCCTCTCTAGCAAATAAATGAATTATAATATTGAAAATACAATTCATAACCTTACTGTCAAAATAACATGCACAATGTTTAGGTATTAAAAAAATTTTGTTATTTTAAACTTTCTATTTCAACGTTTATGGCTCTAGTTCTTCTGGGTGTTTTATTCCAATTAATGACGTGTTATCTAAAGCGAGGTCTCAGAATGTTGATGTGTTATTTGGTTGTCATTGGCCAAGCGTGTTAAGGCGTGCGACTCGTAATCTGAGTGCCGCAGGTTCGTATCCTCTTCGCGCCAAACATGCTCGCCCTTTAAGCCGTATGGGCGTTATAATGTGACGGTCAATCCAACTATTCGTTTGTAAAAGAGTAGTCCAAGAGGTGGTAGTCGGTGTTGGTGATTCGCAGCCTCTAGTCTTACACTGCTAATTTAGGGACGGCTATCGCAGATAGCCCTCGAGCAGCTTTGTGCGAAATTAAAAAAACAAACAAAAAACAGATATTTCGTTGTTATTTATTGTTGTAAATAACTTTTCGTTTTTGCTGAAAAAACTGTTGAATGGTGAAAAATTGATTACTTTCACTCCTTAACAGTACCGATTTACTTTCCTTAATGTAAATGAATCCTTCTATTTAGGTAGTACAGTACGGATATAAGAACAAATTAGCAAGTGCCCAACATTGGTTTCATACTGGTGAATGTTCTATTTCTTTGTCTGACTGATCATTTATAATTTTAAAAATACAATAATTAGCATTCAGGTACCGTTAGAAAAAGGACATAACACAATATTAACGTACTATATTGACAATTTCAAGAACGTTGTGTGAAGAATGCTTGATTAATTTGACTTTCGTAATAAGTCGACACAATGACTAAGTATTGGGCAAGAGACCTGAAATTTAGAACGTACCTTCTAGTGATTGGTATATTACCTGCTACATGCGTTGGTTATATTACTGCGTTATTTTATTTCCAAATATTAGAATGTCGTTTGTCATTTTTTAAAAAACTTTAATCAACGTCTTTCTTCCACAATATAGCTTAAACAAAAGGTATTTCATGTAAGTTAATAATACATTATGTGGATTTACAATTACGAAAATTACATTTTTATATTAAAAAACATACATTGAGATATGTGTAAAATCGAAAGAAAATGTTAAAAAAGCGATAATCATTGGTAATAATATACAGAGAAAAAGTTTCTCTCAAATGGAAAAGTTTATACTAATTTAAAATATCATATCATAATATTATTTTAAGTCACACTCCCGAAATTGAAAAAAAAATGTTAAAAAGTATTTCCATAAATTTGAAAATCTGAATGAATAACATATTTAAGTCAGGCAAATCCAACATTGAAAAATTAACTAGATATTGACTTATGTTAAGTAGCTCAATATCTAGGCCGTTTTTGTAGTTCAAATTATGAGATTACTTGTTAGTCTAACTTACTACAATACAAACATCTTCTAATTTATATGGTTACAAGCTGTGATTATTTTAGATGAACGAAAATTAGTAAATGATTATCTTAGAGTATAGAAAGTTGCCTTTCTTATATATGTATATATATATACACACACATATATATATATATAATTGTAAAAAAAAAGAAAAAACGCCTATTATAACTGTAAAATTAAAAACGCAACTATACACGTATTTTCTCATAGACTAAACAAACCTTCATCCAAAATTTGAAGATCCATCAACAGGGGTCGAAACAGTGGTAAAAACGCAAACACACAAAAATTGCAAAACGCAAAATGTGACTTTCATAATAATTGTGGACCCGGCATGGCCAAGCGTGTTAGGGCCTGTGACTCGTAATCTGAGAGTCACGGGTTCGCATCCCCGTCGCGCCAAACAAGCTCGCTTTTTCATCCGTGGGGGCGTTATAATGTAACAGTCAATCCCACTTTTCGTTGGTAAAAGAGTAGCCCAAAAGTTAGCGGTGGGTGGTGATGACTAGCTGCCTTCCCTCTAGTCTCACACTGCTAAATTAGGGACGGCTAGCACAGATAGCCCTCGAGTAGCTTTGTGCGAAATTCCAAAACAAACATAACAATTTTGCTGAAGGTCGATCTACATCCTAAGAAGTAGTTACATGGAGAGACAAGAGACAGTACTATTATACTTATGTAGACATTTCGATTCTTTTTGTCACTTTACTATCAAATTAAATTGTTCATGATACTTTAACTCGACTGAAATGAGCATGTGTGCATTATATCTTCTGTACATGTAGGCTCAATGAAAATTCTGATAACCAAAATAAACCATTTCCATTTCAAATAATATAATGTGTTTCCCTCAGTTTCCACATTTATAAAATATTTCAAAGTTTATATTTTAAACCGTATGCTATTTGATATGTCTGATTTGAGACTTGCTCAACTACATAACATTTTTATTTATAAGTTAATCCAGAAGTGTTATCAAAGTCAAATAAGAGAGTATGATTTATCATTATAGATTTAGAATGTTTTAGCACATATAGTGAATAAAAAAGTCAGTTTTAGACTCATGATAAAATATTGATACTAGTATATTAGAGGGTTTACTTTTGAAACACACATATCTTAAAGATGGGAATTGCCTTTTCTAGATACAACAATAAAAATTAGATAAATTTCTCACTAAGAAAAAGGTAGACAAATCTACCTTACAAATATTTGTGAAATTTTCGTTTGTACTGTCTTCCGTTAGAGTAATCAAATAAATTTTCAGGATAATTGGTAATCCTTAAGAAGGATTATGATGGAGGAAGAATCTGAATTTTTCCCTCCATGACTGAATTTGTTGAAACTAAAAAATCTGGACACGTATGAAACGCATTGAAACACTCTTTATGCAAACGAATCATAACGGAAAGTAAAAGAAACGCATCTTTGGGAAGCCTTTACTGCAAAGCTTTCAGAAGAGAAGTTCGTTAAACGTAAATCAAATCACAGTCATTATGTTCTAGACAATAAACAGGACATGATGTATGTCAGACAAAATTGTCATTTAATATGATGGGAAGCAAATAGTGTGGCTGCACATTATAAAGGCAAGCAATGTGGTGTAATGTTATTTTGTCTTTTATGTAACATCGAATAATTACAAATCGGAATTCAAAACTTTCAGACTATCTATTGCTTGTGGTGTTTCGCGTCTTGCATTTAGTAAAATTAAAATAGGTCTTTAATTATTGATCTGCCATAAAGGTAATTACATTACACGTGTATTTTTGTTTGTCAGCACATTTTAGTATTTCAAGTTCAGAAACTAGTATATTCAAGAAAAAAGTGAGAAAGGTGATAAGGAAATATTTTAGACTTGTTGCTTCATTTCGATATCAACCGTGTAAAAGTTTTATCAGTTTAAAGGCCGTACTTTTACGTTTCGTAAGACGTTATGGTACAATTGTAGAATCGCGACTATCATTATTGATTCATGTACAAGATGCGAGAACTTTTCTAGATATAAGATTGAACGTTTCCCTAAGAGCTGAAATGATTTGTGTGACGTTTCTATGACGCATTTAGCACTAAAAGGGATTTTTATGACTTCTAGTGTACATTTTGTATGGGTGTATGGTGAACGTGACTGTTTGTTAGATACGATTGTTGAATACTTAAAGCCCACTTAAACCGTCAGAGATTAAATGTGTTTTTTTTCCGAATTGAAAAACAAATGCATGAGTTACAATCCAAGAAAGCATTAAAGCAGCTGCTTTTAGTGTTTGAAATAAATATTACATGTTATCCTGTCCACCTATGACAATGTGGAGTGAAAAACGTCATAAGGATCAAATTATAGCTCAGTAAAGATAAAAGAAAGAGATCCCAGAATGTTTACGGATTTACATAACTAAACCTGGGTTTCGATAGTCGAGATAGACAGAGCATAGACATTCCATTGTGCAGCTTTGTTCAAACAAAAGAAAAAATAACAGCCAGGACTATACACCAGCAATGCATTCAAAACAAGTAACTCCTAAAGACATTTCTGAGCATCAGTTTTATACCCCGATTATATTTCTTACGCCACCGAGATGGTCAGCTTCCTTCTGTTATTCATTGTAAATGGTCCAGCATAGCCAGGTGGTAAAGGCACTCGACTGAAGATCGCGGGTTCGAATCCCAGTTACACTAAACATGATCATCCTTTAAGCCGTGAGTGCATTATAATGTGACGGTCAATCCCACTATTCGTTAGTAAAAGAATAGTCCAAGAGTTGGCGGTGGTTGGTGATGGCTAGCTGCCACCCTTCTTGTCTTACACCGCTAAATTAGAGACGGTTAACGCATATGGCTCTCGTGTAGCTTTGCGCAAAATTTAAAACAAACCAAATCATTGTAAATACACTTGTATAAATAAATAAATATTTATATTGTAATCAGTTCTGGACTGATGTATGCAAAAAATCTTAAAATTTGGAATTATAATACAGTATAACCTCGATTAACGGGCATCGTGTCATTAAAGGAATACCTTTTCAGTTTCTTTTGTTTTTCTACTGTTAGTAACCAAGATGAATCTTGCAATAATGGTAACCTCGATATTCTGGATTAAAAACAGAAGTCTTAGTCTCATTTTCTATATGGGCATTCAGTTAAGCGGTTAGTTATTTTTCTCTGCCTGTAAGATATACCACTAAATTCTAAACATCCCAGAGGGATGGCCGATGTTCAGACAACTACAATGTTTATTGGACTGATTCTGAACTCTATATTGTAATACATGTTTTCACAGATTGAAAGTGAAGTTTTATTACTCTGGGGAATTTTTGTTGTAAACACTGTGTGATGCATAAGCTGACAAGTTCCACATTGTATTCTCGGAGCAAAGGTCAAGTTGGCTTTATTGTCCTCGAGAGTATCGTATTTCGCTGTCATGTAAACAGTCTAATGATATAATCGGTGATTTGTTGTTTTATTTTCTGTGGATTTCTTTTTTCAGTCTTGACAGTAAAATAAACATAGAACATAAATGTGAAATGTTTAGCAGTTCAAACTATAAAGAAAAGTTCTTTGAAAATTTGTAGCCAATGATAAAGTAAAAATGAGCACAGCTAATTATTAAGTATTATGAATTCAAATAGCTGGAAATCAGAATTTGAACTAAGAAGTCAACTGAATTTCGATATTTATTAAATTTATGATTTTTGCCAAAAAAATTGATAAACTTAATTTTATTTCTTAACACAAATATATTTTATTATATCAACAACAATACGATTTATAATGACGGTTATTACGAATAATGGTTTAAGTACAAAAACATGTTAAACTGAGTCTTTTTCCGGGTCTGAAACTGAATACTTTATCGACGGTTCACGAAGAGAAAATTAATTCTGAGCTGATGTTGTTACACTTCACTTAATGTTTAACCTCACGCTTTTTACAAGTTAAATTTACTCCGATAACGATATGTAATGTCTTCATAGAAACACTAACGCTCAAAACTAATTCACTGAAGGTAAGTTATTTGCATTATTCAAAATCTATAAACGTTTCTGGTCAAATATCTGTAGTTTTCCAATTAATAAACGTTTATCACAATTATAGCTTCCCAGATTTATAGTATACTAACAGTAGCAAACCAACAATATTCCGAAGATTGTCTCCCAATGCGACAATTTATAAACATTAGGCGAGGGTCTTGACAGGTCAGTTGGCAACAATGTAAATATGTATCGTTGATTATTACACTTGATAATCATCTACATATTTAGAGAAGAGGCGTAACTTTCACAACACAATTCAAAAAACATAAGTAACACATATTTCTATAATATATTAAACTGAGACAAACATAGATATTAAAACAAATATGGAAGAGTAAATTAGTTACATAATCCACTTCTGAGACCTCCTGTTGACAACATTCCATGTCATGTCAACGTGCAACTTAAAAACGTCAGTGTCCTGCATAAACCAAACAAAATGGGATGTCTTAAAATTCAGAAATGTTGTCCAGTTAATATTGAATCTAGCTATGCGTGGCTGAGTTTTTCATTGTTAGAGCACATTGCTATAGAGGGGATTTACATATAATTTAATGCCTTGGTTCTACTGTAATTTGGAAAATACTGATGCATTTGTTACACTTTCCGAATTAACTGCATTAGTTTGAAGGATCTGTTTATTTAATAATACTTCTTTTATAAAACATACGTTTGCGATTTATCAACAGTAAAAATTCTGAAATTTCTTAAGGTGATAGAATACCTTCTATATTCATTATGCTGACGTAATATCCGTCAAGGAGAATCATTGAGCCTTATAATTGTTCTGGTCAGTATTTCCATAAGTTTTTGCATTCGACCTGAGAATTTTATTGGTTCTCTATTCTTTTAAGATGTTTCTTCATAATTATTGTAAACTAAGAGGCATCTTAAGGTATGAGCGTATTAACGTATAATATATAGGTCAAGACGTGTAGAAGAGTCAACAATCCTACGCATTCCATAGTGCATAATCATAATGAACATACATGCCATTTGTTCAGAATTAGTGCTTTAAAATTCGTTTTTCTGCGAAGTGTAAAACTGAACTTTTGATTTAAAAAGAACGTTAATAATTAAACATTATCTTTCATCTCTCCACAGCATACAATCTTTGTACGACTTAAAACTGTTGTAATATGACGATCAATCCCACTATTCGTTGGTAAAAGAGTAGCCCAAGAGTTGGCGGTGGGTGGTGATGACTAGCTGCCTTTCCTCTAGTCTAACACTGTTAAATTAGGGACGGCTTGCACAGATAGCCTTCGAGTAGCTTTGTGCGAAATTTCAAAACAAACAAACAAAACTTAATACTATTAATAATTAAATGTATAATATTATTTTACAACCTAATGTTTGACTTTTTCAAAAAATTTGATACGCTTTTAATATATTGTACACAATTTCTATTAAAGTGTATTTAGGTCCATGTTTAGTTTACCCGTTAAAGTAAATAAAGCGCACCCGCATGTGCTTTTAGATAGTAAAATGCGCAAACATTTTGAAGAGAGACAAAACTGAGTATCATTATGATAAATTTATCTCTACTTTACTGGTTTCTTTCAATTCAAAAATATTTGTTCATAACCTGAAGATGACCCAGGAAGGTCGAAATGTTTTTCTCTCCGTATCAGTACAAATGTTAATACCCATACCACCCATTCTGAGATACATTTTTATTTCAGGTGGATTTCTCGTCATCAAGAATGTACTTAGATTTGTTTTCGTTACTAGAGATTAGCTATTATGGAGTCCTTGTTACTCCAGAACGTTTTACTTTCCTTCCAGGTTCAGTCAGCTCCTCGTTTATGAAGCCATAAATTTAGTATTAAAAATCACAAAATGAGAATAGAGCTAGCATAATTTTATATAACTTTTTAAACAGGAAACTATTATATTTCAATTATTTGTTAATCAACTTATTTCTTTCTTTTTTCTTTGAATAGCGTTATTTACAAATTAATGGTCTGCACTCTTGTTACACTGTTCGTGATCTCGTTATATGGAAGAGTTGTTCAGATAGCTTTACTGTTATCTACTTCTAGTGAGATATTTTGATTTATTATGTAGCTTTGGAACAGAGATTTTTTTTTTATTTCTGAAATTTACTCTTTCCATGTAGATATAGAATTGGACTATTTTTTTATTGAATTTGGATTTTCTTTAAAGGTCTTCCCTGCGACACAACATTAAGTCTGCGGGACTTTCATGCTGAAAATGAAGTTTCCAAAATAGCGATTAGTTACGTAGTTTTGTACTTATCAATAAAGAAATATGTGAACAAATACTTTTGAAATGAAAGAAACCAGCAAAGTGAAACAACAGTTATGTTGCTACGAAGTATAATAAAGTCATCACATTATTACCACGAAGTCTACTTAACGCTTAAAAGAGTCAAGCAATAAGTTTCATCTACGTGTTTTTATTAAAATCTAAAAATATATAAAAATGAGAAAAAGCATGACCATGCAGAGTAAAGTTAAATTGTTCTCCATCAATATAATTTACAACAAAATGCTGAACTCTGAAGTGAAACTTCCTTTTTAAAGCGAGAAAGATTTTAATTATGTACCATTTTTGCACGAATGGACCTTTGTGTAGCTTTGTGCTTAACTACAAGACAAACTATCTCACATGTATGGATCTCCTCTTATAATACTAAACATGCTTGCCATTTCAGTCGTGAGGGCCTTATAATGTGATGGTCAATCCCACTATTCGTTGGTAAAAAAAGTAGCCCAATGGTTGGCTTAGATGATGATGACAAGTTGCTCTTCTCTCTAGACTTACATCGCTAAATTAAAAACGGTTAGCGCGAAATTCAATAACAAACAAACTAAACTAAAGTAAGAAAAGACGTACACATATTACAATGTTAATTTATCTCTTTATCGAATTGTTTTTAACAAAGGCTTAACTAATGTTAGGCTTAATACGAGTGAACTTACAAATTTCGGTGTCTGTAACTAGAATGTTTTAATATTATTCTATAAATCCTGTTTTCAGAGAAGATCTGTTGCAATGCAGATATTAATATGACAACAAATATTTTGCGGATCTCTGTAGTAAATGTTATAATATTTACCACCTGTTTGTAGAACAAGTTACGATTTGTAGAGTTTCGCTATGTGTAAATAATAAAACTTTGTAAATTATATTAGCTTAAGATAAAATAGATCACTGCTTACCTGTTTGCTGAAACGTGATTGGTATGCGTTTCGAAACGATTACATTAATCTCAGAAAATCTAACATGCTTTAGCTAGCTGTGTGTTTGCTGTTGACAGGTAAAACGGAAATTGATCTTTATCGCGAGAGGATGAAGGCGGCCATATGTTAGAAATCTATCACAGTTCTTCCATTTATACCCGCGCAGTTTTTTGGGTACATAATTTTAATTGTTTCAGTTCTTTAAAAAAAACTGTAGTAAGGATCAGGATGAATTGTTCAACAATTACTAAGAATGAATGTAGTTGTATAACACTATTTTGATGGTGGTGAATGGTTTCAAGCCAAGTATTACACGAAAAAGTTTATGGTTAATATCAGTATTTAATAAAGCTGAATTGCTTGTTTGCAATTAAGCAAAAAGCTACACAATGGGTTATCTGCACCGCTGTGCCACTGAGAAAATAAGGCTGAAATGTGCCTGGCATGTCATTACACCAAAAATTATTTGTTTAGTTTTTGTGTTAACCGTCTATCATTTAGCAGTGTAAGACTAGAGGGAAAATATCTAGTCATCACCACCTACCGCCAACTCTTGGGTTACCCTTTTATCAACGAATAGTGGAATTGACCGTTACATTATAACGCGCCCACAGCTGAAAGGGCGAGCTTGTTTGGCGCGACGGGGATGCGAACCCGCGACTCTCAGATTACGAGTCGCACGCCTTAACACGCTTACCCATGCCAGGCTGATATACCAAAAGTAGTGTATTACAGCAAAACGTTTAGTTCTTTCAAACGAGATACTGCAGATAATAGTTACACCGTCATAGTTTCACATGCAGAACAATTTAATAAAAATATTTAGATCAGTTTGTTTGTTTGTTTAGAATTAAGCACAAAGCTACTCAATGGGCTATCTATTGTCTGCCCACCGCGGGTATCGAAACCTGGTTTTAGTGTGTAAGTTTGCAGACATACCACTGTTCCACTGGAGGGAAAAGTTGTAGACTTATCACTGTCGTACCACCAAATTAGAACAGATACATTAGTTTTGAAAAAAAATAATCTTGCCGTGGAAGTGCCTAAATTACTACCTTTGTATTAAAGTGATCATTATAACGAAATTCTGCTTAAACCTGCTTTTATAATGTTGCATATTTAAAGATGCCTCAGTCCTTTATTCAATTAAATATAAATCATAAAGTATTTGTTCCTGTGTGATCAGCACTGTTACTTCTTCGGCAAAAATGTGATTCTACCCTTTATCGAATTTGTCTATCCATGAAAACTTAAATTATAATTGTCTTCGTTTCTTTATTTCTAAGTTATTTCATATTAAATACTTAGCGTGTGCAACTGTATACTTTCTGAGTAAGATTTAGAACAGCATTTATAAGCATATACTTGTATAAAATACAGACATAGTTAAGTAATAGTAAAAATCATAATTTAATTTTTTACCCTTCTTGATATTTATTTAGTTCAGTTTATTGATAGCTTTGCGTTGGATATCTGTTGTACACAATCATCTCGTATACGTATATCTGACATATTATATTTGTACCATGATTAATTATTTCCAGCCAAAATTAGTTTTTAGTTACATTCTGAGAAAGATCAATAGTCTTCATAATTATTCTATATAAAAGGAGCTGTTGTAAAATTTTGTATAAAAAGTTAGACGTCTATATAGTATTTTGGCCCAAGAGAGATTCGATAGGTATAATAAAGTTGTTATAAACTACTTGAAAGATTAGGAAATGGTTTTGAGAAATATATAGCTGTAGTTAAAATTAGGTAGATCATTATTGATTATTCAATCAGCACTATCAGTGATTATTGATTACATCAGTAAGTCACAATGAGTTATTAGTTGATTAAGTTTATTAGTCAGTAAGTTGATTCCATTTAACAACTATTACATTCGTGATATAACGAATAAGATGTTAATACACTCCATTTCCCCAGTGTTATGTAAATGTGTAAATATTTTGTAAGCGACAACATGTCGTGTTGTGTTTAAATTTTCATTTCTATTATTCATTTTTCCATATTTATATTATTGTTTCGAAGTTTAAATTAATATTTTGTTATTCATTTAGGGTAACATTTAGAATTTTCTTGAATTAAGTAGACCAATCATATGTTTGTAAATGAAGTGCTGGTGACTACGTGTCTAGACGTGTGGTCTCGTGCAAGAACGGACATGCGTGGATTGCTCTGGAGACCTGTAAAATTTTCGCGGTCTTTCGGGGAGTTTAGGCCTACAATATATAAACAGATGAAGATGCGAGAGAGAGAAGTGAGATTCAGACATCAGTTTTATTTCAAAAGAAGAGAGTCAGTTATTTGAGAAAGATTAAGTGTTTGCTGTGATTATTCAACTTGGATTTGTGACTGAAGTTAGATCTACGGAAGCTGTGATTTTATTTCGTCAATCTCTACGATTCATCTGAATTACTGCTTGTGCTGAGAGTCGGCGAATTTATTGAACTGTGAACTGTTTCTGAACTTCTTCATTTAAGCTTCAGAATTTCTTCGTGGGACCAAATTCACACCCTAGACTGGAATTTGAGACTTTCATTTTAGATCATTATATTAGATACAGGCCAGTACCATTTTGTATTGTGATTAATTTTGAAGTTTGAAACTAGTTTTATTTTGTTCTGTAATTAATTTCGAATGTTGTAACTTAATATCTGTCACTGTTATCATATAATTTATGTTATATCTGTTATATTTGTTAATAGTTTAGTGTAATAAATTATACAAGCTGTTATCTGTGTTTTTCTGTTGCGTTTAGTCTACGAAGAACATAAAACATAAAAAATACGTAACACCCAGTTAAATTAAGGAGTGCATTATTTGAAGGAATCAGTCCAGAAGTCAATAGATTTATTGATGGAAATCTTTGTAGTATATTGATTAACACTAGCTTGAGCATTGTTCGACCTCATCTGCTGATGGAATCTTAGAAATTGCCTCCACACACACACATATTTTAACTTTAGATTATTGCGAACAGCAAGTAACCATACAGTTCCAGGAAGATGAAAGTTGGAAGCTACTTTACTGTGGGAACTTTCTTTACTTAACATGATGTATGGGAAAATGATATTGAGGATGACGGTATGTTGAGAATAGGCTTCGTGTGGAAACACGAAAGTGAGGTTAAGTTTGCAATATATGACAAGAAAATTACAATACACTACACGATAATTACAGATCTAGAGGCTGAGTTCTTGTGACAACAAGAATAGAAACACAAGATAACGAAGACAACAAACCTAAAATGAAATAGATCATAATCTAGATGTACAGGTAATAATAACCAATGATAATCCATCTTTGGAGGTATGTTGGTGGGAGAATGTTCATTTGATTAGAGATATGTTTGATATATCACACCTTGCTTGTTACGAGTTATTATAGTAAGAAATTTTTAGCTAGAAGATTAATGACACGAAGGGACGTGTAGGTCTATAGAGTAAAAATAAAACAAACAAACTGTGATATACTATTATGTGCTAATGTACAATACTTTACTGATTAGTTTTCAATCGGAAAAAAGTGCTTATACGACTAACTGCAATTCATAATTCCCACACTTTTCTCTAACACTCTTCACCCGAAAAAGTCTTGCTCTTAATCCTTAGAAGGTGTTCTTTTAATCTTACTACTGGAGAGTTTAGGAACAGTAAATAAATAAATAAAGATGATTTTCTTTCTTCCTTAAAATTTTGATTGTATTTTATTCTGCTAACTTAGTTAATGACTCTAATACCGATGTTTATGAACATAATTACCACTAGCTCCGGACATAAACCATTAGCAGTTGTTAGAGTATTAAGTTTGTGCTCTGGACTTAGTAATAAGAAACACGACACATTTTACGTTTGATAAAGTCAAGTGGATAGAAAAACCTTGTATTTGTCTGCGGTAAGTATAAACCTATCCGAGAACGTTAGTTAAATTAACGTTTAGTCCAAGAAAGAGAAAATGTTGTTGTTATCATTATCGAAATGACGTATAGCGAACTAAAGTAAATCGGTAATACTATTTTTACGCACCTATTTTGCAGAATTCACGAGTGGCTGTGAATTTTCAAAGAAAAACAACGCTAAAGTCAGGGGCTCGATTCTCCTCGGTGGACTCAACAGATAGCTCGATAGAAAAATACACACACACACACATGAAAATATTCAGATTCTGAGGTTTACACATCATTATCATATTACAACTGTTTTCCCCTTTCTACATAATGTGAATTCAAACGTAGTCTTTGGAAAAAAATATGTTTAAAACCTTATAGACGATATGGAAAAAATTCATTGTTTTAAACACAGGTATTTAGATACATCCAATACACGTTCAGGGATATCTTTTTTGTTATTTCAAAATAGTAAACTGCAAGACCAGAAGATGGACTGTTCTAAAATGGATTTAACTATTTCATTATTATTTTAATATCTCTTTTTCCATAACGTGTGTGTGTGTGTTTTCTTATAGTAAAGTCACATCGTGCTATCTGCTGAGCCCACCGAGAGAAATCGAACACCTGATTTTAGCGTTGTAAATCTGTAGACTTACCGCTGTACTAGCGGTGACTCACCATAATGACCAAAAACGTAAATAGGTTTATATGCTTGAGTAACGAAACTGTAAACCATTTAATATAGATATATTTCATGAAAAGCATTACCCGTGGTAGACACAATAGGAAATTAAGGATATTATTTAAGGGTATACTACCAAAGAGCTGATACTCTTAGGTATGCTGCAATATCGCTTAACACCAGGCGATTAATTACAGAAACAACAGCCACCTATGGAGTGGCAAACACAAAATGTGAAGCAATAAATGTTTGTTTCTGAATACACAGATCTTTTATGGGGACAATAGTTTGAGATAAACTGCACGCTAAATGTAATCAATGTGCCAAATTTGTCTTTTAAGCATACAACATTTTATATGTTTGTTTGTTTTGAATTTCGCACAAAGCTACGTAAGGATTATCTGCGCCAGTCATCCCTAATTTAGCAGTGTAAGACGAGAGAGAAGGCAGCTAGTCATCACCACTCACTGCCAACGTTTGAGCATAGCCATGTGACTAAGCTGATCGACTCGCAATCTACGGGGTCGAAGGTTCGATTCCCCGTTACCCGAAACATACTTGTCCATTCATTTGTGAGGAAGTTATAATGCTCAGTCAATCCCATTATTCATTAGTGAAAAAGTAGCCCAAGAGTTATTAGTGGGAGTTGATGACTGGCTGCCTTCCCTGTAGTCTTACGCTGCTAAATTAGGGACGGCTTGCGCAGATAGCCCTCGAGTAGCTTTAAGCGAAATTCAGAACAAACCAAATTATACTTATTTTTGTAAAACGTTATTGACGTTTCAATATTTTTTGTGTAGTTTTCTACCAATCTTATTAACATTTATCAACTTATGTAACTTAAGCAGAGTATATCATGCACACTAACAGTTATCAGGGTATAAGCAAAAGTACCCATCCCAAGTGATGAGAAAGGTTTAAATTAAAGTTTTAATTTAAATTATTTCATGGACTTTAGAAAAATTAACTATGTTACACTTATGGTTTCACTCAGACCCAAAGTTCTGGGCTACTTGTGTCGCCCGCTGAGAAAAGTAATTTTTGCGCGTTTCAGTCGTACTAAAAGCTACTAAACAATAACGTTCAGTAAATCTACATTTTTATTCAATTATGTCATATTTTCAAAGGTGAATGATAGTGTGATTGGTTTCTAACAATTTTAATGTAGAATATCCTGCTTGAAAAATAAAATTTGCCGTCAACATTATTCATGCCTGTTTTCCCGTTATTACGAAAGTGAATGTTAAATTTTGTCTGCGTGCGTAGCTTTTTAAACCAGACAGACGAACACTTGAAAATACACAACGGTTCGAAATACATGTCCTGTAGGCTTACTTTGGTGTTTCGGCTTTTATTCTTGTCTTGTAGTATTAGGATAGAAATTTTTATCGGAATAACTTCATGAAAATGTATTCCTGAATGATGTGGTAAGTTAAATAAAAAAAACAAAAATTAGTTTTGAGATGGGGTTCATTATTAATTTTCTCTTTAATATTCTTATATTTTTATCTAAATTACTGTGTATTTCGGACAGCTTTATTCGCAAATCTTTACTAATTCTTATTTCGTTAATTTGAACTTCAATTATCACATTAATTAGTTTGCGAGAAAGTTGCGTACAGCTTCGTAGTTATCTAAGGCCCTTTATAGTTCTGTGAATTTTGCTATCGGTTCATGGTTCAGTGTTGTGCTGTAAGGATTATAACTTCTCTTCTTTATTATGATGAAAATGAAATATCTTCACTTCAGTTTAATTTGTAATTAATCTTGTCACAAAGAGATTCCATTTGATGACTACCTTAGAATAATTTCTATATGGTAAAAGTGGCTTCAGTTTATGTGCTGTTAAATGTGAAGTTACAACTATGAGGTATTAAAATTCGAGTATGAATGTTTATCAGATAGTGCATATTGGAATTCAAATAAATATTTATATAAGCGTGAAAATTCGTAAAACAGTAATAAATTGTTTATATTATTACGTTTTGAAAGAGTAAGAATGTGGCATTGTTTTCTATCGGTTTATTTCTATTTAGGTGGAAAGCTACGTTATTTTTTGATAAAAAAATCTATAACAAAGGTTTTACACCATATCAAACTGTGAAGTATTGTTTCTAGTTATGTATCAATATCTTTCTATTAAAGCCCATTTTATATATTGTACAAGGTATTTTACAGATAACAGCGATTCTTGTGAGCGTAAAATTGTGTTCTATAATACATAAAATAATTTTAATTAGCCTAAAACAAACATTGGTATACATTTAATTACACAAGTATGCGTAAGAATGTTACTTAGTTTATAGTTTTTAAAATATTTTATAATTATAATACATAAGGTAAAGTCTTATCTATATGCCAGAGAATAAGCCACAAGTTAAAATTCGTATTAAGGACATTTCATAGTTAACAAAGACTTAAAGTTTCTAAGTAGAGCATTTCTTTGGGTTATCACTGTTTCATATATTTTGAAGTTAACGCTGTAAAAGTTGTTTTCAGCTCATCGATAAAGTTCAGGAAATACGAAAGGTCTTTCCTAATCAGCTTCATTGCTGTGGTTTTCTAAGGCTGTATCAATTAAGGCATGTCTTTGATAATATATTTTCTACAAAATTTTAATACTGGAATGATATTGTTGTTCTTTTCATAAAAGAACGACCAGAAAGAACTCAGAACAGATGAACTTCTAAAGGTTTTTAGTGCCACAGGTAAAAATACGTGAAACTGAAAGCACTCTAACAGAATATTATTAATCAAATGCTGTCAAAACACAGAAACGAAGAATCAGTAAAAAGTAGAAACGTGTATTTCATAAAGTGTAAAGAAAAAGTTATCTTTTAATCACAAAAGCGGGGCAAAGCTATGATTAATGCTTCTCATGCGACCTGGAACTCAATCGAAACTGATGTGCAGCAGGGTATATGGCGTGCGATATAATCATCAGTCATCGGTAGGTGGGAGCTGACTTCATAACTGCACAATTTCGTAAGGAGCAGATAGTGTAAAGTTAGAATATTTGTGTACTTTATAATAAATAAAGTTACAGTTACCCATTCTCTTTGTCCTGTTTGTTTCGTTCACCTCTTACTTAGCTACGTTTACATATTTAGTCAGTGGGTTTGTGTAAGGTAAAAGTGATTATACGAAAATTTAAATAAAAATTAAATATTTGATAATTAACTTCTAATATAATAAAGATAAGTTTGGGAAGATAAATTATTTTTAATAATAAAAACAGGAACTTAATAATTCAATGTCCATTGACGCCCGACATCCATTTAAAAGATGATAAGGATGGTTTTTAAATAAATTTCACCAGTTATAAATTTTACCATAAGTTTTAGGCCTACAAGTTTCTACTTCTTTGCAAACTTTGGATGTTTGAACAATAATTTAAATGAGAAACTTGTTTCAAAATTGTAGTTATTAAGTAGAGATCTGTTAGGAGTTGTTGACGTGGTCGATAAGTTTGTCAGCCATCATTATACGCTTTTGGGGAAACAAATGGCCAAATTGTATTTAAGTAGAGGAATTAAGAAATAATGCAGAGTGAGATTTTGCGATCTTGTTTAATGTAATCTTAAGTTCTTACTTGTAATAAGGTTCTATAAATATTTAACTTATTGATCTTTCGAAAACGATTAATCTAAGTAATTAGAGACTTAGAAAAGCTATTTAAAATATCAAGGTGAAAATAATCAAACTTGTTGGTAGATTTTGATTACGTGCACGTTGTTACATAGTTTAACACGATAAGATAGAAATTTAAATACATCGACAGTGGTACAGCTCAGAAACTTGTTACAAGCTTCTTAAGTATACTTAAAACTATGAATTTCTTCAATAAAAGTACGACGTTTTGAATTTTTTTCAATGTTTTTATTGTTGATCAATTTCAAATGTCTTCCAAAATGTGTGATTTTTATTTCTTCAAAGAAATAGTTTAAGTGTGATAGATGTTATAAACTTCTGACAGTTTTGACAGTTTTCTCATTATCATGTATTAGTCAAGCACATTTCCTCCGATATTTCACAAGAAAAATCAATACTTTTATGTATAAGTTCTCTTTTGAAAGAGAAATTCTTAGTATTTTTAATGGAATACTGAAGATTCTTCCCTTGTTTATAATCGCTTACGTGTTGAGCATTAAAACACTTGGGAATTAAATTGTAACTTTGAAACAGGAAAACTAAATTTAATCAAACCACAGAAAGGCCGAAATAAAAACGAAAAGGATAAATAATTCAAACAGCATGTTACTGTTTTATATAATTTATGCAGCTACGAAATTCCACTGTTAAAAATGAATAAATAACAAGACGAGTCTTTTTCTCCAAAAATAAATATGTTATTGTCAATAATATAAAAATATTATAATATGAATTTTCATATAATCGTACACAGCCATACCATATGGAACTGAACACGAAGTTCTAATGGAACAGGTGTTATAACTTTAATGTCTGATATTGAAGTTTGAACACAATCTTTTACATATGCAGTTTCGTTACAAACTAAAATCATGGGTTCTATTTCCCTAAGTGGATACAGTAGGTAGCTTGCTGTGGCTTTGCTGTAAGAAAAATACACAAAAATAGCCCACACGAATCTGAAGTGTAGTTAGTAACATTTAAATTTATTTCTCAGTAGTTAAAATTATTCATTTACGTACTTTAGCTAATACATTTAAGTGATCAACTTTAGCATGTCTCTGTTTTTTTATATTTTTTGCACATAATCATTTACGTATCATAGATATAAACATAACGTTGTCAAGATGTCATTGATGGTTGAAAGTTTGTTTCTGAAATGTTATCTGACACAATATTCAAGACCTAATACAGTGATAGTCACTAATAAAACTACAAATGTCGTGGTAATCAGAGAATAAAAATTATCTTATTTTGATGGTTAAAAAGTTACGGTGTATAAATATACTTCGTGAAACTTACGCTTTTTTATACAAATATTCATTTTTTCAAATAAAAAGAAATGATCACTGCAAGAAATACAGTTCCAAATATACATTTGAAAATTTAGTATAAAACAATAGCTTGTACGTAATATTTTTATATTTTGGTATATTAAAACTCCATAAAACGTTTACAAAATTTAATGATAAAAGTCTTTATTAAATACATGGAAAATTTATTTTACTTGGTTTGGCGTCAAAGTACACAATACGTTATCTGAGCTCAGTCCAACACTGGGAATTAGACCTTTAGTTTCATCGTTGTAGGTTTCTAAATACGCCACTGACCCAATGGTGGTTACACAAGAAAAGAAAATACACAAACAAATTATAAAGTTTGACCCTTAATATGCTACAGATTTTATATTCCAATATAAAGTTCTTGGAACTAGGAAAAAATTTATAAAAAGAAGCACTGAAAAGTTTCTTTAAAATTTATTATAGAAAAGCTTTTACATTAAGGCCAGGAAACAGTTCCTATAGACATAGCTATATCATTGAAAGAGCGATATCTTTAATGTATTGATATTTTATAATAAATTTAAAAAGTTAGTATTAAAATATTAATTTTACCATTTAATTGACTTTTCTTTGTTGCATCAGCGGTAATTTTACAGTTTTAGTGTAATAAAATCTGTAGTTAACTCACCATGATTGAAAGAGAACAAATGATCAGTTCTTAAACTTTACGTTGAAACAATAACTTAATTCACTTTTCTTGAATATGCATTAATTTTTCTCCTTTTTTACGCCATATAAGGGTTGAAACTGATTAACATAAGTTTGTTTTCATATTTATTATATTTACAGGAGTCTGTTGTTACTGTTTCTTGACATTTTCTGTTTACACTATAAATACGCAATGATACAGTGTACTTACAGAACACAACCCATTAAGCAGCTTTCTGATTAATTACAAATAAAGGTATATATTTTTATGTTATGCAAGTAAATAAAACTGTTAATAAAAAGAAATACAGCTTTAATACGAAGTAAATGGACAACCTGTGATTTTGTAAACTGTCTGTGAATAAAACTAGAAGTTTGAGTGGGTTAATAAAGTATTCGAAGGATATACATCAAATTCCTTATCAAGAAGGAGATGTAGTTATCGTATTTTAATTTTTTGTTCACGTATTTACAGGTTAATTTTGTTCTACCTGTGAGATGTTCTGTCTTTCACAGTTTAAGCAATTCCCTATTATATTAAAATGAGGGGTTCAATTCCCCTCGGTGAAATCAGCAGATAACTCGATGTGGCTTTGCTATAAGAAAATACACACACTCAATTATGTTTGTATTGGTAGTGTGTATTTTTACCGTTTTGACACAGTAACGAAAAAAAAATTGCTTGAAGTGCAATAAGATAAAAATGCTTAAAAAAAAACACTTTTAAATGCTACAGCTTAGTCTTGTAAATAGTTTTTAATGACGTCATTAAAAGTTATTTTTAGATTAAAAAAAGAAATTTCAAGAAATCTTTAACAAATATACTTTAATGTCATACAACATAAGCTGAATCTAACAGCACTATTCCAAAACAAAAGACGAAAATCGACAACTATTTTGGTGTGCTTTAGCTTACAGATATTACATGAATATATGACAACATGAGCATTCGCAGATGGAAACTATGAATATGTATATTAATATTGAAAAATATTTCGTGAACGTCTTCAATCGTTTAAAGAAGACTATATTCCAACATTTTCTCTCTATATTTTCTTAGTTTATTATCTTTAATCATTAGCTTTCATTGAAATTTATTTTAGAGTTTAGAATTTCAAATACTAAATAAAGTTAGAGAAATAATTCATAAACTTTAATTAAATTATCAGCTATAATAAAATTAGAATTAGAAACGTAAATTAAAACATTCAAAAGAATTTTATATGAATATCATATAAAAACTCTTATAGTTGCTGGTACAAAGCATACGTTAGTACTTATTTTACAGTAATGTTCCAATTTTTTATATGTGAGATCAGACGCAAAATGTGTGTAATTTAGATCACTCCGAACTAATTTCAAGTTGTTTTATCTTTCACTGATTATTGTTTAGACAAGTTATCCTATTTTCGTTTCATACGATATCTTTTTTTAAATATTCAAAATACAACTGAGATCACTAAATGAAAATTTCACTGAGTTATGCATTAAAAAGATTATATTCTATAGAAATAGCTCATTTCCTTTCCCACAGGAAAAATAAAAACTTCTTAAGGGTTGTATATACACTGCTGTTCAAAATCTTAAGGCCAATGAACATAAAGAAAAAATATGCATTTTGCGTTGTTAGATTCAACCACTAATTTGAGTAGAGCTTTGAAAGATGAAAATAAGAAAAGGTGAATATAAAAAAAAATTTAGCACTTAATAGAGAAACGTGAACACTGTGAAATTGACCTGAATACCAGCTGAGGGTTTGTTTATTTACTGTCAAGCAGAAAGCTATACGGGTTGTGCTCACCGAAGGTATCGAAGTCCATTTTTAACGTTATGAGTCTTCAAACTTACATTTGAATCAGTAATATTTAATTAATAAGGAAAGTAAACCCAAATATAACAAATCTGTATATACATAACAACTGCTGTATCTTTTATTTTTATCGAAAGAGAACACCTAACTCTTGAAAAACATTTGTGAAAAACAATTTAACAGATAAACTTCTCAATGATGGTTTTATTCGCCTCTTTACGATGGAGACGGCCCGAAAATTATTCTTTAGTTCAACTTTTTCTCACCAATTTACACTTTAAAGTTAATTATGCCACAATTTTATTTGTAAATTAATTGCGTAATTTAGCTGCTTAAATTATAATACAAAGGAGTCAAACAACAACATTAAATTGATTCATCATTCTTGGGACGTCATTAGGTTACACCAGGCCAATACCGTTATCGCAGTTGTATAGATTCATAACTCAACTTCAAAATGAGATATTCTGTTAATTAATCATATTTTTGAACATACAGTTTTTTTCTCTTGGCTATTCAATTTAATTCTAGACGTAGTCCTAGTACTACATTTTAATAGTTAAAAATGTAATAGTTCCTCATGCAAGAATGTTATATCTGATTTCCACCCACCCACAGGATTCATATGTCTGTAATACCTCAATTATACGATCTCCTGTAATATTCTTATCATTACAGTCTTTTGTTACAAGATAAATGATCTCCTGACTGCTGTTTCACACAAAGGACAGCTCATAAAATGCTAGAATCAGCACATAATGTCATTTATTTATTTGTATGGGATATTAGACCTCACGGTAATAAGGAGAATCGAATAATATAATTACTAACTTAGGCTATATATATATTTTAAGTCTGAAAAATTGTAGGAAAACAGGCAAGAAAAATTTGAAAGCTCAAACAATTATTTTTCTTTTATGTTATTATCATATCTAGAATTTTACAAATTATAAAACCGAAGTTATTCACAATTTCCCGACATCAAAAATATCCTGGTGTCTACATATCAAAAATAACTAAGAATACTTTATTAACAAAAACAGGGAGTGAGTATTCGTGACGAATCTGCTGGATTTTCACATATGCTTAAAAATATTTTAGAAAAGTGTAGACATAGTGATAATAATGTGTCTCAATGCCAGCTTAAGAGTAAGATCGTATACGTAGGAATCTCTTTGACGTTAGCTGCAAATTAAATTCAAATTCAACGCATGTTCAACAAAATTCTCCACTAAAGTAATTTATTGTGGTAGGACATCTTAAATTGGTGGTATCTTAGTTGTCTAATAGGCATATGGTGTGATATAAAGTGTGGAAGTTCTTATAAATCATGATTCTTAAAATACTTCGTAGGAGTTCATCGATTTAAATTCCCTGCACCCAGATTTACGAATGTTTGTTCTTTGAAGTTTTAAGCTACAGAAAGTCCCGTCATCTATCACACCAATATTTACAAGATAAATAGAAAGTTTAAAATTTAAAAATCTGCAAATAGGGGTTGTAAAAAGGTATACAAACGAGGTTGGGGATACTTTATACATGATTTACTCGAACTAGAAACCTTTATTTTGGCTCCATGTTATTACATAAAATTATATCTTAGTGGAATCAAAAAGAGATTACAGTTTGAGTAAATATTGTCTACAGTATTTTCAAACATTGTTTTCTTACTTTTTATGATCCGTATGTGCAAGTTTTTAAATTTCCAAATTTTATTTATTTTGTTTGCTGGCTTTTAATACTCAACTATGAGCAAAGGATTACTTAATATGGTATAACTAACTTTAACTGCAAGTTTTTAAATTTCCAAATTTTATTTATTTTGTTTGCTGGCTTTTAATACTCAACTATGAGCAAAGGATTACTTAATATGGTATAACTAACTTTATACATTTAAATGATAATAAACATAGCTAGTGGCTAGCTGATACAGCTCATGATGATTTAATGCAGCTGTTGACTATTTGATCGCATTAGTTCGATATTTAAACGTTAAATTGCAACTGGGGATTGTCATAAAGATTTATTTGAGAATATGATGAGAATTTATAGTTTCTGTGCAGCTAAATTCTCTCTGTATACAATACGTAGAATGGATAAATATACTCTTAGACTAAGACACAATCTTCAGTAAGTGCGTATAAAAGCAGCCTTTTCAAATAAAACATTTAGAACTAAATCATCGCTTTAAGTAAACTGTCGTGTATTTTAAAGTAATTATTTTACAAATCTGTGTAATAGCATTAATATTATGTGTACTGATTTTTATATTGTTTCACTTCACACATACTCTAGAGATTAGCTTCCTAAAAACATTGATTGTAGAGTGTACAAAGCATCAAAGTATGCACATGTTATAGTCATCTAATGTTTGTCTCTCACTCGCTCGTAATTTCAGTTTTACCATGTACTTAAGTTTTCGGCCCTGCATGGTCAGGTGGTTATGGAACTCTACTCGTAATCTGAGGGTCGCGGAATCGAATCCCCGTCACACCACATATGATCGCTCTTCCAGTTCCAGGGGCGTTTTAATGTTACGGTCAATCCCACTATTCGTTGGTAACAGAGTAGCCTAGGAGTTGGCGGTGCCTTCCCTCTTGTCTTACACTGCTAAATTAGGAACGCTAAATTAGCATTGTAGTTTTGCATGAAATTGAAACCACATTTAAGTTTTTTTAAAAATCACCAGATATATATAAAAAACTAACTCCCTTTGGTAATGATAACACACTCCAGAAAATCCAAGTGCAACAAAACAGAATATGAAAATCTGCATTCAGCCTACCATCATTTACATCAACAAATTATCTACACCAAATCAGCAATTTACCAACTATAAGAGATAGAATAACAGAACTTTCTCTCAAATATTATCTAAAAGCAGAAAATAGAAACAAACTAACGGCATCACTACACAAATTATCAAGTGCACCAACAAAATACATTTCACCGTACAACATATTTCAAGAATCACAATCTACTCAACAAAGAATCTAAATAAATAAAATCCATGTCATTAACACGAATTGCTTTTTTTCCCTTTTTTTTTTCAGATACAGGGCACGCGACAGGCAAAACTTTCGGCGCATGTCCTGTGAAAGTTGGTTTTCTCGGGACACTCCCGTTTCCCCCCACATCAAAATCTTTAGGCATTGGATTTCTAGATCCCAGCCCAGGCAACTCTTTTGCCAGACCCTGAATCGTGCCGTTTGACTTGATCTGGATTTGAATTATATTCATGTTCACATCTGCTCAACTTCTTCCTTTCGGGACAGGTCCAGGCCTTTCTTTCCGCTGCTGCCTTTGCCTCTACCCAAGACAACATTTAGAGAGACATCCTCCACCCAAAAAGTCAAGAATAATAATAATAATTGATTTATTAAAAAAAACAAAAAACACCACTTAATCTTAATAACAATCCACGAAAGGGGACGAAGATGAACCACAACGTTCCTGAACACACCGATTGGGGAGAGAACTCTTTTGATTTCTCTCTCTCTAAACTGAGCCCCTGCCACGTTAGTTTAGTTTAGTTTAGTTGGTAATGATAACATCGTTTACACTAGAATTATAATGTTTTTATAGCTTATGTAAAATATTGAAGGAACAAATCGACTTTTAAAAACCACTTCGATCTTTGTGCTATTTTATTTAGCATTCTACGAAAGGTTTTTGTGCAATATACCAAGCCATTTTTTTGTTATAGACTGGAAATACAATAATAAGATTTACAAACAGGCCGTTTTGAGTTGATTTTTCTTCCTTGTAAGCCTAACGTATATTTTTTGAGCATTTTCATATGTGAACAACCTTAGAAGTCAATAATAAAGGGTTTTAGTGTCGTTTGAATTGATATGTAATTTTAATTATTTGTGATCCATATTATGAACCACTATCTTGATGCACAATAAATATAACGGATTCGAAAACAAAGCGCATTTTTTTTAATTCTCAAATTATTTATTTTAAAGCCAGAAATATTACAGCTTAGATATGCAAGCATCAAAAAATGGACAATGTATTGATCAGATATTTGAAACAAATTTTCTCTTAAACTGGCAAAAAAAGAATAAAACAACAACTGAAATGTTTACAAAACTGTTAACTTGTTAATAATAACATGTTAGTAAATAGGATGTTGTTTTGAATTAAGCACAAAGCTGCACAATGGGCTATCTGTGCTCTGCCTACCACGGGTAGGATTTTAGCGTGTAAGTCCGCAGACATACCGCTGAGCCACTGGGGGGTTAGTAAATAGGAAGGAAAGTTGATATAGTAAGTACTAACACTGGATGGTTATAAGGAAAGGTGTGGATGAAAAAAAAAAAACATTTCTTGCTTCCACTTTTTGATAGGTTTATCGGTTCTGTAACTGTTAGCAACACAACGTTCGTTTTATGTTTTCTAGGCCTTTCAAGATAGTACTTGTTAACAAAGTAGAATGCTCTGTTTCTTTTTTAGGGTTGTCAGGAACATAACCATTAGCTGTGTATAACGCTTTATTTCTGTTTTATTGGAATTTCAGATATTAAGGTTATTTTTCTTTCATAGATCTTCCAGACAATAATCTTTAGCGTAAAACATTCTCTCATGTTTCATTTTATATTTTTTCAGTACATTAACTTTTATGGAAATAAATTTTTTTCCAACTCTTTCAGGACAATACTTATTAATGATGACACTTTATTTTTGTTTGAGAATTCAGCGAAGAAAATGATAGTGGTATAACAATCTGTTTTTTATTCATACTTTTTTATTACATTAAGCATTAGTGGCACAACGTTTTATTCCTGACGTAATCGGTTTGGTAACTAAGAAAAGAGTAAAAACCGTTTAAATAAAGTTTTTTTTCTTTTATGTCTTCTCCTTCATGATCTGATCAAGATTGTAGCAGGTGAGCATTTGTCATGTTGATCTTTTGATGTTATTTTAATTGTTAAAGGTTTTTGAATTTGTTCCTAGATAAATTCGTTCGAGCAAACTATACTTATTGTACCACCATAGCAGAATAAAGAATACATACGTTTAAGGTTTGCCTTTTGGCGGACAATTAGGTGAAATATGAATCTTACTTTGTATAATAGAGTATACTTACTAAGATAGTGTAATCTTTATATTCATAAAACAATAGTTTTTTTTAGTCATTTTTTCAGAAGCAACAGTAGAAAACAAGGAGAGAGAGAGAGAAAGAAATGTATTATTAATTATTAGATGCCTTGAGCTAGTTAGTTTGTTTGAAATTAAGCATAAAGCTACACAACAAGCTACCTGTGATCTTCCCACCACGGATATTGTAACGGATTTAGTATTATATATGTATTTTAATATCGACGTTTGTGTAAATTAAATATATTTCTAGAAATGCATGTAACCTATACTGTTAAATATGTATTTCGAAATTCCTGCATATTTCCTAAACTTGTAAATTATACTCGAGTGTAAGAATAAACATTATATATTTTACGAAAGAAACAACATCTTAAACGATATTTTCAAAGAATTTTCTTACAAAACTATCAACATAATTTCACAAAACAGAAAACTAAAAACAACCTTACAAAAAGAGACATTAATTCTATTAAAAACCTAAAACAAGACAGAAACATAAAAATTCTAAAAGCAGATAAAGGTAACGCTATAGTAATAATGAACACGAATGAATATATTAAAAAAAATGAATAACATCCTATCACACACGAACAAATTTAAACCAGTACATATAAATCCAACAAAGACACACGAGACGCAACTGAACAAATTACTACTACATATGAAAAAGGCCAACACAATTTCACAAACATTTTATGCCTACCTACGTAAAACCGACTCACGCACACCACAAATATACGGCATCCACAAACCTCATAAACCAGATTGTCCATTACGACCAATAATGTCAACATATGAATCGTTTAATTACAATTTTAGTAAATACACAGCATGGGCATTCTCCAAATATGTGACATCAGCCAGTTCATTCATCAAAGACTCTTTTACTTTCAAGTCTAATCAAAATCAACTTAATCATAAAGCCTTAATGGCCAGTTTCGATGTTATATTCCTCTTTACAGAAGTTCCAACAACAAAAGCCTGAAAAGCCTTAGAACTCTATATCCGAGACCCTAACCAAACTGTAGACATTCCCAGTAACTAGTTAGCAACCCTCATAGAATTCACCACAATAAAGACAAACTTCATGTTCAACAACCAAAACTATATACAAACAAATGGCCTAAGCATGGAAAACCCAGTATCCCCAGTTCTAGCCAATATTTTTATGACACAAATTGAAACACAAGCAATTAATACAGCATTACATCCACCACCATACTGGTATAGATATGTAGATGACACGGTTGCGGGATTCAAATTTACAGAACACACACTTAATTTTTTCAATCACATTAACTCTATACATCCCAACATTAACTTCACATGTGAACAGGAAGAAAGCAATAAAATATCATTTCTTAACCTCAAAATTATAAGAACCGACACACAACTCAAAAGAGAAATCCACCGAAAATCACTCATACTGGACTATACATTCCTTGGGACTCAGCACATGAAACAAAACAAAAACTCAACTGTTACGTAATTTTTATATTTTTTGTTCTTCGTAGATTAAACGCAACAGAAAAACACAGATAACAGCTTGTATAATTTATTACACTAAACTATTAACAAATATAACAGATATAACATAAATTATATAATAACAGTGACAGATATTAAGTTACAACATTCGGAATTAATTACAAAACAAAATAAAACTAGTTTCAAACTTCAAAATTAACCACAATACAAAACGGTACTGGCCTGTATCTAATGTAATGATCTAAAATGAAAGTCTCAAATTCCAGTCTAGGGTGTGAATTTGGTCCAACGAAGAGATTCCGAAGCTTAAATGAAGAAGTTCAGAAACAGTTCACAGTTCAATAAAATCGCCGTCTCTCAGCTCAAGCAGTAATTCAGATGTATCGTAGAGATTGACGAAATAAAATCACAGCTTCCGTAGATCTAGCTTCAGTCACAAATCCAAGTTGAATAATCACAGCAAACACTTAATCTTTCTCAAATAACTAACTCTCTTCTTTGAAATAAAACTGATGTCTGAATCTCACTCTTTTTCTTCGAATAAAACTAATGACTTAATCTATCTTCCTTTTTCGAATAAAAACTGATGACTGAAACTCTCACTCTTTTCTTCGAATAAAACTAATGACTGAATCTATCTTCTTTTTTCGATTAAAAACTGATGACTGAATCTATCTCTCGTCACCGTCTTTTATACCGATAGGCCTATTTCTCGAACAATTTCGCAATTTCCATACAACTCTAGAGCAATCCGCGCGTGTTCGTTCTTGCACGAGACTACACGTCTAGACACGAAGTCACCAGCACTCATTTACAAACATATGATTGGTCTACTTAATTCAAGAAAGTTCTAAATGCTACCCTAAATAAATGACAAATTATTAGTTTAAACTTCGAAACAATAATATCAATATGGAAAAATGAATAATACAAATGAAAATTCAAACAAAACACGACATGTTGTCGTTTACAAAATATTTCCACATACACATAACACTCTCCCCCTTAAAAGTAAAAAAAAAAAGTTTGAACTTGTGAAAACTTTTTTTTTGTTTTGCTTATTTGTCTTTTTAAACCAACTTAAAAGGGTTAAATCCAGTAGATTCTGAAATAACCTCACGAACTTCAAACAATAAGAAGGGAACACCCTCAACCCAGTTCTTTGAGTGTTTGTGGCAGTAATTTGGTGGAAACGATCAGAAATACCTTGTGACTCAGAATGGTGTGCACTGGATGAAATTTGGTGGACGTTTAATTCATGTATGGCTTGTTCAAATTGTTTGGACATAAAATTTGTGTCTTGATCTGATTGCACAACTTTTGGAATTCCGAACATGGTAAAGGATTTGACAAGAGCAGTGATTTTTCTCAAAGGGATTGCCTCAGGGAAACGTGTAGAAGCACACATGATCGTCGAGAGGTATTCATTTCCTGCTTTGCTTTTTGGCATTGGGCCAACACAGTCGATAATGACCCTTGAGAATGGTTCTTCAAAGGCAGGAATAGGCTGCAGTGGTGCTTTGGGAATCCCCTGATTTGGTTTTCCATTCATTTGGCAAGAATGGCATGTCTTACAAAAGTTAACCACATCTTGGCGCATCTTCGGCCAATAGAAATGTCGTCGGATACGATCTAAGGTCTTTCTTACACCTAAGTGTCCCGACAATGCATGGTCACGAGCAAGACTAAAAATATCACTCCGATAGTATTTTGGAATGACGATTTGGTGAATAAAATTCCACTCTTCATCATCAGCAACGTCAGGAGATCTGTATTTTCTCATTAGCACACGTGACTTCTGGTAGTAACAAATAGGGACAGTTCCTATTTCATTTTCATCAACAGCCAGTTGTAGAAGAGAACGAGTTTCAGGATCATTGTCCTGTTCCTCAATAAGTTTGTTTCGATGAAGAGAGTCGAAAAATGTCTTAGAGTCATCAGTACAACTTAAAGTCGAGTCAGAAATCTCATCGATGTGAGACATGAATGTATCAGATAAAGAGAAATCCTCTTTGGATTCCTGAGAACGTGTCTGAGAACGAGTAACAGCACAGGCGGGAAAAGCATCAGGAAACTCTTCAACGAGTTGCTCTGTACTGGGGCTAATAACAGGTGCTTCAACAACACGAACCTCTGGTACCACCTTACTACCAGCCAAATCATTCCCCAAAAGCATAGACACACCTTCAACAGGCCTTGAAGCTTTAATACCCATAGTCACTGGGCCTGAAACTAAGTCCGAATGTAAATCTAATCTATGAAGAGGAATAGAAACGACGCCACCTTCTACACCAGAAATGAGCACACTGGCCCCGACGGATGACTTTTCAGAAAACGGAAGTACACTTTCCAAAATCAAACTCTGAAAAGCTCCAGTATCCCGCAGGATTTTAATTGGTTGTAGACGTGAATCGCCAACAAAAGAAACAAACCTTCAGTCATGAAAGGCTTAAATTTGTCCTCAACAATATCTTCAGGTACATCAATAATATTGGACTTGGAATCCACAGTGGACTGAACAGGGTCAAAATAATTGGGAACCAATGATATATCAAACAAGGGCGAAATGAAACTATTGGGTGATGGCTTGTTTTTGAGCTTTCAGCACTCAGAAATCAGATGGCCAGGTTTCTTACAATAAGCACATGTTTTGGATGAGAATGACACGTTTTTAGTAGATGATGAGCTTATAGAATAAGATGGAGTCTTCGTTTGAGAATTAGAAGTTTGCTCTTTTTTGTCTCTGTCGACATTTGCATAATATTTGAACGAGTCATTGGGTTTCTTTGCTGTGTGAGATGTTTTGCTTTTGTAAGAGAAATCTTTGTGAGTCAAAGCATACTCGTCTGCCAAGACAGCAGCATCATGAATTTTGGAAGCTTTTTGTTCATCAATATAAGTTTTTAGCTCTACGGGAATACATCTTTTAAACTCTTCAACTAACATGAGTTCTCTGAGTTTTGTATAATCCTCTTTGATTTCTCTGGAATCACACCACCTGTCGAACAGAGTTTCTTTTTCACGAGCAAATTCGACATAAGTTTGTCTGTCAAACTTTTTGTAACCACGAAATTTTTGTCTATATGCCTCTGGCACCAATTCATAAGCATTCAAAATGCATTTTTTGACGTGCTCGTAATCATAACATTGCTCGGCCGTGAGTTTGGAAAATACTTCCTGGGCTTTACCCTTGAGAACACTCTGGAGTAATACTGTCCAATATTCGGTTGGCCATTTTAGCCTAAGGGCCAATTTTTCAAATTGCTGAAAATATTCATCTACAGCTTTTTCATTGAATGGAGGTACTAAACGAATTTGTTTGGAAGCATCAAAATTATCCAACCGCATTTGAACAACCTTTTCTTCTGTCTGTGCCTTTC
Organism: Carcinoscorpius rotundicauda; assembly: GCA_011833715.1. Taxonomy (NCBI): domain Eukaryota; kingdom Metazoa; phylum Arthropoda; class Merostomata; order Xiphosura; family Limulidae; genus Carcinoscorpius; species Carcinoscorpius rotundicauda. The sequence continues at coordinate 43,858,053 of CM022391.1, read as the reverse complement.
TCATACTGATTTCTTTATCGGCTTTAATGCGTTCTATTTGTATTTCGGCATCAAGAACAAATCGTTTGTTTTCTTGTTCTGCTTCAATACGTTTTTGTTCTGCCTCAATACGTTTATTTTCTTGTTCTGCCTCAAGTCGTTTGCTTTCAATTTCTAAACGAAATTTCATTTCCATTTCCATTTTTTTTTATTCGAAATCTGGGTCAAAATGAGTGACAGGCAATTGTTGTGCAACAGTTTGAGGTAAAACTTTTTGGCTGACCAAATGTTCAACAATAATTTGTTTAATATCTGCTTTCTTCATTGATTGCTTCACTTTTAAATTAAAATGTTTACCAACATCAACCAGTTCAGATTTTTTTAATTCACTGATTAATTCGAAAGAGGGATTCTGATTAAATTCGTTTATAAAATTTTCAAGTTGGAATACCATTTTGAATATACAAGCTGTATATCTGTAGAAAATATAAATCTTATTTTAGAATAAAATTAAATTGTTTGTTCGATATCCCGGACGGGCCCCCAATTTTCTGTTACGTATTTTTTATGTTTTATGTTCTTCGTAGATTAAACGCAACAGAAAAACACAGATAACAGCTTGTATAATTTATTACACTAAACTATTAACAAATATAACAGATATAACATAAATTATATAATAACAGTGACAGATATTAAGTTACAACATTCGGAATTATTTACAAAACAAAATAAAACTAGTTTCAAACTTCAAAATTAATCACAATACAAAACGGTACTGGCCTGTATCTAATGTAATAATCTAAAATGAAAGTCTCAAATTCCAGTCTAGGGTGTGAATTTGGTCCCACGAAGAGATTCCGAAGCTTAAATGAAGAAGTTCAGAAACAGAGTTCACAGTTCAATAAAATCGCCGTCTCTCAGCTCAAGCAGTAATTCAGATGTATCGTAGAGATTGACGAAATAAAATCACAGCTTCCGTAGATCTAACTTCACTCACAAATCCAAGTTGAATAATCACAGCAAACACTTAATCTTTCTCAAATAACTAACTCTCTTCTTTGAAATAAAACTGATGTCTGAATCTCACTCTTTTTCTTCGAATAAAACTAATGACTGAATCTATCTTCCTTTTTCGAATAAAAACTGATGACTGAAACTCTCACTCTTTTCTTCGAATAAAACTAATGACTGAATCTATCTTCTTTTTTCAAATAAAAACTGATGACTGAAACTCTCACTCTTTTCTTCGAATAAAACTAATGACTGAATCTATCTTCTTTTTTCGAATAAAAACTGATGACTGAATCTTTCTCTCGTCACCGTCTTTTATACCGATAGGCCTATTTCTCGAACAATCTCGCAATTTCCATACAACTCTAGAGCAATCCGCGCGTGTTCGTTCTTGCACGAGATTACACGTCTAGACACGAAGTCACCAGCACTCATTTACAAACATATCATTGGTCTACTTAATTCAAGAAAGTTCTAAATGCTACCCTAAATAAATGACAAATTATTAGTTTAAACTTCGAAACAATAATATCAATATGGAAAAATGAGTAATACAAATGAAAATTCAAACACAACACAACATGTTGTCGTTTACAAAATATTTACACATATACATAACATCAACATACTAAGAAACCAGATAAACATAGCCATAAAACTATACTCACCAGATAAAATTAACGATGAATTAGACAAAATAAAACAATACTTCATCAACATCAATAAATTTCCTCCACAAACCGTCGAAAACATTATACGCACACACCTAGACAGAAAGGAAAATCAACCAACAAAAGTAAATATATCTCACGAATCAAAAAATCACGAAACCATATACTGCTGTATACCATATATTCCTGACATCAGCAAACAAATAACCAACATTTGGCAAAAACTAGTAACAAAATATAACATTCCAGTTAATACTAAATTTATTCAAAAACCAGGCACAAAACTGAGGTCTATACTGTGTAAGAACTACATTGACAAACACCACACCAACATTATTTATAAAATACAATGTGATAACTGCCACGACTTCTATATTAGAGAAACAAGTAGAAAAATGGAAACCAGATTCAAAGAACATAAAAAGTCACCTTCACACGTTTTCGAGCACTGTAAGTCAAATAAACACAACATAACCATAGAAAACACTCAAATACTAAATAAAGAAACAAACATAAACAATCGCAAAATTAAAGAAGCCTTAATTATACAACGACTTAAACCCAAAATAAACCAATATAAAGGAACGTCATTATACCTACATTAAAATTATAGATTCAAACATTTAACACCGCTCTTTACATTGCGACACTCAGTTACACAACCCCTTCCAATCATGTGGTCAGCTTCCGGTCAGTTACCTCTTTCTTTGTGACCCTGACGATGACCAAAGAAGGTTCGAAACGTTGTTCGCTCTTCTTTGTAAAATATTTTCTCAACCCAAACGAGCCGTTTTTGTATATAAAAGAACTAACATATTGTCGTCAACAGAAATTTCTTGAACTTTGCCTCAACGTTTATAAACCAACGCGTCAAGAGACAGTTCACATTGTTGGTTTGCTACAGTTGATATACTATACACTTCGGAAGCTATAACTGTGATGGACGTTTATTAATCGGGAAGCTGTATATATTTGATAACGAACGTTTATAGATTTTGAATGTTATAAAACATTTACCTTAAGTGAATTCACATCGGTGATCAATAATTTTACAAAAACCCTTTATTTAACTTCAGCGATAAAAACAGCTTGTAAACGGCATGAGAACAGGCCAAAAATTGAGAGCTCACAAGCTACCCGTTAAATGAACTTTACTGTTTGTTTTTGAATTTCGCGCAAAGCTATTCAAGGGCTATTTGCACTAACCGTCTCTAATTTAGCAATGTAAGACTAGAGGGAAGGCAGCTAATCATAGTCATCCACCGCCGGCTCTTGGGCTACTGCTTTATCAACAAATAGTGAGATTGACCGTCACATTATAACGCATCCACGACTGAAAGGGCAAGCATGTTTGATGCAACTGGGATTCGAACCCGTGACCCTCATGTCGAACGTCTTAACCCACCTGGTCAAACTATACTACTATCAACTCAAAACTAATTCGCTAATCGTGAACCAGACAAAATAGAACACTCAGTATTCTTTGTAAGTTTGTAAAACATTTGAATACAAATTATTATAAGTGGGATTTATAAGTAATAAACGTTACTCAAATTGTATTATTCTTTATATTTGAAAATATATTTCTATTAAGAAAGAAAACTGTTTATATCAATTTTGTTGGCAAACATCATAAATTTGATATATCTCTCCATTTATTCAACTTCTAAACCCAAATTAAAATTTAATTCGATTTCAAGTTATTTGAAATCTCAATACTTAACATAATAAATCGGAGACTTGTCCGAAATAAATTATAATATGTAACACTATCGAAACCTTTGAGGTTGAATGTCCACAGGCATACCTCTTTATCACTGGAAGCGCCTCAGTCTGTTTTAGTTTTATACTTAAAATAATTATAAAGTTAAATCTGATCCTGTAAAATTTTCCAGACTTTAAGAAAGTGACCTATAATTGATTCAAATTGATGCTCCAGGTTGCGAGAAAGGATAATTCTATTGAGACTACGTTAAGACTGATATATGAGACACCACTATAATCAACTCTATAATATCACTTCCTCTGTTAACTTTCCCACCGCGACTTTGTGATTGGTTTTAGTCTTCTTTACCGAATATATGAGAAGATACCCGAATGGATCAAAAATACGTCTTTAACTTTATTAATTTTTCCAAAGTATAATATTTATGTAACAGTAACATGTGACAGAAGCAGCACAAATAAGATATGTAATCTGGTGAGAATGTACATTTTTACATACTACTTGTACGCTAATTAGAAATCAAAGTAGCATTTATGTGTAGAAATCACTAAACACATTGATTCAGGATGCATTAACATAGACAGAACTTGCGTTATATTTATAATAGGTGTTCCCGCTCGCATGCTGTCAATTTGTATTTTATATTCTGTAAAGTATAAAGTACGATAATGTTATTCGATGGAAAACAAATCTTGAACATATAGATATTCTAAACCAGGACATTTCAATCTTTATTTACTCCCGCCCACTATGAAAATTTTTGTAACTTGCGTCCAGTTTCACCCCCTACCCAAAACCTATAGAGCTATACTGACTCTTTCTGTCGCTAATGCGTTATTAATAATAAGAATAACAACAAAATGCTATTTATCAACATATTATACTTTTCTTACGCCCGGCCTGGCAAGGTGGTTTTAAGGCTCTCGACTCGTAATCTGAGGGTGACGGGTTCGAATCTCCATCACACCAAACATGACCGCTCTTTCAGTTGTGGGGGCATTATAAAGTTACGGTCAATCTCACTATTTCTTTGTAAAAGAGTAGCCGAAGAGTTGGCGGTTGGTGGTGATAACTAGCTATCTTCTCTCTAGTTTTACACTGTTAAATTAGGGACAGCTACTGCAGATAATCCTGGTGTAACTTTTTTTACAACATCTTTCAAATGTTCGTTCCCTTGTGGAAGGTTCGAAGAGCCCTTCAGGTAGGCGCGCTCTACCAGTTGAGATCCGACTCTCTAATGTCTAAGTAATATCGTGTGTTCAAATAAAAATTCTACTTTTAGTAAAACTTTCACTTGTTTAGACTGATGTACAAGTAAAAACTACCACACCAACGAAAAAGTTATACTTGACGTAGTCAGCTTAGTAGACTTAGATTACTCCTGTATCCATAAATTAAGTTAATAATGTGAAAAACAAGATTGCAATTTGCTATTTAAATATAGTTTAGTGACGAATGAAAGTAACTCTAAGAAAACAAAGAACACGTGTGTGATAAAAGATAAACAATGTATATAATGTTATACCTCTGAACATGTCTGATCACTGTTGACTAAAATCACCAAAAATATTGTTTAAATAAAATGGCAATATATGTGTCTCGTCATATAGCTTTTACTTAGGATGAGAAAGTGAAAGAAAGGGTAATAGTTAAATATAAAAAAATAAACTTGTTTCAAAAAGACTAGGTAACACTGTAACAAAATCTGATAAAAAAGACAAGGTAACACTGCAACAAAATCTGTTTCAAGAAGACTAGGTAACACTGTAACAAAATCTGATAAAAAAGACAAGATAACACTGCAACAAAATTTGATTCAAAACGACTAGGTAACACTGTAACAAAATCTGTTTCAAAAAGACAAGGTAAAACTGTAACAAAATCTGTTTCAAAAAGACTAGGTCACACTGCAACAAAAACCGTTTCAAAACGACTAGGTAACACTGTAACAAAATCTGTTTCAAAAAGACTAGGTAACACTGTGACAAAATCTGAAATGTGAAAATTTTACATTCATTTAAAAAATATAAAAAACAAAAAGAAAGAAAATTTGTTTGCTTTATAACTATACTGGTTTTATCGGTCATTTTTATTCCCCTGACAAACGGTAAGTTTGTTGACTAATAATTATAAAATTGGGGTTCGATTTACGATGGTGGACAGAGCACAGATAGTTTATTGTGTAGCTTTTCATTAAAAACACCCACACAAAGAACTTGAAAACAACAAACGACAACAGTCACTTTTTTAATTCATGAAATAAAACTAAATTAGTTTAGATAACTTTCGGTTTTAATTTTAATTCTTCTAGTAGACAGCTTTTATTCATTTTTTCAATGGATCAACTAAAAGTGGTGTTTTAGAATTCTATCTGAAAACCAGTAATTTATCGTTTATTTGTGGACATGAAACTGCTGAAAAGCTGTTTCAAATCTTTTCTATACATGATGGCCTGACATGGCCAGGTACTTAAGGTACTCGACTCGTAATCTGAGGGTCGCAGGTTCGAATCCGCGTCACACCAAATATGCTCACCATTTTATCCATGGAAGCGTTATAATGTGACGATCAATCCCACTATTCATTGGTAAAAGAGTAGTCCAAGAGTTGGCGGTGGGTGTTGATGACTAGCTGCCTTCTCTCTAGTCTTACACTGCTAAATTAGGGAAGACTAGCCCAGATAACCCTCGTGTAGTTTTGTGCGAAATTCAAAACCAACCAATTCAAGTTATACAAGATAATAAATAATTAACAACAACAATCAGAGATTCATTTCCTTGCTATAAAAATCAAAAAGGATACCCATATTCTGAAGTTAAGCTCAAAATGACATGAAGGATTATTTGTGCTCTGTCCACCGCATTTATCAATATGCCATGAGAGGAACAGTAAAACTATAACAATTTATGTTTAGCAATATTTATGTGAAAATACAATTTCACAGTAGTCTTAAAAACTGTAGTTTGAAATAATACCATCTCTACCAAGCGTAGAAAGAATTGGTTGGTTGGCGTTTATTGGCGCAAAGTAACTAAGTATCTGTGCCGAATGTAGAAAGAAAGAAGATAAACTTTGCTGTCAAATCAAACGTTATGTGTCATTTTTAATTATTTCTGTTTTATTGTTCTTGAAAATATAAAAATTTCCCGAATTTTTCATTTGTTAGAGAGTTTGAGTCAAATTGACATTAAGTTAGTTGTACCTTCCGTTAGAAAATATAACGATATTAATATAAAAATATAGCATAAGAATAAGCTAAAAACTTGTCAAAAAAAAACGATTGAATATCATAATGCATTCAGAGTAACGCAAAAAAATATTTGTTTCAAGATATTAATGAATACTGATAAAATATTTTGGAAACTGAAGTACATTCTTTCGTAACTTTTTTAAAGAACGGACGAAAGTGATTTAAGTCATGTCATTGAGAATGACAAACATTATGAACATTATGGACATTTTAACTCATGCCCTTATAAGGTGTGTGTGAATTAAATAATTAAATTATTTGTTGAAAAGGCATAAAGTAGATGATTACTGAGTAGGATACAGAAAACTGTGTCTGAAGTAATTTAAGTGATGAACTTTTCAGATAAACTTTATTTAGGAATTTTGAGTGGGCTTAGAATCATGTAGTATTTCATGCAGGAAATTCGTTTTAATCGATATTTAATTAAACAGGTGTGTTTGTTTACTCTTTTCTAGTTAAGCGCAAAGTACTGTAATAGGTTATCCGTACTTTGTCCACCGCGAGTATCGAATCTTGGTCTTTAGCGTTATAAGCCTTTACGTTTACCGCATTTCCCCAAGGACTAATTAACAGAATGCTAAAAATTGCTCTTTATGTATCCAAAATATATAGTTATGATTTTAAATTTGTTGTTTTTTTAAAATCGAATACTTTCTTTTGTTTGTTAAAAATCTTACAAAACCGGTTTGCCTTTCTCTCTTAACGTGGGAACGCATTTACGTCTCTACATGCTTGTAGCTGTTCATAAATGCTATTTAGAAAATAGTTATGTTTGCTTTGCAATTAAGTATAGTCATCGCCTCAATAAAGATTATTATAAACAGAAACATATTAAGATTTTCAGAACATTTTATTTAAGTAATCAGATTGACTTCTTTGATTGAAGCTACAAACAAAACTACGTTTGTACCCTTCCAACCATAGTTATCGAAACCCGCTTTCTGGCAGTGCAAGTCCATGGACTTGTGCTACTAGGAAAATAGATTGATGTATTCTTTTCCGATTAGTATGTATGAAATTGCAAATAGTAAACACACGTCATAACATAGTTTTAAAAGAAACGCTTTACAAGTGGTTTGTAAAAACGATAATGGTTCATAATGTATATACAAGAGTTCTCTAAATATGTAAGAAGAAATTGTTAGAAGTGCTTCTGATAGGTTATGTTAAAAAGTGAAATAATATTGACGGTAATTTGTTTGGAATTACATCACAACACGACTAGTGGCAATCTGAAAACTAATATTTTTTTACGTGTTCTTATTTACGTTTTGCTCTATTTAAAACAAATTATTTTAATTTATTTTAATAGTTTTAACTGTATTCAAACAATAAAGTTTTCGATTCTTAAACATTAATAAGCATACCTTTCATTTCTGTTAATACGAATTTAGTCAATAAATAAAGGATGGTTTATTTGTTTAATTTAGCGCAAAGCTTCACGCAGGCTACCTGAGCTAGTCGTCCTTAATTCTAAAGTGATACAGTAGATGGAAGGCATCTAATCAACGCCACCATTCACTAACTCTTACTAGAACAGTTAGTAGAATTTGACAGTCACTATTATAACGCGCTTACACCCATAACGTTCGAAGCGCGGTATTTTTTGGGTGTAATTAGTGTACCAAATAAAATCGAGGAATTATGATATAATGTGTATGTGTGTTTTTATTGGTTTTTTTTTACTGTAATGAATGATATGTGTTTCGTCTATCGCAAGGAATGAAACCCACACATGTATTGATGAGAGACGTGAAGTTATTGTTGATCTACTGAAGAAAACGAGTAAACTGAGAAAAACAAAACACAACCTCATCTTTTTAATCTGTTACGGCACAGTTGTTTCCCTATATAAGAATATACATGGCCAAAAGTATGTGGACACCCAACAATCACACCCAAATGTACTTGTTGAACATCTCATTTCAAAACTATGGGTATTAATATGGAGTAGGTCCCCTCTTTGCTGCTATTACAGCCTCCAGTCTTCTGGGAAAGCTTTTCATTGGATTTTGGAACATGGCTGCGGAGATTCGCTCTTATTCAGCTACAAGAGTATTAGTGAGGCCGGGCGAGAAGGCCTGGCTCGCAGTCGGCGTTCCAATTCATCCCAAAGGTGTTCGATAGGGTTAAGGTCAGGGCTATGTGCAGGCCAGTCAAGTTCTTCTGCACCAACCTAGGCAAACCATGTCGTTATAGACCTCGCTTTGTGCACAGGGGATTGTCACGCTGAAACAAAAAAGAGCCTTCTCCAAACTGTTGCCACAAAATTGGAAGCACACAATTCTCTAAAATGTCATTGTATGTTGTAGCATTAAGATTTTCCTTTATTGGAACTGGAGAGCCTAAACCAAACCATGAAAAACACTTCCAAACTATTATTCTTCCTCTATAAAACTTCATACTTGACACTATGAATTCAAGCATGTAGTGTTCTCCTGGCACCCTCCATACCTAGATTTGTCCGTCAGACAGCTAGATAATGAAGCGTGATTCATCACTCCAGAGAACGTATTTATACTGCTCCAGAGTCCAATGGCGGTGTGCTTACAACACCACTTCAGCCGAGGCTTGGCATTGCGCATGGTGATCTTAGTATTGTGCGGCTACTTGGCCATAGAAATTCATTTCAAAAAGCTCTAAACAAGCAGTTTTTGTGCTGACGTTGCTTCCAGAGGCAGTTTGGAAGTTGATAGTGAGTATTGCAACTGTAAACAGACGATTTTTACGCTCTTCAGCACTCGGCAGTTTTGTTTTGTGAGCTTGTGTGGCCTACCGCTTCGTGGCTGAGCTGTTGTTGCTCCTAGATGTTTCCGCTTCATGAATAATAGCACTTGCAGTTTACCGGGGAAGCTTTCGCAGGGCAGAAATTTGACAAACTGATTTGTTGGAAAGGTGGTGTCCTATGACAGGGCTACTTTGAAAGTCACTGAACTCTTCCGTATGATCCATTCCACTGTCAATGTTTGTTTATGAAGATTGCATGGCTGTATACTTGATTTTATGCACCTGTTAGGAATGAGTATGACTGAAATAGCCATACCCCCTAATTAGGAAGGGTGTCCACATACTTTTTGGCCATGTCGTGTAAATAACAAATATCGAAGAACATGATATTTTGCAACGTAATTTGTTTCAAAGTAAATGTCCCAATTGAAAGTGATAGTGACACTAAGAGGCAAAAGGAAAAATATAGTACTCATAAACTTTTACTTTATCATTTTAATTTAACAAACAAACAACTTTCATAAAAATAAATATATTGACAATTACATCAGTAAAATAATTACCTTACGCTAATACCAATATACATGACCAGTTAAATGTTACCTTATTTTTGGTATACCTTATATAAGGCATCTACTAGTACATATAAGCTATATGGAAGAGTCACTTGATAAGTGCCCAAGTTCTTTAATTAAGGTGCATTTGGCATAATTATTTGATTAGCAACTACTGTTGCACTATATTCCCAACAAAATTCTGTAAAATATAATACGTACCAAAATATTAATGTACTTTGTTTTTCTCTTCTTTATAAAAAGAAATTTGAGCTATTTTCGATACTTTAAGTTTTCTATTGCTAAATACAGTTCTATGAAATTAAATTTCAACATTACTCGTGTAATTAATCGAAATATATATTACAGATACATTTTTATTGTTACCAACTTCATTAAATCTCAAATTGAAGCGACTGTGTAGACAAGTTAGTTTGCTTTTATTACTGGCGTCCATTTAACAAAATATAGAACATGGTACATTTGTTTCACATGTCAGTAAGACACACGTTACTATCAACAATTATTCTTTACATATTAAAAATATTTTCTACATGTAAGACATACATATAATTTTTAATTTTAATTTAAAGTATGTATTTGTGTATTAAAAATTGAAATAATACAGGAAATTTTAATGTAACTGCTATTCCCTTAGCAACGTTTACAAATACGTAAATACAAATTCTATTGTGCTGAGACTTTTGATTAGGTTAATTTCACAAACCACTATATTTTCTATATGATAAATAAAGTAAAAGACAAGTACAAATATTATCACTACGTTAATTTAGTCTCTTACTATAATGGTTAAAAAGAAAATTTATTGTACAGTTGTAACATTAATTACATTCGGTTTTTGAAAGAATGTTTGGAAAAATGTAATGAAAATGTGGTTTTGTTTCATTCACAGTGAACTAAAGTAACAATACATTTGTATATATCGTCGATAGGAAATGATACGAGCTAGTATAGACGACCATGTCGTAAGAGTTTAACCCTAATTCATTTAACATGGTAACTACGATTTTCTTAGCGGTCTATGTAATCAGTATTTACTAAATAAAAATATTAGTCTGTGCTGTATCGTGCAAAAACTTTAATGAAGAAAATAATTTTGAGTAACGAAAATTAGGAGATAGATTTTTATTGTCAGTTTATATATATATATGTATTTTAAACACACACATACATCTATATATTGAAATTAAACATTCAAAAATATAAGTTATTAGGGTAATATGTACAAAGATTTCGTGAGATGACAACGCCAAAGTGCTTACACTTTTACATTTTTGAGTGTAAATAGTTTTCAATTTTCTTCATAAATGCTATTCAAAACCTTTTCTTAGCTTACACACATCCTATACATGAATAAATATTAGATAACTAATCTATTATAGAGTAAAATATAGTCTTAATTTCTGTTATTTTGTGTTAAGAAATAGTTGTAAATAATACCCTGAGTTAAACTTACCATAAAACAAAGATGTATTATTACATTTTACTTGGTCTCCATTAATAATCTTAATCTGTCTATAATGTATCTTATAAAAAACATTTTAGGCCTATATAAAAAGGTACAGTCAAAGGAATGAAATTAAAATTGAAGGCCAAATCGATTGCTACACTGATAAGAAGTTTACAGCAAATATTCATTTATTAATTAATCAGGCTGCTTTTTTTTTTCTTGTTCAACTCGGTGCGGGATTATGTGATAGTTTGAATTACTACCGTACGAGCTATTTACAAGTGAAAAACTATCACCCCTGTCTATAGCACACGGTGTGTCTTGCAGGTTGTATCAGCCACACAATCGACTTCCACGTGTCTTGAAAATGTTCAGTTATAAATGAGTAATTCCCATTTCTATACACATATTATATGTCTCCTCTTTCAGAAGATGTTATGAATGCATGTGCAGTTTGGCTAGAAGAGCTAACTGGTCTAGCAAGCAAAAGAGGTTAAAATTTTAGAATTGGACACAAATTTTATAAATATTATAACAGTTTAAATAATAATATATTCAAAAATAATATGAGGAAAGCATTGTTAACGTTTAGTAGCAAATGTCAAATTTTCAAATTATTTTAACTGAAAACTAAATTGTAAATTAATGTAATTCTGAACACATTTATATTGCCAATAACTATAGCGATATTAGTCTAACACTAATGATTTCCATTGGCATGTATCTAAGAATGGCTGGTATGGTTATTAACACTTTTATTGATAAGAAGAGAACCACTTTTTGACCTTTCTATGTCATCTTTATGTTAACCTAGCACAAGTTTTAAAATAGGAAAAACCATAAAATAAGTAGTAAAAATAAGAATACGTTAGGAGAGCAAAATATGAGTGCTTCTGCCCACAACGTCCCACATTTACATCACCCTTCACTATCTGCACACCTTATCCCTTTGATTTCTTTTCTTAAAGCTTGATTAATTATATTCATTATAGCATGTGACCTGAAGTCCATATTAAGTCGACTTGTCGTCAACTAGTGGTTTCATGATGTGTAGATAATTTCCATTGCATTCTGTAATTACCTTACACTTTAGATGCACCAAAACAAATTGCTACGTTTTCTGAGTTTGTTTAATTTCCGATTTATAACTGCAAAAGTCTGTGTTTCCAATAACAACATCTTTGCCAGTAGTAGGTAACACTACCACATAGTTATTTTAACAAATAAACACAACTTAGGTGAGCAACAGACCAACAAATAACTAAAAGTGAGGATGATATGGGTACACTGTGATTTTAGGAAAGTGGGATTTGTGCAAAATAATCGAGTCTTCTCACACCAGTGTGCGCGAAACGTACACATAATTAATGGCATATCGATTTTGAGGTTGCACTCAAGTGCACTTTTTTACAGACCTTATTAAATATTTGTGACCTTCTATTTTGGTGTATGATTTTTCAAATTCACGTAAAATCTATCTGTGCGAAACATTCACTGTATAATATTTATGCTTATAAAAAAACTCTATAACGTGCTTTTTCAACGCTTGTTGGTATAAATAACAATGAAACATCAAATACACAAAGAAAATAAAATATTTAAACTGTTACTTGGCGAATGCAACATAATACTGGTATTACAATTTTAATACATTGAAAATAGTTTTTGTTAAAGTAGCATATGTTAAATACACAATAATATATTATCACAGTATGACTGGAAAGTTCTTTTAATACGTTCTATCTTAATAAATGAAAAGTTACACTAGAAAGAAGCTACTGATAACCTATCAGTTAAATGCTGTTTGCTGTAAATTGATGTTGGCAAAACTTTTAATTAGAGAAATTTAAATTGCTATGATTGACTCTTCTAAGTCTGGAACGAATATGTTTTTACATTCAGGTGAAAAAAATGAAGGTGTTTTACTTTATCTTGCATTATTGGGAACAGAATATGAATTGTTGTAAGCTTACATTAGTCATTGCTTCACATTAAGTTTATATAGAACAATGTTCATTTTATAGAAGTTACCTAGTCGTGGTTTTTCTGTGGTTGGAGAAAAACATAAGTTCAAAAGTGTCATAGATGTTTACAGAGTCGTATAAGGTGGGAGTTAATATTGCTCTGGATATAGCAAGAATGATCACTGACGACAAAAAGCCAACGAGGGTGGTGTATTGCACAAGTATTTTAGAACGACCTCAGAGAACGATGTAAGAAAATCACTCCTGTCGTAAAACGAGTACAGTTTGTACAGTGCTGGACTCTTGCATCCTCTCTGCCGTAGCGATCAGTTAGTTACTAACAACGTTGAAATAGGCCGATGTAGAGTTAGTCGTGATACTTTAATTGAGCAGAATAAAAATACTGTCATTTGTTCTACAGGGTTTGTTTTTGCTGCTATGTTAATTTTGTTCTTTAAAACATTTCATTTCAATCTATTGTTCTTTTATAGTGCTAATCATTTACCTATTGTTCCAGTATTAAAACATTGTAGTACATTATGACAACGTGATTTAAGGTGCTTTTTTTTTTTTAGGTGAATGTTGGTTTGAAGTTTTTACATCTTAACTATGTAATGTATCCAGATGTAAGTGTGAAGTGTGTTCGTTTTCAACATCTATGAAAGCTTTTGTTAAAGCAAAATACAAGAGTTCAGTGTATTGTGATAGGGTTTCTATTAATACGATAGAATTGGTTCTCATTTCAGTATTCAAACAACACGGCAATGTTTATTAAAGATTTCTTATATTTGTACCTTCATACATTTCGGTTTCTCAAGCAATGATTGTTTTGTTTACAAGTAGACTGTTGAGTAGTTAATAAAATGTAAATTTTCATAGACGTGTTCAAAAATGTCTTTTAATATTGAAAGCCAATTCAAAAAAAGTTTAGTTACTAGTATATTCTAAAACTTCTTTCAAGTGTAAGCATGAAACAAATTACAAGAAGATATTCAACGTATTCCATTGAAAATATTTGTTTGCTAATTTTGGCAACATTTGTTGTATTTAGCTATAAATATACATATAAGTACAACAGTTGTGTAACAAGGAATTAAGAGAACCTAAATGGCTGATTTCAAAAACCGAATATATAATCCTTCTAGCCTGCCCCATCAGTTGCACATCACTATGTCTGTGGACTCACACAGCTAGAAACCAGATTATGATAGCCATGGTGGACAGAGCACTGACAGCCTATTGTGTAATTTTGTGTTTAATTCCAAACAAAGAAAAACCTATAATCCATAAAAATTACAAGTAATTAAAAAACCCACTATTTTTTTCCTTGCGTTAAATATATTTTCCATTTAATAAATAATAGTAAATACTGTTGTATTCAGTTAAGTTTTAATATACTGTACTACATTTCAAATTGTACGTGTAATACGAAAACGTATGTCATTCTCAAGCGGCAGTTAGCTACTATGAAGAAATGTAATAAAAAGTATGAATAACATTGGCAAATATATGAATATTATATACCCTGTGATTACACAAAATGGAGTATATTCTGAACGATATAGTATAGTATATTAATTAACTTTCAGTGGCATTGAACAATAACATATAAATACATGTGACAGAGTTGAACTTCTAAAAGTATGTGAACTTTGAATATATTAGTAACTGTTTGTTTCGTTTCGAAGCAAAATTATGTACATTATAATGTATTTTGTGTTCAATGCGAGAATCGAGTTTCGACTTTTAGATTCGCACTGAACCACCAGGATGTAAGTATGCTAAACATGACTGGCTATTGCGTATGAAAGTTACATAAGTGTGTTTATTTGTGTTTATTAAAATATAGATTTTTATTCATAAATTATGTATTTATTGTTATTGTCATGGTGTGTAACATTCGAGACACACTAATTTGCAGTTTGAGATGTATTTGCAAAACAAGCTCAGACTTACTGTGAATAAAACCGATATGATATAAGTTTAGGTTATACGTTCTTGTTTTTTCTTTCATTATACTACAACGTCATGTTTGTTGTAAAATACATCAGTTCAAGAAACTTCTGTAAACAGTTTATTGTGCTTTGTGAGTGAATTTATAATGTAAAACATTATTGATAGGTATGTATACCATTTTAATATTTTAAGATAATGAGATATTATCAAGGATGTGTAATCTTTTCTAAGCAAGCTTTTTTTAATGTATACATCAAAAATACATTTCAAACCTTTCAGACCTCTGATCAGGTATTCATTTCTGAATGGCATCCAAAATTAGATAATAATTACAAATGTTATTTTATAGATGCTATCTTTTACTTTAAAAATATTCGAATGTATCTTTGAAAGATTTATTAATTCTAATAATTTCAACATTCCAAGATTTTTGAAAAAAAGTTATTTTGTTACAGTGTAAGCTCAAGTATGAAGAAGTTGCACTTAGTAAAATTTGGTAGTGAAATTTATGACGGATTATTAATTAATAAAAATAAAAATGGGCGTTGTTACAGAGAATGTGTAAATCTTATAATAAAAACAAAGAAATACTATAACATACAAATCATATGGGATCACTTAACTATAAAGTGAAGTGTAGATCAGTAATTATCCCTGAACTACAGACGCGAGCGTTGATTGGCTGCTTCAGGGAGAGGGGGAAGAGGGTATAGAGATGATGATGTCATAGCTCCACAAAGTGTCACCAGGAGGCAGTCATGACGGATAATTATGTCATAGTTCTATATTAACCTCAATTCATTAGTTCTATATTTAATTACTTTTTCTGACCATTTATATGTAAAACATCTTTAAAAGGATGTTCAACACTAATTTATTATTTATAAACATTTCATGACTATTTACGTGTAAAACGTTCAGAAAGAAGACGTTTATTTAACAACAATGCAACAATTAAAATTTATAGTTTTACTAGTTTGACTTTATAATATCCATATAATTTAGCACAATGCTCCGTTTACACGTGTTTTACAAGTGTTACTAAAGCAATTTTTTTAATGTGTCTCAACATGTAATTACGTCATCAACAACGTGTATAAAACTGTTATTTAATAATAAAAATATTAAAGCAGTGTTACACGTGTTAGATTTTATCTTATAATTCATTTGAGCAAAACAAATAACTTACAGTTGTCTATCATGAAAGAATATTTTCAAACATGATATTTTTATAAATATAGAATGAATTAACATACAGATTATATTTTTCTTTTTTAATAAACTCTATAGTAAATCATTTTTGCTTCAAAATAAATACAACGTTGAAATATAATACCAAGGCTAAATAAAATTTAAATTAAATAAGCTCTAATGCTTAGAGTTAAATTAATAATAGTTATACAAATACTTGTATGTTTGATGTATATACATTTAGTGGTTGTCTTTCTAGTATGTATTTTTAAGAAATGCTAACACATTATGATAGTGATAGTTAAACACATGTCTACCAAGCCTCTTTCTTGAGTGACATAAGCAGGATACTTCATGATGTTTTACACTTTTACTTCTAAAATTGTAAAATGTTTATTCTGAAACCGGATAGCAATGGAAAAAAAAAAAGTTTTGAGAGAGCTAATATGAATAAAGTTTAATAGACTATGCTAAATTTTTCTGTGTTATAAGTAAGAGAAGTATTATTATAACCTACCAATTACTTAAAGCAACTTTTATCAATTATTGTTACGCACAGGCGCTTACAGAGCCAAAATCACTGTAGATTAGTTTCAAATCTTTAAACAAAATTAATATTTCAAAAATAAATCGTTATCATTATAGTTTCAGGTAATGTAGGCGTACTGTACTCTATAGTTATAATAGTTTAATTCAGAAATATTTTAGTTTTTTTAACGCAACAGATTCAACTTCATCAACCATTTAGTGAGTTGATTTTTTTTCCTTTTGATAATAAGTATAAGCTGTTTAGCTTAACAATATTACAATAGCTTTTTTTATTCTTGTTTACGACTAAAACTACTAACTTTTTAAAGTTGTTCTTTATACTATGTTTATCCTGCGAGTTAAAATCATTCTAGACAAAAAGAAAGAATGCGTTGATACTCTCTGTTCTGGCACTGATGGATCGCTATAAGGAATGTATTTTTTGTGATTTAGAATTTTTGCGTTTACTGTGGAGTGTGTGTATGCGGTCACCAGGCTGTTTCTTAGAAAAAGTTTTGATAAATTGCTTTAATACTTAGACTATAGTAAATACAAATAAAAGCAAGGAAGTTAATATATTAGGCATTACGAAAATGTAATAACTGGCAGCCCGACATATAGACTAGTAATTTAAAATCAAGCTCTATACTCTAACTTTAGGTGTGAGCTCTAGAGAATAGCTATTATAAATCCTCGCATAATTTTGTTTTATGTGTTATCGGTACTGTGTTTTAAACGACGACAAAGTGTTGGTGAGCAAGGAATGACCGCCATTGAGCGTATGTATAATGGTTTCAAGTGCTACAGAGTGAATTTATTTTAAATATCACTAAAGTAGACGAACAGTCGAAATTTATATATCGCCTCTAGAAATATTAAAATCTTCATAAACAGATTCTCTTGGATAATATTACATTCCCTTCGAAATGTGCCCAATAAATAATGATCGAGGCGATTTCCATAGTCTTCGTTAAAAGATGCAATCACTATATTTAGTAACTTTAAATATTTAATAGTATAATTTCTCTATTTAGTTTGCTTTTTACTGCTTATTTACTTATTTTCGCAAACAAAATTAATAGGTTAAAACTCAGATCTTGACTAAACTTTTGAAAATTGGCGTGATTTTCTCTTAATTACTTGGCAATGCCGGGACCATGTATATGGTCCCTCTCTTTTTATATGCGAACTGTTGTAGGATTAATGTGTTTCTGACGTATTTACTGACTCTGAAACTTACTTTGCATTTTCAGAAACGTTTAACGTGTGGACAATTAAAATATTTGGATTAAAACTTTATTTAAGAGAAAATCACGCCAATTTTCAAAAGTTTAGTCAAGATCTGAGTTTTAAACTATTAATTTTGTTTGCGAAAATAAGTAAATAAGCAGTAAAAAGCAAAATAAATAGAGAAATTATACCCACAACCCCAAACATGCTCGCTCTTTTAGCTGTGGGACATAAAATGTGACGATCAATCCAACTATTCGTGGGTAAAAGAGTGGCCCAAGAGTTGGCGGTGGATAGTGATGACTAGTTGTCTTCTCTCTATTCTTACACTGTAAAATTAGGAACGGATAAGGCAGGTAGCTCTTATGTAGCTTTGCACGAAATTCAAAACAAACCATATACGCAGCTATACACATTGAAATATAACCATAAAGTTATGAAGTGAATCCACAGCTAAGACAATAATTATGCCCTCTCACAAATTATAATAAAAATTAACTTTCAAATGCAAGGTCTTCTCCAGTATGGTGGTTGTATGCAACAAGTATGATCTAGTATTTTAATATAAGTTGTAATGCTACCCGTATTATAATATTAACTTAAAACGTCAAAACATTTAACGCTCTGTATAGCTTAAGAGCTGTTAGACGACATAGTTGAAAATATTGTATGTAGCATCCAAAATACAGCGAACGGAACCCTTACTTTAACTGATAATTTTTAAACTATACAATAAAATATCGCGGTTTCATAATTTATAAAATATAAACCTGTAAGCTGGTTTTAAATTCATTTCTTAATTTTAATAACTATTTAAGAGCTTACTAGCAGATGAATATGCAGCGAATACACCTTTTGAAATGCAATAACTTAACATATTATTAACGTATACCCACGGTATACGTTAGCAAAAAACAAGCAAATATCAAAACTGAGCTTCAATGCCTTTTTATGATATTAAGTAAATATTACGGGCATAATGTTTTTGCCACAGGCAAACTGATCCAGAAGCAATACTTGGTTTTTGTTTCCCGGAAACATTAAGTATTGAAGTACAGTATTTTAATTTTTAAAATAAACCTTCAACATTATGTTAAAAGATAAGAGTGATATATATATATATTATAAAAGCCACATTGGCACTAAAAGCAAAATAATTACAAATATTGTACTGCGCTTATCGTTAAAAATAGCAACGACAACAATAACATAAACCAGAAATATCTTTCACTCATACACTTTGTTTTTTTAGTCGCTGTTTACCATTGTTTTATGCTCTCCAGCCCATTTCGGGAAAAAATAGAAACAAGATTGTATCGCGTTTCAAAGATTCAGAAAACCAGCATGAGGCTAGAAAATACAAAATAAGAAGTGCTGAAAGTTATACTACCATCGAATTCCAAAGAAAAGAAACACAATTCGGTTTATCGTCAATTTTGAGATAACGCTAGATAAAAAGAGAAGATATCGGAATAGCGGGTTATTTGATAAACAACGTAAAGAAGGTATTACGTAAAGACTTCATTTTTCGTTTGTTTTTTTCATAGAAAAAGCAAGTGTATTTTAAGGTTTGATGTAGATCACCTATTATTATTTACGAACTAATATTTATATTATCCTGAAACAGTGATTAATATGTTTATGCATACCGATACCATAACAATTTCACCTGTAAACGAAAATAAAATAAATAAATGACGAAAACATCGAACAAACAGAAACGATAAAATTATAAATAAATTAAAAACAATTTTTTCTAATATTGAATATCTTTGTGTGTTTTCTTATAGCAAAGCCACATTACGCTAACTTCTGATTCAACCGAAGGGACTCGAACCCCTGATTGTAGCATTGTAAATCTGTAGACTTACAGTTGTACCAGTGGGGGTCGATGTTGAATCTCCTCATCCTAATTTTTTTTTGTACTGAATTACTCAAATTTAGCATTATTTGCTGAAGGATGATTTGGGCCAATTTATAGTTTAGTGTTAAAATATAAAAAAATCAATGAAAATTGTAATAAAGTAACAACTTGGAGTTCTTCGTTATAACTTCGATCCTTGTTCAAACTCTAAACCATATTGGTTGGTCAAATCTTATTCACACACTCTTATAAAATACAAAAATGCTATTTTAACTGATAATTATCTTGATGTTAATCACGTTCTCTAACTCATCACTTCTCGATTAAGATAATTTACAAGGTCCTTTCCATCCATGTTTGTATTCCAGTCCGCATTTGAGTAGTTTAAATAAATCTTCTGTGATGTAAAAATGCTTTATTTTCATCTAGTTCTGAGCCAAAAGCAAATGTTTCGTGAACAGCTGAATAAAAAAAAACACTCCTAACTCCAGAGATATAAAATTCTTTAGGGGGAAAGAAAGGAGGTAGAAATGTTCATATTTGTAATGAGTATGTTTCAGCGCTATTTAAGGTGTAGTTGTGTCATACGTAGACTTCTACTTTTCTTCATACTGCTTGGTTTAGGCCACGTAACCACGTCTTTTTTATGCAGGTGTTGTATTGAGGTATTGTAGTTCTAGATATAATAGAGACTTAAATGAAAACTTTAACGTAGCTCGTCAAAGCCAGACAAAACTGGATAATCAGAGTTTTAGACTCTGCAGTCTTTAAATAAATTGTTTTGTAATTGGAATGCAAATACGTATAAATGATGCTAGGTCCTTCCTTCTACTGTCTAGAGCAACAAGAAACTTCATGACAATTAAGGTGGTTTAGTTGTTATTCACTTAAGAAATGGAAAATAATTTACAAACTATGTTTAATTATGTTTCAACCAAAGAAAATACACGTTAGATTGACCAGAACGATCTTGATTACTTGAAATTATTGCATTCTTATTAATTTTGTTTAATATAATCATTAAAGAAAGAGGCTTACTATGAATTAAAATTATTGAAAAAAGGTTTGAGTTATTTTAGATGAACTTAACCTTATGTATTTGGGTTCATTATTAGATAAAACCGATATCTAAACATGCTTGAAATTAATTATACACTTCTTAACAGAGACATTCTCCACTTTAAGGGATATTTTGTCACTTTTTTTAGGTTTAGATAAGTGTCCCATGTTTCTAGAACGAGCGTGGTATAGCTTACGTTCTCGAATAACTAAATGTGATCACTCAGAATCTTATTTTTGATTTCTCACCAGATAGATGTTGATTAACTACATGCACTAAATATCATATTTAGGAACATCATAATGTTCATTCCCTCTGGTAACATTCTTTTCTACTTAAGCCAGAGGTAGAAGTGACTCATTGTTTCACTGACTGTGGTATGCATCTATAGATATGATCTGTACAACAACCATTCCATTAATGAACCCAAAGACATAACTGGTTTTAATTGATGAATTAAACTAGCCAGGATATCTCTGTATTGGTTGATGTACAATTTATCCTTTAGTAATATTTTGTAAAAGCTTTTCATACATGCTAAAATATAATTAGAAAATTCTGGTTCTACAAAAAACCCGAGTAGACAAAGACAACCGAGTCAGTTTACTGGTACTTCTCTACTCTTCTGCATGAGAGCAGCGTCCCTGATGAATAACATGCACACAAAATAAAAACAGCCTTACTTACACTTAAATTAAGGTACAAGAAAATGAATAACTCCTGATCACGGCTACAGCATTGATTTGGTTCTTTATGATAATCTCAGTGATTCTACAAGACTCACAATTAAGTAAATTCAACCTTTATTTATTTCTACACGTAATTCAGTGTGTTGGAAAGCAAAGTCTGCCTATTTTTATAATGATTCCCTAGAAAATTTACAGTAATTTTCTAACTTAGTAAAAGAAAAAAACCATCGTTAATGATTGGTACGGAACTTTAATCTAACTTTTTACAGTTTTAAGCAATGTCAATGGAGCTTTATATGTCAAATGAGATTTTTTTCTAATAAACTAATGAACGCTGTGACTAAAATATAAAATAACATTTTTCTTTAAATAGCGAATATATCACAGCAACCAAACGAAGGAAATAAAATAAATTGACGCCCAAAAATAAAAAAAAAATTCAAAATCGAGGAAATAAAACAGTTGCATGATTGACAAATGTTTAATTTATTATAACCGCTATAACCATGGTCTTTATAAACGGAATATTATTAAACGTCAATAAGCTTTGTTTTTCTCAGTTCTGTAACCATGATGTTTAATTAACAATCAGCAGTTTCAAGTTTTGCTTTTATAAAACACTTTTAAGATAAATGTTGAATAACTGAATAAAATATTCGTTTATAATTAGTATAGTTGAATAAGCCTGTACATCTCAACAGTTTAGAGGTAAGTCTGAAATATTATAATACTATAAACTGGGCTCAGACACCAGAAATGGACATAACACATAGAGAAAATTGAGTTGTTATGTGTTAAGTAATAAACAAAAATAATAAGTTCGTCATTGTGTTCACTGCGTTTATCTAATATTATTTAAGCTCTTTTGAAAGAGCTTAATTTTTTTACTTATAATAACTATTATTAATTAATAATATGAGAAACAAATATTTAAAGTAAAATCAAAAACAGTTGCTATCTAAGAATACAATATACCATTGTCCAGTTATGACTGATAGAGAGAAATCATATGAATTGTCTTTAAGCATTGTGTACTAAATATTTGCAAATAATATTATCATTTTCATCTTTAATCCACATAATGTAAATAAAGTTTGTTTTCTATTTAGCTTAATGTTTCTTATCAAACGTATGAGACTAACTACTCATAGAACTAACTATTGAATATGCATATACATTTTAAAACAGCTTATCTGTTTGATTTTGAATTTTAGTAAAGTCTCAACTACCTTTGGTGGTTCACTGTATAGAAGTTTAAGTTTTATGATATCGTGTTTATTGTGTATTTTGTGTTTATAATTTGTAAGACTGAATCACTTTCAATTGCATTACAGAGTTAAAAGTAATAAAGGTGTATTTTAAGGTAATTATATTAATATTATTAATATTTCTGGTATGAAAATGTGTTTTATTACTCTCCCAATTAGGACTGGGATGACCAGATGGTTAGGGTGTTCGACTCTTAGTCTGAGATTCGTGGATTCGAATCCCTATCACATCAAACATGTTCGCCCTTTCAGCCATGGGGCTGTTGGTAAAAGAATAGCCCAAGAGCTGGCATTTGGTAGTGATGACTAGCTCTAGTCTGACATTGCTAAGTTAGGGAAGGATAGCGCAGAGAATTCTTGCGTACGAAATTAAACGAACTCTTCAAATTTGATTCACTTTACTTTAATCACATCAAATATAACATTCTAATTTTATGCCCCTTCATATGATTACTTTAGTATTTTCGGATGTTATGTATATGTGTAAATATTTTGTAAACGACAACATGTCGTGTTGTGTTTGAATTTTCATTTCTATTATTCATTTTTCCATATTGATATTATTGTTTCGAAGTTTAAACTAATATTTTGTCATTTATTTAGGGTAGCATTTAGAACTTTCTTGAATTAAGTAGACCAATCATATGTTAGTAAATGAGTGCTGGTGTCTAGACGTTAGTCTCGTGCAAGAACGAACACGCGCGGATCGCTCTAGAGTTGTATGGAAATTGCGAGATTGTTCGAGAAATAGGCCTATCGGTCATCAGTTTTTATTTGAAGAAAAGAAGAGAGTCAGTTATTTGAGAAAGATTAAGTGTTTGCCGTGATTATTCAACTTGGATTTGTGTCTGAAGTTAGATCTACGGAAGCTGTGATATTATTTCGTCAATCTCTACGATACATCTGAATTACTGCTTGAGCTCAGAGACGGCGATTTCATCGAACTGTGAACTGTTTCGGAATTTTTTCGTGGGACCAAATTCACACACTAGACTGGAATTTGAGACTTTAATTTTAGATCATTACATTAGATACAGGCCAGTACCGTTTTGTATTGTGATTTATTTTGAAGTTTGAAACTAATATTATTTTGTTTTGTAATTAATTTCGAATGTTGTAACTTAATATCTGTCACTGTTATCATATAATTTATGTTATATCTGTTATATTTGTTAGTAGTTTAGTGTAATAAATTATACAAGCTGTTATCTGTGTTTTTCTGTTGCGTTTAATCTACGAAGAACTTAAAACATAAAAAATACGTAACATCGGATAATACATAAATTACAATTATCTGAAAACACCAAAATTCCAATATTATTTTCAAAAATTTATATTAATGTTTGATATATTTATATTCTGTAAATCAGTTTAACACATTTATCTTTCTTTCTCCGTAAGATAACGTTGATTTGCACTGATTATTCATTATCCAGGCCAGGTAC
The DNA here is from genome assembly GCA_011833715.1 of Carcinoscorpius rotundicauda. Lineage (NCBI taxonomy): Eukaryota > Metazoa > Arthropoda > Merostomata > Xiphosura > Limulidae > Carcinoscorpius > Carcinoscorpius rotundicauda. The sequence continues at coordinate 43,833,466 of CM022391.1, read as the reverse complement.
TAAAAATAACGGATTATTTCCAAAAGTAAAGTTATTACAGTTAGAAATATATTCTTCAGAGTACAGTTAGCTCATAATCCTCGTGTGTCTTTGAAGATGAGGCAATTACTAAATACTGTAACAACAAGAACAGTTTAACTGTTCACGTGTTTTCGTTTGGGTTCACATATTTTTCTAGAGCAAAATTATAGATGATGATATGGATACATAAAGTTCATATAACAACGAATATTAACTGTATATTAGGAAATATAAATAACTATTACTGCAATTGTAAACAGCCTCACTCAGAATCAAACTAACGTATCAGACAGTCTATTAGGTTTTGATATCGAATTGATACAAATTAAAACTTCTCCATGTAACATCTTTTACTGGATAAATTGCAAAGGAATTTTTTTTATTGTACTTGAATTATATTATTCTTTAACTTGTTACTATATATGTTTTTTTCTGATTTTTGTGCTATCTTCAATAATTTAATTTCTATATTAAGCAATAGTTGGACTGCATCGTTGTATACGATAATAGAACACATTCTATTTAGGACTGAAATACTTAAAGTAATAAATTATTACGTTACAAATAGAATTGAATAATTCACTTTCATATGCGTTTTGACTTGGTACATTTATCGTAAAAAAACACCAACCCCAAAAAAACTGGCCACGTGATTTTGATCTGTCGTTTGTTGTGGTATTAGTACATGATGATAAATGTTTGGTTGCTTTACCTCATGTATTCCACACAGTTTAACAGAAATTGATAATCCAATACAATAGAGCATGCCAACCGTTTAGAACATACAGGCCTTATACATTTACATGACATCTATTGAAGCACTTTTCAGCAATTTTGATCCATCGATTTGGAGCAACTAGTGGTCCGCTGAAACCAAATACAAGGCTAAATCGTCAACGTTTTGGTAGTGTTATGTAAATGTCTTGTAAATGTTTTGTAAACGACAACATGTCGTGTTGTGTTTGGATTTTCATTTCTATTATTTATATTTCCATATTTATATTATTGTTTCGAAGTTTAAACTAATAAATATGTTGTTATTCATTTAGGGTAACATTTAGAATTTTCTAGAATTAAGTAGACCAATCATATGTATGTAAATGAAATTTTGGCGGCCTCGTGAAAGAACGGACATGCGCGGATTGCTCTGTAGTTCCGTGGAGGTTGCGCGATTTTTCGAGAAGTAGGCCTACTGGTATAAAAGACGGTGATGCGAGAAGAAGAGAAGGAGGAGTCAGACGTTAGTTTTATTCAAAAGAAGAGAGTCAGTCATTCGTTTGAGAAGGTTTAAGTGTTTGCTGTGATTTGTGACTGAAGTTAGATCTACAAAAGCTGTGATTTTATTTCGTCAATCTCTACAATTCTTTCGAATTAGTGGTTATACTGAAAGTCAACACGAGTGGAACTATTTATGGGAAATCGGAAAAATTGAAGACGACAAGTTTGTGACGTTCATCGGAGACATCGTGAAAAGAACTTCGTCGGATTTATTGAACTATGAATTGTTTCTGAACTTCTTCATTTAAACTTCGGAATTTCTTCGTGGGATCAAATTCACATCCTAGACTGGAATTTGAGACTTTCATTTTAGATCATTATATTAGATACAGGCCAGTACCATTTTGTATTGTGATTAATTTTGAAGGTTGAAACTAGTACTATTTCGTTTTGTAATTAATTTTGAAGGTTTAAACTTAATATCTGTCATTGTTATTATATAATTTATGTTATATCTGTTACATATATATATTTAGTTTAGTGTAATAAATTATACAAGCTGTTATCTGTGTTTTTCTGTTGCGTTAGTCTATGAAGAACATAAAACATAAAAATACGTAACAGTAGTGATATTGCCGGGAAAGAAAGCATCGAAAAAAAATTTATCTTTGCAAAGATTCTTTTATTTTCAGATTAATATGAGCGTAACTAATTTGCGGTCCTAAATAGCTTTGCAAAGTCCATTTAAATAATACTTATACGTATAAAAAAATGAATGATATATTTATCAATTGTAATTATGTCAAACTTGTCTTTTTTATGACATAAAACGAGGTTTTACTGAAGTTACTGATTTAATAAATGTCTTTCATTTATTTTTAATATATATTTTATCGAATTTACAATATTAATAGTTCAGAAACATTTGTTGTATTTTAATACATAAATTTGTACAGTAGGAAAAAAAAATGTTTTTCACAATATATGTTCATACAGATATTTTGTATACAAATGCATTTTTATTAATTGTGTATAGGAGTGTTCTTTACTTTAGTACATACGCGAATTTTTGAGAGATAATTTGATAACATTTTAAATTAAATGGTACATTTTCGTTGATCACACTTATCAGTTATACGGGTTAGTCCTGATGTTATAAATAACTTCTTCATAGGGTTGATTACGTCATATTAAAATGATTTTGAACATGCAAAATCAGCAAGTCACGTGAGAAGTACAGTAAATATAAAGTTGTTTAAAAAGAATGTATAAAAACTACATTTTGACATTGAGATTTGTAGGTAGTGTATTACTATGGATGTTTTTGAACACTTTCAGGAAAGGTTGCAACAGAATGAATTTTCTGTACACTGAAATCATAAAGGTGAGTTCAAACAAAGGATTTGGAGTTTCTAAGATGCATATATGTCTTACATTAATAGACACTGAAAAAATCATGGATATTTTTCTAGTCACAACAACTATCTAGAAACCATCTCCAACAAGTCATACGCAAACAATGGCAAGAAAAGTACAGCATCTTGTAAAAATTTAGAACCCTAGCATAGGAAGGTCTGTGGAAAAGCCGTTCAAGACCTTAAACAATAGTATCCAGCGTAATTAAGAAAGATCTTTGTCTGAAACGAGTTCCGTATGGTATAAATTCATCAAAATAAGGCGTCCAATCATACCTTTCACTAAACTGCGAGACGTCTCAAGCAACTGGGAAATGAAACAGGTATTCATGCTATTCTATACAAAGGTATATCTATCAAGCTGTCCAATGTAGCATCTCTTTATCTCTGTGGCATCGAATTAATGAAACGAAAATTGGGAAAATGCTTTCTAGGAGTAGATGGATTATGGAAAACCATCAAGGAGTATGGATATGACAGCATCGTGGTGGAGACTTTTGCATTAGAAAGTACGTGGGAAGGCAATTACTAATATGCACGATCTTATGGTAAGATAAAGCATTAACCAAAGACGTTTACTAACAGCTGATAATTAGTAGGGTTAAGGTATTATCATTAAATTTCAACCAACTGTAAATATATCAAAATTTATTTGAGAATAAGTTGAAGAAACACATATTGAAACTCATAACTCATCTTATGGTTGCACATGCGTAATTATTAGATAGCATAATTAAGGCAATTTCAAAACATATAACTGAATAAAAGTAAAATAGGAATTATTATCCAATAAGACAGACAAGAATTACTTTTGTTATTTAACTCTGTTCGCGCTTGATTAGCTTTGCAATATTTCATTCTAATTCTAAGTCAATAAATTTAATTTACCGTAAAGAAATATCTGTTCAAGAATATATTGTTAATTAACTAATGTTTTTGTTGAACATATTAAAATTCAATAGACATTCAGCTTGTATATGTATAGACTACATATAGTGGCATGTTTGGAACATGGAGAGTATATTTTACTTTTAACATGTTACTGTTAATCCATTCCTACAAGTTTGATGAAACTATTAACGCTTATTGCTGTTCTGAATTATGTTGATAACGTTTAGATAATAATGTTATGGACATTGTAAAATATGAATCGATTTATCATATGTCAGAACACACGTTACTAAAACGAACTGTTGGTAAAACAACATACCGAAAATGATAATGTGCTGTTTGCAGTAAGAATGTCGATTAATGTAGGTGTAACATTTTCATCACATTTCAGCGTTAAAAACGATAAATCAGCTGAGGTTGAAACACATACAAGAGCTGCACAAAACTAAAGTTTATATATAAAAAACAAAACAAAAAACATCAGCACAAGTGCAGGTATAACGTACTCGTAGTGACTATTGTCTCACTAAATGTTACACTCAGTCAGTACGTATTCAAAAAGCTATTTCTCAACTATTTTACATCCACAACTAAAACAACTCTTTTAAGTTAAAAGCTGTGATAATTTGGTGTGCTTATCCAATCGTGATTATTAATATAATAATATTCACAAACTCTGAACCTGGCCTGGCATGGTCAAGCGCGTAATTCGAGGGGCGCGGGTTCGCGCCCGAGTCGCGCCAAACATGCTCGTCCTCTCAGCCGTGGGGGCGTATATTGTTACGGTCAATCCCACTGTTCGTTGGTAAAAGAGTAGCCCAAGAGTTGGCGGTGGGTGGTGATGACTAGCTGCCTTCCCTCTAGTCTTACACTGCAAAATTAGGGACGGCTAGCACAGATAGCCCTCGAGTAGCTTTGTGCGAAATTCCAAAACAAACAAAGTGTCATAACCCTCTTAGGATCGTAAGCGTTTGATATAATGCTAATAGCATTGTGATATTTACTAAATATTTATGTCAACACTACACATTTGTACCTAGTAGTCGTAGACCAATATTTAAAGCAAAAATGAGATGACATCACGGTCGATCCTTTATTCATGGATCCGGGAAACATAAATCTTATAGATTTCTGAAATAACCAAAAATATAATTTTATAACACTAGCAGCATAAATCTGTTTAACAGTAAAAGAGATGATTCTCAATCATGTGTAGCTCTATGAATATTTCGTGTTCCTAAGGTAGGTTTAATGAATTGTGGTATGTATGTGTGAAAAGGCTCACTAAAAAAAACATACTTTAAAAAAAACGTTGAATGAACTTTTGTTAAGAAATGTTAACTATGTTAAAATTTGCTATCGAGGTTTATTTTTAGTTAAGCCAAACATAATCTTTATCACTCTAATGTAAATTTATAAATGACGCCCAGCTGTCGACAGTTTGCCTTCACATTCTAATAATGTTTTTTTGTTTACTTTTCCAGGAACATCTTGAAATAATTCAGTCTCTTTTGATCATATAACGATATTTTTAGGTTAATGAGACATACATAGGGTAGTAAATTGACTATTTTCGTTGTACAACGTTTTTATCAATAAAGGAATATATTTGCAAGAGAATTGGATTTTGTGTTCATTGGAAAAAGTCATCAACTTTTGCTGATTTCTTTCTCGTTCACTGGCGAGAACTGAGTAAACACAGAGAAACGTGATCGAGCGTTAATTTCAATTCTTCTAGTACTAATCGTACATTGTATGAGAAAGAGATGGGGAAGCGAATAGCTTTTCGAAAATCTATTTTCTAGTCTCACAATAAGTAAGCTGACTGAGTAGCTTTTGGTTATAGAAAAAATACGGTTTTGGACTATAGAAATCCAAATTGTTGTTTTTTTAGCATGTAGGCTGAACTTGTATTAAATATTAAAAATATCATATATAATCTCTAACATGTATTCGTGATGCATATTAACATTTTATTATCATGTCCGTGATGACAGAAAACCCACTTGAAGTCAAAATGTATCTCAAGACGGCTGGTATGGGTATTAAAACTTTTATCTAATAAGAATGTTAATACCCATACCAGCCATCTTGAGATACCACTCTGTTGTTATGTGTTTCTTCATTTTATCATTGTTTTTTCTCACAAATATTATCTGAGAAAACAATTGGCAAAAAGAAGATTTAAGATATAAAGTACAGATTGTAAAATAAAGCCGTTTGGTCTGTTCACCATTTAACTGTATTATTTCTTAATCATCTAAAATGCATGATGTTTTAACAAAATAACGTGAACGTTTTATATACAAACAAATACGAAAATATTGTTTCTAAAATGGAATATAAGGAAACTTTCTTATTATAATCGAGAAAGTTCAAAACAAAATATAATGTTACATATACAAACGCTTCGTTTGGTTGAAGCTCAGATCATTGAAAAACATATCGTTACATACATTAGAGAAGAAGCTTAGATCAAAGCAGATAATATTCTTATGTAAATTTAAAACAGATTTCCAACTATATAATATTTGTCTGTTGTACGTTATGTTTGTCTGAAAATGTACTTTCTTAGGGATAAAGAAAACATACGATTTTTGATATTACCCTGATTGTTATCACTGAAAATGCCCTAGTTTGTTTGAATTAATATATTTTTTTTGAAGAGCAACATGATTCAAAAAAAGTTTCTTTTGGTTAATAAAGAAGTGAACGGTAAATGGATATTGTCATGTAATAACTGTCCACTTAACTGATTTGTTAAAGCTTATTTATTACATTTTCATCAATTATTTGTAACTTGTAAAGTTAATTCTAGGAAATATTTATACATACTTAACTAATGAGTTATGTAGATTTTCAATTACAAGCATTCTTGATAATGAGAAACCTACTTGAAATAAAAATGTATGTCGGAATGGCTGGTATGGGTATTAACACTTTTACTAATAAACCAGAAAACAACGTTTTGAACTGCCTAGTTTATCCTCAGTTGAAAGGTTGTTCTCTGCTTTATTAGTAAAAGGTTAGCTTTAAATTAACCCCAAAGATGACCTAAGAAGGTCGAAACGTTGTTTTCTGCTTTACTGGTAAAATTGTTAATACCCATACCAGCCATTCCGACATACATTTATTATTTCAAGTAGGTTTCTCGTTATCAAGAATGCTTGCAATTGTTATGCATTTTTTTACATAAATTCTAGTATTTTAGAAGACGTACACCAACTATCAATGTCAATAAAAATCATACAAGATGTAAATTTGTTATTGAAGTATTATGGTTGATCAAAATGTGATGTAATATTGGTAACATGTCATTCTTCTGTATCGTAATAAAGTGTGTATGTTGGCAGAAAAGAAAAAAACAACAACATTAGTAATACAAGTAATTTGTTTACTTGTTTCGTCATTATATTTCAGACGACATATTTCTAGTGAAGACAATGTTATAAAACGTCTTTACTTAATATCAGGGATTTGTTTCTAGTCAGTGATAAGCATATATTTAAGAAATGCAGCTCCAATCGAATTATTCTTATTTGCTTTGCTAGTGCTTGATTTTATGTAAAATATAACGATGTTTTTCTTATTAAGCAGAAAGATACAAAAAGGATTATCCGTGCTCTATTCACCACGGGCATCGAAACCGGGTTTCTAGTGGTATAAGTACCACTAGGGCAGTAAAAATGAGAAATATTGTAACAAATTTACTTCATTTGTTTGTTTTGAATTTCACGCAAAGCTACACCAGAGCTTTTAGCGCTCGCAGTCTATAGTTTTTCAGTGTAAGACTAGAGTGAAGGCAGCTAGTCATCATCACTCATCGCCAATTCTTGGGCTACTATTTTACCAACGAATAGTGAGAGTGACCGTAACATTATAACGCCCTTATGATTGAAAGGGCGAGCATGAATGGTGTGAGAGGGATTCGAACTCCCGACACTCAGACTATTAGTCGAGCGCGCTAATTACCTGTTCATACTGGGTTAAGAAAATGGTGCATTAGTATAGCTGGCTGATGAATAGCCGTAAACTTTTACTTTTCAGAATTATCCGAAGGATTTCTGTCCAGTTTTATAATAGTGCGCTGGGACGTTGGTGTTAACGGATATGTTGGGGATATTCATTTCTTCAACACTTATATCGAAGTTTGTATTAGTTTAACATCAGTGTATGACACTTAAAAGCTAGTTTGAATTTAAAGTACGTGGTATTTTTAACTACTTTTCGCATTAAAAATAAATAGACTGATAATCCTCAGAAAGCCACCAGTTATATACGTAATTTTAAATTATAAATGTATTATGACTGATAGAATAAAACGTATTTCGAAAAGAAATATTAAAATCAAAACAAAGAGGTATTTAACAACAAATATTTTTAAAAATAAAAATATTTCGTAATTTCATGGTAGTTGTCACATTAATCACACACAAAAAATACACAAGAGCTAGAAAAACGAAGTGTTGGATTCCATCTTTGAATAGGTTGTCGATTTGTGCTAACAGCTTGAGATGAAATGGGATTCAGGTGGCGGCTCCATCACACTTGGCTGGATAAGGGAATGTAACAGATGGTCTTGGTCAATATTACTTGGACTCAGTAATAAATCACGTGGACTTGTGAAGACATTGGGAGGAGGCTAGCATCTCCAGCGTTATAGTCCAATATCCAAGAACCCGCATTGCTGCTAGTATAATGTGACGGAAAGAGTAATATGGCTTTGACACAGCTCAATACACAGCAGATTACGTTATAGTGGAATAGTCAGTATTATTATGTACTATTGGCAGAACGAGAAAGAAAGAACTGAAAGAAAAATAGAACTCAAAGTTAACAATGAAAAAAACAAGAAATGAAAGATCTTGCTGTAAAAAATAAACATATTCAGGATAAGTAAGAAAACATATTTTAATAAATTAATTGCGTAAATCAAGTCAGAAAAGTTTTGTGAGTTCAATCTTTTTTCTGTCTTCTAGGTTATGCATAAAGTCAATGTTCTAAGAAAGTTCAATTTTAAAGCTTAAATCAATTGTTTATACACTCATTTCTCTTACATTTCGCAAATTTTTAAAATAACTCTATAATGCAATTGTTTCAGTAGCATTGGTTTATTTACGATCATGTAAAGAAACTCATATTCACATAATTTAAATGTGACACAATTTAGCTCTAAAAAGCAAAAAATAAGTCTTTTGTAACAATTATTTTATACAGTAACATACGGAAAAAAGGTTTTATATGAAACTTTACTGCTGTTAAATATGTGATTGTTACAATTAAAATATTTTTTAGATAGCATATAATTGTTTGTTTATTTGAATTCTTAAAATTTTATGGCCTAGCGCGTTAAGGCGTGCGCTTCGTAATCTGAGGGTCGCGGATTCGCGCCCGAATCGCGCCAAACATGCTTGCCCTTTCAGCCGTGTGGGCGTTATAATGTTGCGGTCAATTTTACTATTCGTTGGTAAAAGAGTAGCCCAAGAGTTAGCGATGGGTGGTGATGGATAGTTGCCTTTCCTCTAGTCTTACACTGCTAAGTTAGGGACGGCTAGCACAGATAGCCCTCGAGTAGCTTTGTGCGAAATTCTTAAACAAACAAACAAACAAACTAAATCTATGGTAATAGTGTGAACTCTGTGTGAAATGTCCTTATGTATTTACACAGGCTTGGTAATGCATTTATTAGCATACGTTTTAAATTTACAAAGTTGGACTAAATTGTAATGAATTTTCTTTACATGTGATAAAAACTGTAAGACTGACTTATCATCATTAACTTGTTTTCCTTTCCGCTAAACAAAGTACTTCGAGATTGAAGTATTAGAACATTTCTTCAGGTTTGTTCTGACACGATAGCTTGCCCTCATAGCATGTTAATCGAGTTGTGGGAGGTGCATCTAAGGGTAAGAGCTGTGAACCATCATACTGGTGGTAATATCTAAACCAAAGTTCGTTTAGATTTAAATGTTTCCTCTGATTACAGAAGTTTTAGAAAAAAAAAATCTACTTTAGTACTAGCAATGAAACATCGCTTTGATGGATTGTGTGACTTATATACCACTATGTCACTAAGTCGTCAACATTCTGAGTCAGTTACGTCACATTTATGTTTTGATAGAGATAGATGTGTCATGAGATTTTACAAAACCGTTTTAATATATACGATTTGGAAGGAAGCTTACCCATCATGTCATAGCCTGTTAAGGCGTATATTACCTATAAAATTTCACAGATCTCTTTGTTAAGTATCTCATCAGTATCATGTAAAAGAGTAATAAGCTGATGGTTCTATCCATCGTTTTACTCTTGTATCTAATTTAATATCATACATTTATTTCACATCTATGCTTGTTAAATCTAATATATATATAGAAATGCATGTAAGGTACATTGTTAAACGTGTACTGCCTGTTATCTAAATCTGTATGAATAAAAAATATACATATGTACGTAAATAAAAGTATTATCGGGCCAAATGAACTTTCGAAAACCTCGCCTGAAGTTCATAAATTGACGAGAAATGAGAAAATTTAATATTGTTGGGACACTACAGTCAGAATACTATAAACCTCGGAAGCTACAATTGTGATAAACAGTTATCAATCGCTCAACTTCAGAAAATTAACTTTTAAGTTAGTATTTCTGCGAAGAAATTGTATAACTTGGGCTGTGAGAAATTTACGTGAGACCAGACAAGAATAAAACTAACGAGCGTTTCTGCCAAGTGAAGTGGACCTGTCTATGAAGTAAAATTACTTGCCGTCGGTAAAAGATTCAGTTATAGACCAGCTAGAAGACTTAGTATTATTTCTAAATTTGTAAAACTGTTGTGTATAAATCGTTATTTATGATAACTATTTGTAATAACCGTTATTACAAGTTGTGTTGTTGTTTTAATCGTATATTAACATCTATAAGTGTTAAAAAAATAAACTGTGTGTACCAATCTTGTTGGCAATTGTCATTAAATTGATACATATTTATATTAAATTGACTTCTAAGTTCAAATTAAAATTTCAGGTTATTTTAACTTGTAATTCGAAACATAATAAATCAGAGACTTGTCCGAGCTAGATTATAATACGTAATACCTCACAGCACTTTAATGTATATTTTACCCAGAAAATATAAGTAAAATGGCTACATTCTTGGTCAAAACAATAAATGCGTTGTCTCAACAGCATACAGAGCATGGACAAATACCTTATTTACTGTCCCTTCAATGATGCATTTGAAACTCCCTCGAAACATTATTATGAAATTAAAACCTGTTTTTTAAACAGTAAAAGTGTATAATATCCATCTTGAAATTAGCAGCATGAAGAGATTGTCAAAACCTTAAAAAAATAGTTATTTTCCCTAAAACTTTGAGCTTACAACTGTCTTATTGGAATGGAAAATATAAGCATTAAATTCTTTTTGTTGGATTTGTTTGAACATTTTGTCGAAATCGTTGACTGTGTCACTTTTTTCTACTGTCTTCATAGACTAGAGGAGGTATAAGTACAAACAATAACAAATTCCGACCACTTGTGAAATTGACAACATCTTTTCATGTCTTTAGCTTCATCATGCTCTAAACATAAATACAACTAGAAACGTCTAGTTAAAGTTATTTCCTTTTGATACCATGCAATGTCACAGTCTAACAAAGAAAACTAGCTATAAAAAGCTTAAAAAGAGACAGCAATATTATCATCAAAGAAATACATATTAAATTTGAACTAAATATCTTTCAAGGCTATCCAGTAACCCAATATACACGCTAATGAAATTAAGTAGTCAAAATTTACTTAGTTAATGCAAAGAACAATTGTATGGTTCAATAAAGAAAAGTGTTTTCTCCTAAACCCATTGATTAAACATAAAAAGCAGTAGCTATCTACAAGTGGAATGTAGCATAGTGGTCTATATAGTTGGTACTGCATTGTATTATCAAACCATTATTTACCGTGTGCATCCAAATAGCATTATATACAATGTAAGTGACTAAAAGCTAAGAATATATGCAATACAGTTATTAAAGTGTGAGAGAAAGCACTCTTTATCCTTTAGATAGAGTGTAGCACTATAGAAACGTAGAACCTTTATTAAAACTTTACTAAAAACTGTGTTTCAAGAGGTACGATGTAAGTGAATTCATGTTTCTACGTTTCATTCTGTGTTAAATCTTCTAATGACTTTATAAAGACGGCGAACTAGAATAAGTGCAGCCATTGAATCTATTTCCTTTCTCATTATACAGGTTTAGGCGTTTAATACTGCTTAATTTGAAAATTGAAAAAATAGTTTTTTTTTCTTTTATTAGAATTATGCTTAATAAAAGACATCTAGCCTACCCATTCACTCATACACTTTGGGAAAAGTATTTTGCAGCTCAACACGTACTTCCAACATTTGATATGTATGTCTCTAGTAGGAAAGTATTGATTTTTTATAATGAAATAAAGAAACTATTGAGTTATAGCAAATTAATTAGTCCCTTCTGTAAACTTTTAGAAAGAAGACCAGAACAAAAGATTGAATAAATAAAGAACGCCACTGTATCACTGTATATATTTTAAAATAATATCGGTTATTACTCGTCTAGGCATGGTCAGGTGGTCGGGGCACTCTACTCGTAATCTGATGGTTGCGGATTCGAACCCTTATCACACCAAACATGCACGTTCTTTCAGCTGTGGTAGCGTTATATGTGACGGTCAATTCCACTATTCTTGGTAAAATAGTAGCCCATGAGTTGGCGGTGGGTAGTAATGATAAACTGCATCTTCTTTAATCATACACTTCTAAATTAGGGACGTACAGCGCAGATAGCCCTCTTGTAGCTTTGGACGAATTTTCAAAAAATAAAACTCTGTTGTTATTTAAAGTGTACACTAATTGAATATATTTCTGCTAGCTAATCAAGCAATTTTTTAACTGTTATAATACACTACATACTTTTTGTCTACTTTGTATTAACATAATTGCTTAATAAAAGAAATTTAAATAAACTATCTGAAATATCTTGTATTCTCTAAAAAATAAATATTCTTTTATATGATTCTTATGCTATTACACATTACACTAAACATCTGCTTATTAACTTTATATAATTTGACCAAAGTTGTCGAGAAGTGTTTGAATTGTAATAAAATTGGTAAGACGTACAAGAATCACACTAAGATTCATATTTGGGAAATTGTCTTTCATGAACTTTTTTACCGTATGTAAGAAATATTTACAAAAAAAAAATTCACAATTCTTTAAACAGCAGTACATACTTCAAATAAAATGTTTGTTTTTGTCTAATTTTTCGGCAGAGCGCAGACAATAAAATGAATAAATAAATATATAAAATTCGTCCCAGTTCTTTCTAATGGTTAAGCTTAAATCCTACCATTCGGTATAACAAGAGCCGCTAAAAGTTAGAATGTAGTTGACTGGCTCCAGGCTATGATATCAAATTTAAGGATAGCTATGGCATGTAACTTTAAGCAGAACCTAACGAAAAGAAATTCCTGTTTTTATGCCACTTGGGTATTTTTGAATGGTTATTTTAAATACAGTGTTTTTAATATTTAGCAAACACATGAATTGTTAAATTCATTTGATATTGATCAAATCCGTAAAGTATATACATTTTCAGATTCTAATATTTCATAATTTCATATTCTCATATTCTAAACAAAATTAATTTTTATCAGAAGGTCAGAAAAAATGAAGCAGTGTGTTAATCGATATTTACCTTATTTTAACTTCTTGGAGAAACATAAATGATCTACATGTTAGCAAGTCGAGAATGTTGGAAAAATAGAGCCAAACGTTCTTTAAACGAAACTACTTAGCGAAATGGTGCGTTAATATGAGACATCTTTCTGATACTGAAAAGTGGAGAGGAGTGACAAATGAAGAAAAATGAATGAGAAGACATGCGAATGCTCAGCCTTTCACTGAAGTTTTCAAGAAATGTGGTCTTTGTTCTACCCACTGAACCAGAAAAAAATAAAATATACAAGTAGTTACGTGGCACATTCCTATATCAAACACAAATACATACCCAATTGTTATGTGAATGTCGTGTAAATATTTTGTAAACGACAGCATGTCGTGTTGTGTTTAAATTTTCATTTCTATTATTCATTTTTCCATATTTATATTATTGTTTCGAAGTTTAAACTAATATGTTATTCATTTAGGGTAACATTTAGAATTTTCTTGAATTAAGTAGACCAATCATATGTTTGTAAATGAAGTGCTGGTGACTTCGTGTTTAGACGTGTAGTCTCGTGCAAGAACGGACATGCGCGGATTGCTCTGGAGATCTGTAGAAAGTTCGCGGTCTTTCGAGGAGTTTAGGCCTACAATATATAAACAGACGAAGATGCGAGAGAGCAGAGAGAGATTCAGTCATCAGTTTTTATTCAAAGAAAGAAAAGGAGTCAGACATTAGTTTTATTTCAAAAGAAGAGAGTCAGTTATTTGAGAAAGATTAAGTTTTTGCTGTGATTATTCAAATTGTGTTCTGCCTCAAGTCGTTTGCTTTCAATTTCTAAACGAAATTTCATTTCCATTTCCATTTTTTTAAATTCGAAATCTGGGTCAAAATGAGCGACAGGCAATTGTTGTGCAACTTTTTGAGGTAAAACTTTTTGGCTGACCAAATGTTCAACAATAATTTGTTTAATATCTGCTTTCTTCATTGATTGCTTCACTTCTAAATTAAAATGTTTACCAACATCAAGCAGTTCAGATTTTTTTAATTCACTGATTAATTCGAAAGAGGGATTCTGATTAAATTCGTTTATAAAATCTTCAACTTGGAATGCCATTTTGAATATACAAGCTGTCTATCTGTATAGAATATAAATCTTATTTTATAATAAAATTAAATTGTTTGTTCGATATCCCGGCTGAGCCCCCAATTTTCTGTTACGTATTTTTTAATGTTTTATGTTCTTCGTAGACTAAACGTAACAGAAAAACGCAGATAACAGCTTGTATAATTTATTACATTAAATTATTAACAAATATAACAGATATAACATAAATTATATAATAACAGTGACAGATATTAAGTTACAACATTCGAAATTAATTACAAAACAAAATAATACTAGTTTCAAACTTCAAAATTAATCACAATACAAAATGGTACTGGCCTGTATCTAATATAATGATCTAAAATGAAAGTCTCAAATTCCAGTCTAGGGTGTGAATTTGGTCCCACGAAGAAATTCCGAAGAATTTGAAAAATGAAGAAGTTCAGAAACAATTCACAGTTCAATAAATTCGCCGACCTTCAGCACAAGCAGTAATTCAGATGAATCGTAGAGGTTGACGAAATAAAATCACAGCTTCCGTAGATCTAACTTCAGTCACAAATCCAAGTTGAATAATCACAGCAAACACTTAATCTTTCTCAAATAACTGACTCTCTTCTTTTGCAATAAAACTAATGTCTGACTCCTTTTCTTTCTTCGAATAAAAACTGATGACTGAATCTCTCTCTGCTCTCTCGCATCTTCGTCTGTTTATATATTGTAGGCCTAAACTCCTCGAAAGACCGCGAACTTTCTACAGATCTCCAGAGCAATCCGCGCATGTCCGTTCTTGCACGAGACTACACGTCTAAACACGAAGTCACCAGCACTTCATTTACAAACATATGATTGGTCTACTTAATTCAAGAAAATTCTAAATGTTACCCTAAATGAATAACATATTAGTTTAAACTTCGAAACAATAATGTAAATATGGATAAATGAAAAATAGAAATGAAAATTTAAACACAACACGACATGTTGTCGTTTACAAAATATTTACACGACATTCACATAACACCAATGCACACCATTATGTTCACATATTGTGACTGTTGTGAGTGATTGACCCCCCCTCCCGTATAAGCACCGACTGGGAGCAAGAATTTTACTCTTACTTATCGCATTACCATGGTAAGGGTGATTTGTATCTTCGACCAAAAGTTTCTAATCTAACCATCGGCATGAAGTCCAAATTCATCAGAGAAAGCAAGTTGAAATCCATGAAAAAATACTTTAATTCTACATATACGATATCATGAAAATATTAAAAAAGAAAGACTAAAGCTACAAGGAAGAATTGAGCTGTCCTTTAAACAAAAAGTATCATCAATCTACATAAATGTAAGAAACTAAAATTTTTAACTGATGTTTTATTTTTTTATCATCTCTTCATAGATGCATTAAATTATTGCCATGTATTATATATTTTTATAACGTTCATATAACATGTCATTCTTAGAATGTGCTTTACAATAAAAATGTCTTTATTTGGTAAGAGAAAAAGAAATATAATTGCTTAAAGGAAAGGTTTGTTTTGGAATTTCGCACAAAGCTACTCGAGGGCTATCCGTGCTAGCCTCCCTAATTTAACAGTGTAAGACTAGAGGGAAGGCAGTTAGTCATCACCACTCACCGCCAACTCTTGGGCTACTCTTTTACCAACGAATAGTGGGATTGACCGTCACGTTATAACTCCCTCACGGCTGAAAAGGCGAGCATGTTTGGCGTGATTGGGATGCGAACCCGCGACCCTTGGATTACGAGTCGCACGCCTTAACACGCTTGACCATGCCGAGCCTAAAGGAAAGGTTGTAGTGATTTCTATACTTTATGAATTTAAGGTGAGTGATTATCATTGATACAGATTATTTAAAAATTTCACACGCCACAATATATATTTATATATGCCTATACACGAACGTATTTAACTTTATCTTTAAAGAAATAAATACGAGTATTACTTTATGCTTCAGCAATGTTACAGAAGAGAAGAAATGTTCAATTTTTCTTCAACAAATAGAGATTTACCACGGAAGCATTATAACCATGAAGAAGTAGGTTACTACTTACTTGTATTAACATTGTATGAAAATGTTGCGCTGCATTTTTATGAATGATTAATTAAGAAGAGCTGTAGAGAAACTTAAGATAAATAAAGACACTCCTTCGTTTCTCTTTCACTTCAGAGGACAAGATGCGAAATGTAATTTGAAAAGATGTACAGTTTTAAGCCAAGAAAGGATCCAAGAATCTCCAGTTCGTTTGGTTCAACGATAAATGATTCGTTTCTTTCCATTATCAAAGTTCGTATCACTCTTCAAACATTCCTTCACAACCATTGTACAGTCGCAGACTTAATATATTATTTCGTAAAAGAAATATTAGCAGAATTAATATATATATATACAACAATCTGCTTTAACTTCTGGGGAAATTAATAGTGAAGTCGTTTTCAGAATATACTGGCTGTGAAAACAAATATGATAAACACAAGGTAATTTATCTGGATTACAACGTTTGATCGCTGACATATTTAGCCTGACCATTCATTTCCAAAAAAATCAATATAGTTTATTTTCAGTATGTTTCTTTTATATTTACTAATCTGTACAATCTTAAAGCAGATCCCAATACCACTATGACTTTTGTTAACATGATATTAAATCCATTGAACATTAATAATAATGATAATAAATGAAAAGTTTAAGAAAGAACTTATCATTAACTTCTGATCAAATGTAAACTATCTCCATATTCCAGGGCAACAACGCAAATTTATCATCTTAAAAATTGAAATACAGGGTATTCGAAAAGTCACTGTGCAGTTTTGTAATCATATACATATAAAAGTGCACAGTCACTTTCCGAACACCCTGTATAATGAAAATAAAGATATTATAGATTTTTAACGTCTTGACTAACACCTTCAACCCAAAGAATAGTAAATGCATCATATAACATTGATCACTTCCCGCAAAATATTTGCAGTAGTTTTCAAGACCTTATTCTATCATTTTTTACACAGTATCTAAACTACGCTTTCTTAAAGACGTTATGTGTTAGATTGATAAATCCTGGTTTATTATACGCCAAACTCATGTAGATGTAGCTTCAAATATAAAAAAAAACAACTACACGTAAAATAAAGAGAAAAGTAAAGTAATGGCATCTAAAACAGTGTATCGAATGTGAAACAGATGTGAGTGTTCTGGATATACGAGTTGAAAGAAACTAAATAAAAAACAAAGTATAAAAACCACTGCAAGGACAAAATAGGTAAGAGATGTGTGAAGAAGTCTATGAAACGATCCAAAACTGGTTTATTGCAATAAAAATGAGTGAAATGTAAAGTTTAAACGCAAACAAATTAAACTAAACATGAATACTCAAAATGTTATAAGAATATAGTTTTGAACGTGATTCCGAAAAAAATTCTTTAAGTGGAATTGCATTCTCAAGGCGGGTGGTATGGGTATTAGAACTTTAATTAACATAAACATTCTTAGGTCATCTTCAGGTTAACAAAGGAAATACTTTGTGAATAAAAAAACAAACTAAGGTTGTAATCGTCACGTGATGTAGACGACATTGTGCCATTGTGTACCATATTCGTCACATTAAGAATTTTCTCTTAATGAAAAATAGCAGACACAACAGCTCTGAATAGTAAAGTCAATATGCTATCTGTACTTCTAAAACAAAGGTCTTTCTAATGATATGGTGGTGTCTGCTGGTTACTGTTCCTAATGAATGTCTTCTTTGTCTTATTGTGGGCATTTTTGATAAAGCTTACAGGATACTGCAGTCATTGACAACTATTATGTGGCCTGACATGGAGAAGCGCGTAAGGCATGCGACTCGTAATCCGTGGGTCGCGGGTTCGCGCCCGCGTCGCGCTACATATGCTCGCCCTCCCAGCCGTGGGGGTGTATAACGTGACGGTCAATCCCACTATTCATTGGTAAAAGAGTAGCCCAAGAGTTGGCGGTGGGTGGTGATGACTAACTGCTTTCACTCTAGTTTTACATTGTTAAATTAGGGACGGCTAGCAAAGATAGCTCTCGAGTACCTTAGTGCGAAATTCCAAAACAATAACAACTGTTATAAATATTTTTAATGTCATATCATGACCAATTATATAAATTCTTAAAAAAATCATTGAAGCTTTAATTGATGTTTAAACAGTTTTATGGTGGCATGAGACAAAATGAGGGTCTGCTGGTTTTATATGGATAAAAAAAACAATTCTCGCTTTCGCTCTAGTTATGAGAGTCATTGGTTTCCCATTCAGTTTTAAATTTAGTAGTATTGTAAAGTTCGTTAATCTAGTGTATAAAAGCTGTTATATTATTTATATTATTTCGTCAAACAGTTTGTTTGTTTGTAATTAAGTACAAAACTAAACCATGGGCTATTTGTGATTTAACTGATCACCCGGATTCCAGCGTTGTAAGTCCGCAGACATACCGCTGTGCCACTGGGAGGCTGGCCAAACAGAAAACACGTCATCGACATATCGGAACCAAAGAATCTCGTTTATATTCTGGTCCATTGCAGGAAGTAATTCGCTTTCAAATTACCCATGAAGATATTCTATGGAGCTAGAGATAAAGGACTGTTCATAAACATTTCGTATATTTGTAATATTGCCTCCCATGCATGCGAATACATTACCTTCAACACACAAACTTCTAAATACTTCTGTAAATTTATTTCTACCAAGTTATTGCTGTATCAACTATTACGTTTGTAAACCTTTCAATGTTTGATTTTTCGTATGAAGTAACAATGATTTTACATTTTCACCATTTCTTTGGTTCTCTGAATAAGACTTTAATTAAATGTAATATTTATATTTACCATATTTATCATGGCTACAAAATTTAAGGTTTTAATTTGGTTCAAACTGTTGTGTATATTTGTCCAGTTACCCAAAAGTAATGGCACAAAAGGTTCTTCTTAAAACCGCTCTATAGACATGTTAGTGTGGTTTTGAATGAATTAACAATATCAAGCTGTGTAGAAACCATGACCTTGTTGTGTATCTGTAAATTACAGTTGTTACGGCGAGGGATTTGAGGAATTAAAACTATTAAATTATAAAATACTTGCAATTAAATTAATTTGTACCTACTAATTTGAAATGTTAGGTATCTGTTGGGCATTGGTTTCACATTTTATGTACATGTAAAATTAATGTGTTCAGTAACATAAAAATGTATTTAACGCTTGGGCTTTTTTACAAG
Source organism: Carcinoscorpius rotundicauda (assembly GCA_011833715.1). Classification (NCBI taxonomy): domain Eukaryota; kingdom Metazoa; phylum Arthropoda; class Merostomata; order Xiphosura; family Limulidae; genus Carcinoscorpius; species Carcinoscorpius rotundicauda. Next base: position 43,813,864 of record CM022391.1, on the reverse strand, counting down.
CTAATTAGAATATTTTTTTACTAAGTCTTTACGGTTTCGTGAGCATAATTTTAATTGAAGATCCTTATTAATAACAAGAGGGTATTGTAAGTGGACATATCGTAAACACGCTGTGTTCTGAATGTATAGATTCTGCATTCATATAAGTCACAATAACAAATATTATACGTTTTCTGATACGTATAAACGACAGTGGTTAACTACATCATAGTTTTGTGTCACTACATCCTTGCTTCACAAATCGTATTCATTATATGAATTATAATTTTAATAAACAGTTTGTTTGTTTGTTTTCGAATTTCGCGCTAAGCAACGTAAGGGCTATCTGAGCTATCGTCTCTAATTTAGTAGCGTAAGATTGGAGAGAAGTTATGTGGTTAAGGTACTCGACTCGTAATTTGAAGGTCACAAGTTCGAATCCCTGTCACACCAAACATGGTCGCCCTTTCAGCCGTGGGGGTGATATTGTGGTAGTCAATCCCACTTTTCTTTGATAAAAGAGTAGCACAAGATTTGGCCGTGGGTGACGATGACTATCTGCCTTACCTCTAGTTTTACACTGCTAAATTAGAGACAGCTAGCACAAAAAGCCTTTGTGCGAAATTCAAAACAAAACAAAACCTTAACTATCTGGCAATGCCTGGCTAATAATGAACAGTTAAATCCCGTCGTAAGTGCATACAAATAGTTGGAATTTATAATATGCGAAATATCGACTATATCTGAGTAGGAAGCTTACCTTTTATTTTTCTTTCATCAACTGAAGTTACCATACAAGAAGTAGTGAGTTTAAAAACTTTTATTAATACGATATTATTTAAATTACAAGTAAAATATCTAAAGTGTTTATTGTCCATTATGTTAACTAAAGATAGATATTTTCAGTTGATCACATAATTCCATTTTTCTACTAAAATCAAATATTTCTCTCTCAGAAATATTTGTTATTTTCATATTTTTACTTATCTATCTAAACACACGGTGTTCATAATTTAAATTAATAAAGCTGTTTAACTAATATTCAGAGATATGATAATCTTTTCATCAACACCTACATGTTTCAGACTGTTACATTTGTTTAACATTACGTAACCAATAACCTACTTAAAATCTAATTATTTATTTTCCTAAGTAAAAAAAAGCACCATAAGAAGCAGTTAATAGTTTTGACTGCTTTAAATAAATTATTGGGCTCAGTATGGGCTGGTGGTTAAGGCGCTCTACTCCCCATTATATCAAACATGCTCGCTCTGTCAGCCGTTGTGGCGTTATCATGTTTCAGTCAATCCTGCTATTTGTTGGTAAAAGAGCAACCCAAAGGTTGGCGGTGGGTTGTGATGACTAGCCGTCTTCCCTCTTGTCTTACGCTGCTAAATTAATGATGGTTAGCACAGACAGCTCTCGTGTAGCTTTGTGCAAAATTCAAAAAAACGAACAAAGAAATATATTATTATAAGAGTAAATTTGATCATATTTTTGATATAGTGTAGCGAAGAAAATTTTAGTATATTTTAACTTGTTTCCTATATTTTTCATGTAAAAATCAATCAAACTCGTTGCGATTGTTGAAACCTTTTGTCAGCATCCAATAAAAATTTTATATGTCCTTTAATGGCATGGTTGCAATTGTTGAACTTTCTGTAGCGAACAATTGTTTTTCAAAACTTTCAAACAATTTAAATTTATTTTTTTTATTTAAAAATTTTTTGAAGTGCAACAAAGTAAATAAGTAGTTTAATTTCATTTCACATCATACGCTAAAATTGTTGTTCATGTGTGTTATGTATATGTGTAAATATTTTGTAAACGACAACATGTTGTGTTGTGTTTGAATTTTCATTTCTATTATTCATTTTTCCATATTGATATTATTGTTTAGAAGTTTAAACTAATATTTTGTTATTCATTTAGGGTAATATTTAGAACTTTCTTGAATTAAGTAGACCAATCATATGTTTGTTAATGAGTGCTGGTGACTTCGTGTCTCGACGTGTAGTCTCGTGCAAGAACGGATATGCGTGGATAGCTCTGGAGTTGTATGGAAATTTCATGATTGTTCGAGAAGTAGGCCTATCGATATAAAAGACGGTGACAAGAGAGAGATTCAGTCATGAGTCATCAGTTTTTATTCGAAGAAAAGGAGAGAGATTCAGTCATCAGATTTTATTCGAAAAAAGAAGATAGATTCAGTCATTAGTTTTATTCGAAGAATAAGAGTGAGATTCAGGCATCAGTTTTAGTTATTTGAGAAAGATTAAGTGTTTGCTGTGATTATTCAACTTGGATTTGTGAGTGAAGTTAGATCTACGGAAGCTGTGATTTTATTTCGTCAATCTCTACGATACATCTTAATTACTGCTTAAGCTGAGAGACGGCGATTTCATTGAACTGTGAACTGTTTCGGAATTTCTTCGTGGGACCTAATTCACACCCTAGACTGGAATTTGAGACTTTAATTTTAGATCATTACATTAGATACAGGCCAGTACCGTTTTGTGTTGTGATTTATTTTGAAGTTTGAAACTAATATTATTTTGTTTTTGTAATTAATTTCGAATGTTGTAACTTAATATCTGTCACTGTTATTATACAATTTATGTCATATCTGTTATATTTGTTAATAGTTTAGTGTAATAAATTATACAAGCTGTTATCTGCGTTTTTCTGTTGCGTTTAATCTACGAAGAATATAAAACATTAAAAAATGCGTAACAATGTGTGAAAGCTATAATATTTTGAAAGAAGGGCCCGGCATGGCCAGATGGTTTAAGGTGTGCGTCTCGTAATCTGAGGGTCGTGGGTTCGCACCTCCGCCGCACCAAACAACAGAACAACAACAACTTTGGAAGAATGAAATTATTCATTTCATTTGTTTCATGATATTACATATTGTGTACAGATATGTATCAATATGTGGCTTTGCTCTATGAAAACACACATTCTAACCTGATGTTGCTATTGTTTGTTTTGTCTATCATATAATGTGTCATTGGACCCTACTTACGGGGTTTAAAACGTCAAAATTGTCACTAAAAAACTCAGTTGATGGTTTGAAGGACATTTTCTATTTTATGACTTGATGTTAAAGCAGTCCTTGAAATTTACAAGTGAAGAAAAGTATGCAAGATTAATTTACTTCTGTTATTGAAAGCTCGTGTGATAAACTTGTGTGATAAAGTAAATAGCGTTGAAGTTACATAGAAACCAACGCTTCTATACAACTGATAAGAAATTCATTTAATTTCTTAAGTTTCTCCACTTAAATTGTGTAGCTCAGTTTGAACTTATCCTATTCTTCTTAAAGAGTCAAGTTTATCGTATTATAGATAACAATTTGACTAAACGAAGTTTAGTTAAGCAACCTGTACATTTATAGTTTTAGCGATTGACGGTTTGATTATAATTTACCTTCATTTAATTCGTTGAAATTACTTTCGTAACTATATACTTCATAGATCGAACACGAGAGAACAGTCATAAATTAGACCGAACCTTTATAAATCTAGAAATAATTTTTTGATGTTATCGATATGAGAACATTAACAATGGTATGTTTTCTATCTTTTAAGCAAAACATAAATAATGCAACATGTCACAACAAGATTAAGCTATATACAAACCTACCAAAACGTATCTCAAAATGTTATACCATGACGTAAATCCGATTTCTTTCCTACTATATAGTTTTTGTTATTCACGAAAGCTGTTTCTTACTCTTTTTATCAATATATGTATGTGTATGTATATATATACACATATAGATAGATGAATAGGAGTATTTCCACTTTTGTGTATCAAAAAGTAGGATCGACTTTAACAGCACTCACTTTCCACATTTACTTACATGCTAATGAAACTTGAAAGATCATAAAACAAAATTAATATATCTAACTGCCACAGTTTATTTCTTTGTTAGAAAGAAATTGTGTTGAAATGGTCTTGGAACTGGATCTAATCGAATTTCGAAACCTTGTTTCTCTGTTAAGTTCTGAAATATTAAAAACTGAAAGAAAATGAGACCAGAAGAACTAAAGAGCTAAAAACAATCGTTATATAAAATCGAGGATAAGAATAAAACGTTTATAGACAAATATTTTCAGAGTAGTCTGAAACTTTGATATAAATAAAACCAAGATGAAATTCGTTTCCTAAATATTAAAATTATTTTAACTATCTGCTTTTGATTTGATACAAATATAACAGATAAAAATTAACTGTGCAATTCTGATCCATGAAATGGTTTGTTGGTTTTTGTGTACAATACTTAAAATAAAAATAATAAAAAATTGCTACTTTTATGCTTTGACTTCTGGACCTAATTTTATCAGTTATTTCATCTTTTATAGATTTAACTTAATATTTTTATCCGTATCAGCTCATCATTGTATAAACAAGCAATCTTCAATGTAAAAGAACAAAATACGAAAGATACGAAATTGGATCCGGCTGGATATTGTTCCGGATTTTTTTTATTATAATTTCTTTCTATTTATTTCAGTCACTCGATTTTCAACCTTAATAGCACCCCTAGAATATGACATAATTGTTCTAAGTTTTCCTCTGTTTTGAAAAGTTTATTTGCAATAACATATCTCTAAGGGTGATGCACAGTTAATTACAAAAAGCTAAAGAATTATGTATGAAAATTCAGTAATGAAATATATAGTTAAAATGTATGTCATTTAACATATGACGAAGAAGGTTTTAGGTGTCATAAAACATCGTACTTTCACTAAAAAAATAATATTTTGAAATCTTATTTACAGGATTGCAGGGATATGAAAAAAAATCGAAAAGATATATGGAAGGAAATGAAACAAAGAAGTGAGACATAAATATATTCAAAAGTACCTTAAATACGAGTATATTCAAGAATGCAACATGGTGAAAGAGACAAAATATTTAGTTAAAATACACTTGCGGAAAGATATGTCCAGAATTTAGAAAACTCAACTTGGATTCTAAAAGCTTTTTACTTTAAAAATATGTAAGAAAATGTAAATACTTGTTTTTTTGCTAATTTTCAATATTATAAATATATTATAAGTTTGTTTTATTGCAACATATACGTTAATATTGTGGAAGTGAGAGTATGTATAGATTGACAAAGGCTCCCTGGTTTAGAGATGTGTTGCTACAGATAGCTAGCTTTTAACAATGTACCAAAGAAAGCAAATAAACAAACCGACTTTCGACAACTTCACTTTTTATGGCTTCTGTCGCAGAAGGCAACACCAAAATGTAATACATATTTGTGCATACGTCATTGCAGCAATGCAACAGGTTACCTAAAATAAACACAAAAATGTTTAGAAATGAGTAGTTTTTTGAGATTTCAGACGGTAATGTAAATCACTTTCAGGAATTAGTCCCCAAATATAATCTTCCATCATGTTTTGGTTATACACTCCTTGGTGTGGCACTGGGACAATGGATGATGGAAGGTCCGGATACATGACAGCAGATGCATTCTTGTCACCAAGACGTTTGGAAGGGTCCACCATGTAGAAGTAGCAATTGCTTAAGTGGTCATTGAGTTCAAACCAAATATTTGGAATAAGGAACTTCATGGCTTTCTTTTCTCTCTGTAAATCCTGCAAAAGAGCAAGATAAAATTGTTATTATGAAGAATAAATTTATTTAATCCACAACTAATGTGTAATAGGTTCATGTAAAATATTTTATATGTGATATTTCTTCTATGCCATTGGAAATTAAAAAATAAATTTAAAGATATTTAAATTTAAAAGATCTAAAATTTGTATAATATAAAATCTTACTATTCAAGCAAGCAAAACTTGTCCGTCTTACCTTTAAGAGTCTTTTTTTGCAAATGAGGCACCCAGGGTTTGTAATGCCGAAATATGCCTTGTAGGCTTCACATATTTCAGTAGATGCTGTCACAGAGTATCTTTCACTCTTTTCTTGATAAATTGACCACATACATAGCAGAATGTGTCTGGAGAATGCTTGCAGCTTCTTGATGGCATCTCTGATAAAATCGTATAGGTTATGTGTTCACTTCAGCAGCTAGAATTAAACTGAAGTGGTTAGTGGTGAGCCCTTGTATATATATATTACTATGGAAAGTTCTAGAAAATTCTAAAAAAATTCTTGAAAATTCTTGTTAGTTCTACAACATTCTAGAAAATTCTCTTTCAGCTATTCGGCACTGAATCTAGCCGGAATGTTCTAGAAAATGGGAAATTTTGAAAATTTCATTACCCTGGTCACAAAAGCAAAGTTTAAAGAGAAAAATAGGTCTTTTTCATTTACTTTAGCTATAAGCAATTGGGAAACAACATTTTATGCCCAGGAAGAAGAAGAAGTAAAAGTTTTGTTACATGGTGTTATCATTAACACGAATGAAAAAGAATTAACTTGAAAACATGTATATCATACTGTTTAAAAATCTACCATTAAAAAACAAATGTGTAATTTAGCTTTAATCAAATAACGAAACTTTTTAACCACTGTTCAATAGCTTATACAGAAGAAATGGTTTTAACTTTTATTTATGTAAATAACCATAGAACAATTCATTTGTAGAGAACTTGCTTGTTTGTTTTTTTGTTTTGGAATTTCGCACAAAGCTACTCGAGAGCTATCTGTGCTAGCCGTCCCTAATTTAGCAGTGTAAGACTAGAGGAAAGGCAGCTAGTCATCACCACCCACCGCCAACTATTGGGCTGCTCTTTTACCAACGAATAGTGGGATTGACCGTCACATTATACACCCCCACGGCTGGGAGGGTGAGCATGTTTAGCGCGACGCGGGCGCGAACCCGCAACCCTCGGATTACGAGTGCACGCCTTAACGCGCTCGGCCATGCCAGGCCTTGTAGAGAACATATTACTATTATAATCATCTGAAAGACTGAGGAAAAGCCAAGTTTACCCAAGTACATTTATTACCTATAATGCTCTTTTTTAAATAGGCTATTTTACAAACATTACTGGCCCGGCATGGCCAAGCGCGTAAGGTGTGCGATTCGTAATCCGAGGGTCGTGGGTTCGCGCCCGCGTCGCGCTAAACATGCTCGCCCTCCCAGCCGTGGGGTTGTATAATGTGACGGTCAATCCCACTATTCGTTGGTAAAAGAGTAGCCCAAGAGTTGACGGTAAGTGGTGATGACTAGCTGCCTTCCCTCTAGTCTTACACTGCTAAATTAGGTACGGCTAGCACAGATAGCCCTCGAGTAGCTTTGTGCGAATTTCCAAACCAAACATTATATCTAAGTAATTTACAATCAAATCATCAAGTTAAAGTTACAAGATAAGAATATTTTTTTTGTTCTTGCTTGTAGTCGGAAACCTTTTCAAAGTAAGTCTTTTTTTTTTCGTATTTACTTTTTTACAAGGCTGTCGTGTCACTTCAATTTCTTTTGCACCTGGGAAACCAAAATGTGTTTTTCCTTTATTGAATACCAACTTTCTTACTTCATGATGTTTTAATTAACAACATTTTGAGGAAAGAGAACCCTCTGCGTGTTCAGGTGCTGATTATTGTTTAGTAAGTTATTTTAAAGCAAAACGTTTTACACACTGAATGAAAAAAACAACAAATTTGTCTAAGTGAAAAATTATTCAAAATTACGGATTGACAGATTATTTTAGAAATTTAGAATATTTTCTAACACCACAACATTTCTTTTTATTTACTATTGAGAAAATTTTCCAAAAGTCTCGTCTAATTTATTTATCATGATGTAGAAGTAATATTGTGATATTTCTTTATTTTTATAAATATTTCAATATTTCGAACAAATGCAAAGAAATTACGTACACTTTAAAGTAGAAAGTACAATATTTCATTCTACAGTGAGGGGAAGAGAGGGGTTGATGATTAACCATAATGGTTGACCACAGTATGTTAATTAGCTATGATTAGTTATTACAATATAATGATTAAACATAATGGTTTGTTACAATATGACGATTAAGCAGGATGATTGACTACAATAAGCTTGCGACCATATATTTAATCGAGTACTAGAAATATGAATAAATTGTTCTGGTTATCTCAATTAAAATGTCGTTAATCCGCATTTTAAATGCACTTATAAAAGTTTCTTTTACCTTACAAATGAAGTGTTTGTAAAAATGTGGGGAAATTATAAAACAGGTAAAAACAATCTATTTTATGCTATAATTTGCTAAATAAATTATATCTGACTTCATGACTAACTTCTGCAAAATGTTTCTTTACGTATTTTTATTTCACATTCATGAAACATTTCGAATAATGCAGCAGTATTTGTCTGGTTACGATGAACTTAGCTGGAGCGTTTCCTTACCCAATATTTCTGTTTGTGAATGTTACACCACAATTAAACGAATACGTCTGAAAACCAGAGAGCCTTTGTCAGTCTTTTCCTACTTTCACTTCCACAGTTTTAATGTATATGTTCAGATAAAACAAACGATAATAATACTGAAATTAAGAAAATATTACTGTGATTTTTTTAGAAAGTTAAATATCCAGTACATTCCACAATAGTTTGAAATACTAAACTATTTTTGTTATTCCGTGTAAGAATTGTGATAACTTACATTTCAACATACTTTGTAAAAACAAACTACAACTGATAGAAAACGATGTTCGATGATTTTATTAAATATCTTGCAATCGCTACTTCAAACGTAAGAGTATGTCTGTAATTACTACAATAATTAAATGTTATTTAATACTTTTATATATACAAATATTTCATTTCAACGAATCAAATGAAGGTAAATTATAATCAAACCGTCAATCGCTAAAACTACAAATGTACAGGTTGCTCAATTAAACTTCGTTTAGTCAAATTGTTATCTATAATACGATAAACTTGACTCTTTAAGAAGAATAGGATAAGTTCAAACTGAGCTACACAATTCAAGTGGAGAAACTTAACACTCCTACGAAAAAAATATTAACATTTACTAAAGTGATTTTGGGGCCGATCAGGCCCCATATATTTTTCCAATAGAAACACAGTGATTTAGCAACATTCATTACAAACAACTTTAGAATGGCTCTGACAAACATTTAATTTACAATTCGAGCAAACAATTTTCGACTGTCTATCTTTTGATCTGCCCCACAAATGGTATCGTCCTCTTTTTGCCGCCCCCCAGTGGCTCAGCGGTATGTCTGCGGACTTACACGCTAAAATCCGGGTTTTGATACCAGTGGTGAGCAGAGCACAGATAGCCCATTGTGTAGCTTTGTGCTTAATTCAAAACAACAAGAACCTCTTTTTGCCCTCTTTGCAGGCGGTTCACATGAGGTTGTTTTGTCATTATCTTTACAGTAAATGTCTTTGATTTCAAACATCAATTGCCGTATAAATTCTCTTCTGGCTCTTGATTTATGTTGACGAAGAAATTTTGGATGTTTTGTCGAGTATAGAACGAAAGCATTGTATGCAGCAAGATTTATAATGTTATAGAATATGCAGACTGACCAGCGCTTTGATCGCCTCTTTGTTGTATAATATCTCACCAGTTGATCGTGAGTGTCGACACCTGCCTTCGTCGCATTGTAAAGATTGACGATTTCGGGCTTTTCATTATCTTCTACTTCACCAAACTGATGCTGAGAACTCAGTAGTAGCACATATTTTCCTGGTTTGTCTGAGTGCCTGAGAAGAGTGATGTCGTCATGGTAGAAATACTTTGTTGATAACTCTCTAGATTTTGCATTTATTTTAGGAGGCAGGAAGGTTCTTGATTTCCGTATGGTTCCAAAAAGTCCTGTTCTTTTTGTTCGTAGGTACTTGGCAAGTGTCATTGTTGTGAAGAAATTATCTGTCGTTATTGTCCTTCCTTTTCCAAGAAATGGCTGACTCAGTTCTCTGACTATTCTTTCTCCTTGATTTGTTTCTGTAGTATTTCCAACCTTTCCAGTATAAATTTGAGCGTTGAAGAGGTAACTTGTTTTTGCATCTGTTAGGCACAAAATCTTTATTCCGTATTTGCCTGGCTTTGTCGGAATGTATGTTCTGAAGCCAACTCTTCCTTTGAAGTTACATAGTTGTTCATCTACTGTCAAGTATTCGATTGGGTCGTAACTGTTTTTGCAATTTTCAATGAAAAAATTCCAGACTCCAGAGATTGGGGCATCTTTGATTTCTCTATTTCTTTGAGAGTGGATGTCAAATCTGATTTTTGAGCACATTTTTGTTGTTGTTGTTTTGAATTAAGCACAAAGCTACACAATGGGCTATCTGTGCTCTGCCCACCACGGGTATCAAAACCCGGATTTTAGCGTGTAAGTCCGCAGACATACCGCTGAGCCACTGGGGGGCCATTTTTTAAAATTTGTCTTGTGTAATCAGTTTTCGCAAAAATGGCAAACCGAATTCGGTTGAAAACATTTCGTCTATCGATGCATTTTTGGATTTGCTTATTCTAAGGAAAAGATTAGTTGATATCCATTTCCAGAGGTCTTCTTCAAAAATTAGTTCTTTCATGACGGTGTTTGTTGAGTGAATGATCTGTTTCATCATATTATCAGAAATGAAAATTTTGAATGTTTCGAATGGTGTAAAGACTCTTAGAGCAGCTTGCCTTGTAATGCCTGGGTTCCCATTTTATATATTGAGAGCTGCGGTTCTCCTGTTGATCCTTGAAGGTGTTGTTGAATGACTAATATTCTTATCTTTGGACAAAAGTTCGTTCACTGGCATCGTAGTAAGATCTTCTTTATTAATTTCTTTACTTTCAGAAGGGTACGGCGCGATTTGTTCATCATATTCGGCTTCATCATCACAACTTTCAGAGTAGTCTTCGACATTATCATGTTCACTTTCATCGTCGGATGGTTTTGTCAGTAAATGTACAGCTTCATCAAGAGATATCATTTTTGACATGGTTTGAAGATTTCAGCTCCTATATATAGGATTTGTGGATTCTTCTAGAATATTCTAGAAGCTTTAAGAATATTCTAGATTATTCTAAATACTCCTGTAAAGTTTCTAGATTGTTCTAGAAAAGGCGTTGGCAAACAAGGCAATAATCAGGACCGTTTAAAATTATTGTTGGAGTAGAGTTATTATCCTAAATATCAATCTTTTGAAAAGAAGCTGTAAAATTAATATATTTTTACTATAATTTGCTTTTTTCGGTTGCCCAGGCCTGTTCTAGAGTTATTCAGGAAATAAATAAAGTCATTTTTATGTTTTTTGATCTGGGGCCTAATGGGCCCCAAAATACCCTTAGTGGGTGTTTAAAAAAAATTAAATATTATTTCGCAAATGTCTGAAAAGTCAAAATATTATTTCTCCTTAAAATATAAAGGGATAGGGTCAGTTCATGGCAATTTTATTTAAATACAAATTTATTAGCCTAATACTAATAACCTTTCAAGTTGCTCTGGGGCCTATTAGGCCCCAACTTTCGTAGGAGTGTTAAGGAATTAAACGAATTTCTTATCAGTTGTATAAAAGCGTTGATTTATATGTTACTTCAACGCTATTTACATTATCACACAAGTTTTTATGTTGGTACAAGCTCAATACTTGTCCCGAATAAAATCCACGTACTTTCAATAACAGAAGTACATTAATCTTGCACACTTTTCTTCACTTGTAAATTTCAAGGACTGCTTTAACATCAAGTTATAAAATAGAAAACGTCCTTCAAACCATCAACTGAGTTATTTAGTGACAATTTCGACGTTTTAAACAACGTAAGTATGGTCCAACAACACATTATATGATAGACAAAACAAACAATAACAACATCAGGTTAGTGTGTGTGTTTGTTTTTTCTTATTGCAAAGCCACATCGGGCTATCTGCTGAGCCCACCGAAGGAAATCGAACCCCTGATTTTGGCGTTTTCAATTCGGAGACATACCACTATGCTAGCGGGGGGCCATCAGGTTAGAAATGATAATAAGGATATTTTTTGAGAGAATCATCGATTTTGCGGTGTTGGCAGGAATGTGACTTTCAAAACTATGAAGCACACAGTACACGCATATTAACCTTAGTTTTCACCAATTAGAAAAAGAAAAAAGTGAGAGACTTGGGTATTCAAGGTTAAAGGGTTCCTCACCCATGCAACCTTTTGTATCCAGTTTTAGAAATGGAACTGTTTGGAAAGGAAGAGAGCAATGAAGACTAAAATGAAATTAATATAATATTAAATTATATTACCGGGATGATAAGATATATTATTACGTGAAGTAGGCTTTTCAACTTTAAAAATGGTAAAAAAAAGATATTGAAACTATAAAAAATTAATGCATAATTATATTCCAAAAGCAATGATGTTATTCTAATAATATATAATAGCATTCTCAACTGAAGTTCTAAGCACTATTAACTCATTCTAAACTTTGAACTATACACAGCATATGAATAACTAACACAGAAATGTGAGCAGTTTTTTTTTTCTCAGATAACATAAACCACGTTTGCAAATGAACAGTAATCGAATGACATCGAATTCATCTAAGAAGTTTTTCTATTCAAATTTCATTAATGCTTTTGTTTATCAATAAAAATAAAATCTTTTTTTAAGGTAAATTGAAAAATAAGTTGAATTAGTAAAATTTGAATCAAATTTGGGAAATTGGGTTTCAACATTCATAAGTAGTTTTTATGAGAACTCGAGGGCTATCTGTATTAGCCGTCTCTAATTTAGCAGTGTAAGACTAGAGGGAAGGCAGCTAGTCATCACCACCCACCGCCAATTCTTGGGCTACTCTTTTACCGACGAATAGTGGGATTTACCGTCACGTTATAACGCCTTCACGGCTGAAAAGGCGAGCATGTTTGGTGCGGCGGGGATGATGCGAACCCACGACCCTCAGATTACGCGACGCACGCATTAACCCATCTGGCCATGCCGGTCTCTTCTTCCAAAGTACTACAGCTTCCACACATGAACAACAATTTCAGCGTATGATGTGATAAAAAACAAATACATTTAAATTGTTTGAAAGTTTTGAAAAACAATTGTTCGCTACAGAAAGTCCAACAAATGCAACCATGCCATTAAAGGACATATAAAATTTTTATTGGATGCTGACAAAAGGTTTTAACAATCGCAACGAGTGTGATTGATTTTTACATGAAAAATGTAGGAAACAAGTTAAAATATACTAATATTTTCTTCTCTACATTATATCGGAAAATATAATAAATTTACTCGATAATAATAAATTTCTTTGTTCGTTTTTTGAATTTCGCACAAAGCTACACGAGAGTTGTCTGTGCTAACTGTCATTAATTTAGCAGCGTAAGACAAGAGGGAAGACGGCTAGTCATCACAACCCACCGCCAACCTTTGGGTTGCTCTTTTACCAGCAAATAGCAGGATTGACTGACATGATAACGCCACAACAGCTGACAGAGCGAGCATGTTTGGCGTGATGGAGATTGGAGCGCCTTAACCACCAGCCCATGCTGAGCCCAATAATTTATTTAATGCAGTCAAAACTATTAACTGCTTTTAATGGTGCTTTTTTTTACTTAGAAAAATAAATAATTAGATTTTAAGTAGGTTATTGGTTACGTAATGTTAAACAAATGTAACAGTCTGAAACATGTAGGTGTTGATGAAAAGGTTATCATATCTCTGAATATTAGTTAAACAGCTTTATTAATTTAAATTATGAACACCGTGTGTTTAGACAGATAAGTAAAAATATGAAAATAACAAATATTTCTGAGAGAGAAATATTTGATTTTAGTAGAAAAATGGAATTATGTATTCAACTGAAAATATCTATCTATAGTTAACAAAATGAGACTTACAATAAACACTTTAGATATTTTACTTGTAATTTAAATAATATCGTATTAATAAAAGTTTTTAAACTCACTACCTCTTTTATGGTAACTTCAATTGATGAAAGGAAAATGAAAGGTAAGCTTTCTACTCAGATAAGTCGATATTTCACATGTTTTAAAACATAATATTATAAATGCCAATTATTTTTATGCACTTAGAATGGGATTTAACTGTTCATTATTAGCCCGGCATTGCCAGATAGTTAAGGTTTTGTTTTGTTTTGAATTTCGCACAAAGGCTATTTGTGCTAGCCGTCTCTAATTTAGCAGTGTAAAACTAGAGGTAAGGCAGATAGTCATCGTCACCCACCGCCAAATCTTGTGCTACTCTTTTATCAATGAAAAGTGGGATTGACTACCACAATATCACCCCCACGGCTGAAAGGGCGACCATGTTTGGTGTGACAGGGATTCGAACTTGTGACCTTCAAATTACGAGTCGAGTACCTTAACCTCATGACTTCTCTCCAATCTTACCCTGCTAAATTAGAGACGATAGCTCAGATAGCCCTTACGTTGCTTAGCAGGAAAATTCGAAAACAAACAAACAAACTGTTTATTAAAATTATAATTCATATAATGAATACGATTTGTGAAACAAGCATGTAGTGACACAAAACTATGATGTAGTTAACCACTGTCTTTTATACGTATCAGAAAACGTATAATATTTGTTATTGTGACTTATATGAAAGCAGAATCTATACATTCAGAACACAGCGTGTTTACGATATGTCCACTTACAATACCCTTTTGTTATTAATAAGGATCTTCAATTAAAATTATGCTCACGAAACCGTAAAGACTTAGTAAAGAAATATTCTAATTAGCTTGTAAAAAAACCCAAGCGTTAAATACATTTTTAGGTTACTGAACGCATTAATTTTACATGTACATATAATGTGAAACCAATGCCCAACAGATACCTAACATTTCAAATTAGTAGGTACAAATTAATTTAATTGCAAGTATTTTATAATTTAATAGTTTTAATTCCTCAAATCCCTCGTCGTAACAGCTGTAATTTACAGATACACAACATGGTCATGGTTTCTACACAGCTTGATATTGTTAATTCATTCAAAACCACACTAACATGTCTATAGAGCGGTTTTAAGAAGAACCTTTTGTGCCATTACTTTCGATTTTTTGGGTAACTGGACAAATATACACAACAGTTTGAACCAAATTAAAACCTTAAATTTTGTAGCCATGATAAATATGGTAAATATAAATATTACATTTAATTAAAGTCTTATACAGAGAACCAAAGAAATGGTGAAAATGTAAAATCATTGTTACTTCATACGAAAAATCAAACATTGAAAGGTTTACAAACGTAATAGTTGATACAGCAATAACTTGGTAGAAATAAATTTACAGAAGTATTTAGAAGTTTGTGTGTTGAAGGTAATGTATTCGCATGCATGGGAGGCAATATTACAAATATACGAAATGTTTATGAACAGTGCTTTATCTCTAGCTCCATAGAATATCTTCATGGGTAATTTGAAAGCGAATTACTTCCTGCAATGGACCAGAATATAAACGAGATTCTTTGGTTCCGATATGTCGATGACGTGTTTTCTGTTTGGCCAGCCTCCCAGTGGCACAGCGGTATGTCTGCGGACTTACAACGCTAGAATCCGGGTGATCAGTTAAATCACAAATAGCCCATGGTTTAGTTTTGTACTTAATTACAAACAAACAAACAGTTTGGCGAAATAATACAAATAATATTACAGCTTTTATACTCTAGATTAACGAACTTTACAATACTACTGAATTTAAAACTGAATGGGAAACCAATGATTCTCATAACTAGAGCGAAAGCGAGAATTGTTTTTTTAATCCATATAAAACCAACAGACCCTCATTTTGTCTCGTGCCACCATAAAGCTGTTTAAACATCAATTAAAACTTCAATGATTTTTTCAAGAATTTATATAATTGGTCATCATATGACATTAAAAATATTTATAATAGTTGTCAATGACTGCAGTATCCTGTAAGCTTTATCAAAAATGCCCGCAATAAGACAAAGAAGACATTCATAAGGAACAGTAACCAGCAAACATCACCATATCCAGGTAAATATGGAAATAAAAAAACTATTGTTAACTGCAATTCTCATATTGTGGTCTGACAAATAGTAATTTCAAAGTTCTTTGTAAATATCACAATATCATTAAAAAGTTTTATCGTTCCATCTTAAAAAAAAATTATATAATAATCTCATGTGATCTTTGGAAAAAAAAATGTTTATGTTGGTTAAAAGGGTATAAATTTAGATACCAGATTTGCGGAACACAGAAAAGATGTTAAAAATGATGAAAGAATAATCTTATATTTCTGCACATTAGAGAATATGATAATAAAATAAGTTAGGAGTCAATCAAGGCAACAGGTACTTCCACAAATAATGACAAAAGACGAATTTTGGAAACTGTTAATCCAAAGATTGTCAAACTTCAACATATTTGAAGGTCACTTTAAGTTGAATCCCATTCTAATATCAAATATCATTCAAGGAATTTTAATGTTTGATAAAATAAGTATTGTATGTGTTTCTCCCAGAAACAAACGTTGAATTGAAGAGACAATATGTAATGTCGATACTAGTTTCCATTTGTATTTGGTATTGTTCCGTTAGTGTGAGTTTAAACTTTATTATAAATTAATTTACACGGTTGTGTTTGTTTACCTATTTTTTTTTCTAATAATTTCGTTTAATATTTCGTAGCTCATAATCGTGCTGAAAAAATATTTTCATAAAATATACGAAAGAAGTGTGCAACCTTAAGATATATTTCCAAGTAATGCCTTAATGCCATGTACATATAATAATACTTCTTTACCAGGCTATATTTATGGATTTGTATAGATATATATATATATATGTGAATGTGCATAAGTGTGTTAGCTCATATTAAAAGCAACTGTTTTTATACAAATACTGATTATATTCCAAAAACAATGTTAGGAACTTATGAAAACATTTTTGTTTGTTTTGTGGTGTAAAATTAATGCCAAAAGATTTATATACAATTTCTTCTTTTGTGAACGTATTTAAGGAAAAAGACAGATAGTAAGCCGAAACAAGTTGCTAACTGAAAGATTTATCTAATGACGGCCTTTGGCGTTTGTCAATACAAACTGCAGTACACGAAAAGTTCGTCAGAAACAATGAAACATACATAATTTCATTCCTATATCGTATTTTTCTTTTGTGACCTTTTGCTCAACACAACGTAACGTTCACCTTTGATATAAAACACAATGTCACTAAAATCCATCTTTTACCTTTAACACAAAATAAAAGGTTATTCTTCACATTTTATAAAAAAAAATTTTTTTTTCTTTGGCTCGTCCTGTTCAATTTTTTATAAAATCGTTTTTTCACATAAGTTTGTTATATAAAGAGATGCTAGATACCCTTAAACCGATTAAACTTTATTGCTCTTCTACAAAAGTCAGAGTATTTTGGAATGTCTTTTTGTCTTATTTAGTGTATGTGTGGCTTTAGCTAGGGTGGGTGGTGATGTTCGTGGTATTCGTTGCTTGGTGTTTGACTCTAGGTGTTTCTTTTTATTAAAGACAAGAGGTCATCTTTCACTTTGACAGAAGAAAAAACGTACTTTATCATTCTCGAACTCTAGGATACAAATTTGTGTTTTGTTTAATTTTATTAAAGAAATACTTGTGATAAAATAATAAGAATTTTCTTGAAAACATCTTTCGTAAATAAAACGTAAATGGAAAAATAAAAAAGTCTAATTACTGTGAAGCACTACTGTTAATAAGTAATAGAAAGAAGAGATTCTCATACACATAAAACATATAAGCTTCTTTTGGAATATAATGGCGAAAGATGGTGGTTAGAAAAAAGTACTTGATTTATGTTGAGCAAAATTTTTTATTCAAGTACCAAGGACATAATTTTACGCCTATTTATAAATTTTTCGTAAAGCGAGATAATTCCTGTAGCATTAGAACAGTCCATTGTGGTAACTGGTATATGTCCATGTTTACTACAATGCAAGTTTGAAATGCACACAAATTATTTTTGAGCCCCAATTTGAGAAATTCATCAAGGGTTACCAAGACTCCAATATTAGCCTTAGACAACCAAAGCTTTTAATTTATATGGAAGTGCAAACTGAAAATCAATTTCATAACATTCTGTGCAATAAAAATTATTTAATTACATTTTGCTGATTTTTATTTATTGTTATATTTTAATAAAATGAGTAAAATTTTAGTAATTAGGAGGAAATAGCAGTATTTATGCATATAAAATCTAGACCGATAACAATAATGCGATATATTTATTTGTGTGTGTGTGTGTGAAGTGACCAAAATATTACTATAGTTGATATAAAAATCAATTTTCTCTCGCACTCAAATACGTTTCGTTGGTTTGTTTATTTGAAATGAATCATAATCATGAAATGAATCTTTTCTCAGCCTACCACGAGTAATGAAACCCATTTTATACTTTGCAGACATACCGCTGTTCTACTTGGGGGGCAAGAAAAACACCAAGAGTTCATAAAGGAAGTAATTTATAAGGAGAAGAACCGAAAAAGACTTGGATTGTATGAAAGAAAGGAAACGGTAATTAAAATTATCTGCAACCAAAACTTTTTAATTTATATAGTCTTATCAAATAAGACAGACCATCAAAGAAATCATTCTTGTTCTTCAGAACATATAATTGCCAATCATACAAGTTAATCAAACAGCTCTAAATATACTACATCTAGAAATTATGTTAGTCAGCTATTGATTTAACGTGTGTATTCTAGCAGTTTTTTTCCAATTGAAAATAGTTTTGCTTCCCAATTTCTTTTGTTTAAAATTGGATAAGCTTAAAAACTATAAAGTTGAAATTAATGATAAGTACATAGTTCTTAGTCCTGTTAAAATTAAGAAAACACTCCAAAATAGGGTTATTGGTATTAGAGGTCAAATAAATCCTTTTCAGGTTACTGGTTCTTTACGGATAATTAAAAAAACGCTTCACTTTAATTATCACTAAACAGAGTTATTTAAGAAATAATGGAATTGTCTGTAGAGAACATCATCATTACACAAAACATTCATTGAACTTTATTTAAATAGCACTTGTATTTTCCATACAACATTTCTCAATGAAACTTTAAACATTTGTTTTTCAAGACCAAAGACGAAATTCAAAACGTCCTCCCTTACACTTGTGTTTCCACAACAGACAGTTGCCGTCCGTTCTGCAAAGTTTTATAATGAATACTTTGCCAAAACAATCTATCAAATAAAGCCATATACATTTTAATTGCATACTTTTCCTACAATTATTTTACCTGTGAAATTATTTTTTGAATATTACAGATTTATTTCACACCTAAAAATATACCATTTACCAAATCATTTCTATTTTCTCTCTAAGTATTTACCACATGTAAAAATATCCATAAATAAATTATCTTTCAAGCCTATCTACTTCATATTTTATTGCATGTAACTAGAATCACAGATATTTTTCATGTTGTTTGTTCATTTGTTTGAATTTCGCACAAACCTACTCGAGAGCTATCTATGCTAGCAGTCCCTAATTTAGTAGTGTAAGACTAGAGGAAAGGCAGCTAGTTATCACCACCCACCGCCAACTCTTGGGATACTCTTTTACCAACGAATAGTTGGATTGAACATCACATTATAACGCCCGGACGGCTGAAAGGGTGAGCATGTTTGGCGCGACGGGAATGCGAACCCGAGACCTTCAGATTTTGAGTTGCACGTCTAAACACATTTGGCCTTGCCGGTCTATTTTTCATGTAGAAAAGTGTGTGTATCAACTTTGGGTTATCTCACCGTTTGTCCATACAATTTGAATGATACGAGGCTGAATCATATGATAACTTATGAACTTTATTTTAGGTTTTAAAATGCGTATTTTTTATTTGTTCACACAGCTGGAATTTCTCACAATGAATATTATAATTTATTTATTCAAGAATTACGGAGATCGAGGTATTTTATAAAATTAGTTTTATTGACATTTTGATCTTTTCCAGTTTTAAATTTTCTTCGAAATTTATTTTTTACAACCGCTTTGTTGTGTGTAGAATAGCATGCTTGTAGTCTGTTTCTTCACTGTTGCATCTGAGGTCTGAAATGTCCTCAACAACTGGCTGGGAAATTCAAACAGCTTTAAGCTACGTAACTAGAAATAATTTTTGTACATGATGTAATTACTGCGATTGAAAGTGATAACAATATTTGTAGTAGATGTTTGCAAGGTGACTCTTGTTAAATTGCTGTTAAATGTAACTTTAAGAGCTAATTTGGTTGGAATTTATTTGACCTTTCTGTTCGCTACATACAATACGTCATTTTGATCTAAAAAAAAACTCTTATGAACTATATGATACTTTACTTAAAATTAGCTGTATAAAAATCATTTTTCTACTTAATTTTTGAATTTGAGGTTCTAAAATTGAGTTTTGAAGGTACACTATCACTATTAAGTCCTCTGACTTGGATTTATTAGAAAATTGTTTCAGAATGTTTAAGCATGTTACTCGTTTTCCAATTTTCTATTTTTTTCATTATTTTTGTAGTTAAACTTCCCTGAGCTAAGAGGCGCGTGTATGCATAATAAAAACACTTATCGCTCGTGAGACTGATAACAGCCTTTTCCTGTCTTGATCTTCACAATGCTCTGAACTCATATTAAGTGAGAAATCCTTCGCTAAAATTCATTCCTATTCAATCCATGTGAGCTTTGGGGCTATCAAAGAAAACTCGTTATAAAGTTCAGAGAAACTAAAACACTATCATCATCAAAGAAATAAATATTAAATTTGAAGTTTGTGTAGTTCCGAAAAGAAACAGTTATGAAACAAATGTCTTCGAAGATATATTGGATGAAGAAAAATAAACAAACATACATGCCAGTGGGAAAAAAATAACAAATTGTATTTACTAAACCCAAAGGACATTTGTATAGTTCAGCAAGGAAAAAGTATTTTATCCTAAACCAATTATTTAAAAATAAGATAGACTGCCTGAAATATATTCTGGGCACAATATATTGTCAAAGCATTGTTTACTGTATATCAACACGTTTGACTAAATGTTAAACATCCATAAACAAAAAAGTTAAAAATACAGGGAAAGACCTCTAAAAGAACGTAGCTTTATGAAATGAAACAGTTACAATGCAGTAAAACATTTATAAGCGATTAAAGTGTAAACAAATATTTCTATTTAACTAAAATAATCGTAAATCGATGGGCAGTAGTACACACTCAAATTTAAATTCTTGTTTCTAGCTTATATTCGAGCTAATTTCAGTTACCACCAAAAGCAAAAACAAATAACTGCTCTTCGTGCTTTTAATTACGGATGTATCGTAAAAGAAATAGTTCAAACGCTACTCTTCAGTTAGGTAGAAGTATCCCAAGATTTGCTGATGGGTTAAGTTGATTGGCTGCCTTCCATCTAGTATATAACAAGAAAAAAGTGGGATGACTAACACAGACAGTCCTCATGTAGCTTCGTGTGAAATATCGAGCAAACAAAACTACCTTATTTCTAATTTCATTATTTCCATATAGATATTTTAAATACGTTGTTTTAGTGTTTAACATTAAAATGAATGTAAAATTTAATAAAGGCTCATCAAACCTTTCAAATATATGCACCCTGTTTTTTCACAATTATGATTTTCGGTAGTTATCATTTTCCGATAAAAATATTATTGTTTTAAATTAACAAAGGTTGTGTTTTATTAAGTACAAAGCTACACAAAAGGCTATTTTTGCTCTGCCTACCACTGGTATCGAAACTCCATTTCTAGCGATATAAACCTGCAGGAATACCGCTGTGCGACTAGGAGAAGCAATTCCAAAAAGATAGAATAGCATATATATGTGCCTCATCATTACTTCCAGGAGCAAAACAAATGATATACGTATTAGGCTACTAAAAATGTTCGAAACGAAGAACGATATGAACTAGAAAAACTGTTCAGAGAAGTAATGTGTTCAAATAATAGATCGTTCTAGTATTGAAACATGTTGAGAAGTGACAAATAACAAAATATGAACCAATGGTCTTTACTCCACCCATTCAATCAAGAAAAATACAGACAAGTAGATACATTTGCACATTTCCATATAGAAGAAAAACACAAACCCAGTCATTCCATTATGTCCATGTATCGTGAACGTAATGGCTGGTTAATCGCTACTATCAGCAACGATAGGCAGCAAAGCATGTACTTTTATCTTTGTTTGTCATGTGATGAAGGTGATTTGAGTCTTCGATCAGAAGTGTCTCATCTGACCATCGTTATGAAGTACGAATTCAGGAGAGCAAGAAAATTGAAATCCAGTAGAAAAAAAAAACTCATCGTAAAGAGAGTGAAGAAAGTGTTAAAAATAATGACTAAAGTTGTAAAGAAAAATATATAATCTTTTATAAACGAAGGGTAACATCAAGGCACATAAACGTAGACGACTCAAGTCTTTAAAATACTGTTTTCTTTAATTTTCCTTTATTTTATTGGTTCATCGAAGCATTCAGTTAGTGCAGCACATTAAAGAATTTTACAACGTTCATCGAACATGTCATTCTTAGAATTCACTTTCAAATAAAAATATATTTGTTTATTATGCCCGCTATCAAGAAAAATACAATTATTTAAATAAAATAGAAAGTAAGTTTTATATTTTATTAATGTATTATCATAGTTTGTTTGTCATAACTAATACGCCAAGAAACGTACAAGTTTTATTAATATCAGTAACTGTTGTTATGTGTTATAATTTATCTCGTACAAGTCTCCGATTTTAAGTAGTCGAAAATCTTCATTTTAATTTAGAAGTTAATTAAATATATATCAAATTTACAATACTTGCCAACAAGAATGATACATACAATTTTCTTTCATTATACAAATATATATTTTAAAATACAAAATGACGGTTAATACAAATAATGGTTTATATACAAGACTTTCGCAAAGTTAAAAAAAATACTGAGTCTTATATTTAGTCTGAAACTTAATTTTTTATTTCGTTTAATGAGAGTAATTGATAGCTAGCTAGCTTGAAGCACACGTACGTTTTCACCAACGACAATATCTAACGTCCTGTTTGTTTGTTTTGAATTTCTGGCAAAGCTACTCGAGGGCTATTTGCGCTAGCCGTCCCTAATTTAGCAGTGTAAGACTAAAGGGAAAGCAACCAGTTCTCACCACCCACCGCTAACTCTTGGGCTACTGTTTTACCAACAAATAGTGGGATTTACCGTCACATTATAACGCCTTAACACGCGTGGCTATGCCGGGCCTCATGAAATAGCATTGTCAAAGTTAAACAAGTATATTAAATGAACTGTATTAATTGATGTATTACCTTTTACTTCCAATACCCCCAGCCAGCTTTCTTTGATCAGAAGCTACTAGTAATTTCCATTTTTAATTAATTAATTTATTATTATTATCACTGGTAGCCCTAGAGTAGCTTTGCGCAGAATTAAAAACAAAGAAACTATGTTATGTCATAATGCAAAAACTTATTCATAAGTTGGATACCGACGTTTTTATCAATATTCTTACTTGTATTTCGAAAAATATCTAAAGATATTTCGACCAGTTTAAGAGACTTAGATAAGTTCAACGTCCGTTAACTAGGATAACTATGTAAAATTATCTTTGTAATGAAAATAAATATATTTTATATGTTAAACATTTTAAACTACATTTTTAACGAAAATTACATTAAAGGTAAAATACTCTATAACATAATGTAGTAATAGCATGCGTTTATGTGTTGTTTTAGTGCAATGACATAAAACAGGCTATCTATGTCGAATTGAATGCCGAACTTTTAGCATTCTAAGTCTGTAAATGTATCACTGACACTAATGGTACATATTTTATATACTTATATATATATATATATATATATAATCGTATCTACACGTTTTAAAATTTTCTAGGTCCTTGTTTGAAGCGTATTAAAGCATGTTGGTGTTTCTTTTCTAGGATCTACAGCCAGTGAACTAATTTACTATTTCATAGTACAATTACTTTATATTTTACTTTACGGTGTGTATTAAAGAACTGTTTCACTTCATTAAAGCTATTCCATGAACAGTTTGTTAAATATACCTATATTTTCTTGTTTTTTAAAAACAATTGAATACTTTTTCATTTATTTATAAAGCTTTTCATTTGTGTTCTTTGGTAAAAAAGTGGTAAATTAGCGGATTGAAAATTCGGGGTTCGATTCCTCGATGCTTTTTACTTCAACACAAAAACAGTAAAATGTCTTTTTAGTTGACATACTGTTTAGTGTACAATAAACTGTTCCATTTTACTTTATTTCACTTTTGCCAAATCCCTACACTTTTCCTCAGATAAATTAAGTCCACAAACCTCAGTATTTTTCTTGTTTTTTAAACCTGTTTCTTGTTTATTATATTCTTTGTTTGTTTTGAAATTTCGCACAAAGCTACTCGAGGGCTATCTGTGCTAGCCGTCCCTAATTTAGCAGTGTAAGACTAAAGGGAAGGCAGCTAGTTATCACCACCTACCGCCAACTCTTGGGCTACTCTTTTACCAACGAATAGTGGAATTGACCGTCACATTATAACGTCCAGACGGCTAAAAGGGCGAGCATGTTGGCGCGACCTGGATGAGAACTTGCGACCCTCAGATTACGAGTCGCACGCCTTAACACGCTTGGCCATGCCGGGCCTTGTTTATTATATTCAGTCTTGAGATTGCCATTTGCAAAACGCGCAAAACTAGTTGTTTGCTTCGTCAACTATCACCGATTTGTATTCATAAGACAGCTGATATGGGTTTTAAAAATAGTGTTCTGTACTTTATTTTAATTAAAGTTTTAATGTCCATACTAACCGTTTTATGAAAACATTTTTACTTCAAGCGGATTTCTCATCATCAGCTATCACCGATTTCCTTGTCACGTTTATACATGTGTGTGTGTATTACGTACATTACTCTTTTTAAGTATAACTATTTTCTATTTATTACATTTATACAATACGTGACTACAACATTAAATTACAGTTACAAAAAGATCAATTCCTGCTCAGAGTAATTTATTTTTACGTTCCGACTAAAAGTCGGAAAAACTTTGGAAAGCAATTGTTTTTTCTTTGTATTTACCAAGCTGTCATGTCACTTCAATTTCCTTATCTGCGAAGCCAAAGTGTGTTTTTATTTTTATTGAATTCCAGCTACTGTCGATAGGTTTCGTGATGTTTTGGCTAAGAGGCTTTTACTTTGAGTAAACAAAGCCATCTGCCTACTTACTCACTTTGCTATTGGTTATTATTTAGATATTAGATAGAGAAATAAATTCACTTTTTAAACAAACTGTATTTCAAATAAGTAGATTACTCAAAATTATGTAATGATAGGTTACCTTCAGAACAGTACTTTATATGAGATTACAGCAAATAGTTTTCTCCATCTTTAACTAGAATTCCATAAAGATTTAAAGAGAACCAAGATTTTACCGAAATGCTAGAAAAAATTAAGAAAATTTTCTTGGGACCTTAATCAAATGTTTTATTCCATACTCCTAAACCACATATACAAACTTCTGATATCCCATGCATTAAAATTTTATAAAAAAAGTGTATGTGTGTGTGTTACGTATTTTTTAATGTTTTAAGTTCTTCGTAGATTAAACGCAACAGAAAAACACAGATAACAGCTTGTATAATTTATTACACAAAACTATTAACAAATATAATATAAACTATATAATAACAGTGACAGATATTAAATTACAACATTCGAAATTAATTAGAAAACAAAATAATACTAGTTTCAAACTTCAAAATTTATCACAATACAAAATGGTACTGGCCTGTATCTAATATAATGATCTAAAATGAAAGTCTCAAATTCCAGTCTAGGGTGTCAAATTGGTCCCACGAAGAAATTCCGAAGCTTAAATGAAGAAGTTCAGAAACAGAGTTCACACTTCAATAAATTCGCCGACTCTTAGCAGAAGCAGTAATTCAGATGAATCGTAGAGATTGACGAAATAAAATCACAGCTTCCGTAGATCTAACTTCAGTCACAAATCCAAGTTGAATAATCACAGCAAACACTTAATCTTTCTCAAATAACTCTCTTATTTTTCTTCAAATAAAAACTGACGTCTGAATCTCTCTCCTGTCTCTCGCATCTTCGTCTGTTTATATATTGTAGGCCTAAACACATCGAAAGACCGCGAACTTTCTACAGATCTCCAGAGCAATCCACGCATGTTCGTTCTTGCACGAGACTACACGTCTAGACACGTAGTCACCAGCACTTCATTTACAAACATATGATTGGTCTACTTAATTCAAGAAAATTCTAAATGTTACCCTAAATGAATAACAAAATATTAGTTTAAACTTCGAAACAATAATATAAATATGGAAAAATGAATAATAGAAATTAAAATTTAAACACAACACGACATGTTGTCGTTTACAAAATATTTACACAACATTTACATAACAGTGTGTTTTTCGTATAGCAAAACCACAAAGGGCTATCTGCTCTGCCCACCGAGGGGAATCGAACCCATGATTTTAGCGTTGTAAATCCGGAATATCAACAGCTCTATTTATAAAAAGACAAAAACGATGCTATAAGTATTCAAAAGCGATGAATGTTAAATACAATACCATGTTTTATCGAATGAAATAGGTCAGGTGTCATAATAAACTCCTGGAAAATGTTTCTTTACGTATGTTAATTTCACATTGATGTAACATTTTGAATAATTCCGCAGTATTTAAGTGGTTGCGATGGACTTATAGCGTTACCTTATTTAAATATCGATATGTGTGTTTTTCTTATAGCAAAGCCACATCGGGATATCTGCTAAGCCTATAGAGAGGAATCTAACACTCATTTTAGTGTTGTAAATCTGCTGTATTAGCGGGGGGCGTAAACATCGATAGGTTTCTGTTTGTGAATGTTACACCACGTTTGAAAAAGATAAAAAAATGATATTACTGTGAATTTTAGAATGTCAAATATCAAATACATTTTACAATAGTTTGAAATACTAAGATATTTTGGCTATCGCATGTAAGAATTGTGATAACATAAATTTTCAAAATATTTTTATAAAATAAAAGTGACAGAAAACGATGTTAGATGATTTTATTAAATTTCTTGCTTTTGCTATTTTGAAGGCTACAATATGTCTATAGTTACTATAACAAGAACGGTTGCTATATCGCATATAGAGAATAAAAAATGTTTTTTACAATGATACTGGAACAAAATTTTATCTCACATCGTAGCAAACAACTGTTTCTATGAGTTTCATTAGAAATTGTTTTCTTTTAACCATCAATAGTGACTTTAAAAAATACTATATTTTATAACTAAATATATATATTACTGTGTATCGATGCAAAATATATTGCAGACAACGAAAAAATATTTACTGAACTATTTCCCATTAGCAAAAACAGTCAGAAGGAGCAAATAACAACGATATAATGTGAACTTAAAAATAGGTGTAAAAGTAAACCTTTAGGACATAATACTTCAACTTTTCAAATAAGAATAATTAATTGAAAATTGTTATGTGTATTACTAATTCAACATTATTTTTCACGTGCTGTATAAAACCAGTTTTCGACAACAGTGCACACAGATAGTGATTTATAAAACCTTTCTGTTCTTAAATATCTTCACACAAACAAAGTATAAATTATAACACTGCTATAAAATAATTTCATTATTTTTGAACAGTTATAATATTTTAAATGATATAGCCAATTATTGATTATTTACTTAATTAAAACTTGTATTTATTCCATTTGATATGATGATAAAATTTATTAATTTTTATGACTGTTGAGCTTTAATTAAAACTAATCATTGTTTTGTCCGTGCACCAAACTTTCTACCTTCCAAGAGATACTTCCATATAATATTACGTTTTCTCATTTAATTATTTCACTGAGATATGCACGAATGTATCTTATATTCCTGAAGTCTGCCACTGAAAGAGCAATCACTACAAGTAAATTACTGAAAAATTTACGTGTTTGTCACTTGACCTGTTACGTATTATAATTTATCTCGGACGAGTCTCCGATACAGTTTGTTGTTTGTTTGTTTTGGAATTTCGCACAAAGCTACTCGAGGGCTATCTGTGCTAGCCGTCCCTTATTTAGCAGTGTAAGACTAGAGGGAAGGTAGCTAGTCATCACCACCCACCGCCAACTCTTGGGCTACTCTTTTACCAACGAATAGTGGGATTGACCGTCACATTATACGCCCCCACGGCTGGGAGGGCTAGCATGTTTAGCGCGGCTCGGGCGATACAACTTATCTTGTTAGGTATTATTATTATTACGACCTCAAATAGCTGGAGATTTTAAATTAGAAGTTAATTGACTGCCGATATATATTAAATTTATGATATTTACAAACAAGATTAATACACACAGTTTTCACACAAATATATTTTAACGTACAAACAGTAATACAGTTTGTAATGACGGTTATTACAAAGAATGATTTACATACAAAAGTTTTACTTACTTACAAACAATGTTGAGTCTGCTGTATTGTCTGAAGTGAATGTATATGGTGCGATAAGCAGTAGCACATGAGCTAGTACTTATAACTCGCTCCACATTTATGAAGTGCAAAGATTTCATAGTGCATTTTAGTGTGATCTTTGCACATGAATGTTTAAATATCTTTTAACTACAGTTTTTGTGCCGTTTATCATGTGTTATACTTCAATATAATTCTGTTCAAAGAGTAGAACATCGGGATCTTGAAACATATGTTATGTCTCACTATCCTGTTACATTTATTCCATCACATCTTTGAGAAATATTTTTAAAAGTCTGCTTGTAGTGTCTCAAATAAAATTATCATCAGAAATGGTTCATCAAAAAATATCTAGAGTAAAAGTACTTTGTTTTAATTAATCCACAATATATTTCGTAATATTTTAAACGGAATCTATTTGTACCCTCTTTTAAATACTATATACACGAGATTGTTTATTTAACTGTTACGTTTTTGTTTATGTTTTAATACACTGAACGCAACAGAAAAACACAGATAACAGCTTGTATAATTTATTACACTAAACTATTAACAGATATAATATAAATTATATAATAACAATGACAGATATTAAGTTTAAACATTCGAAATTAATTACAAAACAAAATGGTACTAGTTTCAACCTTCAAAATTAATCACAATACAAAATGGTACTGGCCTGTATCTACTATAACGATCTAAAATGAAAGTCTCAAATTCCAGTCTAGGGTGTCAATTTGGTCCCACGAAGAAATTCCGAAGCTTAAATGAAGAAGTTCAGAAACAATTCACAGTTCAGTAAATTCGATGAAGTTCTTTTCACGATGCCTCCGATGAACGTCACAAAATTGTCGCCTTTAATTTTTTTGACTTCCCGTAAATTGTTCCACACGTGTTGACTTTCAGTATAACGACGAATTCGGATGAATTGTAGAGATTGACGAAGTAAAATCACAGCTTCCGTAGATCTAACTTCAGTCACAAATCCAAGCTGAATCATCACAGCAAACACATAATCTTTCTCAAATAACTGACTCTCTTCTTTTGAAATAAAACTAATGTCTGACTCTTTTTTCTCTCTCGCATCTTCGTCTGTTTATATATTGTAGGCCTAGACTCCTCGAAACACCGCGAAATTTCAACAGATCTCCAGAGCAATCCGCGCATGTCCGTTCTTGCACGAGACTAAACGTCTAGACACGAAGTCGCCAGCATTTCATTTACAAACATATGATTGGTCTACTTAATTCAAGAAAATTCTAAATGTTACCTAAATGAATAACAACATATTTTATTAGTTTAAACTTCGAAACAATAATATAAATATGGAAAAATGAATAATAGAAATGAAAATTTAAACACAACACGACATGTTGTCGTTTACAAAATATTTACACGACATTTACATAACATAACAGTTATATCTCATTTTTGACTCTTGGTACTTAATCTCGGAGAAGCCAATTGGTATATGTTATTTTAGTTAGAAGCTATTGCAAGAGAAACTAGAAACAATTATTATGTGACACTAACAGTGCTTTTAGGGTTTTCATATCACGTGATGGCAATGAATGGAGAAAATTATACATATTTTAAAACAACATTCAAATAAAGTGGTTGGTCTTTATTATTCTATTTATTTACAATGTCACCCCAGCGGTGTAGCATCAAGTCAATGGGATTATAACGCTAAAAAATCAGAATTCGGGGTAGGAACAATACAGGAAGTTCAACATGTAGCTTTCTGCTTTATAAAAATGTTTGATAAAATGCAGTTTGTTTGTTTATACAAAAAAGTATCTGAGTTGTGCTCACCAAAGATAGTAAAACCAGTTTTTGGCTCTAAAAGTATTCAGACATGGATTAAAATATTACAGATAAAACTACCAACTGAATTCTATAAATTATGGGATTGGATTCAGGTTTTAAAGCACTAAACTAACATGGGAATTACAAATTTGTTGGTCTTTTATATTTTACCTGTTATTTCCAGCAAGTTTTTGGATTTACAATGCTAATATCAGAGGCTCAATTTCTCTCCATAGACTCTGCAGATAGCTAGATGTGGCATTGCCATAAAGAAAACACACAGATTTACCTATGATATTTGTTACAAATTAAAGATCGAGAGTTTTTTCAAATTACAAAAACGAATTTTAAATAGTTTTATTTACATTTCAGATAATGACCACTTTGAATGTATTAACGGAAAACAAAATAATAACAAGATATAAATCACAATAGAAACGTTTTAGGTTTCAGATTTTAAGTATTTTAGTTTTTATTCCATTTGTTCGTTTATGACGCTAATCCTCCAGAAGTCATCATTTAACAATGAAAATGGTTGAATCGTTGTATTAGTTTTCGTTCCAAGACTAATTCCACCATAATTTCTTTCCAATTAAGGAAATCAACTATGGTAGACCCATTGTATTTTGTCTGATTATATGACCCTCTCACAATTCATAACCATATAAGAAAATACAGAAAGACAGTTTTATTAGATTTAATTGTGGTTTTTGAAACTCATATCAACAACTAATTCTAATTATGTATATATAATTAAAATGATAAAAATATGATTAGAATAGGAAGAACACATTTGATAAAGTGCCGCATTATAGGAACTGTCCTGCATAAATTATTTTGGTTTTAACTTGTAATATGATATTTTGTGATGAAACTTTGGTAGGTTCTTATGTAGATGAACCTGGTGGCGGTATGATGTATTATTTACGGTTTTTTTTAAAAGATGGAAAATCGTATCACTGCTTTCTAAAATATGCTGATGTTCTCATATAAAAATGTCAACAAATTATTTCTAGATTTATAAATGTTCTATAAACTGTGTGCCTGTTTTTCCACGAGAACATAAGGTTATTGAAATCAGTTCAACGAAATAAATCGTAAAGGCGAAATATATCCAAACCGTTAATCTATAATAAGATAATTTTGATTCTGTAAAGTAACCAGAATTAATTAAAGAAGAGTAACACAACTTAAGTAAAGAGGCTTAATTAAAGAATAAAATTAATCCTCTTATCACTGGTACAGATGCATTGACTTGTGGTTTACTTGAACACTATTCTTCTCATCACACAAATTGTATTTATCCAAATAAAGTCCAAAGACTTTGAAGAGTGCAACTAGGTTAATTTATATTAACTTTTTTCGTCAATTATTAGCATTAAATGATTGCTTTATTATTAAATCATAAGATAAAGAGTTTTGTTTAAACCATCAACTACATCATTTAATGACATATTAGTTATTTTCTGTATATCTTGATTCTCATAGTTACTAAATTTAAGAAACATTAGGCCGAAAGAAATGTAGCAAAAATCAGGTAATAATTTACAATGTGGTGAATTATTAGTTTTATATTGGGTTTAGAAGGGTCTGATAAAATCTAACCTACCAAGCGGTAAAGATACACCATCTAGCAGATTAGCCTCAATTTGCATGCCTCATTAGTATACAAGAGCACAACGCCCCACATCTATACCACATTTTATTCTTTGTAGCCGGTTGTGGGAAAGTGGTTTCTTAAAAAAAAAGAAAGAGAAAAATGAAACCAACAAAAGACGCAAACAAAAGTGTTTGATTGGATGGTGATAAAAGACTAAACACTCGGAGAAAGGGAGATTGGTTTAACATAAGAACAGAGGGACAGAATTATAATATACTACAATATGTCCTACTATACAAAATAATATAATCGAAACTAAGATACGTATGTTATCCTACAAATTATTTCTTATGAAAAATATTGTTTTCAAATGTGTGCTTAAAGTTCAAAAACCTTTTTGACATCACATTTTCTGATTTATTATTACAATCATTTATTTTTAAATTTCTATAAGTTTAAAAAGAATATTGGTGATCTATATTTACCATACGATTTAACCTTTTCCTTATCAAATCATAAAGGCGTTATATGACAAGTACTTCAATAAAGTAAAAATTTGAAACTACACATCAAACAGATAAGCGTATGTAAATGTTCAAAATTGTATTATGAAGCCCTAAAAAATAGTTTACCAGCATTATTAATTTGTTAAAAACATCTTACATTCAGATAAATATGGGTAAATATTGAAATATTTGTTAAGACTTGTCTGTTGAAAAATTAATTTTTGCAACAAAAATGTTAAAGTCCATATTAAATGCACCAACAATGAATAATCTAAACTATAGAAAAGAAAATTTGAACTCACCAATCCTTCTTTAGTAGATTTCATAAGAGTTCTCTCACATGTTAGACTAGCTTCTAACATGTCATAAGGTTGATTTTTCATATACTTTGAAATACAATTTAAAAAATATCGAAAATTTTATAAACACTTCCAATTTGCTTCAGTTATAACTGCAGTACTGCTACAATTAATATGCGATTTGTGAAGATGGTGTTTGAAGTCAAGATCATATGTAAATGATACAAAGTTATGAAATAAATAACAAATTGTTCTTATATATGTTTTATATATATACAAGAAAACATAACTATTGTAACTTATGAAAAAACTGAACATCAATGTCAAAATTGAAAAACACCAAAGAGAAAATAACACACCGATAATAAGCCAAAGGTAACAGCTTCGTATAGTTTCGCATACATAATGTCTTTAATTAGATTTTGTACGTACGTTTTGTAAAATAACTTCTATGTCCTTTATCAACCGATAATATCATTGTTAGAAGAGTTTATCTAATTAAGGAAAATTGAGAAACTAATTCTTAAGAAGCACATTTAATCTAACAACTGACTTTAATTAATAAAAGTACAAAGAGAGAAATGTAAAATTATAAGAATAATTTGTTTTTTATTCGCCAAAACTTCTGTAAATGATGTTAGACCTTTAATAGGAGTTACGTTTTTTACAGTTTGTAAATAATCTTATAATATAAACAGGAATTTAAATCGGTCTACGTTTGTTTGTTTGTTTTGGAATTTCGCACAAAGCTACTCGAGGGCTATCTGTGCTAGCCGTCCCTAATTTAGCAGTGTAAGACTAGAGGGAAGGCAGCTAGGCATCACCACCCACCGCCAACTCTTGGTCTACTCTTTTACCAACGAATAGTGGGATTGACCGTCACATTATACACCCCCACGGCTGGGAGGACGAGCATGTTTGGCGCGACGGGGGCGCGAACCCGCGACCCTCGGATTACTAGTCGCGCGCCTTACGCGCTTGGCCATGCCAGGCCCATATCGGTCTACAGAAAACGCATTTCATTTCTCGTCTCTAATATCAATTTTATAGTCGATATACGTCCATATTGTCCATCTGGAACTTGCAACACGTTTGTAAAGATATATATTTAGCGCTAAAACGTCAAGTCTCATCTAAGGTTTAACCGTTAAACTATTCTCTTTTTGAAAAAGTAGAATTGTTCTAAAGTATTTTATTAAATAATTTCGCTTAATGTTTTTGTAATCATTGGCTGATAAAAGAAATATTTTCCGAGGCGATATAGAGCTCAGTGTACTAAACTACACAAGTATTCCAAAGACTGCCAAAATATTAGACATACATATTTAAATATATGTCCACATATAAATATATTAGTTTGCGTTAAAATCAGTTGTCTTATCACACAAATATCGGTAATATGTCAAAATTAGGAAATTTTGTGACGATGGATTTCCTTTTCCACAAACGAAATGAATCAGCAAGAACAGTATAAATCTAGTTGTTTCATGTAATTATTTTAAGAAAGGAAGGGGTCGGACACTGGGCCTAAGCATCGACAGTATCCTTTGTTGATGACTTCACTTATCGTTTACAAACTGCGCTACATAAATTGTCATCTACTGGAAACAAAAGATATAAATTCATTCATATACAAAGTTCATCATTTGTTATATTTTGTTAACAAGACTCAACCTTTCAACTTTTATATAAAACACATGGTTACCTGTTGTAGAGAACAAAAAAAACATTTTTTACATAAAACAAAGAGTTATCTTTCTTTTCTTCTAGAAAGTGAAATGTGAATATTTTCACTGTATTACATATTACAGGCTTCCAGTGGCTCAGCGGTATATCTACGGACAATGCTCAAAACCGGGTTTTGCTACCCGTGGTGTGCAGAGAACAGATAACCCATTGAGTAGCTTTGTGCTCAATCAAAATAATTACTACATATTATAATTTATCCCGGACGGACTTTCGATTTGTTGTGTTACATATTACGATTTTAGATAGCCGGGAATGTCCAATTAGAAGTTAATTTATTGTTCATATGTAAGAAAGTTATGATTTTTGTCAACAAGATTGATACAAACATTTTTTTTTCGTAACACAAATATATTTTAATTAACAAACAATAGTACCATAATCTATACACAAACGTTTTACAAACAGTACCGAGTCTTTTATCTGGTTTGGAACTTAATATTTTATCAACGGTTCATGACGAACGAATTAGTTTTATATCGGTATATAAGTACACTCCACTTAACAGGAAAGCTAAATATCCCTTCACACGTGAGTTTTTCATCGACCAAGATATGTAATGTTCTCGTAGAAATACTAAGTTAATTCAGTAAAGTTAAGGGGTTTGAAATTTTCGAAATTTATATATGTTCCTGGGCAAATATTTGTAGTTTTCCAATTAATAAGCGTTTAAAACAGTTTTAACTTTCTCGGTTTATATTATACGAACTGTAGCAAGCATACAATATTAAACTGTCTCTTCGGGTGTCGGCTTATAAACTTTAGGATAAATTTTCGAAAGTTCAGTTAACAACTATATAAAACATATCTTGTTGATTCTTATCAAATAGAAAAGAACATGCGAGACTTTCTCAATACACATTTAACAATATGCTACATCTATTTCTAAACGTGTATTAAACTGAAACAAACATAGCTATTAAAATAAATGTATAGTATTAAATCCGTTACAATTGTACATTTTTCTTTGCAGGAGTTCTTTTTATCAGGATTATTTTTAATGTGCACAACAGCAAGTCGAAATATATAAGATTGGAGGTTTAGATTGTCCCCAACTAGCTCAAACTTATCACTCTCCAACAAATATATTAATGTATTTTTTGTGTCTTCTGTGTGTGTGTTTTGCTAGAATGGGTGATGATGTTTTGTATTCAATCACAGCTGTTTCCTATATTTTTTCTACATATCGTTTACCTTTTATAGAAGACAAAAGGTAATATGTTATCTTCACAGAAAAGAAAATGTTCTATTATACCTATCTTCAAAGTAAAAATATAAATTTCTGTTTTAATTTTAATTTTAGAAAAATATAAGCTTGATATATTTTAGCCAAATTTCTCGAGTAGTGTTTGAATTGCATTGGATTCTAGAGACATATCAAAATATTACTAAGAGTCACTTATGACAGGCTTGATTTTTTCTGCAAAATTATTTTAATGAATATTGTTGTTTGTAGGCGATGTGAAACGAATATTACAACTATAGCTTTAACATAATATAACACTACAAAAGCAGGCCTAACTGTTGAGTTTGTATTCAGACACCCCATCTCCCACTCCAAAAACATAATGAAAAATCGAACTTCGCGACGAAAGTAACCTATGAGTGGGTGAGTTTAGCAAGCTATCCCATTCTTTATAGTCTATAGCAGATGAATTAAGAACGGTTCACGCAGATAGTTTTTATGTACTTTCGTGAGAAATCCAACGAACAAAACTTTTCACCTCACTTGAATATTTGTATATAAATATATTAAATATAGTATTACAAATCAAAGTGAAGGCAGGATGAATTTAACATTGATCAAATTTCTACGTATATATACTTTGTTTACAGCCCCATAGTAGTTCACATATTCTGATAACAATTATATCTTATGAGAAAATCTGAGAAGATGGGCCCGGCATGGTCAAGCGTGTTAAGATGTGTGACTCTTAATCTGAGGGTCGCGAGTTTGAATCCTCGACACACCAAGCATTTTCGCCCTTTCAGCCGTGTGGAGGTGTTATAATGTGACGGTCAATCTACTATTCGTTGGTAAAAGTGTAGTTCAAGAGTTGACGGTGGGTGGTGATGACTAGCTACCTTCCTTCTAGTCTTACACTGCTAAATAATGGACTGATAGCGCATATAGCCCTCGTGTAGCTTTGCGCGAAATTCAGAATAAAGCAAACCAGAAAGAATAAGACAGGGTATTAATTGATGTTGTTCTCATAGTCGATTCCAGAAGAAACATATATTTTAGGAAACTGGAAATGCTAAAAAAATAGAGCGATATGGATTAGAAAAGAAAATAAGAATTGTGCATTAAGGTGAGTTATCTTATTAATAATAGAAAATGGAAAGAAGTGACAGATAACGATGGGCGAAGTTTAACCGGAGCCTTCAGACCTACACTTATTCCATCCCCCCTAAAAAAGAAAAATACAAATTATTATGTTACACAAATACACGCCCTATTCACTTCATTATGACAACATATCGTGATTGCTATGATATATTTACTGCTAATTTAGGCGGCGACAGGCAGTAAAAAAATGTATTTTTATCATAGCCTATAATGTTTTTTATAAGATAACAGTGATTTCGGTCTTCGACCAGAAGTTTCACATCTGACCATCAGTCTAGAGACCAAACTAAACAAAGAAAGGAAATTGGAATCGAAGAGGAAAAATAAAGAAAACACACTTTACTTTTACATATAGAAGGTTCTGGAAATTTTGAAAACAGAGACTTAAGTTCGAAAGAAGATTTGTTTTCTTTTTCAAACGAAGAATAACACCAATCTACAAAAACGTAAAGCGATTGAAGTCCTCAAAATGCTATTTTATTTTATCTTTATCGTTTCTCAGCGGTTCATCGAAGCGTTTAATCACTACTAAAGATTAAAGTTTTACAACGTTACTATAAGAAGTCATCCTTATAATGTGGTTTGGAATAAAATGTGTATATTTTCTAGGTTCATAGTTTCCTGTTAATGAGCGTACAAATATATATTTTTTTGACAAAAGGATAGTAGTGGTGTCTATATTTCATAAATGTATATTAAATGACCAGTATTTAAATAAGTTTACTTAACAAACCTCGTATGCCAACAAGAGGTTTTATATAGCTTTATACATATGTATTTATATAATCCAACCATATATTCTGTACATATAAGTTTGTTTGTTTAAAACTTCGCGCAAAGCTATAAGAGGGCCAGGTATGCAAGCCGTCTTTTATTCAGCCATATCCAACTCTTAGGCTACTCTTTTACCATTGAATAGCGAGATTGGCCGTCACATTATAACGCTTTTAAGGCTGAAAGGGCGAGCAAGTTTGGTGTGACGAGGATTCAAACCTGCGACCTTAAGATTACGAGTCGAGCGCCTTAATCGCTTGGCCATGCCGGGCCTTATATTTAAATTTATCTTTAAAGAAACAAGTATGAAGCAGAAATTGTAAATAAGAACAAATAGATTGGTAATTAAAGTATCAACAAGCTATAAGTTTATTAGGCTTCATTTATTCTCTTCGAATGATTTATTTGATAAACGTATGAATACTATCTGTCCTATACGAGTTTATTGTCTCCTCAAAAAAGACGCTTCCTCATTTCTCGTTTATCTTTAAGAACAGGATGTGATACATATCTTTGAAAAGTTGCACAGCATTAAGTTCCTGAATTGATGCAAGAATATCCAGCTCATTTAGTTTAACGATAAATGAAGCATTTTCATTATTAAAGTTCCCGTCACTTTTCAAGCCTTTCACTCATGACCAGAGCACTGTTGTAGTCTTAATGTTTCAATTGCTAGAGAAAATATCGACAGAGTTTTTAAAATACATCAGCCTGTGATAACTTCTGAAGAAATTGATAGTTTAGCCTTTTGTTGAATACATTGAAAGAGGACGAATGTCTCAAACATGAAGTAATTTATCAATATTACAGTGTTTGATCACCGACACATAAATAACTTGACAATTCTTTCCGAAAGATTAATATATTTTTTCTCAATATGTTGCTTTTAAACTCGCGAATGCGTACAGTTTGATGTATATTCAAATATCAGTGAGAATTTTCTGAACATAATGTTCTAAAATTATTAACGATTTCGAAACTACTGAGCGTCAGTAATAACAATAAAAAATAAATTAGAGAGGAATTTATCATAACTTGTGATTAAAACAATGCATCTGCATATATATGAAGTAAAAAAAATAATATAATAATTAATATGGCTTATTTAATGTACTGGTCTAACTTTGACTAAGCTAAGTCATTACAGAAAAATAGATACACTTAGTGTAAGTCATATGTTTTCGTCATATTTTCAATATTTTCAAAACCTTTTCATCGAAGCTTAGCTATTTTAGATGGTTGAGATTAGTTTTAAATCAACTGACGAGAGTAATATCGTAAAATTACTATAATAAAACTATATGTTGTTGTTTTCTTATAGCCATGCCACATGGAACTATCTGCGGAGCCCACGAAATGGAATCTAACCCCTAATTTTAATGTTGTAAATCTCTAGACTTACCGCTGTACTAACGGGGTTCCGATAAAAAACTGTAAAATAAGAAAAATAAACATATTGTACATGCTAAACATTTTAAATAATTGGTACTTTTAAAGAAACTAACATTAAAGACATGATATAGTTTAGTACATTTGTACTATAAATTTTGTGTAAGGCAAAGCTATACGATGGACTATCTACGTTCTGTCCATTATTATTAGTGTTTTAAATCCGTAAACTTACCACTCACTCTACTTACGTATCTTACACGCTACGTACCTCATACATCTGTAGTTGTCTCTTTTTTATTATAAGTGTGAAAATCGTCCCTTAACTGTACCTGATTTAGGACCTTTTAATTTATACACTACTGGAATAGCACAGTTCATAGCTTCAAAAGTTCCATTCGAAGCAGATTTTGCCAAACAGAAGTACCATATTTAGGATTTAAATTTGCTTTTCAGGGAATATGCAAACATGATGACAAACTGAAAGGTATTAAAAACTTTCCAACTTCATGAGACTGTAAAAAGCTAAGCACATTTTTGGGTATATTTGCCTAGTACAAACAGCTCATTTCACTCTTTGATACAGTTGCTGAGCCTTTGTTATAGTTACGTAGAAAACGTATCTGGTAGAGATGTACTATCCATTGTGAGGGTCCTTTCCGGAAATTAAAAACACTGTACTCTGCAGAAAGAAACTATATATATACTATCGCAGAGTTAGAATGTCTAGCTGTAGTCTGGATTGTAAAAAATGTAAGATATGTTTAGATGGAAAAAAGTTACAGTTGTAACTGACTACGCTGTCTTGAAACTGTTACAAACAGCTCCGAGGATAAATGGTGGACTAGTGCGTTGATTATTAAAATTGCTGGACTTAACTTATGAAATACTTCATAGAAAAGGAAAGAAAAACCAGTCATTTGATGCCATATCTAGACGTTGTAATGATCCCTAGAGGAAACTTTCGAATTAGACATCAGTACACTATTACCTAAGGTGTTTGCTATTGTCTATGTTAACACTAAAGAACAAGTGGTTACTATTTGCTTGTTTATAATTAACACAAGGCTACACAATGGGTTTTCTCTGCTCTGCTTACAATCTTCTATCTGCATCAGTGCTACTGTGGAGAAGGTGACTACTGAACAAAGTAAAAATGGTGAATATAAACCTATTTAGTTATATTTGAAAGCTGAAGAATTAACAGATTATTCTATTGTAATTATAGATAATATTTGTTTTGTAATTAAGTTCAAAACGACACAATAGACTAACTGTGCTCTGCTCATCACAAGTATCAAAACCCGTTCTCTTGTTGTGCAAGTCCACAGAGATGCCACGGGGGGTGGGAGTTATAGAGATTATAAGAAAATTCAAACACGATGTATTCAATGACAGTCTTCTTTAATACACAAAATGGTGAGCCAGCATTGCCGGATGGTTTGGGCTCTCAACTCCCCGTCATACCAAACATGCTTGCCCTTTGAGCCGTGGGGACATTATATTGCGATGGTCAGTCCTATTATACACTGCACAACAATTTTTTTGAAAAATTTTACTTTCTGGAACCTTTTTGCTGATTGTGACAGGTACCTGGTGGGTATGCACAAATATAGTTTTGGTTTTGCTTCGTCACGTAGGAACCCTGATAAATAGACAGTTGACTGTTTACTAGCAATAACGTATTTAATTGCATTTATGTTTCTAATACATTGCATAATTAAGAGTGTTTTGCTCCTAATTTTCGTTTGTATTTAATGTCCATCACTGCATCACGTTGCAGTTTTCAATAGCAGCCAGCAAGCCTTAACGGATTCCAGTTGTCCTGATATAGTTTTTCTATTGTAGCAAAACTGAAGATTTCGATGAAACTTTACGTGATGGGCAAATTTGGATGTGAGTTTCGTGATCAGCAGCCAAAAATCTATAAGGAACACCCAACAGTGTTGTTCAATAAGCAAAAAAACTTTGTTGTGCAGTGTTATTTATTGTTAAAAGAGTAGTCCATGAGTTGAATGTGGGTGGTGATAACTAGCTGCCGTCTCTTTAGTCTTTCACTGCTAAATTAGGAACGGCTAGCGCAGATGTCTCTCTTGTAACTTTGCGCAAAAATTCAAAACAAACAAACAAACACAAAGAAAGTTTGCTGACAATGGTGAATTCACATCAGTTATTCACAAAACATTGAGATTATCGATATTAATAAATTTACATAATCATCCCATGTGGGGTTGAGCTGATATGAGAATGATTGTCAGAAGTTACACAACCCTCCTCAAACATGTGGTCAGCTATCGTTTTGTTACCTCCTTCTTTCTTTCTAAACCTGACGATGACTGAAGAAGGTCGAAACGTTGTTCGCTTCTCTACATAAAAAAATTTCATCTCAAACCAGTCGTTTTTACATATATGTGATATAAGAATGATTTAATAGTTGTCAAATGACTAAACTTGATCAGAAGCAAAATTTAAACAAAACATTAAACTGATAGAAACTGGTTAGATAATAGAAGTAAACACCAAGAATCTCAAGCTATATCTAATACAGAGTATTATTATTTGTTAATTGTAGAAATTATTTCAGCTAATAAGTTGAATTATTTTCTTTTAAACAAATAACTGCGCAGATAATTATGAAAAACTAATTAATGACAACTTGTCTATAAATAGTTTTCCAAAGACTTTTCTCTACGATAATAGACCACAATCTGTGTTCATATGGATCTAACTAGAAGAATTTAACGTATCTTTACATGTCTTATTAATGTGGTAAACAATTATGTAAATTTATGATCACATAAGCCCCCCGTTAGTACAGCGGTATGTTTACGGAATTACAATGCTAAAATCAGGCGTTCGATTCCCTTCGGTGGGCTCAGCAAATAGTCTGATATGACTTTGCTGTGAGAAAAACACACATTTATGATTACATAAGATGTACTCTCGTGACCTAATAAATGCCTACCATATACTTCATGAACTGTCCTCAATGGTACAGTGATATGCTTGAAGATACACACCGCTAGAACCGGGTTTCGATACTCGTGGTGTGCAGAGCACAGATAACCCATTGTGTTTCTTTGTGCCTACTTCCGAACAAACAAACCTCATTAACTTAATCATGAAATAATTGGTGAATAATATACTTAGGGGATTAGTGCTGTTCGTTACTCAATATTGCTTTTAATATAGTGAGTTGAAATACTGGTATTCTTTTATTTCAGTTTTTTTTTCTAGTTCTTCCCTGATTCCATTATTTGAAATGAATGTTTCATTGTTAATTAACACTGGTGTCAAGCCCTGGCCAGGTACATGTTTTTTTGTGTTTTTGGTAAGTGCTAAAGTTTATTCCAAGTGGTGTTACAGCTTAATAAATTGTTGTTTTTTGTTGTTGTTGTTTATCCTCAGATGTAACATTGTGATATTTTAGGACATTATACCACCTATCTGACACATATATAGTTGTTTTTATTAAGTGTTATGCATAACTTTAGTACTAATTATTCTTCATTTATCAACTGTATGTGAAGTTATTGTTACGTTTTTTTATGTTTTATGTTTTTCGTAGACTAAACGCAACAGAAAGACACAGATAACAGCTTGTATAATTTATTAAAACAAACTATTATATATGTAACAGATATAATATAAATTACATAACAACAATGACAGATATTAAGTTTAAACCTTCAAAATTAATTACAAAACAAAATGGTACTGGTTTCAACCTTCAAAGTTAATCACAATACAAAATGGTACTGGCCTGTGTTCAATATAATGATTTAGAGTGAAAGTCTAAGAGTTCAGATCAGAAATCCAAAATTTCGGTCTAGGGTGTGAATTTGGTCCCACGAATAAATTCCGAAGTTTGAATGTAGAAGTTCAGAAACAATTCACAGTTCGATAAATTCGATGAAGTTCTCCTTACGATGCTTCTTGATGATCGTCTCAAACTTGCCGCCTTCCAATTTTCCCAGTTTCCCTTAAACAGTCTTACACGTGTTGACTTTCAGTATAACTAGTAATTCGAATGAATCGTAGAGATTGACGAAATAAAATCACGGCTTCTGTAGATCTAGCTTTAGTCACAAATTCAAGTTGAATAAACACACAGCAAACAGTTAAACTTTCTCAAACGAATGACTGACTCTTTTCTTTCTTCTCCTCGCGTCACCGTCTTTTTATACCAGTAGGCCTACTTCTCGAACAATCGCGTAACTTCCACAGAACTCCAGAGCAATCCGCGCATATCCGTTCTTGCACGAGACTCAACGACTAAACACTAGGCCGCCATACATTTCCGTTTACAGTCATATGTTTGATCTACCTAATCCTAGAAATTTCTAAATGCTATTTTAAATGAATAACAACATATTTTATTGGTTTAAACTTTGAAACAGTAATACAAATATGGAAATATAAATAATAGATATGAAAATCCAAACACAACACGACATGTTGTCGTTTACAAAACATTTACACGACATTTACATAACAGTTACCTAGTAATAGTTCTGGGAGCTATTCTACCACCAATACTTTAAAATGTTGTCACTTATCCTCCAAGATCCATAGACCTTTAAGTTTCGTGAGTAGTGGCCCTAGCTGAATTATGGCATTTCATAGCTTGTGTAA
Source organism: Carcinoscorpius rotundicauda (assembly GCA_011833715.1). Taxonomy (NCBI): domain Eukaryota; kingdom Metazoa; phylum Arthropoda; class Merostomata; order Xiphosura; family Limulidae; genus Carcinoscorpius; species Carcinoscorpius rotundicauda. The sequence continues at coordinate 43,770,363 of CM022391.1, read as the reverse complement.
TATACCTAATGAAATAGGACGGATTTTCTAATATTTAGGCTTTTGCGTACCACTAAATAAATTGTAATAGTATCAATGGGTCTGATAAAACCTGCATACTAAGATCCTCGACTCACAATCTGCAGTCCCCGCTAGTAAAGCGGTAAGTCTACAGATTTACAACGCTAAAATCAGAGGTTCGATCCCTCTCAGTGGGCACAGCAGATTGCCTGATGTGGGTTTGCCATAAGAAAACGCACACACAATCTGCAAGTTTTTGAAAGCATTTTTAATCCTATTATTCATGAAATCGAGAAAAGAAACAAGCCAATTAGAAAAACAAAACAAAAAACTCGTACTAGTTTGGACTTGAACTGATTGTTAGTTCATCTCAAATTAGAAAAATAGGGATTATAGAAACGTTATCGGCAAATGCAAAAAAACTGATCGCAGTTTAAAAGAAGAAATAGATAAGAAAATGCATTATCTGAAAAAGTGTATTGATGAAAATGAATGATTATCCTATTAGTGTGTTAGAAAATATTTGTGAACGTATAGGTTAACAAAACATCATAAAGGTAATTTCGTTTATTGTGTTCCTGGCTTATCAAATACGATAAAACGACTATGAAAATAAACATAAAGTGTGTATGAACTTTCATCTATAAATAAATTGGACTTTTTACCAGGAGAAAAAGTGGAACACAATTTTAAAATTGAAATGAAACCAACCACTGCTGAGAAAGAAGTAGTCCCACCTCGTGGTTCAGTGTTATGTCTTCCAACTTCGAACGTTAGAAATTGGTTCTCGATACCCGTGATGAGCAGAGCACAAATAGCTTATTGTTGAGCTTTGTGCTTAATTCCAAGCAAATAAGTAAAAATAAAGAAGTTTATCGTGTAGAACATTCGTACTGTAATACTGTTTATACAGAGGAGGGTGTAGGGAATTAAACTGCTAGAATAGCGGAACACGAACGTTCTCTGTGATACATCAACAATATTTTAAACACACTAAATATTGTAATGGAGTAAAATTGTTAAAATTATCTGTCAAAAACCTAATATTAATAAACTTAAAATAAATGAAGTCATTTTGGTGAATAATACAAAACTTTAATAAACAGAACACAAAATGCTGGTTTATACTCAAAGCTCAATGTTATGTGGATGACGTTACCACTTGTGCGTACTTAAATGACGTGTATGAGTGTGCTGAGTACCTGATAATGTAATATTAATTGTAGCTAAAAATTATTTTTAAATTTAAAATTTCGTAGAGTGTGGTTTACCTCCAATATTTATATGTTTAGATGAATTATATTTTGCTTTTCCTTGTATACAGAGAAAACACCTTGCGCCTGTTGTATGGAATACAGTTATTTATTGTGTTCGCTTTCTAGTCAGTGAACTGCAGAGATGTTCATTTGCAAATGTAGTTTGGTGCTGTCGAATTAGATTCGTTCTGACTTTTAAGGACGTTCTGTTGCTATTTGTTTAGCTTTGCTTAGTACCCGAATATCGTGTTTTGGTTTATTCTGTTCTCAGTAAAGTTGTTTTATCGATAGTTCTTTTAAATATATTTATATTTTGCTTGTCCTATTTATTAAAGGCATGTTAACATTTTCTATCTTATCTATGCAGTATTTCATTTGAAATAATCCTATTGTTGCCACGATCAGTTGTTATTTGGTAATTTGTCTACAGTAATAAAGAAATGCATTTTATTTTATTTTGGCTACGTTTACCTTTAACAAAACACTACATCTTACCTTGCACATGTTATATCTGTAAACCTCTCGTTTCATCGAATATCTGTGACCTATAAGCTTGCTTCAGCCTTGCGATTACAGCATTACAAAACAAATAAAATATTGTTAGCTTAATGAACTATTTGCTGATATCCCATCGTACCTTCAGTTTAGGTAAATCAAAAAATAACTAGCTAATATTTTAAGTTCTTCGTTTTTCAATCTTTTTATTGTGCATATAATAAAATTTGTATAATATTTAGCAGAGTAGTAATGCTTTTACTAATAATACTTTTGCAGGTTAAATTTCTAAATAATATAGGTTTGATACAGTAAGCCAAATGCTTATCGATACAATATCGCTTTTTATCAAAAACGAGGGGAAAGATAATTAACTTGAAAACGTGTTCCATATTGTTTTGAGTAAGAATGAAACGTCAAAGAGAAAAGGTATATTAACCAGCTTTAGTGAAACAACGGAACATATTTTATTGATAATTTTGGGTGCATGATATCTGTCAACTAGAAAAAAATGAAATGTTTAAACATATGAATTAAACATTTTCCGAACTTGTAAAAAGTAATTGGTTTTAATTTTTATTACTTGTGATCAAATAGTGTATAATTTTTGAAGGGAACAAATTGTTATTATATTCACCTGAAGACTTGAAAAAAAGGCGTGTTTTTCCATGCGTCTGTTTACCACTTGTATTGTTCTTTTTTAATATAAGATATAATGAGTGTACATATATATACAGGGTGTCCCAGAAGTCGCGCACCATATAAATTTTTATGTTAATACATATGAATAACAATTTTATTGATAATAATCATAACAGATGCTCAAACTGTTCACCCTCTGCTTTGATACATTCATCAATTCTCTTTATAAAACTGTCTATACTTTGTTGAGGGTTGCAGTGCTAATCCTTTGACATTATTATATGTACGTATGGTGCGCGACTTCTGGGACACCCTGTATATTACATCGAAACGTGGCTACAACATTACTATATGTATATGTGGTAGAAACTTATAGTTCTATGGAAGCCTAAAATCTAAAATTTGTAAAATTAAGCGATTAATTATATATAGTTCTTTATTTAAATGTTTTATTTTTCTTAACTATGCAATCTCTCATTTAAGTCCTCCCCATTCTTTCAAACATTATGTAGTAACAGTTAGCATTGTCTGTCACATTATCACACTTTAAAAAAATATAAATTTTACATCCAAGTTTTAGAATAATGTATTTCATCCATACTTCCAGGAGAAAGTTATGTTGGCAGTCCTCGCTGAACACAGTTTGTGGCGAACAATTATTTTCTTCCTATGGTAAAATCACACATAAAAGTATCTCTTACCACCGTTAATTTTTGGGTTGATCAATATTAAATAAATATTCTTGAGATACACACAAACTATTTGATTCTCCGGCGTTGGTAACACTGCTTTTAGAAGGATAACTATTATTAGTGTAAGTGTTGTTGATTTTTAACCAAAGTACAAAGCAAATCCGAATTAGATTTGCTATTTATTTCTTACACTGCATGAGCGTGTGTTTGTTGTTTTTCTTATAGCAAAGCCACATCTGGCTATCTGCTGAATCCACCGACGGGAATCGAACCGCTGATTTCGGTGTGATAAGTCTGTACACTTACAGCTGTACTAGTGGGGAGCCTGCAGCTTCAATTTAATGTTACATAATGTGCAGATAATGATTTAAATTTCTTACTTATTATCACATTAAAGGAAATGTCAAGTGTTACATTATGATATACCATAAAGAAATCTAAACTAAAACGAGGTTACACAGTGGACTAGTTTTGTATTTTTATCGTCGCTGTTGATCACATACCTGAGATTTCATACATACCAAAATCTGGCATTTTGAAACTTCCCGCCTCGAGCAGTACCAAAAAAAACCAATACCTTACTTACAATTTCTACGATAACGCAAATTGTGAAATGACAAAAATGATTATAAGTGAAAATCCAAAGATATAAAAGCTTTCTTTTGTTAAAGACGTTGCTCTGATTCTTTCGTCCATTATTCAGCCACGAGCACTAGTTCACACAATCAGGAGCAAACATTCAAGCCACCAAGAAAGAACACACCGAATGTATTCCGCTCAGGTTAATGTATCAGCATACCAACAAGAATATCAAAGATATTACACTAAACAGTTACACAATAATTACTGAATAGCCAACAAATAAATCGGTTTTCAATAATCTAACCATTATTTCTTGGACATGAGAAGAACCAGAAGAAATCCTAGTGTAGAGTAACCTTAAACAAAAACAAAATGACACTCCAGTTACTAACACATGTAAACTTAACAGGTGTATCAACTGCCCACATTTAAACACAGCACACATAAAAAGAAAAAAAGAGAACTTTTGACAAAAGACAGTCCATTACATGTACCACTGAATGTATCATTTATTGGATAATTTACACACAAATGCAATAGTTTGTACATTGAACAAACAGCCCACCAATTTGGTAGTAGAGCACAAGAACACCTGAGCTATGTGAAATTGGGGAACCAAGACACACTTATACAGTTGAGAACTTTTCGATTTTTTGGACGTATTACTGCTCCAATACACATTCACATAAGAGAACGACTAGAAAGAATGTTGACCTACAATCTGAGATCCTACAACCATCTGCTTTAAATGAACCATTTTCTTTCCTGCAAATTCTCACCGTATTCCATATTTTGTTTCAATTTTAATCTCAACCTCTTTTATATTTTTATAGCTAGTAATATTTATGCATAGGATGTAATTTTGCAGAGAAATGTTTTACTAATCGTTTGAAAACTAGTCACGAAATTTGTTTAATTCTGCACATGCGCCTTTTGTTATAAGTTGTGCGATCTTATGACAAGTTTGCTCGATATGCTATTCTATTGAAAAAATAAAAATATATAAAATAAAAACTTGGCGATTGTTAAACGTTTTATTTATTTTAATCTCTCTGTCGTTTCTGGAGTTAAATATATATATATATATATATATATATTTTCATAAAGAAATTAAAGAAACCTAAAATCAATAACAAGACAAAGGTAATTGCTTCAGATATTTCTAAAGGGTGTTGTATTCAATTAAATATTTGGAATTATTCTGTACGTTTTGTAAAATGCATATTTTCTGCTTTATCAACCAACCATATTACTACTAGAAGATTCTATCCATTCAGAGAAAACGAGAAAAGAATTCTTATGTTGTATATTTAATTTAAAACTTGACCTTAATTACTTTCCCTGATAAAATTAGTAGAAGTATTTAAAGAGAAATGTGAAATTATATACATAATTTGGTTTTGAAATGACAAAATTTATAGCCGAAAATTACACTTTTAACAGAAATTACGTTTTTGTTGTGTGGAAGGAATTTCTTGATATAGTAAAGAATTTAAATTGGACGACAGGAAAGTGCATCTCATTTCTCGTCGCTAAGTCTCAATTTTACAGTCCATTTACGAATAGTTCATCCATCAAGAACTTCCAACGTTTATATAGACATACTCTGGGTGCTATAACGTAATCAAGTCTCACCTTAGGTTTAACCGTTAAATTACTTCTTTCTTTAAAAAAGTACAAATGATTCTAAAGTATTTTTAACAATGGATTAAGTTTAATGTTTCGTAATCCATGAACGTGCAGAGGAATATTTTGAGAGCCCGTAGAGAGTGCAATTTACAAAATTGTCATATACTTCCAAAGAATTCCTGAATATTACATATATGTGCGTGTGTGTAATATATATAGGAATATGTGCTAGTAAGTGTGTTGACATATAGACAATTTTGTAGCTTAGGTAAATTGTAGCAATGACTTAATCATCGACATAATTCAGAAAATGTTAAAACAGTATAAAAAGTAAAAATAATAATTGTGTCTTTATAATTTCCATTAAGTAATGTTTTGCAGAAGGCATAATCATTTATTATTTTCCTAAATGTTAATGTGATTGCAATGTATAATTTCACAATCTAAAGACAAACACTGTATTTTTCACGTTTCTTCTGAGAATAAGATTTCACATAACGGAGACGAAAGACGAGAATTTCATTGCTTAATAAGAGAGTTTTACGAAAACTACTTTGTTCACTAATCAGAGCAGCTCTCTTTTTTCTTTTACTTTCGTGAATGAGCCATTATTTCATACGAACGATCGCACAAAGGTGAAAAGCCAGATGCTTCTGACAATATTAGGCGTCACAAAAGATGTCTAAAATATATCATTTTGAATGAAATAAAAGCTGTTAGTATATTTTTCAAGAAGATTAATAAAATTAGTATCAGAATATATTTCGTATAAAAATTAGTCAGTGATATCATACTAAAAGGAATAATAATTTTATTAGCTTGCAGTTTAGGTGCCATTTTTTAAAATCTTTACCTCGCTAAATTACAAAAGTGACTTAATTTTTTCTCCATTACTCTCAGGCTAATTATTCGGAACATATATGCAATACTTCTCTCCCTTTATACAAAATACTTGAAATATACAAAGCTAAAAGATAATAATAACTGAAAAAGTAAAGATAATAAGTTTCATTTTCTTGTAATGTGTTGCTTATCATATATATATATATGTTTGAGTGAAGCTAATGGTGGTTTAGTAAGTTCAAAGTAACGAAAACTCACTCACTTATTTTAATATATCGGTATACATTTTTATCAGTGTTTCTACGTGTTCATCAGTCTAATAATTTACTTAAAATAATACGATGAAATTATTTCTTTTAAAATTATTTGCCCGTTATATCATATTTTATAAATCCACCCCTCTGAACAAAAACAAAGATTATTATGTAAAATCAAAATCTATATAGAAAGAGCTACAATAAATAAAACTAAAGTGTGTAGCGTATTGATATCATGTGAGAACTAGTCTTTAATTCTCATAACATAATTACAGGTTTTCCTCACAGTTGTAATCTTTATATTTATAATAATTATGCGAAAATACATTGAAATTATATCAGTCGATGTTGTTTGTAAATTTGTTTCTTTTCCCCTTTAAATTTAAGAAATTATTGATTCCAGCTTTGTAGTCACATTTAGATTTGTCGAAAATTAACGCGCAATGAATGAGCTTATTAGACTAGCTGAATCACAAAGGTCAAAATTGTAATTTAAAACATTGTTAATGTAAGTCATTTATGAAATAAGTAAGTTGTGTTGTGTTTCATCATGAATAAGGCGAAATATGACCCATTTTAGTGGAACGACAAATGGTAATAAGTCTGTAGTAACGGCTCTCTGTAAATTAGTACAGAAAAACCCTTTGTTGTGCTTTGTCTATTTGGCTTTGTATACGTATACTAACTCTTTAGTAAGCATGTTTATTCCAGGTGTAGAATACCTGTGTTAGTAGTTTCTTTACATTGATTGTGAAAGCTGATATATCAGTTAATGGAAACTTTCTTTAGCTGTTTTTTTTTCTTTTTGTTAAAAACAATCATCTCTATTAACACAATATTTATTTATTTTAGTCCTGACTACAGTATCGCATAATCATTGGCAGCTCCTTCTATATACTTACATTTTAATATCATTTTGTTCATGTTTAAGAAATAATCTTGCTAAATGTCCCTCGCTGGTACAACGGCAAGTCTACGGATTTACAACGCTAAAATCAAGGGTTTAATTCTCCTGGACGGACTCAGTAGATAGCCCAATGTGGCTTTGCTTTAAGAAAATATACATCTTGCTAAACCAATATGTATTGCAGAAAAAGTTCTGAAACTGTGGTAAGAATTTTTTTAATTTGAATGCATGCCTCTCGATAGTATTTACTTTGTTACTGCATTTACTATATGCATCAGATATACGGAATATCTAAAAAGAATATGTTAAAGTATGGAGTGACTTTAAGGTTTATAAATTTAATGTAAGCTTGACTTAAATACAATAGACTTGGGAAATAATAAAACAATAAATTTGTTTAAAATATTTCATCGATTTTTTTCAGTACACTACATATTGCTCATTTACGAACAAATAAAATATGCCAAAAATTTTGAAGGAAGTCCTAAATACTCAAAAAGAATTCTTTATCAGAATATGAGGTTAATACAGAAGGACAAAAACGACAAGAGATATCAAACAGCGAAGCTTGCAAACATACTGAAAATGTACTAAATTAGTAAACAGTTTGGCTTGATATACAGTGTAGACATTTAAGAATAATCGGTATTTATAATATTGTAGCTATGACAGAACAATATCTAGTATTATAAATCAATAATATTACCTGTGTCAGTTATTTCTAAGCAAAACAAGCATGTGATGACATTTCATGCTAAAAGAAATTGAAATGAATAGTCTTATGTTCTATGATATCCATAGTGGTCTCATACAGTCTAGTCTTACTTTATTATTTTGAAGTTACTCACAAAGCTTAAAACAATTTTTCCAATTTGTTTATAGATCATAGATGGGTTTTAAATAAGATATTTTATTCATATAGAAAACCACCGAAGGAATGTACGCGGCTACCAGGCATGGACTACAAGTATATCATAGTGCTGTTAGCAGAATATGAAACAGTTCCCAAAGATGTAATGACATAGCTGTGTGTACACTGGGACAGTCTATAATCCACAACACAACTGCTATCAACACTGAAACTGATTGGAAGATGTAGCAGGATACCGTGTCATTCTACAGATATACAGAAAGGGGCTTTGCAAAATTGGTATGTAAACACCCATCGAATGAAAGGTACATTGCTCACAGCTACGAGTATTACATCTGTCATGTAATGATATAATTATATTAACAATATGTTCAGTTACCCAGCAATACGTAGAACATTTTTTTTTTATGAATAGCTTTTCTTCCCTCTGCAACAAGATAAATGAAGTCTATTCATTTGGAGAGAATCTAAAACAGGCGCAAGTCAATTGTTAAACCGACACATAACGTACATGAGGTAGTGGAAAAGTGTGTTGCATGCATGTAGAAATAACGTTCTATCAGTATTGAACAATAAGTCTCAATATGCTATATATTAAAGGAATAACACCCTTGACTCGTTTTGCGTTCCTCCAAAATGAAGTCTAAGTGAAATCCACACATGCCCAGAAAAGAATAATTATCATAATATTATTTTGGAGTACATGATTTTATTTCTTATTTTCGAGGAGTTCTCTATCGCTTGCATTTTGTGCTACTTTTTACGCATATATATATATTTAAATATATAATGAAATGTATTATACATTTCAAGTAATAAACGCAAAAAAGAATAATGAGGCATCGCAAATTAGCGCAAAATAGTTTCTTGAAACAAGTGGTTATTTTAACAATTGTGCTCTAAAAATTAGTAAATCTAAGATACCAAAAACAACACTGACTAAACTATGGAAAAATCTATTTAAGATAAACTATTCTAGGTTAACTAAGTGATAAAGAAAGTATAGAAGTGATCTAAATTGATATAAAGTTCATTTAATTTTAACGGAAAATAATGCTTAATTTTCATTTTTACTCCAACTTTATTTACGATAATTCGGTTTCGAAAATACGAGTTTGATGAAATTCAAATCCTCATAAACTAGTAAGCTTTACTCTTCATAACCCATTATGAATATATACATCTTAGCTAATTTTACGTGATAGATACGTTTTGAAATATTCATAAATAGTTAATTCTAAACAGCAATAAAAACTACGTATTTCCGGTTTACAATTATATGTTTTAGTATCGATGCTTGTTTATATTTAAAAATGTGCGTAACATATAGTGTTAAATCTGTATTGCAAAATTTCCACCTATTTACTAAAATTGCAGACAATTCTTGACAATGTATATGTGTACATAAACAATGGTGTGTCATCTATATTGTTCTGCAGGTTTAAGTTCCTAGAAACTTTCCTCAACGTGACATGCTGAGAGAAGTATATATTATTGGTTTGCTATAGTTGGTGTATTATGAACGTGAATAACATCTATTAATCGTGGTCTTCAGATAACTAACCATAAACATTTATAAATTTTGAACATTATAAAGCATTTAAGTTCAATGTGTTTACACTGGATATTATTACTTTTACGAATTAATTATATAACTTCAGTAATGGAAATCTCGACGTGTGCTCAACGTAGAACGCAGAGCCACCTATCTCTTTATGAAATGAACTGTATACACATCAACTCAAGTTTAATTTGCTAGTTGCTTTGTTTTTGTTTGTTTTGGAATTTCGCACAAAGCTACTCGAGGGCTATCTGTGCTAGCCGTCCCTAATTTAGCAGTGTAAGACTAGAGGGAAGGCAGCTAGTCATCACCACCCACCGCCAACTCTTGTGCTACTCTTTTGCCAACGAATTGTGGGATTGACCGTCACATTATACACCCCCGCGGCTGGGAGGGCAAGCATGTTTAGCGCGACGCGGGCGCGAACCCGCGACCCTCGATTACGAGTGCACGCCTTAACGCGCTCGGCCATGCCAGGCCTTTGCTAGTTGCAAACCTTCGATAAAATATCAGGGAAGTTCCGTACCAAATAGAGAACTCGCTATTGTCTGTGCGTTTGTAAAGCATATCTACAAAAATTATCATTTGTATACATTGTTATTGCCAACTGTGTTATTGTTTTTATGTTAAAATATATTTGTATTAAAAAGAAAACTCTGTGTATTAATCTCATTGACAAGTATTAAAAACTGGGTACATATCGACATTTAATTAATTTCTAAATGTAAATTATTTTTCACTTAGTTTCAGAGTATCTCGAATTACAATGCGTAACATTGGTTTAATAGGTTCTAAGGCACATATATTGTATATAAAAGTTTGAATAGCCACGTAACGTCTATTTGAGAAGCTATAAATTTCTTGCCATCAACGTAGCTTCACTAATTTTGGTTTATATATACATATATAAAAAGCTGATACAAATTTAAAACACAAATAGTGTATAAATAGCTTGAAATATAACATTAATTATTTTATAAGTTTACACATATTGTAGCAGCAAGAAGCTGAGAAATAAAAATTATTACCTCTATTAAGAACATCACAAAACTGATTCGGTTTTTTATAAGCCTAAAGTTTCATAATGGACTACCCGTGTTTTAATCATCAGGTGTATTATAATACGATTTTTAGCATCGTAAGCCTGAAATTTTCACAAAGCAAACAGGACTAACATCACAATATGAATTCTAAAGCATTTACTTAATTACCGATTGCGTAATTAATTAATAATGTCAGTAATGTACAAATAATCTTAAACTTCCACAACTTGAAACCTACTTATTACCAGTGCCTATACCAGCCGTCTTAAGAAACTTTTTCTTTAAATGGATTCCTTGTCATCACGAACTACTTATCACCACAAGCTTGATCCTCATTATTTTTATGAAGATATTAAGTACTTAAATTGTGTAAGTATATCACAGTTAATTAGGCTTCAAGTTACTAATTATAATTACGAAAACGTACATAAAATCTTAGGAAAAATTACGTACAAGAAAATTAATTACTTAATTTTAACAAGGTGAATATCTCATTTTTCGAGAATACTTTAAAATAAATATCTGTTTGTAAAATATAAAATTTTAATAAACAAAATGTCTTTCTCATAAAACATTAAATAAATCGAAGCATTAACACATACAACTGAATCAGAATTTAAGAAGGTTACTGGAATTTAGTAAGATAAAAACATAACAAATTGTGTGTAATTTGTCGTTAAACTTTTCAAAGAAAGGTTAGAGAAACACAATTGTTTCAATCTGTGGCTATGAGCTTGATATCACACCGTCTGTAGACGGTGTTGAAACGTTTAATGAACGTCAAAAATAAAATTTAAAATGCTATATAAAAAATAAGGAACAAAGAGAGCACGCAGTATCTTATCAAATACCTCAAAAAATAGGCTCGGTATAGCTGTGGTTATAACGTTGGACTCGTAATCTGAGGGTCATGGGTTCGAATCTTCGTGACACCAAACATGTTTCTCTTTCATCCATATGTGTGTTATAATGTGTGTCAATCCTACTACTTCTAGGTAAAAGAGTAACCCATGAGTCGGCGGTGCGTGGTGATAATTAGCTACCTTTCCTCTAACCTTACACTGCTAAATTATGGATAGCGATCACAAATAGTCCCGTTGAAGCTTTGCGCAAAATTTAAATCAAACAATATGAAAAAAGTCAGAAAGTAAAAGTACATTACGTTAGAGATGGCAGAGTAAACCCGTAATCAAGTGTGTTGAGGCGTTCGATTCGTAATCTGAGGACCACGGTTTGAATCCCGGTGGCACAAAACAAGCTTGCCCTTTCAGCCATGGGAGCGTTAATATGTGGTGGTCAATCCCACTATTCGTTGGAAAAAGAGTAGCCTAAGAGTTGGCGGTGGGTGGTGATGACTAGCTGCCTTTCCTCTAGTCTTACACAACTAAATTAGGGACGGTTAACGCAGTTAGCCCTTAAGTAGCTTTGCACGAAATTCAAAACAAAAAACAAATCCTCCCATAACCTTTCATTAGATATAAATTAACATAACTTCCGTCCAGGTGATGGGTACTCGAGCAAGTTCAAACTTTAATTTGTTAATTGAATAAACTTATATATTTTTTATATATAGTAACTCCAGCTTGAGGTAAGTTATTCTTGTATTCCTTTCTTTATATTATTAGGTAAGAGAATTGTTTGTGTCAAGCTACTAACAATCTATAAAAGATATGAATAACAATTCAAGAATTAGATATTGATCTAAATAAAGAAATAAACACAAACACATTCTAATAATACTAACCAATAAAACATAAAACCTACAACAAAAAATAGGGTCGATAAAATGTATAAACATTTTTAATTATTTGTTGCTTTGTATTTTACACCAGTATTCTGTTCCATTTTCACGTTAAAAGTAAGTACAATCAACAAATTCACAAAAAAATATTTTGAAATTCGCAACAACGTTTCTCCTCTCTCTGTGAGTCTACTAACAAAAACATTTAACGAGAAATAAACGAATAATGAAAACTCGATGAATCAGTTCAAGCCATTATGTGAATAAAAACAAAGATGTTGGACGTTCTTAAAATAACACGGTACGCGTAACAAATTTAAACAAACGTAAAAATATCACAATCTATAAATAAACCTTTCGAGATTACATATCCTTGAAATATTAAAAATGTGAATTTTGTTCTTATTGAAAAATAAAGAAAGATCATCATTTTATTAAGTTTTCATACACTTTAGCACACTATTTAAACATTTCTAAGTTAGGGAAAAGTTTGCAATAGATCTGATGACTTCTTGCACTTTATCATCATAGTGATATGGTTTTATTATGGTTAGTATGCACCAAGGTGAGTAAGATACAACATTTCTTCGACTTTCAAATGCATGGTAATTGGGAAACAACTGCTGCAGTGTTGTTGTCAAAACATTTGTACTATCAATCGTTTATATAAATGTATTCCCTCTTCCCGGAGTTTATTATTAAAAAACAACACAACGTTTTCTTCACTTAACTTTTGATGACTACTGGAAGAAAAATACAACTGGATCGTCTTCTACAATGCAGCACGCATCACGATATTCCAAATAAGCGATTCTTTCTCTCGTGACAAGTATTCGTCTTTCAACAATTGCATCATAGAAAGAGTACGTATTACAAAAATTCTAATAAGACAACCAATAATTGGTCTGAAAAATTCCTGTCTCAGATGTTAAAAACAAGTGATGTTCAGAACGCAAAAGGTGTGTGTTATGTATATGTGTAAATATTTTGTAAACGACAACATGTCGTATTGTGTTTGAATTTTAATTTGTATTATTCATTTTTTTCCATATTGATATTATTGTTTCGAAGTTTAAACTAAAATATGTTATTTATTTAGGGTAACATTTTAGAACTTTCTCGAATTAAGTAGACCAATCACATGTTTGTAAATGAGTGCTGGTGACTTCCTGTCTAGAGTGTAGTCTCGTGCAAAAACGGATATGCGTGGATAGCTCTGGAGTTGTATGGAAATTGCAAGATTGTTCGAGAAGTAGGCCTATCGGTATAAAAGACGGTGACAAGAGAGAGTTTCAGTCATCAGTCATCAGTTTTATTCGAGGGAGAGAGATTCAGTCATTAGTATTATTCGAAGAAAAGAAGAGAGTCAGTTATTTGAGAAAGATTAAGTGTTTGCTGTGATTATTCAACTTGGATTTGTGTCTGAAGTTAGATCTACGGAAGCTGTGATATTATTTCGTCAATCTCTACGATACATCTGAATTACTGCTTGTGCTGAGAGACGGCGAATTTATTGAACTGTGAACTGTTTCGGAATTACTTCGTGGGACCAAATTCACACCCTAGACTGGAATTTGAGACTTTAATTTTAGATCATTAGATTAGATACAGGCCAGTACCGTTTTGTGTTGTGATTTATTTTGAAGTTTGAAACTAATATTATTTTGTTTTGTGATTAACTTCGAATGTTGTAACTTAATATCTGACACTGTTATCATATAATTTATGTTATATCTATTATATTTGTTAGTAGTTTAGTGTAATAAATTATACAAGCTGTTATCTGCGTTTTTCTGTTGCGTTTAATCTACGAAGAACTTAAAACACATTAAAAAATACGTAACAGTGTGGAATAATGAACATTGTCTTAACAAACAAACTAATCAGTGGAGTTTCATCTTTTTTTTTCATTGACCGTAGAGAAACGTGTGTATAGAAACCACTTGGAGTATCTCACCTTTGTTGTCATTCCTGCGATGCAATCCGCTGCAAATGATATGACGGTATATTGACCATTTTCGTGATGGTTGTTAGTTTTTGAATTTTTTGGAAAATTGAATAACAACTAAATATATTCTACTTTGTTCTTAATCATGCCCACCAATGGTTCTGCATTTCAATTCTACTGGAGAATACGATAATGCAGTAATTCACTACGATTCTATTGTTCGAAGCTTGTTCAAAAAGCACGACAATGACTTTAGTCATCTCTCTGTATCAGTTGAATCACCGGATATTAGTATGATTGAGCATCTTTCAGATGAGATTAAACGTTGCTCTCCCTACAGTAATCCTCTGCTGACAGCTGGGAACCGAATGCAGACCATATTCTTTCTGGAATAGGCTACAATCGAACAAACGCCTTCCGTCATTTTGTGGAGAACGTGCAAAGCCAAACTCAGGCTATTATCGTGACAAACGTAATAAAAGTACGTGCAAAGCCCGAAAAACCCTGTGCAGTTACTCCTTCATTTTTTTATTGGCCAATATAAAAAAAAACAGTTCGAAATTCGAAGAAATAGAAAGGAAAGATTGAAGAAGAAAACCGTATTTAATCTCTTACTATAAGGTTGAGAAACGTATAACATGTAAAGATAACTTTTAAAATACTTAAATAATTTAGAAACATTAAAAATTTAAAGTACGAAGTCTAGAATATGCAGTAAAGAAAACGATATAAATGTTTATTGCATGCGTTTGTTTGTTTGTTGTTGAATTTCGCGCAAAACTACTCGAGGGCTATCTGCGCTAGCCGTCCCGAATTAAGCAGTGTAAGACTAGAGGGAAGGCAGCTATTCATCACCACCCACCGCCAACTCTTGGACTACTCTTTTACCAACGAATAGTGGGATTGACCGTCACTTTATAACGCCTCCACGGCTGAAAGGCGAGCATGTTTTGCGCGACGGAGATTCGAACCTGCGACTCTAGGATTACGAGTCGAACGCCTTAACACACTTCGTCATGCCAGGCCTTTTGCATGCAAAAAGGACATGCAATAGACATTATAGACATGCGCACGTAAGATTTATTTTTTGTAAAATGTTAAATTCATAATTTTGATAAGAAACAAACATAATAAATATTGCTTATTTTGACTCTATCATTTGTATGTTTATTTGATAAATGACAGACGTAATTGCATGAATATATTAAGTTACAATCCCACTTCCTTCGTATCGTAAACTTATAATTATTTTAAGGTTCTTTATATGCATCACTTATTTTTTTATTACGTATCTCCTAACAGTTATTTCTTAGAAAAAATATCTGTCCCTGTTAAAACTAACTAGATTATACCCCTCTCTTTTTAATTAGTGAATGAAAATGTCGTGTTAATATATTAAAATAACATATGGTGTTAAATTTTAATGTGTGAAATTATTATTTTAAAGTAAAGCTCTGACATTATATTTTATTTAATTAGCTGAACAAGTACATAATTCTTATAAAGTATAACTGACAAGTTATAAAGGTTCGATAAAAGAACATTTTAAACTAGATTGAAATGGTAGGTTGAATTGTTTTTTTCTTAAACGTAATACATTATTAGACTGTATTTTGTTCTTTTAAACCACGGACATAATTTATGTCTTGAGTTAACATTTCTAAGTTGGTTATATTCGCAAATATTTGTACAGATTTCTCTAAGTTATAATGTTTTGTTCATCAACAGTAAACGACATTTTCATCACTTTGAAATAATTATTAACATATACACTTCTAAAGACGGATACCTACGCCTTTGAAGACAATATAATAAACTTAGAACATCTTTGGTATAGTTAAAATAATTAAACAAATTTAATAGTGTTATCTAAGTCGCTTAAATTAGTTAGTTATGATTTAACAGTTTCAATAAATATAATTGAAATATATTCGTAGACCTTCAAAGAACGAACTAAAATGAGTTTACGTTTTATCTTCATTCTTCTGAAACTAAGTACATAGTTTAAGTTATGTGATGCTAATGACTCAAAACAAACTATTGCAGCATGTTTTATATGTTTGTGTTTATTAAATAAAATGAAACGTTTTATATCAGTTAAAATTATCGAACTAATTATTTCAATAATCACATATTTTTACTTTGTTAGTTTTAAATTATCTTCAGAGGCAAAGATACCTAGCATAAGAAGTGTAAATGTTTTCGAATGTTCCCAAGTCATGTGTATATGTTTCACTGCAGATGAAACTTTCATATGTATTAATAATCTGTTTCTTCACACTGATACAATCTCAACCGATCACTCAACATGTTGAAGTTAACTTAAAAGCAATAACATTTTACAAGTAATTTATATTATTTTGTATGTAAAGCCCAGATTTTCTTTTCTTTCACAAATAATTCTTATTTTCGAAAGATAGTTTTATATAGAGAGTTATACAGAAAACGCAAACTCACCATAAAATACTCTTGGTTCTATTATGTTAATTATATGTTCTAAAATTTGTATCAACTTCGAAGTTTAAATTCTTCGTAAAATATCTTTTTTAGTTAATCTTGGGCAAGTTGTGACTGAGCTCATTAATAACGACACTCTATGTTATCAGCTTATCGTTAACTGCTGTTAAACTAATTCTAAAGTTTGTGTTGAATTTATGAAATAAAAAATTTCGTAATTCCCTGAATACATTTTGTGAATTTTCCGCACCACAAATGCTTGTTTGTTTTTTTGTTTTTTGAATGAAGCACAAAGCTACACAATGGGCTATCTGTGCTCTGCCCACCACGGGTATCGAAACCCGGATTTTAGCGTGTAAGTCCGCAGACATACCGCTGAGCCACTGGGGGGCACCACAAATGCAATAACTACTCTAATAACTATCTTATTATGATATCTAAATAAATATGTTTGATTTTTTGTTAGTTCATCTACTACGTGTCACTTAAGATTTTTTAGTAAATATTGAGGAGTTTCACGAAGAGAAGTCTGAAGATCTACAAAGAAAGTGAATGTCACGTTTTCCTTCTTCAACAAATTTTCCTCAGGACTTGAAGCATTACCAGGCGGCAACTGTAAACTGTGTCGATACTTGCCACAGGTACTTGTAGTTATTGGATTTGTTATGCAACACAATCATAAATGTTAATTATTTTCACTTTACCTTCCTTTATTTGTAATAACTGAGCCTATACTTGTCTGCTCAAACCTTAATTGGTGCTGGTTACATGAAAAGTTTTATGATATTTTTATCCCTTTTCTCTGCAACTCAATAATCAGTTTTTGTCACGGCTACGTGTAATAGATTTACATTTAAAAGTTTATTATAATACTTACTGCAAAACAGTTTTTTGAAAAGTTTTGCTTCCTGAAAAGTTTTTGCTGATTGTGACAGGTACCTTTTGGGTATGCATAAATATAGTTTTGGTTTTGCTTCATCACGTAGAAACTCTGAGAAATACTCGTAGACAGTTAACTGTTTACCGGCAATAGCGTATTTAATTATGTTTATGTTTCTAATACGCTATTAAGTTTAACATAATTAAAAGTGTTTTGCTCCTAATTTTCGTTTGTATTCAATGTCCGGTACATCACGTTGCAGTGTCCAACAGTAGTCAGCAAGCATTGACGGATTCCAGTTGCCCTGATATCATTTTTCCATTGTAGCAATGTCTTGGTGAAATATTTCACCGTGTTTGTCACTGACAGAACGGAGATTTGCGGGGAAGAAGTCCAAGTGTGTGAGGAGGAAATGAATCTTGAGTGACATGTTGCACTTCATTGTTTTGTATGCTTTGAGATGTTTGCCTACCAGCTGTAATGTGAAGCTCTATAATTGACAAGAAAATTGTTAACAACGTCTGTCTTTGAATGCTTTCCAGGCAATCTTTTCTGCCCCAACTAACAGATCTTTGAACCGCTTGTCACTCATAACATGTCTGATCTGAGGGCCAACAAAAATCTCCCCATTGAAATTCTTGGAAACATTGGTCTTAAATAACAAAAACCTTTGTCTTCTTTGTTCATTGCTTTTACAAAATTCTTCATAAGTCCCTATTTTGTGTGAAGAGGAAGCAAAAAAATCTTTGTCGGGACGACAAGCACTTCATGCGCCATATATTTCTGTCCTGGAACTAACTTTTTACGGAGTGGCCAGTTCTGTCTAGAATAATGTGACTCTTTGGCACGACTGTCCCATTCACAGATGAAACAACCGTACTTTTATAGCCGAGCTGCAGTCCCAGTACCAGAGCAACGACTTTCAGATCTCCACAGATATTCCAGTTGTACTTGCTGTACTGGATGTGCTTCAGTAGCATTTCCATGTTCTCGTAGGTTTTTTTCATGCGTACTGCATAGCCAACAGGTATTTGAAGGGTGAACGTTGTCATTGTGTAACAGAACAACTTTGAGGCTTAACATTGATGAATTAGTAAAGAGATGCCACTCTTGCGGGTCATGGTCACAACCCAAAGCAGAAAACAATCCTTCGATGTCAATACAGAAACAGATTCTGTCAACTTATGCAAAGAATTTGGTTATATCATATTGGCGACTACGAAAAACCGAAATCTCCGTATCTGGAGACAATAAACGCCATTCCTGCAGTCTAAAACCCAGCAATTCGGCTTTTGCTTTTGATAGACCCAAATCTCTGACCAGATCGTTTAATTCTGACTGTGTTATGAGATATGGATCGCCTGAGGAGCACGGTTCAAAATCCGATCAATGTCACTGCCAGTTCCCTGCATTGCAGTTTCTTCATCTGATTCGTCTAAGTCCATTCCTCTGATGGTTTCGAAATTGGAAGACTGTCGTCATGTGGCACGGGTCTCATTGTTGAAGACAGATTAGGGTATTCAATTGAGTTATTGTTTTTGAGAGAGAAACCGGACACATTAGTCAAACAGACGTAACAGTCCGTCACATGGTATTTCTGTTCTCGCCATATCATCGGGACAGCAAACTGCATTGCCTTTCGAATGCATCTGAGCCAAGCTCTCAGACAGACAGCACATGTCGCACAACAAATGTAAGGCGCCCATTCCTGGCCTTGATCACCAATTTTACAGCTGAAGTACAAACGATATGCTTTCTTCACAGGACCAGTCATTGATGAACAAATGTATACTCGCTACAAATATAGCAAAATATATTGAGGCTGTTACGACATTGACGCGACATATTGACCGACACCAGTCGTCCTGTAAAACGTCTATAACATCTATCTTACTTGTTACAGTGCTACTGAGGCAATGCTATTTCCTAAAACAATACGTACGCACTATAAGATTTATATTATTCCAATGAGGAGCATCTGTGTATGCAAGCCACATTTATAGCCTGCTGAGACAATGGCAATATGGTTCCGGCCTGCCCAGGCATTCCCGGGTTACATACTTCCACAGAACAGCTTCCAATCTGGCCTGATTTCATGCCTGGACATGCCCAGACTGCACAAAACATTGTTCATAGGTCTCTTACAGAAACGAAAATCTTTGGACACCAATAAAAAAATAAACATGACAAAACTGAAGATTTCGATAAAACGGTACGTGATGGGTAAATCTGAATGCAATTTTCGTGATCAGCAGCCAAAAATCTACAAGGAACACTCAACAGTGTTCAAGAAGCAAAAACTTTATTGTGCAGTGTTATGTATGAAAACAAGTGTAAGTGCTTCCATATTTTGTCCTAAAATCCATAAAAAATCAATTACAACACCTATTTATCATTAGATGAAATTGTATGGCGATACATTTCAGTCAACACTTTCACAGTTTGTTTGTAAAATACAAAACTACGCAATGTGCCGTCTGTGCTGTGCCTAGAATTTACAGTAAGAACAAACAGTAAGTTACCTTGTATGTATGTGTAGTTTATTTTTCAGTGTTTTTACATCAGGTTCATTGAATATTTCACAACAATAAAGAGCAGCATCCATATTGAATATTCGTGAAATTCCAACATAAATATGAGAATAAAAGACATTTTTAAACCCCACATATTTTTCAGTTATTATTTGTTTCTTATTGAATTCGGACCCTCGGATTATTATTCCAGTGCCTTAAACACCTATCCACGTCGAGCCTATATGTTTAGTAAGCATTACCTATAGGTCGCTGGTTCAAATCCCCGTCACACCAAACATGTTCGCCCTTTCAGCCGTGGGGGTGTTATAATGTGACGGTCATTCCCACTATTCGTTGGCAAAAGAGTAGCACAAGAGTTGGCGGTGGGTGGTGATGACTAGCTGCCTTCCATCTAGTCTTACACTGCTAAATTATGGACGGCTAGCGTAGATAGCTCTCATGTAGCTTTGCGCGAAATTCAAAAACAAACAAACTAAACATACAAAATTCAACTTCTCCATTCTGTAAAATAAAATGTGCTAACCTTGGCGTTCCTGCTATAATTTATGCCTCTCGTGAATATAAATTGTGTCGTTACAGCTTGCAATATATTGTTTACTAGTTAAAACAAAGAAGAAAAATCTTGTAAACATTGGTTTGTGCCTTTACTGGAAATTTTATTTAAAGTTAGTGTCTGTCGCTACTCTCTCGTTTTTCTGTAAGATAAAATTTAGGTCCTTTTTTCAAAATTATTTTGTTTTTAGATATTCCATTAAAATATAAGTATTCACCGACTGTGTGATTTATAGGTCTGTAGTGAATATAACAGTTTTCCATTAAAATTGAGGATGGCCAGCGCAGAAAGTCCTTGAATAATTTGGTGCGTGTATCTGAAAAACAAATTTATAAGACTTAGTATTTGGAAGATATTCTGAACATGCGCATTTATATCAGTAAAGTGTAACCTTTAAACCAGGAGTTGTTAATGAAAAAAAAATACAAAAATAGAGATTGGTATTATTTTTACTTCTTTTTAAATAATCTTGACATATAAATATCAAATTCTGTCTTTATAGTAAAAATAATATGGTTAGTAAAGCGATGTATTACGCAGTTGAAATAGTACCACTTCTAGTAAATGATATACAAGCTGAATTAAATTGTCGAGCTTAAACCATTTGTTCATCAGATTGCTTCTATTTGCAAATGCTCAGATGAAGAAATGTGAATTAACACCATTTTCATTGGAAGCGATTATTTGTGAAGGATGTTGGGTCAGCAGTCATTTTCTGACAAACAACGCAGTAAATAAATCGTATAAAACTTCTTTATTACACTACTTATTACTGGATAATATCCTAACAATCGCATTTACATTTGATTCCAACAACTGACTTAGTATAATCTAAAACAAAGGCTTAAAGAAAATTCATGTTATAATAACTGCCAACTATAAGTCATTATAAGTACAACATGAAACAAGCAAGACTACTAACTTGAAGCATCGCTGGTCTATTATTGAGTATAATGAACGTACTTGGAAGACGACGAGAGCAGATGTATCAGTTAAATTGAAAATGATATTCCTTATTATTATGGAATAAAACTTTCTTGCTTTACCTGTAAACTACCATAAGATGTGACACACAAAATAAAATCTAAGACAGATAATGAAACACAATGAATAATTCCTATATCAGACGTAAACAGTAAAGCAAATCTTTAATAGTCTGATATACCAAGGTATGACATAATAAAATATGTAATGTTTGCCAATTCGTAGTGAAGCACAAATCTACACAATGAACAATGTGTGACCGCAACGAGAACCGAAACCCGTTTTTTTTGCGTTATGTAAGAAGACTAGCTGCTGTGTCACCGACGACAAAATTAAATAAGAATACTCTTACATATGAAAACTTACGTCCAGAAGACAAGGGACAGTGTTACTAAGACACAACAATACGAAAATCATGAAGTATCAAAATTAATTGAGAAACTTAGTTGCAAAATGGTTTTAACACAACAGTCTTTACGTCCACGTAGCTTTAGTGAAAAAATGTAAAAATATGAACTGGATGATTTATATTTTTGTTTATATAATAATCGGAGGTAAGTACCAACTCCCATATTTATAGTAAAAAGAACATGATTGGAAAAGCTGTATTTATATGTATGTGTATGACCACCAAGACAAAAGAACCACAAACCTGAATTTTTACACATATATTAAGTAAATCTTCAGGTATGCACCTGAGTATTATTAAATATCCACATGCATGTGTGCACCTTTTTGTGACAAAAGCAAGCAAAAACCCACATAGAAAAGAATATGTGACCCTCATAGCTCCAAGAGGAAAAGAAACCTCAAATGCTGCACCCATGTTAAGTGAATTTGCGTGCATCTTTTTATGCGACAAACCACATCGAAAGGAAGTGTGACCACCTTCACTACAGAGGAAAAAAAAGCCAAAATTCTGAAAATTTCCATCTATATTAAATATACACCGACGGTGTGCAGTTCAGTTTATAACTTATCTTGTTCACGTACGTGAGCGTATGCACATGTTTTTATGTGAAAAAAAAATACATAGAAAAGAAAAGTGCATTTGGGTGCACGAAAGCGCACCTTCTTAATGAGGTATGCTGGAGGGAAATCAAGTAAAAAGAAGTGATTTCTTATATTACAAGAAGAAATTACAGACAGACCCATGTGTGTGCGTTCGCACGTGCGCATGTGCGTGTCTTTGTATGTGTACCCGAGAGATGGTAAGTTATAAAAAAAACTAGAAAGAAGCCGAGAAATGTTTTAGGTCAATCAAAGTACAGTCTCTTTGTTTCTCTGAAACGCTTCCCAGTTGTTGGACTCTTCGACATATTGTTGCATACTTGAAATGCTCCCCAAACGCTGTCAAGTACATCCTAGATCGTGAGACATGAGACATAAATTTGAAAATAAGAAACAAGGAATAATGATCCTGATGTTAAGTATCTTAATTTATACAGCCTTCGGGAAAGAAGGACGATTTCTAGTGATCTCAAGAATGAGATAAGCAATCATGTACCAAATGACAGAAAAATGTCCAGATCTACAGTATCAAGAAAACTCTACGAGAATATACTTTATGGTCGTGTAGCAGTGATAGATACTTGCCTCAGTACATAGTACCTACCATGAAGCATGGGGAAAGCAGTGTGATGGTTTGAGTGTGTCATTCTGCTGAGACGACAGAAGTACAGTCAGATAATGATCCGTCATAATATACCCAATGGTTTTGCGTATTACTAGTAAAGAATTCTGCTACTAAGAAGATAATGACCCCCGAAATGCTCATGCAATCTATGCCGAAATTGCTTAGCTCAGATAGAAGTTGCTAGAGTCATTTAAATGATCTAATGCCCCCTCCCTCCACATATCTCCGATTTCATCAAAATAAACAGATCTGGGAATTGATAAATAACAACTTTGAAAAATCGAAAGTTGCTTTTTTGGGAAAGTGTTAGATACATCTGGAATAAAATTCCGAAGGACACTTTGATTAAATATGTTGTAAGAATGCCTGAAAGACTGACTGCAGTTATTAGCAAGGGGGACACAAAATACTAACTTTTTTTTCATATGCAAAAACGGCTCATTTGGGTTGAGAAAATATTTCAAATATAAGTATATTTTCTCAACCCAAACGAGCCGTTTTTGCATATAAAATTCTCAACAAGTGGGTTTCTCGACATCACTGAAAATACTAACTGTTTACTGAACTTAAACACGAAGTTTCTGTTGTGCTAAATATGAAGATTGATAAAATTTTGATATTTCATTTGTTATTTATCTTCCACTGTTATATTAAAGTAGCTTGAAATCTAACTATTGACTTAGTCCTAAGGTTTTTGTACAGTACTGTAAATAATTTTATTATCATATTAAACATATTTTTGTACTAGATTAAGTCTGACATCCGTTACTTTTTGGCCCACACGACATCTGGGTCTCTTATCTAGCACGTAAGAAATTTCAGCGGGAGGTATTTCCAGCTCACAGACTGCTTATTTTTACCTTCTAATTTCAGTTTTCATGATGGCACAACTAATACCGATTATTGCGTGTATGTGAATGCCACATTGTACCATCTACTAAGTTCATCGAGGGGAATCGAAACCCTGATCTTAGCGTTGTAAATCCGTAGACAACAGTTGTTCCAGATGGGGACCCGGTTTATGCACTGCTCGTTCCGGAAGATATATTAAAGCAGGAACTGTAGTTACCAAGTGTACTTAATTACTTTACACACTAAAATTTTCAACTTAAAAGTATACCTGTAATAACTATAGACAACTCTCTTTGATATATATGTACAGTTACCAAGTATTTAACTTCAAAAATTTAAATATTTAGGCAAGAAATTTTCTTATTTCTACAATTAATATCCAAATAAATATATTACATACATTATAACTCGTTAAATATTCTTCAGCGTGTTTAAACTCCATCAAAAGAACTAAAAGTCATCTGCGGGGTCAGCGGGAACTCTACGGATTTACTCAAGCACAGCAGACAGCTTGATGCAGTTTTGATAAAGAGGAACAAGTAAGGAAAGGAAGTTACATTCAACACTGATAAATATAGAAGTAAAGCTACATAAGAGTGTATTTGAGTGTACCAAGGCATTTTTTATTGTTTTGGGCTCAAAACATTCAAATTTTTGCTAATCTAAACCAATTCTTGTAAATTATGTTGAGATTTTACAGAAAACTTTGAAATTGTAGTTGTAAATAGTGTTGAGTCAGACTTTGGATTGAAAACCAATGTAGAGAAAACAAGAGTTTATTTGTCTTTCAAGTTAAGCATAAAGCTACACGAAGGCTTATCTGTGATATGTTCATCACTGGTATCAAAACCCGATTTATATGCCACTGTGCGGATGGGGAGCAGGAGACAAAAAATAGAAAACATAGTTCTCAGTTTCAAAATTAGAAGTTTAAACTAGGTTTTTAAAATTGGTTTAGAAGTGAAAATGAGGAAATACGAGTACAAAGGTGTACATATTTAGGGGATATTTTATTATGTGGAACGGGAAGTGAGGCAAAATGATACTAAGGATCCAAATTGCTAGATTCTCTTTTAATCATCTGTTGATACATCTTACAAACATAACAATAAACTCCAAGTCCACGTCGTCTCCATACATGTTGATAAGACGGACAGGTAGCAGAGTCATGTGAGACCGTTTATTAACAGCCGAAGCATGGTTTGTAAAAAGTATGATGCACGTTAAATGGACATAAATAATGAATAATAAACAATGGTTAGATGATGTAGACAGGACAAGAAACTATTGAAAGCAGTATAGAATAGACAAGGACGTAAATCGAACAGATAGCATGAAGTAATATGTTGATAGAAACTCTTAACAGAATACGTGGAAGCGAAAAAAACAAGGGAAAAACAACTAGGCAATAGTAAGAGAATAACTGGCTTGTCGACATTATAAATGATCCGTATTAGCAGAGATAAATGGAAATCCATAGTTCCCAACGTTTGGCACAGAGTTTATGGTAACTTGTTTAGCCATGAAATGTATGAGGAACTTTGTTAAATGCTGGAATGCTACAACATATACCATTGAAATAAGTAAATGAAATGAGGTGAAACTACACAATAGAAATGTTACAAGTCATGTTCTGTTCATTATGACGCAATGAAATATTTGCTGGTGGTTTGTTGGAAATGGTTCATTGGAGGTTGGTATGGCAAATTGGAAGTGTTGTTGTTAGCGTATATGGAATTTGGTAAAATAGTGTTATTACTGTAAACTTCCAACTTTTTATTTTGCACAGATGTTGAAGGTATCCTACACATCCCATATTTTAAAATCCAGAAATCAGTTAAAACGGAATAGAAAATATAAATAACGCTTCGTCAGTTTTAACACAACAAGAACATTGAATTTATACAGCTTTTTTCATAAAGATGTCATCACTTTAGTAACTGTGAAAAGATGAATTAAATGTTCAATTTATCAGATTGTCGTGTTTTGGTTTAAATATAAATACACATTAAAGATTGGATGTGTCAGTTCATGCTCTTACCTATTTTTTTTTATTTCTTACAAGTAATTAGTGTCCCTGAACTGTGGATCGATCGCTTCAGTTTTGGGCCGTAGATATATTATAAGGGTGACGGGCTACATTCAACTATTCACTCAAACAAAAGTACCCAAAAAATTAGCAGCAGGTGTTGTTAACCGATTATCGCCCCGGTATGGCCAAGTGAGTTAAGGCATGCGACTCGTAATCTGAGGGTCGCGGTTCGCATCCCTGTCGCGCTAAACATGCTCGCCCTTCTAGCCGTGGGGGTGATATAATGTGACAGTCAATCCCACTATTCGTTGGAAAAAGAGTAGCCCAAAAGTTGGCGGTGGGTGGTGATGACTAGCTGCCTACTCTCTTGTCTTACACTGCTAAATTAGGGGCGGCTAGCATAGATAGCCCTCGAGTAGCTTTGTGCGAAATTCAAAAAAACAAAGAAACAAACCGATTACCATACGTCTACTGTATTAATTCAGGAAAACAAGCACTCTGTCAAAAAGTATTACCTTCGCAAATGAAAATTATATGCATTAAATATAAAACCTGACTATAAATTTTGCAATGTTTTAAGTCAAGCCACAAATTCTTGGGTTCTATATTGTGGACCTACTGCCTTAAACTTATGACTGTAATTATTTCGACAGAAACCAGTTACTTTTACTTAACTAAATTTTTAGTATAACTCTGAAATTTTTATCGCAATTATTTCTTAAAGGAGACCATTGTGTATTAAGAATCTGTTTAGTGTAAAAGGTTTACACATTTTCTCATTGAAACGGGTTGTATTCAAAGATTTGATTACTTCTGTTCGAAATCTCTACAAACAATCACAAAAGAAAACACTGTACAAAAGGATTCTGTCTTTTCATAATGATAAAATTAATTTCCATATAACTTATTTGTAATTAGTTAAATAAATGCCATAAAAAATACCACCGCTTAATTTTACTTTTTTCCAAGTAGATATGCAACGTAAGTTAAAGAGCTATTCATCTTGAATTTACGATGTTTTTTTTGTATTACCTTAATTAGGTGTCTTTAGATAATTACAAATAATTACATTATTTGGAGAAGAAAAATAGAATTGCATCAATAACATATGTGAATAATTTGAGCTATCCTTGTAAAATATGACTTATATAATTAAATAACTTCATATGAAGAAAAGTTCCATTTCTACAGGACTAAACGCACAGTAACGTTTGAAAAAAAAACAATCTTTGGATAAGTTCTACATGTACAACGTGACATCAAGATAATATCGTAATAGTGGTTTTAAAGGGCCTGAAACATCTTAATGAAAAATTTACGTATGTGAGCTTCTCGTGTTGTTTCCTCAGTTAGCTTCGTTAATGAATTTTCAAATATAATTTTCGAAACTCACTTATTTTAATTGAAATGAACTGAGAAAGAAACGATACTTTTAACTTATTACATTACAGGCACGTGTTATAAAATTCACTAAAAATCAAATGTTTCTCCTTTCTTTTTTACTGGATGTCTCTATAGATGACAATGGTTCGAGTACTAACAGCTGGGAGCCACTCTCGCAATTTTATTTTCGTTTGTTGTTAAGTACAAATAACACAACGGGTTATTTATGCTGCACTCGTCGCTGGTATCAAAGTCCGATTTTCAGCACTATAAGCTCTCAGCTGAGTTAGTGTTGAAATAGTCGAAAGAAAATGATGTTTGAATTGCTGCAGAAAGAAAAGAAAATATTATTTTTTGTAGACAAGGTTTTTTTTATTTTCTTCTATTATTGTATTGTTGAATGGCTTTTGATAAATGTTTTAGATGTATCGTCAAAAGATAATTTTATTGAGACAAATACATCACTTTTACATTACTAGTGTTTACCCTTGAATATTTTAAAAATGTTGTCTGAATTAGTGATAGCCAAATGATTGTGTTATTAATATTGAAATATATATCTTTGAAGGTCAAATTGGTGTTTCATATTTGCAGTTATCTACTTTTTATGTAAATAAGTTAAGTTTTTCAAAGTATCGTCATTAGTAAATAACTTCATATTTCTTTGATAAATTAGTTAACAAGAAAATGTCTTCGAACTTTCCTTGAAAAGGTTTGTTGTTTGTTTGACTTTTTTAATTTCCCGAAAAGCTACACGAGGGTTATTTGCACTAGCTGTCCTAAATTATTAGTAGTGTAAGACTATTGGGAAGGCAGCTGCCAACTCTAAAACTACTTCTTTACCAGCAAATAATGGGATTAATCACCACTTTATAATGCCTCACGGCCGAATGGTCAAGTATGTTGAATGCGACGACATTCGAACCTGCAATCCTAAACACCGCTAAATTAAGGGCGATTAGCGAAGTTATACATCTTGTAGATTTGCGCTAAATTTCAAACAAACCAAATCAAAAATGTGGAAATTATAGAAATTTGAAAAAAAACACAGCTAGACTAAACCATAATAACAGAAAAGTAATATAATATAATTGTGTTCAATAATCTTAAACATAAAATGCTCTGAAAATAATAGCTGAAATATCACTTATCATAAAAGAGCAAGTGTATTTCATGTGATTCGTATCATTCTTATAATTCAAGTCTCTAGTTCGTGTTAGTATATTATCATCTTTATGCGCGCCATTTCAGCCATCCTTTCTTGTGTGATTTTATTTAATTTAACTCCACGTAAATAAACAATATAGTTTAGGTATTTATAACAGTGTACACAATATGAAACAGCGATATGCATTTAATATATGACACGGTGTTACGAACTGAAGCAAAGAAACTCACACAAACGAAGAATAAAACCCTTAGTAAAAAAAAAGAAATAGCTAAAACATGTTTATAGCAGTCTATTAAACGAATCAAAGTTATATTATTGCAAAGTGAAATAAATGTACATGAAGGCAAACTTACCTGATGCACAGAAACGTCTGAATACGTGTTCATAAAGTAATGAACATAGTTTTTTTACGAACTATATATATGTGTATTTTAGACATACATTAGTCGCAAAAACACACAGAAATTGTATTCATTGTATTACTCTTTTTTTTTAAGGAAATTATACACAGGCTAAGTCTAATTTGAGTAAACTATATTTCAAACAACAAAAGAACAAAAGTTGAAATCAAAGACCATACTATGTTTGTTGCATTGAAAAACTGACTGAGGAAAAAATATTGAGGTGTAAATATAATATACAATCCAGACTCATCAGACAAAGACTTTTGTAACGATATGAAGTTTGTAGTGTTTGAACAAGATATTTGCGAGAAAATTCTAGAAAATTTGTTTTTTTTTTAATTTCGCGCAAAGCTACGCTAGAGCTATCTGCGATAGCCGTCCCTAAATTAGCAGAGCAAGACTAGAGAAAAGACAGCTAGTTATCACCGTATTGCCTGCGACTCTCAGATTGCGGTCGATCGCCCTAATCACCTGGCTTGTTATTTTCATAGCTGGTCGGTTCACCGTCGCACTGGTTGTTATACTGCATATTGCGGCACCAAAGACAGAGAAATAAACTCCCAAAACAAATTTTATTAAAAATTTTAAGCAGTAAACTAAACTGATATCACTGTTTAACCATAGGATTTCTGTATAAAATCACAAAAGTGCGGTTTACTTGGTCAGGATTTATTAATATTTTAATCTTTTTTTCACTGTGATTAATTTAATTATATAGGGTGTTCAGAAAGTCACTGTGTACTTATATATTTATTAACAGACATGTTTTAATATTGAATATAGGAGGTAAATATGAATGACAGTTATAAACAATGTTGAAAGTGACCCCCGTTGGCATTAATACAGGCTTGGATCCTTCTTATTTTGTTTCTAAACACCGATATCAGTTGCTGGCTTTAAATAGACTGATCAAAATATGATTACAAAACTGCACAGTGACTTTTCGAACAACCTGTATATGCCCCTTGTTAAACGTAAAATGAGACTATTTAGAGAAAAACTTAAACTTGATGAGAAGCTTTTAGTTGAATTTTCAGTGATTAATATTAAAGCAAAAGTTACAGATTTTCTATTGAAATTTTAAAGTATGTATATATTTTATAGCTCCCAGTGGCACAACGGTGTGTCTGCAGACTTACTCTGCTAAAACCTCGGTTTCGATATGCGTTGTGGGCAGAAACCACACAGCCCATTGTGTAGCTTTGTGCTTAATTCTAAAACAAACAAATATATTTTATAATATTACTATCATAGATATCAATTACAGAGTTGAAACGATAGTCTTTTATAGACTTACACACACACAGATTTTTGTGTGTGTGTATATATATATAATTATATGTTTCTCCGCGGTTTAATGGAAGGTCGATTATCAATAATTTTATTTATGAAAATGTAATGTAGGATGCGTGTGTGTGTTTTCTTATAGCAAGGCTACATCGGGCTATCTGCCGAGTTCAATGAGGAGAATCGAAATGTTGGATGGAAAACCTAATTAATAAACGCTATTTACATTCATTTACTTGCATTCTTGACAACCAGTTTGCAACATAGTTTAAGGAGTTACAGTGTTCCCCCGCCACTTCGCGGATCCTCTTTTGCGGGCTCGGCCGACCCCCATATATATATATATACATACATACATGTATATATAAAATAATAAACATTAAATCTAAAATATAGCATTAAATACCATTAAAATATTAAAAATAAATATAATTAATAGTGTAAAGAAAAAAACAGGTATATTTTGAGATATAAACATATATTTGAGTTTATAACAGCGTAAAAATGGAAACAGAACCAACTGAAAAGGCTATAGATGTACGCATTGTGCGTCTGCGAAGGCTACGCGAGATCAGCTTCATGGCGTAGCGATGTGCAAGACGGGCTATGATTGGTGCAGAAATGAAATATCTTAATAATTGTTCTTATTATTTTAGCAATAATGAACAGTATTGTAATGGGAGGGTTAAATAGTTGTACAGGGAGGGTTTTAAAAGTCTAAATGCACATAAAAAATACGTAAACATCGGCGATCCCACTTCGCGGAAAATCTCCTTTCGCGGGGGGTTTTGGAACGCATCTACC
The DNA here is from genome assembly GCA_011833715.1 of Carcinoscorpius rotundicauda. NCBI lineage: Eukaryota > Metazoa > Arthropoda > Merostomata > Xiphosura > Limulidae > Carcinoscorpius > Carcinoscorpius rotundicauda. The sequence continues at coordinate 43,738,919 of CM022391.1, read as the reverse complement.
GCGATACACGGGGGAACACTGTATAATAAAACTTTTTCCCTATTTATCAGTGGCTTCGTATGTTTGAAGAGCAAGAAAATTCATGTAGTTTTAATGTTTTTGTTTTGTTTCGGTTTCTATTAGGATTTTACACCATAAAATGGTTTTATGAACCGGATTTAACATTATCATACATGATCTGCGACGAAAAAATTTAGCTTTGCCGGAAATTCAAAAACAAGGACAAAAACCAAAAAAATTACAAGGAAACAATTTAGTAAATTTCTTACTCTCATAAATACGAGAATTAGAAACTATATATTTCAGAATTCATAAATAAATTAAAAGTTGAACAAAATATATTTTCAGTGATGTCGAGAAACCCACTTGTTTTGAGAATTTTATATGCAAAAACGACTCGTTTGGGTTGAGAAAATATTTTACATAGAAGAGCGAACAACGTTTCGACCTTCTTCGGTCATCGTCAGGTTCACAAAGCTCACCACATGTTTGGAAGGGGTTGTGTAACTGAGTGTCGCAATGTAGAGGGCAGTGTTAAATGTTTGAAACATCTAACATTCAAACGATCAGTTACCTCTTTCTTTGTGAACCTGACGATGACCGAAGAAGGTCGAAACGTTGTTCGCTCTTCTATGTAAAATATTTTTTTCAACCCAAACGAGCCGTTTTTGCATATAAAAGTATATTTTCGTTTTGTAGATGTTTATAATATGAAGCCATATTTCTTCTTCATGGTAATGTTGCTTAAAATCTTCACTCATAATAAGGATTTTTCTTTTGTTTTTTGTTAAGGTAACTTTTATTGCAAACAATACTGTAAACATTTCAACGTGAAAGAAACGTTAACATTGGATTAAAACTCAATTCTTACCTTCCTATAATTTATAGCACAAATACTGGTATCGAAAACTCAACCGTTTATGGTAACCACTAGGTGAAACACATTTTCTCAACTATTTCTTGTCATATTAAATATGTACAAATTTTATTGATAAAAATATGAAAATCAATGAAAGAGAATGATCATCTTAAAAATTATTCTTAATACTAAGAGTGTTTCCTCTCTATACATTTATATTGTGAAGTACTGGGACTTATGGAAACTGCTTTAAACCAATTCATTCCTCACTAATCTAACATATATATATTGATCTAGTCAGCCCTGTTTTATCATTAAATAGCACCAAATTTTATAGCATACATTACTTTTTGATTTAACCATTTGGTCTTTCCACCAAACTATCTAATTTATTTTCATTACTTTCCTATCCAAATAAATTTGGTTGATATCTGCGTTTTTTTAACAATATTTCTATTTAACGATCTGTGCAGAAAATCAACTGACATATGCAGACTATAATGTCTTCACTATCCACCCATACTAAATAGATTATCACGGTATTTGGTTTTCAGTTCAATCTTTGTTTATAAATAGGAAATAATTGTTTCAGTTCCTTTTTTTTAAATATATAAACATTTATTAGTTTTTAATTTTAATTTTTAGCGTGACTATTTTATTGATATTTCACGCTTCTTGGAAGTTCAGTTGTAATTCACGTCCATCGCTGGGACAGCGATAAATCTACGAATCTGCAACCTTAAAATCAAGCGTTTGGTTCCTCTCAATGGATACAGCACATAACCTGATGTGGCTTTGATATGAAGACACATACACATGAGGGCATTTTTGTACAACCAAGATAGCTTATTGTCTAATTTTGCCCTTAACAACTACAAAATTGACATTTTTATTATTTATTTTTAGTTAACAGTTTTCAATTATTTTTTTTTATTTCTATCTACTCGCAGTCAATTATAATTATAATTCCCGAATTAATTTGTTAAATAATTTCTCTAGTTCTCTCTCTCTCTTCTTTTTACCAGCACATAACTTTCCTGTACTCCTATATAGTTTTCTGCCAGAGTGAGTTTACATATATACCTGGTATGTCACTGAAAATAACTTAACTAGCTTCGACACTTTACACTTATTACTTATTCCTGCTTCATTTTTGAAGAAAAAAGTTTCTTTCCCAAAATCTTTCGGAAATAAGATTTCGCTTTTATCATAGTTATTTTTCAAATTATATTTGAAACATAAATGTGTAACAAAATTTTATGAGTAGTTTACGAATTATGCACCAAATACAACACAACAACTTCTAACAATATATCAGTGATGTTTGTCGATATTTCCTTGATGGGAGGCTTAGAAAATTCAATGGAAGCTTTCATACTTTGAATGTTGTTAATATTATATTTGTGATTAGTTTTTACTTTGAGTTTTGTGACTAAGCAGAAATGATGAAAATATCAAACTTTGTTATCAAATTTTATAAATCTGTAAACAACAATGAAAAATTATGAGAAGGAGACACCTTGAGAAACATATATTTAAGTTATCCAAACTTCTATTTGTTTTTGGTAGAAACAAGAGAATGAAGTATTGTTCCTTGAAGTTTTATAATCACACAAGTTACAGAGTTATTGATTTTTTGCTTATTGAGCCAAACAACAGGAAAATATAAACTCTGTTTATTTTGCATGACTAATTTTGTATTGAATATTTTGTTTACTTAATTTAGATCAATTTTCAGTATCATTTAAAGAAAATTATTCTCAATAATATTTACAGGTAGCTAAATAGTTTCATTTTTGCACTCAACTTTCTTGTTTGAACCATTAGATTTTCACTTTAAAAATTATAAATGAGTACCCCAATGTGTTGTTGTAAAAATCGTCAGTTTTAATCACATTGTTTGTAAAATTACATCTTGTGACAGGTACAAGAAGCTCTTTGGAAACGTTTGTAGTTATCCCGCATATCGGTTTAGCAATGTGCCTATATCAACACGCCATCAAGTTCATCTTGGCGTAACTATGATAGCATCATGCCTACCATTTCTCTTCACTTCCAATTTTCTGACATCGACATTCGTGTTGGCGCCCTCTGGCTCCGTATTGCGCTAGTGCCGGGGTAACTACTAACGTCACCTGTCTTAGAGGTTATGTTGCTTTCATACTTTAGATAGTGAAAGGTAGGATTAGAAATATTGTTTTTGTTTGTGTGTTCGAGATTTTAAAAAGTCTTGAGATATTTAAAGCTTTATTGATGGTGCAATAAACATTAACGAGTTATAATACAAATTTGCTGAGATTGTAGATGTAAAGAAAAGTTTTCTCAAGATATAACTCGAATTTTCTCTATGTTCACAAACTTATACTCAAAACGCAATGTTATTAAGAATAATGTTAATTTTTATAAACAAGAAAACTTCAAGCCCTTTTCATTACAGCTAAGAAGTTTTCATCTACCCTCTTAAAAACATCAAAATATTGTAAAGCTTTGTTATATTTTATAAATGAATTACTCATTAGATGAGAGCACATTGGGAAAACCCTGAAATCCTCTACTTAAAAGATGGTAACATAAACTAAAAAATTAAATCACTTGTTAAGTGTTGAATTGAACACAAACGCTGAGTTTCACATCAGCTTAATAATATACTCTAAAAATCATGCTACAGAGAAATTTTGAAAATATTTTAATGTGATTCTATAATTGAGGTGGTTAATTCAATATTTCAATCAGAAGTATATATTTTCATGTATTATTTTGGTGTCGATTTTAATTCAATATAAACTTTTCAATATGGTTATACATATCTTTATTTTTTAATCCTAAGTACCAAGTACACGAAAGGTGATACACTGAGTCAATGATTAATTTTTGAAATGTCAAATATTCTGGTACTCTCAGACAGAAGATGTCACAAGCTGAAAGCATTTGCCTGAATTTAGTAATGATTAGATTGGTGTTAAACATCATTCAGGTATATAAATATAATAATAAAAGTCTGTAAAGGTTCATCTTTTAACACGGGGAAACACCAGATATCTGAAAATTTATTCTCGACGTTGCAGTATCTTATAGAACTTTCAAGTACGTGGAAACATGATAGTCAATGCTTTTGAAGACAAAATTCTCGTTTCTGCCACCAGAAACATGTATGGTAGTAAAAAGAACGTATGCTTTTAACAATAACATAGAGATGGTAATTTTACGCGAAATAAAGTGATTTTAACATTCTAATGTGATGGTTTTAATTTATATCTGTAAAACATGTAATATACACTTAAATATCTACAAGCTCGTAAAAACTTATTTAAAAGTTGAATTTCAACTCAATACAACACAAGTCTTTAAAATAACGGCGCTTGAATGCACCAAATTTATTAGAGAAATAAAACTATAAAGGTTTCTGGTGAATACAAGATTTCGCTGTAGTTTCTTTATTAGTTTTCACTATTGCAGCTGCGTCGTTAATTTTAAATAATGCTCTATCATTTATTTTTTATTTTTTGAATTCAAGTACTCAGAAACAAATGTTTGCAGTCATCTAGTGCTGTTGGTTTCCCATAGCTATTTAGGGACAGCAATAATAATAATAGAAAACTGTAGGTCGACAAGAGTTAGAAACGAAATCTTTAAATTAAACAAGTCTGAAATATTTCATGTACATTGAACACGTTGTACCTTTGTATGTGAGGGTCAGTTTTCTTCAAGAACTACATGAAATTGCAAATATAACACGTTTCTTAAAAGACATAAAAAGATGTCATCAATTGTATTTCCATTACATTTCTTTAATAAATAATAATTTAAACACTTTCATCAGAAATAGAACATTTCCTAAAATTTAAAGCATCTTAGGAAATCAGTTTTTAGTCGATACTTAATAAGAAAAGCAAGTCTGAATAATTGCTTCTAATATGGTTCGGCATGGCCGGGTGGTTAGGGCACTCGACTTCTAATCTAAAGGTCGTGGGTTTGCATCCCCTTTGCACCAAACATGCTCGTCCTTTCAGCCGTGGGGGGCGTTATAATATCACGGTCAATGCCACTATTTGTTGGTAAAAGAGTAGCCCATGAGTTGACGGTGGGTGGTGAATTCTAGCTGCTTTCCCTGTTGTCTGACTATGCTAGATTAGGGATGGCTAGCGCAGATAGACCTCGTGTAGCTTTGCACGAAATTCAAAAGAGACAAATGTATCCTACAGGTTGTTAGATCGAAGTTCTTTAACGAAGAAGGATTCATTTTTCAGCCACAGGGGTGTTAGAAGTTACGATCAATTCCATAGTTCATTGGTAAAGGGTATCTCTGGAGTTGACGGCAGGTGATGTTGACAAGCTGCCTTTCTTTTAATCTGTAGCTTGAAAATTAAGGACGTCTAGAGCAGATAGCTCTCGAGTAGATTTGTGCTAAACGCAACAAATCAAAACCAACCAACCAAACCCTACCCAATAAATGGACTAACAAGTTTGAAATTAAATATATAAACATCGATTGGTTTTATACTCTTCAGGAAAGTTCCCAAGTTTCTTTCCTAAGTAATACATCAAAATATCCATAGTGGGCATTTTTTTATTTCTGTATTTTGTAACTTCTAAGAATTGTGTAGTTTTAAAACAGACTTATAAAACACGAATTACTCTAAAAATACACATTGGCCTCTTTGTGATGGGCGACCAATGACAATTCATATAATAAATAAATAAGTCTAACATCTCGTAATCGTGTATCAGGTTTTACATTTTATTTGACAACCCTTATTTTTCTTGTGATTTTACTGAAAGAGTGTGTTCTGTAATAGTAAAGCAACACTAGACTATCTGTTGAGACCAAAGAGAGGAATCAAATCCCTGATTTTAGCGTTGTAAATCCGGCTACTTAGTGCTGTATATAGAATACTATTACAGGGGACTACTAAAATAAAAGGTATTCTATTTGTTCCTTGTTGTATTCGTGGACTTCGGTATACGTTTATGTGATAAGATTTTTAAGTCACAGAAGAAATCTTTCACTCTGACGTTTCTGAATAGAAAGAAAGGGAACGAATGCTCTTTCATTAAAAATGCAATTTCACTTTCAATTAGTTTTTCGTTCGAGAGCTTTACGTAAAGTCTGTTGCGGAGCACTTTTACAAACAAAGCAGCTTCCGTGTCGTGTTTTTTTCTTTTTTCATGACTGACTATTAACACATTCCGACTAACTTTATAAGTCAAAGTCTGGGAAATATTTGTTTAAGAGAACTTTGAAATGAGTTCTGAAAACTCCACTTAAAAAGTGACTTGATATGTACAAGGTCTACAGTAATAAAAAGTTTAGAGAACTGGAACTATTTACAAAATATAAGTTTTCTACACAGTTAATCACCCTTTGGGAATGTATTTTTTTCATTTTCTTATCTGAAGATGTTTTCAATAAAAGAAAATTTTCGTCACGAGTTAAATCCTTGGGAAGAAATAGTTACACTTTTTTCAATAATAAAGTGCTAAAATCGTGATAATCGTCGGGTCTTCAAGTTTTTAAAATCTTCAGACACAACTTCTAATAACAAGTTTACAAACTAACCTGGGAATTTTTCTTGCAGATATAAAACAACCATTTAGATACAGTGTAAATGAAAAAGCGATATGATGAATTAATATTCTTTTTTTTATATTTTTCTTGATATTGAAATATTCATATTTTCTAAATTTCATTTAAAGTTGGGCCTAAATTCCTAACTTTTCTTATTAAAAATAACTGTAAAGATGTTTAATATTCGTATTATAACTAGGATTATTTACATTTGCATTAATGTTATTTATATCTGAGAGCAAATTTTATAAAGTTTCGAAACATAGTTTTTGTGAACTTGGTAAATAAAGCTGCACTAGATCCAGCTTTCGAATGAAAACATAAAAATCAACAAAATTTATGTATTAACTTATTGCGTACGAGAAGAGTATATTATAACTTTAAAACCATGACAAATAAAACCTTATTTTTCTCTTTTCTGGAAAAAAATCTTCACTTGTTTCAAGCAAAACCAAAAAATAATATTGCTTGATGTCAAAACTGTCAAATCATAACATTTTTATGTTCAAACATAAGGGAAATTTCTATTTATTTGTTTTACGTAGTTTAACTGTGAAAATATATTATAAATATAAGATACAACGGCATGATATTCATTAATTGTCTTACGAGTTATACAATAAGTTTTAATACTATTACAAAATAACTAATATTAATTAAGAAGGACATTGCATTTTGACTTCATACACGTTAAGTTTTGATACATATTAAAGTTCCATAAATAATCTCTTTAAAAAAATAATATAATTAATCCACGCAAGAAAATTAAGTTAGAAAAGTTAGACTTCTGTACAGGACATACAAATCTAAATCCTTACTTTACAAAATAGGTTAAAAATAATAAATTATGTTTTGTTATTTAGCACAAAGTTACACAGTGGACCATAGGTACTATGTCCACCATGTTTTTTTACCATTAGAAGACCCCAGATGTGCTGCTGAAACACTAGCGGGGATGAGGAGGAATTTAAGGACCTAGAAGCAAAAGGTTTGAAGGAAAGGAGCAAGGATTTGAGTTGTACCTTCCAGAAGGGCTCCAAATTGTATTACCAAACTTTAAACACTAAAACTATATAATGTTCTTCGTATATCTGCATGGGAATTTTAATAATTTTTACCTTGTGACAATTTTATACAAAACTTATTTCTTGTCCTGATTGTTTTATTTCGTTTTCACTTTAGTTTAATCAATTTAAACTCTATGACTTTTCCTGAATTAAATTTTAAAGATTTAATGTTTTAAAACATTTTTAAAACTCAAAACTGATATATCTGTATGAAGCCCGAACAATAAAAATATTTTCGTGAGTGATTTCAATATTTTGATGCAGTATAATTACCAGAAATTAAAATTGTGGTTTTACCAAGGAACATTGTTTTATGCAGAAAATGTTTAATTGTGCAGCATGCTTCAATTCAATTGCGGTTTCACCAAGGAACATTGTTTTATGCAGAAAATGTTGAATTGTGCAGTATACTAATCCAGCATTTAATATTTATTTGTTAAATCATACTATCAAGCGTAATGATCACATTATTTTAATTATATATATATATATGTCGCTTTCTTTTGGAAAACTTATAAGTAATTTGTAGCTATTAAACACTACTTAGGTACTCTACAGGAGAGTTTTCAAATTTCTTTCTTAAGTGATAAATAAAAACAGTTGGGATATAATGTGTAGTAAAAACTTCAAATGTTTTTTTGGCAAACAAAAGTTAGCCAAATGTCGTTGTGAATAAGATAAAAAGAATGCAAAGAAGTGAAAATAAAATAAAATTTAGCAATGCTCTTTGTTCGTTTACGAGTGTTCAGAAATGAATTTACCTATTATTCATTGTGAATAATTTTCCACTTGTAAAGAAAGCAGATATTATTCGATTGAAATTACTAATTCATTTCTCACGAACATTCTGAAATGGTAAACACACGAGAAATAAAAAAAACTAATTTAAATAAATTTTAAAATGATTTTTTATATTATTAAACTGTTTAGGTTTCTTAAACTTACCAACCACACATGCACAAAAATTTGGTATGTTGTTGTTGTTTTGAATTAAGCACAACAATGGGCTATCTGTGCTCTGCCCATCACGGATATCGAAACCCGCAGACATTCCGCTGAGCCACTGGGGGGCAATTTGGAATGAAACGAAGGAATCGGCGTCATTTTCCAATGTTTATTGTTAATAATAAAATATTTATTATTGCATTTAAATAATAATTACGTTGTCCACAGGTCAAATGTTCCAAAAATTGCGTCGAAAAATCTTGACAATCATATAAACAACGAAAACACTAAGGTTTTTTGTACGATGTTTTTATCTACTTTAAGATATGTACTCTCTTTATCGCTGATGATCAGTCCTCAAATTTTCGCGTTCTAATTGTTTTTGTTCTGTTGAATGTTTGTGCAAAATAATCCGAGAACCATTTGCTCTATCCGTCCTAAATTAAGAAATTATATACTAGAGGTAAACTACCCGGTTAGTACTATCCTCTGCCAAACCTTGAACTACTTTTTATTAATGAACTGTGGAAATGACCGTCACGTAGTAATTCTACCATAGCTGAAACGGTGAGCACATTAGGCGAATGGTTTCGATACCACGATTTACAGGTTGCGCTTCACAAGCACCATCTGCTAGGCCTTACCAGACCAAATCCGAAGCTAAAGTTTGCTAAACACAAAAACAATAAAACAATATTTCGTTGTTGTTTTTCGACGGAAGTAGAGATTCACAGAAGGAATAGGGTACCACTAAAGTACTTCCTTAGTGAAATGATATACATCTTGAATTTATGTCTTTTTCCACCCTTCAGCATAAAAAAAAAATGTGGCTTTTGAAAACATTAAGCAAGTAAGCTGTCGGTCAATTGTCAAACAGTTAAAGTACAGAAATGGTGAGAACGAAAATTAAATGTGCAGTAAAAGCCAATTGTCAGCACATCTGTTGAAAAATACTTGAAAAGAAAGAGAAATAGTTGAATAAGCAAAACTTTGTATATTATATTTTTCCAGAAAATTAAATTATGTTACCACTAGGAATTTAACAAAAATATCAACCAGTTTTTGAACATGTTAAATATCAAAGTATATGTGATACATTAAACAAACTTTTTTTGGTAAAAATATTAGTAGCTGAAACGTTCTGCAAGTACCTCCAATAAAAAAGCTGTTGTTTGATAATTTATATAGGGTTGGTCTGAAAATATAAATAAATAGAAATATTAACTACTTTTGTTATTTCTCTTATACTATCAAAAACAATTCATCAAATTAACAATGATACTGTAAAAATTTAAAGAAACTCATATATTTCATAGAATTTTTAGGATCTTGGTGTATTAATGGTCTCTATTAACACGGTATGTGTTGAAAAGTTATTATTACACATTGCAAGAGTACTTATGTTTCTACATGAATGGCTTTTAATTGTGACCTTTTTACAAGCAGAATTTTAGATTTGAAAAAGTTCTTGGACATACACACACTGATATTGTGCCTCATATAATCTGATCAGCCTCATGTTTCCTTTTGGAGGTAATAATATATCTATTTTCAATAACAAATGTTTCGTACTCAAATATAATTAAGAAATAATATTTTCAGAAGATTATGCTCTGAAACTTCAGCTAGGGATATGTCATGAAAGATGATAGTAAATAGTAGTTTTTGTCTTCATAAGACCAGACAAAGTATTTTGTGGTGAAGGACGCTTCTTGCTGGCTGCAATTCTTTGAGTCAATTTGCTCAGAATTGGAAACAGTTTATTTCTTAACTCTGTCGGTCTCTTATTCGCCCGTTTAACCAAAATGAAGTGGTTTGAGTTTTACGTAAGGATACACAATGGCTCTCTATTCTAGCCAGTCTAACTTAGCAGTGAAAGACTAGACAAGGCAGCTAGTCATCATCATCCGCTTTCAACTCTTGGACTACTGTATACAGTGGGATTGACCATAATATTATAATGACCCCACAGCTGAAAGAGTGCATATATTTGATGGAACAGAGATTCGAACTCTTGACTCTCAGACAATGCTAATATTCAGTGCTCAATTCACTGTTGTGAAAAGAGCATATAGTCCATTATGCACCTTTGGACTAACACAACAATCTTTTAGATAACGTATTAACTATTGTTATTTAGACAATTTCATCTTTTCGCACTACTCGACAGGACTTGTTCTAAGTACAATCTAGACTCACTAAACTGAAAGTTGTGATTTTCGTCAGTAGTTTTCTTTTCGTTTTATTTAATGGGTCGAAGAATTAACTCAAAGTAAAGTGCGATGACTCGTGTCATGGGTGTTCCGTATAAAATATCAAGAACAATTTTTAGACAGGCTAATATCTCATAACTTATATCATAATAATTTATATTTACGTATTGCTTAAAAGTATTAAAATGTATTGTTTATTTTATATGCAGCGTGTAATAAACTTGGGGAGATACCTGACAATAAGAAAGACGAAAAATGAAGATTTGATTTTTTTGTTTTTCGTGAGTAATTTTCCTTTCTTTTTATTTAATGGAGTCGAAGAATTAACTCAAATAAGACAAAATGTCATTTGCGTATAGAATGATATAAGCGGTCGAATGGACCGCTTGAGAATGTCAATATGCATTTGATTAATATATTTACATTCTATAGAAGGCATTAAGTGCTACGAAATTACATCAGATCATTTAACATGTATTTTTTATCACTCGAGTAGAATTGTTCATGTGGTTTGTATGATAATATCTGCAGCATTTGTTTTATATTTAAAAAATAATCGTTATCTATATAAAATGCAATTATTTAAGCATAGTATGCCATTTTACTTCTAAAGAATGTGCCAGAAGTAGTAATACTAGTCTACTTAGAACACACGACCAATAATGGATCTAAGCTTCTTTAACCGCCTGTAGTTAAGCATATACCTTGAGGAATACGTCAGATAGCTGCACACACTAACATGGCCATTCTGCACACACTTGATTTCCCTCTGGATATCGAGTGATGGTTCCTCGTCATATGGTGTGAGAAGGAAAGTAAACATTAAAGACGGACAATTGAAAGTGAAAGAAGAAACCTGTAAGGGATAAGTAAAATAAATATATCAATTTGAAACATACAGTGGGCGACGCTATTTTATAGTTTACCTTTTCAATGATCTTTGTTTTGGCTAAAAATCGTATACTGTATGATTAAAACTAATATTTTATGTATCTCAGTTTAGATTAATTTTATTTCTGAATCTTCCCTTTTTACGTTGTATATGCATATATATATATAAATATATCATATAAACTATGTGTGAAAACACAAGGCTTTTAATCTTTCGTAAATGATATAAGATAGAAATAAGCAAATATAATTAAGCTTCACTGATTTTTATAGACATTTCAATTTTCTTTCACATAATTTTCAAATAACTTTTTTTTTTGAAAATTACACTCCCTGATACGTCATAAACGTATTAGTTCATAACTTGGATGTATGATTGACATATTTCAAGATAAACCAGCAGCTATACCAAAATAAAGAAATAACAAACAACAATTTTTTAACGAATATTAGATCCAGAATTTCTGGTTAGTTATTTGGTAGAAAGGTTTAGTTTTTGCTGCTCATGAAACAAGAAGACTCGATATCCTCAATTATACATGAAAAGGTTTTATATTTTAGTTATTGCAACTGTTTCGCTGCAATAGCTAAAGGATTATTCTATCTTGACGGTGTAATTGGCCGTACATATTTATGGTGAAATCTATGTTTAGATTCATAAGGACAGTAAGATTTCAAACTTAACAACAACCAATTCTTTTGTTTTCATGAAAATTTATGATTAATTAAATAACGATTTATCATCTTCACCTAAAAAATCGTATATCTCTATTCCAGTGATATTTTAATATTAAACATAAATAATTTGAATTAAAGTTGTACTTTTTGATGAGAGTCCTTCTAATAATAAAATTCGAACATCGAAATGGGTCTATATTTGTACTTTCAACCCAGTATTTTGATGATCAAGGCCTTTCACTAATTCTTATTTGATAAAGCGAATTAAGGTATTATTACAAATAAATTTATTCCTCGAGCTTGTGATTAATAAGTTCATGCGAGAGGAAATTATAAAAGCCATTACCCCTTTAATTCAAATATTGATGTTCCAAAAATTTATAGTTGTTGTATATACTAATTAAATATAAACTGGGATTAATTGATGTAACTATGAGGTGTTTGGGAATGAGTTATTATAATGAGGCCTTGATTTTGTTTAAGGTTGGTAGCAGCGTATAGAAAGGTAAGGGATAATGTATTTATAAATATACATATTCAAGATGCGGTATGAAATATATGAAGTTTACTGTTAGGTTTATATATTTTCCTGCGTATAAAAATAATATTTGTCTTCGACTCTTGAAACACCTCCAGTATTACTTGCTGCATATTAACAGCTTGTAACACTTGTAATTACTCTAAGTATTTTAATGTTATAAGTATATATGAAAATAAAATTAACTCAGAATAGCTTAAAGTACAACACATTACCTAAATGTTCAGCTTAATGAGCGTTAGCATTATTACAATTTTAAAGACAAAGGCCGGCTAGCCTGTTCTTGACATTCTCGTGACCGTAACTCAAATAAATTTTGGCTTCTCGGCATACTGGAATGAAACGGACTAATTATTTCTTTCTTTCACAGGTGTGGTGATTTAATTTGTATCTTGTTGTCATGTTAGTAGAATAATCACCATAACAATATTATCCTTATTTTTTAATTTATAGAACAAGCTGAACAAGGGTTAAGATCAACATGAGACATTCATTTAATTTTTTTTAAATTTCGCACAAAGCTACGAGAGAGCTATCTGTGCTAGCCGTCCCCAATTTAGCAGTGTAAGACTAGAGGAAAGGCAACTAGTCATCACTACCCAACGCCAACTCTTGGGCTACTCTTTCACCAACGAATAGTGGGATTGACCGTCACGTTATAACGCCCCCACGGCTGAAAGGGCGAGCATGTTTGGCGCTACACGGATGCAAATCCGCGACACTCAGATTACGAGTCGCACGCCTTAACACGCTCGGCCATGCCGGGCCTCGTTTAAATAAATGTTGTTTATTACTTCAATCGGCATTTTTCTTTTTCAAAAATATGTTCCCTATTCAAGTTATTAGGAATTCAAAATAATTTAAAGTATTTAAAAATTCGATAAAAGCACGATCTTTGCCACAATAAAGGGGAATTTTCGAGATGAACTGATTTAAAAGTTTGTACTTGAAAAAGAACTCAGAGCCGTTCCATGAGTCACTGTGCTGCAGCTTCAACTTTGTTACTGCTCTATAAAGAAAGCTTGTTTAACCTTTCGTCACTGATTGAGGTTTGTTTCTGTTTTAGGGATCTGTTAGTTTCTTTTTTTGACGTCTTCTTTCAATGTTTTTGTCGATGCTGTTATAAATAATCCTATATTATATCACACGAAACAAAATGATTAACATTTAAAAAACATATTTTCAATACAATAATTCTTTGTTTTACATGTCGTGTCAGTATTGTAATAATACATTTTACAGTGTAAGACGTGTGAGGTCTTCATCATGGTGAAAGAATCTCATATTGAAGCTTAATTTTCATTTTCTCGAGTTAGTTTTAATTATAATATATATATATATATATATATATATATATATATATACAGCACTAATCACTTAAAACTATTATATTTTTACTAAATTGAATTGGTACATATGTGTTACTGAGAGATAACAAGAAACTCAATTTTCTTTTAATTAAGCATCAAGATAAAAACAAAATAGGTACTCATGAAAATCACTAACGTTAAAACAGCTTTTACAAATGTGTATCTTATTAGTTTACTATATTTCTAACTGCATTACAGTATTAAACGTTTTGAGTTTTATAATTCTTTGCATAACGTGTGTATATGAACACGAATAACTTAAAACGCGACCTTCATTGTATATACGTTAAAAGTAAGCATTTTAAAAGTATATACGTTCTAAATATAGAGTATAATTAAAAAATGTACTTTAGTAGGTGTTTTGATGATATATTTAGATGTTTTAATGATCACGCGATTTATTTCGAAAACGTTAACCAATTTAATACACTGGCATCTACTCTTTTGCTATAGCAGTTGCATTGTGCCTTAAGCCAACTCCTGAGAGAGAGAGTACTGACAGAATTTGGGCTGGGCTGTTTGAAAGTAGTTGTTTCTAGTGAACATAAGGAATCATAAACAGCTAAAGTATTCTTCGACACTGTGAGAGTTTTGGCATAGAGGTCAATTAAATTCAGTTCTAAATTGAAAAACATTTTTCTGACATACATATTATTTCATGAAATGTCGGAACTCATCTACAACTTTAAGTGCCAGAGTTGCCATCTAGCAATGATACATTCCTGTAAGTTACTAACAGTTTTAAGTCTGTTGAATCGAATTTTGCTTTTCGAAAAATGTGTTAGTTAAAGTTTATATTTGAACCTAATGTGGATTATTTTCTTTTGATTGTATATTATTCCATATTATTACACTAATTCATCACTAGAAACTGAGTAATAAAGAATGTTTCTTGTAAATTATAATATTTTAATTTATTATTGGTATGGTATATAAAGTATTTGTTTTCTGGAAGTCATCACAATACGATCCCTATTCAAGATTCACTTACTTGTGAATCATACATGTTTTCCTCGTCACAGTGCAGATTTCCTTTTTCTCGCAAACGTTCTTGCTTTTTAAGTTGAAATAAGAGATTTAAAGGTGATCTTATATCTCGTATATCTTTAGATTTGTGACCGAACTTTAGATTAAACTCAGTAAGTATTTAATCACATTACTTTTTTTTCTCTATCAATGCAAAACATAAATCAGATGAAAGGGTCTTGAACTTGATATTTTGCTCACTTTGAACATTATGATAGCTTAGTATTCTATGTCATCTTGTACCTTTATATCGTTTGAACAACTTCTGGTATCTGTGCACCTATTATTGTTTTAACATTAGGCACAGGAAATTTTATACTGCATTTTCTTAAGAACCATACTTATTTTATGAATATTCTATGTGTAATCTTGTTCAGGTTTTGACCGTGATAATATCTTGCTCTAATGTGAAAGTTATTAATGGACGTGGATACTATGAGAAAGGTTATAAATAAATGTACATTTTTACAATAATAATCTTTGAAACGGTAAATAGAAGAATGTAGTCCTAGAGTCTACAAGAATTATCTTCATCTTCTTCTCGACATTTGGTGATTTCTTTTCCATGATTTGCAACTCCCCACCATTGTAGTTCCGCTGAACCAAATGTGGCAAACAAAACTCCTGTTACCAAATAGACTACGGAAGTTGAAATAAAAATGATGGACCATTGGTGGAGTGTTTGCTGTAAAAAAAAATGTTCTTATACTCATAAAGATTTTACCAAAGGAATAATCTCAATATAATAAAGTAAGTGCTGTTTTCCCTTTTTGTAAAAAGGATAGAAATCTAAAATACAGCTGAATAAATTATTTCAGAAAAAAACAAGCATAACAATAACATTAAAAACAAAGATCGGTTCTTGTTTTCAAATTCACCATCGATTTTAACAATTTTTAAAGATTTATTCAGTTGATTCTGTCATTACTATTACATAAAGCGAAGATTTATTGTCACATCAAACCAAGGCCCACATAAAATACGTTTTCACATTACATTTAGTTAACTTTATCGCTTGTGTCCACTCTTCTTCACGCCTACACCTTTTGACCAGCCTTTAAATGGAAATGCCTTGTGAATCAAGGTTTTAGAATACGATAAAGTTACACCTGTTGTTAAATGTAAAGCTAAATATAAACACTGAGAACACTAAAGATAAATAAAAAAACAATATCAAACAGTTTAAAACAGAATAAAAAGATAACTAAAAGTAATTTAAAGATTTATTTCACACATATATTTAAGTTCGGTGTGCTGTTGTTATTATGGATTAGATTAAATTATAATTAAAATTTTCATTATAACTGTATAGCATAGATTCCAATCAAGTTCAATGCACCAGGAAGTGACACAAAAATTGGCATTCGGATCAAACCATTTGTTTCATTCTCCTGGAACCAATATGTCTTTTGCCCTTATACTAATAAACACGTACTTCAGCTAGAACGTATACAATCTTTTCATTCAACTGTTTATTAAGTATTTAAAATTGCCGTGAGTGCGTAAGTGTGTTTCTATATATATGTGTGTCTGTCTGTTCTTTAGGTCAGGTCGCTGAGCCAATCTCAACCAAAATTTGTGAAATAATAGTTTGGAACAAGGGACAAGTTAATTGGGTTTCACAAACTCCACCTCTTCATTATAGTTATTATTAGGGATTTATTATCTGTGACGTAAGTTAACGTTACTTGAATTCTTAGATGGCGCTACGTCTTACAATAGAAAAAATTTTCTGCAACACAACATACGCACAATGTTGGGAGAGCACACACGCGTTTTATATACACCAGAGTGTGCATCAGTACTCTCCACGCAGAAATACAATGAAGAATATGGCTGCTACTATTGCAGTAACACATAAACTTAATTAAAGTTTCTACTTCAACAGCCACCAAAAGTATGAAATGAAGAGTCGTTTCTGAGTTATACCTACTTCCATCTTATAATTTTAGCCCTAAAACGCTTGTTCGGCCAGTGACCTTACCACCACCACTTTCGCCGCAATCTTTTCCTATAGTCAGTCTTACCATTGTACAGTGTTTGAACCTTTTAGCTAAAAAAGACGAGTGAAGTCGCCTTGATGGCGTTTGACCATTTCTGAAATGGGGAATCTGTTTCATCTCGTCGGAGCAATTATTGCTTCTTTTATAGCTATTCTGTGTTGTCTATCACATGTTTTGATTACATGGGTATGCAATTCAGCAGTTTTTTTGTTGTCTTTTTTTTTACCGCTGAAACAATGGCATCAAACAAACGTCGCAGGCGCACACTGCGTCAGTTTGACTTAAGTTTTAGCTAGTAACAATTCATGGCTCAGCATGGCCAGGTGGGTTAAGGCGTGCGAATTGCAATCTGAGGGTTTCGGGTTCGCATCCCCGTCGCGCCAAACATGCTCGTCCTTTCAGCTGTATGAGCGCAGTTATAATGTAACGGTCAATCCCACTATTCGTTGGTAAAAGAGTAGCCCAAGAGTTGGCGGTGGGTGGTGATGACTAGCTGCCTTCCCTCTAGTCTTACACTGCTAAATTAGGGACGGCTAGCACAGATAGCTTTTGAGTAGCTTTGGGCGAAACTCAAAACAAACAGACAATTCATTGTTATCATCAAATTCTGAAAGTGATGTCAAGTCTCAGTTTGACGTTGATAATTTAGAAGTTACAAATGCTGTTGTTATCCTTTACTGCAGTAATAGAAACAATACACGAAGTAAACTAGTTTCTATTTGGAAAACAGGACACGTGTCTTAAGTGAAAAAATATTTTGGAATCGTTCGTTTTTCTTCTACTTTTTTCAAATCGCAATACATTTTCTATTCCATTTTTAAAGATTTCTTCTTGTTCTCATGAAGATGATCGAAACTTAATTAGTACGGCTAAGCAAAAAAAATAAAAATTACTTAAGTATTAGACTATTTCATTTTGATGTAATTTGTCTGGTGCATCTTTGCGCCTTGTGAATCATACAGGTTTTTTTCCTCGTCACTGTGCAGATTTCCTTTTTCTCGCAAACGTTCTTGCCTTTTAAGTTGAAATAAGAGATTTAAAGGTGATCTTATATGTTTTCGTACGTTTTCTCTCTTATGTTTTACAAATAATGCTATTTTGGAACAAGCAGATATTTATTTCAAAAAACTGTGATACCGATAAGATGTGATAAAAAAATTAACTCACTTTATGTTCGGTTAGGATCCCAACAAAAGCCGGAGCAATGAATCCACTTATCTGAGCCAAGCTATTTGTTAGACCCATTAAGGTACCTGAAAATATGAATACTTCAGGAATGGCCTTGTATTTAAAATCGATGTCCGTGAGGTTTGAGATACTTAACCAGCAGTACATGTAGTTTTCAGAAATGTATATTTGTTAAATAATAAAGAAACCGAAACTTACAAACATTATCAACTTAAATACAACTCGTTGATCAATTATATTTTAAGTTTTATATAATAGATTTTGATACTGCGCACATAATATTAATACAGCTAGAAAAACGTCTTAGCTTAAATATAAATTGTAAAACTCTATCATACATTTGTTTATTTTTAAATACATATGGTATATTTATATATTATAACAAAGAGGTTCGAAACTAACAAAATGCTGAACAGTTGTGTTAAATCAGAAGAAAAAGGGAAAGATAGGGTAATACCTTTAGCAATACGCTTCATAAGTTTATTTATTTTTCTAATCCGAGGGCCGTTGGTTCTAATCCCCATCACACTAAAAATGCTCGCCTTTTCAGCCATGGGGGCGTTATACTGTCACGGTCAATCCCACTATTCGTTGGTAAAAGAGTATCCCAAGAGTTGGTAGTATGTGGTGATGACAAGCTGCCTTTTCTCTAGTCTTATACTGATAAATTAAGGACGGCTAGTGCAAATAACCCTCGAGTAGCTTTGCGCAAAATTAAAAAAACAAACAAAAATTTATTTTTCAATAGACCATTAATCTTTATTTTTCACTTAGCTTCAAATGATTAGCCTTACACTAAACTAATCTACGTTCTGTTCAAATTTTTTTTTGTTATGTTCACTACATTAATAGAAATTAATTGTTGTTTCATTGATATTATTTACAGATGGTTTTATACGAATCTAATGCGTGATTCTGCATATAACACAACGAGGTTATGCTCCATAGTTATAGGAGACTCCGCACAAATAATTATAACAATTAAAAACCTGTATAAAAGTCTTAATGATAAATACCAGTAACTGTTTTTTGGAAATATTTTATATGCTATTAGTTGTAGTGTATTCTTTTTATAATTAAGCACAAAGCCATATAATCGGCTCCCTGTGCTCTGACAACTATGGGTATCAAAGCCCGGTTTCTTGCTTTGTAAATCAGCAGACACACCACTGTGCAACTGAGGAGCTACGCTATTAGTAAATCCCGAATTTGTTGTATCCAAATGTGCAATCCATATAATGGTAATGTATTTTGTTCATGGCTTATGGACAGTCAAACAGACCTAAGCTTTTTGAATGGCCACACTATTTTACCAGCAATGGGCACGCACATAAACTGATTACTTTTTTAAATTTTCAAAATCAAATTACGTAACTTCTCGTTGTTTGTTTAGGAATGAAACCTTGTTCTTATTTGTTGGAATAGTTTTACTACCATCATTAACAAAAAAAACGCTATATTTGAGTGTTGTCACAGCACCTTGGGGCTTGATAGATGGATTTTCTTCAAGAAGAACCGTAAAAAAATGAAAAAAGTCAATGAAGATCGTGTAGATGTACAATTTACAGATCGTTAAATATTTCGAACCCTTGAACACACAGGTAATCAAGAGAACAAGAGCGATTAACAATGAGAAGTAAAAGAGTAGCATAGTCACGGTCAGGTGGGTTTTAGGCTATTATCTGAAGATCTGTTGGGCTCTGTCTGAAAAAAAACAACAAAACATATGCAATTACGAATGATGAAAAAGGTTCACATAATGGATCCACCAGTTACAAAAGAAGGCGTTCTTTCATCAACTATGGAATTTCTGCTGATAAGGCGGCCAGTTATAACTCGGTTATTCTTTACTCTACCTGGAATCGTAATATATCATTATATATGATACAACCTACTTTAGTTTCACAAAATAAAAAAAAAATCTGTTTGTTTACGACCGATCCCTGCCCCTGGCTAAAATAAACCTGAGCTTTATCTTACTTCCAATCTAACAGGTTTCCTTATTTACTTTTTTATATATTATTATTTCTATATATTTTTTTACTCTTCGTGTAATGTTATTTTTTCCTTATGTCCTGGACCCGGCATGGCCACAAGGGTTAAGGTGTTCGGCTCGTAATCTGAGGTTTGCGGGTTTTAATCCTCATCGCACCAAACAAGCTCCCTTTTCAGCCGTACGGGCATTATAATGTGACGATCAATCCCACTATTCGTTGGTAAAAGAGTAGCCCAAGAGTTGGCTGCGGGTGGTGATGACTAGCTACCTACTCTCTAGTCTTACACTACTAAATTAGGGACGGCCCTATGTGTAGCTTTGCGCGAAATTCAAAACAAACAAACCAACCATATGTTCTGTAAGACTTGTAAAAATGTTCTTAATCTTATTTTAAGTCTGATAGTTTAGCATTCTATTTCAGGCACATTGGATCAGTGGTAAATCAGATTATAATACTAAAAACCGAATTTCAATATCCGTAATTGGCACATCGCATGTAACCTGTGATGTAGTTTACGCATTACAACAAAGCGAAAAACTTTCGATAAATATTGATAGAATTTTGTACACTAGCGTCATCTAGCTTGCAAAATATAAACCTGAAAAATAATGTCAATTTTTTTAATAACTTCAGTTATAAATAATAATTTGTACATAAGGTAGAATTAATAACAGTTACAATATATTTTTATTGCAAACTCAGGTTCATTTAATGAAAAATTCATTTTAATCTGGTTCATTTGTCATTTGGCTTGATTTATAAGAAGGGTTAAAATCAAAATTTTATAGCAGCCACTTTTCCAGTAGGAACCTAACGCATATGTCCATACGCGTAAGCAAATAACAGCAGTTTAGAAGAAGGCTAATAGAGAAATTTCCACATTAAACATGGGCAAGAAATTCTTGCAGAATGATAAAAGTTTCAGTAACAAGTCTTTTTAAGTAACATATATTGTATATTAAACTACCTAAATATAAATGTTAACTAAAAACTTTATACGTAACCTCCAGAAATGAAATAAACAAAGCTGATGCAATATGACAAAAATAACGAATCATGCAGTTTTCACTTTTGTAGTAAGATAATACTCGGTTAAGTGAACATTTAAGTATTCATAAACTGTACCTGCCTTTATATGTCAATATGACTTTCGTTTGAACGAACTGAGCCTCAGAAACTGATAAGTCAAAGCTTTTAAGTATGGAAGTTGTTGTTAAAAACAGAAAGTAAATTCAACGATTTGCTTCGGTAGAATATTGTAACATGGAAGGAAGTATATCATACATTTCTACACCTTTTTATCTTATTGATCTTAACTTAAACTGTCTGTTTAATTTAATAAAAATGAAGCTTTTACATTGCTGTTTTATGACCAGAATCACGCTTCGTTTTAACAAACATTTTTAATAGAGACGTTTTTTCGAAGCTACTTTGGCTTGAGAAAACATTTTTGTGAGTCAAAGGTATTAAAATATTTATAATTGTAATACAATTATATAAACTTATAGAATCTCACTTTTTCGTTTTATTACACGAAAACGAAAGTGTCTCATAACTTTATTGCTAATCTATAGAATCAAACATTCATGTAACTATTAATTTTGAAAAGCGTTTTTTTTTTCTTTTCAAGTTAGAGTTATGGATCATGTATATTTGACAATATGCATGTAAACACTAATATCATAATATTCAACTAAATGAAATGACTAGTTACAAGAAATTAAATGTCTTTCTGAGTCTGTCTTTGTTTTGGTGATGCCAGTTTCTTATGATATGATTTGTACCTGAACAATATTTAAGAACAATATAGAAATTGTATATTTAATTAGTTGAAGCAACAGATGATTTACCTAAGAACTAAAATCTGTCCGAAATAATAAAGTAAGCATTAGAGTTGGTAATGGACATAAATCTCGTATTTACTTGATAAACATGGACACATGTTAACAACCACAATTGTTACCTAATTGAACCCGAATAACCTTGATATACTAATATAAAGTTGCCATCAGTAGGATCATCTTCGAAACTCTACAAGCTCAAAAACCTAATAAATATGTTGTAAGTGTAAAAAGCATGATTGGGCTGTATTTTTTCACCAAGCTAAATTCGCAGTTTTGGGAATTAAAGAAGGTATAAATAAGAGAAAGAGAAACCACAGAAACATTATAGTTAAAAACAACAGACAAACTTCTTTTGCAACTGTTTAAATGTATTTAACTATTGCTTTAACTATGCATTTACTCTTTCATATTATGATCACGGGTTCGAATTCCCATCATACCAAACATGCTCACCCTATCAGCCGAAAGGGCTTTATTACGTGACGGTAAATCCTGCTATTCGTTGAGTAGCCCAAGAGCTTGTGGTGGGTGGTGATGACGAGTTATCTTCTCTCTAGTCACACCTTGCTAAATTAGGGACGACTAGTGTAGATAGCCCAGATGTAGCTTTGCGTGAAATTCAAAACAAATCAAACGAAATTTTTCATGTTCTAGAACATAGAAGGTACATTTGTCGTTATTTTTATTCAATATCGTAAAGACTGTAACAATTACAATAAAATACTTTAGCAGTATTTCAGATTAGATTAATTATTGCTTGAAGTTATGCACAAAGTAACACAAAGGATTATCTATGCTCTGCCCACCACGGGTATCGAAACTCGGATTCTAGTGTTGTAAGCCTTCAGATATATCACTGTGCCACTGTGAGCATTTCAGATTAGCTCATAATATTCCAAATAATTTTGGAAACGAAGATAATTACAAAATATTACGTAAATTGATTTTTTTTAACTAGCATATATGAGACAAACGAATATTTACTGATAATGATTGTGGTAATAGATAATCAGTGTGTAATAAATGTTTTTCATTTTACATCACGAAATAGGACACACAGACATAGAAGGATGCAGGTAACCGCTGTTAATTACTGCACAGACACCATCACTTAGCAACAGCAAAATTTGTACGAATTATTAAATTTTAAAGTATTTTCATGTATAACTAATGAAATCATTAGCAATTATATCTCGTTAATAAAATAATGCAATAATTCTTAGATATTTACACAATATTATGAGTTCCACTGTCACTCCGTATTTTCCTAATGTGGGTTTAAGACTTACTATTCTCAATCATTTCAGAGTTAAATAAACACAAACATTTAAAGTGTGAATTTGTGATGCGAAAACTTAACTATTTAATCCCAATATACTCGAAACATAATCATAGAGCTCAAATTATATCAATTTAAGATTTGTTGTTGTTTCATATTAAGCACAAAATTACAGAAAGGGCTATCTGTTCGGTTCACCAAGGATATCGAAATCAGATTTTGGAGCGATACAAATCCGCAGACGTACCATTGTGCTATGTTGGATATGTTAAAATAACTATATCGCATTCACCATTTTGAAATATTATATTGAGTATCAATGAAAAGAACAAATTCTTATCCACGATTCTACTTAAAAACGCTATTTATTTAGTAATTACGATCGAAACACTCACGTTTTTCTTTCTTTGTTAAATGTTATCAAGTCTAACAGAAACATATCATGAGGTTATGTTTGACGGAGGTGGTAAATATTTATTTTATTTTACTGCTCTTAAGAAGTACGTAAGTACACGTTTTAGACTAATTATAAAAGTTACAGAAACATAACTATTACAAAGACAATTAGGAAACAAACAATTCGAAAAGTAACCTACCAGCAAAGTCAGGAGCCAAATCCAAGTGATTCACCATGTACCCTGAGAAGGAAAACCCATTTAATGCCATGGCTAGTGTGAAGAGGATGACATTTACGTTATTATTGCAACCAGCCAAAACTACGCCGACGAGACACAAGGCCGGTCCCATAGAACCTAGAGAATAAAAATATTCAAACACAAATGGTAAACAAATACAATGAAAGTTAAAATTGAAACATAAGTAATAAATGATGATGCCTTTTTTAAAATGTTATTTTTGACTTGATGTAAGCAAAAGTGTATCAACATTTTTATTTTGAGCTAATTTTTATAACAAAACAGATTTTTTAAAGGTATAACAAGTGAACAATGACGATTTTTATACTGTTCATAATTTATACAAAGCATAAACTCTGTCACTAATTTTAATAATGATCTCATCGAATACAATTTATAGTAATTTTTTCTCGATGGCTTATCTTTGAGCAATAATATGCTATAGGATTTTAACATTTCCATTTTAATGTCTCACAAAAGTAAGAGTTTGCTAACGTGTGAGTACCTTTTTAATAAGATTGTTGTTTTAAGAATTATTGAAATCAAATAATTTTATAGCCTAACTCATTTCTACATTTACAGAATCACACCAAATCAACACTTTAGAACAAGGATATGACGCTGAACGTTAGATATAACTTGTAAATTACAACACTAAACTCATAAGTGATGAAATACAATTTTACTATAATTTTTGGCTAGGAATATTTGTTACATGAAAGAGTATAAGATTAATAAAAAACAAACTTTCAGTAATCCAGCTGTTCGACTACAGACTCTTGAATATACGTCAATACTCATGGTTAAGTCAGTTCTGATACATGTATACACGATTGAATACTTCATATTATGAAATTGAGATTTTCCTCCCAGTTATCTCGGCTGCCACGTATTGACAATAATTATAAAGTAGGAGATCTATATGAATGGGGTAAAATATTTTCCAATAAAAAATTCCTTGTTATTTGATAAATACTTTCGAATAGTCCTGACAAAATAGGAAAAAAAAAACAATCAAAAATTGGAGATTTTACAACTTGTATATTTCTTAATTAATTGCCTTGAAATTTTATATGAGAAGAAGGGGTTCAGTACAGCATATTTATTAAAAATTTCATTGGTAAATCACTGTCTCAGCTACAAATAAAAAGTAGAAAATCACGAAACTACCACTCCTGTTAATAACACAGGGTAACCTGCAGGCTGTTTTGGCCCCACGACACATAACCGTATGAGTGTCTTGATAACTGTAGTTGTATGACACTAGCAACATTATACTGAACAAAAGAAAAGTGCCTGAAATAAACCTAGAAAGGTCATATACTAACGAAATAAATTTAAGCTACAACAATACGTGCTACAACAAGACTGGTTGAAATACTTACCAATTGTATTGCACACTTTTCGAGTAACGCTGATGCTGAGATATCTTCTTTTTACCATGAAGTCAGCTGTAGTTCCACCGATCCAAGCAATGAATGCCCGAAAAATATATGGAAGAGCCGACAGCAGACCGTTCTATCATCACAACACATATCATCAGGAAATAATGTAAAAAAAGCAGCTGAATTTGGTGTTAATTTTAACAAATTATTTTTCAGTGACGTACATGTATATAGATGGTTGGTGGAGGCTGGAACATATCAAACGTTCAATAAAAAAACCTCCATTTCTTCCATACCACTAGCTATAGGTGCATTTAATAATAAAAATACTTTTCGCATAAACATTTTTTTATTTAAAAGATAACACATTTTTTCTTTTCTCTTTCAATGAGAAAATGTTATCTATCTTACCTTGATAGTTGAGTAAGTGAAAATTTTATTATATTTAACTTCCATTACACTTACAACTTAGTTTTCTACATTAGTTAAAATAAAAATGATTGTTTAACATTTCTTTCAGATGATATAAAATATTATATAGAGGTAAGATTGACGGTTTGTAACTCTTCAGTCCAGAGTACTATTTCTTGTAGTAGAAACAAAACGGATGAACCCATTGTGTAGCTTTGCGCTTAAAACAAACAGCTAACTAATCAAGAATATTCTTTAAATGTATAATACTTCTTCAATGATAACGTATTTCATACATGACAAAGTGTATTTGTACAAAACGTAAACAGGATACAGCTTTGGCTTCCTACAAAATGTATAACATTTTTTATCTCATAATGATTATTTCAAAGTGTACGTTGTGCGTGTGAAGCTTTATAGCGAGAGTAACTCTGTTCTGTCTGGTTAATTTAACTTGTAACTAGTTATAGGCGTAACATATTAGATACACATTGGTTGCATAAATGTATCATGTCTTTTCAATTATTTAACAGTTTGTTAAATGTATACAACTTAATATTTAATATTTTCAAGAGCAAAATCTAGAGTAACGTTGATGCATTTC
Source organism: Carcinoscorpius rotundicauda (assembly GCA_011833715.1). Taxonomy (NCBI): domain Eukaryota; kingdom Metazoa; phylum Arthropoda; class Merostomata; order Xiphosura; family Limulidae; genus Carcinoscorpius; species Carcinoscorpius rotundicauda. The sequence continues at coordinate 43,712,420 of CM022391.1, read as the reverse complement.
GCCATTTGTTTTACTTGATGTAAGAAATATTTTTAAAACCAAAGAAAGTTTAAACACTTCAAAAAACAATAGTGAAAGAATGAACAACGCATTTTCACACCATATTGAGCTGTGCACGATTTATGTGTAGTGTAGGTAGCTCGTTTTTGGCGACACCAATAGTTATGTGCTTAAAATAAAATAGCTAATCATTAACTAGCTTTTTAACAATTGTAATAAATTTACTAATGTTAGAGCAAAGTACTAAGAGACATTAAGTTATCTTTCTAAGAAAGTTTATTGAAAACTAACGTGTTTCAGAAATATGTGTTTAGTTTGTTTGTTTGTTTTGGAATTTCGCACAAAGCTACTCGAGGGCTATCTGTGCTAGCCGTCCCTAATTTAGCAGTGTAAGACTAGAGGGAAGGCAGCTAGTCATCACCACCCACCGCCAACTCTTGGGCTACTCTTTTACCAACGAATAGTGGGATTGACCGTCACATTATACACCCTCACGGCTGGGAGGGCGAGCATGTTTAGCGCGACCCGGGTTAAATACATACAGAGAATTAATAGAGAAAAATAACATCTAGATAATGATTATAGACGTTAAATGCTATACTTTAACATGTACCATGAGATATCTGAGTTTTGAACTTTAGCATATTTTCCCTAGTTATAATGTACTTATAGTTGTTAAATAAAATGTAAGTATCTTTATATTATAAAGAACAATTATCATTTTCAGAATATTAAACTTGTGTTATTTACAACAAAGATATTAAAGTAGCCTTTAAGATGTGATCCTTGACTTTGAAACGTTTAGAGGATATTTCCTTCAGAAGCGCGAGTTACATTCAACTTTCGCACACTCACACACATACTAATGATGACAAGTGAAGTGAATCGTAATATAAGATAGTACAAACTCTTTTTCATTCCTTCAGTGACAAACATAAAACATTTTCTACAGATATAGTGAGATGTTGTTCGTCTAAAAATCACACAAAGATCCAATGTCATTTGTCTTCACTCTAAAACCACCAGACATATATAAATCCTATGTATACAAATTACAAAATATTCTAGGCAATTGGAAAATGAAATGAGTAGTCATAATGTTTTATATCAAAGTGCATTGTTATCGGACGTAGCACCTTATAGATTTATGTGCGACTTGACTGTTGAAATGGGAGCTTAGAAAGCGTAAGCCTTATACACTTGATTTATTATGAAAAGTAGCTTGGAGGAAACGTATGCTTTGGACATAACAGCCTTAAGACGGATACTTTTATAAAGGAAAATACGGTGCAGATATTTTTCAAGATATACTGTATCGTGGAACATGAGAGGACCTTGATAACAAAGACTGTGACGACGCAGCGAGACTCTAGAATTCTTTTAATATAAAGCACTTGATCTTTACACATCAGTGGAGTGTGTTCTATTCTCTTTTTACAAAAAAAGAATATTGTATCTCATTATTTGGACTTGTAAGTTTCATATAATTTAAAAACAAACTTTGTTCTTTTGATTGTAAATGAAAGTTTAGCTTTATTTCCAAAAAAATATCATACTTCTTCTAAATACCTAAATTGTGGAATGTTTTTCTATACTTTAAATTCATAGTGAAATGTCTTGTCTTGTGAATCGAAGGTAATATCTTAATTTTTAATGTACAGTAATATCTGATTTATTTTTCTTGGTTAATTTTTCGAGTGCTTGTCTTGTTATGTCCTAATTCATTTTAAATACTAGAAAACAAGGGTATTATTAAATCTCTCTAGTGCAAGGATCGTATTAGAATACACTGAAATATGAAACAACTATTAAGAAAACAAAGTAAAATTTTACTTATGTTCAAGTAATCTAATCTGGTCAAGGTATAAAAGAGAATAGATATTATTTTACTGATAACAAACGTAAAGTAAGGCATTCAAATACAATGGTTTTTGTTAAACACTAATAGAAAGTAAAATACAAATGAGAATACAATACTAGTTATGACTTGATAATTATTATAGTTTTGTAAATTTATTTATTACAAAGGTTATGTGAGACTATCATAAAACTTAATATATTATTTTAAAAATAACTGATTAACAATTTTTGTTGTATTAGATTTAATAAGTTGCAAAGTAGAAATTTCATTCTTCGATGTTCCGAACATAATTTAACATTGTGCCTTTTCATACTTATATTCAATACAATTATAGTTCAATATTCCAATTAAAGAAAATTTTGGATATTTAACGAACATATTTTCAGTATTTGTTTAGCTTCTTATCACGTAGCCTAATTTGTGTTTGAAGATTTTTTTGTTTCATGAGATTCATTATTTGTCGATAGGTTCAAAGTTGTTAGAGTATTAGAAGACAATTATTTTGTTTTCATTGTTACAATGTATAAAATATATTCAATAATGCTTTATAAAACTCACATTTCTGAATCATTGTAAGTATATTCATAGTTTGGGAAGATGGCATAACTTAATCTAGTGGTTAACGTATCATTTATTTTGGTTCAGGGTCATTTACTCGCACCTTATTGCTACCAAAGGAAAACAAAAATTCATACAGGACGTTGGGGCAAAAGGTACACCCTCAGAGTGACTTTCAAATTCCGCTATTTTATAGGAGTAACTCAAATGTTTGAGGTAGGGGCTTTTCAGTATTTGCCTTACATTTTTTTTTTCTGATAAACATTTTTACGTTAAAGAATTATTTGAAAAACGATTATTTTATATTTCGAAATGCATGACTTAAAATTCTGAAAATCTAAACATTCTCTAAATTAAACAAGATAACATGCCATGCTGCACGTTTCATCATTTAAAAACATTAATACAATTATTTTCAATGTAAAGCAGGCTGTATGAGGTCAACTACAACATATTTAAGTTATCTTTCCAAAGTAATTAACGGAATCATACGCAACAGTAATAATTATGATTTAACAGGCAAAAATTCCGTTATATACAACAATTTGAAGATCAGTATGGAATATTTGGATGTAACATATGATAATGAATCTGATTTTTTCTAACATACCCCAAGTAAACCAGAGATCATTGTTTAATATAATATAATTTACCTACTGTTTCCATGTTGTAATGGAGAATATTCTTCATGTAAGAAGGAAGTTCAGTCAGGAACATATTCAAACCAAAGTCCTGTCCAAAATGCGTGGCGATTAACATCCAGATTGGAACAGATGTCAAAACGTTCTTCCAAGGTACTGGCGCTTTCTGCGTATAGGAAAGATGGTATGATTTATAAATACAAATAACCAATTATTAGCTAGATACGAATATATTTCTGCCTTTTCTTTGAGATACATCTATTAAAAAAAAACAGTTATCAGATCCAAAACTCCAGAAAAATAAATGTATTATCTGAATCAGCTAATAAAACTTCCCGCACAAGGGAATAACAAGATAAAAATGCTTACTTCTAGCTTGAGTTGATGATTTTCATGTTTATGTGTGTTTCGGGAACATAATCTTTATAACTATTCTGATATCCTTTTAGTTACATAAGGATAGGGGTTGTATTGTAATTACTACAAAGTACTAATTTAGCATCTCAAAACTGTGCATCTTACTGGATTTCATAGCAAAATAATTATAAATAATGTGATACCCTATGTAATTTTTAATGCTCGTTTACGTCGTAAATAAGTGGGTGAAGCGAAATTTTTTCTTCGCCTTATTTTCATCATTTAAATCATACGTACGCAAAGGTTGAGTAAATTATATTAGAAATATTTCATAGTCTCGACATCCTTACACTCCATGAAACATCTTCCGTTCACTTTTTCCTGATGATTATACGTGTAAACCGTTGATCTGCAAGCAACTCAGTTTTCATTGCAAAATAATCCGTCATAAGATACGTCACTCCTCTTTACATGCTTTCGTAGTCTGTCGAGAATACAGCAACATCCATTACAACATTCCAATTGCACAGAAATACATTAGGCATACATTCAACGACTTGAAAGATATAAACTAACATAACGTTTTTGGACAATATGAAACTTATTAGTCCATCTTGGCTGTTCCATCCTCTAAACTAAAACTATAAAAAAACTAAATTTTAAGAACATTTAAATCCAACCCTCACAATTCACCAATTGGTTAATCTCGGCTGTTCCATTCTATAAACAAATGAAAACTATAAATAAATAAATTTGAAAAAAATAAAGCCATCCCATATCATTCATATACTAATCAAGATTTTTTAAAACTATTAAATTACTGCCTCTACAACATTCACAGGCGACCCATTCCAAAGACCAACTATCTGTTAGAAAAATAAAACTGTCTTAACTGAAGATGACTCCTACCCTGTTAAAATTTATATTTCTATCCTCGAGTCCTATTCTCACAGGTTAACAACTGTTCGATCTGACGAAGAGCACTAGCTCAAAACATCATCTTTCTTTAAATAAAAATATACAAACTTAGCCATTGTTCAACCTATTATTTAATTTATTCTATCCACTCTCTAAATCATGGAATCAGCTATAACTATAACCTCTTTATCATCCACATCTTCATCTGACCGGTTTCTTTTCCCTCCCTCCAACAGTTCCTCATCTGTAGAAGCCAAGAGTTGAAATTTGTTGCTCAATACAACAGGCACATTATAACTCAATTCACTACTATTATCTTTATAGTTTTTGTATTTTCTTGAATGTTATTGTTAGTCAATGTATCACGTGCATGTAAAACTTTAAGCTGCTCATTAAATTCTGCTGTTATTTTCCACAGTCGAAGCCTCTTTTTATCTATTGCTTCTACTTAGATTAGGATAGCCTCCAACATACAAACTATGTAAAATTTGCATAATTTTATTACTAGTGTTCTTCAAAGTACATGCCGGTCTCGAGTTTCCCCCCATTGCACTCGTTACACTTAACAAATTGCGAATGTTTAACTCCTACACTAGTCGTAACTACTGTATTTATATTTTTATCCAGAAAATAAATACTCAATAACACATACCAGTAGCCTATTGTCAACACTGTTACTCTTTAGTCTAATGTTTAAGAGCCAATAATATTATTTTTATTATTAATAATCACACTAAAGTAATGTCTTTAATTTTATAGAATTTAGAAGTTTAGTAAAAGTATCATTAACTAGTCTTTGATGTGTATGTAATGTTAATAATAAAATGTATTTAGACTGATTCATGTTAAAATCTAACTATAATTATACGTTGAGTGGTCAAGCATGACCAGTTGATTAAGGACGCTCGAGATGGATTCGAAAGGTCACGGGTTTAAATCCTTGTACCACCAAATATGCTTGCCCTATTAGCCGTAAATGTGTTATAATGTAATGATTAATCTCATTATTTGTTGGTAAAAGAGAAGCCCAAGAGAACTATAGGCTGGAGTTAATTTAATGGATCTAAGTTCACGTAAACATGTTAAACATTGAAACACTAAGAGACAATAAACTACTTTTTATAGAATGTATCTATAATAATACATATGTAGGTCTATATGTATGTGTGTGACCGCTATAGCTCCGAGAGATAAGAACCTAAAATTGTACACGTATACTAAATGAACCCTGAAGGTGTGCAACAAGGTACTATTGTTCATTTTATCGACGTGCGTGCACGTGCTCATATTTTTAATGAGACAAGCCAGTGAAAATCTACAGAGAAAAGAAATGGATCCCTATATTTCGAATAGAAATCATAAGCAGACAGACACGCATAAGCTGGATACCTATCCTACAGTCACACTGTCACTTTCACTCGTCTGAGTACTGTTCTTACGATTTTCTAAAGTTGATCTTAGGTATTATTTTTCTCAGACGTCACGGAAACAGCTTGTTTACAAGTTACTTGAGGCAGTTCTTATATATTATGTTGAGTTTTGTTTCCTGGGGCTAGTGAACAGCTGATTCCACTGATCTTTCTTTTCGTGTATTCACATCTGTTAGAAGCCCTGCTCTTTGCTTACTACGGTTGAGGTTAAAGTTTTTGTAGGATGATTCTTCTGTTCCAAGTTTATCTCTTCTTTTTTGTTCTCCAACCTCTTAGGAATTATAAATATTCGACGTAAACACATCAGAACGTACTAATATTTTGCCTCAAACGAGCTGTTACATATCCTTTCCAAAAACGATGATTCTTTTGCTGTCATCGAACTACTTACGATAAACCATTAAAAAAAAAGGAAAATAAAGTTCTGATATACTTGTGTTGGCTGTGGTGTCACGTCATTTGCTTGTTAATATGCATATTCAATGTTTTTTTTTTAATATAATATTTTAGCACTTTCTTTAGATGTATATATATACCCTGTAGATGATACATAAGAAAATTATTCTTCAATGTTTATAAAATAATTTGAAATCCAGATATTTCTGGGGTTATACACTATATTCGAATCGGTGTAAAGTTTGCAGCTGATACGCTTCAATGTGTAACACGTCTTCTTAATTTATTTCTCTGAACAAATAAAATATATAATGTTTTTTGTTACCATTTCCAACAGATTTACATACTTTGTCCCCATGCGCTCTGCTCTGATCTCTCTGAATGAAAATAAGTTCTTGTTTGGATATTCTTGGATGGTCTTCTGGGGAATCGAATATTAAAAATATCCAAAATATAAACCATACGATACCGCCCGTACCTGGAACATTCGAAAACATAATAAACTTCTAAAGTGTCAATAACTAACAAAAGCAAAAAATCAAAGATACACAGTCTGAAATAGATATGTAAAAACTGAGTAAACAACTCATGTCTTACATCAAATCAAGGACAGCGTGAATTTTACTCAGTATACGAACCTCAAATGAAATATAATTAAATGTAATGTTATGGAGAGAAAAAAAACACAACTCAAACACAAAATATTCGAAAGTAAAGCACAAAACATGATGTAGGTTTATTACATAATATGCTCTGATGTGTTTTTAGGTACCGGCGGAAGTGAAACCCAAACTGCGTTGGGAACACATTGTCTATTTGGTTTAATTTCAACTTCGTCGGCCTCGTATGCACAGAAGAAAAAAAATAAAAACAAATGTATGAAGGAAAATGGTTACTCATAAAACATAAATAAATAAAATATTAATATTGATTAAACTGTCCCAGAAGTTAGATTCCAGCTTTTAGTATGATGTTTGCACATAAATTGTTTTTTGTCTTGTTTTTGAATTTCGCGCAAAGCTACTCGAGGGCTATCTGCGCCAGCCGTCCCTAATTTTGCAGTGTAAGACTAGAGGGAAGGCAGCTAGTCATCACCACCCACCGCCAACTGTTGGGCTGCTCTTTTACCAACGAATAGTGGGATTGACCGTCACATTATAACGCCCCCACGGCTGGGAGAGCGAGCATGTTTAGCGCGACACGGTTGCGAACCCGCGACCCTCACCCTCAAATTACGTGTCGCACGCCATTTAATACTGAACATTTAATATTATTAAACAAATATATTTTAAAATATTTGAAAAATATTTAATTAAATATTTTAAATTAATTTATAATAAATATAAAGCTATTTATATACATTATAAAATAATTATTTAAGCAATACTATGATATACTAAACTAGTCATCGCCATCCACCGTCAACTCTTAGGCTACTCTTTACCAACGAATAATGGGATGGACCGTCACATTATATCGCTCCTACGGCTGAAAGGGCGAGCATGTTTGGTGTGAAGGGAATTCGAACCCACGGATCACGAGTCGAGTGCCTTAACCACCTGGCTATGCCAGGCCTATTAAAAAAAACAAAAACTTTGCGATTGATACTTTGATAATTCCTAATACGTGGTGCTCAGTCGATAAGAATGCTTTATGTCATTTCTGCATCTTAAATGGTTGTTAACATAATATTTATGACAGTAAAGTAATCTTATTGTTTTAAAACAATAATAAATAAATTTCCCTCAATTTATTTTACATTTTATCATTTTTATCGTAAATTACTCGTGATTTTAGTTTATAAAAACAGTAAAAATATTACCTAATACATAAAAGCCAGCTGGCCATCCACCAAGAAAGTCACTTTCACACAGAATTCCTGTTAGAAGCATTGATACCACTGTTCCTATATCTCCACCAATGAAGACTACGGCAGACAAACGCCTCTGTGAACGAGGTAGCCAGTGTCCTAACATCACGTGCAATGCAGGGTAGCTAGGTCCCTATTATGCGATAAAAGTGTCTCCAGTATCGCTGACAAATAGTCTTTAAACGTGTATTTTGTTGTTTATGTTTATTATACTCTTGCATTATACCATTAAATAGCATTCAACATCCATTATTATTTTGTTTCTTAGTTACTTTAAAACTAACTCTTCGCTATAAGCCAATTAATGAGAAAGTTTTACAATATTTTGTTTTAATAAAAGATATACGAGTTTTATACAAGCACAACCAAAAAGTAAACGAGTATCGAAAACTGGTTTTCAGTCTTTTTAAGTCCGCTGATATTCCGCTGTGCTACTGGGACTAGGGGGAGAGGCGTGGATGAAGTAAAAGCGTTTGATATGAACGAGAAATAAAATATTAAAAACAATGAGATAGATTTCTATCACCCAGGAAAAAAAATCAAATAAAAATGCTATCTTAGTCTGAATATTTAATTTTATGACTCTCTAGAAAATATTTCTCTTGATTTAGTTGAGTTATTTATTTGTTTTTTTGAATTTCGCGCAAAGCTACATGAGAGCTATCTGCGCTAGCTAGAGAAAAGGCAGCTAGTCATCACCACCCACTGTTAGCTCTTGGGCTACTCTTTTACCAACAAATACGTGGAATTGGCCGTAACATTGTAACTCACCCACGGCTGAAAGGGCGAGTATATTAGGGTTAACAGGGATTCGAGCCCGCGACTTTCAGACTTCGAGCTGAGTTCCTTAACCACCTGACCATGCTGGGCCCATTGTGTTATTCTAAATGTAGGAGTATATGTTGATGTAAATATCTCAGGTTTTATTGCGAAACTCATATATGTATTTTTTCACAACTGAAATCAGAGGGTCAGCCTTTAGAACATACGTTTTTATCTTTCTAGTAATTTTTTATAGTGATATATACGTTATCTTTATTCTTTGTGCTTTTTTGTGTCGCAACGGCTGAAAAAGGCAAAAAGTAATTTGAGATTAGGATATTCTAGGCTTGAGTACTTTTATCAGATCTTAATGTCTAAGCCCTGTTTTTAGCTTCAGTGTTTCTTAAAATGTCTTACAGGCGAGTAGTTAGCGTAATTCACAACTGTGTAGGTTCTACTAAGGGAGATATCTCTCCGTACTTGATACATTGTATCTTTCAAATTTTAAACGAAGTGTCTTGAGTTTATGTCTGGTTGATTTTGACCTAGTTTTGATGTAAAAAAACGTTTATTCAATGCTAGGAACTGCTGAAATAAATCAGGTTTTCAACAGAAAGGTATAATGAAAAGAATGTTAAATGAACTTATCTGAAGTTAACTGCAAAGTGTATAACTCCAAAGCTAAACATTTAAGTTTATAATGTGCATAGGGAGTTCAGATCTCTCTTTTATCTGCACAGATTAAACGAAAATAAAAGAAATAATTCAATGATCAGAATAAATCAGCTGCTTAGCAACTTTATAATAAACATTAATAACTTAATGACTCAAGAACTTTCTTAGTATTGCTATAATTCATTGTCTATGCGCTCAGTTGAGCTATGCATACAATAGTAATACCTATAAGTGTTTCAGGTTGACACTTAACATACAAAGAAAAAAATTCTTAAAAGTGTTGTTAACATCGAGAAGTATTTTTGTTGAAAAACTATAACTACTCAATCCAGTTTTTCTTAATTTGAACAGACATTTTTATTGACTAGAAAGAAAGCATTTTTCGCACTCCCCTTAGGGTTGGGGTTTGCGAAAAGTGATTTGAGGTGGTAAGGTGACTGAAATCCATCAGCACATAACAGTAAGAGATAGGAAGAATTGTAGTATCCAAATGACATGTAGGAATCATTTAGAACTAACTTAGTAGATACTGTGTAGTAGTCCGAGTACAATATCGTGTTTGTAAGTTTTCCTTTTTGCTCGTCCTACTACTGATTATCATGACGGTTCAACCTTTTCTACGAAACTGTTAATGAAATCGTTCGTATCTCAGTTGAAAGTTAAAAATAAAAAGGTTATAACAGAAAGATAAAATATTGACAATTACTGAATTAATGATGCTGAAAATGTGGCACTGAACCACTTAATCCTGATATAAGTAATTATTGTCATATATATCTATTTTAATATCGTAGTTACTAAATGATATATTGTATATTACAAAATAACCATGTTAAATAGCTACCAAAATAAAAAAAAGATATAATGGAACTTTTAACAGATGTATTGTAACAAGCGTTCGTGTGTTTTCTTATACCAAAGCCACATCAGGCTTTCTGCTGAATTGTAACAAGCATGAACTGAATTGTTTCCGAGTAAATTTCTTTATTCGAAATGTAAACCTCAAGTTGGCTGCTTGTGTGCTTAACCTACGATTACATAACCTGATAATAAATAAATTTATTTGTAACTTGTACAAAGTCGACCAAAAACGACTACGCCTACCAGCTACAAGTTACTATCTTTTTAAAAAGTTTCAAAGAAGGTTTCTACATTAACCCCTGTAGTTTCTTGTATTGTTTTCAATGACCAGTAGTTTAAAATTCTCCATTACTTCTGTTATAAGACTGGTGGTTGATCATTGGTAACCTTTTCTTTCATCAATGATATGAAGCCTTCTCTTACTTTACTGAAGGTATTCAACACTTATCTATCAGTTTTTTCTTAACCTTTAAATATCGTACTTTTCATGCTTTTGTAGTTGTGGAATAAAATTTATCACGCCAAAAAAGTCTTGCAATCTAGCCACCCTAAAAGCAGGCAATTTTAAGCACTATTTATGCTTTCAATTCATTAAACTTTAATTGAATTGCGATAAACAAACCACACTTAATATGATAAACCATAAACCAAGAGTGACTGAAGAAAGGATAATGAATATGTATATTTTAATCATGGAGCGCTAACAACCCTTTCAGTACACAATGATACTAGCTATAGCAAAATATACAGGAATTTACGAAATGCCAGTTTTATTCACGGAACAGAAATAAGTTGCAGCAAGCCATCATTTTAAAGGACACGAATTTCGGAAAATATATTTCTTAGACAATTGTAATAACTTTAATATCCTTAATTGGTTTACAGTCTAAGAAATTACATGTAATTATAGAGTATGTGTGCAAAAATAACATAAAAAATAGTAATAATTACGGAAAAGTTTTGTCTATGTTTTAACAAATATTCATAAAATCTAATATTACCCCTACTAATCCTTCTAAAATTCGAACTACGATCAAAGCAGCAACATGCACCCTGGTAAGTAGAGGAGTCACGATAGATAACACTGATGTGCTGACTATTGTTATTCCATACACCCATTTAGAACTGTAAATCTCCGCCATCCGTCCTCCAAGGAGCTGAGTCAATACGTAGGTGTAATAAAATGATCCAAGAACGGTTCCTTGAAGCTTTTCATCCCAATCAAATTCTCCTTTCTGGGCAAAGTAAACAAAATACACAGACATATAAGCAATACATCAAATTACAAAGAATGATTCAGCAAAAACAGATATATAAAAGTCATTGCAGTCCTGAAGAACGTTGAAATAGGTTTCTGCTAAAATTTCTAGTCTTCATATTTATCAAATATATTTAGAAAAGCTTCTTATTATTCACGTAATATTTTGTCTTTCATTCAGTTTTTATTAATGGATACCTTTAATAACACATTAAAGGAGATCATATTACGTAATTAATCTTTTATTTTAAATAGCCGACTAACAACTGGTTGAATATGCTATATAAAATACTGCCATTGGTTGAATAAAAAATCTTTATTTTTCAATACAGCTAAAGTCCATAGCTTTAACACTGTCTCGCCGATGGATATGGGTGAAAATTTATATAGACAATGATTAAGTTGTACTCTGTGCTGAGTTAGAAATCATGACCGCAGATAAACTTATTTCCAGAAAATGCACAGTATTTACAGTAAAATACAAATAGTATGTTTAAAAGTGTTTTTATAGAAATAAGAGTATTTGAAATCTTACATATTTATCCTATTTCTTAAAGCATTTTTCTTATCAATTCTTAATGTAAAAGTATTTTAATTAATAACGAAATACATTATTAAGAATAGCAATGAATTTTATTATTAGTGCTCATACAGCATTGCTGAGAATATAATTTTATTTTATTTGTGAAAAAGAAACTTTGGAAGTTATATTTCTAAGATGTTTAAAAATAATGTTATTTAATAACCTCTTAAAGACAAGACAGTATGTAATCCACTACACTGAGCAGAAAAGGTAAAATGTATTAAATTATACGATAACTACAATTAAAGATATATTAAAAAAAATCACATGGACCTGATAAATGGAAGCCTTGTTGTTTTCTGAAGGTAAGAATTAAAAATTATAAATCGGAAAAACGAAACTACATGAAAGATATTCAGAAAATTTACAATACACTTATAAAATACACTTTATATGAATGCTTCTTAGGACTAAAGGTTTGATAAAATGTACAACAAAGAAAAATAACAGATTTAGAAAAAAATACAACTTTAGTATCAGTTATGCTCTTTTTAAGGTATAATTATTAATGTACACTATATTTCAATTTATATAATATCGATGGTAAAATTAAAAGTCATACATCAAAGATGTTTAACATTTATATTATGATATGACGTTAAGAAATTAAGTATTTTTCGAACAGTATAATAAATGCATAATAAATAGTCTATTCTTGCAATGTTTCCTGGCATGTTAAGCTCCAAGGTATTAAGTAGAGGACTGTGAAATTTACAAAATTTGCTGTTACAAAGTATCTGTTGGAAAAAATGTACAATAAAGTAGTTTATATTTTTACTATTGACAATCGCTTTTAATAAAATTATACAGCATTAGTTTACAATAAAAAATTAAAAATGAACAAATATGCAATTGTTTTGATGGTGTTACCTAAAAATCAAATGATTTCATTGTTCATGATGTCTTATTTTAAGCAGACATGTGTCATCACATTTGGCTCATCGGTAAGTCTGTAAACTTGTGATGTTAAAATTGGATTTTCATATCGTCAATGAAGAACAAAGATAGCCCATTCTGTAGCTTTGTTTTTAACAACAATCAAACAATTTAGGCATATTTGCAAATTATTTATCAAATTTGGTAGTTAAAAAAAAATGTTTTAAATTTGTTTAGTTTGCCTAATGCCTTGTTTTTCCCATAACTCATCGGAAGAAAAGTTATTTCTGTTTTAAAAGTAATATTTCATTTCACTGTTATTTATATAAGTGCATTTACTGATTACATTGATTGGAATGTAGTAAAGAACTTCTTACTGTTTTTGTGTGATACGATGGTTGAACTAGGACAATTAAATTTTGTATACAAACAAATATAGGAAACGGAATCATATATTCAAATTAAATATAATTTTTGTGTATCTAAATATTTTACAGAATAGAAAGAAATAGATAAATAGATTTGTTTTAGTTACATGATAAAACATTACATTAAAAAGCAAATTCGTAAAGTACTATCATCTTCTAAAAAATCCTTGATTTTACAAATCATAAAATAGCTTCAATTAAAACATTTGCCACAATGGTGCAGTATGATACACATTTAAGGTATTAGGCAAAAAGAAGTAGTATCACAAAAACAGGACTAAGTAAAGTTGCTGTTCAGAAATTAAAAACAAAACAGAACAGAATTACCAAAAACAGAATTTCAAGAAAGATCTTAATAGTTTGGCAAAAATAGCTCTAGTAGTTTTTATCAAAATTATTTTTCATCTGCATTTGCTACATCAATGTTATTTTAATTTTTAATATCAGTATTCAGATTGTTAACATATGATGTACATTTTTCATTGACTGATTTAATAATTTGCGTGGATAATGAAATAGTGATGTTTGTAAGTTTTATAAGGAATTTAATTACTAATTATTTCATGTCAATAGATAGTGACATTTCTAAACAAATCAAATAAAAATAGTCCTTTAGTAACACAACGGTAAATCTGACGTCTTTTAACACCAACAATCAGGTTCTGATACTCATGATAAATGTAGCACATATTGTTCACATATACATTCGTGCTCAATTACAACTAACCACATAAAACAAAATATATTTCCTTTAATGTATTTATTTGAGCCGAAGGTACATTATATTTATAAAAATTAATTAAAAGTAATATTATGATATATTGAAACTTGAATGCAATCACTGTAACAATGAATGTTGAAACTAACACATTCATTTGATACCTTTACACTTTGAAATTTATTGTCCTTACCTTTTTGCAATCAAAACGCCTATTCCTTAAATTTACAGTTTGGAATATCCCCCAAATACCACATAAAGCACAAAGAGACCCACCTTGATAGTTTCTGTAGAATTGTCAACTTCTGGGAAGGGACATTCGTCGATCAGGGTGACATTGTTGTCATTTATTGAGCTGTTCACCATTGCCACTATAGCTATGTTTAAAGTTACTCGAAGTGCATGTAAGTAAAAAAATCCCCCAAATCCCATCAAGGTAAACACATATCGTGCTGGGATAAAATGTAAATATCCTACAGAATAGAAAGAAAGAAATGTTTTATTTCGAAGTTTCCGTATGTTTATTGCGTAGATATAAATGCAAACATTGTGAGAATTCTATTAAAGTGTTATATATATATATATATAGTTGGAAGTACTTTCTTATTTATGTTATTGATTGAAGAGATAAGTAAGCGTAAGGCTTGATCAAAACGACTAGTTTTTTAAAAGCTACAAGAGTTTGCTTTTATTTAAATTATAATGCTTATTTTTACCGTTTGTAATCAAAAAATTGTAGTAAACGTACTCATTCATAAGAAATAATAAGAAATCTACCTAATTAACAGGATATTTTAACATGAAAATACACTACCTTACATTATATTACATCCAGTGAAGTTAAAAACTAATAGTAACAATAATAATAATAATATCAACTTTTATCTCACAAACTTAATTAAGGAACGTGATATTTTACGCATAAAAATGAATGAATAAACATACGTATAAAGATTTCTTGAAAATAAGAAAACTTTATAAAAAGACCTTGAATAAAATCATTTATTTACAGCTACTATTATATTATCATTATATTATATTAGCATTATGTTATATAATGTATATTTTACTTATATTTATATAAGTGTAGCAGTTAACTAGACCAACGACAATGTATTAATAAAATGTTCGCTGTAATATAGGTGATATAGTAGTTGAACTAGGACAATGTAAAACTGAACCTACTGGAAATTGAGAAGCATTTTTGTAACTGAATATTTATATTAAACTTTATATTTTCAAATGAAAATGTTTGTCAGCAAAATAATTTAAAATAAGTATATGTTTGCTTTACATTTTTTGCATATTATCCTCCTTTCCTTTTTCAAATATTTCCTTTTCAAAAATCATAATTTTAACGTAATAGATAGATTAAAAACAAGTATTTAATAATTCTTACGTTTCAACAAGATAAGCAATAGGCTACTCATAGATTTCTTCTGAATTATTGTACTTAAACATCCTAATAATATGGCTATCCACAATCCTGAAACATTTTAAACAATTTGCAAATAAACTAGCGATAATTAACTTAAATTAAAGTAAATATTCGTTACCTAACACACCTTTATAGTTTGACTTCTCAGAACAAAGCTCTTGTTCCTCACTTGTTAAAATTTCTTCATCGTCATCAGTTATCTCCTCATTCTGAGAAGAAGACATTGCAAGCTTGTCAGGATCGTTGTCCTATATTGGTCATTTAAAATGAATTTTTAGTTTTACGTAAAATAGCCCCTAGATACAGGTAGTATAGATAAAGATTTACCTTTTGTTTAATAAAATTTACGTATAGACTATTTTATGGGCTTTATCGCCGCTATTTTTCCTTTGTATAAACACACAAACATGCACACTTCAATACATATATATATATATATGTATGCATTGAAATTTAGACACAGAATGAAATATATCCAACACAAAAGTTGTGATGTAAAATAACAGCACTTCGTTTCCTGGTAATGTAGCTGGTTTATATTCACTAATTTCTTCAAAGAGTAGCAAAATCCCTCAAACTGCGAATACAGTATCACTGTTTTCATAAAAATTGTCAAGCCATATTTTACACCTGTCATTACACAAATAATCCATTTACTCATGAGCTCCCTTATCACACGTCTAGTTAAATACATATACAGGGTCAGGTAACAAATTTGTCAACCTTATCTGTAGCTTACAATATCGCCTGAATCAAAGTATCATAAATGTATTGAAAGGGAAATTATGTATAAATACGCCTCTGGTAATGATATTTACTGATAAGTGAACTATAAAGGCAATCAAACTGTGGAAAATGGTAAACAGGACGAAATGTTATAATATAAAATTCGTGGCATTAGCCCTGAAACGGATGATAGGAATTGTAAAAGAATTGTCATCATTTGTGCACAGATTTCGTTTTCTATTATAAAGTATTCAAAACAACAATACTCAGTTAAGGAGAAACAGTTCTCAACTGTACCTGACCTTCCCCAGTCGTACACTACAACCTAAATACAGGCTCAAACACATACAAGCGGGGCTTCACATGTCACCACAGGAGAAAGTGTTTATTAAAGGATATGGGTCTCTCTTAGGGTAGTTATAATAGCTAGTGGCGATAATGGAGGAGATTGTTGGTACATCAGTAAATCATAAGATGGTTCTTAAATCCCTTACCTGAACACAATATATTTTTGTTAGTTAATGAATAAAATTCTGTAATTCGATTGGGTAGTGAAATTTTATTGCAATCTCTTATTGTACTACCTTGGAATTTCTTTCCTTATTACAATATTTCTCAATAATTTTTCCCCAAATACTCCCAGACCAAGCCATAATGGGCCGTTGCGAAATAATTACAGATTCATGGCTCGATGCAATAATTATTTTCTTTGTAAATATCGTTAATAGCATTACAATTTATAGCTTGTAAGCTATAATGTAGCTACTGACAAAGAGTATACGAATAATTGTTTGGCTCTTAATCTTTCTGAATATATATAGTTGTAATGGATATAAATTCTGTTATATCCAAAGATGGATATATAGCCACTACCCAAACAAAAACACCAGACTCAATCAACGTACTAGAAAAGACCATATCGTAAGACATTATATAACAACTACTGGGATATAATCAATTAAAAAAATTAAGGGTTGAACCAAACTCTCCTTCATCGTAACGGGTATTTAAAAAAAAATTCTTCCATGTAAAAATTATATTCTAATAGTACTAAAATGTATATGTAAATTATAGAAAGAAACCTATTTTTGATATATGTATTTAAGCAGCGTGTAGTGTCAATTTTGTTAAGGCTCTTTTTCTCAGTAATTCAGCAAGTTTTATAAGAATATGCTTTTTTTATTTTTAGCAGTGGATAACATATAGCCACTATTTATATATATTAATATAATATATTAACCTCATCTAGGTTAACAAAAGAAACGTGAACACCATTGTTCGAATGGACTAGACCGCATCTTGTATAAAATATCAAACATTTTGAAATGCGATAGTGTCGAATGTATTTGGATATATGTCTAACTGCTTTGTGTTTTTTGTTCCAATGACAAACAATTACGATATTTAAATGTCAACATCACAGTGCATCAATGAATCCCTAAGACAATGTAAATAAAAGTTTAATTTGAACAATTTTATTTACGTAAATGTCATAAATCCGATAAATTATAAAATGACTGTTTGCCTAAACATATAGTTAGAATCCCGTTTATTTTATAATTTTAAGCCTGAAATAGTTTACTTGAAAAGCAAACCTTCAGTTGAAATTCATTGGATATTTTAACTGATAGTGGCAATTCTGTTGATACTGGCCTTCAAGCTAGTCGTATATAACAGTATTTCTAACAGTGGCAACATCCATTTTGATGTCTAATAGAGGAGTTTATCCAAATATAGTACATTGCATATTGTGACATTGGTCCTTTTAAGTAATATTCTAATATAACTTACTTTCCACCTTCGGCAAATATATTTAACGATGAAAATCAATCATCAAATATTTTATTTTTTGTCATATAAGGTAGGACCTCTAGTTTTAATCAAATATTTTCAACATTCTTTTCAAACTAGCTTTCCAATAATATATCTTCTCTATTGCTTAACAGATTTGAATTAATAATTAAGTAGATGAAGTATCACAAAACAAAAGTACAGAATGTTAAAGATATCTGGTTTTGTTTCATTACAATTCTTAAAAAAAGCTTAACAGGTTTTAATAAGCTTTTATCAATAAAATATACTAATTTTAATCTACTTTTCAAAATCTATGTATAATTACTTAGTTTTCCGCATATAACATTTTTCAACATAAAAATGGCAGTAGTTTCTGTCTAGGTATTTGACTTTCTATTTATTCATAGCAGTAAACACACCATCAAATTTAATTTCAAAATTCAGATTATATATACATATATGAAGAACTTCACTCAAAAGTTTATCTATATAAGACATTATATGAATGAAAGAAATGAAATGAAAGAAGGTATTATTTAGCAATGGTGATAGATTCTGAATAGAAGTCGGGAGAAACCAGATATATTCAACAGTGATGAAGCACTGAATAAAAAACCTCCCCCTGAATTATACAAGTTTCATGATGATGATGAAGCATAGCTGTTTATAAGACTGGTAAACAGATATGGCTATAAAAGTCAAACAAGTTATTTTCAAAAATAACAATTGCTATGAATAACATTCCAAACCATTAATGGCGATTTTGAAAATATACCCATACAAATTTATAAACTTGTTTTATCGTACTTTATGAACAAAAACTAGAAATTTGGCATTTGAATAATTTTTGACAGACCAAGAAATACAAACACTTTTTCAAAACTTAGGAAAAGCCTACGTTTTATAAGTATTTTAAAAGCAACATTAAAAGTATCCCTTTGAAGAGGAAAGCACCCGATTTTCCAAACTATTGGACCGAGAGTTGTATAACATATTGTGCTGGAATTAGATACCAACAAAATTCACAAGATATAACAACAATAATAAATAATAAGTCTGAATTGCTAAACAAATATAAATGTTCAATAAGTAATTTTCATTTAAGGTCTACAGGTCTACATTTATTTTTAAATTCTTTTTTTACTTGATTTATATAAATTACGGAGAAATTTCAAATTCTGAACTTTACCTTGTGACACATATCAATAAAACAACGAAGTTTGTTTGTTTTGGAATTTTGCGCAAAGTTACATAAGGGCTATCTGCGCTAACCGTCATTAATTTGGCAGTGTAAGACAAGAGGTAAGGCAGCTAGTCATCACCACCCACCGCCAACTCTTTGGCTACTCTTTTACCAACGAATAGTAGGATTGACCGTGACTTTATAACGCCTCCACGGCTGAAAGGATGAGCGTGTTTGGTGCGATTGGGATTCAAACCCGCCATCATCAGATTACGAGTCAAACACCTTAACCAACCTGGCCATACCGGGCCTAAACAACGAAGTTGAACTGCTTATTTTCACCATGCTATACAACAAGATCATTTTATTTATCAAGAAATAACGAGTGATTGGACTATAGTAGGTGATATAATGTTTATTTTTCATAAAATGTCTTAAATATTCAGAAATAGTCTACATTAAATATTTAATTGCGTTTGTCTATTTTTTCTCTATACATTTTGCAAGTGCCACGTATTACGATATGATTTCGGACGAGTCTCCGATTTATTATGTTACGTATGCTAGGATATTACCATTTCAAATAACCGGAAATTTGTTGCTGTTTGGCGTTTTATGTCGTAAAGCAACTAGGCTATCTGCGTCAAATTACGGGCAAAAAACTAAAAATAAAGTAAAATTATTAAAATTCGTAAAGTGGAATCGAGTTAAAAACCAAAGTGTAATTTATGAATTTGAAGCTAAAATAGCGTTAAAAAGACGAATTTCTTAAAACATTAGAAACATTTGTCAGGTGTCACCACCGCCAATGACACTGTCTATTGTCAGAGGTAAACCTGTGAACAAAACATGTCTAAAATGGTGCTGTCGTTTAGAGTCATAATGACAGCATGATAATAAAATGTGGACTATTATCACTTGGGTGTCACAAAGACCACATATTGGTGGATCAGTCCCAGATAAACTAAAATGATGACCAATGCATACTCTAGTTAGGATAACTACCTTCTTCCAATCATTATAAAAACAATAAGGCCAAAGTCCAATAAATGGATTTATCTGGAAAAGCTTGTTATTACATTGCTCACTCCAAGGCAACTACCAATAGGATCACAGTCTATGTATGGAACAGGCATGACAATAATAGTGTCAGAACAGACAGACTTAGCTGCAGTGTCAGCGAGCTTGTTTTCACGAATACCAATATAACCTGTTATCCAGGATAGAAGTAGACGTTAGAGATAAATGGCCCAGTCTATTTTGGATATCGGCGAGAACAGAACGAGAACTAACTTGAAGTGATTCCATGACCAGTAGAAAATTAAGTGAGTTGGTATAAATTGAGCAGTTCATGTACTACACAGCTCCTATGTGATCCAGGGCATGGGAAATGACATACAATTTGGCAGTGAACATAAAAAATGTACAAAGGATCCTATGTGCAATTTCTGAACCACGAAAAACCGTGGCAGAGCCCACAGAGTCACGTGATTTCGAACCATCCGTATAAATGGGAATGGAGGGATGGCTTGAAAGATGTTCGGAAAATAGAAGATGTTACTTTCAATTGAGAGCATTAGCATTTCTAAGATGACTCAAAGAAAGGTGACATCTGGAGATGGTAAGAAGCCATGGTGGGATGGGCTTACCAGTCGATACACTAATGTCATTCAAGGACAGACCCAGTTCATCCAACTGGATACGAAGGCTAAAAGAAGCAACAACAGACAATCGGTTCTGAAAAAACATAGTTCACTGAGGAAGGAAAATATTACTCCAGATGGAATCATTTGATAAGGATCGATGTTTGAAGCATACAATAAAGACAGTTGCAAATTTCAGAGGTAAGATTATGTTCATGAAACTGTGTACAAATTCTGGACAAAGGAAGTGCGGAAAGCCCCGATGCAGAGCTCTGAAGTACCTGATGATGAACGGGGTCCAGAATCTTTAAGAATGAAGTTCTGGCTGAGCCATAAGAGATCTGTTCAAAAAATACGCGGACTGTTTGAATTACGTAGCTCCATTTGGTTCCAGGGGAATCCGTTTGGTGTCGCTAGGTTCGCACAGTTCAGCTGATTACGACGCTATTTTTTGATTGCAGATATCTTCATTTGTGTATTAGCAATGATGGGAGAGAGTTGTCCAGTAATGTTATTTATATTTATACTGAAAAGTGTCACACTCAAGACACATACCTGGGGACTCTATGTTCGTGTAGGAAAGAATAGGAAAGTGTCGACCCCACACAAATTTAGAATCGTTGACCAACTAAAAGATAAAATAGGCAAATGGCCAGATAAGTAGAAATCTCGCCAAATTCCATTCATCCACGTAATATTGCAAGCATTCTCAATGTCAAAGAATACTGACTCAAGATGTTATTAGTTGAGAAAGGCTTTTCTGATCGATGATTTGAATCGAATCATGTGGTATACAGTGGAGCACTGTCGTCAGAGCCAACTTTGGGTGTACGAGAAGCGGTTGCTTGATTTGAAGAGCCAAAGAAGACGAGCATTAACCATCCTGTTTGAGATCTTACAGAAACCGTTTGTTAAAGCAATTAAACAATAGCTTGAATAAATCCTGCAATTCTTTCAACAATTACAATAGGTTAGACAATAATTTGGACCCAAGCATCAAGAAAAGCATTCTCCTCTCAGATCTGGTTAAAAACCACCAGAATAATAGTAAATAAAACAGGCGAGAGATGGCGCAGCATTTCTTAGTGTAGATAATCAGATCCGACCAATATACTGCCAGACTGATGAAGACCAAGTTTTAGTTTCTCCAGTGTTAAGTGGCAATTATGGTCATAGACATGATCTGCCTGAAAGGAAAGAGGTGATAACTCTGCCCGAGTCTTGGTGGTTAAAGATGTGGCGGATAAGGCAAAAGTACTAGATACCTGGCAAAAGTTATCGCCGAGAGTAGTATTGGCGATGCTTTCGTCATCAACAACTTCATGGCCATCGGAAATCAAGATCAAAGTGGGAACAGAAGTATACTGCCCATTGACCTTCCGAATCTCGTCCTATATGACTTCGGAACTGGAAGAGATACTTGTTGTGAATTTATTTCAAGATACAATCTGGCTTTAATATTTTTCCTGTCAAACATTTGCACGGGCGTGCTTAAAGGCGATGTGGTTTTAAAATGTGAGATACCTATGAAAGATATTCCAGGTACGTTTTTGAGCCTTTCGTACCATATAGTAGACAGGATTCCTCCATGAATGAGGGTACTGTGGAAAACGTGTGGAGGATTACATTGAGCAGCTGCCTGAATAATAAGTTTGTCACTGCTGCCATGTAGTAGTTTATTGGTGGCATATAGATGATGGTAGGATCAAATTCCCAGAGAGCAGTAAGAGAGGGTCAGTTGACTTGGTTCAGCTACTACCGGGGCACAATCAAGTCCAGTCTTTGTCAAAATGATAGAAAAATGATCATTTCCCCTTAGGTTACTTTCAACCCTCCATGAAAGTGAGAGAAATGTAAAGGGGAGTAGACTGAGAGGTAAATCGCAGTAAAAGACTGACAAGGTGCATGAAAATAAGTATAAACACTAGTACTGAAAAAAGAAGGTAGTGATCTGAGAGTATACACTCTACGGAGCGAACCTCTTCACATCTATATCAGCACCTCCCCAGAGGGTATTATGTCAGTTAAAGTTCCCCATGTTTAGAATTTAGAGGACAGCTGTTCAATAAAAGCATAAGAAAGGTCTGATTGATCGCAGTTCTTTCCAGGAGACAGGTAGAGAGAACAAACAGTGAGGTACGACCCAAAGAAACACAGATGGCTGTGTCCTCCAAGGTTATGTCAAGTGACAAAGAAAGGGCGGGCACATGCTGAAAGATCAGAAGTGCCACCCATCCATGCACTTGTCCATCACACAACCTGTCATTTCTGTACAAAAAAACTGCTGAAAGATGAGTGCTTCAGAAATGTTTCCTATAAGGAAAGACATGGAGGATCGAAAAAATAAATCAGTGCTTTGATGTCATCTAGATTATAATACAAGCTTCAACAGTTCTAGTAGCAAAGTGACTAGTTTTACTTATGCATAAGCGAATTGGATGAAGAGCCCTTCTGTTTTTAAATACTTCTTTTTCTTTATTCTCTTCATCAGAAGGTGGTCTATCAACCTCTATGGATCCTGTCCTGGATTGAGTGAGTAGATCTGTGTTATTGGGAGAAAATTCCAGTTACTGAGGGCGTTAATAAATAATCGTTCTGCATCTCTGGACAAAAGAAGATGAATCCGAGGAAACACCAGTACCCGGAGCCACTAGAAGGAGCAAGAGGGACATTGATGAGAGTAGGCGTTTCCTCATCAACTCTTTTAATCATGGAGGGCAAAAGAATCTTTAGTTGATTTGAAAATGACTATTGAAGAAACAAAATATCTGTATGCACTCCCACTTTAGTAGTTGCAGTGGAATGGAGTGCATCAACATATATCCGTGATGGAGTGGAGAACAATAATTTTTGAGCCTCTGAGGAGTAAATATTGTTTACAGTCTTCAAACGTTGTATCTCTTTCTTCTCCATTAACTTAGAGCAAGAAAAAAGTACAAGGGGTATGAACTACTATAGTTGGAACAGTGTGGTTCAAATTGAAATTCGTAGGCGTCATGGTCTTTGCCACCCACAACGAGTACATGTTAAAGATCCACGACAAGATAATATCCGTATGTCCGAATCGCTGGCATTGAAAACATTTGAGAGGGTTTGGAATGTATTGTTTAATCTTATAATTTAAGTATCCTAATTTGACAATGGCAGGTAAACGTCAAAATAATTACATTTGTAGGTAGCATTATTCCATCTTTGCGATTGGAGATTTAGCGCACTGCAAAAATGCATTGGCTGGAGAAATCAGCTGAAATCTCTAACTAGGGAATTTACTTTAAATTTTTCTCAACTATAACTTCTCTGAATAATTCGAAGTTGCATGAGGAGTAACCTTAATAGGTATACCTCAGATGCTCCTCGAATTCAGGAAGAGTTTATTCTGTTGTTTTGAAGAATTTTCCATCAAAATGTTTCCACATTTTAAATTCTTTACTGACTTGAGGGAACCATTAACCCCCTCTAATCCCTTTTCAACAACAACAACAAAAAACATTTGCATTAAGAATTTTTCGGTTAAGGAATACATAGTTAGAAATGGAGGTACAGAATCTGACTGTAAAAGTGACTGTACAGTATAGTGGTCCATGTGTGGTCATTATCCAATAAACTGTTAATTATCATTTTTTTACTTTTTTCTTGGATGGAGATATAGAAAATAGAGGGAATGCATCTGAGTGCTTACTGTCTCTGCCCACCATGGAGCCCTAAGAGGGGACTCACTACGATGCCAAGCAACGATATTTCAGCAATACAAGGGTTTTATGAGCACTATACTCAAAGACCAGCACAAGATATAATGTGCACAACACCCGTTACGAGCGTTCACCACTGATACAAGGTGGATTAATCATTAGACCCTGTTGGGGTACCTCAAAGCCTCATATCTACACGATTTCAAGGCTAAAGTGGTGCGCTAGAGTTGGAATACTCAACCACTAGAATCATCTCTTTCCCTTCATATCCAATCTAGAATTCAATATTTGATCGATGGTCAAGATCAAAAACGAGCAAATAAATTATTTGTTGATGTTGTTATGCCTGGCAATAGCTAACGACGTCTTTCTCGACTAGCCTTAAATCGGTTTAAAATTTACTCCTTCCCACAAAGATATTTAATATCTTCGTAGAAACAATGAGATTTATAGTAATTCACTGAATTAAACGGTTTGTAATGTTCGAAAATTTTAATATTCTTAGTCAAATTTGTAATTTACCGATTAACAGACGTTAATAACAAATTTAATTTCCAAGGTTTATAGAGTTTCGACCGTAGCTATCAAATAATATTCTACCTACATCGTTTAGCCGCTTTTTTATAGGAATCACGTGAGTTTGTAGAACCTTCAATGATACCCTCGTGCGCTTTAGTCAAACAAGTAGTGCTGGTCTTTACACTTTAAACAATTCTATACAAATTTAGATATAAGTGAAGAACTGTAAATTCGTTACATAAGGCTGTGTGTAAAAGAAATATTGGTCTTTATGCAAATGATAACCATCTGGATAACTTTGAAAGTTAAATTGAGTAAATGCTTACACGTCAATGTAATAGATTCCTTTTGCAACATGAGACGAAGTGAAAGTGGTCCATTATATTGAAACTAATTCTAAAGGAATTAAACATAATTAAAATGTCCCAAATGAATCGGTTTGAACTAAATTATAGCGGTTTATACTTGTTCAAACTGGATAGAACTGGTTTGTGCTGGTTTTCAACAGGATCGAAACAGTTTAATCTGGTTCAAATCGACTGTATCCGGTTTTGGGTGGTTCAGATAGGACCAAAACCCTTCCAGCTGTTTAATGCTGACCTGTATCAGATTCAACTAGTTTAGGACCGGTTTAATTTAGAATGACTATGGACAAGTTAAAAGTAGTTTGACCTATGTTATCTTCTCATGACATAGGCAGTTATTATCTACTTCCTGATTTACAACATATCGAGTAAAGTATCAAGCTTTATTTCATCAATAAACTTGTCTCTGATGTTATTATTAGGTTCAGAATAAATTATTTTGACATATATGGAAATTCCTAGGTATAATAAAGACAGCATCAGTTATGGGATATTATTACTTATAACAAGCTATGCTGTAAATGTTCGATCTGAAATAATCAAACTATTAGATTACAGTAAAGGTTCAGTGAGATATAAGAATTACTGCAATCAGATTATGTAGAAACAATGAAATTTCATTACTAGAAAATAAAGAAATTTTTGTGTAGTCAGTCAAACCTTGTAGGGTTAAGTAAGCACAGTATCTTAATTTCTCACTCGTGCAAAATAACTGAGTGTCAGAATGTAAAGTTACACAATCCTTTTCAAACATGTGGTCAGCGTACGGTCAGTTACCTCTTTCTTTCTTTGTGTACCTAACGATGACCGAAGAAGGTCAAAACGTTGTTCGCTCTTCTACATAAAAAGAAATTACACCCAAACGAGCCGTTTTTACATGTATATATTTCTCTACAAGTGGATTTTCTCGACATTACTAAATACAACATAGTCAAAGTAGTTATATCTGTGTTTATCAAGAACCTTTAGACTTATACAATGAGTGTGGCCAAGGTTTTTATTGAACCAAAGACAAATAGGTTAAAAAAAATTGCGTACTTACTAGTATCAGGTAACAGATAATAAACGTTTGTACCTAAGTAACGTAACATGTCAGTATTTTTACTTTTCACATGGAGCAGATATAAATGAAAATAACATAAGGTTATATAATTTTGCGACATGGCGCCTTATCCCCCATATGTTCTAGTTTGCATTTGCGTTAAACAACCCTTAAAGCACTGAAAAATTTATAGTAACTTGTCTAAAAAATCTTATCTTGTATAAAATATATCAGTTGCGTCACTGTAATATTTTAGTATTTTTTAATACAATAAGTTGCGCGAAATTTGAACAAACATTTTATGTGCTTATACCTTACAGGACGTTTTTAATCAGAGAAAAACTCTGCCAGTATTAGAAGCTAACAAATTTTAAATATTTTACGAGCATTTGCATATACAATTATGTGAAGCTGTTTATGTCGATATATCCTTTCCGATCAGTAACGATTAGGAAATATGTTTTATCAG
This sequence comes from Carcinoscorpius rotundicauda, assembly GCA_011833715.1. NCBI lineage: Eukaryota > Metazoa > Arthropoda > Merostomata > Xiphosura > Limulidae > Carcinoscorpius > Carcinoscorpius rotundicauda. The sequence continues at coordinate 43,685,360 of CM022391.1, read as the reverse complement.
TGATGAAAGATCAGAGACATGACTATTATAGACGTTAAAAAAGTGATTTAATCTATACTTTTCGGTATAGTTTGTTCCAATTATTGTTGGTGATATTTTCTGAATAAAATTTTCCTGGTAATATTCATAGAAATAAAACTTTTACTCACCAAAACTCGGATTTTTCATAACTAAAAAAAATAAATTCTCAGGATATATTTTGATTTCTAACTCAATGCAGTCAATATTGCATCTATCAATAAATAACACAATTCTCATCAACTAAGTATTTATACGGGATTCATAGGTGTGATAAGAAGTCTATTGTGATAAACTACAGAACAAAGGTGATATGTCCGATCATATGATACGGCATATAATAAAGGGCGTATTCCAAGTGTAAGATAAAATTACACTAAAACCTTTGCAAAACAACTAGCCTGACACTTGACAAATGAATAATGTCGCATTATAACCAGAAGTTGGAAGTGTATGATGATGATGAGGACAGAACTTCCGCCAACGATCAACAAAAATTGCTTTTGCAGAAGTCAGTCTTCAGACGTATTGGTAAGTTACATATACGTATCAAAATTTATGTTTATTCAATTTCGCTACATAATTCTTTAACAAGGTGTAAACTACATACAAAGTTTTTTATGTTTACATTAACTGGTGTGGAATGTATATTCAATAATATTTTATTATATGATAGTTATACATATAAATTAATGTAAGTCTTATATATAATGTACGTTTTAACACATAAAACACGTTTCCACATTTATGTATTATGACAAACAATGATCAACTAATGAAATACCTTTTCTATATAAAAAATGCAATAATTAAATAAATAAAAATACAACATATTAGAGAGACGCCACCTATTACGTTTTTTTTTCTCAGATTTAATAATGCAGCTGCAGTTTACCACATGTTTATGCTTGTTAAATCAATAATTTCTAGTACTTACTTTCAAATAAATTCTCAAAACAATATTTATTGTTATGAGAAATATACTTTTAAGTATTCGATATTCACCTTACCAGCAAGCATTTCAAATACGTAGAGTTTGGAAAAATTAGTTTAGTAAATACGTACTTTAAAGAAAATTAAAATTGTACTATTATTTTGCGATCGTTATTATTTTCAGTTTTGTAAAATAGATAACTTATTCCTCTTCCTCTCTTTCAGAATTTCAGTCCTTTTTCCCAACACGATATGTTCTTGCTCTAATGGGTTTTCTTGGTTTTTTTAACCTTTACGCTCTTCGTGTAGTATTGAATGTCGCTATAGTAGCCATGGTAAACAGTTCAAAAGTAGATAAAAATGTTACCATCACTTCTGAATGCCAATTATCTAAAAATGAGAACTCTACAAATGCTGAAAAGGTTTGTTATTTTGTGCATATCTTATTAATATTTAGTTATAAATACAGTTTTTGTAACACACGTGCTTGCTAGAAAGACACAAAAATATAATTAAGTTTTAAGATTTGCTGGATAGGTAATAGTGGCTTTTAAATATATTAATGAACTATATAAATTCCCACGCTATTCAAACTACACGGTGATCGCTAGAAAAGCGGAAAATTTGAGGGACAGATGAGATCATGAATAAAATGCGTGCTTACTCATTTCCATTTTGATTTCTTTACATCATGAATAAAACGCATGATTTTAATAATTTTGAGCATCTATGAGTGTAATATAACATATGCATTTAAAAAACTTTGTAAAAATAAATAGCTGTTTGACAAATTTTCCGCTTTTCTAGTGACCACCCTGTATTACCGTCTAAAGTCATATGAATCTCGCTAAAAGCTTAGTGAAATTTAAATAAAGAGAAGTGAGCGCTCGAGAACTAAAACTAGATTCTGTTAACTATTCCGTTGAGAAAAGGAAGAGTTACAAAAATAACAAGGTTCCTCAGCAAACTCTATGAAAATAGATAGGAAATATTCCTAAATTCTCCAACGCAGTACGACTGATCAGTTATCTGTCCTGAAAACCCCTCATAATCTTTGTAATGCCGCACAGAAAAAAAATCTTGGAGAAAATGTAAAACAAATATGCTATAACAAGGGTTCTTTTTATCGAATTAAATGTATTTAATGTTTAGCCAGTTCGTAAACAGTCAGCCAACAGAAACACATTTGTGAACATCAACGTATTATAAAACTACGGTACTGTATATCACAGTAACTCGCCTGAGACTTATTAACTTTAGCAATAAATATGATATTAGTAAAAACAAAGTAAAATATTGGTGTATAGCAGTGAGAATACTTAGATACAGACCACTATTTGTATCATAACTCATATTAAAGTTAGTCTTAATATTTTCCTATTACTGTGTACACTCTTGCGCTACTTTAAGAGAATAATGAGAATGACCATTTAACTATAACGCCATGTATGAAAGACGTTCTTATTCTATGATGAGATTCAAACCTGCAATCTACAAGTTGATTACCTTAGTCATCAGACCATGTTAAGCTCTAACAAAGCGGAAATAAAGTGTAAGACTAAGGGCAGAGAAGTATGTAGTCTCGTGGAAAACTGCCATTTATTAACACATTGGAAAAAAAACAGCATATATACAAAAATTATTAGTGGTACCTTCACCGTTTAAACCCCGCAAAAGTGAAATGCATGTTAAAATTTTCTATAGTGCAATATTATCCAGTTACCTAATATATACTACAGGAATAATTACTATAAATATTAAAAAAGATTGCATTTAATAATGATTATGCAATATTATGAGTATCGGACAAACCACAAAAAAAATCACTCTGTCTTAGTTGAGCATCCTTGGTGTTAGCGGTGTATTCGGACCTTATCAGTACTAAACCAATATTTTTAAACATTTCTTTTCAATATACCTCCTTCTGTTTTGACTCAACATATCGCATTAGCTCAACATTAGCTCTTTTTGAATCACTTAGATGTCATCGGCTTCTTTTGTTTTTTCCCTTCAACCAATTGAAATGCTTATCCGAAATACATGAATTTAAGACGGAAGTATGCCTACGGTCTTACAATGATAAAATTCTAGGTTCTATTTCTCGCGGTGGACACAGCAGATAACCCAATGTCGTTTTGATTTAAAACAAACAAACTAAAAGTGTACTTCTTAACCATTCATCACTTCGCTCAACTTAGTCACAATGGTATGTCTGCAGAGCTATACCGCTATAAACCGAGTTTCAATAGACATAGTGGACGAAATATAAATATCCCCTTGGGTAGCTTTGTTTTTGTTGTTTTGAATTAAGCACAAAGCTACACAATGGGCTATCTGTGTTCTAACCATCACGCGTATCGAAACACGGACTTTAACGCTGTAAGTCCGCAGACATACCCCTGAGCCACGTGTAAGCTTATGTAGCTTTGTGCTTAATAATAATAATAAAACTCTATGGCAGCATTATTGTGTTATATCATTGATAAATATAAAATAAAAAATCTAGAATTAAATTATTGATGTGGAAAGGTAAATATCAGAATAAATTCAGACTCAAAAACTTAAAAAAAATTAAACTGCGCATTTGATTTACAAATGAAAGCAGACATTGCATAGAAATTTAATGGTAAATTAATTGCTTTAGTGAACCTAAAATAATCTATACATTACATTAACAGAATGTCGTAAATCACTTTCAATCTTAATATTTTGCTCTGCTTAATTTTACTATATCAGAACATTTGGCAAACAAATTACTGAAATGATTGAGGTAGTTATTGTTTTCAATCTCGCCTAGTTATGCTATTTTTAAACTTCTCTATTTGTAATCTCATTGACATTAAAAAAAGCACACTTGCAAAAGTAATGCAAAATAATTTTTACTTGAACGCTGCAGAAAGAGTCACGTATAAGTACAATTTGATGCTATCGGGATTCGAGCCCGCAACCCTCCGATGACGCGTTGAACACCTTAACACACTTGGCCATTCCACGCCACACGCGAAAGAGAAAATAATAATTTTTTCGAAAGTCTGCATAACTGATTTATGAAAAATCCGTTATTAAAACCAAAACAATTTTTATGAAGTTTAAATTCGCAAGTCCGTGTTGTCAGTTATAGATCTTAAAATAAAGATATGATCTACAATAATTTAAACGGTTTTGCTATACAACGTTAATTATTTAACAGTAGTGTTTCTGTAATTGATCATTCTTGTTCTTTTTCAACCTCAAAATATTCTAAACTAAATTATAATGTATAAATAAATATAATGCAAAACAAGTAAATATTACAAATATTTACGTATTAATAATTTATTTAATTCAAATGGAAATATCTAAAATTCATGTAAAGTGTTTTGGGTTTGTTGGCTTAGGCTGTTTGCACGAAGCTGTAGTGCATACCCGTCTCTAATAATTACTTGATGGACTAGATAGAAGGTAATTATTCAATAGTAATTACTGCTAATTCTTAAGCTATTATTTCTCGACCAATTAGTTGTTTTTAACATATACTTTGAAGGTGGTAGTGCGTTTTTGTTTCGTTTTTGTGTGGAAATGAGACCCAAATAATGAGCCTTCTGATTCACAGTCACAGTATGATAGCCAATAAGTCGTACCCACCAAGCGTCTTGAGGGAAATTTATATTCGTTCTTGTTGTTTCCAGTTTTATTATTCATCTTTGAATGCTGTCATATACTCTATATTTTCTAACTATTGTTTTCTGTTTCCTTTTCTTTAACAGGAAGGCGAGTTTCAGTGGGATGAAAAGATACAAGGAATTGTTCTGGGTTCATTCTACTACGGCTATGTGGTGACTCAGATTCCTGGAGGCAGGATGTCAGAAATTTATGGTTCTAAATGGTTATTTGGTGGATGTTTATTAACTACTTCAGTTTTAAGTCTATTGATTCCTGTACTTGCAAGATTAAATGTTGTGGCTTTGATTGTCGTTCGGATTATACAAGGATTGGTAGGAGTAAGATTTCAAATTAAAGTATTTCCATTAAAGATACGCATATGGTCATTGCACGAAACTATTTTTACGGAATATTTCCTATAAAGATGTATGTATAATCAAGTCAAGTTACTCATTTACGATTAGATTAGAGGTATCGCAATCGATTATTAAAAATGAAGCGAAACATGAAGTAATATAAACAACAGCCTGTAATATAATTTAAAGGACAAATATTTTAGCATGCAGAAACTTTTCTATATAGGTTTACTATAATGCAATAAATTGTTAGTCAAAATAAATAATATATACTACCAATTTTATAAGGTTGTCCAGAAATGAATATCGGAATTCTCATAATGACATTTAGAAACTTAATATTGCGTACCTTATCGTTGATCACTCACAAGGTGTCTTAATTGTCTACTGTTTCAACTCTACTCAAAGAAAGTTTTTCAACTCCCAAGACAGCATTGAAAAAAAAAGTCTTTTATCTGATTTTCTTCTACGACTTTAAACTTGGACGAAAAGCTACCGAAATTACACGAAACATCAAACCAGGCATTCGGCCATGGATCTGTTACTGAACGTATAATTCAACGTTGATTCCAAAAGTTTCAACATGGAGATGAAAGTCTTGAAGACTACGAAGGACGTGGAAGAAAGCAATCCTCAGATGAAAATATTAAGAGAAGCAGTTTCGACAGACCCTTGCACAATAAGTACGTAAACTTGCTGAAAAGCTAAGCACAAACAAATCAAGCATTACCAGCCACATATTGCAGTTGGAAAGACGGAAAGTGGAATTCGACGGGTTGTCCGGCAAGACACCACCGATCGTCGAAGAATGCAGCTCAAGAACAATAAGACGGCATCTACGAGAGAAAGGCTTTAAAAAATGAAAACGTCTTCAAAGGCAACGCCTCCTTCCACATCACGAAACAACTCGGTTAAACTTTACTGAGAAGCACCAAACATGGGACGTAAAAAAGTGGACAACAGTTTTGTTCTCTGATGAGAAAAAAATTAACCTGGATGGTCCAGATGGCTTCCAACGTTACAGGCACGTTAAGGATATCCGACCAGATACACTTTCTACACGACACAATGGAGAAGTTTCTATCATGGTATGGAGTGCTTTCTCCTTCCATGGAACAATGGAGCTTCAGGTTATACAGGAGAATCAAACAGCAGCTGGTTACATTGGTATGTTGGAGAGAACATCCTTATTGACTGAAGACCCTCATTTGTGTGGAAATGACTAGATCTTTCAGCAAGACAATGCCCGCAGTACAAAGGACTTTTTCATGGTGAATAACATGATTCTTTAGGACCATACAGCATGTTTGCCCGAGCTGAATCCCATTGAAAATGTTTGGGTGGATGGCAACTGAAGTCTATAGAAATGGACGTCAATTTTAAATAGTGCATAATCTTCGTGAAGCCATCTTCACCACTTAGAATAACATTGTAGCTAGTTTTCGACCATGCCAAAGCGAATGGTTAATTTCATAGTGTTCACATTTTCCATATCAAATGCTAATTTTTTTCACATTTCTCATTTTCATCTTTCGAAGCTCTTCTTAAAAAAGTGGTTGAGTCTAGCAACGCAAAATGCATATTTTTTATTTATGTTCATTGGCCTTAAGATTTTGGTCATCAGTGCATATGTGTATAATGTTTGTGATTAACTAAATCTCTCAAAGAGATAGGATACTTTGTTTCATATTTCACACTTTATTTTATAAATTCATCGATGTAGTTACTTACTTTCCAAACACTTCATCTAAATTAAAAGCATTTCTTGAATTATGCAACATTTGCCTCTCAGTGGCACAGCGACAGTTCTGCGAACTTACAACGCTAAAAACTAAGTCTCGATATCCGGGAGTGGCAGAGCAAATATGTTCAGTTGCGTATTTTTTGTGCTTAACTTCAAATAACCTTCAGTTTTTCATGGTGTTTCATCATTCTCGAGATAAATTTCTTTTTTTCTTTAACTATCATCATCATAAATGAACTATTACAGAAGTAAACTCTAGTAATACAAACAAAATTATCTTTGTGATATATTTATTTCATTTACAAAACAATGACTAAAACATCGTGTTATAGTAGAATAGTATATAAATAATACTAAAAATTTAATGTTTTAAAGCATATTATCATAATTTTTGTTATTGGTACGTATTGTGTAATCTAATGAAACTGAGTATGACTTATATTTCAATTTGCAAAATCTGTTGTCAAGAAAGCTTAGTTCTTAGGCCTAATTACTGGAAGACTAGACAGATACAGACTTTTCAGTTTTAAGAAAAAATGCGTTTCGTGGTATAGGCAGAGGAAGATAAAGTTTCACTGTTTAACATTCTTCATCAATAATTAATTGAGCTTATGTAAAAATCATATTTCTCAAACAGCTCGTGGTATGTATGTGTGAGCTATATCACAAAAGCTCGTGTGTGAAAAATATGAAAACAACGTTTTTATTCTATTACAGTTTTTTTTCTTTTTTTTTGCTCCCCAGTGGCTCAGCGGTATGTCTGTGGACTTACACGCTAAAATCCGGGTTTCAATACCCGTGGTGGGCAGAGCACAGATAGCCCATTGTGTAGCTTTGTGCTTAATTCAAAACAACAACAACAAAAATCTTCTTTTTTTTTAACATAGGGACCCAGCTACCCTGCAATGCACGCCTTGTTAGGACGCTGGTTACCCCTATCACAGAGAAGTTTGTTATCTTCCATAATCTACATTGGTGCGGAGATTGGAACAGTGGTGTCAGAGCTTCTCACAGGAATTCTTTGTGATTCAGACATCCTGGGTGGATGGCCATCTGCTTTTTACTTTTCAGGTAATAGAAATATTTGTTGTTATTTTTTCGGTTTTCATTTTATTTTTAGAGTACTAAAACACATTATGTAGTGGCCAACGGCGAGAAATTGATTTATAATTTTTGATAAATTGTTTCATATCATTACAAACATTTCTGAGACCAACTAATATACTTCGTTTCTCTAATAAATAAGCCATACATCACAATATGGTTGTTATATTTAAGTGTATTTAGCATTTTCCTTTTTCAAATTATGTTTGAATAATATTTGAGTTATGTTAGATAAAATATTTCATTATGTTAATCATTCCTACATAAAATTCATATTTTTATTGTTCACGTAAATTTATGTTTCAAATTAAGTATCAAGATTAAAAAAATTAGAGATAAAGGAAAGAGAAGAGGATAGATACACTGTATAAATATTTTGTAACATAAAACTAAGTGTGTTAATTGGAGTATACTTTTGTATACTCACTGCTATGATGTTCCTTATATTGTTGTTTTCAATATTGCACAAATAATACGTCTCATTTTAATGATGGATTGAACCATTTTTGCTACTCACTGTTGCATAAATTCCTTAAAATACCTCAAGGTGTCCTTCTAGGTTATATTCTGATTTTGAGGAATATTGCTTGTATTTGGTCTGTGAGATATCATGATAAAGTTTTAGCAGAAAGCTACACAGTGAGCGCTTTGAGTTCTGTCAACCCAAGTATTTTAGTATTCTAAATCCATAGCCTTACCTGTGACACACTAGGCGACTCACAATTTGTACAATAAAGAGATAACACGACACATGACACCAAACCACATACTTCCAGTTATTCTTCTTCAACAGTTTACGCTCTGTGCTTTTCTTTTCAAGTCGCTGATGAACGTTTTTCAGAATGGTGTTTCATTGCATTACTAGTAAGTCCCTTTACGTGATATTGTTGGAGTCAAATTCGTCACTATTTAAAAGAAAATGTGACTTGATGTATGATACAATTTTAAGTTATCGGGTCCGGAAGCTTCAATTTCCTAAAAATAGACGTATTACTTTTGATTGTTGCTGTATTTTACAAACTTTCATAACAGGTTTCTGTTAAGAGCCGGTCAAAGAAACTGTTATAGGACTTCCTACATCGTATTCCTATGAAAATTATAATTATTATTGTCCATTTTCATTATCTTGCAGACTAGCTACAGTGTTGCTATATTTCTGCATTTACAGAGAGATTTTTGATAGTTTAGTGCAAAACATGATTTATTTTTTCTTGCACATGTAAATTAGCCAACTTTCTTCAATAGTCAGTGTAGATTTGCTTGTTTTCCAGTTTTTCTAGATAACCAAGTTGGTGTCGAATTATCGTTGAAACAATAACTGTTTTTTACAGAAAACAAGTTTACGTTTTATGATATATTTAAAAGAAAGTTCCTTGTACCTAACTATGAGCTTAGAGAGTTCAGCGTAGAGTGTTATCTGCAAGCTATTCACTTCGGTTATAACAAGTACAAGTTTTAGACAAAATTCTGTGTCACAAATATAAACATCTATAAAAATATTTCAATTAAAATACTATTATAATGTTTATCTTGACGATTCCATTTACAAAAAGAAACTGTTAATTGCCAAAAATGATGTATTTCGACCGTAACAATCTTTACTAGTGTAACAGGAAATAAACAATGAAGTTATAATGTTAAAATATCATTCTGCCTATTATCGATTGTGCAGGTATTGCAGGAATACTGTGGTTTGTTCTGTGGTCGGTTTTAATATTTGATTCCCCTGAAGAGCATCCAAGAATATCGGAAGAAGAGCTCCAATTTATCCAAACTGACCAAAACAGAGAGCATGGACACAAGGTAAATATAAATCTACTAAAAATTATAAAAAAAATCTTCTTTCAAGTCAGAATGAAAATATTAATCCAGCATACTCAATGTTTCATTTCAAATACTAATTTTCTTTTTGTTTTACTCACAATTATGACTTATTTAGTGCGTCAATAAATATGTCTTTCCATATCAATCGTGAATTTACAAATATTACTGTGACAGGCTATAGACACATAAAATAATAATCGCGCTCAAATATTAATTTTTATATACTTATATACTTAATAAAACTAATAATGTAAGTATATAAAATGACAAAGAATAAAGTTTCAGCTTGAATGAGCATTTAACAGATGTATTTTATAGATAAGCATAAGTTTGACCGATAGATGATATGTTATAATGTGAACGTCTTACACATTTCGATAAAAAAATACTATTTGTTGTATGTTTTAGAAGATTGAAATACGTTATAATAGTGTATCGTTATTTACATTTAACCGAGTTATTACTGAACTCTTACCTTTCTGAAGTTTAATAAATTTAATGATTCACACTGCTATAATATAAGACAACAATAATTATAAATCACAAAATCATTGTAACTATAATGTACACAGATTCAGTTTGTTCACAAACAGTGCTGTTAGAAAGATGAATATACACATTTCTTTTGTAGAACTATTAAATTGTGAATTCCTGGTGATCCCACAATAAGATAATTCTTGTTATTCTAGATTATCTAATGTCTGGAAAAAGGAGAGAGCGATATCCAAGATCTCAACTCGTAGATACACATACTCAGCAACCAATTAAAAATCCTTATAGAATTCACTCACACCAAAACTAACTTTGTATTGGTTATCCACCACTATACTGGTACAGTGTGTTGACGATACAATTGCTGGAATCTCATCTACAGAACACACAATTAGTTTTTCACGTAAACTCTATTCACCCCGACATTAAGTTCACCTGTGAACGTGAAAAACTAACCAAATAACATTTCTCAATCTCAACATCACAAGAACCGATACACAATTCGAAACAGAAATTCACAGAAAAATCACCAATACTGGACAATACATTCACTGGGACTGGCAAATAATACAAAAGAAAACTCAATATATCGAGGAGCCAAATAAAAACTATTCTCACACGATAAAATTAACGATTAGATCAACAAAATATATAACAACACTTCATCAACTTCAACAAATTTCCTCCAAAAACCGATAAAAAACTACATGCACACATCTAGACCAACAACAATAAATCTCAAGATAAAAAAAGTACAAAACCTTACATTGCTGCATTCCAATATGTTCCCAAGGTCAGTGAAAAAATAACAAACATTTGGAAAAACTTACAACAAAACACAACATTCCGGTAAACCAAATTTGTTAAAAAACCAGGTACAAAACTAAAGTCCACATTATGTGAAAACTACAATAACAAACACAACATAAAAATAATTTATAAAATGCAATGCAACAACTAGCAGAAAAATGAAAACTAGATTTACAAAAGAAAAAAATCTTCACACGTTTACAAACACTGAAAATTAAGTAAACACAATATAACCATTATATGCAAAAACGGCTCTTCTGGGCCCAGAAAACACTTCAAATAAAAATAAAACAACACTTCATCATCATTAATAAGTTTCCTCCACAAACCGTAGAAAACATTATACGCACACACCTAGACAGAAAGCAAAATCAACCAACAAAAGTAAATATATCTCACGAATCAAAAAATCACGAAACCATATACTGCTGTATACCATATATTCCTGACATCAGCAAACAAATAACCAACATTTGGCAAAAACTAGTAACAAAATATAACATTCCAGTTAACACTAAATTTATTCAAAAACCAGGCACAAAACTAAGGTCTATACTATGTAAGAACTACACTGACAAACACCACACCAACATTATTTATAAAATACAATGTGATAACTGCCACGACTTCTATATAGGAGAAACAAGTAGAAAAATGGAAACCAGATTCAAAGAACATAAAAAGTCACCTTCACACGTTTTCGAACACTGCAAGTCAAATGGACACAACATAACCATAGAAAACACTAAAATACTAAATAAAGAAACAAACATAAACAAACGCAAAATTAAAGAAGCCTTACTTATACAACAACTTAAACCCAAAATAAACCAATATAAAGGAACACCATTATACCTATATTAATATTATAGACAAAATTATATATTCAAACCGCGCCCTCTACATTGCAACACTCAATTATACAACCCCCCTCCCAAACATGTGGTCAGCTTCCGACCAGTAACCCTTTCTTTGTGAACCTGACGATGACCGAAGAAGGTCGAAACGTTGTTCGCTCTTCTATTTGAAGTGTTTTCTGGGCCCAGAAGAGCCGTTTTTGCATATAAAAGTTTTCAACAAGTGGGTTTCTCGACATCACTGACAATATAACCATATAAAACACCCAGATACTAAGTAGGAAAACAAATGTATAAAAACACAAAATCAAAGAAGCCCTACTTATACAACAACACGAGAGCTGTTCAAAAAATACGCGGACTGACGTCATAAAACAAAATGTACTTTATTTTGAAGTTACAGGTCTGGGCCCCCATCAAAGTACTCTCCTCCGCAACGCACACACTTATCCCAACGGTGTTTCCACTTGTTGAAACAGTCCTGGTACGCTTCTTTTGTAATGTCCTCCAGCTCCTTCATCGCATTTGCCTTAATCTCGGGAATCGTCTCAAATCTTCTTCCTTTCAAGGGTCTTTTGAGTTTGGGGAACAAGAAAGAATCGCAAGGAGCAAGGTTAGGTGAGTAGGGGTTGAGGAAGAACAATGATCGAGTGTTTGGTCAAAAACTCACGAGTTTTGAGGCACAAATTTCGCAGAAACGTGGTGCATCTTCAATTTTTTAGTCAAAATCTCGTAACAAAATCCAACTGATATCCCCCACTCTTCAGCAAGCTCCCTGACAGTCAGACGTCGATTTGCCCGCACCAGGGCGTTGATTTTGTGTGGGTCGTCAGTTGACGTGGAAGGACGTCCACCTTTAATGAACTGTCTACCATCCTTAAAACGTTCATGCCACTTGAAACATGCCGTACGCTTCATAGCAACATCACCATAAGCCGTGTTGAGCATAGCAAAAGTTTCAGTCGCAGATTTTCGAAGTTTAACACAAAATTTGACAGCAAGTCATTGCTCCTTCAGGTCATTCATTCTGAAATCCACCAAACGAAAAAAACGAACTTCACTTAAAACCGCATAGCTAATACACAAATAAAGATCTCTGCAATCGGGAAATAGCGTCGTAATCAGCTGATCTGTGCGAACCTAGCGACACCAAGCGGATTCTCCTAGAACCAAATGGATCCGCGCAATTCAAACAGTCCGCGCATTTTTGAACAAACTTCGTACAAGCCAAAATTAAACCAATAAAAAGGAACACCTTCACACCTATACCAATTAATAATCTAACATCTAGCTGCAACGCCCTTTACTATTCCTAACCGCTTACATTCTCGTCCCTCAAATGTGTGCTCGGCAGCGGTCAGTTGTATAATCTCTCTTTGTTGACCTGAAGATGACCTAAGAAGAACGACACGTTGTTCTCTATGAACGTGTTAACACCCACACAGCCCTATTGAGATACAAAGAATGATATCGATCTTGCTCACTTCGAATATAATACAAACTTCACTTCAAGTGTCTTATAAAGCTTCTTACTGCAACTCATTCTATCTAATAGACAGAGAATAAACTGGCACTGAAAGCATTCATATGCACTTACATAAAATTTCCAGTGTCAACCAATTCCAAGAAATATCCAAAAAGTGACCACCCACAACTACCGTTGAAAGTTTGTAAATACTTGAGTTCTGATTAAGGAGTCTTTAAGCTTAGGTTAAGAAGACTATTAGTAAATAATCAATTCGAATTTAAAATTGAGAATACTTGCAAATAGTTTCACTAAAGTATATCAGAATACAAAAGTTTTCGCTTTTCTAAGTCACGAAAGGGTTATAGCTTAAAATATCTATCATTGTTAAATGCAGTTTCTATTCAGTTGTATTATGAAATTGAAAATATACTCAGTATTTTGGTAGCAGAATATTTCAATACCGTGGAGGAACATACTGACATCAGTTCCGGTCTGGATGCTGATTGCCACTCATTTTGGGCAAGACTGGGGCTTCAGTATGTTATTAACAGAACTTCCAACATACATGAAAAATATTCTCCACTTTGATATCAAAACAGTAAGGAACTTATATTATATAATGTTTGGATAGAATTATAATTGTTAATGCGAAAAATAGTTTGGTTATGTAGTAAAATATACTATGAGTATTAGATATTGCTATAAAATATTATGTTACAAGTACTTTACAACCTCTGTATAAATAATCTTCAGTTTCACGCCTCTTTAAAATATAAATATTTTATTGTTACAAATTGTTATCATTGATTATGTTCTTATTAAAAATGCATAAAAGCGAGAGAAGTTCCACTTATTTTGGAAGAAAAACTCAAGAGATTTCGGGAAGTTTATTACATGTTACTTGGCACAGTAGAGTCATTATGCTATGTCTATAATAAATGTTACATTATATATGGTACTTGTAGATATTATTCACTATTCAAGTAAAAGTTCTAAAGAAAGTCCCTTAGTTCACAGCACTGTTTTACAAATGCGTTATTTCTCATCGCAATAACTTAAAAGATCGATTCATATAATATTTCAATATATCTATTTAAGAAAATTAAATAAGTTGGCAGTTCTCTCAGTATCTGGCTTTATATTCTGCTTCAATTGACACTATAATGGTACAAAAACGAATATGTTTATTTGATATTTCCATTTATTTTGAAAGATAAAGAAAATACAGTTTCGGATGTCATAAGTTTTATACATTTACTGTTATTTAGGAAGCAGTTTTATTTACTTTTACAACTATAGAATAGTTTGTTATCTGCTCTCCCGCACTTTTTTCGGGGAGCATTTGGTTGGATAGCTGGATTTCTAGCGGATTTAATCAGAGGGAAAGGATACATCGGAATTAGTGGCACGAGAAAGGTCTTCAACACTATAGGTAAGTGCAAGAAAATGTCTTGATGATTACTACCTTACATAAATACAAAGCACACGTAATTTCAATGTAATCTTGAAAGAATACTTCACAATGAAATATAGTTTAACTTATCACCTAATTACAGCTCAAAAGTATTTCGTATGCTGTACGATACATAAATTATGGATGACTCAGTAATCCTTATGTATATTAAATTCAAGATATTCTGACTTTGTTTCTTTAATATTATTCTCAGCTGAAATAGCGTGTTCGAAAAATAATCACGACTTCATATATGCCATTGAAAATCTAAAACTTTCTTCTATTCACTAGCGCTTTTACTTCCAGAATTTCAGATATTTTTAGTTAGTGAAGAAAAAAAGTTGCATATCATTTAGATTTTTTCATGAATTCAAACTTGGGCATAATGCATCGTAAATACTTCTCAATATCAACAAAGCAGGGGGTGACAAACCACAATCGAATGTACAGTACAGTATCGGTCCCAAAAGTTTCGTAATGGAGACGTGAGTCTCAAAGATAAGAAAAGCAGACGACAGCATTCTGCTTTTGAAAGCGATCAACTGAGAGCGTTAGTGTAAAGGAACCCTCGCCAAACTCTTCGAAAAAAATGGCACATAAATAGGATGTTAGCATTTTCACAATTTCTGATAATCTAGAGCGACTTGTAAAAGTGAAAGAGCTTGACATGTGGGTTCCACAGGAAATTAGTGAAAATCAGAAACTCGCCGTTTTTAACTGTGTTTTATGCTGATTTTACACAACAGAAATGATCTGCCATTTTGAGATAAATGAAGGCGATCTTCCCAAAGCCGAAGCTGCACCATTAGAAGATTATGATCACTGTATGGTGGTCTGTGGTCGTTATTATTCATTATAGCTTGCTCAACCAAGGCCAGAATATTACTGTGAAGGATTATTGTCAACAATTAGCAGATATCCATGGAAAAATTCGTGAAAAAGTGCTAGAATTAGTCAATCGAAGAGCACAAATCATACGTGATGCTTAGCCACACGCTGTTTAAATGATGCTTCAGAAGCTCAACGAATTGAGCTACGAAATATTGCTTCATTTTCATAGCTTGCCAGATCTGTCGCTTACCAACTATGTTTTTTTTTAAGCACTTGGACAACTTTTTACAGGGCACAAGATTCAACAACAAACCAGCAATGGAAAATGGTTTTAAAGATTTTTTTTAGTTCTAAGCCTTCAGAGTTTTATCGACATGGCATAAATAGATTTGTTTCAAATCTATTTTCACATCTATTCAAATCTCAATTGCAAAAGGGTGTAGACTCATAGTTTCCTATTTTGATTAATAAAATTGATATTTAATTTTTTATTTCTTATTAAAGTTAAAATTTAAAATCCGCCATTATTTTTATTACAACCTAATAACTTCCAAAGCCGATGACAAATACTTTCTTCAAGTTTTCTTAGAGAATTGAATTCCATTTTTCTTTAAGTACTGTCCAGTGTTCTTTCTTTTATTATCGGCTTCTTTTTATTGAGATACTGTTTCACTGCAGTTGTTTAGGATTGTTATCATAATAGAAAAGAAATTTTCTCCCATTAAACGACGCTCAGAGGAAACATAACGGTGAATGACTATTTATTTATATCGGACAGAATCCAGAAATTCATCATTATGACGGAGATAGATCATTAACTTTAGATGTGGTTAAATAGATGTTTGGATACTATTTCCACCATGCTCGGTTAACTAATGTTAACAAACAATTATTGTTTAAGTTCTCACCAGTAATGCTATGAATGAAATGCTGTTTATTGGTGTCAAATACCTCATTTTACAACAATAGATCAAAATACTTTTTTCCACATACCTGTTGTCCATTTCTTGTGGATTTTTACAAACTCAAGCCACTTATTTTTATCAGCTTTCGAAAACAAATTGTTTCTATCACCATTTTAGCAATACAGTCTACGTCGTACTGTGGAAAACCAGAGATTTATTAAGTTGTGCTGCATGGCAACTACTAGATATGCGTTTGTCTCTTTAGTGAAGTAAGCTTTAAGTGCTTAACTTCCAACCTTGAAAAATAGTTTTTTAGACTGACTTGCAATACAAAATTTCATTCTTTATTTCAATTATTTTTATAACTACATTTTTGTATATTTTAGTTTTTGCAGAACTATCTTCGGACAGAAATCTTTATATAAACATATTATGCCGGGTTGCACTTCATCAGAAAAAAAGTGTCTTTTGGAGTCATATTTCGTTCTAGAGGACAAAACTTTGAGGTTGGAGTCACAAACTATAAAAGATAACAACTACGTTTGTACAAAAGCAGATAATAACATTAAAGTTTAAGAAAAACTGATTAAAATCTACAATAGAGTCAACAAATGTATGGAATATTTTTTGATATTGGAAATCAATATAGTAGTTACACTATTGTTGCACTTTCTAGTTTTCACACATATTCGTATGATTAGTTCTAACATTTTAACACCTAATATATACCTAAAACAAACTCATTATTTAGTAAGTATTTAACTAAATATGGTCTTTAGATTAACATATGTTGATACATTTGCACAGGAGACTCTAACTAGTATACAGTGATGTATATTTTATAATTATTATTATTAAATAGAGCAGTGCTATTTAAATATTTGTGCAAATTATTTTATATCAGGTTGCGAAAAGTAAAATCAAATAAGTTATTGTTCATAATTAAGCACTAAGTTACACAATGGGCTATCGGTACTCTGCTCATCATGTGCATCCGAACCTGGTTTATAGAGTTGTAAGTCCGCAGACATATCACTATGCCATAAGGAGGCCAGTACAAAGAAAGAAAACGAAACTGTTTTTCTCATGACAATCTAAATTATTTTAAATACAATTTTAGTTTGTTGGAACATCCACTTCTCACAAAAGTATTAGTAATATTCCTGAACAACATTTCACGTGCTTGAAATATTTTTACCTCAATAAATCTATGAGATTTGCTTTTCGGAAATATTACTTATACATGTTTTTTTATATGGGTAGCTATATATGTTACTGGTTCTTAAAACTTCCTTTTGGTTTATTACAACAAATAACCTACATAGATTATTAAATAAATTTAACATTAATCCATTACCCTCTGACTTAATAACATTTGGCAAATAATGAGCTCTATCGTTCTGTAAATGGCCCGGCAGATAAGGCACTAGACTCGTAATCTAGTAATTTGCGGGTTCAAATCCCTGTCACACCAAACATGCTCACTCTTTCTTCTGTGGGGGCATTAAAATGTGACGGTCAGTCCCATTATTCGTTGGTAAAAGAGTAGCCCAAGAGTTGAGAGGGTGTTGGTGACTAACTGCCTTCCCTCTAGTCTTACACTGCTAAATTAGGGACGGCTACCACAGATAGCCCTCGAGTAGCTTTGCGCGAAAATAAAAACAAACCAGAATCAAATCAAGCTTTTTTTTAAAAAAAAATCATGTTTGTAAAGTAAGAACTTCTTTTTGAAACCACTAGGTTCTGTAGGACCAGCCTTATGTTTGATGGGCGTAGTTTATGCGGGCTGCAATAACACCTTAAATGCTGCTCTCTTCACGCTAGCCATGGGTTTAGGTGGATTTTCACATGCTGGATTCTTCGTGACCCACATCGATATGTGTCCTGACTTTGCAGGTATAGTTTGTAATAGTTCCTGAAATTCTTGTTATTGTTTGTATTCTAAAATCCGGTTAAATTTTAGAATATTTTGTAGCCATTCAATACCAACTGTAAAATGGTTTCAAGAAGTACCTTGATGTAAACGTGCAAATTGTATGAGATTGACATCACGCAAAATGAAGATATTGTTTAATATTTTAATATATATATTTTAAACAAACATTTAAAGTTTAATATTCGACTTCAACTCCCTTTAACTACAACAGCTTTAAAAGTTTCCGAATATTTTATATTTAAACAACATTTTTGGTATTCTAACGCCATAAAGTTCCTAAATATGTAAAAATGCATTTAGCCAGCTTTTCAATCAAGAATATCTTGTTAAATTATTTAACTCTTAATAACATGCCGTACCTAATTTTCCAAAGTGATAATAGCCACAGCATCCAGAAATATTTATGCATAAAAATTTTTTCATGTTTACCATTTCTGCACTTTTAATGTTTCCAGGATATTTATTTGTTTATTTACTAAAATTTACGTTCGTAACTACAAAATTGGCATTTTCCATGTCATGTTTCATCACATTTGAAAATATATAAATGCTAAAAAGTCTACAAATAGAATTTTAGCTAAGCTAAAATTATCAAAAAGGTGTTTTAAGTACTAATAAGTTTAAAATTAAGAAAGTCAAACTTCTTGGGTTTTTGGCAATTATTTTTTCGTGTTTTAATTAATATAAACAATACCTGGTACAAAAATACAATTTAAAGAGATTCGAAACAGAGATATAAACATTTTTGGAATTTTTCTCTTTTTCTAAAATTTTCAGCGAGAATCACCTTATGTGGGATTTGGTACAATGATACTTTTTTGTAGTAGGTCCTAAACGATCATGTAGACAGCTTTCAACTGTTCTGCTGTATAAACTGATCATCATGCAACTTTACAGCTGAAACATGTTGTATTCCTCCGAAAATGTTAGCCTTTTTAATACTTGTAATTCCTGTATAAAAATTATTATGAAATGTTAAGTTTAAACTACGACCCTACAAATTTTGGATAACTTTTATTTAAGTTTTATTTGAAGTAGTTCAAAGATTTTTCAAGAGTTCTCATTTAAAAATTGCAGAGCTATTAATAAACTTGTTGTTTTGATAATTACCAGAATGATTATAACTAAGACATCGTTATCAAGATTTAGGTTCATAACTACTGCCATAGAAAATGCATAAGTGAGTGAATTTACAATATTGACTTGTATATTACCACGTCATGCCCATCCAGCTGTTGGTATTGTTAATGCTGTGTGTGTTTCGTTTCGAAAAATATCTGTGAATTTTCTATTACACTTAAGAAGTCAGTGAAAGATTGTTATTTAACAATCGATGTTGGACACACTGTTAAAACATTCTTATAAAATATATGAACATATAAAAGTGAATGGGTTGTCAAAAACAGTATTGTCCAATCAGAGTCCACGCTTATCATACGGAATAACCGTAATTTTCTAAAGACACGGAAACTTCATTTTTTTGTCTTTTTTAAAAGTACCCAAAAGATAATGCATTTCCTAGAATTTCACTAGTTTACAAAGTTTGTAGGACGAAGATGCGTTCGTTCCACTGAGATAAAGTAAAATAAATGCTGTGCAAAAAGATTTTCGATTTCCTGTGGAAATTGATTCAATTAGATTTGATGAAATAGAATTCAGGAAACTGGTTCTAATGTCGAAATCGTTCAAAAAAGTTTATAAAGGCCATGATTAACGTTTATCTATAATCAAAAAGTTATAAGAAAAAATCGCCAAAAGGTAATTTTTTTTAAACTTTGTAGATAGTGGACATGATACTGTTACCAAACAACGTCACTAAATCCATAACCGGAACTAAGGAGCTGCGTAGCCAAACATTGCATATGAAAAGTTCAGAAAAGAATTTCAGAAACCCTTTGGAGCAAGAGACAAAAAATAATTCAGATTAAAAACTCAATCATAAAATCTGAAGCAGCTGGACAATACTAATTAAATTGAGCTGAAATTAAGTAAAAACTCTCTATTTTGATAAAAATCTTATCAAAAAACAAGTCTGTGTTAAAAGCATACACACAGAATGGTGTAGCATAGCTTTATGAAAAAAAACAACTAATAAAACTACTATTTTCCAGCCATATCTAGTAATAAAATTTTTCATGGAGTGAAAAATATGAAATGATGCAGTTAAAGTTGTTGTATGTAGTTAGACACAAATCTATTCAAGTACATGTGCTCTTTTTACTACAGGTATCAAAACCTGATTTGTAGCGTTGTAAGTTTGCAGACAGTAGTGATAATTTCCTATCCGTTTTCTTGCTAAGAAGGAATAAAATATAATATATCAAAAAGATGAAACTTTTTATTTTTGGGCCCGGCATGGTTAAGCGCGTTAAGGCGTGTGACTCGTAATCTGAGGGTTGCGGGTTTGCAACCCCATCGCGCCAGACATGCTCGCCCTCCTAGTCGTGGGGGCGTTATTATGTGACGGTCAATCTTACTATTCATTGGTAAAAGAGTAGCCCAAGAGTTGGCGGAGGGTGGTGATGACTATCTGCCTTCCCTTTAGTCTTACACTGCTAAATTAGGGACGGCTAGCACAGATAGCCCTCGAGTAGCTTTGTGCGAAATTCCAAAACAAACAAACAAACAATTTTTATTTCTACACAGTCTAAATCACTATGAAAGTAATTAATATCAAGAAATGTATATAAAATCAGAAGTTCAGAATATCTATATTAATATACCATTACTGAGCTAATTCTCGTAACCCATTAATTGCTGAAGCTGTTAGAGAGACCATAAAAGTTGCGTTGGAAAAATACAACGAGAACATCTTCAGAGGTCTCAGAAACGTGTTTACTTCAACAGTATTCTTCGTTTGTCTATTTCTCGAAGGTCCACTTAAAAGGTTAATAAGCATTTCGTACAAGTTTCTTTATCGCAAATAAATGGAGGATGGAAAACAAAATTAATAGTCTAGGTTAGAACACGTTTAATCGCAGAAGGAAAAAGTAATTCAATGTAAAAGTTTTGGTTAGGGATTGTACTAGTTGTGATCCGTTATCTTTACACATTCAAGCTCACATGATCAGTAATCTTGAAATATCTGAATCCGACTAAATTGCATATCCAGAAATAAGAACTACTTCTCATTTACTGACATTTCTTAATCCACTGAAATGCTAATAGTTTACTGTACATATTATGAGCACAATAAAACTATCTGAATCAATAGGGTCAGCTTCGAAAATGACATATTGAAAAAATGGTCGTCAGAACAGCTGCAAGAAATGTACCTAGAGTCCATCATATCACTTAGTATTTACTATGGCTTAAGACTCACTCACAAAAATATCTTTCAAATGGTATCTTACAAGTATCAAACATCTATGATGTAGAGATAAACATTTAAGCTCGACAATTAGAGAAAAACAGAGATAAACATTTTTATATTCACATCATCAATAAGATATCTTAATGTGAGTAAAACTTTTAAGATGGTTTGTGTTTATATACGACTGATATGTGGAAATGTCTGTAGGATAAATATGAACAATTTCAATAGTTTTTGGTCGGAGCAAAACTTTGAAAGAGTAGATTTATATTTTTTGTTTGATCCCCAAGAGCAAGTAATAGTGAAAACTACATGAAAAATAGTAATGATAAAAAAAACGGGAAGTTGAATCAACTGGCAAATTTAAGCTTCAATGACGCTTGTTGGGTTTTTAAAAGACTGATCTCTGTGAATCGTTAAAAATATTTATATAATATCTATATAAAGGTAAACGTGTGAAAGATGAAGTACATGAGAACACAATTTGCTATTCCCATTAACAAAATACAAAACTACTGTTATGGTTCCAAGTCATCATCTCTGAGTTAGTAGTATTAATGAAATTGTGGCGATGGGTGTCCTTTCAGTGTGATGATTCGCAGTCTATATTATGATCATTTTTATGATTAATGAAATAATAATATCTTAATCTTTGACTGTTAATGTTTTTCTTATTTTCTTTCAAGAATATTTTGAGTAGCGGAACCAAAATGTGAAGTTGGGATTTCAAACTGCAAAAAAATAATACCTTTCACTTCTATAGTGATTGAATATACAACTAACCATCGCAACTGAGTTGTATCTTATCTTTTTGAGAACTTAAGGTACCATTAGATGCTTCCGATACTTCACTCTTATCATAATAATTGTATCATTTCATTTTCTCAATTGTGGGAAAAAAGTTTCTCCTCCTAGTAGAACATATATTGATGTTTAATGGTTCTGTTAACATGATATTATTATATTTTATCTATTACACCACTTTTCTGTAAACTTTCCTACACATCAAAGTCAATTCATTACACATTACTTTTCAAAATAAAATCTCAAATGAGCCAGAAATAATATGTAAACATAAATACCGTAATGACATTATTACAAAAATGGAAGAAAAAGATTACAAAACTGCGTGAAAAGAATACTTTGAAAGTTATTTTACACATGAAAATAAATGGACCCTCAATGTGAACCAGAATACCATAATTAAGAAAATTGTAATAAAACTTAGCCCAGGTTACTGAAAAAAAAAACAGTTTCAAGTCTGACAAGCTATCTTTTCACGACGTTGTTTGTAAAGGCAAGATTTGAGGCTTGGCAAGGTGATTAGCCATATTGGAAGTCCAATGTTATACATTTGAAGGTGAGAAAATTATACATGTCTAACTTGCTTCGTTACCAATTTATGAAATGTATAATGTGATCATTTTAATTCTCCAAGCAACTTAGCAATTTTCAGTCGTATGTAAAGATACTTACACTATCATTGTGTCAAATGTTCTGCAATAAATGTGAGAGATGTTTTATTATTGAATATGAACATTAAGTGGGTATTTAAACGTTTGGCTAATATGTGTGAATATGGAAATGGAATTTTAGTAAATAAATTAGATGGTGTAATAGTCACTGTCGTAATTTGATTTAACATTTTAATACAAATTATTCTCATTTTAGAATGTAAAACTAATTTTTTAAATTTTATCCAGAATGCAAATTTTAAGTAAATATTTAGAAGAGTTCAGAGAAATTATTTAGTGCTTTCTAAAAGTTACTGAATAACATTATCGTTCAGTAATGTAACAAAATTTATCACCTTAGCTTCGTAAGTTTAAACTCAAAATTTTCAGCTCTTTATCTATATTACGTTTAGATAACCATTGTAATATGCGAAAAGGCTACCTGTTTTTGATGCTAAGATAGAACTGTAAGTCAGTTTTACAACTTTGTTTGTTTAAGATATTTTAGTGCAGAATGTTACAATAAATTGTAATCTCAATTAGCCATGTTCATTGCGTTAGCTTTTAAACATTAGAAAATAGTACTGCAGGTTATGTTTTGCTTGTTATTTGGTTTCGGAATTTTTATTCATTGGCAAGAGGAAGCATTGGGCTCATGCAATGGATGTTGATTAATTTGAAGAATACTCTTGAAAACTTAGCTAGCTATTTAAGCCATACAGAAAGCGAGTTAAGGAAAAATAGCCTCATCGGTTATCGCTATATCGAGAATGCTTGTCAATTTGTCTTTCTTTGTCAATCGGTAAGTAATTTAGTTCATTTTCATGAAAAATTGAGTTTATATTTCACTGAATAATATAGAAACGAAAATGTGTCATTCGTACTCGAGAAGCTAGGAAGTATGTATAATTGTTGTATTACCAGTTACTGCAGGCTTATGTCTGTTATTCAAATTGGTTAACTTAACTTCTTTGTTTTGGAATTTCGCACAAAGATACTCGAGCGCTATTCCTAATTTAGGCCGTCCCTAATTTGGCAGTGTAAGACTAGAGGGAAGGCAGCTAGTCGTCACCACCCACCGCCAACTCTTGGGCTACTCTTTTACCAACGAATAGTGGGATTTTCCGTCACATAATACGCCCCCACGGCTGGGAGGGCGAGCATGTTTAGCGCGACGCGGGCGCGAACCCGCGACCATCGGATTATGAGTCACACACCTTACGCGCTCGGCCATGCCAGGCCAACTTAAGTTGTAGCAATTCTAGGAAAAAAGTAAAAGCCCAGCATGGCCAGTTGATTAAGGCATTCGACTCCTAATTCGAGGGTTCCGGAGTTCGAATCCCCGTCACACCAAACACGCTTGCCATTTTAGCCGTAGGAGCGTTATAATGATACAGTCAATCCCACTACTCGTTGGTAGCCCAAGAGTAGGCATTGGGTAGTAATGATTAACTCTGGTCTTACACTAGTAAATTAGGAGGGATGGCTATCGCAATAGCCCTCGTGTAACTTTGCACGATATTCAAACCAAACCTATAAAGCGTAAAATAATTTGCTCAGCAAGAAAAAACCTCTTATAAAAGCAAGATAATGATTGTACTAAAAATGTTACTAAGGAGTATTTTACACTAGGAGGTATAAAGTACTTGTTAAATAATAATACATCTTCATTTGGTAGTTTTGTTATTGTTTTTAGAAAAACTAGACAACTTATAAATATCAGGGTACTGCTCAAGCTACTATCAAATATTTGAACAAACAACCATTTACCTCCAGTAGGACTTATTGAATGTATTGATGCACTATCCTTCCCCACACCCGAACCACTTAAATTATGAATCAGAAAGATTGTATAAAATATTAAATCAAGAGAAAGGTTAGCCTCGAGAAACCTCTAGAAATAACTTTTTTAAAACTAAATCTGAGAAGTTATTTGGTATTGAAAGCTCAAAACAGTCACAAAATAAAAACATTATTCAAAAAAAGTTACTGTGGAAAAGACAAACGGAGAGAGAGCATCAACATCAGTTTTTATGTTGTTTTTACTTTTGTTGTTATACACAAACCATAATTAAAAGTCAACAATATTATTGAAAACACTTCTTGCGAAAGGCAGAAAAATGAATCAAATTATGAAGCTAAGTGGAATCATTGTGATCATTGTTAAATAAATGAAACGGCAAATAAACGTGTCTACCAATGTTTATCAAGCCAAAACATCAGTTTCGTATGTCTTGAAACTCTTATATGTAAAAAATGTTAAAAGGAAATGTACAGAAATTGTCGTTAAAGGAAAGAAAACAGTTAATGGTATGTTAATCAAGCTTATAAATAATTCACATAAAATAAAAATATATTTCGTATTGAATTACCTTTAAACAGAGAACAATTAACGTAGTAAATTTCATTGTTAACCAGATATTAATATCTATCGCCATCTATGAGGCCTACTTGCAAATTTTCTTGCATTTATTGTGTTGTGATTTAAAACATGTGAATATTATTCCAGAGTAATCGTGTATAACATGATGATGACCTACTTCTACTGTTACAATCGTCGCTATTTAGATATTAACATATATTTACAGTACAAATGCACTTGTTATTTTTACAGGTTTACTCAATAGAATCTTCAGAATTTATTACTTATGTTATGTTTATGTGCTGTCATGATGACATCGAAAAATTATAAAGTTATAAAAAGCTTTAATTTAGACTTCCCAAAATGCTAAATTGTTTTATACAATTTAATTTTCTAGTTTATACTTTTTTTACGAGTTTAACTTCTGTTAAGAGTGGTTCAGCCACAGGTCTAGGGCTTATAACATTAAAACGTTGGAAACAGCATTGATAATCCATTCAGCAACTTTGTGTTTGACAACCACTATTCACATATGTGTATTGACAAAACTCTTACATAAAATTGCTTTGTCTTGAATTTTGTTCAAACCTACTCGAGTGTTATCTGCACTAGTCGTCCACAATTTAGCAGTGATAGACTAAAGGAAAGAAACTAGTTAACTTTACCCACTTTCAACTCTTGAACTATTCTTCTATCAATGAATAATAGCAATGACCTTCACGTTGTAACAACTCCATAACGGACAGGACGACGGAGATTCGAAGCCGCAACCCTCAAATTAGGAGCGAGTGTTCTTGGCAAGTACTAAGTAACACGAAAAATTTAATTGAGCTTAAAGGAATGAAATTTAAATAATCTCTTTAAAACAAAATTCACGAGGATATTTTTATATTTTCAGAGAGCAATTTTTGTTTTTGAAAATAGAATGATGCATTTGGAGTAACGTGTTTGTGATTATAACTTTTGTTTTGCAGGAACATTGATGGGGTTATCCAACAGTTTTGCCCAGATAACCGGATTCGTTGCTCCAGCTTTTGTTGGAATTTTGATAGAAAACAATGTAAGTCAGAACCATTTTCAGTTTTTTTTTCTTTTATTTAACCAGCTTACGCAGTGTCAGAACTTTCATTGCGTGAAAATTTAAAGATAGATAAAAGACTGTTTGGAAATCTTAACATATTAATGAGTGTTATTAATGATCATGAATGATATACTTCCAAGAACACAACTAAGGATGCATTATTAAAGGACAACATGAGATCTGTAACACTATTCTTGTAAAAATTAACTAACCTGATTCAAAGGGAAGCACGTGTCGAATAATGTGACATAATCACATAAACCAAATAATTTATAACCAGCTAAGGTTTTTGTTTGGTCATTTTCTTTTTCTGATTTGAAACTGAATTTTGGGTAACTAAATAAAATAAAAGCAATAAAAATTATATTAAGTGGTCATTATTATTCTATTTTTCGTTTATTTCCAACTAACATTGCAGCAAATGATATATATATACACACAAACCACATTTTCCCTGTGTCAACATGAATTTCTTGTTTAAGTAATAATCATTTCCCACTGTTAAAAATAAGCTCTCAACCTTTAAGGACACAGTGATCATTTTTTTTAAATTTTAGAACCTTGTTTTTGTACTCTTACTGGAAAGAAAGACATCGGTGTATAGATCTAACTTGGTGAAAAGCCGACAACTAGCGTAATTATTTGTTTTGAGCTTTAGGTTGATTTACTGTAAAATATGACTAACTGATTTTGTATTGTTCATTACTCAACTTCTAATAATATGTTTCCATTAATAATAACTTTGTCCAAGCGAATTACTTATATATAAGAAAATTAAAATTAACTCATTATTGAATATAGTTACATTAATACACTGTTCTTACTTCTAACAGTTAAAATGCAATGTTTCATCATTTGGGTATCTCTACTGTTTACAACATTTTCGACCTGTATTCTGGAATATTGTTACACTCTGTTACGACTGAAAAGTGAAGATCAAGTGAATGTTTAATGTTCTCTTAGTGTCGTGTTCCAATACTCATGGTGTTACGTGTGTGATGTGGTCGTACGATGTGTGATCGTGACTTTATTTGTCTGCTAATTTTACGCTTACTTATGGAGTTAGCAGGAACAAGTTTGGCTTTCAGACTGGGGATGTCAAAGAAAAACTCATTAACTATATAGCATGTTTCCCTATCCCGGGTTGTCCAAAATGCATCAGAAAGGTCATTTAGTCACAATAATGGCTCAGAAATAAGTTGTCATGGTCAACGAATACAAATCTTGTATTGTATATTGTGGTCCTAACACTTCTTGTGATACCGTTCATACTCTTCATAACATGCTGGCAAGACCAAATGTGGCGTTTCTGCTTAGGTAACAAGAGTGTTAGAGGTTCCTCTCCATATGGATAACTATATAATAATTTGTGGCTGATAGAAGAGCTCCATTGGTAAATTGGGTATTGTGTGAATAATCAAGAAAATGTGAATGGGGCAGCAGAGAGAGCAAACTTTATGTTTGTAGTTGGCTGTGTGTTAACTTGTTACAAATTTCTTCCTTAACGTTTGATTAACTTAAACTGTTAAACTATTTTAGATAATTTATCCTTTACTTAGTCATTATATGTCACAAAGACTTAACTTTCTAGTACATGTTATCGTCTTTCTGGTTGAATTATTCAGATTTTCAAAAATACATATAACTAGAGTTAGTTGTGGTAAAAGAAGGTACATGGACAAAAGTTAAATAAACTGAAAATACCACAATGTAAACAAAGCACGATAATGAAATAAATTTAATTTTGTGTTTTTATGTTTTTATAGTTTGTTTCGATGTTAGTAATATTGAAGAAAATATCTAATATTTTAATATCAAAATACATCTTTAATTAGGATGTATGAAGTTCAACAATTTTCTTCAGTTTTTCTGCGTCTTTTATCTCTTTTACTAATTTCCTTCTTCTCTTTTTCTTCTTTTTTTTTCGTTTCTAAAAATGGGTCATCTCATTCCATGATCAAGTCGTCATCTTAAGTTTTAATCAAAGTTCTGTTATATTTTTGCCAAAATAATTCCACTTTTGACACCAAGTCTATAAAGTTACTCTTTCATTTTGTAAGTTTTTTTAGAAGTATATGGCAAAAAAGAATTATAACTCCATCTCAGATAACTATAACAAATAAATTTATTTCTTGAATAAATGTCTAATACAGTCTAGTTAATTTTTAAGCCTTAGTTCACAACTACTTTTAACCTAGAACCCTAAACAAATGTAGGCCTAACAAGATGTATACAAAAATCACAAAATTTTTTCGCAAAGCTAATATACTGATAAAAATTACTGGCTTACCAACTAATTTCATGGCAAAACAGGCATGATATCTCTCACTGAATAATGTGTCTTACACTGAACTAACAGACTGGCACAAAAATGAATTACTCACTAAATACTTCACCAAATTCTCAATGAAACTGAATACTCGTACTTATAATGTATTCTCATTTTTCGAAATTACAGCAGATTTTTTATACCGATACGTTATCAGGAACATTCTAGGTACTCTACCGACTAGTTTTATGAACTTCTTAAATCTAGCATTATCATCATGAATAGCAACTCACTCTATCGAATAATTAAATTATAACAATGAAAAGTTAGCTTACAACACTTCCTCTTTCCTTTGAAAAATCCTAATATCAAAATGAAACAGTACTTTCAATTGTTCATTCACCAAATATTTTTGGTATTTTCCTCTTCCCAAGTCTATAGTATGAGATCGAATTAACTCTTCTCCTTTGTCATCACTTGCTGTTTTGATAATGTTCTTCCTAGATCTGATACATAATGTCTTTAAAGATGGTCATTTTAAATGGACTTCAAAATGAATAGCTTTTCTTTCAGCACTCCTTATGTTCATTTTGCAAATTATTTCGAACAGAGCCTTTTATAGTACTTTTCTATCATACTCTTATGTTTTTCTGGTTGGACTCTGTTGTTGAATATCGCAAATGACACTATAGTAACGATAATGTGAGTAGATTAAATAGGTTCTTATATTTGATATTTAATATTCAATGGTGTTTTAAGTTGAAATTGTTGCGTGGTTGCAAAAAAGAGGTGTGGTTTTAAAAATGTATATTCTCTCATTGTTCTTACAGTTATATTGTTCCTTCTTTATAGATGTTTTTGTACTTCTACGAAGTTGTTGTAATCTCTCTGTACCTCTCCAATAGGTTTGTCGCTTCTTTCTCTTCAGTCAGATTAATTTTTCTTAATTGTGCTTTAATTATGACATCTCTTTCTTGTAACTCCTCTCTTAAAATTTCATCTTTTATCTATTGAACTTCTTTTATTTTCTATAAATTTCTTCTTATATACTTGTACGTAATTTAAGAAGTTTACCTCAAGAAACTATTATTAGTAAAATAACAAAGAACTTGAAATTTAACCTTAAAATATACCAAATGTAATTAATAGTTTTTATCACATTCTTTTGTTTTATACATCGTAAGTGTTTAGTCTTACGAATACTCTTAAATAACCACGATTTTTATCTAGAATACGTGAGTGAGTGATTTGCAGACTTACGCAGGTTCATGCTGAGTGTCAGGCTATATCTTTCACTGCAAATATTTAACATAAACAAGAGGCCAAGATACTGAAAAATCATGATATGAACAAACTTATCAATAAATTAAAAAAACAAATGTTAGCTGTATAGAAAGATCATCACGAAAGGATAAAATGTTTCTTTGTTTGAGAAGGTTCTAACAAAACCACACAAAAGAATACTTACATATAGCTTTTTTCATAAACAAGTATCCGAGATACTGAAAAATCATGAACGTCATAGAAGTATAACGCTATAGAGAGAAAGTAGAATATAATGATTGCTTTTAAATTATACTGTTTAATATTAGAATTTAGTTTTCTTTGCTTATTTATTAAATATTTATAAAAGAATAATACACATTATATTTTTCTTCTGGAATATTGTTTTTTATCTATGTAATATATTTCGCCTTTCATCCAAATACAAGAAATTATTAATAGCGTGTTTGTTCATGAAGCGTCATTCATAAAACCTCCTAAAAGATAAGCATATCCTGGAGCTATTTTTTAATGGTAGTAAAGAAATCTGCTACAGATGGTTATATTCAAAACATTTGTTTTAGTTCATCTTACTGAATGATGTTTTAACATTTTTTATATTACATTATTGAAGGTTTACACTATTTTTAAAAAGGTATAAACGACTTTGTTTTCCTGCAGGAAACACTTCAACGGTGGTCCATTGTTTTCTACACAACTTCTGTAATTTATGTCACTGCAGCAATCTTATTCGTTACATTTGGATCGGCAGAGCTACAACCCTGGGGTTTAGTGGTTCCTGAAGAAACTAAGAGTACTGAAGAAGAAGACACTGTTGATAATTCTCGAAGTCTCAAAGATACTCCAGTATTTAGTGTTTCATAGGTTGGAAGAAGTTAACAGTATCTGTTTTCTAATGAATTATTGATTAAAGATGACACAATAGAACAACTAACTTGTGTATATTGAAAATCCTCGAGGATATACAATATTATATAAGTCAATAACTGTCGTTTACAGTAGACTGAATGAAATGAAATTAGATGTAAGCATTTTTTTCATGACTTCGTCTAATTCAAGAACTCGAATACTTACTCTTGTTAGAAACCAGTAAAAACAGTTTTCAGCACCTTCAACTCATGAATTATTTTATTTAGTGTAAGATTTCCGCGATTTGTGATGAACCTTAATATGTTTTTACACCATTTTCTGGACAGTCCGTTATATCTTGTTTTCATACAATACCTGTTGCTGAAAGCCAGAATTTGAATTCGGGTATATTTTATCAATAAGCTGCGATATTTCTGTATCTCTTGTTTGATATCGTGAAATGTTCTCGATTCAGGTCTTAATATATATTTTAATCCTGTCATTGATTTGTGGCCATATAAAAATGTATTGTTAATGTAGCTAAGCTAAATTAAGGGAATTAAGTTGGATTTATCTTCAAAATATTTCCCGTAATTGATACAAGTATGTGAATTTCTTAACTTTATCAATGATAAATGTATACGAAATGATCTTAAGAAAGCTAATGTCCCTCGTTTTTACAAATTGGCATTCCAGTACAATTCTCCATAAACTGGACAAAATGTAATTAGATTTCAAGTTCAAATTCGTCTTAGCTTAAGTTGTATCTTTAGCGAATGTTTAGGATAACACATTAATTTAATTTAAAAGCAGTGAACAGAAAGGAAAGCATTCGCTAGTTGTTTACAAAGTTACATTTTCGTACTGCAACATCTAACGTATTTTTTCAACCTTTAGGCGTTATCTCACAAATATAACATAAAATTTGATCTAAAAAAAATGAGAATATACTAAATATCACATATCATTCTATAGTAGTTATTTCAACTCTTGCCATTGTAAAATTTATAATACATACCTAAATAAAAAATAATATATTCTTATTATTCACATAAAGCCCACTATAGTTTTTGCAGTCAAGATTTTTGTTTTATAGATTGGAAATGAAGACCAGTTGGTTATGACTTGGAAGGAGTAGTTCAAATAATGAGTGTATGATAGTTACTTTATCTTTAATGTAAAATGGAAATGTATCATTGCGACAAATAAGTTATATAGTTATATGCGACATGCTAAGATCATGACGAAACAAATTTCATTTTGAATTATTTGATAAAAATGTGAATAGGTGAAAGGAAATACAAGAAAAACGAAATATCTGAGAAATAATAGCTAAGCAGTGACTACTTATCATAAACTGAGGAATGCTCTTCAATATGCATATGTATTCGATGAGGAAAGGAGATTATTACAGTGACTATTTAAGTAAGTGCATCATAATATTCAGCCTTGTTTCACCCCACCAAAAACCTCATTGTAAATATTGTATTTTTATGTATTTACTAAGTAATTTTGATTTTTGTAGCATTTTAAACAGTAAAACAAGTAATAATTACTCCAATAGAAATGGACAGTCTCCTTATCTTTTCAAATGTTTATCTGACAAGTTAAATTTCATGAAAATATTTTGTATTGCAAATGTGTTATGTTTTCTTTTGATATTTGATTGCTGGTCTAATGATTATTAAAATATTGAAGATTTTATGGAGTCAGTAAAGATCATAAATTTTGAAATTTGATGTTGATCATTAACATTATTGACTTCAAATAATGCACTTGTGATCCTATTAATTCAAAATATATCTGAAATATCAGTAAAGATGTAAATTTTGACGTGCATTCAGAATTTTTAATATACATAGATTTAAGAAATACTACTGTTTGTTAACAATGCAATATAATACCTAAAGTACTTCAGAGTACTGAAAATATTGGATTTACATGGAAAATAACTTAAGAAAGCATATATGAGTGTTTGTGTATATATATAAAACCAGAACACATACACGTTTCTCTCTGCTATCTGTAGAAATAACTAACAAAACTCAATAGTCCTTGAACTCGTCTATTTCAATCTTTTCTTTATTTCTTTTTACCTGTTTCGAAACACGGGTTGCAGTTTTACGAATAATCTATAATAAAAACCTTCGAACACAACTTTCTAATGAGAAATAAATAAAAAACATGTATCTATAAATTTATCGTATGATGATGATGGTCTGTGTAGTAATTATTGCACCATATAAACATAGTGTTTGTTCACTTCAAACTAACTCTCAAGAAACATTGTGGGGTTGCATTTTAATTGTACAAAATATTGTGGATGGAGTTAAAGTAGTTTTTAACATAATCGATAGATGGAGACTTGCGACAATTTTTTTGTTGGTTTTTCAAGCAGCCAAGAAGAATCACGTACACACTGAATCCTTTCTTCCCTCCTCGACTGTTGTGTGATTACTTGGCTCTGCTCGATATTTAACAGTTTAATGTTGTTTTATTTTCTCTTTTCTAATTCCTGGTCCTAGTTTTCACTGAAGTAAAATTTTGTTTGATCTCACTCGTCTACTGTCACTTCTTCTGCCCTCTCACACCAATCTTGAATGTTACAAGAGTTTACAAAAGAATGGAAGGTTTCAATATATCGAAATGCATAAATTTCATTAAAGAAATATTAATGAGCTCTGTTTAAGAATTTAAGCTGGAAAAAATATTCCGAGTAATTCATAAATTGGACATTTTTATGTGCTTCCAAAATTTATATATCAAAGAAAGATTAATTAATTAATGTTGAAAACAAAATTTACCAGTATTTCGGGAGACCAGTTGTAAGAAGAAACGAAAATATCACGAAACATAGAGATCTTTTAGATATGTTATTCAAACCTTTTTTATCTCATATTCCGAATATTACCATGAATACTTTCTAATTTGTTGAAAAAATTGCCAAACAAACATAGTTTCGTTTCTTGTCATATAGTAGCTATTTATCGAAGTTTCAAAATTGTTATGAACTTAAAGTAGTAAAATCCTTTCTGGATCAATATAAAAACAAATTTATTCTATGATTAATAAAAGCTTTATTGTAAACGGTTTCAATTTTGGCAAAAAATTGTTCTATTTCTTATGAGGAACACATTTTCCATTAAGTTTATGTGTATCAGTTGGTACAAAATTCACTTCAAGTTATGTTAATATAATTATGTGATTGGTTTAAAGTTGAATAGCTTAATATATTGCCTAACTATTTTGAAGATGATTTGCACTTTCCTTTAAAAAAAATTTGAAAAATATTTCTGAACGATTGTTTTGGGGTATGAAAGAATATTTAGGATATTAATATTTCTGATGGCATTTTAAATTGAATAAATAAAAAAAATTACGCTTACCGTAAAGCATCGAAGAACGAGTTATCCATTTTCTGATGTGCTGTTAAGTTTCACCAGAAAAAGAAGATGCTAAGTGGTAATGTTTTACAAACCTAAAAACCCACATCAGTATATTGATGTAATTATCCCAAACACATAAAGTCAAAAGATACGATAAATCTTGCAAGTGGACTATGTAGTTTAGTTTTAAATGAAGAAGTGGGAGTTAAAAGACAACTAGAGCTAAACTAATTTTTAATTCAGTGTCACTACTCAAAAAATTGTATCCCGACGTTTTGAAATTGCTAATAATTATTTCTTCAGTAAAAAACGTTTTTCTTGATTTTCGCGCAAAGCAATACGAGGAATATTTATGCTAGCCGTCCCAGACATAGCGGTTTATTGTTTAAATGTCACACAAAGCTACACGAAAGCTATCTGCGTTAATATAGTAAGTAGGACCGGAGGGATGGCAGCTTGTCATCACCACTCAACGCCAAATGTTAGGCAATTCTTTTACCAGAGAATAGTTTGTTGAACATCACATTATAGAGCCCCCCGAGGAAAGGGCGAACATACATGGTGTGACTGTTATTCGAACCTGCGATTACGAGTCGAATGCTATAACACCTGCCCCTCAGGTTCGGTCTTGCTCTTGATAAATAACCTCATATCGTTCACAACAAAACAAAGAAAGAAGAGGAGGTTTATGAACAAGTTTCGTTTTTAAAACATTTAAACGACAGTTTCCTACGGGATAAAAACGACGCATTTTAAACACGCAGCACATTTTAACTTTTTACGATCTAATGATTGTTTTTACCATAAGTTTGATTATAAAATAACAATGGGCTTATAAAGAAAGAAAATACTAGCTCAATATCTCGACTCTTAAAGAAATAATGAGTTACAAATTGCATTTTATTTAGTAAAATGGAAAACAACTTAGAGTTGTCTTTGAAGTTATAGAAGAGAGAGAGAGCAATGATTTTCTCATAACAAAGTCGTTCAGTTATTACTTCACATGTTACTCTTCACATGCTCTAAGTCTTAAAAGATAGGGAAGAATTCAAAGCTCAAGTCAATATTAAATCTTGGTACAGTGGAAAGTAAATAGATAGAATGGGAAGAAGTATAGAAGAAAGAATCAGTTAAAGAAACACGTGCATTAAACACGGGCTGGTCGTATGATAGAATTCTGCTACAGCCGTCTCTAATTGATAAATGATAAACTAAATGTAAAGCAGCTAGTTAATACTGTATACCGTCATTTCTTGGACTATTCTTTAGAAGTGGGATTGACCGTCACTTTATAACGCTCCTTCGCATGAAAAAGCAATAATGTTTGATGAGAGGCTTCGAACCTGCGTGTAGTAGTTTATTAGTGGAATCTCAGGCCTTACCCGTGGTAACTGCATTTTCTCTTATTCATCTGACTCATTTATTTAAATTATATCAGTAAGTATTGTTTGTTTGTTCTGTGAATTTCGCACAAGGCTACTCGAGGGCTATCTGTACTAGCCGTCCCTACTTTTGTAGTGTTAGACTAGAGGGACGGCAGTTAGTCATCACCATCCACTTCCAACTCTTGGGCTACTCTTTTACTCTTTTGTTTGTCTTATTTAATTGGAATTAAGCACAAAGATACACTATGGGTTACCTATGCTCTGCCAACCACGGGTATCAAAACCCATTTTCTCGCGGTGTGAATCCGCAGACGTACCACCGTGCTACTGGGAGGCATTTATGTGAAAATCAGTTAAATCCATTCTCAGAAGGTAAATTAGATACACTTAGGTAAACTACAATTTTGTGTTTTAATGAATAATCCTTCAGATTATTTGTAAATTTCAATTTATTAAAAATTGTGATATAAAACTAATTATCTGTATTGTCTTGGGAATACTTTTTTAATAAGAAAAAAAGTGCAGTAACTACTCTGACAACAAAACTTTTCTTTCTTAACCAATGCTCGTTTCGACTTTTTTGTTTATTTGCTTACATTAGAGCAAAGCCACATAGATCTGTCGTTTGTGTATACCGCGGATAATCGAACCATAAATTTGAGTGTTGTTAGTCCTTAAACTTACAGTTTTTCCACGTGTGTTTTCTAATTCCATTTCGGTTCACACTATGTTATAACCCAAAGAGTTTTAAAATAATACTTGACTTACACTTTCAAACAATTTCTAGGCACGAAGTTGGCCAACACAATTTTTAAAAATGAATTTAGATCTTTAGAGAGATTTTGCCAATAATTATTTAATAACTATAACTATTAATTTTAAATCGGCCATAGATTCTGTATATCGATCACATATATACACACACAAAATTCCTACTTTGTCACAGAAACTTGCCAACAAACATAATAAAATAAATCAACACCTAACACCACACGAGAAACCTAAACAAATCCCTTGAATTTCTGTATCTCCCTCTTCAAGATTTTCATTGTTTGTTTATTTGTTTTTGAATTAAGCACAAAGCTGCATAAGTGGTCATCTGTGCTCTGCTCACCACGGGTATCTAAACCCGGTTTCTAGCAGTGTGAGTCCATTGACACACCGCTGTGTCACTTGTGGGTAAGATGCTCATTACCTACTTCATTCTTTAACAGTTTCCTTGCCCAAACAGCAAGCTGTAGTAGATAATTTTCCCAGCTTTATTTTTCCTGGTCGTTATTAATTAGTGATAGCCTCCTTTTTCTCTTACAGATGCTGCTGTAAACGTGACCTGCATTTTAGTTTTCTCGCAATCTTCTTAAGGCACGTTACCTTTCAATTCACTACCTACTTCTCACCTGTAAATTGTCCTTTAATTTTCTTATATTTCCTCTCAGTAAAACTCGAGAAAAACAAAATTACACAAATTACTATTGTTCTCTCTTTTCAATAATCAAACTAGCCTACGTGCTTGATTATACACCAATCAAAATGATGTTCTCTTTGTCAGCTAAACAGCTCGATCTTCCTGTGATTTAATACCAAACATTCGACCTCAATTGTGAAAGTTTAAGATCTCTATAACAAATTATCACTGAATACAAGGACAGGATCACACAGATCCTTTGAACTGACCTGTTTTCTAATCGTTTAGTTTCGAGATGTGTCTCAATGAGATTCGTGGTCATAGTTTTCGGCTTTTAATCTTAGTTTAGTAACGTTATACTGAAATTGCTCCCAGTGGCGCAGCGGTATGTCTGCGGTCTTGCAACGCTAAAAACCGCGTTTTGATACCCGTGGTGGGCAGAGCACAGATAGCCCTTTATGTAGCTTTGTGCTAAATTAAAAGTAACAACAACAATTTACTGGTGTTTTTTGTTGAAGTGTTCCAGATAGTTATACGAACAAATGAGTACATACGAACTACAGTTCCCTCTTTCTTCTGTTGTAACCAAAAGATATGAAACTTGTTACTCTAAAACTGTTTTCATCTTATTTTTATGTTACTACAATAAAAACAGTGGCATTTCCAGATGTTTTCCAATACCTAATGCATTACTTTTGTTATAAAATTTCTCCTGTAAGAACTTGTATGTAAATTGCATAATACAGTGATTATTGCTATTTTTTCACTTTCCCTGTTACAGAAGTAAGTTACAAACTACTTACTTTATTACTCCTATCGTAGAGAATAATGTCCTAAGAATCATATAAATATTTATTTTAAGGACATGTGTAGTCAAAAAATAACATCACACGTAAAAATGATAAATTTAATAAAATACGTTATTGGATACATTTTTCTATCAGTGCCTTTTAGTTGAAATTAAAATCATGCAAGATTAATATGTCAATTCATTTGTTGCTTCAACAACTTCTTTACTGAATCATTTAAGTTTTAAATGTTGTTGATTCTGTTTTAGGTAACTAATATTTAAAACTATTTTTAAAAATCATTATAAATATATTTAACGTGTGAGATTTAAATTTTAAAACTATTTGATTGCAAAGAGCAAAGCTACATAACTGGTTACTTATATTTTGTCCACTGTCAGTACATAACCCTAATTATTAACATTGTAAACCATTTTACTTACCACAAAGTTACCAGAATGCTTATCCGATAGATATTGTTTGTTTCATAATATGTGATAAATTTCTATATTGTCTCACAATAAGACATTGAGAGATAAAAAACAGGCATCAGAAAGCAGACAGTGAAATCTGATGCCCCAAATGTTCTGTAAACATTTATCAACATTGTACTTATACCAAAACTAATATATCCATGCCAGATATAGGCTCTCAGTAAGAGAAAAAAATAAAAAAATAACATTATATTAAATAAAATACCCCTCTCAAGATACCAGTAAAATTAAACTAAATAATTTAAGGAGCAAAAGAATTATAAGACAACTTGGAGAGACACCAGTACTGAAAGATACAAAAATAAGAAATTGCAATGTTTCAGCCACTTGGTGAGATCGGGTCCTCAACAATTACTAGCAAGAGAATTTAACTTATTACATTTAAGAGGAAACAAAGGAAGACCAAGAAAAAGTTAATCAATGTTGTCAAGAAAACACAAATACGCCATTAACAGACTCATACCTGTTTAATTCTCTATGCTAGCCCTTTGTCACTTGTTTAACCTTTTCATGATAGGGTGTTCATTAGCCATATTTCTGCCATTATCTTTTTTTTTTCACAAACAGTCAGTTACTTGATCAGCTAAGTTTAGTGTTAAGTGTATTTAATATCCAGTCTATGAATCAGTGAAAATGAATTCGGTGATTTGGGTAATGTTACCGTTTCTGGTATTCAAGGTAGAACCATAAAATATATTTCAAAAAAGCAATGAATATACTAGCCCCAAAAGATACATTTTACTACCAAAAGAGCTTTTCTTTCAATTGTGTTTGTTTAATGGGTTGGCCGGACTGTATTCCTCTTACATAAAATTGTAGAAGTGTTAGTGTTGATAGTTATCTGTTAGTGACAAGTTAACTTTGTTGAACCTTCCTCGATTGTCTTTGCTAACAGAACTAGATAAAACTGTGGAAAAACGGTTTTATCGAACTGAGAAATCAGATCTTGTATTACACAACATGTACGGTCATCACTATGCTTTGGAAATTTTGGGTAACAATATGGGATTTAGCTCTTAATGATTTCAACATTAGTACTAATGTGGTCATATGGAAGGAAATAATGGTTCTAGCCATTGCAAAGCGTTCAAGTCTATATTCAGATCTTATAATTAAAACAGCACTAGAAAGTTTTGTTTGAGAATCAACCCATCAATAATGACTTCCCGCATATTTAATGTTTTTCTAACCATATCATCATTTTGGGACATAACCTCTATTTGAAAGACTTTCTGCTTCAACCGGGTGATCATTACTTTCAGATCCCTACCCTTTACAGCCTGTCACCTTACCCTTTACAACCTATCACATTACCCAAGGATCATTTGAGTCGTGGGAGCGTTCTAATGTATGATCAATCTCATTCTTCGTTGGTAGAAGGGTAGCCTAACAGTTAGCGGTGGATCGTGATGACGAGCTACCTTCCCTTCAGTGTTGTATGGCTAAATGACCTTTGTTTATCTTTTTAATTTCGCGCAAACCTACATGAGGTCTATCTGAGCTAGCCGTTCTCAATTTAGCAGTGTAAAACTAGAGGGAAGGCAGCTAGTCATTACCACACACCACCAACTCTTGGGCTACTCTTTTACCAACGAATAGTGGCATTGGCCGTCACATTACGACTTCTCCACAGCTGAAAGATCGAGCATTTTTTGGTGTGACGGGGATTCGAACCCACGAGTCTCCAATTACGAGTATAGTGCCTTAACCACCTGGCCATGCCGTGCCTCAAAATTATATGAAACCATTAACAATTTTTTTATTATCACAAATCCTGGTGTAATTTTTTTGTCCAGTTCAAACCTTAATGAGGGAACCTAAGAATGGTGGTCACTATTAAACGCCTTTTCAATTTCCATTTAGTTTGTTTGTTTGTTTTTGAATTTCGCTCAAAGTTACATGAGGGCCATCTTTGCTGGCCGTCTCTAATTTAGTTGTGAAGGACTGCTGGAAGACAGCTCTTGGACTACTCTTTTATCAAAGGATAGTGGGATTGGCTGTAACTTCATAACGCCCCCACAGCTGAAAGGGTGAGCATGTTTGGTGCAACGGGGATTAAACCCCGCGAAATTCAGATTACGAGTCGAGCACCTTAACTACCTAGTCCTATCGGACAACCTTCAGTTAGTTTGTGCTGAATATATAATTTCAAAAGGTGAAACAATTCACCGCGTAGATTTTTCTCTATAATGAATGTTATTAAGTTTTAAAAAGAAACCTAATTTAACCAAGCTTATAATCATCCATGCGAAATACTCTTTAAGCATAAATCAATCTAATCGTACACACAGATCATACGTATATATTTGACTTACTCTTTCTTTGTTCTTAATTCAATTCATTTTTAATACAATAAATATAATTTTCATCTGTTTATGATGAACGACATTATTTTCCTATTACAAGTGACGAATTTTTTTTATTTTTGAAAGATACAAATGAAATTTTCTCACCCATTACAGTTTTTCGTAACTGATATAAATATTTTTGTTTCGCTGATATCTTTTTTCATCTGTTTATTCTATTTCTATTCAATGAATATTCTCTTCAATATGATACGCATCGGCTACCAAGTCTGCAGGGCACTCAGCTCATAACCTGTGGGTATCGTGTTTGAATCTCCATCACCGAAGCTAATCGCCCTTTCAGCCTTGGAGACGTTATAATGCGTCAATATCAAATTTGTTGGTAGAAAAAGTAGTCCAAGAGTTTATTGTGGGTGGAGTCGACTAGTTACCTTCCCTTTAGTCTTTTGCTATTAAACTAGGGACGTCTGGCGCAGATAGTCTTCGTTAAACTTTGCGCGAAATTTAAACCAAACCACGAAGCTGAAACCCCGGATTTCTTTACATAGTATGGTAGCTGGAACCTATGCCTTGAATAAATTAACTTTACGTACGCTTTATTGTTTGTTCTTGAATTTCGCACAAAGCAACTCGAGAGCTATCTGTGATAGCCGTCCCTAATTTAGCAGTGTAAGACGAGATGGAAGGCAGCTAGTCGACTCCACCCACAATAAACTCTTGGACTATTCTTTTACCAACGAATAGTGGGATTGACCGTCACATTATAACGCCCCCAGGGCTGAAAGGGCAAACATGTTTGGCGCAATGGGGATGCGAACCCGCGACTCTCAGATTACGAGTCGCATGCTTTATACACTGATGTAAGTTTGCTTTAAACAGTTGTAATTCTCACCTATTATTTTGACCAACTTTTACGTTTCTTGTTGGTTTGTAACTTTCAAAATCACTCATTTTAGCATATTTATTCACCTGTTTACTTATAGCTTGAAAGAGTTCAAAGTTGTTTTTATTTGGACATATTTCTTCATATAAATTTGTTATACATAACCCAGTTTGATAAGTTTCACTTCAGATATTTTTTTCTACTTTCATTATGTGAGAGTTCCTTTACGTTCTGCTGCTTAATTCGTGTAATTTGCATCCATCACTGTGTTATACCATTTACTGAATGACGTATGTATCTATACTGCTGAACATTTCGTAATCACTATTTTATAATCCGTGGATGGTAATATAAAATGCTTATTGTTCTTTGAACTACAGAAACTTATTTAATGTTTGTTTTACCCAGATAATGGAATTACCTCCACCAAAAGTAATACTGATTGTCAGCTATGTCAAGAAAGCTTTGAGCCTAATCATTAAAAATAGGCCAAGAACATCTCTTTAGCTCCGCATTGATAAAAAATCAACAACAATTTCGCAACTTATAACATTTCTCAGGTAGTAACTATGACACACATTATTAAAGGGACATACTTTATGTTTACAATATGTGTAAACAGTTGTTTTATAGTAAGATGACTAAATAGTATTCTAGCACACTACATTGCTTTGATTACATATAGGTTGAGGCTGTACCTGGTATTTAGATAACTATGGCATGTGAATTATGAAATTTAATAATTTCCTCAGGTAAAACTTTGTTACGATATGTAAAAACAGAAGAAGTTATGCTCAGCTATTGCAAAACCAGAAATAAAAATACAGCCTTGGGTAAGATTTGTTTATTTGGATTTTTAGGGTTCAAAGGGCGAGCATGTTTGGTACGACGGGGATATGAACCCGCAACCCTCACATTAAGATTCGAACACCTCAACACACCTGACTATGCCGGTACGTTTTCGGAATCAATGTCTAATGAGAAATAACGTATCCAGACTAGAATGTTAGGTATGAGACGTTGTTTTGATATATATATATGTATACATATAACTTGTAAATTTACAGCTTATATACTTGTTACGGGATCTTGTTTATATATATTATTGTTAATAAACAATAAAACGACGTCTCGTGTTGATTACGTTCAAAGCTATTTTTATACGTACATCATTATTGTTGAGCTTCCTCTTTAGAGTGTTACAACAGATGATAACAAATATTAATTTGTTTACCTTTCTTTTCAATTACAGTTATCCTCCCTATCCATAGAGAGTGGTCCAACAGTCAAAGAGAAGACCTACAACACCAAAAACAGGGTTTTCATACTTATGGAGGGTATATCACAGATACCCTGTTTTGTAGTTTAGCGTTTAACAACAAACTTTTATGATATTGGTACACTTGCAATTGTGTATTAATTATGATAATGTGAATATATCTATTTTAGATATTTCTCGTTATTAAAGGTATCAAACACATTATTTGGAAAAAGTGGATAATCTATATGTACTTTCATTTCTGTCCATTTGCTGTTCTTCCCTGATACCGATTTGTACAATTGTTTAACATGCTATCTGTAAGATATCATTAACACTTACCAGACAACTTTGGCTCTCTCACGGACTTAAAAGATCCATCTTTTAGTATACTTGTCTGGTTATTCGGGTTTTGAATACTACACAATATTCCTTGTACTTTAAGTTCCAGGTTCAGTAAATCTCTTATAGTTGATGACAGTTTCTTCGGACTGGCTGAATTCTCACTGGTGGTTGTTCAAACTCAGGACTGTGACAAGTATTTTTAGTGGTTTTAATATAAGAGTAATAAAGAAAAATTATGAGATCCTGTTTTAAGTACTTAATTAAGTTAAGACCCCATTGTTAAAATGAACATATGTTTAGAAAGTAAAGGAACGTAATAATTTAACTATGCCTCAGTAAGTTTCTGTATCACAAATGTATGGTAAAATTTACTGTAGATACAGTTACGATAGAAAGTTTTCGTACCCCTGCGTCGTGTGTAGTTTTTCCGTATAACTTAAAAAGTATTAGGATAATGAAAGCACGGTTTATTGTAAATATTATACTAACACAAATCTACCGAATTTTTATGCAAATTAAACGACGAATAAACTGTTTATAAACAAATAAAACATAGGAGGGGAAGAAAGTGTTCGTGCGTCTACTTTAATCGTCAGTTGTGTAGCCTTTCAGGTGAATTACTTGGTGCAATATCTCCTCGTAGCCCTCCATGATCGTTTGACAGTACTCGATTGGTATTTCCTTCCATTCTTCTTTACAGAAGGTCTCCAACTCTTGCAAGTTTTCGGATGACGCTGATGAACCATGGTCTTCAACTCATGCCAAACGTTTTCAACTGGGCTGAGATCGGATGACTGCGATGGCCACTCCAGAACGCTTATATGGTTCCTCTGCAACCTGGATTGCACATATTTTGTTGTGTGCTTAGAGTCATTGTCTTGCTGGAAGATCCAACGCGCCCAAGCCGGAAGTTTCGAGCATCATTCTTAATATAAGTGTCTAATATATCAATTTACTCTTCTTTTTTATGATTCCCTTGACGAGGTGAAGACTACCGACACAGAAGAGCTGAAGGAACCCCATAGCATGATCGAGCCACCTCCGTGTTTAACTGTCGGGGCGGCGTTCTTTGGAAGATTTCGTTTCCCCTTACGAAAAATACAGCGAACATCATTGTGGCCAAAAAGCTCAATTTTAGTCTTGTCTGACCAAAGAATATTCTTCTACCAGGAAAAGGATTTATCTACATGCTTTCTTGCATTCCTCAGTCGTGCTTCTAAATGAACAGGCTTTAAATATGGAGTTCTACGAGGATGGCATGCTTTGAACCCAGAAGAGCGTAACATGTTTGTAACTGTAGAGGTGCTTGCTTCAACCCCAGTTTCTCTTACCAGTTTAT
This sequence comes from Carcinoscorpius rotundicauda, assembly GCA_011833715.1. Classification (NCBI taxonomy): domain Eukaryota; kingdom Metazoa; phylum Arthropoda; class Merostomata; order Xiphosura; family Limulidae; genus Carcinoscorpius; species Carcinoscorpius rotundicauda. The sequence continues at coordinate 43,640,786 of CM022391.1, read as the reverse complement.
GTATGTCATTACGTGTTAAACGAGGGTTCATACTAACTTCTTTGAGAACCTTCCTCTTGGTTCTCTCTGGAATTTTAGTGGGGCGTCCGGAACGAATGAGATTAACATTGATCCTGTGAGCTTAAACTTCTCAATTATGCTTTAAACAGTAGATTTCGGCACATTAAGTTGTATAGCAATACTGAAAAGAGACACATGAGACTTGTATTTTACAATAATTCGTTTTTTTTAAATCACAGGACAGTTGTTTCCTGTTCGCCATGATGACCAAGCAGATAATGACGGAGACGGTGCTAAATTGCCGAAAGTACATTTTTTGCTGGCTAAATTCCAATAATTATGAATCCGGTGTCTAGTTATAGAATGGCATAATGTAGTTTATTCGCCAAACTAAACAAACTTTTTACAGGAATATCATTTTTTTCACACGTTCTGAACTGTACAAACACTTTCTGCTCCTCTTATTTCTAGTTATATGTTTATAAACAATTTATTTGTAGTTTAATTTCCATAAAAATTTAAGTAGATGTGTGTTAGTATAATATTTATAATATATTATACTTCTATTAGCCTACTCGTGATACATTTTAAGTTATGAGCAAACATCACTCGGGACGCAGGGATACGAACACTTTCTGTCGTAGCTGTGTACCATTAGTTAAAAAGTTTTTCAGGACATCTCATGCCTAGTCCCCTGTTTATTTTACTAGTGGTGTAGATATGAAAACGAAGCACTATCAGCAACAAATAAAGAGAAAATAATCAATGTTGAAGAAGCAATTAAAATGTGACAATTTTGATGGCTGGCTCGTGTGCATGTGATTATTTTTAAAGCAACCTCGATTTCGGTATCATATAGTTATTATAACTACACGGTGGTGGTTAAGTCCTGACGCACTGGTTAAAATAAGAAAATTATTGTTAAGTCGTCATCCATAATAAGTTACTTGACTTTCTGTTTATTATATTTTCAAACAAAGAAGTTAAATGCAGTTAAGACTAAATATAATATTGTTTCAAATATTATAGATCCTTTCTTATATCCTACTTAGATTGTTTAGTACGACTACAATACAACGTATTTTGTTTAGCTAAACAAACAGGATAAATAATGTAACAATAAAGTTACTTCCGTGATTGATATCAACAATGTGATTAACTTGAATGTTGCGAAGTTAAGTATGAAGTAACATCAACTGAAGCTGAGAAAGCGTGAAAACAAGGCCGGTCTTTAGCCAGTAGCTAAGGCATTAAAGCTTACTAAACTTAAAGAGGTTATAAAATAATTGGAGTGAGCGAATAAAACCATTATGGAGATCATAAATATGCATATAATTATGAAATATTATAATACTCTTATATGTGAAACAGGTGTAAGGTCAGAAAGAACAGGAACGGATCGAAATGGGTTTAAGAAAAACAATATAAAAGACAAATGATCAACGAAGTATAAAGGGAAGGCCGCGAGATGCGAGAAAGAACGAATAAACCGATCGATGTAAAAGAAGAAAATGATACACTTATTATTAATAAAAAAAACAAAAACTATTGCTAAATCTATTTCTTATTATTTATCAGTAATAAAAGGCAATCTGTTATGCTTACGTTCGTCTAAGACAATTATTGACAAAAATAAGTACAACCTTGATAAAGTTGATGGACATTAAAGGGGAAAACAATATGGGATTATAGCATAGTGGTAAAATTAAAATGCACAAACAAAGTGTAACTGCTTTTGGTGTCACATTTTAATATCAGTGCAGTGATATTGGTTCAGTTGAAGAAGCTTTTTCTTAAGATTCATCTTCTATGGTCTGGGTACAAAAAGTTAATTTTGAAACGACCCGATAATACCTTCTGTCATTACCATTGTACATTAAAATAGACGATATAAAAATACGTTTAAACAAAAATCATTATTATTTATAGAACAGTCACTTAGTATTATTTAAAAATATTTAACACAGTGAAGTAAAATATGATTCAAAATGTCATGATATATATTAGCATGCTGTTATAAAGCAATGTTTGCTCAGTGTATTTTGTTTCATTTTGTTTTTCAAATCCTAAAAGTTGGAATCAAATAATCATTGCTTGATTTCAGATTTATCGATTTTTCTGTCATAGTTATGTCTGAAATCATTTTTTTCTTTTTTCTTTAGTAAATTCAAATATAAAACTTTTGTATTCTTCCACTTTTAAAAAAATATCCAAATTAATCAAATAAATAAATAAGAACTGACGAAAATTGGGGTTTGAGTACTTTATGTTTGATTGTGGTTCAGCTTTTCTTACTTATTTTATCAAATAATCATCTGTATAATAGTATCTGAGCATAAATATTTAAAATATTTTCTATCATAATTAAAACTTAGACATTCTATATGATTGAAAGAAATATTCATCAACTTATGAGTGGTAAAACTAATTGTCCCGCCATAAGAAAGGTACATCTTTACACATTTGTTAAAGGTAAAGATTCAACAAAATAAGCTCAAACAAATCTAGAAACAAAACAATCTGGTCAGGTATTTCTACAATTTATGATTGAGTCTTCTTAAATGAAGGTGATAAGTGCATAGTTTATCACCTACTTGGGTTTTAAGTGTGAGAGCTACTTCATAAGAATTTATAAATATTTTTATGTTTTTCTTAAAAACATTTATAAATATTACAACATAAATACTAATACATACCGTGCAATTCATTATTTAAAAGCAATATATGTGTACATATATATACTATTATTATTTCACTTATCAATCACGTATATCTACATAAATAAAAGTAGAAAGATGTCAAAAAGGGCAATTTCTGGACCACAGTGTTCTTAACTTTTGCAGTAAAGAATCCAAAATCCGCACAAAAAATTCCTTACCCCTTTCAAAAAACAACAATAAACAAACAAACAAAGACAAAGATTTAGACGTCAAAATCCTACTTCTTTTTCAGATTGATTTCTAGTTTACATTATAGCGAAAGGGATTTACTTTCGGTATCAACATGCCCTTTGACCAACTTTCACTTAATATTAATTAAATCGTCCTTAGTGACTTCTTAACATTCATACTCACTTTGAGCAAATTCACTTTCAAACGTTTGTGTTCACACACAAGTGAGGAATGATAATAATGCCCTGTCTTCGTGTAGGACAGATTGTTTTATGCTTATTTTCCATTTTCAGGCCCTGCTATCCAACAATTAAGTGTTAAACACATTATGAATTCAAGATACATATATATATAGATGCATTATATTCAAAATTCACACAACATATACCAAATTTAATGTTTAAAAACCCCATACAAGTCTTACGTCATAAATCGCGAATTAGCTGGAAAAGTATCAACTATTATACAAACATTTCTACAGTTGAAAATTTTAAACTGTAATTTACTACTCATATAGCTCCAAGGAATATTTTTAACTTCGATTAGGAATACACATTTTACTATTTCGTTTATCTTTTTTTTACCCCAAGACAAAAAATGGTTAAAATAAATCTACTCAAGTTTAGTAGGTAACCTTCTCGTTATTTACAGTTTCATTTATAGCTCGTCTTTTGCATTTCCAAGATATGATAATATACACTTTGAAATATTCATAATAATAGCATATCTTGGGTATCTGACCAGTTTTAATGAAGTTGCTTTCCGTAAATTGTACTAAAAACATTCTATCATCATGAAGCTTACCAACGTTTTGTTTATCAGTGGAACAAATTTTATTTTCCAAGCTATACTGAATTAAGGTAGGTGTTTTATGGAGTTTGTATCTCACAGATATATTCCAAAAGTAATACAGTTGTTAAAGGAAGTGACGGCTTTTGATAATCCTCCAAAAGAGTAATAGACAGTTATTTTCTGTGTAAAATCTTTTGTCATGGCAGTTTATACTGTAGTTTTTGGGTTTGGTTTTGAAGATTTAGCTCTATGTCATATGTATAAGTTATTCTCTCTGAGATCCGAGAAAAAAAAAACAGTTGTAATACATTTTCAAATGAAAGTTTAATTTGATAAAACAAATCTTACTGAATACAATATAACTAAATAGTTTTTTGTTTTTTTTCAAAATTCAGTTAAAGTGAGTTTGTAACACCGTTTTGTACTAACTGTACAAAATGTTTTCTTTTTTCCCACATGGGTTTATTTTTATAAAACCAATGCTACAGGAAATGTAGCTGATATGCAAATAATTTTCAACTCAAAAACAAATTAATATGATTAGATTTTCTTTGCACATATTATGAAAATATAGTGGTATTATTTTTTCTTTGAATTTCTTAATTAATTTAGTCAAGATTGTACCAAAAATATTTTTGCGAAATATAGTTTGGTAAGATATCAAAAGGTGTGTGACCTAGAAGTAACACTGTTCAGTTAAGAAACCAACAAAAACAGTTCTATGGTTTATACATTATTACTTGGAAATATGATCATACAATTTACAGCATTAAAATATTTGTGTGTGTATTAAGAAATGCAAATAAATCTGTTACTTGTACGTCGTAATGTTCTACATTATAAATAGTGTTACTTGTTAATCAGTTGTTACTTCACAAATTTTTCTTTTAATTTCTATATTTCACGTTTTCTGCTGCATTTGTTTATTTTAGCTGGGTCAAGCTTGCCTTTGAGGAGTTAGCATGCCAAATTACTGATAAAAGGGTCAAAGTTCGAGGCTATGATTTGCCGTAGGTTTCTTCACAGAAAATGTTCGCTCTTTTAGTCATGTAGCGTTAAAATGTGGCAGCCAATCTCAATTTCGTTAGTAAAGAATAGCTCAAGAGCTGTTTATTAGTGATGTTAATTAATTGCCTCCCCTTTAGTATATCACTTCTAAGTTATAGGCAGCTAGTGCAGATAGTCTTCGACCAGCTTTGCGCGAAATTTTACAAACAAATAATGCTGTTAAAATGATGTGGGTGCTTTTTAAAAGCGATATTCATTTCCGCTATTGAATAAAATGTTTTCGTGTAGGCGGCAAGTGCTGTTGACTGTTTGATCACATTCTATCACCCCTTATAAATTGATGACATCCGTGACGGATGTATTGGACTAAAATTCTGCGTACTGAATACTTATTTTATATTTGTATCGGATTTTACCACAAAATAAAATATCAGTTTTATCATCATGAAATGTGTTAAAGCTCTGTGTTTATGCAGAACAATTGTACGTATTTAGCCTGTTGCAAGCTCATTCAGACCATAGAAATATATGAATATGAATTCAGAAAACAGGCCTATTTCTCACTGCAATGACAATTAGATTATACAAACTATAAACGATAACTTATTAAACGTGCATGTGGTTTGACAACATTTTACTTTTATTTTTTGTTTAAAGCGAAGACACATTGTTCTATATGCTTTGTCCGCTGAAGGTAATCGAACCCCGTATTTTAGCGTTGTAAGTACGTAAATTTTCCACTATCCCATAGTATGACGGCTTGAAGACCAGTTTGAAATAAATCAGATTCATGACAGTTGTACTATATATATTCCAGTGTAAAGTTGTGTATTCTCGTATTTATATGAGTACAGAGGTTGTGTACGTTATATTAAAATGACTTATTCACACATGCTCAATTTGACGATCCCAAATGTTTACAATAACCCTAAAATCTAGAATCCAGTGCAAAACTCTTCATCAAAGGATGTCATGTTCAAAGCACACCACTCATATCACAGCTATCAATATTCCATTTTGTGGAAGATAATTTTATAGCTTAAATTTCAACAGTATGATTGCACAGAATGCACAAGTGCTGTTTTCGGCAAATTATCTATTATGTCATCGTACAGAAAAGCATGAACACAATTTTCGCTCTATAATATTTGACGATTAAATGGATATGCCATAGAAGCAAATAGTGCGCATAAGGCTTGTCACGGTTACGCAGCCCATGTGGACAGCTTTTCATTTTGAAGATTCTTACCTGTTACGAGATCACAAAGTTATTTATTTTGGCTGAAATACGACTTGTTGTATGTTTTATTCTGAATGGTTCTGAATCACAAAATTCATTTATTTTTTTGTTTTTGTTTTGCAGTGCTATTAATAACAAGGGATATCTTTGTCTTGGAAATTCTGAATTATCAATATAAACATGTTTTTATGATTTGAATGTATGAATACTGTCCACAGCAAATGGCTTTCACATATCCTTTCCAAAACTATCAGTTTACCATGAAATCACACCATGTACGTCACACCGTACAAAATACTGAACCATCTGTAGTTTGTTTGTCTTCGTAGTACAACAAGAGGGAATCCTCAATAGAAGTAGAACTTGAAATTATTTAGGCAGGATTAAAGTAAATTAGCTAATGTGATATTTTTGTAAACTTTTAATTAGTTATATTTTAATGCGCCAGGAATACCAAGAGTGGGGGGTTCGTATACCTGATTCGAATTTATTACTCATCTCCACCAGCCTACCCACAAATTGAAATTATTTAATCAGGATTACAGTACTTTAATCTATGAGCCTTGAATTTGGCCTACTGAGTCCAAAACTGTAATTATATCTCAAAGATATGATAAAGCTATCAGTTAAAAGTCTGTATTTGAAAAACGAAACATAAAAAACTTAGAGCAATCCTATGAGCTAATATACCGCAGTTATAAGCAATATAACGAACATTCTGAGAACAAAGAAAATAGTGGTGCATAGTTATATACTATTTTTACCTTCAAACATGTGTCAAACTCAAACAAAAGGAGATATGCTTGAAAGAACAAAAGCAGTACACGTAATGATCGAACTCCGGGGTTTGTAACGCCAAAACCGTTTCTGAGTTTGGGACCAGACTTAATAATATTCAAGCTCCCACAGCGATTTATAATTAGAAATATTGCGATTTAGAAATCTCAACAATATCTTCATAAACATGATTCCTTTCACTTTAATACAAGATTTGTTAAAAATATGTCTGACTCTCTAACTGTCGTCCACCCAAATACTTTTTGGCCCGGCATGGCCAGTGATTAAGGTACATGACTCGCAGCCTGAGAGCCGAGAGTTCGAATTCCCGCCAAACACACTCATCCTTTTAGCCGTGGAAGCGTTATAAAGTAATGGTCAATCCCACTGTTTGTTGGTAAAAAAGTAGCCCAAGAGTTAGCGGTGGGTGGTGATGACTACCTGCGTTCCCTCTGGTCTTACACTGCTAAATTATGGACAGCAATCACATATCGCCCTCGTGAAGCTTTGCGCAAAGTTCAAAATAAAACAAAAAACCAACTTTGTAAAAGTGTTATTGATCATGTCGAAATTTCAAGAAGTGTACCAAACTGATGAATCAGTGCTGTCCAATCATTACAAGTATTGTTTTGTTTTTGTTTGTTTTTGAATTTTTCACAAAGCTACTCGAGGGCTATCTGTGCCAGCCGCCCCTAATTTAGCAGTGTAAGACTAGAGGGAAGGCAGCTAGTCATCGCCACCCACCACCAACTCTTGAGCTACTCTTTTACCAACGAATAGCGGGATTGACCGTGACATTATAACACCCCCACGGCTAGGAGGGCGAGCGTGTTTGGCGCGATGGGGATGCGAACCCTTGACCCTCATATTACGAGTCGCACGCCTTAACACGATTGACTATGCCAGACCATCATTACAAGTAAGGACTATGAACAACATATTTTATTTACTATGTTTACAACTGGATTTATTTTCGGTATGAATATGTATAGGAATCTTGATTTGCTCAGGAGTAGCACCAATACTCAATTTTTGTGGTTAAGGCGTAACATGGTCGCCCTTTCAGCCGTGGGAGCTTTATAATGTGACGGTCAATCCCACTATTCGTTGGTAAAAGAGTAGCTCAAGAGTTGGCGGTGGGTGGTGATGACTAGCTGCTTTCCCTCTTGTCATACACTGCTATATTAGGAACGGCTAGCGCAGATAGCCCTCGAGTAGCTTTGCGCGAAATTCAACACAAACATACAGAATTTGTTTTTAACTATGCATACACACATACAATCTCGCGGTTATAAATTTTACGAGATTTGAAAAATTTTGTATGTTCTGTGTTAGAAATTGCAATACAAAACATCACTGTTAACTCTTAACTGTCTATTCTGGAATTAAAGTATACCTGCTTGTGAGTCAAATAAAATCATTCATTAAGCCTAGAGAGAACGATTACAATAAGTGGTTTTGAATATAAGTAAATTATAATTCAATATCATGTTTTTGCTATAATAAGATTTAAGAAGATAATCACGTATAAGAAAGAAGCAAAGTACATCATTTTTATTTGTTTGTTTTTGTGAAAGCACAAAATATCGAGAGGACTGTCAATTTCTTAGTTAAGTTAGCACTAGTTAAACTTTATTATCTCTATATCAAGTTGTGATCAAAAAACATTTTGTTTGAAATCTTATAATGAAAGAACGTATAAAACTCAATTCCTTAGAAACATGTTAAGTGGATGTGCATTCATGGCGTTTAGTTATTCGAATTAAGTAAGATGGTAGATGTTAAGTTAGAAACAGATGACCGAGAAATCGTAACCTCGTTCTAATGTTAGCATACACCACGGCAGGATGGTTTGCTATACTGGATTTGCGACAAAAGTTTGCCCTCAATTTGCTCATCATAGTTTTTACTATCAAACAATTGAGGTCATACTCATATTCGGACTTACATAAGCCGAAGAAGTTTAACTTATTAGCGTAGGTTATGATTCGTTTCGTGAGAGTCCTAGATTATCATGTGGGTAAACTTCTCTGCTCTAGTATATTTAAAAGGTAATCGTTTCATGTCACAACCTTTCGGAACGACGAATGTTTTATAACATGTTGAATTACGCCCATTTGAAACAATGTCAGTAAAAAACTTAATTTTCTAACTTAATACATTGAGTTATTTTTAATATGTTTTATATAACATACTACATGATTGAATTTGAAATCTGAATAGTTAAATGTTATATCTGTGGGTTTGTAGTTAAGCATACCATTGGTATCGAAAAACAATTTTTGTATTATGTGTCCTCAGAATTCTCGTTGTTCCACTCAGTAGAGGCGTATATTTGAAAGTACGTTACTTTAAAATGGCCTGGCATGGCGGAGCGCGTTAAGGCGTGCACTCGTAATACGAGGGTCGCGGGTTCGCGCACGCGTCGCGCTAAACATGCTCGCCCTCCCAGCCGTGGGGGTGTATAATGTTACGCTCAATTCCACTATTCGTTGGTAAAAGAGTAGCCCAAGAGTTGGCGGTGGGTGGTGATGACTAGCTGCCTTCCCTCTAGTCTTACACTGCTAAATTATATATACACATATGTTTATTATTATCAGATAATTCTGATGGAAGACGAAGCTGGAGTGCTTTTGTAATTTCGTATTAACAACTTCTCTGCTCGTTTCAGAATTTTCGTACATAAGTACACAATGATATTTGCCCATAAAGCTTCAACTTTGAACAAATAAACCAGATTGAAAGTAGTTATTATAAAGCATCAATCGTCAACTCTAGACTGATTGATAGCGAAATTTATCTGTCACTCTCACAAAACAGTTAGGAGTAAATATTATGGAGTATGTCTTTGTAGCAATGGGGTATGAACTATATTTTTAATTCACACTCTGGACGTGCTAGCTAATTCGCCACGATTAGACAGGTAACTTACCTGATAAAAAGTCAGCTAAATACTCGAAACAATAATTGAAATACTTGTTTTTAGAGAGTGTATTTGATTAAATAAACTTATAACAATATTGAAGAAGACAGCATTAGCGGCCGAATTCAACATGCCTCCGTTATGCAATCCCTGAATAGCCAATTTTGACACTAGAATAATCGAACAAAATTGCATACATCATTGCTTAAAATTTGCAAGAAGGTAAATTTGTACCAACTTCTTTGTACGTTGGTTGGCATACAGAAAAATCACAAGTTTCATATTAAGAAACTGAGCAAAACACAAAAATCTAAAATTTTTTATATATCTGTGTGGATCCTGCAATGAATATCTTTTTACTCAAGTTACGTGTAACTTGGTTGAACAAAACTAATACACTAACAAAAACACTTAAAATGATGGGTTTATTTAACCTATTGAGCTTTCTAAGCCACATCCCACATTTTTGTATGAAACTTGTAAAAAATTATCTTTATACCAAATCTCAAGCAAATTGGCCAAAATACGGAGGAATAATTCTAAAAACAAAAAAATAGGTTATATCGTAAATAATCAAAATTGGATAGGCGCTGTGAGCACAATGCAATAATTATATACGGTCATGTGAAAAATTAGGACACCCTATGAAAGCCTGTATATTTTTGAAACATTTCTGGATATATAGATATTTAATCTCAATTTCAACAATACTGAGAGATTATAGAAATATAACTGAACAATTAAAACTGAAGAAAAGACTTTTTAAGATCTTCTGTAAATATTTGTTTGTTTGTTTTGTTTTTGAATTTCGCACAAAGCTACTCGAGGGTTATCTGTGCTAGCCGTCCCTAATTTAGCAGTGTAAGACTAGAGGGAAGGCAGATAGCCATCACCACCCACTGCCAACTCTTGGGCTACTCTTTTATACCAACGAAAAGTAGGATTGACCGTCACAAGGGCGAGCATGTTTGGCGTGACTCGGGCGCGAACCCGTGACCCTCAGATTACGAATCGCATGCCTTAACGCGCTAGGCCATGCCGGGCCCTTCTGTAAATGTAATTCTGCAAAAATGCATATTCTAACTAAGGAAAAAGTCAGGACTCCCTACCAACTAAGAGCTAGTGTTACCCCCTTTGGTAGAAATAACCGCAGTGAGACGCTTCTTGTAGCCATCTACCAGTCTCTGAATTTGGTCTGAAGAAAGTTTGCCTCACTCCTTAATACAGAATTTTTTCAGCTGTGAATTGTTTGAGGGGTTTCTTGCAAGTACAGCCCGTTTCATGTCACCCCACAGTATCTTAATGGGATTGAGATAGGGGCTTTAGCTCGGACATTCCAGGACTCTCATTTTATTAGTTTTCAACCAGTCCTTGGTGAATTTACTGGTATGTTTTGGGTCATTGTCGTGTTACAGGGTCCAGTTTCCCTTCGGCTTTAATTTTCGTACAGATGGTCTTACATGATCCTCAAGCACCCTCTAATACACAGTAGAATTTATGGTGGTTTCAAAGATAATGAGCTGTCCAGGTCCTACTGCAGCAAAGTAGTCCCAAACCATGACACTTCCATCTCCATGCTTCACAGTTGGTATGAGGTTCTTTTCCTGGAATGCTGTATTTGGTTTATGCCAAACATGTCCTTTGTTATGGTGTCCAAATAATTCAATTTTGGACTCATCTGTCCAAAGAACATTATCCCTAAAGTTCTGGTCTTTGTCTACAATCTCTCTGGCAAACTTTATGTTGCTCTTAGAGAGCAAAGGTTTCCTACTTTGCACACTTCTCATGCAAATTATAATTGTGCCGTCTCTTTCTGATTGTAGAGGCATGCACCTTCACATTAACAGTAGCCAGAGCCTGCTGTAGGTCCTGTGATGACATGTTAGGGTGTTTGGAGACCTCTTTTACCATCTTGCGGTCTGCTCTTGGGGTGAACTTGCTTGAACGACCAAACCTGGGCATGTTGGCAGTTGTTTTAAAAGCCCTCCACTAGTTGACTATTTTGCGGACAGTGGAATGGCTGATTTCAAAATATTCTGGGATCTTTTTAAATCCCTTACTAGACTCATAAACTGCTACAATTTTCTTTCTGAAGGCCTCAAACATCTCTTTTGCTCTCATCATTATGTTCACTCTCACTTCAACAGTCAGGAGCACACCAAACTAAGGTCTGAGGTTCAAAATGCTGAGTAACGATCTTCTAATCATGTGCACCTGGTGTGATACACCTGTGAGTGAGTTAAGCCATTTTAATTGGAAATAAATTTGGGGGTGTCCTAATTTTTTCCTCAGTTAGAATATGCATTTTTGTAAAATTACGGTTACGGAAGATCTTGAAAAGTCTTTTCTTCAGTTTTAATTGTTTAGTTATATTCCTATAATCTCTCAGTATTGTTAAAATTGAGATTAAATATCTATATATCGAAAAATATTACAAAAATACACAGGCTTTCATATGGTGTCCTAACTTTTTCACATGACTGTACGTAACGCATTATGTAACTTTGCACTTAATCAAACAAAAACAGAAAAAAACATTTATAGAAAGCTTACAATATTTCTCTATTTTCAGATTGCTTTATGAGATACAAAATGTTTTTAGCTCTCGTATAAGAAATTCCAGAACGATGTAATAATAATGTGTGTATATATATATATATATTAACATGTTACATGTTAGTAGCTTGGAATATTAGATTTATAACTTTTTAATAAGAAAAACAACAGTCGTATAACTTAATCATTTTCTCTTATAATAAGCATTAAAAGGGTCAAATCTTACATTTTTCCCGTTTCTCGTTTGATATCATTGTTACTGCCCTTTCTTATTGTTATTTTTTAACTTGGATATCTAGAAAATATCTAGAAAATAGTTTTCTAGATAATAAATAATAGCATATGAGTATAGATCTAAACATGTTTGGGTTTTGGTATCCACGTTCACTCTTTTCACTTTTCTCTTAAGGCAAAAATTGAGGTTACACCAAACAAGAAATACTCATTGTTTAGTCCCACTTTCACATAAACTTTAACTAATGGGAAACATTTTATACTTTGCTTAGTGTAGCTTATCTATTTACCTCACAAGGGCGTTACAGTATATTCACTTTATTTATTATCTGTTCTACTTCCCACTTTAAATCATATAAATATTTTATCAACATAAAAAAAGGTGAGCCCTTCTAAAACTATACAATCTTTTTAGACTTGATTTTCTTTGCATCATAGAGTATTAATTTAATGGAAGAAACAGGCTACTGTCTGTATATTTGAAGTTTAGTTGAAATTTCACAGCTTAGTCCAAATAAAATAATTTTACAACAAATTTGACTCAGTGCGTAACGAAAGAAACATGTAGCAAATGAAGACTTGTTGTCTCTTTTAATAGTAATCGTCATATATCAGATATACAACTTCTCTTGGGCTTACGCCTAAAATATACATTTCCCAAGTTCAGTAATATTGAAACTCCCAGTAGAATAATTTTTTCTAAAACGTTTAACGTCAAAAGATAGTATTCTAGTATTCTACAACATAAATACATTAAATGATTACATCTTATATTGTTTTTTGTAATCTCACTTCTTATTAATATTTCTGATAATATGTCAAAAATATACTTCCTTTCAAAGTTGTCACAATCTTGTTTCTCAATATTTTCTTTTAAATTACATCACTGTGCATCCAAACAGTGAAATATAAACACTGTATTATCTACAACTACACTGAATTATTATAACTTTTATAAATGAATTCATTTGAAAAACACTTTAATTTTTCGTACAGAAATGCGTTATTTAGATGATTGATTAAAAAACGAAATCTGACCAAAACTCAACTATCGTACTTGAAAAATCAGAGTGCTTTTCACGATCCTCCAAATCTTAAGCAACAAGGGTTCTATCCAGTCACAGTCTTATATTATCTAAATATACGAGTCGAGACAAAATAAATTACTGAAATGAATAAAAACATTAAAACAGTTATAAAAATATTATTCCTGTACGAAACGCGGACTTGTTTATTTTGGGAAATTTCTTTTTGTTTGACAAAACTTATAAAATGTGAAATTTATTTTTTCATGTGACTTACTTAGTCAAATACTAGTATGTTAATGAAATAAAATGAGATATGAAAACTTGTTTATAATAAACATAGAAACTACTCATTAATAAGTAGGACTGTTTTGTGTGTTTGCTTAGAAATTTGCTTACAAACTCTGCAAATACTTAAATTGAAATACAATTAGAAATAAAGTTTTAGTTATGAAATAATACTAGTGGCCTTCATCTGTACTAAATGTCATTAGTGTGAAGATAGCGATATATTATAGAACGTTAAAAAAAATTGTATAGTGTCCATAGTGATTCAAAATGGTTTCACATAGTTTTTGTTTTGTTTCAAATGGTATCATGGTTGGAATCTGATTGACAGCAATCTCTAAGGTATTCGCATGCCAAGGAAATTGTTGAAACATTTTTGTCAAGGAACATATATTCCTCTTCTGTCCGCTCGTTTCATAATAATTCATATTAAATTCCCAATAAAAACTAAAATCTATGAAAGCTACTAAATTACCATTTCATAATGTTGTAGCCTGTGCTGTTCTATTTTAATCTAGACACATACTTCTTAAACTAGTTGGAAATTTGCTGTAATCTGATAGGTGCAACCTTTAAGACTAGAACATTATCCTATGTTTAGAATATATTTTGAGTTATATATAAAAAGTAAGATAGTGGATTTAATCATTTAACTGCTATGAATATTAAGTTTGTGTTTTTACGAAGAAGTAGAAATATAAAAGTAACAATTGGAATTTTATTTAACTAATTTGTGAAGTTCGGGTTATCGGTGAGCGTTCCTAAGCTAAACTTGTACATTGAAGCACAAAAAAATAAGACGTTTTTTTGTTATCATTAAATGGACTGGAACTGCCATTACTTTTTGTTTCCCGAATAATTCGAAAAATCTGACCGACATAGAAAGATCTAGAAAGTTTGTTCACAAAGGAGACATTAGTAAGATTACAATTTACAACGTTAAAATTTGGGGTTCGATTTTTGGCTTTGTTCTAGAGCCAGCAAACAAACAAACGATTTACTAAGTTTGTTCTTATAATTTTTATCATTGTTATTGGTTTAGGGATTTTTTATAGCTTAGAATAATTTTGTAAGATATCTCTCTTCAGTATATTTGATGTCATAAAAAGAAAGTGTATGGCACAATGAATGTAAGCTCTAGTGCATTGATTATAACATATGCAACTATAAAATTGGTTTACGGCCACATGAGTTTATATTGTTTGTATAATACAAACGTTCCAAGTTTAATTTAGTCTCGCTGAAACTTGCATCTAAAGTATTACCTGTATTCCAGATTCAGAACATTGTATATAATTTTTTATTATTACTTAAATAAAGTGCTCACTACTTTAAGAGAATATTATTAAAAATTGTCCTCTAGAAATGAAACTATTCATGTAGTCATTTCACTGGCTCAAATATTTTCACGTTATTTAAGAGTAAAAGAAAATCTAACTGTTA
The DNA here is from genome assembly GCA_011833715.1 of Carcinoscorpius rotundicauda. NCBI lineage: Eukaryota > Metazoa > Arthropoda > Merostomata > Xiphosura > Limulidae > Carcinoscorpius > Carcinoscorpius rotundicauda. Next base: position 43,625,609 of record CM022391.1, on the reverse strand, counting down.
GAACAAAACAAAACGCAAATAAGATATTAGTTTTATCATAAGGAAAAGATCGAAGATAAAATATAAACTATCGGTATTTAAAATCACAAAATCAATACGTTTCAATCGGATTAACCTTTAAGTCTTATCATTTAACTTTTCGCAGTTTAAATATTATAAATTTTGAATATTATTAAACCCAATAAAACATATAAACCTAATAGCATAAATGTAGAAAAAAAATCAGTCTTTAAGTCAATTAAACGTGTATGTGTGTATGTTTGTTTCATTACAAAATCACATTGGGTTATCTGCTGTGTTCACTAAGGGAAGTCGAGCTCCGGATTTTAGCGTTGCAAGTCTGTAAAGTTATCGCTGTCCTACCGGGGATCTCAATAAAATGGAAGGTTTGTATTTCATTTTGACAAGAAATAAAGTGTAAACTACTAAATTATATGCTTAACTCATAACATATCATACAATTTATTATTAAGTTTATTTCTTCTTAGAACACTTAAAATTGTCCATCATTAAAACTGTGTTAATTTCTGTATCATATCTGAATTAAACAGGTGTTTGTTCATCAAACATTTTCATTTTCTTTTTTGTTTAGAATTGCCTTTAATCACTAGGCATTAACTGAGCTTAGCTTACAGCGCTGTCTGTGGTAGCTAAGAATATTTTACTATTTTCACACATTGATTACACTGGGGAACACTCATTTTGTTGCATTTAAAAAAAGACCTTTCTATAGTCAATTTGAGTGTGTTGATTTCAAATATGAAGTCGGTTTTTGTCTGCAAGCTACAGATTTTATGCAATTTCTTTCCAATATCTTTATCGTTCAATGAAGGCAAGCCTTTGAAAACTGGAACAGGAACTTCTTCAGAGTACGGAGCAGGCCGAATAGCTGAGGGAATGTTCGAATACGTAATCTTATGTCGGTTTTTCTTCCCAACACCCGTTGTGTTTACCATGCAGAAATAACAGTCAGTTACATGGTTGGTGGGTTCGCGCCAAATCATTGGAACACCAAAAGGCAGACCATTGCGTTTTCCTTTGGTCCAGTCTCGAAGCATTTCCTCACAATTGTGGCACACAACACGAGAAGCCCATTGCTTGTCTTGATCACCAAGATTAACTTGAAAATATGCCTTGTAGGCACGCTTGACGAACGAGGATATGTTACGTCTCTGACGATTGAGTGTGTAGCATACATGTATGTAGCAGAAGACATCAGGCTTGTTTCTGCAATGATATCTATTTTTGGAAGCCATGTTTGATCTGAAACAAATAAAGAATGATCAAAATATTAGAAGCTATCTATATATATGGACGTGAAAATGCTTATACATGGTTTACGCAAGTTCACATTTGTACAATTTCATTAACCTCAAATTGCATACAAACTAGCGCTTCTAGGGAAAAACTAATTTCAGATTTGAAATCAGCGCCTAAAACTCCTTCAGAATCAGTTAAAATATCCAATGCAACTCAAAGTTACTGAAAAAGTGTTCCTCAGTGTTATTTATTATAAACAAGCAGTTAGTTATCTCTTCTAAATTTTAAACAGTTTTATGTTATTACTCTATCAAACATCTCCAGGATATTCAAAAATGGTATATACTTGTAACATTCATCCGAAAATTTACGGAAAGCTATTTTCCAATATATTATGGGATTTTAAATGCAAAAAAAAAATTATTGTCAGCGAAGGAACTAGGGGAGAATTGGAACTAAGTATTCAAATCTTGAGTTTTTTTGTCAAATTAAGAAATTTAAAGACGTAGTTCTCTGATTGTTTCTTATATACTTATAAGTACATATTTATATACAACAAATAGGTTTTTATTGGATTAATGTCTTCCAGTTTATAGACATATAAAAGATGAGAGAACTAAAAACATAATTGTTTATAATTTTGTAGAATTTTTTTATTATAAGCCTTGCATTATCATCCATGAAAAAAATAAACTTCAGATTAAAAACATGAGAACATTTTCAGCTGAGGCCTGGCATGGCCGAACGCGTTAAGGCGTGCAGTCGTAATCCGAGGGTCGCGGGTTCGCGCCCGCGTCGCGCTAAACATGCTCGCCCTCCCAGTCGTGGGGGTGTATAAAGTGACGGTCAATCCCACTATTCGTTGGTAAAAGAGTAGCCCAAGAGTTGGCGGTGGGTGGTGATGACTAGCTGCCTTACACTGCAAAATTAGGGACGGCTAGCACAGATATCCCTCGAGTAGCTTTGTGCGAATTTCCAAAAACAAACAAATTTTCAGTTGAAATTAATATCTATTGGAATCTTTTTTTTTCGAACATAAAAGCGAATATTGACTTTAGTTTGGTATATTCGTCTCTCAGCACAAAATTTCTTCTCATATTTTGAACTTAAGTCTTCATAACTACAAATAAGCCAGCGTTAGTGTAAGTTTAACCCGTGCTAACGTCATAGACATGATAATTTATTTCCTTATTACAGCTCAAATGTCACAATGTATAGCGAGATACATTAATTCAAAAAAAAAGTTGTTGTTTTTTTAAATTAACCTATAAGATGATTCACATATCTTACGAGATTAATGGAACATTCTTGTTCAGAAACATACCCGCTAACGCATTTTTAATCAAAACATATTTTTAGATAACAATGATGACTTTAGCATAACAGTTTCTTTTCCATAACTGTAAATTATAGTGACTAAAACGACAGCTATTACATCATGCTTTAATATGTCTTAAAATAACTTACGATCAAAAACAGTATTGTTAACAGGGCATTCAGAAAAACGAATTAATAGCAATAAATAGCTAGATTCTCACATAACTAAAGTCACAACGCTCATAAAAGAAATGTATTTATGTAATAGTTAGAAAATGAGAATTCAACTTCAAGCTGATAGAAATAACTACTATGATGACAAACGTTGGAATAATATTGGTTATAAGAGCCAGTCGTCTATTGTTAATTTCTTCACTTATATTTATAACTAGCGGAGGACTTGAAATTGTTAAAATTATTATATTTTTAAGTAAAAAGATTAACTATGTAAGGACAGTTCAAACAAAAGAAGAAACTTTGGCACTTCTATGCAACATTTGGTAACTCTTGGTAAAGCTTGGTCTTAAAACACAAAACTTCTAAACGTGTACACTTTACAAGTTCGTACACTTCAATGTTGGTAAATAGAATTAGGTTACTCAAACGAGTAGTGAGCAAAAGTGAGAAGCCGAGCACGAAACTACCAGAGGCTCACATCTCCTCTTCTATGACCCACATTTAGTTATTCAATAGTAAATCTTGCTTCAAGAGAAAGGTGGATTTGGGACAACCTCTCTTCTTCCCTAAAGTCAAATCTGCGCGATCTTTCAATAACATAACAAGTAATTACAGCACTTTGCGCATGATCTTCGTAATAAGTCAGTGAATACGTATATATACGACAAGAAAGAAACCAACAAAAGCAAATCTTTATTCATTTTATTCCTCAGCCGCTTGAAGAAGACTCTTTACTTGAAGGACAATAATGAAGGTAACTATCCTGTGGTTTGTTTTCTGGAGTGGATGTTATTAAGTTGAGGAAGTAATGATATATTACAAAGTAAAATGGTTTTAAAAAGGTGTTATTTAAAGATAAACAAGAATATTTTTGAATTATTACATTTTTAACCTTCACTTATCATGATTTCTCGGGACACCAGTCATACTGTATTCAAATATACGTCTTAATGGAACGTATTCATTAAAAATGTTTTGTTAGTTTTAGTTCTCGTGACTTTGTGATTGAGGTTTGAATTTTAACATTAGATACGGTTTATATAAAACGCCTCCGTCTTCAAAATTTGGCATTTTATTGCTTGAATCTTGTCTTAAAATGTTTTTGTTATTAAATTAACCCAACGATATTCACTTTCTCTATTTATTGCTGGTGCCCATCGATACAAACTAATCAATGTATGTTTTATTTGTTTTTCATGCTTTCTCTATAGATTCACAACTTAGATTATCTTCACTAATGGAAATTTAAATCTCTCTAGGTAATCTCAGGCATATTACATATATTTTAAATATGCGCTTACAATTATACGTTCTTGCGTTTGTCACATGATCACATGAGATGCAGTTCTGGTTGAAAATACAAATACTACGATGCTTTTTTTAAAATTTAGTATAGTAAATATATTACTAACATATCAAAAAATAACCATTTGTACCTAGTATTGTAGTTTTTGGTTGTTGGCTTTGACAAACTACATGCCCCCCAGTGGCTCAGCGGTATGTCTGCGGACTTACACGCTAAAAACCGGGTTTCGATACCCGTGGTGGGCAGAGCACAGATAGCCCATTGTGTAGCTTTGTGCTTAATTCAAAACAACAACAACAACAACAACGACAAACTACATAATTAAGTAATAATAATACTCACTGCCCTCTATGAAAGAGAAATAATACTACGAATTTAGAATGTTACAATCGGGAATTCTATTTCCCGAGGCAGACGGAACGCAAATACCTATTCTATAGCTGAAATATCAACAATATTTATATAGTAAGAAATTCAATGCAATAATTACTTCAAGATGTGTAGTTAGCTTAGTCTATAAGCATGAAAGACTGTTTTTAAAGCCAGCGCTAGATATAATTTTGCGATTTTTACACTAAACAGTAACATCATCACATTGTCACATTCTTTTTCCTTTTAACCTGAAATGTTTGTATGAAGTATTAACAAACTACATCTCATTAATATGACAACTTACACTTTGCACATACTATAGTAGGCTTCGTTACTTTGTTTTTATACGCGAGGTTGCAGTATGGTAAATATAAAGCTGTGTGAATGTCATGCCCTCTGCTAGAAAAGGTATAAAACTCATGTGGGTCAGTAACTTCTATAACCTATATTCTTTCTCTTTCCTGCTAAGAGTATAAAAAGAAACACTAGTGTTGTAAAACTGCACATGAGGTTTTCATACTTTAACCTCAATTTAACGAACTTCAGTCCGTTCACCTGAAGCTCAGCTCAGTTTATGAGTGTGTGTGTTTTCTTATAGCAAAACCACATAAGGCTATCTGCTGATTCCACCGAAAGAAATTTAGCCCCTGATTTCAGAGTTGTAAATCTGTAGACACTAATGCTTTACCGCGGGGGATTCTCAGTTTATGAAAAGAGAAATAAATTGTAATAATCGACACTAATTACAATCGTTAATAAGTTCACTAAAATTTATCAGTTGGGACTTAAGCATTTGAGATCAAAACCATAAAAAAAATAAGTAATTTTATAAAGATTCAAAGAAAGCGAAAGCAGATATTACTATTACAAGTTACTTGTCCAAGTAGTTGAAAGATTAATTAATCTTAAGAATAATATACAGCTCAATTCATTCTCAAAATAGTGCGTTTTAAAAGGATCTCTTTTTCTTATCGTTTGAAATATTTTTGTAAAATCTCCTGGACAGAAGATATATAAATTTACGATTAATAAAAGATTATGCAAAGACATGAAAAGCTGCTTCCCTTATATTTAATTATAAAAGAAAAAAAATAGGAAACGCCCATAAAAACTGCAAAGCACAAAATGTAAAATCATAAAAAATTGCATATACCCCCTCATGGACCCAACAAATATTCATATGGGATTTAAAATCTATTACAACAAACAAAGTAGTGGTAGAAAAGGGCAAAACTTCCCATAGAAACAGTAAAATGCAAAAATAAAACTTTATATATTTCTTTCCATGAAGCCAATGAATCTCTAAACCACATTATGTGATGATCCATCCATAGTAGGGGAGACACCAATAAAAACCTCAAAACGCCAAATGAAAAATTGAAAATGTGTATGTATCCCCGCATGAAATTAATGAGCCCTAAAATATACAATGTAGTTACATAAACATACAAGAGACAACAGGGACTACTGTTATATTTATATAGAGTCTCACAAATTTTGACCAGACTGCTTTGTTATTTAACCATACAATTAACAATAATGTTACATCAGATTCAACACATCTGTTAATGGGGTCCTTAAACATACTCCAATTGTTACTTTTCTCATTGATAGTACTATTTTAATTTCTTTTTGCATCAACATATATAACTATACGACAAGGGTTTGCACTTTTTATATCTATAAAAAACTTATGAAACAGCAAACAAGTAGAAATATCTAAAAAAGTTAATTTACCGTACATAAGAATAAGGCACGGCATGGCCAGGTGGTTAAAACACTCGACTTGTAATCCAAGGCCCCCCAGTGGCTCAGTGGTATGTCTGCGGACTTAAAACGCTAAAATCCGGGTTTCGATACTCGTGGTGGGCAGAGCACAGATAGCCCATTGTCTAGCTTTGTGCTTAATCCAAAAACAACGTAATCCGAGTGTCGCGGGTTCGCATCCCCGTCACGCCAAACATGGTCGCTCTTTCAACCGTGAGGGTGTTATAAGTGATTGTCAATCCCACTATTCGTTGGTAAAAGAGTAGCCCAAGAGTTGGCGGTGGATGGTGATGACTAGCTTCCTTTCCTCTAGTCTTACACTGCTAAATAAGGGACGGATATCGCAGATAGCCCGCGTGTAACTTTACGGGAAATTTAAAACAAACCAACTTACTTAAATGCTATCTCATTGTATACTAAATCTTACTGTTAATAGCAACGCATTTTACTACAAGAATTTTGTACTTGTAAAATTTTTTGTTTCTTCTAACCCAAAGTACGAAACTTTTGAATAATGATAGTCTACTAGTATATAACAATCAAATTACATCACTGGCCCAATCTATTAGTTTGTTCCACTTGATGTGCAACCCCCAAATTTATCAAATAATTTATGTTCCTCTCATACAAAAAAGTAAACTTTTCTTCTTCTTGTTTTGAATTAAGCACAAAGCTACACAATGGACTATCTGTGCACTGCCCACCACGGGCATCGAAACCCGGATTTTAGCGTGTAAGTCCGCAGACATATTGCTGAACCACAGAGGGGCGTTAAACCTCTCTAATTACTTTCCTGAGGTTTATTTACAAGCAGCGAAGTTGTCATGCACAACATATCACACATTTGCTTTTTCCAAACTGTTATACTGCTTATCTGAAATCATTTTGCTGAAACAATTTGTTTTTGAAGGATGGAGTTTTCCTAATGTATAAGTTTTAATTATTTCGTGATTTTGTGAAATAAAAAAAATTATTCATAGAAAATACCACAAGATATACGATAATTTGTATTAATGTATTCTAAAAATAATGAAACAGCTGAACGGTACTGGTTCATATAAAAATTTAATTCAATAAAGAATGTTTGTTTTCCTTAAGTGCAGAGTTGCACAATAGACTACCCAAATTAAGTCTGCAGTAGGAATCAAATTCCTAACTTTAGTGTCATAAGGAATAAAACTTAGCACTGATATGCCGAAAGGGAGAAATTGAACCGATAACAGAATTTCCATTACTTGGAGTTTTCGTTATTACGTATTATAATTTATCTCGGACAAGTCTACAATTATTACGATTTGAAATAGAAAAAAAAATATATTTTTTTCTTAAAAGCTAATTAAATGTCGATATGTGTCAAATTTATGATGTTTCCCAATAGGATTGATACACAAAGTGTTTCTTCCTCAACACAGATATATTTTAATATACAAATAACAATACAATGTATAAGAACAGTCATTATAAATAGTGATTTATATATAAAGGTTTTATGAACTTACAAACAATATCGAGTCTTCTATCTGGTCTGGAACTGAATATTTTATCGACGGTTTGCGATTAACAAATTAATTTCAAAAGATATCAGTGCAGGTTACTTAACAAGTAAGTTATCTCTCGCTGCTCAGAGCTGAGTTTTTTACAAATGTTATATCTTTGTAGAAATGCTAACGTTCGAAGTTAATTTTCTGAAGTTGAATGGTTTGTAGAGTTCGAAGTATATAAGCGTTTCTGGGAAAGTATCCGTACTTTCCCGATTAACAAGCGTGAACCACAATTATAGCTTCCGAGATTTAATAATACGTCAACAGTAACAAATCAACAATATATGCTATCTCTTGGCATGTCGGTTCATTAACATTAAGGCAATGTTGTAGAAAGTTTAGTTGGTAACAATATAAAACGTGTAAATGTCGATTTTTTCACTCGAGAACCTTGTAGAAATTTAGTGAATAGGAGGGAATTTCGCAACACAGATTCAACACTATTAATTTTTTGCATTTCTAAATATATATTTAAGTAAAACAAACACCAGTTTTAAAATAAATGCAGGTAGTTCTACTAATCACATTTAACTTATTAGAATTGAAATAAATATTGGATTTCGTTGTGATAAGATTCATGATGTTAGACATATTTTCAATTTTTTGAAGTGACTGCTCCTTCAAGCATGCAAAAAACACATAATGGTAATAGTACCCAAACACTACATCGCATAAACATTAGACATTTATATTCATAACCATACCTATTAATATACACTTAAAAACAATTCGATTATGCGTCCTGTTGCATAAGGTAACACAAAGGGAATCGTCTGTTAGTGAAATACAGTGTGTGGTTTCTATTCCTCTTGATGGACTCAGCAGATAGTCCTTTGCTATAAGAAAACACATACACACAGTATGTGGTAACTTTATTATTTTCATCCCATTTATATTTATGAATATTTAAACCAGAAAATTCAATTCATTGAATAAATATATTTGATAACAGCTTGTAAATGCTTCTGTTCATTTAACAATATAATTAAGTTAATTTGATTATCTTTGACTGTCAAACTCGTGTACTGTGCATATAACCTCATATAGACTAGGATTATAAAAAATAAATATCACGACTTCTAGCATCATCATAATTAACTGTAATGAGAAACAGTAACTTTGATTCAACTTCTTTCTCTAAAGTGTTTTAATAGTAAAATGTTTAGTACTTGAGTACCATTGAAACTAGGAAATGAAATGTTTTGACTTCAAAATAACGAAAATGACGTTAACGCTTTGTACACAAAAGGTTTGAAAGACATTTATCCTACCAGAAATTTTCATCAAAGGATAATAATAAATAAACTAATGTTAATGCTAACGTTTAACCTATGCTAATTTCATCGACATTTTTAATTTATTTCCTTATTAAAACCAAACTGTCACACTTTTTAGCAAGATACATTCATTCAAGATACTTTTTACATACTTGTGACTATTTTTCAGGAATTTATCAATTAAATACATATATTAAGCAAAATTGCTAAAGATAAAATATTTTATAGAATAGTGTTCGAGGTTCTACGATGATTTTGCAAAATATTTCCTTTATTGTTTCTACCCTCTCCCAGTAGCTCAGCGATAAGTGTGAAGGCTTATACTGTGAAGAAACGGATTTCGATATCCGTATTAGGCACATTACAAATAGCCAATTGTGTTGTTCTGTACTTATTAAAAAACAAACAAACAATGTTTAAGAATATTAAACGAGGAAGGTTTTTAGATGTTTCAAATATAATTCTATAGATTGTGAGATTACACAGTTGAATAGTGATGAGTTCGAAATAAACCAAAAATATACTACTAAATACGTCGGTTATAGCGCCTCAGCTAAAAATTGTGGCGGCATACTAATATTATTCAGTTTATGAAATTATAATAAATATGTTTTATTTATAAATTACATATTTAATTACTTTGTCTCCCTCTTACTCTGTTTTAGGTGTTTCTCTGGATATTGTGCTTCTTACCTACAGTATGCGTTAGAGCAGCAGATTATATTCAAGGGCCTTCACAAAGTAGTTATAGTCAGTCAGAAGAACCCAAAACTAAAACAATAAAGGCAATTATCGTCAGTTTGCCAGCAGAACAAAAAGATGGGTATGGACAACAGCAAACCGATTACAGCAATGTTCAACAAAGTAGCTATGACCAGGTTCGGCCAAATGGACATAGTCAATCACAGACAAGTAGATATGGTGTACAAAGTGGACATGGTCAATCTATACAAAGTGGCTATGGTCAGACTCAGCAAATGGGATATGAGCAAACCCAAAAAATTGAGCATGGATCCCAGCAGCCAGGTGGTTATGGTAACCAACAAAGTTCCAAGAAATCTAAAAGTTTAGTTCTCGTTCTAAATCTTCCAGAGATGCAAAATGTCCAACAACCACGACGTTCAATCTATGATCAACAGCAAACTCTGTCAGGTCAGGGTCAGCAGCATTCAGGCTATGGACAAACTCAACAGTCTGGCTATAGACAATCTCAACAACTTGGTTATACTCAGAAGCAACAATCTGGCTATGGTCAACACCAGATTGATCATAATAATCAACAACAATCTGGTTACGGACAAACTCGACAGTCTCAACAACTTGGTTATGGCCAACAGCAACAATCTGGGTATGGACAATCTCAGCAATCTGGATATGGTCAGCAACCGATTCGGTCAGATAATGGTAATAAACAACAGTCTGGTTATGGTCAAACTCAACAGTCTGGCTATGGACAAACTCAACAGCCAGAGCATGTTGAACAACAACAAAAAGAGAAAAATCAAGTACATTATGTTCCAGTAATTCTTCTTACACTTAATAAAGATGAAAAATCCGAAGGAGGACATGGTCTACAACAGTCGTCAGGGTACGGTCAACAGCTTTCATCAGCATATGATCAACACCACCCTACTGGTCATGGAAAACAATTTTCAGAAAATGGTCAACAACAATCTTTTGGACATGGAAAACAATCATCAGAATATGGTCAACAACATTCTTCTGGTCATAGTCAACAACGTTCATCTGGTCATGGTCAACAGTTTTCGGGATATGGCCAACAACAATCTTCTGGATATAATAAACAATCATCAGGAAATGATCGAAAATTTTCTTCTGGTCATGGTGAACATTCCTCAGGATATGGTCAACAGCTATCTGCTGGGCATGGCAAACAACCATTAGGATATGATCAACAACGTTCTTCTGGTCATAGTCAACAACGTTCATCTCGTCATGGCCAACAAAATTCTCCAGGTCATGGTCAACAGTTTTCGGGATATGGTCAACAACAATCTTCTGGATATAGTAAACAGTCATCAGGATATGGTCGACAACTTTCTTCTGGTCATGGTGAACATTCTTCAGGATATGGTCAACAGCTATCTGCTGGGCATGGTAAACAACTATCAGGATATGGTCAACAACTTTCTTCTGGTCATGGTCAACAAGTTTCAGGATATGGTCCACGACGTTCATCAGCTCATGGCCAAAGATTTTCAGAATATGGTCGAAAACAATCTTCTGGGCATGGTAAGCAATCACCAGGGTATGATCAACAACGTTCATTTGGTCATGACCAAACATTTTCAGGATATAGTCAAAAACAGTCTTTTGGACATAGTAAACAATCACCAGGATATGGTCAACAACATTCTTCTGGTCATGGTCAACAAGCTTCAGGATATGGTCAACAACATTCTTCTGGTTATGTTCAACAATCATCAGGATATGGTCAATGATTTTCGTCTGGTTACGATCATCAATCTTCTGGATATAATGAGCAGTAGTTTACTGGCAATAGTCATATGTTTTGAGAATATATTACCATTCATTTTCTTACCATATATCTCAGGGTATTAATCGAGCCCAACAAATTAAAGTAAAATATCATTTCTCATTAATTACAGCTAAAGATAAAAAAGATGAAAAGGTCAAAGAATGATACACAAGTCAGCAGTGTACTACTAAATAAAGGGTAGCATATGGAAATAATGCTATAAGGATGACACTTGTTTTCACTCAGACCACAATCTCTAAATTAACTTATTCTATTAATCAGTAATATAAGATACATTCAAGCATTAAGGTTACAGATAATATGTGAATTCTTGTATATTATTTGGTTTCCTTTTTTATTTTATTGCAAACGTTTATCATTCAATAATTTGAGAACTTCTTGACGAAATAACTACACGCCAGTTTTGCGAAGTTATGGAGAAATATTAGAATTTTTCTGAAACAGATATCGAAAGGTTCCCCACATATATAATAGAAATATCTTATGAGTTTTTGATTTGCTATTCTCTTCTTTTATTGTTATTATTAGTCATTAAGCTAAAAATACATTTCATATCTGATTACTATAATTAGGTCAAAGTTTTTCAAATTAATGGCGTATGTCTTATAAAAAAGATAATTGGCAAAGTATATGAAAATCAATAAAGTTAAACTGTTGATTCTGGTATCTACAGTGAGAGCAATGATAACCTTACTGGAACTTTTACAATATGGAATATGGGTCTTCATGTTACTGGCTTCAATTTATGATTAATATTTTAAAATAACTAAATGAATTGTAGTGGTTATTATTTTTAGACATTTTCAAATATACAACATTAAAATTATACGAATAACATATATTTTAAGGGATTCTATTTGCACGAAAATGATTTTTTAAACTAAATTAGTTCTGAATTACACAGCCTTAATTTAATAAACAAATATTATTATTCACCACAGTTTCTCCTAAATTATAATAGAAAATGTGTTACGGAGATATCAAGTTTTACACTGCTGTTCAAATACTTAGTAATTTTTAAGCAAGAAATTATATTTATTTATATCTAGTAAAAAGGTTTCAGCTTACGTTATCTGTCAATAATTCTTCAAATGTTATTCAGAATTACTGTAATTTCCGAAATTTCTGGTATGTTTACCAAAATGCTGCATCGGTAATAAAATTACAGTTAATTTAATATATAAACAACAAAATTCATATCACATATTCTCTTAAAAATTATAATACATTTTTAAACAAAGATTTTAATGATTGAAATATTCATTTTTTATCTTAATACAAAATACCATATATATAGTTTTAAGTGTTTTTGTACATCAATTTAAAATCTACAAAACCCAAAAACTTCTTTAATTGTAAAATTGTGGTATATTTCAATGTCTTGCATGTTTACTTTTAAAATATTTTGGAACTTTTCAAATTACACTTAAAAGAAAAAACGAAGCCCTTACACCAAATCATAAAAACTTAAGGTTAATAGATATTTATATGTGTATTGAGGGCTGTTTCATGGGGAAAAACGTTTTCCTAACAAGAACTTGGTTCAACATTTTTAGAGGTGATTCAGATTAATTAACCTACCTTACGGCTGTTGAAGAAGGAGAAACACAAATCAGAAAAAAATATTGTTTACTCTTTAAGGACTAAAAAATATGTAATGCATGCGTACTTTATTAAAAATGGAACATTTATAAAATAACTGACAATAAGAATCATATGCTTAGAGGTTATTTCGCGTAACTTGAGGGGGGCGATAAATCATGTTTAAACATTTAGCATGGGGTTAAAGTTGCTTTATTGTGTAACACAACCAACCTGCATGTTGTTTTCGTGTAATTCTACATCGTATAGCATGTGGAGTGTCGAACTTTGAGTGATTGCTTCTAGTCTTACTCAGACATTTTCAAACCAAACAAGAGGCCATTCTAAAGACGCTTAAAAACAAACACCACAAGGTCGGCTAGTATTTTATCTGTCCGTTAAGGATTGAGTAACAAAACAGTTCTCCTCCAGTGTATAAAAATGTCCAGATGAGGCAATACAATGTGGAGAATTTTTGTTTTTGCAGATGAGTCAAACTTCACCTTGCAGTCAGATAACAAATATATGCTCATTTGGGAAGTATCTGATACCAAATCCAGCCCTAATCTAGAGTTTTTAATTTTTTGCATCATGATGTATTAACAGAAATATATTTAAATCACATTCCTAGCTTCACTGTTATCTAATAGTTACACACTTTAGGCTTAATGTACCGTAAAATATCAAACAAATAAGTAAAACTTAACACTATTACGACCACATTTGATACAATGACTGATATTACTAAATACAAACAGAGCAACAAATAACTTCAAAATCTTATATATGTAAAAAACGGCTGGTATGGATAGAGAAAGCTCTATGTAGAAAAGTGAACAACATTTCAACTTTCTTCGGTCATTGTTAGGTTCACAAAAAAAGAAAGAAGTAACTGACCTACAGCTGACCACATGTTTGAGGGCGGTTGTGTAGTTGAGTATAGGAATGTAGAGGGTGTGCTCAGATGTTGGATTATATTTATTAATATAAGTATAAAGGTGTTCCTTTATATTGGTTTATTTTGGGCTTGCGTTGTTGTATAATTAAAGCTTTTTTAAATTTGCGTTTGTTTATTTTTGTTTCTTTATTTGTATTTTGGTGTTTTCTATGATTATGTTGTTTTTATTTGATTTGCAGATTTCAAAAACGTGTGAAGGTGACTTTTTATGTTCTTTAAATCTGGTTTCCATTTTTCTATTTGTTTCTCCAATATAGAAGTCGTGGCAGTTATCACATTATATTTTATAAATAATGTTGGTATTGTGTTTGTCAGTGTACTTTTTACATAGTATAGTGCCTGGTTTTTGAATAAATTTGATATTGTATTTATTAAGTGTTTCAGTAATATATTCGATATTTCATATTAAACTATTAACTTTTCAAATTCTTATTCTAAAGTTTTGGATGACTGACTATTAATATGAAAATGCAAACAATGAAACATTGATTTTATATGTTTTTGTTATTTTTATCTTTAAACAAGAGGCACAAAAGTCGAGCGCTTTAACCACTTGACCATGCCAAGCCTTGATTCTTATAAATACCCAATACATCGTTTATGTTTGTTACTTATCATAAACACTTCAAAATGCTTGCATAGCATGTTTACTTTCGGGTAATTAGAAATTATACAATTATACAAATTCTGCGGCTTATGCAAATCCATCTGTCTTTATAAGTGTTAACTGTAACGAGCAGGTGTATTTCAATATTCGTGTTATTGGATGAAAATTATTGTTCAATATGAAACTCGCTCGAATGCTATTTGAGTACCTTATATGTTGTCTATATTATTTATTAGCTGAATTTTGCTTTACGTTATTCGATAGCTGTTTCCGCTAGCCGTTCGAAATTTAAAAGTGATAAGGGAGAGGGATGACTGCTAGTCAACACTATCAACAGTAAAAGTCTTTGGCTACATTTTCACGAACAAAAAGTAGGATAACCACTTATTACAATGCTCCCCCAAGCTAAAAGAGCGAGCACGTCTAGTTATTATAGTTGGAAAATCAAAAAAAGAAAATGAACTAGGTGGAAGCAGGCTTCAAAATAGGTCGGTCAACGATTCTTCTTTATGTTTTGTATTCATTACAAAAGACTAGAGTAAAGGATAAGATAAGCCACACAGGTTCAGAAAGCAGGACGACCAAAAGAAACATAACAACTATGTCTATTTATACTGCAGAAAAGGACTAATATATGCTAAGGAGATTTATTTTTTCACAGATTAACTATCAACAGTATTAACAGGGGAACAGAACAATGTAATTAAAGTTTAATAAACATCTCACATAAATGTGCGTGTATACATATACATATGTGTGTATGTGTTCTGTAGAAAGTTAGTTTGCTAGCAAACAACGTTTAATATTAATTCATAAATGTAAAATTACCATTCAAATAAAATAAAACTAAAAACTGAAAACACTGGAATACAACATAATTAGATTAACTGAAATACAAGAGCACACAGTCGACTACACCTCCACCTACAATGTGAAAATGGCATGTTACTAATATTTATAAGTTAATATCAGCTTTAAATTAAGAAGACGAGAGCTTACATCTCGAAAGACTTGTGACGTTACTTACAATATTTTTTTCGTCATTGGCCAAAAATATAGTTTTGGGTTACATTCATTTTTGGTAAAATAACATATCAAAGTAACAGAGTTCGTTCTTAGGCGTAGCATCACTGTATTGTACATGAACTGAAGTTAAAAAGAGCTAAATGATACTGCCCAATCTGGAAAAGACACGTAAGTTATAGGTTAATCAACTGATGTTTCCACGCAGAAAGTCATTCATAAAAGTAACGTTGTAGTATTTTGCATATCTTTTCCCTTACTCTAACAATTTTATTCCGCTTTTAAACATAAAATTAATTTAGGTTGAATTAATATAAATCAGTATTTGTAAAAATCTCTTTTCTACTTTTCAAATTATTGAAACAGTTTTTTTATTTTTCAAGTTTTAATTATTAACATATTTCTCATAAAAACATTATTAACTTTAAATGCAAGTATTTGGTAAGCAGTTGTTGGTTTTAATATAAAACAGTTAGCTAAACCAAATGTACTAAATAAATTAAAATAATAGTTTTTATTAAACAAATTACTTTTTCAATTTAAATGGCCTGACATGGCCAAGCGTGTTACGACTTGTAATCTGAGGGTCGCGAGTTCGCATCCCGGTCGTGCCAAACATGCCCACCCTCCCAGCTGTGGGGGCGTTATAATGTGACGGTCAATCCCACTATTCGTTGGTAAAAGAGCAGCCCAACAGTTGGCGATGGGTGGTGATGACTAGCTGCCTTTCCTCTCGTCTTACACTGCTAAATTAGGGACGGCTAGCACAGATAGCCCTCGAGTAGCTTTGTGCGAAATTCAAAAACAAACAAACAAAAAGAAATTCAATCTAAATATTATTTAATCGTTATTATTACCCTTATTTACATGTAATTTTGTTTATACATAAATTTTATAACCTGTATCGGAAAGTCTTTAAATAACACACAATATTATACATTTTGTGCACCAAATACTGGTTATACTAAACACAGTTTATGGTATGTCTTATTCGAAAAAGTAACTGTCATATAAATAACACCTTTTTGTATATTTCTACACAGAAAATGAATTAAAAGGCTGATTTGTATATAAATTATGTAAAGACTATTCTATATTACGAGCAGAAGAACTTCGATTTATTGTTATTGTTGTTGTTTCGTGAAGCAAGAAATTAATCTAAGTCCTAATATTGCATTCAAATACTGATTTAGGGCTAAATGCAAAGCCGTCTTATGGGCACTTTGTGCTCTACCAACTGAGGGTGTCGAAAACATTTTTATAATACGGTTATATAAGGCCTTGGACTTACCAATGAACCACCAAGTTACAAAATATGTTACAAAACATATTAAATGATTATTAAACATAAACTTTATATATATATATATATGTATGTATATGTCTGTGTGTGTATATATAGTTTATAAAGTAGTTTACATGTTCCAACATCGAGCAATTTGTTTTATTTTTCCTTTCAAATTGTATAACTCTTAGTTACGTGTGCTATAAAGAACCAGTTTTTAGCTTCACTTTACTTTAGTCTAGAAACATTGACATTTAAAACTACATATTAAGAATAAAAAAACAGAATTTAAATATAAAGAATTATAAAAAGTTCAAACGGTTGTAATGCTTTATTTCTTTTATAAACAATTTAAATACACAATTGTGACTATTGTGTAATCTCCAAACAAAAATAACCGAAAGAAATTTAAATATATATATATATATATAAACGAACATAAAACGAGTTTAAAACAGCTACACATGTTAAAAATTTTCCAATTAAACATTTTTTTTTAAAATTGGTCTGTTTATGATTTTGGATTTTGGTAAGGTAGAAAATATATATCTTTATTCTATGTCAATTAAAGTAAACACAACAAAATGAAAAGCAGTATTTTTTGGATCAAAACAAAGCTATGTATACATTTTTATAAAATAAAATCTTCAGTATAGGAAGGATTAGAAAAAATACGAATAAATAAAAATCAGTAATTAAAAACTCGAAAAAAATAGAAGTATTCTTAATTAGTTCTTAAAAACATATAATGTTTAAATCTTTTCGAAATCTCAAAGCTGCGAATTCATATAAATATTACATACAAAAAAAATGTTCAGAAGTTTCACATTAATTCACCCAATGTAATACAACATGTATGTCTAGCTGATGAATCTGGGTCTGATAGAGATGAATAACTAACTATATTTTGTTAAGTATTACAATTTCAAATATTTTGAAAATGAGTTAAATTGTATTTTCGATTTAGAAGTTAAATAGATGTTGATGTTGATGTGTATCCAATTTATGAAACTTTTCAACAAAACTGATAGTACAGTTTTTGTTTGTAATACAAATATATTTTAATACACAAACAATATCACAATTTGTAATAATAATTATTACATATAATGATGCATATTTAAGGATTTTACATACTTACCAACAACATTAAGTCTTCTTTTTGGTCTGGAGCGGCCTGGCATGGCCGAGCGCGTTAAGGCGTGCACTCATAATCCGAGGGTCGCGGGTTCGCGCCCGCGTCGCGCTAAACATGCTCGCCCTCCCAGCCGTGGGGGTGTATAATGTGACGGTCAATCCCACTATTCGTTGGTAAAAGAGTAGCCCAAGAGTTGGCGGTGGGTGGTGATGACTAGCTGCTTTCCCTCTAGTCTTACACTGCTGAATTAGGGACGGCTAGCACAGATAGCCCTCGAGTAGCTTTGTGCGAAATTCCAAAAAACAAACAAACAATTGGTCTGGAGCTTCCATGACATCTTACCGACGGTTCACGATGAGTGAATTAATTTCAAGTTAAGTTAGATATAATTCACTAAATAAGGAACAGACTTGACGGACACATTATAATGCCCCCACAGCTGAGCATGTTTGGTGTGATTTGGATTCGAACCTGCGACCCGCAGATTACTTGTCCGTTATCTAACTGCCGAACAAATTGCTGACGTATAAAACAGTCGCAGAGTACCAACTTAAAGAACAATAAATAATCATATCACCGAAGTCATCCTTTCACATTAAAGTCAAAAATATATTTTAAGGTTTATACATGGTACATCTATTCTATGATTGAGTAAATAATTGTATAAATATAATACAGTATCTAACCCTATCATACCTGATTTGACGTACAAGCTATATCACTTCTTTTACTCCATTGTGGAAAGAAAATACATTTTATTTGTTTTCATTTAATCATCTATCTGTACTGTTTCCACTATGGGTATCGAAACCTGTTTTTTTAGCGTTATAAATCCTGAGACTTATCAGTGTATCATTTGGCGGAAAAAAAAGTAAAAGTAGCTTTTAAACTTAAGAATTTTATATCAGACTATCCAGCTGCTGCAAAGTTTAACCCTATCATACCTGGTTTAGTTTACATGTGACAAGCTAAGGTATTTATTCTTTGTCTGGATTACGAGCTTAAAATAATCTGGGGGTGAATGCTATTATAAATAAAACAAAAAAAAATCTAGCTTTCAGAAAATTTATTGATAACATAACAATATGTAAGTACATTAAATATGGTATACACTGTATACTGTATGGCGGTCAGGGTAGCTTTGAAGGAAGAAGCAGTAGAAAAAGTAGTGGCGGTAGACAAGCTTTCTGTACCCCTTTTGAAATAACCATCTCTCAATGTGCTTTTACACCGTTTCGCGTGATTAATTAGTTGATGGTAATTGCCTGCAGAATTTTCTTACGGACAAAAGTTAAAAAAATCAAACGTCAAAGTGGGAAGTAAACATAACTCATAAACGACTCTATATGAATTATAAGCATTTCTAAGCATATATATTTAATTGAAACAAAGATCCATACTAAAATAAATATATGATAGTAAATCCGCCACAAACCACACTGTATGTATGTTGTGTTATCGAAAATTTAATAAATTTTTCGTGTAAGGTCCTAACGCCATCTATGAATTTAATTAACGTTAACTTGTGCCACAGATGATAAGTGCTCAATTACAGCAATAGTTTGGGGGACGGGTGGATGAAGTCGTGAATTCCAATCAAAGTATCTTCAAAATATTATACCATGAAGTTTGTATGAAATTGGACCAGTATCATAGGAGTAATAATAAAACAAACACTTGAAAAATATATACAGCTTCTGTGCGTTAATAATAAACCGCAACTTCGAAATTTTAAAATTTCATTGCGATATTCTGAGTAAAAATAAAAAAATGATCGCTTTTGTTGTATAATCTAATTATTAGTTTCATATACACTGCTGACCAAAATCTTAAGGCCAATTGTTACGTATTTTTTAATGTTTTATGTTCTTCGTAGACTGAACGCAACAGAAAAACACAGATAACAGCTTGTATAATTTATTACACTAACCTATTAACAAATATAACAGATATAACATAAATTATATAATAACAGTGACAGATATTAAGTTACAACATTCGAAATTAATTACAAAACAAAATAATATTAGTTTCAAACTTCAAAATAAATCACAATACAAAACGGTACTGGCCTGTATCTAATGTAATGATCTAAAATTAAAGTCTCAAATTCCAGTCTAGGGTGTGAATTTGGTCCCACGAAGAAATTTCGAAACAGTTCACAGTTCAATGAAATCGCCGTCTCTCAGCTCAAGCAGTAATTCAGATGTATCGTAGAGATTGACGAAATAAAATCACAACTTCCGTAGATCTAACTTCAATCACAAATCCAAGTTGAATAATCACAGCAAACACTTAATCTTTCTCAAATAACTGACTCTCTTCTTTTCTTCGAATAATAACTGATGTCTGAATCTCACACTTGTTCTTCGAATAAAACTAACGACTGAATCTATCTTCTTTTTTCGAATAAAAACTGATGACTGAATCTATCTCGCGTCACTGTCTTTTATACCGATAGGCCTATTTCTCGAACAATCTTGCAATTTCCATACAACTCTAGAGCAAACCGCGCGTGTCCGTTCTTGCACGAGACTACACGTCTAGACACGAAGTCACCAGCACTCATTTACAAACATATGATTGGTCTACTTAATTCAAGAAAGTTCTAAATGTTACCCTAAATAAATAACAAAATATTAGTTTAAACTTCGAAACAATAATATCAATATGGAAAAATGAATAATAGAAAATGAAAATTCAAACACAACACGACATGTTGTCGTTAACAAAATATTTACACATATTCATAACATCAATGAACATTAAGACTGAAGGCTCTCGTCTGTATGGAAATGACTGGATCTTTTAGTAGAACAACGCTCAATCCACAATACCCGCAGGACAAAGGATTTTTTCGTGGCGAATAACGTGATTCTTTTGGACCTTCCAGCGTTTTCGCTGAAACTGAATCCCATTGAAAATGTTTGGGGTGGATGGAAAAGGAAGTCCATAGAAATGGATGTCAATTCCAAACAGAGCATGATCTTTGTGAAGCCATCCTCACCACTTGGAATAACAATGCAGCCAGCCTTCTTGAAACGCTTATATCGACCATTCCAAAGCAAATGTTCCAAAGCAGTTATTCACAATTACTGCTATGCAACTCACAAGTGAGACTTTGAACTCAAAGGCGTCGTCAGTAAAACGAAACTTCAAAAGACGAAAAGCAAATTGATATAATTAAACCTGTTTCAGTCCGACATGGCCAAACAGATAAGACGTTCGACTCGTAATCTGAGAGGCGCGAGCTCGAATCCCCTTCACACCAAACATGTTCGCCTTTTCAGCCGTAAAGTCGTCATAATGTAACAGTCAATCCCACTATTCAATGGTAAAAGAGTACTCCAAGGGTTGACGGTGGGTAGTGATGACTATCTGCTTTCTCTCTGTCTTACGTTGCTAAATTGGGGACGGCTAGCGCAGATATTCCTCGTGTAGCTTTGCGCAAAATTCAATACATACCAAACTAAGCCTATTTCTTCTCGTTTTACTTAAAGCATTTATTCTACCATACTGGAGTAGCATATCCAGATGGTTAGGGCGCTCTACTTGTATTCTATAGGTCGCGGGTTCGAAGGCCCGGCATGGATAAGGGCGTTAAGGCGTGCGACTCGTAATCTGAAGGTCGTGGGTTCGCATCCGCGTAACGCCAAACATTCTCGCCCTCCCAGCCGTGGGGGCGTTATAGTGTGACGGTCAATCCCACTATTCGTTGGTAAAAGAGTAGCCCAAGAGTTAGCGGTGGGTGGTGATGACTAGCTGCCTTCTCTCTAGTCTTACATTGCTAAATTAGGGACGGCTAGCACAGATAGCCCTTGAGTAGCTTTGTGCGAAATTCCAAAACAAACAAACAAACAAAACAAAGTGGGTTCGAATTTCCGTGCTACCAAATAAGATCAATCTTTCAACTGTAGAAGCGTCATAATGTGACGGTCAATTTAACTAGTCTCGTTAGTGAAAAAGTAGTCCAAGAGTTGGATGTGGATTATGATGAATAGCTATCTTTCCACTAGTCTTTCACTTCTAAATTAAAGACGGTTATCACAGGTAGCCATTTTGCAGCATTGCCCGATATTCATTCAAACAAACAATGTGTCATTCTGTAACATTAAAATTCAAATTGAGTATAGAACGATAGTCAAACTTTATAAAAACTAAAACAGTTAATAGAGCGTTCATTGTTCACTATTTTTTTTTCTTTTAACAATTTATCATCAAGCTAAGTTTTTATCATTCTCATCCAATTTATAAAGAAATCTTCTCTGAACTGGAAACCATATCATTTGACAAAGTACAAAAGAGCAGAAAACACAGCTTTCATTACGTGCGTAGACCACTTACCCACGTTTTCTTGCATGTTTGCGATTATATTATGTGGCAACAGAGGCTGAAAACAGTGATTGACCAAATATCAATAAAACTATGTTTTACTTAAATTTGCAAGAAAATTAACATTATTTTTGTCAAGACAATTACTTAGAAAATAAAATCAGAAAATTCTCAAACACCAGTAATTTTGCTCAGAACGCATATAAATCAATCCTTATCAACATTTCTCGTTTTTATTTTTCAATATATGATATTAACTGGATAAAATTGTTATTGTACATATCACAGCACTGAAAATTTTCGTTTAATGGAGTGAAAAATATATAGATGTTTATTTTTATACTAAAAAAAATAATAATTTATGACTCACTTTTACCTTGAAGGCAAAATGCACCTATCTGGACATGTTAAAGTTTAATATACATTGTTTATACATATCGAGAGAGTGACTTTAATATCCACTAAAGTTTTATATAAATATTAGAAGGTTTCAATTAATAATAAATGTAAATGTAAGCATTAAATAAATTGAATAAACAACTAGCTGTTTAGTAAATACGTTCTGACAGATCAAATTACACATTTGACATTATTTTGAAAACAGACATTAAAAAAGGAAAGTTCTTTATTGCATGTATTTACATCTGTAAATAAGGTGTTTTCATACTTCCAGTCCAAAAGAAGAATGATTAAATAACATCGAAGCTTTGAATTGAAAGTTTTTTGTTGCATTCCATGAGTGTGTATTTACTGTTCCTCAAAGTTTTGTTTTCTTTATTGTTTTTTATATTTTGTAATTTTACAGGCATGCTTTAATTTTATTTACAAAAACCACGTCAGAGTTGAACCAGTTGGAACAGCAAACGCCCTTCTGTTTATATAAATCAGGTTTGCGTTTGTTACATTTATTAGGTTTGTGTTCCCCAACTTGAGGCTTCCTGTTATATACTGCTGTCCAAAATCTTAAGGCCAATGAACATAAAGAAAAATATACATTTTTCGTTGTTATGTTCAACCATCTATTTGAGTTCAGTTCTCGCAAACACACTGGATGATGAATAAGTCCTTTGTCTGCGGTCATTGTGGATTGCAGCATTGTTCTGCTGAATGATCCAGTCATTTACATACAAGCGAGGGCCTTCAGTCAATGAAGATGCTCTCCCCAACATACCAATGCTGTCAGCTGCTGTTTGAAGCTCCTGTATAACCTGAAGCTCCATTGGAACACTCCTTCACTGTGTCGTGTAAAAAATGTCTCTGGTCGGATATCCTTATCATGCCAATAACGTTGAAATCCATCTGGACAGTCCAAATTATTTTTTCATCACAGAACAAAACCTTTGTTCACTTTTCTATATCCCAGGTTTGTTATTTTCATCTTTTGAAGCTCTACTCAAATAAGTGGTTGGGTCTAACAATGCAAAATGCATATTATTTTCTTTATGTTCATTGGCCTTAAGATTTTGGCCAGCAGTGTAACTCTGGTTTAGAATCGCAATCTGCAAGTAGTTGTAGAGGAAGAAATGGGTATTCATTCTATTTCTTACGAAGACAAATCGGTGAAATTGCCAAACTTAATGCCTTCGAATATATGTGCGTTAAAACTGTTGAAATAAGCACTAAGAAACCGTTGTCCTCGTACAATGGATGAATTGTGAAAATCCAGCAAGTTGGATTTGTATGCTTTGAATATGATAGCCTTGCCACTGGGGTTTTTCAAATGAAAAATATGTAGAAAAAACTTGGATGTTTGGCCATTACATAGAACATGCTCAAACGTAATTATATATACTTTAACGACATTATAAGATTCCAATTTTGTGTTTGCTATAACTTACGTAGCTTCTCTTGCAAAGCTAATAGAATTTTAGAGTTTATTAATAGACAACTGGTTCAAACCAAAAAATGATAATTACAGACGGCTAACGAGTGTTTTGTTTCAATAGAGTATTCTGTCATATGTAGGAAACTGCAAAATTGGGAATATTGGAAAAATCAGTTCGTGTTTTTAAATGAATAAATATTCCTCAGTGACTCACATGTACCCTCTCTCGATCCATCTCTCTCTCTACGTATACTATATAATATTTTTGGAGTTGTGAGAATAATAATGAATTATGAGGGACGCTTTCATACACGCCGTCTCTGGAACCTGGTAATGAACTATAAACACAAATAAAGATATTGCAAAAGGTTCAAAAGAAGACAGATAGGATGATTACGGTCACGAAAGGGTTGTATTATAGGCATAGATTAATATATTTCCATTAATCTGCCTTTGTGAATAAAAGGGTAAGAGGTAATTTTTACGAGGAAGTTTCCAAAAATATCGGGAGAATCGATAAAATAAAGGCTTCTAATTTATTGATTTTGTAATTTAAAGATAATAGAATGAGAAGATACAAGTATACAATATGTAAAGCACAGACTCATTAACTTCATTTTAATTTGCAACCTTTTGACTTTTGGCTTCTTTGATTGTTGTTAAGCAAAACGCTACACAATGTGTTATCCATAATCTACCCACCACGAGTATAGAAATCGAATCCCGTTTCTCACGTATTACAAGCTTACTAGTGGAAATGAGTCATCGTGGCCATTAATTGAAGCCAATGCTTCACAGGATTGACAATGGATTCGTTGATTTCTTGGAAATGAAATATTGACTTTAATTTATTCTTCTGTCAAGATTTTGAGTACAAGTAAATAATTGGTCTCTTCGTTTCCTCATGCTATTTTTGTTATAATAGCATATCTGAGTTATGACAAATAGTGTTATGCAAGTTTACAATTATATTATGAGTATGGAACAAAATAAAATCACTTATTTTATTTTATTTTATTTTATTCTTGTACCCTACAGGGGGCGATAAAATTTAATTGTGCGTGTTTATAGCACTCGAAATTGATAAAATTAGGTTACTGTAAATTGTTGTTGTTGTTAATGTGAGTTGGGGTGAGTATGATGTATGATATTTAGGATTACATATGTATTTCTTTCTTTTTTTTGTAGTTCGAACTGTAATGTAGTTAAAATATGGAAGACTGAAAATTTCAGAAATTTCACGCCTTGATCCTTATGCTTGTTTCTTGCAGTAATGTAATTTATATACATAAACTTAGCGATTTATATTGGTCATTTGTATTGAATAACCTGCCTTTAACAATAGTATTTCACTGAAATATAGTGAATGCGTTTTTATTAACTCAAAATTTTGGCATATTTCTCAGACAGAAGTAATTATGCGAAATCTTTAGAAAGTGCTTGTACAATGTGGAACTTCTAATAATTAAATAAGGAGCAAAATAATGTATAAAGGAGTGTGATATTTCCAGTTTAGTGTGTGAATAGTAAAATAAAACTGAAATAAGAGGTTAAAATATGTGTAAATATAAAAGTATTGAATACTGTTATTGTGTTTGCTGCTGTGGAACTAGAAAATAAAGTTTAAGCAACTCATTGAGTCAAAGATTGTACTTTAGTTACATGTTTATTGTTATTAGTAGCGTATCAATCATCTATGTATTATTATTTATTAGTGTTTTTAAATATACAATTAATACTAATTATTTACTAGCATTATGTTGTTTTCAAGTTCAAGGAAGTCCCAATACTATGAGAATAACTTTGTATCGGTAGTGGTCAGGAATCTATTTTGGTTTTTAATGGAAGTTTGGTGTATGATCCATTGAACTGGAGTCTTTTATATAGTAATTTTAATCAATTATATTGAATATTTTTGACTGAAAAAGTTGTTAAATGGATGTATGAGGCTTCTTTTATTTTTGACATGTTTGCATCATGTCATTTTTTTTCTTTCCAATTTAATTTATGATCTTTTATGGCATGATGGGCTTTTATAATTAAAGTGTATTTTCTACTCTTGTACTGTGACCCTGAATTTTAATTTTTGTTTGTTTTCTTCACGTTGAAAATGTCATACATAAATGTCTGAATGCTAGCCTTTTAAGTCTAATTGTAAGAATGATTATTTTAGGTAGTCTTGGCATGAATTTTGACCTAAAGAGCATGCATTCTGGTTAACTTCTTACAATCAGTTATAATATTAGATCTGTGTAATATTTTAAAAAGAACCTTTAGGATTAAGTATTTGTAGGAATTAAGATAAAAAATTATAACAATTAAATATGTTTAAAGAAAGACTTTGTGAAAATATAGCATTTCAAGAAAAGTCGTGTTTTGTTTTCAAAAACTACCCACAACTGTTCATATTGTTACTGAATGTCACTTAATGATATTGAAGACACAATTTGAAAAAAGTTTTTATTTTCCTACAATATACTTTAAATTTGATATGAAGAACTGCTGAAAAGAGACTTTTTTTTTTTTTTTTACAGGAAGCTTCAACTGATGAGGAAGAAGAAGAAAATCTTAATTTGATAATTTTTTTAAAGGTAGGAAGCTTTTTTTTTTCTTCATTGTTTCCATAAATTAAATAAGCTTACACCATGAGAAGGAACCAGTTTGGCATTATTTGCTTACAAGTGTCTGTTGGTAAATAATCTAATGTAATACATATCAACTATCATCACATACAGTTACATAATATATTTTGAATTTATGTTGCATGTTTTAAACAAATTACCACTAATATTGTGTACAATATTTCTTTTAAAGGCTTAAACCACTATTACAAATCAAAACTTAATCAGTCACGTGAAGATGAATGTCTTTTACCTAACTGAGTTCATTTCATAACATGATTACTGTAAATTTGTTCATTTCAAAGAGGTGTGTAAGGTATTCCAAAATGCACATGTAATTATGGAGCTCAATATAAGAAACACACACACATGTATCCCAATCATTTAGATTTAGGAAAAGTCAAAGTTAAAATAAGCAGTTTTGTTTCTTGTTTTCAAGGCATTAATTATGTTTAAGTAAGCACACTAATCACAGGTTCAGGAAGAGTTCAAGCATTGTACAGCATGCATTACATCAGGGGTCACCAAACTTTTTTTCACAGATGGCCAGATTACTTGGGGAATGAGAAGGGCGGACCGCATGATCATTATGCTCAATACTCGTAAGCTAGAAGGAAAGCTCTCTGTAAAAGACTTAACACTAAGTTTCGGATGCCACATTAGCCATGTGGGAGAAGCATGCAATACATACAATAAAAATCAAACATAAATACAACCAACATTTTTATTTACCAAAAGGTTATCAAAGAAGGTGACATTAGCAAAAACAATTGTCACATCCCACATAGTGAGTATGTATCTGAATTTCACTAAGCTGCAAAAAAGTTAGATTTATGAAATTGGTTATTAGAATTAGAATCATTAGAATTGCTTTCAAATGTTCATCAGTCAGTCTTGATCAATATACCGACTTCATAACTTCATTTTTGAAAATTCTTGTTCACAGACATAAGTTGTTTCAAACACTAATGTTACACCAGATGTGAACTGCTTCAGTTTTGGAAAATCATCTTCAGGTATGCAGCTGTAAAATTCAATAAGTTGCCCCTCTCTGTGTTTTGCTTTCAACAAGTCATTTCCTTACAATTCGATGATCTCCAGCCTAAGTTCCACTGGCATGTCATCAATGACACAATCAAAAGGATTCTGAAAAAGGAGAATGTCACTTTCGATCCTGTCGAGATCTAAAAATCTCTCAAAAAAATGCTTATTTAAATCATTAATAATATTTTTCTGAAACTCCAGGTTGACATCTTCTGTGATTCCAGCATGAAACTCATTGAAATACTGAAATTGAGAGAGGAGTTTCCTCCTTCTAAATGTGCTTCAAACAATGACAGCTTTCTCCAAAATCATTCAATGATTCTATAGAGAACACAGAGAAGGTTATTCTTTTCTTGAAGTTTCAAGTTCAATTCATTCATGTGTGATGTGATGTCATAAGGCAAGTCACAGAAATCTGATTCAATTTCTTCAAGAAACACCTTGAACTGGCAATGATTAAGTGCATGACACTGAATCAAGTTCACTGCAGAAATGACTGGTTTTGGTATGCAAGAAATATCTAAGTCTTTCCAACAGAGTGCTTGCTGATGTATGATGCAGTGTATGAACAGAGCGCTTTGGAATTGAGGATCTTCGATTTCCCCCCTCGGAGTGGATTCCTGTACGTGGTGAGGGGACCTTCCAGGGAAGGTTCTGTTCTGTCTAATTACCTTCTCTGGGATCTAAACATTCACCCACGTGTTTGCTGTGCGTGGCGACACGTGAAGAGGAGGAGAGGATCCTGGTGGTTGAGGGGTCCAACCCTAACACACCACTTTGGCCTCGAATTCCTGTAGACGGGCAGCCCTTGGGTGGCCCCCCTTGGGTCAATCAGCTGGTCCACCTGGGCTAGAGCCAACCAAGTACCAGTGTTGGAAGTTCTCAACAGGTGTTGTGGAAATTGTACCTGATGCTGGTGTTTGGGTACAGTGCTCACGAAACCCTGGCATTGCTGCATTGTCCTTGCATGACTTTGTAGTGCGTCCCCTTTTAGGGCTCCATGGTGGGTGGGGTCAGTGAGTACCGAAACTTTTTCTCTTTCCAATGGATCCTACAAAAAATTTAAATAAAATTGTAAAAAACAGTCAATGGGTAAGCGACCACGTCTTGAATACTCAGAACAGCAATCTTCAACATCAGTAACACACGTACCTCATTTTCTGATATTGCATTCTCTTTCAGAAAAACCTTTAGGGCAAATGTCCCCTTTTTTTATTCAAAAGGGACTAGAGGGACTTGCTGGCTCTCCAAAGTCAGTAAAGAAGCTTCAATCTGGTGACATACTGGTTGAAACATCCACATCCCAACACAGTGAACTCCTCTTGAAATCAAAGGCAATTGGGGATATACCTATTGAGGTTGCACCCCATGCCACTTTGAATTCTTCATGAGGAGTTATTGTTGAAAGGGATTTGAAGAATGTTCCCGAATCAGAGATTCTCACTGGTCTCTCTACTCAAGGAGTTTCTGCAGAGAGGTGCATCTCCACTCGCAAAGATGGAGTTACACTGCCAACAAATACCCTCATTTTAACATTTACTTCACCACCTGCACCCGCCACTATCAAAGCAGGTTATCTCATTTGCAGGGTTCGGCCATACATTCCAAACCCTCTTCGATATTTCCAATGTCAGAGATTCGGCCACTCAAAGACATCTTGTCGTGGTTCCCTGACATGTGCTTGTTGTGGAGGCAAGGACCACGATGCCTATGATTGTGACATGAACCCACATTGCGTCAACTGCAATGGTTCTCACCCCTCTTACTTTCATTCTTGCCCAAAATGGTTGGAGGAAAAAGAGGTGCAGCGTTTGAAAACGACACATAACATTAGTTATCCTGAGGCTCGGAAATTGATGTCCACAATCCCATCTCGGACATATGCTGCTGCACTCTATTCCACAACTACAGTGGAAGTGCAGACAGATCTCTCTGTGCCTCCAACAGAATCGTTTTCAAAACAATTGAAAAGCCTTTTGACCTCTGTGGTTAAAAAAGTAGATGAATCGACTTCCACACCCATCTCTGTTCCTCCCATACCTTCCAACAAACCTCAAGATCCATGTCCTTCAGTTTCAAACACAGGCATTTCTTCTGATACATCATTTTCTCCCACCACAATAGACAAAACAATTATTCGTCCGCATCCTCAGTCACTGGATTCCTCTTCCAATAACAAAAACCTGCCCACTCGACCCAGAGCAGGATCCATGGAGGTTGATAGACCTCCTCCGAAGAAAGACAGTAAAGAAAAAAGACATGGTCGTAAACTGAAGGGTTCTCCAGCCATTTCACCTACCCGTTCTTAAAAATGGCCACCTTGATACAATGGAACTGTCGAGGTTTACATTCTAATCTAGATGATACCAAAACGCTGATTGCTTCCTACCATTTTTGTCTTTCTTTACAAGAAACATTTCTCAAATCTGCTGATACAGTCTCCATTCGGCAGTTTTCTCTGTACAGAAATGACAAGTTGTGTGATGGTCGAGTACATGGAGGGGTGGCACTTTTGGTTGATCAACATGTGCCCATCCTGTCTTTGTCACTCAATACACCCTTGGAGGCCGTAGCCATCCGTATTTCCTTGGGTCGTACCATCACTGTTTGTTCTCTGTACCTGTCCCCTGGAGAGACATATGATCAATCAGACCTGGATGCTCTCGTTGAACAGTTACCATCTCCATTTCTAATCCTGGGGGATTTTAATGGACACCATCCCCTCTGGGGAAGTGCTGTTATTGATGGGAGGGGTCGATCTGTAGAGCAGATGCTCTCTGATCACAATCTTTCTCTTTTCAATACTGGTTCTTCCACTTACTTTCATGCACCAAGTCAGTCATTCACTGCCATTGATCTCTCAGTTTGCTCCCCTTCATTATTCTCCCATTTTTCATGGAGGGTTGACAGAAATCCACTAGGCAGTGATCATTTTCCGATCATTTTGAGAGAGACTGGCCGTGGTCGATGCCACCCTACCCGCGTGCCCCGGTGGAAGCTGGATCAGGCAGACTGGTCCACTTTCACTGCTCTCGCAGAACTTGATCCTGTCATCGTAAATCAGCCATCAATAGACAACTGTGTTGCAGCGGTAACTGATTGTATTATACATGCAGCTGCTCAGTGTATTCCTAAAACCTCGACACGTTTCCCACGATATCCTCGTCCATGGTGGTATTCCGCTTGCAACTTAGCACGGAAGGCTCAAAAACGGGCCTGGGATACTTTTCGCAGATATCCCACACTTTCAAATCGGGTTGCTT
Organism: Carcinoscorpius rotundicauda; assembly: GCA_011833715.1. Taxonomy (NCBI): domain Eukaryota; kingdom Metazoa; phylum Arthropoda; class Merostomata; order Xiphosura; family Limulidae; genus Carcinoscorpius; species Carcinoscorpius rotundicauda. The sequence continues at coordinate 43,594,394 of CM022391.1, read as the reverse complement.
TCCAGCGGGCCCCGAGCACATGCTAGGTGGGTAAGACGTCAAAGCCAGAAGGAATCTTGGATAAAGTTCACAACCAGCATATCTTCTACCACCAGTTCCAAGATCGTATGGGACAAGATTCGAAAGGTTAATGGGCACTACACTTCTGCTCCCCTCTCAATCTTACTCTCTGATGGTCAGGAGGTGACTGATGTCCGAAACATCGCTAACACTCTAGGTGAAAGCTTTTGCCGGGTATCTAGCACTTCTGCTTGTTCCTCCACCTTCCTGGCCATCAAGACTCGGGCAGAGCGATCACCTCTTTCTTTTCAAACTGACTGTTTCTTTGACTATAATAGTCCCTTTACCCTGGTGGAACTAAAAATGGCCCTTCATCGGTCTGCCAGTACATCTGTTGGACCTGATGATATTCATTATGACATGTTACACCATCTCTCTCCTGATTCTCTTGATGTCCTTCTGACTATCTTCAACCGGATTTGGCAGGAGAATGTTTTTCCTGATGCCTGGCGCCAGGCTATTATTTTACCTTTCTCTAAGCCAGGGAAAGATCCGAAGATTCCTTCAAACTATCGTCCAATTGCTTTGACGAGCTGTCTCTGTAAGACTTTAGAAAGGATGGTTAATGCTCGTCTTGTTTGGTTCCTTGAATCAAACAACCTCCTCTCACCCACCCAGTGTGGGTTCCGTCGACAGCACTCCACCATAGACCACCTAATTCGTCTTGAAACATCTATCAGAGAGGCCTTTCTCAACCGCCAACACCTTGTATCGATATTCTTTGACATAGAGAAGGCTTACGACACAACATGGAGGTATGGGGTTTTGTGAGACCTCCATACATATGGGTTACGTGGCCATCTACCCATGTTTATTAAAAATTTTTTAATGGACAGGAGATTCCAAGTTCGTGTAGGTTCGGCACTTTCACGTTCTTTTGTACAGGAACTTGGAGTCCCTCAAGGCTGTATATTGAGTGTCACACTCTTCAGTATAAAGATAAATGCCATCACTGAACAACTCCCTCTCACCGTTACGAATGGGCTATATGTTGACGACTTTCACATCTCATGTCAGTCATCAAACATGAGATATATTGAGCGGCAACTACAAACTGCCCTCAATCGTGTACAGAAGTGGACTCTTGCGAATGGCTTTAATTTCTCTCTTTCCAAAACTGTATGCATGCACTTTTGCCGCCGACGAGGTATTCACCCTGATCCTGAACTTCATATCGGTGAAGTTTTGCTGCCAGTGGTCCCAGAGACAAAGTTCTTGGGGCTTATCTTTGATCGTAAATTGACCTTTATACCACACTTAAAGCAGCTTCGGGTCAAATGCACAAGAACACTGAACATCCTTCGTGTCCTCTCTTCTACCAGTTGGGGGGCAGATCGCCGTTCAATGTTGAAGATATATCGTGCTCTTATTAGATCGAAACTTGACTATGGATCAATGGTCTATGGCTCTGCCAGACCCTCGGCCTTAAAGATACTGGACCCCATTCATCACCAAGGTCTTCGACTCTGCACCGGAGCTTTCCGTACCTCTCCAGTTCAAAGCATATACATTGAATCTCATGAACCTCCTCTACACCTTCGCCGTTTGCAACTGTCTTTACAATATACTTCGAAACTACGTTCCTTACCAAAGCATCCCACCTGGGAATGTGTTTTCCTTCCTCGGTGGGCAGTACTTTTTCAGAACAGACGATCTGTCATTGCTCCGTTTGGCCTTCGCATCCGGGCGCAATTGGATGAATTGGGTCTGTCCTTGGATAATATTGCAGATTCCACATGTCGACGCATCCCACCATGGCTTATTACAGCCCCCAAGTGTGACCTTTCTTTCAATCACCTAAAAAAGGCGGATACTCCAGACTGGAAATACCGTCTTTTATTCAATGAATATCTTTCAAACAATCATTCAGTTCCCATTTATACAGATGGTTCCAAATCAGGTGATTCAGTGGGCTCTGCTATGGTTTGCTGTGGGTCAGTAGTTGCACACAGAATCCCCTCTACAGCTTCTGTGTTCACCGCTGAACTGTATGCAATATCTCTTGCCCTTGATCATATTGCAGCTGAGCAGTACTCCAACTGCACTATTTATACTGACTCGCTTAGTTCTATTCTTGCCTTGGAATCACTTCACATTAGCTCACATCCTATTCTAGCAGATATTCGAAACCGACTGGCCCATTTCTCATTAGCAGCTACTTCAATTCAGTTTTTCTGGATACCAGGCCACGTTGGTATTCATGGGAACGAGCTTGCAGACATGGCAGCTAAATATGTATGCCTCAGCTCCATCACCCCTATGCCTATTCCATACATGGACTATGGTGTTGTCTTCAAAGCTCGGCTCCGTGCCAGTTGGCAGTCCACTTGGAGTGAACAACGCGACAATAAACTTTTTCAAATTAAACCCAAAATTGGAGTTTGGCCATCTAGCTTCCGTAAAGTTCGGAGGGAAGAAGTTGTTCTCACTAGGCTACGCATTGGTCACAGTTTTTTAACTCATCATTTTCTTTTATCTGGAACTGATGCACCAATGTGTAGTTTGTGTAACACTCAAATCACTATCAGCCATGTTTTACTTTCTTGCCATCGTTACAATCCTCAACGACGGCAATACTTTAAACATATTTTTTCCCAGCGTCAATCTGTAACATTGGACAGAGTTATTGGTGATGATGACTATGTCCACCTTAATAACGTTTTTAATTTTTTAATGGCCATTAATCTTTTTAATCTTATTTAAGTGTGGTATATTTATTCATTACACCTTTTTAATTGTGGCTCCTTTTTAAAGTTTTATTCTCTCTCATTCAATGCGACATTAAACAATAGCCAGAACATTAAATAACTCGACACCAGGACTGGGAAGGCCAACTTCAGGTGACTAACGCTTCTGTTTGAACTGTCTGTTTGAACTACTCGTTAGTCTTCCTGGCGAGTTACTGTTATACTTTCGCTGCATATCATTTCGTGCTTTTACAACCTTTTTGTACTGGCCATATTGATTCATAACCCAGAACCAGGACGGAAAGACCAACTTCAGGTGGCTGACAGTGGTTTATATACTACCTGTTAGTCTTCCTGGCGGGTTATGATCATTCCCATTCTGCTACAGGTTGGCCTGTACAACTTTGTTGACTGGATGTCGTCATTGGTTTTTGCACCATTTCCTGTTTTAATTGCCATTTTGTTTTTATCTTCAATTACCTTTACACATTTTACTCCATTTACTTGACTTTTATTTTTTTTACTGGACATTTGGCTACTCTTTATTATGATTTTGCTGAGTGTCTTTTTAAACTTTTATTCTATTACATTTTGATAATAGCTACTATGACACATAACCCAGAACCAGGACTGGAAAGGCCAACTTCAGGTGACTGACGGTGGTTCTTGAACTTGTTCGTTAGTCTTCCTGGCAGGTTATGATCATTATTATTATTATGCTAGAGTAAATAGTTTATAACTTTGAAGACTGGGTGTCACCATTGGTTTTTACACCATTTTCTGTTTTAATTGCTGTTTTGTTTTTACCTTCATTTTCCTTTACCAATTTTACTCCATTTACGTGACTTTTCTCTTTTTACTGAACATTTGGTTACTCATTGTTGCGTTTTTGCTGTGTGTTTTTTAATACTTCTATTCTTTTACATTTTGATACTAGTTGCTATGACACATAACCCACAACCAGGACTGGAAAGACCAACTTCAGGTGACTGACGGTAGGTCTTGTACCTGCCTGTTAGTCTTCCTGGCGGGTTATGATTATACCTTTTTGATAGAATACCTACCTTACAACTTTTTACACTTTGCCTTCTATCTTAACCTTGTAGACTAGGTGTCAACACTGGTTTTATATTTTTTTTTGTTTTACCTTCATTTCCATTTATGTCTTTTACTACATTTTTACCGGTTGTTTGGCGCAGATAGCCTCGTTGCTTTGTGCCATAAAACACTAAATCAATCAATCAACCCTTCATTATTCTCCCATTTTTCATGGAGGGTTGACAGTAATCCACTAGGCAGTGATCATTTTCCGATCCTTTTGAGAGAGACTGGCCATGGTCAATGCTACCCTACCCGCATGCCCTGGTGGAAGCTGGATCAGGCAGACTGGTCCACTTTCACTGCTCTTGCAGAACTCGATCCTGCCATCGTAGATGAGCCATCAATAGACGACTGTGTTGCAGCGGTAACTGATTGTATTATACATGCAGTTGCTCAGTGTATTCCTAAAACTACGACATGTTTCCCACGATATCCTTGTCCATGGTGGAATTCTGCTAGCCACTTAGCACAGAAGGCTCAAAAATGGGCCTGGGATACTTTTCGTAGCTATTCCACACTTTTAAATCGGGTTGCTTTCCAATGGGCCTGAGCACATACTAGGTGGGTAAGATGTCAAAGCCAGAAGGAATCTTGGATTAAGTTCACAACCAGCATATCTTCTACCACCAGTTCCAAGATCATATGGGACAAGATTCGAAAGGTTAATGGGCACTACAATTCTGTTCCCCTTTCGATCTTACTCTCTGATGGTCAGGAGGTGACTGATGTTTGGAACATCACTAACACTCCAGGTTAAAGCTTTTGCTGGGTATCTAGCAATTCTGCTTGTTCCTACATCATCCTGACAATCAAGACTTGGGCAGAGCGATAACCTCTTTCCTTTCGAACTAACTGTTTCTTTGACTATAATTGTCCCTTTACCCTGGTGGAACTAAAAATGGTCCTTCATCGGTCTGCCAGTACATCTGTTGGACCTGATGATATTCATTATGACATGCTGCACCATCTATCTCCTGCTTCTCTTGATATCCTTCTGATTGTCTTCAATCAGATTTGGCAGGAGAAAGTTTTTCCTGATGCCTGATGCCAGGCTATTATTTTACCTTCTCTAAGCCAGGGGAAGATCCGAAGATTCCTTCAAACTATCGTCCAGTTGCTCTGATGAGCTGTCTCTGTAAGACCTTAGAAAGGATGGTTAATGCTCGTCTTGTTTGGTTCCTTGAATCAAACAACCTCCTCTCACCCACCCAGTGTGGGTTTCGTCAACAGCACTCCACCACAGACCACCTAATTTGTCTTGAAACATCTATCAGAGAGGCCTTTCTCGACTGCCAACATCTTGTATCAGTATTCTTTGACATAGAGAAGGCTTACGACACAACATGGAGGTATGGGGTTTTGTGAGACCTCCATACATGTAGGTTACGTGGCCATCTACCCATGTTTATTAAAAATTTTTTAATGGACAGGAGATTCCAAGTTCGTGTGGGTTTTGCACTTTCACGTTCTTTCGTACAGGAACTTGGAGTCCCTCAAGGCTGTGTATTGAGTGTCACACTCTTCAGTATAAAGATAAATGCCATCACTGAACAACTCCCTCTCACCGTTATAAATGGGCTGTATGTTGACGACTTTCACATCTCACGTCAGTCGTCAAACATGAGATTTATTGAGCGGCAACTACAAACTGCCCTCAATCGTGTACGGAAGTGGACTCTGACGAATGGCTTTGATTTCTCTCTCTCCAAAACTGTATGCATGCACTTTTGCTGTTGACGAGGTATTCACCCTGAACTTTATATCGGTGAAATTTTGCTGCCAGTGGTCCCGGAAACAAAGTTCTTGGGGCTTATCTTTGATCATAAACTGACCTTTATACCACACTTAAAGCAGCTTCGGGTCAAATGCACAAGAGCACTGAACATCCTCTGTGTCCTATCTTCTACCAGTTGGGGGGCAGATCACTGTTCAATGTTAAAGATATATCGTGGTCTTATTAGATCGAAACTCGACTATGGATCAATGGTCTATGGTTCTGCCAGATCCTTGGCCTTAAAGATGGTGGACCCCATTCATCACCAAGGACTTCGACTCTGCACTGGGGCTTTCCGTACCTCTCCAGTTCAAAGCATATACATTGAATCTCATGAACCTCCTCTACACCTTCGCCATTTGCAACTATCTTTACAATATACTTCGAAACTTCGTTCCTTACCAAAGCATCCCACCTGGGAATGTGTTTTCCTTCCTCGGTGGGCAGCACTTTTTCAGAACAGACAATATGTCATTGCTCTGTTTGGCCTTCGCATCTGGGCGCAATTGGATGAATTGGGTCCTTGGATAATATTGCAGATTCCACAGGTCGGCCCATCCCACCATGGCTTATTACAGCCCCCAAATGTGACCTTTCTTTCAGTCATCTAAAAAAGGCGGATACTCCAGACTGGAAGTATCATCTTTTATTCAATGAATATCTTTCAAACAATCATTCAGTTCCCATTTATACAGATGGTTCCAAATCAGGTAATTCATTGGGCTCTGCTATGGTTTGCTATGGGTCAGTAGTTGTGTGCAGAATCCCCTCTGCAGCTTCTGTGTTCACTGCTGAACTGTATGCCATATCTCTTGCCCTGAATCATATTGCAGCTGAGCAGTACTCCAACTGCACTATTTATACTGATTCGCTTAGTTGTATACTTGCCTTGGAATCGCTACACGTTAGCTCACATCCTATTCTCGCTGATATTCGAAACCGAATGGCCCATTTCTCATTAGCAGCTACTTCAATCCAGTTTTTCTGGATACCAGGCCATGTTGGTATTCGCGGGAACGATCTTGCAGACATGGCAGCTAAATATGTCTGCTTCAGCACCATCACCCCTATGCCTATTCTGTACATGGACTTTGGTGTTGTCTTCAAGGCTCGGTTCCGTGCCAGTTGGCAGTCCATTTGGAGTGAACAATGCGACAATAAACTTTTTCAAATCAAACCCAAAATTGGAGTTTGGCCATCTGGCTTTCGTAAAGTTCGGAAGGAGGAAGTTGTTCTCACTAAGCTACACATTGGTCACAGTTTTTTAACTCATCATTTTCTTTTATCTGGAACTGATGCACCAATGTGTAGTTTGTGTAACACTCAAATCACTTTTAGCCACATTTTACTTTCTTGCCATCGTTACAATTCTCAACGACAGCAATACTTTAAACATATTTTTTCCCAGGGTCAGTCTGTAACATTGGACAGAGTTATTGGTGGTGGTGACTTTGTCCACCTTGATAACGTTTTTAATTTTTTATTGGCCATAATCTTTTTAATCTCATTTAAGGGTTGTATATTTATTCTTTATACCTTTTTAATTGTGGCTCCTTTTTTACAGTTTTAATCTCTCTCATTCAATGTGACATTAAACAATGGCCAGAACATTAAATAACTCAACACCAGGACTGGAAAGGCCAACTTCAGGTGACTAATGCTTCTGTTTGAACTACTCGTTAGTCTTCCTGGCGAGTTACTATTATACTTTTGCTGCATATCATTTCACACTTTTACAACCTTTTTGAACTGGCCATATTGACTCATAACCCAGAACCATGATGGAAAGACCAACTTCAGGTGACTGATGGTGGTTTATATACTACCTGTAAGTCTTCCTGGCGGGTTATGATCATTCCCATTCTGCTACAGGTTGTCCTTACAACTTTGTTGACTGGATGTCGACATTGGTTTTTGCACCATTTCCTGTTTTAATTGCCATTTTGCTTTTATCTTCAGTTACCTTTACAAATTTTACTCCATTTACTTGACTTTTATCTTTTTACTGGACATTTGGCTACTCTATATTTCGATTTTGCTGAGTGTCTTTTAAAACTTTTATTCCATTACATTTTGATAATAGCTACTATGACACATAATCCGGAACCAGGACTGGAAAGGCCAACTTCAAGTGACTGACGGTGGTTCTTGAACTTACTCGTTAGTCTTCTTGGCAGGTTATGATCATTATTATTATGCTAGAGTAAATAGTTTATAACTTTGAAGACTGGATGTCACCATTGGTTTTTACATCATTTTCTGTTTTAATTGCTGTTTTGTTTTTACCTTCATTTACTTTTACAAATTTTACTCCATTTACGTGACTTTTCTCTTTTTACTGGACTTTTGGCTACTCATTGTTGCGATTTTGCTGTGTGTCTTTTAATACTTCTATTCTTTTACATTTTGATCCTGGTTGCTATGACACATAACCCAGAACCAGCACTGGAAAGACCAATTTCAGGTGACTGACAGTGGGTCTTGAACCTGCCTGTTTGTCTTCCTGGCGGGTTATGATTATACCTTTTTGCTAGAGTAAATACCTTACAACTTTTTACACTCTGCCTTCTATCTTAACGTTGTTAACTAGGTGTCAACACTGGTTTTATACTTTTTTGTTTTACCTTCATTTCCATTTATGTTTTTTACTACATTTTTATATTTTTACCGGATGTTTGGTGCAGGTAACCTCGTTGCTTTGTGCCATAAAACACTAAATCAATAAATCAATCTTACATTTCCTGATCAGTCCCACCAGACCTTTCTTTACTCCAGTCATGGTTTTTCCTCCATTAACTGTTACACCTCTAAGCTGATTACACTGAAGGTTATAGTCTTGCAAAGTTTTATGGACTTCCATGAAAATGTCTTCTCCAGTTGTTCTTCCATGCATGCTGCAAACTGATGCCAACTCTTCCATGATTTGAAAGTCCAAATTAACTCCATGAATGAACATGAGAAGTTGTGACATACTCGCGAGATTAGCAGACTCATTCAATGCCAGAGAATACCAAAGAAAGTTTCTAGCTTTTTGGCATATCTGTAATGCGATGTTCTCTCAAAGTTTTTCTGCTCTCTGTACAACTGAAGTTGCTGAAAGGCTGATACTTTCAAAGAAATTGGCTTGTTTAGGACACAGCTCATTTGCTGTTTCTATCGTACACTGATGAAGTTGCTGTCAGTTAAAGGTTTTTTTCATTCTGCTATCCAGTGCACTATCTTATAACTTGTACGAGTGATAGATTCATTTTCAGTAAACATTCTCATGAAGAGATTCTTTTGAGATTCAAAAACATTTCATGGATTCAAATTTCTCAGAACGGAACTTTCCTGAAATTTTCAAATATGTTGATAGATGTTTTATTTCATAGAGACGCCAAAGATTGTACTCTTTCAAAATGTGAACACTTTCAGTGCATATCATTGAAAGCATGACACTCAGAGTCCACTTTTTTTCTTTTAAAAGCAGCCATATCTATGGGTAAAAAGACAACAGGATCTGAAATTGCAAAACGCAGAATGCTGTGAGAAAAGTATTGTACTGGTCCAAGAACGCACAAACAAAATATATTGAAACTTGCATTTGCCATGACACTTAACTAAGAAAGAGTTACAAGAGTTCAAGTGTGGAATTTTGATGCTATCTTGATATAATTTATACTTAGGAGCAATAAATTTAATAAAATAGTCGTAAGTTATTCCTTTCTTGTTGGCAAAAAAGTGTTTACTCAGTGCAAATTTGTACATCATACTGAATTTAAGAAGACTAATAATAATGTATGTCTACATGTCTATTAAAAACATTAATGTATGTTACATATATGGGGATTAAGTGGTGTGGAATTAATTGATACAGGTGAAACATTTTTGATGTTTTTTAACAGGTCAAGTTTTGGATTTATCAAATAAGCATAATGTATTTCCTTAGTCAAATTGGACAAAAATGAAGGTGAACCATTTTGGAGTTTAATGAAGTCCTAATTTTTGTGAAGTTGTGACAGAACAGAGAAGTTTAAACCATGATTTATTTAATGCTTTTATGGGTTTAATCATGGTAATATGCAAATATTGAAAAGAGCTATTGATAAGTTCAAAGCCAACTAGCAAAAGAAGTATAACCTAATATTAAATGAATAATTGGAAATAAATAAATACTGAAACTAAAGTTTGATCAGAAATTCAAAGTTCACTTAAGAAAATGTGGTCTTTAACAGTATATTATAAGAAAGATGAACTTTGAAATAACTTAACAGGGTGTTTTTTTACTGGACAAGATATATTCAGTCCACCAAATATGGATAAAATTACAAATTCTTCACTTTTTCATTATTGATGAGACTAACTTCAAATATTTTCTAAGCTGTCATCTCCTTGTTGACCTTACTGGAATATCAACAGTAGTTCTCTATTGTGTGTCATATTTCAGCAGGTGTTATGAGTCCTGGTATTAGGTTAAAGACTTGTTAGTATTAGTTATGGCAGATGGAGTGTGGTTGAAATAACCTGTTCTACCATGCTTTCACTCTTATATTCTTAAAATAAGTATGCCGCTCATCTGTTGTGAAGAAAATGATTGAAATGTATAGGTGTGCAATTCTACAGTGTGAAATAGTTGGTACAAGTAAACTTGAAATTATATAAATGGAGAAAATTCAGCAAAGAATAACCAGACTTACAAAGTGTCATTAAAAGAAATTAGTTTGCCATCTCTGTTACAGAAGATTTTTATGCACTTATTTCAGTGTTTATCTTTGTATGTTAACTAGACTCTTTCTTCAGTCTTCCAAGGAAATGTCTGCTAGGATTGGAGAGAGTGGTGATCCCATGGCTTGACCATCTGTTTATAGAATTCCTTATTGTATTGGAAATGTGTTGATTGTAGGCAAGTAGTTATTAGTTCCATTATGGCATCTATTTTCATATCTTTTTTTCTGTGGTAGAATTGTCATTCTGCAGTTGTCTTGGATCACCACTCTCACCAATCCCAGTAGACATTTTTATGGAAGACTTTTGAAGAAAGAGCCCTTTCATCTACACCTATAAAACCAAGTTTTTACAGACGTTATGTCGATGACACATTCATTATTTGGCCCCACAGTCATGAAAACTTGTAAGCCTTTTTAGAACATCTCAATTCTGCAGACAAAATAATCCACCTCACTATGGAAATAGAGGAACAAAACAATCGTTTTTTGACATACTCATCAGCAAATAAGCAAGACAAATCATCACAACTGTATACAGAAAACCCACCCACATGAACAGATACCTACACTTCCAGTCCTATCATCCAACCTCAATAAAACGTTGTATAATCCAATGCCTAAACAAGAGAGCAGAAATCATTTGCAATAAGACATCCATCAAAGCAGAACTCTAAAAGATCATTGTTTTAAACAGAATGATTACACCTCCTCCTTCATCAAAAACTCCTTGAAGAAGACCACAACAGAAAGAAAAGATCAGAAAGCCATTGCTACCATTTATCTACCATGCCTGCAACATTTCAGTGAAAAATGCATAGCCAAGAAATTCAACATAGAAGTCCAGTGGAAATCCTACAATACCTCAAGGTCCATTCTGGGATATAAAAAAAAACAGACCTATGAAAAAGAATCTCAAAAATATCTATGAAATTCTGTGTTCCTACAACAAAACATACACTGGAGAAACAGGAAGAAAACTCGTGACAAGAATACACAAAATTCAGTCATTGCAGAGCACACCACATCAGCTGGACACAGAAAACTGGGAAAAAACTGGAATCATCGATAGACAAATGCTGGGAGACAAGAAAAATTAAAAATTAACACTATTAAGCCATCACTAAACAGAGATTCCAGATTAGAGGTGAGTAACCTGGGCCTGCCATTGGTTGAATCTATAAGAAATCTCTCATCCAATCAGAAACAATGATAATCCAGCCAATCATAACATGCTCTTCACAATCCACCAGGACATTATAAAAGACTGACAACACTTTAAACACTTGCACACACCCTGACCTGAAGACAAAAGGTGGAAGATTTTCGAAATGTCATCCTCTACATTTGTGCCTCCACAACAGAACAGGCAGTTGCTGTCCATTTTACAAAGTTTCATTGGGAATACTCGGCCTAAACAACATATGAAATAATAGGTATCACTAAATTTGCTCAAGGTATTGATTGATTGGTGAGTAATATCAAACCTCTTACCAAGTTGATGTAAGTGAAGTAACAACTTGGACACAAAGAGAAATAAAAAAATGAACAGTCATTTTTATGGTACAAATACAGCATGTGTTCTTGTAGTTCTAATTACAGTGGACAATTTTAGCTGAAACTATGTGCCACATTTAGACTGACTAGATTAAAAAATAGTTCCAGACTGACTTATTACAAAATTCCTCAGTTCACAAGAGATCTTGCATTTATCCCAAGTGGCAGTGCTATCCTTGTGGCTGGTCATTCTCAATACAACATAAATGCTGCTGTGATCTGCAGATAATACCTGTACAGATGTTGAAGGATGCTACTGTTGACATAATTACATAGCTTGTCATATTAAGCTGTATTTTACCAAGGTGATAGTAGGTGTTTGAGAACAACAGAGCTAACTTGAAACAAGATAAACAATTTTCTTGATCATGTGTTGTATGAAACTACTACATATTTGGAACAAAAAATGTATTCATAATAGATATAATAAAATAAGATGCAAGTATGTGGTATATTTGTATACTATATAAAGTTATATACGACAATAAGATTTTTTTATTTACTGATCTTTAGGATGACTGAATCAGCCTCCAAAGTTCTGACAGATCCAAAAGTGTCTAAAGCACCTGTAGATATTAACATAGATAGCATCGTTGTGGATATTTCTTTTCATCCAGCCAGAGATGCAATTGCAGCAGGCACCATTGATGGAGAAGTAAAAATGTAACTATATTATTTTTCCTGTTATCTAAAATAGATGTTAGGTACATACGGTGGACTTTATTTGTTATATATTTGGATATGTATGTATTATCTAATTACCATACTATATTGACATTAGTTTAAGCTATGTCATTAATTTTTATTCTATCTGACCAATAAAATTGGGAAAGATACAGGGAAGACTTTATCTGTATATTTGTTTATCTATATGTAAATATCTACTTTTCACACAGTAACAGTTTTAAACAGCAGTTCTTAATCAAACTTCATGAATCATTTACCTCGTGAAGAACCTTATTGATTTTGTGGTTAAAATAGCAAATTTCATGCTCACCATGCTAATGCACAGAAATTTTGTTTCAGTACAAAAGTCAACCATAGAATGTATAAAAACACCCAACTTAGTGAACCAAATTGCACAAATGCTTTTCTGTGCAAGATATAACACCAAATATTATTAAATTTCACAGTGTGGTGCTTGTTCCTTAAGTCCAATCAGGTGTGTGAAACAGTGGTTAGAAGAATATCATGAATGAATGAGACCACCATGTTTTGCATCAAATTGTGTTCTTCAAAGTGGAACATCACTTATGGACTTGCAGACGTTCTACTGTTGGAACCACATATTAAACCACTTTGATTTTTACTAGACGTGTTACTTTTTTTGTCAAACTTCCATTTGTAACATGAATCTTAAAGTGTACTGGAATTGTTTAACCATTGTTAAAGTAAAATAAACTATAAGCTAATCATAATTCTGTGTATTGATTTTATGATCAATGTTTCTCATAAAATTTCCATTAATCTTTCTTAATATTATATAATAGTGGACCATAAGCCAGTTCATGTGCACCATTTAAAGTCATTTAAATAAAAACATGGAATTTAATGATTCCTAGAAAGTTGATAAATGCAATGTTATCACAGTGAGTGTGTTCTGCTTAAGTCCAAAAGTGGTCATTATAATTACTGATATGTAGTAATGTGGTATGTAACTGCCAAAAATAAGGAATAGATTCTCTTAAATACTTGCAAACTTCCAGATTAATCCTTTTGTGACCAGTTTAGTGCATACCTACATGTGAAATTTATGTAAAAATGATAATTCTGATTTAACATCAATAATTTTAACTTGGACATTATAGTACTTGTGTTGGTTCATTTTTCCATTTGTTTTGCAAATAGGCCCAACGTGGCCAGTTGGTTAAGGTGCTTGACTCATAATCTGAGAGTCGTGGGTTCAAATCTGTCGCACCAAACATGCTTGCTCTTTCAGCTATAGGTGTGTTATAGTGTGGCACTCAATCCCACTATTTGTTGGTAAAAAGAGTTGGCAGTGGGTGGTGATGACTAGCTGCCTTTCCTGTAGTCTTACACTGCTAAATTAGGGACAACTAGTTCAGATAGCCTCCATGTAGCTTTGCGTGAAATTCAAAAACAAACAAATTTTATAAATATCTCCTTTTGTTTCAGCTGAAAATATACCCTCACACTGCCTTCCTCATGCTTCATGGTAAGTATAACCTATGCATTGAACCAGATATTTCAAACATTGACTCATCCATTCATAACACCCTTTTCCAGTCATCCAGTGTAGTCCAGCTTATGTGCTTTTAAGCAAACTTCAGTCTTTTGAGAAGATCAAAGTAAAGGTTCAATAACTGCTACATGATCACATTATATTCTAATTGTGTCTTGATATTGTAGATCTGTTTTCTGCCTCTTTTTTTCCTATTTTGAAATGTACCTCGGTATCGTAATCTGGGGTGCTCTTAACAGTGCTTAAGGAGCAATTCAAGTCTGCAGCAATTTCTCAGAGTCCAACCAGAATGATGTAAAGCTTTCATGCAATCTCCATACTCTACTAACAGTTCTCTCTGCTTTTTGGGCTGTGGAAAGACAACAAAACTGAATATATAGTCTTAAATACTTCTTTTATTAAGATTTATTGAGGGAGTGCTATTGAATTGATTTCTTCTAACACTTACTGGTACCATATGATAGTTCTTAGCTAGGATCTTTCTGTGTAGTTAAGACACTGCAGAGGATACCATGACAGCTTAGGCTCCAAATTTAATCAGTCTATTCATTCAAACAGAACCCTTATGGCATGCCCTTGGTGCAAGTATATGTAAATTATAAAGCGTAAGTATTCTCATCTGGCTCATTTGGTTGTCAACAGGGATCAGTGAGGTATTATCACAGAGTTGAAATTTACAGACTGTAATGACATGTAAAATTATTCCCATAAAGTGGAAAGAATGATAAAATTTATAATCTTGTCCTAACACTTTTGCACAATAATGTAAGTGATGGCAAAATATTCCAATGTTTCAAATCTTTATTAATTTTTAATTTTATTATATTCAAAGAATTTAAATAAATAAAAGTACTTATTAGTAATTGAAAAGAAAATGTATAAATTAAATATGAAATTATCTCAACTGAAAATGTTAGTAAAAATAATGCTCGTTAGCTTAAACATAATGTGAAATATCATGTAATAGGTTAATGGATATATTTTTCACTTTTTAGTAATTCTTCTGCAAGTTGTAACCAAAATGCAGAATGCAGCATCAAAGGAAACAATTTATATAATTCTAATCAACAACTAAAGAAAATTATTTTACAACAAAAGGGAGTGTTTTATAATGTTTCTTTAAACATATCTCACAATGAAGAACATTTTTAAAATTTCATTGTAAAAAAAAAAAAGGCCACTGGTAAATCAATTTATATTAGGTTTTGAACAGAAATTAGGCTATTTAATAAGTGTTTATTGATTTTCATGCAATTTGGTTAATTATTTTCACTCTGAGGATTTAAAAAAATCATAACAGATCTCCAAAACCTTACTGGTCCAAAAATGAATTAACTGCTTTCCTATTTTCTTTTCATGTTGAAGATACTCTTATTCAGTACATGCTTCAAACCATGAGTTAATGACTTTAGACCACCATAAAAAGTCCTGCAGAGCTTTGTGCTTTTCTGACGATGGTACTCTGCTCTTCTCAGCTTCAAAGGATAAATCTTTACAAGTTGTGGATATGAACACAGGATCTGTCACTAGCAAAATGATGAATGCTCATAAGTAAGGAAAAATAACATTATTTCCTTGGTAAACTAAGCAGCAGTCCTTTATTGTTGTTAAGAGTAATTGGTTTGGTGATGGCTTTTAAAGTGATTTTGGTAGTGCTGGAAATTCATTCTTTATTTTCTATAAACAAGTAGTTATAGCAATGCACTTTTTAAACACTTTTTTTCCAATTTGTTTATTTACATCTTGTATGACAAAAAAAAATCTGATTTTTAAATGCAAGATATTTCATCCTGTTGATTTACCTTTCAGATTATGGTTGAAATTTTAGGGTTACTGACAATTAATTGTGTAAGATAATTATTCAGCAATATTACAGTATCTGATTTAGCAGTCCATACTCACTATAGAAGTTTATGTATGTATTAAAAGAATATTCAATATGTAAGTAAGCAAGTCACTTGAAAATGACACTTGTATGAGAATTTGGTGGAAAGAAATGTATCAAAACTATATTTTGACATTGTTCTGTATTTTGTTGGTGTGATGCCACTGAAAAGTGATTGCTTTTATGAAACACTTTTCTCCAATGCAAAATATTCTTACAGTCCAATCATAAAGATATTTCCAGGTTATGATTTTAGAATTTCCAAGATGGAGATATCCCCCAGTAATTAATGGTATTTGAAAATAAAGGAATATGGATCAACTTGAGGTACTAGGACCTTCAAAAAAGAGAATGTCAAAAAAATGACCCAGTCATGATAACATGACTGACATCTTGTAATAGGTGAGAAACTATGAGAACAACAGTCAGTGGCAAAAGCTGTGCACCAAGAGATTGTACACATGATAGTCAAGAAGGATCTACACTTTGGAAAGCAGAACAAGTTGTATGTACAGAAGTCACTTCCGTGATGTATGTTCAACCATCGAATATCTCAAGCAGTGTGAAAATAGCTGTTATTCTGTATGAAGTCATGTTTGTATGCATTTATGTGCAATAAGACACTTGAAAATGGGCACAGGGTAATTATCACTGACCATTAAATGAATAATGTAAAACTAACTAGGAGAGGTGATATGCTTTGGACATGATAGTTGTATTTAAGAGTCATTTCCAATGAATATTGTGGCAGAGCTGGTGTCTAGGTTCATAGCAGTCTGATACAGCACGAACATATGGTAGTACAACATGAAACTCCAGAATCTTTAGTATTAGTCTTCAACCTGTGTGTGAGAGAACTGTTTCAGCAATTTTCACACAAAGGTTTGTAAGCCCATTAGTTTTAACATTTTGAATATAATTTTAAATGAATACACTTATCGTAATATATCAGTTAAAAATGTGATGTAAATTTAATAAAGTTGATGTGAATCAATACTTCACAACCTGCAGAATGTTTCATTGGAAGAAGTTAAATTATACTTTCCAAGAAGAGATCATTTTGCATCCAGATTTATATCTAATATGCTAAGAAAGTAATAAAATACTGGGATTACTATGATAAAAATGAAACTAGAAAACATGAAGAAATGCAATTGATTTGATGATTGTATAAATTATGGAGTTATTTTGTCACTTTTAGTTTATAACAGGTACATAAAAGCAATTTTACATTTAATACACAGCTAAAAATTTGAGTTTCAGTTATGATTTTAACAGTATTAATGTGTATTATCCATTTTTTTCTTCCTTTATACTGTGAAGATGGGTATTTTTCAGTTTCATTGCTCAGAAGCTTTCATTATGAAGTTTTGTATGTTTAGTAGTTTTAATATTTTCAATCGAAATTTAAATCTAGTTTACTGTATAATTCCATGTAGTAAATATGAAACAAATTTAGTTGGTCTGAATATGTCATACATTATGTACTTTTGCAATTTAAAATTAAAATAGTTTCTAAGAAAGAAAATTTATAATAAAGGTTGAAAAATTATATGCTGAAAATGTTATAAGTGAGGGTTTCATATAATCAAAATAAAGACTGAAATACTTGACATTTGCTCTTTGTTTATCAAAAACAGTGTTACAAGCAATAAAAATTTCCAACTGTGTGTTGTTAATATCACATTTTTATGTACAATGTTACATATATATGCTCATGGCAACTAAAGAAACTCCACAAACTTCTAATTTTTCTCAAATATTCCATAAACACTGTTCTTTTACAGTAATACTAAGTTATTAAATTTTAACAACTTTTTTTTAATTTCTGTGGTACATATTAAACAGTTTGTTAGAATTTTCACATAAGAATTAGCTATCTTATTTGTCTTTTCAATACCAGGAGTCCAATTTACAGCTTATTGGTGATAGACAATTATCTTATTGCTACAGGAGATGATGATGGTTATTTCAAGGTAAGGTTATACTTGTAAGTTTCAATGATTCTGAAATGTGAACTTTAGATATCAATTTGCAAAGAGGTCATACACGTTTTTTTTTAATTTTTAGCAAAAAAAGTTAATGTAATGATAAAGATAATTCATTTGATCCTATAAAGACTTTGATTCTAAGTTTTCTACATCAAGATGTAGTTCATTTTTGATGCAGACTTTCAAGAAGTAATTATAGATCATTATTTCTCATCTGACAACTTGCTACTTTTTCTCAAGTCATGGGTCTTGTACTTTGTGGTACACTCTTTTCAAGAAGAAATTACTTTTGTGAAATTGCAATTTTTGTAAAATTACACTAATAGTGTATGTGTGTATATACAATTCTTGCATTTTTGTGTTATACTTCTGAAGAACCATCTACAAGGCTTTCCAAGGAATGTTCCAGAATTGAAGTAGTAATATGTAAAATGCTCATTTAAACAATTTTATTTATGTACATTTTCAATACCTTTTAAAAATAATTTGAAATGCATGTTTTTCATAATTTGCTATTATAATTTTTATTTTCTTTGTCTGAATAGTAAATTAAACTAGGGAACTTTTTATGGTTTAAGAATCTTTAGCAATGTATCTTTTTTAGCAAGTAATTAATTGAAGAGATTGTGGGCAGGTAACTTGTAGAAGTTTAATAAATAATTTGCTTTTATCAGATATTTATATTATAGTTTTAAAAATAATTTTGACATTATTTTTCAAGCTATGGGATTATCGTCGTGAGACAGCCATCATGGAAGTTAAGAACAGTGAAGAATTTATTAGTGATCTAACCACAAATTCTGAGAAAAAAGTAGTCCTTGCCACTAGGTATATGTTCATTTTAACCATCTGAAACTGTACTATTTTAAACTCCTCTCTGTATATGTCTCAAAGTTTAGCTGAATTATGTTAAAAATTTATTCAAACAACTTTGTTATTGATGATCTATTTTAATTAAATTACCATTATATTTAAAATAAAAATTATTTTGCACTTTAGCTATTCAGAGCAAGTGCAAATAACTACAATAAATAAAAAGAAATTATTATAAAAAGATCAATTTAAATATTTTATGTACTTGAAACTACATGCCTTTAAGAAAGCTTCTGTAGATTCTTAAACAATTTCATCTACTAGTTTTATTTTTGGAACTATATATGACAAGAGTTGTTAGTCTTCTAATCTGGATGATATCAAAATGCTGATTGCTTCTTAACATCCTGTTTGTCTTTCTTTACAAGAAACATTTCTCAAATCTGCTGATACAGTCTCCATTTGGCAGTTTTCTTTGCACAGAAATGACAGGGTGTGTGATGGTCGAGTACATGGAGGGGTGGCACTGTTGGTTGATTAACATATGCCCACCCTGTCTTTGTCACTCAACACACCCTTGGAGGCGGTAACCATCCGTGTTTCCTTGGGTCATACCATCACTGTTTGTTCTCTGTACCTGTCCCCTGGAAAGACATACGATTAATCAGAACTTGATGCTCTCATTGAACAGTTGCCATCTCCATTTCTAATCCTGGGGGATTTTAATGGACACCATCCCCTCTGAGGAAGTGCTATTATTGATGGGAGGGGTCAATCTGTAGAGCATATGCTCTCTGATCACAATCTTTCTCTTTTCAATACTGTTTCTGCTATTGATCTCTCAGTTTGCTCCCCCTTCATTATTCTCCCATTTTTCATGGAGGGTTGATAGTAATCCACTAGGCAGTGATCATTTTCCAATCCTTTTGAGAGAGACTGGCCATGGTCGATGCCACCCTACCTGCATGCCCTGGTGGAAGCTGGATCAGGCAAACTGGTCCACTTTCACTGCTCTCGCAGAACTTGATCCTGCCATCGAAAATCATCCATCAATAGACGACTGTGTAACAGCGGTAACTGACTGTATTATACATGCAGCTGCTCAGTGTATTCCTAAAACCTCGACACGTTTTCCACGATATCCTTGTCCATGGTGGAATCCTGCTTGCTATTTCGCATGGAAGGCTCAAAAACGGGCCTGGGATACTTTTCGTAGATATCCCACACTTTCAAACCGGGTTGCTTTCCAACAGGCTTGTGCACATGCTAGGTGGGTAAGACGTCAAAGCCAGAAGGAATCTTGGATTAAGTTCACAACCAGCATATCTTCTACCACCAGTTCCAAGATCATATGGGACAGGATTCGAGAGGTAAATGGGCACTACAATTCTGTTCCCCTCTCGATCTTACTCTCCGATGGTCAGGAGGTGACTGATGTCTGGAACATTGCTAACACTCCAGGTGAAAGCTTTTGCCAGGTATCTGGCACTTCTGCTTGATCCTCCACCTTCCTGGCCATCAAGACTCGGGCAGAGCGATCACCTCTTTCCTTTCAAACTGACTGTTTCTTTGACTACAATTGTCTCTTTAGCCTGGTGGAACTAAAAATGGCCCTTCATCGGTCTGCCAGTACGTCTATTGGACCTGATGATATTCATTATGACATGCTGCACCATCTATCTCCTGCTTTTCTTGATGTCCTTCTGATTATCTTCAACTGGATTTGGCAGGAGAATGCTTTTTCTGATGCCTGGCGCAAGGCTATTATTTTACCTTTCTCTAAGCCAGGGAAAGATCCGAAGATACCTTCAAATTATCGTCCAATTGCTTTGACGAGCTGTCTCTGTAAGACCTTAGAAAGAATGGTTAATGCTCGTCTTGTTTGGTTCCTTGAATCAAACAACCTCCTCTCGCCCACCCAGTGTGGGCTCCGTCGACAGCACTCTACCACAGACTACCTAATTCGTCTTGAAACATCTATCACAAAAGCCTTTCTCAACCGCCAACATCTTCTATCAATATTCTTTGACATAGAGAAGGCTTACGACACAACATAAAGGTATGTATGGCGTTTTGCGAGACCTCCATACATATGGGTTACTTGGCCATCTACCCATGTTTATTAAAAAATTTTTAATGGACAGGAGATTCCAAGTTCGTGTGGGTTCGACACTTTCCCGTTCTTTTGTACAGGAACTTGGAGTCCCTCAAGGCTGTGTATTGAGGGTCACACTCTTCAGTATAAAGATAAATGCCATCACTGAACAACTCCCTCTCACTGTTGCAAATGGGCTATATGTTGACGACTATCACATCTCATGTCAGTCGTCAAACATGAGATATATTGAACGGCAACTACAAACTGCCCTCAATCGTGTATGGAAGTGGACTCTGGCGAATGGCTTTAATTTCTCTCTCTCCAAAACTGTATGCATGCACTTTTGCTGTCGACGAGGTATTCAACCTGAACTTTATATCGGTGAAGTTTTGCTGCCAGTGGTCCCGGAGACAAAGTTTTTGGGGCTTATCTTTGATTGTAAACTGACCTTTATACCACACTTAAAGCAGCTTCGGGTCAAATGCACAAGAGCACTGAACATCCTCTGTGTCCTCTCTTCTACCAGTTGGGTGGCAGATCGCTGTTCAATGTTGAAGATATATCGTGCTCTCATTAGATCGAAACTCGACTATGGATCAATGGTCTATGGCTCTGCCATACCCTCGGCCTTAAAGATGCTGGATCCCATTCATCACCAAGGACTTCGATTCTACTGCACTGGAGCTTTCCGTACCTCTCCAGTTCAAAGCAAATACATTAAATCTCATGAACCTTCTCTACACCTTCGCCGTTTGCAACTATCTTTACAATATACTTCGAAACTTCGTTCCTTACCAAAGTATCCCACCTGGGAATGTGTTTTCCTTCCTCGGTGGGCAGTACTTTTTCAGAACAGACGATATGTCATTGCTCCGTTTGGCCTTCGTGTCCGGGCGCAATTGGATGAATTGGGTCTGTTCTTGGATAATATTGCAGATTCCACAGGTCGGCCCATCCCACCATGGCTTATTACAGCCCCCAAATGTGACCTTTCTTTCAGTCACCTAAAAAAGGCAGATACTCCAGACTGGAAGTACTGTCTTTTATTCAATGAGTATCTTTCAAACAATCATTCAGTTCCCATTTATACAGATGGTTCCAAATCAGGTGATTCAGTGGGCTCTGCTATGGTTTGCTATGGGTCAGTAGTTGCGCGCAGAATCCCCTCTACAGCTTCTGTGTTCACTGCTGAACTGTATGCCATATCTCTTGCCCTGGATCATATTGCAGCTGAGCAGTACTCCAACTGCACTATTTATACTGATTCGCTTAGTTGTATACTTGCCTTGGAATCGCTACACGTTAGCTCACATCCTATTCTCGCTGATATTCGAAACCGACTGGCCCATTTCTCATTAGCAGCTACTTCAATCCAGTTTTTCTGGATACCAGGCCATGTTGGTATTCGCGGGAACAAGCTTGCAGACATGGCAGCTAAATATGTCTGTTTCAGCACCATCACCCCTATGCCTATTCTGTACATGGACTTTGGTGTTGTCTTCAAAGCCCGGCTCCATGCCAGCTGGCAGTCCACTTGGAATGAGCAATGCAACAACAAAATTTTTCAAATCAAACCCAAAATTGGAGTTTGGCCATCTAGCTTCCGTAAAGTTCGGAAGGAGGGAGTTGTTCTCACTAGGCTAGGCATTGGTCACAGTTTTTTAACTCATCATTTTCTTTTATCTGGAACTGATGCACCAATGTGTAGTTTGTGTAACACTCAAATCACTTTTAGTCACGTTTTACTTTCTTGCCATCGTTACAATTCTCAATGACGGCAATACTTTAAACATATTTTTTCCCAGGGTCAGTCTGTAACATTGGACAGAGTTATTGGTGATGGTGACTCTGTCCACCTTGATAACGTTTTTAACTTTTTAAAGGCCATTAATCTTTTTTATCTCATTTAAGTGTTGCATTTTTATTCATAATATCTTTTTAATTGTGGCTCCTTTTTATGGTTTTAATCTCTCTCATTCAATTTGACATTAGACAATGGCCATAACAATAAATAACTCGACACCAGGACTGGAAAGGCCAACTTCAGATGACTGACGCTATTGTTTGAACTGTCCGTTTGAACTACTCGTTAGTCGTCCTGGCGAGTTGTTATTATACTTTTGCTGCATATCGTTTCACACTTTTACTACTTTACTTTTTAGTACTGACTATATTGACTCATAACCCGGAATCAGGACTGGAAAGACCAACTTCAGGTGACTGACGGTGGTTTTTATTCTTACCTGTTAGTCTTCCTGGTAGGTGATGATGATTACCATTCTGCTACGGGTAGTTTTTTTACATCTTTGTTGACTGGATGTAAACATTGGTTTTTGCGCCATTTTCTGTTTTAATTGTCGTTTTACTTTTATCTTCAATTACTTTTACAAATTTTACTCCATTTACTTTACTTTTATCTTTTTACTGAACATTTGGCTACTCATTATTACGATTTTGCCGAGTGTCTTTTAAAACTTATTTTTTTACATTTTGATAATAGCTGCTGTGACACATAACCCGGAACCAGGACTTGAAAGGCCAACTTTAGGTTATTGACAGAGGTTCTTGAACTTACCTGTTAGTCTTCCTGGTGGGTTATGATCATATGAAATACCATATGAAAAATTTTCAACAGGAGTAAATAGCATATGTTATGTTGATAAAGAAAGGATAAAATATAGGTTGTATATCTTGTACCTTATGTATAATCAGCAGAGCAAACAAGTTTGACCCAGCAACAGCATGAGGATCTAGGGTCACTCCTATTGTAAATTTTTCACACTGCATTCAGTCTTTGAGTTGCCAAAAATTTATGTAATAGTGACAAGTATTCTTTAGATTGGTAACATTGGACATTATGGCTTTTACTATAAAGGTACCATGTTGAATGGAAATATTTATTTTGTAAAGCAATTAACCAATGAGAAATTAAAAACAGTATTACATATATTAGCAAAAGAAAATGCTAAGTAAAAATTGTTAATAGATTATAAACAAATTGGAATTAAGATTGGTTTTTCTGGGATACATTATTTAAAATTGTACTTTCCCACAAGTTGCAATTGAGATTGGGAAAAACAATGCTAAGAAATACATTGAACAATAATTAATAAAGTTGTTATTCATTTGTTTGGGTGATTCTCAAGACTTATTGAAGATTTTATTAAATAAAACAGCTCTAGTCAGTGTATGCAGCTTCTCCCCTTGTAAGTTAAACTAAGTGAAAAAAAAAAAGTCAAAAGGAACCACTCTATTAAAACAAAATAGAATATTAACTGCCACAGACAATGTAAGATTTAAAAATGAACCCACTGTCTGAAATTAGTTAAACCATAAATTTTCTTTTAAATTAAGCAGTTTAGCTGTTTTGTGTATCAGCTGATACTTATTTGAAGCATAAAAAATTAACCATAATTTTTATAAATTTTATCATTTTAAGTAGCATTTTGCAAATTTGATCTAATGTTATGGAAATGTAACAATTTGTAGGCTTAATTTAAATTCATCTTGATCATAAAGTTAGCTTTAGATATAAAACAATTGAAATTTACAAAAGTAATGTCAAATATCTTTGTAGATCACTAAGATGCTGAATAACTTGGAGTCTTTCTCTTCTATCTGTGAAAATGTGGTTTTCCTTCAAGGGTTATCTTTGCCTAAAGGAAACATTTTTATCTTTATTAATGTGTTTAACAAGACACTTGCATGAAAATGTTAATATTTAAAATTTGTCAATAAAGAAATTTTAAACTCTGCAATTTAACAAAATTGTTTAAATATTTATAAACTTTCTTAGTGTGTTTTTTGTAGTAAAAAGTGTTATGCATTTATTATTTGTGACATGCTTTTTTTTAATAAACACTTAAGTGCTATGCATGTATTTAGAGAGTGATCTTAGTAATTATTATTCTTATTTTTTGTAGTGGTGAAGGTACTTTGACAGCATTCAACATTCGTGGTAAACGTATGGAGCTTCAATCAGAACTATTTGAATCTGAGTTCTTGTCCATGGCTGTAGTTAAGGTAAACATAAAAGACAGAACCATGACTTTTAGTTTGCTTAGGACAGTTGGCTGAAGATTCTGAACAACTTTAGGACTGTAACAATTTTGTAACATGTTAAATCTTTATCAGGGTAAACATATTTTAAGAAGTTAAAAAATCGAGGAAATTTAAAATCTTATTATAGGCTAAATTGAAAATTTCTTGGTAATATAGTTAACCCCTTTCTGTGAAAAATGCAATTGCAAATCACTTTACATTTATGCAAAAATCCACCATGAGTCGTTGAATTGATTTGCTATAGAATGCTATTTTGTTTTTTGTTCTACAAATATAAGTAATAACAACTGTAGCAACAAAGCTTAACTGTTCATTGATTAAATTCAAGTTTGTGAACTTTCTTCAAAGGTGAGTTGTAAGCTTTTAAACATTTATGCTTTGTTTATCAAATTAGTTTACTCTTTCTGAAAAAAAGCTAACTTTTTACAACATTTGTTGTCACTATTTAGATCCATGGCTAAAATGATTAAATTTGTACATTGTACTCTTGCATGTGAGAGTAGAAGCTATTTAGATAATAAGGCAGCTGATTAACATTGAGTACTTGAGACATTTGAACGAGATGGAGGTAAACATATTGTTGCCAAAGATGCAGTGTTGTTCTGACACAGTAAAGAATGTTAGATGATAATTTGAAGTATAATTCATGTCTCTGAAACTGCAGAAAACTAGACTACACTGACTGTCAATTTAGTGCTTAGCTGAAGTTTAACAAGGCTGGGTAACAATCATGTATGGAATGAAGTGTGTTCAAAAGCCAACATAACACTTATTTTGTCTTAAAAATTCCACTGTGAAAGACTTCTTACTCAAGCTTATGTGGAACAGTGCTGACAGTTTCCTAAGACCCAATCTACTTGAATAGTTGTCACAAAAATGGGAACTAAAACAAAACAGCTGTTATATATGTATATAGATTACTTTTTACAAACAATAAGTTCATAAACTTATTTTTCTTAAAAGATAGAACAGTAAGTAAAGAAGTAAAGCAAATAATTATCTCCTTAGTAACAAACGTTGCACTTGTTGATTTTTGCAGTAGGTTGCTAAGCCTTTTTAAAATTTCCTGTATGGAAATGACTTATTTATGACTTTAGATTATTCCAAATGTATATATAAAGCCTAAGAAATTTTTTTCACATATACATTTGGAATAATCTAAAGTCATAAATAAGTATATTAACACCATGCAATTTTACTGTAATTTAACAAGCTAGTGACTAAGCTATATTTTGTCAAAAAAAAATATGTAATTTCAGTCAGACTAAAAACACAACCTACCTGCTTTAAAAAGAACAAAACACCTTCCAAGCATTCTAAATTAGCTCAGAAAGCAAATAGGGGGACATTCTGAGCTATTTATTTATTATTCACTTCATTTATTGAAGAAGTGCATTTAAGGGTCCATTTCCCAAATTAAAAAGTGAATAGGGGCATTGTGTTTGATTCAGTTAGCAAGTTGCATCTCAATAAACAGAAAAGATAGGAGGTTCTTGCTTTATTTTCTAGATTATAATTATCAATATCTAATTGTTTTTTGTAGTATAAATTTTTAAATTAAAAAGTAACTAATATATAACACTAAAACTTGAATTATAATGTATAATTTGATACCAAACTTATTGACATAAATTTGTAAAAAAGTAAGTCCATAAAATTTTGAAAGCAAGCAAATAAAGGTGATGACATAGTCTTTGATCCATGACCTGTTATGATACTATTAAAGAAAGAAGAGAAAGTGAAAGTTTACATGGTATGCACAAAGATTGTTGAATATTAACAATCATTCTGCAACAGCTCAAGTCATTATAGAAATAGTCACAAAGTATGTTGTGAAGTAAAATACATGTTTTAATTCTGGACACTGATAATACCCTGTACAAGAAGAAATCGGTCACTAATATTCTACATGGTATTTTTCAAACTGTACAGACTCCCCCACTGATCCTCTTGCTATAATATGGAATTTATTTTATACTGTTATTGAGTATTGCACTAATTTATAATCTTTAGTGCTTGATTTATAGAAATGAAATGAACTTGAGTAGACTTGTACCTATTTCAGTTCACATCTTGCATGAAGTATCAGATACAGCTATCTTATCTGAGCTGAAGTCTATTTTTTCTTCCCAAAGGTGAAAGTTGAGAAAAATCCAAACCGTTTAAGAACCATAAGCCAGTGATAACTTCTATTTATTGCACACTTGAAGATTTGGCTGTCTACCTGGAAACTTACAAGGCTGCTTCTCGAATTCAGCAGCTTTGTAACTATTACGCAAGACTTGCCCTGTGATGTAAAACAAGTTATTTTTTTAAGTCATGAATCAAGCATTTGCAGATACACCAGAATTCTTTTTAAGTATCAGGATAATTCACAGTTTGCCATGTCTTTCTTGGAGACTAATCACATTTTCAATCCCCACTCGATTTGTTTCTTGTTTTCCATGGAAGGACAAAATATGAAGCAGTTATACCAGGGCTTAGGGATGTATTGAAATATAAGTTACAGCTGTACTGCAAAATATTTGTCCCTGATGCCATAAGAAATATATAAACAACTGTGCATAACATTTAGACATCTTCAACTAACAGGAATTTGTGTCTGGCTGCACTATTTTTGAAGTACATGAACTGTTAGAAATTCAACAAATGTTGAAAAAAATGTCTGTCTTTACAACCTCAGTGACTGATTGATTCCAGAAATTTTTGAAGAAATCATGAGAGCATTCTGTCTCTTCTGTTGCAATGTAATAGCATCTGACACACTGTTTACAGCATTGTAAAACTAAAAACTTTTTATTTTAATATTTCTTTAACTCAGTTTTATTAAAAATCAACACAGTTTAAAAGAATTAAGCAAAATACTTGCCTGAGTGTTTCTGGATACAATTGCTTGCTGTAAAACTGCATAAATTTATTTTGCCTATATTTCATCAATCTCTTCATTTTGAAATTGTAAATATAGAAGAACAATGTTTTTAACAATATTTTAAGATTAAACTTTAGAACTTGAAAATAGGTTCATTAGAATTTGTATTAAAAAAGTATGCACTAGAAATATAGTAGTAAAGAAATATGTAGAGTTGTGATATATAATTTTTTCTAGTGTTTCAAAAGTCTAAATATATAATTTATTGTTTCATTGTAGAAATGAATACAACTGATCTAGAAAGAATTGTACTTTTCAACAAACATTTTTTTTTCCTGTTAAGCATCTGGAGTACTTTTATTTTACAGCAAAATCACATACAATATACATATAATCTAAAACACTATTCAGAATCCTTCTGAATCTCATGATTAAAATATACAGTAGCTAGTAATCTTTATCTTCATGTTATGACAGGAAATATTTGTCCATTATTGCAACATACTTTGCAGTCCATATTTGGCCCTGTCTGTGATTCATTTTGACACTTGCATAGCACAAATTTCAATATAATTGTTATTGTAAATGCATCTTGTTATACCATAAATTCAAGTACTTCAAATAGAAATATGCAAATGGATTTTTAAGATTTAAAATCGAATTATATATTATATTTCTGTGATTAATGCTAATCAATGATTTTATTAACCTTTTCACTGATAATACTGGTTCCAAGTCAGATTATGGTGCTGATGTCCAAGGTATTTGTGCAACCCAAATATGAGATTGTCCTAATTATCCATAAGGTGTAATATGGATAGAAAAATACATTACATGAGTTGACCTTATAGAGAAAAGCACTGATTGTACATTAGCATTTTTTAATATAAGCATTCATACAAGTATTGTATGTAATACTAAAATACTTTTTATAGAATAGTCTATTGAAAATTTTTTATCAAGAATTGAACAATTTGATGCAGCATTTTTCATTTCTAAATTCTACAAACCTGTGCTGTAATAACCACATTGATACACTGCTCTGCACATTTGTCTAATCACTACACAAATTATTTTGAGTTGCTACTATCTAAAACATTTTTTAAACAAATTACTCTCTGCGTTAATTTGTCATGAATATGATGATAGATAGGAATGATAATTTGAGATATAACCAAGAATTTTATGTGGACTTATGTGTGATATACAGTATTTTTGTATGAGCAGTTTTATTTTGTTTTTTTTAAGAATGAGAATAAAGTAGCTGTTGGAACAGGTGAGGGTGCAATTAATATATTCAACTGGGGAGAATGGGGAAACCTCAGCGATCGCTTTCCAGGCCATCCTATGTCTATAGATAGTATGGTTGCCATTAGTGATGATATAATTTGTACTGGTTCAATGGATGGAGTCATCAGGTATGTGTGCTAGTAATAAAAAAAAAAAAAATTTAAGTTAAAATTAAAGTTTTAGTGACTTTTTTTATTTGTATGTTTTGTACACTTACATGGTAAGTTTCAAAGTAATTTCTGCAATGCAAAAATCAAACCATAAGGTAGTAATTGTAATAGCTATATCATTAATTTAAAGTAAATTATAGATTTAAAAATGGTTGATATGAGTAGAGAAGGCACTAGAGGAGCAAACAATGTTTCAACCTTTTTTTTGTGAACCTGAGGATGATTGATGAAGGTAAAACTTTGTTCGCTCCTCTAGTGCCTTCTCTACCCATGCTAGCCATTTTTAAATGTATAATTTTCTCTACAAGTGGGTTCTCTCATCATCACAGATTAATTTAAAGAAACAGGTGAGGTGAGGGTAGTTTAAAGAAAATCTATGATGCAGATACATCTTGTTTGTTTCTTCCACAGAGCTGTTCATGTTCTTCCCAATCGATTTTTAGGTATAGTAGGCAATCATGATGAATTTCCTGTTGAAAACATGAGTCTTTCAAAAGATGGAAAATTACTTGCTAGCTGTTCTCATGACCAGAAAATTAAATTTTGGAATATTTCATGTCTCGACGATATAGAAGAGGATCCAAATGCTAAACCTAAACATAAAAATAAAAAGAAGAAACTTGCTTCTACTAGACAAGCAGATTTCTTTGCTGGACTAGCTGACTAGTCTTTGTACAGTGTGATTATTCTTTCTTTAATAAAAAATTAAATTTTTAATACAAAAAGTAATGAGAAGTAAGTTCTAGTCTGTTAATTTTTGTTGAAAGAAGTAAATTTGTATCACATCTTTATCGCTCTGGTTTTTTTTGTTCATTGTATATAAAATTTCATAAGCAAAATCTGCAATTACTACTTCACATCTATGACATCAATTACACAAATATAATGTGGTAAAAGATTGATAGTATAATATTTAGTCTTATTTAAGTGTCTAGTACGATGACATCCTATCAAATGGAATTATTGTTTAATTACATTTCAACATGTATTCACGTTCAACATATTTTGAGCTAGACATAAACAGTGTAAACACGTTAGATGAAATTATATGGAAGTTTGTTTTTGTTTCAAGTGATACTGTTGTCATAAGATGAAATTTAAAATAACATGGATATATTCATGCCAGACAATAATAGCTGTTCATGTAGGAGAACATAACCAGTTTATTACCAAATGAAATGAGTTGTATATGGTTTTTCTCTCTGAATGTTGAGATTTTAAAGTAATTTGTCCTATCAACTTTATTAATTTACTTTCCAAAATGTATAACTGGTAAATTTGTATGCATACAGCTATTTAAATTATACATTTCATGTTAAAAATAAATTACTTTTTATTTTGTACTATCCCATTAACAAATTTACTATTCAGCAACATAATCCTCCTTTGTCAGAATTTGTTTAATCATTGCATAATGATGCTTACCTCTCACCACAAATTGAGTTTCTTCCTTGAATGTTATATTTAGATAATTTAATAAGTTGTGTGTCTTGAGTCCGGAATGAGCTAGAAATGCTTAACATTGCATACAGTTGAGTTCTTATTTTATGGTGACTTTCTTAACTCAGGTGTTGCCTCATTTGAAAGCAAAGAGCTACCTTACCTTTTTTGATTTTTAGTCCTCAAAAAGTTTATGCTTTTGGAGTTTTGGTGAATGTTGGCCTATGTGATGTAAATACAAAGATGAGATTTTGCACTATTTGTTGGATTTCTGACTTTTTGATGACACACAAAACCTTGTGTGTTCATGAGATTCACAGTAATCTTAGGAAAAAGACTAAAGATAATAGTATTGCCTATTGTAGTTTCAACAATACACTTAAAAATAAAATGCTCAAAGTAAAACTTATCGGTAAGTTTTGCTATGTTTCATTCCTGCATGATATCTTTTCTAAGTTTTTTGTTATTGTGAATGTAACTACACATTTTAACCACTCACAAACTAGTTAATACATTTTTCTAAATGGTGTATTTATGGCATTCTATTTGTTGATTGAAAAAGTCATTGAAATTTTGCATATTATTTTAATTTAAAGATGGGGGTCCTTTGCTGTTTGTGATGTATATTAATAATATTTTCTCTGAAACGATTAACAGAATTTTGAAATTTGCAGATGACCTTAAGAATTTTGTGGTGGCTAACTCTAAAATGCTGCAGTCTTAAAGGGAGATTTATATCATTCTGTTGGATTAGTACATGGCAGGTGATGGTTAACTTTCCAAAATATAAAGTGATGCATGAAGGTTTTCATACTTCAAATTATTTTTATGATTTAAATGGAAATACATTAAATACTATGGTTGAAGAAAAAGATCTTGGTGGTATGTCAAAAAATCACTTAAGTCATCTAAACAGTGTGTTGTAGCCAGCATCAGGGCTAATGCAATTTTTAGGAGCATTTATAGAAATATTAAATACAATGACTGATAGTTTCACTGTAAAGGTAACTTGTAAGGCCTCCTTTAGAATACCATGTGGTTTTAGGCTCCCTTCTTGTATCTTGGATGGTGTGATTGCTTTATGAGAATAGACTGAAATTTCTAAAGTTGTTTTCTCTGGAGAGGAAAATTTTGCTTTCTTTGTTTATTTAATGTCGTGCAAAGCTACACGATAACTATCTCTGCTAGCTGTCTCTAATTTAGCAGTTTGAGACTAGAGAGAAGTCATTACCACCCACTGCCAACTCTTGTGCTACCCGTTTTTACTGACTAATAGTGGGATTGACCATCAGTTTATAATGCCCTCATGTCTGAAAGGGCGAATATGTTTGGTGTGATGGAGATTTGGAATCCATGATCTTTAGATTATGAGTTCAACACATTAACCCACCTGGCCATACTGGGTCTAGGGGGAGGAAAATAGTCATAAGATATCTGATTGAAGTGCTTAAGTTTATTAATGGTATTAACAATAATAAATTCATCAATCATTTTTGTAATTAACAATGAAAACAATAGGATGAGTCATAAATTCAAATACTGGCAGCATAGGGGTTGCTTGCAGATTAAACAGTAATACTTTTCAAACATGGTTGACATTGGAATGAGCTGCATTCAAGTGTGGCAAAAGCAGAAAATTTAACTGAGGTCAAGAAAAGTTGGATGAATACAGGAGTAGTAAAGGGTGGTTATAATTGGGAGCTGGAACAGACATTTTGATAGGCAAATAAAATTCTATGAATTTATGAACTATTATTTAGTTAGTCCAACTAGATCAAAGTTTTTTTCCTGTCAATTAATTTGCGAGATGTATCAAAGTAAATCTGACCTAATATTTTTAATGCTACATTTGTATTCTGTATAGATCAGTCACATTTATTCTATTACAAATGGTGTAGTCCATCATTTATTCATCTAATTCAAATAATGTTTTACAGACATTATTTCAGTATGAATTTTAAAAATAAGCATTTCATAAGCAATGTGGCTAAATATTATATATTCTATAATTATACCTGCTGTAACAATAAACGATATAATATCTGATGCATAATTATACTACTGCCTTTGGTCAGAAAGGTAAGATTTCACTGCCTGATAAGCAAGGTGTACATAAGATTAACGTAGATGTGCTTAGTGGCTACATTTTGTGTGATTTACAATTAGATTACAGTAGTTTCTTAAATCCTTTAAAATGAAACAAAACCTGGGTTTGATAATTTGGCATAAATGGTAGTTTTTAAAATATTCAATTCCATTTTTTCATATTTAAGTAATAAGCATAATGATTAACAACATGATGATTTAAGTCAGCACTTTAAAAAATGGAGTTAAAATAAAGTTAACTTAAACTGCCACCCCACCCCTGAAACAACATAGTGGTGTAAATGCAGGTCTATACTGTTAGAAACTGAGTTTTAATACCTGAGCACAGATTTTGCATGATAAACAAATAAAACCTTAAACTGAAGTAAACTACACAGTGTTTCATACACATGTAAAATAATTAGCTGGCAACAGAGAAGCTAGTTTTTGCAGATATATCTATTGATAATACTATTAGAAGGATAATGAGTTTCATTTTAAATATTTATTGGTGTCACTTGTACACTAAATTTCTATCTAATAAACCTTAACCTTTTTCGTGCTCTCATTACATTCCTTACAGATTTCTTATTTAAAAAATGCTTCAAACTTCTCAAAGTTTTTGTTCACTTGCTGGCCATGTTGTGAAAATTTTGAAAGGATATTGGTATTCTTGATTAACTTAGCGAACTTTAACATTTTATTAAAATTGATGGTGTTTGTTGAATTATTTATTTGTAAATATCCACGTTTGATTATGGAGTAAAACTAAATTTACAAGTAATTACCACATATTTGTAAATTCAACAGTTCTAATGATATTGTACATTTAGGTAGCTATGGTTGTATCCACATAAACCTTTAGAAGAGCAAGTTATCTTCCTGTAACACTACTGATGTTCAAAAATTAAACTTCTACAATTTAACCTTACATGGTAAGCCCAACACAAACTTCGCTAACACAGTAAATATTTGATTTATTTTGAAATACATTTATGAACTAGTTGCATCCAAAGAACATTGCACAGGATGTTTATACGATGTAACTTGTTTATAACTTGTTTTTGTAAGGTAAAAGCCAACCTGAAATTATTGGAGAAACTTCGCTTAGTATTTAAATATTGATGGTGTTATTCCAAATCAGATTTGTTTAATAAGTTGTGGTCTTAGATAGTTAGGAAGGTGTATCTAATTGTTACAGAAGTCGTTTCATGGAACAGTGGAAGTAAAGTACTAAAGATGCATTATTCATAGGAATTTTCTGCTGTGTGTATTCCACAAATAGTTTATGTAATATGCGTGTTGCAGTAACGCTTGTTTAATCAACCATCCTTTTTTTCAATTGAATAAAATGAGTGTCAACTAAATAATTGGAAAACAAGTCTTTTCATGGTCCAGGTCAGATGAAGGCACGGTTCCAAAATAAGCACATTTTCTTTCCATCTGATAAGATTACGCACATTACTTTATCAGCAGAAAAATCGTTTAGTCGAGATGTATTTTTAGGTCATTAAATAAGCTGTTATTTGTGTTGGGATTCATTTTGACAACATGAAACATTAAGTCTCTGTTCCTAATGTTGAACGACAACTAATAATTTTACTATTTTTTGTAGTACAAGCAATGAAATACCTTGTTTTTTGTTTACAGGCTTAATTAATGACAAACGTTGTATGTAATGTCACTAGTACTTACTATTCCTTACTTGAGTAAATGAGTTGATGCACGTTTTAAGTATTACTCTTGCACGAAAGTTAAAATTTGTCATACATCAAGTAAAAATTGTAGATTTATGAAAATTTTTCATTGGAAGGAAAAAGTCTAGTGTGATTAAGGAGCAGAGATTTTTATTTTATAACACTGAAAGTATCGCACGGAGAACAAGTTCGTTAAAAGAACCATTTATAATTTAATCTGTAGATTTTGGAGAACAAACTTTTCTTTTAAATTAAGACAAAATTATTTGATAACAAAATATAAATCGTATATTCAAAGTGTGTAGTATATTTTTATCTGAAAAACTAATCATGCAAATCAAAACAAAAGTGAGAAGCAGATGAAATGGTTTTCTGATTAAACCAACTAGCGCTGAGGCATCACTAGGCACACGGTGCCCATGGCTTAGTTCCATTTTACAGTTCCCCGGATCTACAGTTGGTATCTTGAAAAATCACACTAGAAAGCAACGCTATCATGTCTAAAATTCCCGAGACTCAAATACTTAAAACAACTAGGCCCGGCATGGCCAGGTGTTTAAGGCACTTGACTCGTAATCGGAAGGTCGTAGGTTCGAATTCCTGTTACACCAAATATGCTCGCCCTTTGAACAATGGAGACGTTGTTACGGATCGGTCAGTCTCTTTATTCTTTGGTAAAAGAGTAGCCCAAGATTTGTCGGTGAGTGGTGATAACTAGCTGTCTTGCATTTACCCAAACATTACTAAATTAGAGACGGTTAACGCAGAATACCTCGTGCACATCTAGCGTCGCCCTCAAGTATGTTCAATGTATATATGTTAAACAAGAAATACTAATTACAAAACAAAAAATACGTAATAGATTAGTTCTATTGAAGAAATTTTAGCTTATTTTTGTATTATTCGAAAAAGTAATATTTTACAAATTCGGAGTATTTAAATTACTAAAACAATCATTTTATTAAAATATTTTGAAAGTAATGGCTGTTATTAATTTCCACTCCCCACCACCCAAAAAAATTACCACGGGTTCCCGTCTCGCAAATAGTTACGTGGACGTATTTTAAGAGTTCTGATGAGTTATTCTGTAGAGTATAAAAAATGTTGAAAAGTCGAATACAGCGTAACTTCAACCTTACCAAAAATACTGTGTTCATTTTTAATTGTTATTGAGTGTATCTCAGAATGGCTTGCATGAGTATCAAGGAGTATGTTATTGAGTATTCATAATTATAAAATTGTAATTTCTGGGATTAAATATTATTATAATTTGAAAGGCGGATACATGTAATATTGAAAGAGTGTTTAATAAACGAATCATATTTGTCATATAGTTTGAATTTCGCACGAAGCTGCATAAGGGTTATCTGTCGCTAATTTAGCAGTGTAAGACTACAAGGAAGGCAGCTAGTCATCATCACCTACCGCCAAGTTTGAGTAACTGTTTTACCAACGAAGAGTGGAACTGACGGTCATATTATAACGTTATAAGCCTGCTTGGCGTGATAAGGATTCGAACCTGCGACTTTCAGATTATGAGTCGAGTACCTTAACCACATGGCTATGCCTGTCGTTTTGAGACAGCTCTCGTGAAAATAACACTAATAACGATTTTGTTTTCTTTTTTTCTCCTAACTATTTTAAGGTAAATATAAGTGTATATTTTTACACATTGGATGTTTTAAAGGATATTTCATCATCAATTATATTGCAATTTTTGTTTACAATAAAAATTAATTATGGAAAGTTATCAGACTATTTTGTTAATAGGAAATATAATAATCTTAGGATGACGTTATAAGATTATATTACTTAGGGCCAAAATATCATATAAACATTTTTAGTTAACTATACAAGTTTTTTATGTAATTTTATAAACATCTGGGCTGAATATAGTTAAAGGTAATTTTTATTTCGAGATTTTTTTTAATTCGGTATATTTAACCAAACCTTTGTTTATTTTATTCATTATTAGATTTTTACGTTCTTGATAACGTGTTTATAGGTAAATTCGAGCGAGATTATTGATTTATGTGGAGAACAGTTAAAAATATTCCAATGAATCTCGAGTAAACTTTAATCAAGTTATGAAAGTAAATTAAGCGTATAATTTTTTGTATTTTATTACTTCAAATGTATGGCGTTTGTAATATCTCGCACATGAAATATAACATTTCATAGAAAATTTGTTAACATCGATTTATTAGTCATGGAAATCCTTCGATAGGATTTGTGTTTTTGCTCTACAAGCAAGCTAAATGGGAAGTGGGGTCATCACACTGCTGTAAGGATTTACTTTCGCACTATTTAGATTAGAAGGCATACTACCTGATGCGATAAAATAGTTATTGCAATGATTATAACCATATTTTGTTGTTAAAGTCTTTTAAAGGTTGAGCTTGAGAAAATTTCCTGCTCGTATTGTTTTGTCGGCTATTGGCGCCACCAGCTATGGGTCAGTCAGTTAGGCTACGTAGTGTTTATGCATTTATGAGCACTCGTGCGGGTAAAGAATAATGATATAAAAAGTAGCGCTCAAAACAGTTGTAACTAGAAATTTTTGCACTGACCTCTATATACCTAAAATTGGTGTCTCTAAATGTGCTATGGTGTCAGCAGAGAGCCTGTTTTAAAGACAAAGAAAAGCTTCTAAGTGGTTTGATAGTATTCAGAAGACATCAATAATGGCCATTTTCACGGATAAATACTGTTATTAGAATCTCAGTTGAAGATAAATATTTTATCCATACACAATTTCAGAAATGATCTTCATTAACTTCCTTTTTGGCCTGGCGTGGTTAAGCGTGTTAAAACGTCCGACTCCTAATCTGAGGGTTGCGGGTTTGCATCCCCGTCGCACCAAACATGCTCGCCCTTTCAGCCGTGGGGGCGTTACAATATAACGGATAATCCCACTATTCGTTGGTAAAAGAGTAACCCAAGAGTTGGCGGTGGGTGGTGATGACTAGCTATTTTCCTCTTGTCTTACACTACTAAATTATAGACGGCTAGCACAGATAGCTCTCGA